>OY728135.1:27278085-28568582 GCA_963277665.1 Viscum album | reverse complement strand
TTATGAGATAATTTTAATTATCTAATTATTATATCATATCTATCTTATCATCTTCCAATCTGTTTCAAAATGATAATGTCACTTATGTGTAATTATGGACTACCATATCCACAAATTCATGCGATTCATTTTTCATTTATATTTATTTTGATGGTAATAAGTATATATTTAATGAATATATAAGATATATTAATTATTCTGGAAATATGATTTATTATTTAGTATTATTTTCTTCTTATCCATCAAAAAATGGAAATAACATTCATGCGTATGTATGGACTACCATCTCCATGAATGGTGTAATTCATTTTTATATCTATTAATTTTATTAATTACTCCAAAAATTTATATAATGAATATTTATAATATTTATAACATGATTAAAATTATTTATATGATTAAATCATGATAAAAATATAAGAACCAAATCTACCAAACCATAACATACATGAAAAATGATGCATATATCAAATGGAATAGTGATTTTAATAATGTTTTAAAAAACAATTGATACATGGTTGTAAGTAAAACATATATGGTTTTGTATATGAGTATTTTTCAATAATATATTTATAATAAATTTATAGATATTACATAGGAGGTTCAAAAGTGTAGGATGTCATAAATAAGGTAAGGGATTTTTCTCTCACTTTTTTTCTATGGGATACATGCCTTATACACCTCTTATTATTTTATGTGGTGTATATACTTCCCATGAATATATATTATGATTATTATTATTAATTTAATTGGTATTTAAAAATCCATCTATGTTTATTTCTTTCTTGGGTCACACAATTCAAATGTTATCAAAGCTGTAAGGATTTTATGTTACAATCCCATTGTTTTTTAGGATTGTCTATGAATAAGTTTATGATGATAAAATACAATGATATATCTACCAAGAAACTCATGATTTTTTCATAATATGGTTATTTCTTGAGAATACATGTTTTACACTCATTTTTATCACCTTAAATACTTAAGAGATTAAAAATTTATTTTTATGGAAATTTGAATTTATTTCCCTCTTCAGTTGAAAACTAATTTCCTTTTAAATACATCTTTTATAAAAATATTTTAAATAAGGTTATTAATATTATCCTATGAATTTTTAATGTTTTTTTACCCATGTTTTACTTGTTATAAAATATTTCTAATGGAATTTTATCTTCATTTCTTGCATGAGTTACTCTTTTACAAAAGTGTAAAAGGAATGTTTTCATTTATCTTATTCAGCATTAATATAATTTCACACTATCATGAATGATAATTTTTTTAAGTTACCTTCACAAGTTTCAATAATTTTTTTCAATGAATTTTGTTTTTTATAATATCTTTAAAATTTTTATATTTTAAAGTGGTGATTTCAAAATGGAAAGGATATTTTCCCTAATATTTTTTAATGATCTTTTAATGGAATTAATATTCATCAAATACAATAACTCTTGATTTCACTTATTATTTATTGGGAATATGATCCAAGGATGCCATCAGTATTTTTTTCGAGATGATTTTTTATGATGAAAATATGTGTATGAAATATTTTCTTTTTCACCATGTTATGATATGATGAAATGATGGAATATTTAGAAAACCCATTTCTTTTCTATACGTATGCTATGTTAAACCATTTATGAAACCAATTTATTTCCATAGAATTAGATGTGATCTTATGGAACACATTTATATGATATTAATTATGGTATGGGTGGGACCTATATTTTCCTCCAATTCATTGGGTAAAGATTGGTATCTCATGGGATAAACAAGACTAGAATAGTGTGTTAACATAGTTCGGTAAGGGAATTTATCCACTATGATTTTATTGGGAGTGAAACTTGACTACTACAATGGTTTGGGTAGTGAATGCAGTCTACGATGGTAGTCTTGGAAATGAGCCTAGACTACTAAGGAAATGATTTAATATGCATATGTGAATACCAAAAACTTATGTCTTATGCCAAATTAATTCTCTTAGGAATCATGTTCTTCAATTCCTTTTTGATTCGTGTCTTATCAATATCCATGATTTATGCCATGATTTAAGAATATAGTTTAGGATATGTAGCTTATGATTTTAAAATGTTAATCTTAATTTATGATTCTGTTATATTCATTTTGTGATCAATTGATCATTGATATATCCCTTTTTTACCCAACTGAGCCTCAGAGCTCACCCTTTCTCTTATTTCCATTCCCCAAGTTATGAATAATGGAACTGAGTTTGAAATGTCTAATAAGGATTCTAGTTATAACGAACTTAGTGGGAGATGATGTAGATCTTTTAATTAATAATTTTTTATGTTTCCAGGTTCTCAAATGAACTATACCTATATGATTGTAGATTGGATCATTCTATTATTTAATTAATATTCATATACAAATATGTGATATCTATATTTAAAAATCTCTAGTTTCTATAGTTGGTATAAGATCATGTTTTATTTAACCATTAGAAACAAGAATGAGAAACTTTTGTAAAAAACCTGGGGTTATGTCTTGGTATAAGACAAAATCCTAATTATTTGGTAACTATCATAAATTAATAATTTTAAAGATATGGTTTCATTGAAAACATTATCATGATTTAGACATCCAATAAATGATATTTTATGATTATGGTTTTCTAATATGATTATGATTTCTCACATTATGAATTTTTTTTAGTCACTTGATGGATCCCAAGGGAATCATGTTAATGATGAATTCGACAAACAATGCAGTTATTATCCTATTGAGAGTGAAAATTTTATAGGACATGTAATGAAAAATATCATTGCTATTGTAAAAAACATTCACAACACATGAATCATGTTGAGCTCCCAAATGAGAAACGGAGGACACAATTTCCTATTGAGTTCTTCTTGAGGAAACATCCTCATTATTTTAGAAGATAAATAGATCCAATAGTTTTTGTGAAATTTATTTGTAGCATTGAATTTTTTTTCTATTATCTAGTGTTCATAACATGACAATGTTATTACGGATGTTTATCATTTGGAATGAAAATAAGATAAATTGTGTACTCATATAAATAACCTAAGTCAAGAGGAATAAATTGACTCCATGGAGTGGGATGAGTTTATGAACTTATTTTACAATAAGTACTTTCCATGTATTATTATCATGAAAATAGATAAGTAACTAATTGAGGTTATACATAAAGATGATGAGTCCATTGGTACCTATGAGGAAAATTTTACAAACAATGTGAGATATATTTATGGCATTATCATCAAACCAAAAAGTAAGGTAGACTGATTCTTTAGTAGCTTAAACCTATATCCCTAAAGTTCGTTATCCATAAGGGACTTCATTAGCCATGAATAAATAACATGATGTCCCATAAATGTAGATATGGATATTACAGTTACCTATCAATCTCTTAGATTTGATAAGAAAATAAAGATGGAATACAAAGGTAATTCTAAAAATCATGAAGAGAAGAGCATTATATTTACTTTATTCTCAAATCGTGGAAGGAAACATGGTAAAAATTTTCAGAAGGGTATTGAAAACAAATTAATTGTAGAAAGGAAAGTCATCATGAAATTGAATATTGAAGTGATATGAAAAAGTTATACAATTATGTGAATAGAGAGAGAGCTACATAGAATTCACCACCCACACTCAAGTGTTTCAAATAAAAGGAATATGGGAATTATACTAACATGTTCCCAAAATAGATGTTTAATGAGGATTATAAACATTAGATGTCTCTTAATCCCTATAACAAAGGTATTTCTCATGAGATAACTATTGGCGATGTAGAATGTGATAATGAAGTGGTGAAAATTACACATACCATCAAATCAAAAACCACTAATGTATTATTTGATTATAGATCTACCAAACCTTTTATATCTAAAGAACTTTATAGGGGTACCATAGTGCCACCTCAAATATTAGATGATGAATTAGTAGTAAAACCCCGCAATTGTAAGATTATCACATCACAAGTATATGAACCTTCTAAAATTCAATTTTATGGGAATGTTCTTGGTACAAATTTCATCACAATTAATATGGTTGAATATAATGTTATTTTGGTAATTTATTTACTTTATTTAAATCAATCCCACATCAATTGCTGAGGAAGGGAAGTTACATTTGATATTTTAAACCATTATATTACCATCTATCAGTGTGAGGATAATAATTGAATTCAAATGGAAATTAAATCTATTATATGGTTATTTAGAAGGGATTTTATCTAATATGGGGTTGGATAAACTCAACGTCAATGATACACTAATTGTATAAGAGGTTCTGTATTTCTTTCAGGAAGAATTGGTTGGTCTTATACCATATTGTGGTGTTGAGTTGTCAATATAACTCATACATAGTTCTACACATATTTCAAAGAATCCCTATAGAATATCCCCAATAAGTTTCTGGTACTGAAGAAGTAATTCCAAGAGAATATTAACAAGGGATTCATTTGGAAAAGTGAATCACCATAGGGTGAACCAGTTCTTTTTTATGAATAAATATGGATAAATGTGACTCTACATTGATTTTTGGGAACATAACAAGATCACTATAAAAAATATCATCTACCTCATATAGATGACTTATTTTATCAACTTCATAGAGATTAACACTTTTTTATGATTGATATTCATTCTAGATGTGAACAATTTATTGTTAAGAAGGAGGGTATACCCAAGGAAACATTCCTTACAATATATGGATACTGTGAATTTATAGTGATGAAATTTTGTCTAAAAAAATACCCCTACTATCATTATGGTTGTAATTAACATATTATTTAGTGATTAAATTGATCAGTTTATAGTAGTCTTTATAGATGACATTATTGTATATTTTAAGAGTAATGAAGAGCATTAAGATCATTTGATAATTTTACTAAACCCCTTGAGTAAGGATAATATTAATGAAAAATTTACTAAGTGAGAAATATAGCTTCAGAAAGTTTCATTATTGGGTTACATAATCTTAGGTGTGTGTGTATCAGTATATCCTTCTAATGTAGAATTTATTATCAATTGTCCTAGACCAACCAATATGAATGAGATTCATCATTTTTTTGGGTTGGGTGGATATTATCAGTGCATTGGGGAGAATTTCTCATGACTGTCTAACCTACTTTCAATGTTAACTTGGTAGGGAGCTACGTTCCATTAAATATATAAATGTGAATAAAATTTCAAGGAACTGAATATAAGGTTATTCAGTGCACTTATTATTACATTACACTACCATGGAGAAGGGTTTCTAATTTATAGTGATCCATTAAATAAGGGATTGGGTTGAATTATAATGTATAATGATATAGTGATAGCTTATGCCTCACATTAATTTAAGTTTCATGAGAAAAATACATGAATCATGATTTGGAGTTAGTTTTAGTAATTTTTACATTAATGTGATGAAATTATTATATTTACAGAGAGAGGTGTGATATATTTATATATTTATCATAAAATTTTAAATTATATATTCACACATAAAGAGTTTAATATGATCTATAGAAGATTGTTTGAGCTGATTAAATATTATTACTGTTTAATACAATACCACAGTGTGAAAGTGAATAAGGTGGTAGATTATTTGAGCAAAAAAAATTTATTCTAGCTCATCTATGATGAGGATCACAAAAGATCCAATATTTTAGATTTGAAAGGAATAGATCATAAAATCTTAAAGGAATGGGATAAATCTTGTCTTTCTCAAATGAGTGTCCCACCATCTATCCAAGTGATGATTAAATTGGCATAGAATGAAATTATGGAACTATAGAAGAAGTTCAAAAATGTTCCTAATTTTAAACTTTATTATTATGGAATGGTATGGTTGAGTAACTGTGTATGAGTTTCATACATACCATATTTGAAGAAGGAGTTAGATGAAGCTCATAGTTCACCATTCTCCATTGATCCTTAAAGTACGAAGATGTATAGAGATCTAAAAGAGTATTTCTAGTGGGAAGTAATGGAGATTGATATTACTAAGTATGCATATTTAGTTTTGATATTTTTAAAAGTTAAGTATGAGAGGTAAAGTTTAATGGGATATTAAAAGAATCAAACTTACCATGATGAAAATGGAAAAACAACACCATGTATTTTTTCATTGTAATACCCAAAACATCAAAAGTGAATAATGCTATATGGGTTATTGTCGATCGAATTACAAAGTTAGAAAACTTAATTCCATCTAGAATGATTTATCTATGGATCAACTTTACATAATTTATATTCAATAAGTGGTTAATTTTTAAGGAGTTCCACATTCTATGGTATCTGATTGGGGTATAAGGTTTACCTTGATGTTCTAGAGAAGTATTCATTAGGCTATGGATAAAGAGTTGAGTTTTAGTATGTTGTATTATCCTTTTAAATATATCAAGTCTCAGATAATGATTCAAACCCTAGAGGATATTCTGAGATCTTGTTCTATAGATTCCAAAGGTGTTCGGGATCAACAAATTCTTTTAGTTGAGTTTTCTTACAATAACAGTTTTCAAGCGATCATTTAAAAGACTAATTATGAATCCTTATATAGAAATAACTGTAGAAATAACACATGATAGGATGATATTAGAGACATAAATCTATTAGTACACTACCTAGATGTCGAAATAATAGTGAAATTTAGAACCATTCAGTAGTAATTCAAGATAGTTTAGAGTAAAAAAATGGTTTTGCAGACAATTTTCAGTGTGAACTAGAATTTGAAGTTAGTTTAAAGTTTTTTCTATGAATTTATCCATTGGAGAAGGTTATGATATTCATAAATATCATAAATAATATCCCTAGGTATATTTTCCCTTTTGATATTATTGATTGATTATGGGTGATAGCTTATCTTTTTATGATTGCATCAAACCTCTATAAAGTTTATGATGTGTTCCATGTATCTCTCATGAATAACTACCAACCTAATCCATAACATGTAAAAAAATTAGTTGTTGTAACATTATAACATGATCATTCTTATTATTAAAAACCAATGAAAATTATGGGTCATAGAGATAAAGTTTGGTGGAACAATACTACTCTCCTAGTGAATGTTCTCTAGAGGAATCAGAAATTCAAATAAGCTACATGGGAACCCAAATAAGTATTGAAACTAAGATATACTCATTTTATTGTATCCGTGTGATGAATTTTGAGGAGAAAATTAAATTTAATGGTGGTAGAATGTGACACCTTTACATTTTATGAGATATATTTTTTCAAATAAATATAATTTCTTGGATAGCTTGTGTTACATGCGACACTGAGTTTAAATGAATCACGATATACTATTAAATTATAGTTATCACCAAGATTTTGTATTGGAAGGTATAAATAAGACTAACTAAATTATGAAATATTTATGGTTAAATTTATATAAATAAAATCTTTGGGTGTCAATTAATTATAAATAAAAATAAAAATCATTCAAAAGTAAAAGTGATATTTCTTTAGAATTTTTTGATGTGCACAATGTGTTTTTTATATATATATTCAATTAATCACTATTGGGGAATTATTTTAATTAAATTTATATATCATATACTAAATAATATTTTTAACATTCATTTTATATTTTTTTGATGGAATAAGATAAGAATAAATCTAGTTTTACAGTTAAAAATGTAATTTCTGTAAAAAGAATATTTGTCACATTTTTCTCAATTAATTTAAAATTATTTTATAAAATTTATAAGTATTAAATTATATAAAATTAATTAATTATTTATAATTATAAGTTACACATTTGGGATGTAGGCTTCTTTTATTTTTGGGCAATATGAATAGTAACCATGCTATAATTTATCACCTCACCAAAGGGTTAATCCTGCTAATCTAGATTAAAAAGAAGTGATAATTCCATAATTTTTCATCCTAATTTTTTTTGATGAGGTTAATTAAATCCTTGACATATTATTCTCAAAATTTATTAGTTTAATGGATACTAGTCCATGAAAATGACCTATATAATTTCGAAATCAAATAAAGTTACAAAATGTCATTCTCTATGTTTTAAATATCTATTATGTGTACACATATGATAAAACTAATTATGAATTAATATTAATAATAATTTAATGAATAATTAAAATATATTTATGACGGTGATTTATTTATAATTTTTATGTATTATATAAGTACATTAAATCCTTATACAACACCAAACAATACTTATTCAATTAATGAGAAAGTAAAATAAATGATATTAAAAATATTAAAAGTGATTTATTTTGAGTAATTTATAGTGTTGCACAAATATTTTGGGTTAATATAACATATTAATGTTATTTTAAAGTATTATATTGAAATTGAAACTTTTTATTTATGTTTTTAAGTCAAATTAAAAGAATAATGTCTAAATTAGAAGTAATGATATTTTATTAAGATAATATTTTATGAAATTATATAAAAACCATAAAAATATTAAAATGGGAACTAGGGGTGAGATATGATCCAAAATTAAATCAATTTCTTATTTATAGGAAATTTGTAAACATTTTTATTGGTAATTGATTTAATAAATTTTAATAATTTATGAAATTCACAGGGTTCCCCTTCGCTCAATTATAAAAGGGCACACCTTATTTCTCTTATTGAAATTACTTTGTGCCTTATAGATTATCCAAAAACAAAAAATTTATCTTCTACACTCCCCTAGACATATTATAAATGTTCTTTTATTCCAAAATGACCAACCCAATAGCCCTTAAGAGGAGATATAAAGAAGTTATTTCAAATAAGATGTAATCTCCTTAACCAATCACTTTTTTAATTACTTTTAACCTAATATAAATCTAATATATTCTTCATAAAATAGTAAATTAATAATAATTAATATACTGAAATGTTATTATTATTATGAGACCGCCTTTATTCACCCTCAACTACTAATCGAGAATGAAATTATTACTCATGTGTACGTGCAACTTACTATCTCTATGTAGCGATATATTTAATTTTTAAATACCATATTTTATGGATGTGTATTATGATGAGTTTAATATTTATATAAGATTATTAAGACACAATTATACTTATTTAATGATAATATTATATCTAACTTATTTTCTTCCAATCTGTTTGGAAATGATAACGTCGCTTGTGCAGACGTGTAGACTACCATCTCTACGTAGTGATGATATTTATTTTTCATTTATCTTTTATTTAATGGTAATAAGGATAAAATTTGTGAACATATAATATATATATGATATATAAATTATTATAAAAAGAGTATTTGTTATTTACCATTATTTTGTTCCATCTGTCAAAAAATGGAAACAACGTTCATGCGTACGTAAGGACTACCATCACAATGAACGATGTAATTAATTTTTCAATATATATTTTTTATGAATGACTCTAAACATATATATTATAGCACACCAAAATTTTAATACATTAAAATCACATAACATTTTCAGAATACTTAAAACATAATACAAACAGACACCCAAATATTGTACTAGTCTAGTGCCATTGGAAACATGGAAACATAAACAATTATACATAAGTGAGATACATTATCTCCAAATAGGTTCTTCATGAATAGAATAATTATTATACACATAAAAAATAATATGTATTTTCATAAAATTGGGAAGGAAACATAAAAATGGGAGAGCTCAGATGATCAATAAGGGTAATAAAGGGAGACATGCAAGATTAAACATGAGAATAAGGTTACAAGAACAAGATCATGTAAATACAAGATCATACCCAACATATGAATGATCATAAATAAGAATCATTACATAATTATTAGAAGTTCATAATACAAGAATCATAAGGAAATAAACCAAAAATCCTTTAAATTATAATATATAAATAATACATGGAATTGTGGCATACATATAAGCATATATAATGATTCCCATAACAGTCAAGGAATTATTTCCGAGTCCATATTAGTGGAAAAGACCTTTAATAAATAGGATTAACATCCTATTCCAACACTATATTACTGAATCGATTAAACTCCTCATTCTAGCCCTGTATTACTGAACTGAGTTAA
Organism: Viscum album; assembly: GCA_963277665.1. Classification (NCBI taxonomy): domain Eukaryota; kingdom Viridiplantae; phylum Streptophyta; class Magnoliopsida; order Santalales; family Viscaceae; genus Viscum; species Viscum album. The sequence continues at coordinate 28,558,583 of OY728135.1, read as the reverse complement.
TTCATCATTATATCCATGTCTATCTCCTGAGATATAAATCTTTACCCAATTCATTTGAGGGAGATATATGTCCCCCAATATCATAATGAAATCATACTTACATGTGCCACATGATCTCAAATAATCATATCAGCACCCATTAAATGAAATGGGTATTATATATATAGCATCCCGCCTTTTTATTACATAACCTTTCATTATATTTTACATACAGAGGATATTTAAAGTTCAGTGTCTTGGAAATCAGGATCATAATAGCTGAAAAAAACATAAACATTATTATAAACCACTGGTAAAGCTTCATAAAAGGTTCATCTTATGTACATTTACTGCATCTCATATCATGAAGATAGACATCAAAGGAAAGGGTGAGCAGAAGGCCCAATAAGGGTAAACAAGGGAATCAATGCACTTGTGATATCAATAAGAACATGAATAAAAACATAAAGACAGGAGCAATGGAAGAATAGAAATATCAGAAAGAAAATAACTTGGAAAATAACATGAATATGTGGATACAACATTTCATTTATAAATTTCGGAACATATCACCAAGGTCCATCCCCAAGGTGTCATAAAAATTACTAAGGTTATCCACCAAGGTAACGTAAAACTTGTCATCTCTAGAGATTAATTATTTACCCAATGCATTGGAGCACTATCAGGGAGTACCCTTAATATTACTTTAATTTCATGTGATACACATAGATCATAATCAAACATTTCATAAATAACCCAAATGGAATCAAAGAAATGGGTTTCATGTCAAAATCGTGACGTTTAAAAAGCTCTTAAAAATAAGATCATTATGTCATTTATAACCCATGTAACGGGAGTGAGGGTTATATGTATGTCAATTAAAGAATAAAATATATCATCTTTATATATTTTTTAACACCCATGGAAACGAAATAAGTCTGGGTATTCAAATAAACAAAAAATAGAAATTTCTTGAGGGAAAGAGATAGAAATTTTGAGACGAAATTTATACAGCATAATAGCTATATAACATGGTTTTAGAAAACATTTAAAAGAGAGGGGACAAGAGTAAACCACTCATAAATAATTAATAATACAATATGTGTACTTAATAAGATAATGATATCGATATTTGAAGGCCATACCACAAGAAAAAGGAAACATGAAAGAAAAGAGAAGATGCGATTTCTTTTACGAAAAATTCGACAGCTTAACGACGTCACTTAAAAATACAAAAAACAAATTGATGAGATTGGAAAGGGTATATCAACAATTATACATGAAATGGAAAGAAATTAGAACATTTAAGAACATACAATAAATATAAAGAGATAGAAATTATAAGACACAACATATAGGAAGTCATGACTTAAAAGAGGAGGGGGAAATGATCCCTTACCTTGAAGAGTAACATCGAATGCTTGAAGGCCAGGACCTTGGGAGGCTTGAGGGAACCTTGGGAGGACTCCTTGGGAGATAAAAAGACCATAACATCATTGGTGAGGATTTGGATATGAAAATAATGAGGGAAAGTCTTGGTATTTATAGGAGAAGTGAGGGGACAAAGCATTAATTGCCAAGGGACATCTCATTGGTTGTATCGGCAAAACCACGGGCTTTCCCATGGTATTTTCCCATGGTATTGGACACATGGGACACCTCATACCTTATCATACTATTCATAAGTCGACCATAATTATTTCATAATTATTACATCCTTAATGATGTCATTAATCACATGAAACTCAAAAACTGTATTTTCACTATTCACTGAAAATTCAACTTTCTTAGAAAAATCCCAAAATCTCACCTTAACCAAATATCGATGCTCTGATTTCAAATATAAACTCAATTTTATGAAAATAATTTTCTAAATATTTTTAATTTAATTTTTAAATAAAAACACTATTCACTAAAAATTTAATTGTTTCAGAAAAATCACAAAAATTAACCTTAACCAAATATCGATGCTCTGATTTCAAAAATGAAATCCATTTTATGAAAATAAATTTCTAAATTTTTTAATTTAATTTTTAAATAAAAAACACTATTCACCTGGAATAAACTAATACTTAACCAATAATTTCTAAAAAAGTTATTTACATTTTTTATGTAATCACATTACTTAATCAAGGTGCCTAAATTATATTAATACTTTCTTAGGTGAAGTTACTTAATCCATTTGGTCAGATTACTAATCAGAAGCGTAAAATCACAATTCATAATTTACTATTCGTAAAAATTTAAGTTGATCTTATTAGACTCTAAATTTTTTACTGAACATAATAGTAGGTGACCATTTTTTGAAAATCATTACACATTATTAATTATTTAAGGTTTACATAAATATTTTAAAATGTCCTTTTTCTAGAATTCATTAATAATATGCATACTATATTTATCCAGAGATTTGAAAATTCACAAATTTCCCCATAAGAAGCTATCACAATTTTTCATTTAATCAAAGGACTACACAAGGCAGTTACAGTCACGTTACATAACCCCTTATAACACTAGCATAAGACGTAAGAGTAAGGTGTGCTAGGGTGATATAATCTTGGAGTGGCTCAACTAACATTTCCGAATTAGTGATTTCTATCAGCTACAATGTCTCGCGAAGGCGATTCCATTATAGCTTCACACGATGAAGTTCGGTTTGGGTTTGGTCCAGAGAAAAGCCCAAAGGTGCTAACTCCTTCTCGAGTTCCATCAGATGGGCTTTGATCGACTCGAGACTACTGGATGGGGCCATAATATCTTCTTTATATATTAATTAATCAAGATAACTTGTTTTTATAGACAATAATCGCAACATTTAGTTTCCAACGGTCATATTGGCCAATGGTCTTATAACCGTTGGAACCCAACGGTCTTATTTTAATTATGCTAATTTTATTAAATTAAATAGTTTTGTTGAGTATAAATTAAAATAACACACAATGTTAGGAAACAAAAATTATTCAAAATTTTGGGTCGTTACAATCTTCCCTCCTTAAGAAATTGCATCCTCGCAATTTTAAAACTGGGCTTGGAAATTTCATTGAAAGTCCCACATCAGAAAAAGAGTCAGAAAATCTATTACTTTAAAAGAATGAAAGCGAATTACAAAGGTCACCCGAGTTAACCCATACTAGGATTCCATGTAGGAAAACATGGATATGGAATAGATAACAAAGGGTCGAGTTCTGATGGGGAGTGATAGAAAACATGATTAGGATAAAATTAACCACAAGAAGATCACAAACATAAAATGTGTTAAATGATATTTGATTACCCAGTAAGAAACGTAAACCAAAATTTTTTTTTGTTTTACATTCCTTTTCATAATATTGAGGAATTCATATATTACATATAATAAAAAAATAAGGAAATATACTTACCTTCATGTAGAGTTTCATCCCTTAATATTCTTCCACTAAGACTAATCGTTTCCCCAAACAATGAGAATTCAAAAAGACTTGGTCTCAACAAAAGCACAAGAATCATCTTCTAGAGAATCACATAATCCACAAAAGAATGAATATATTTTTCCCTTGTCTTTTGTCATCAACTAAAACTAAAATGGTTAGTACAAGATCATATAATCCCCAAAAGTATAATCCTTTATAAAAAGAAATATGACTATTAATCTCCAAAATTCAACAAAAGTACCCAATGTTCCAGAAAGACCATTCAATACATAATCATCCTTAAAATTCTTCAGAATAATCAAAACTAAGATTGGAACCCAAAACGTAGAAAGATTTAATCACATAGTTTCCCCAATAAATCTTAACATTTAACTCTAAATAACATCGACTACTATTAAAGTCTTATACTAATGGGTAATTTACCTATTCACATATTCTATATGCTAGGTTTATCATTTTCCAGAAATAACCCAAATCACCATATTTCCATAATAAATACAAAAAACAATCAACCTTTCCTCCACAATTTATGTCCTGTAGTATTTTATTTCCCTTTGGTATATAATACTCCAAAAGAAAAAACATCATAAAAAATAACATTTATAATTTAATCACCAAATCATTTTAATATACAAAGGATATTCATTTGATAATCAAAAGTTTCAAAAATAAACTTATTCTTGATCCATAAAAATAGCAGGGGAATTAGTCAGTCCGAAGGGCATAACAACAAACTCATTATGCCCATATCTTGATTGGAAGGAAGTTTTTGAAATATCAACTTTCTTCACCCTAAATTGATGATAACCAGAACGAAGGTCAATCCTATAGAAGAATTGAGCCCCATGAAGTGAGTTAAATAAGACATAAATTCTTGAAAGAGAGTATTTTTTCTTCACTGTGATCCCATTCAGTTCTCTATAATCAATGCATAGCTGCATCGATCCATCCTTCTTCTTCACAAAGGGAACTGGTGCTCCCCAAGGAGACACACTTGGTCAGATAAATCCATTCTCCTAAAGATCTTGGAGTTGTTTCTTTAGTTCCTCCAGCTCCACATTCTCCATCCAATAGGTGTTCTTTGACATTGGATGAGTTCCAGGTACAAGTTCAATGAAAAAATCTACCTCTCTTTCTATGGGAGATCGGGGTAACCCCTCAAGAAATATGTCAAGGTATTCCTAGACGGTGGGGACATTTTATAAAAGAATAAATCCTTCATGAGAAACTTATTTAATTTAAGAATATTTTAACTAAAGAGGATCTTTTATCTCAAAACGTCATGCTTAAACAATTACATATTTCTATGATTGAATTATAATGATTCATAAAAAGATTTTGATTAACAAAACATATCCACTAGGATTGTCGTGACCAAGAGTGCAGAAAGGCCCGTTGTCGTGTACCAGTTCCTGTTTGAGGCTTGATCAAAGCGGTGTTTTCGTGTTTTACCCCTATGTACATCTGTGTCAGAGTCACCTCTACCTTCTCGTATCCAGACAAAGATGTATTTTCTTGACAAACCACTTACTCAATACTCACCAAAATACCAGGATAATTTCCTATATTTAAAATTTTACAAATGGTTGTTCCTAATGTTTTCATATCCTAATTTCCATAAATAACTAAACAATCCTTTGATACCAACTATAGCATCCCTCCTTTTTATTATATAACCTTTCAATACATTTTACATACAGAAGATCTTTAAAATCTAGTGTCTTGGAAATCAGGATCATAATACCTGAAAACAACATAAACATTCTTCTAAACCACTTTTAAGTCTTCATCAAAGGTTAATCCTATGTACATTTACTGTATCTCATATCTTGGAGATAGACATCAAAGGAAAGGGTGAGCAGAAGGCCCAGTAAGGGTAAACAAGGGAATCAATGTACTTGTGAAATCTATAAGAACTTGAAAAAAACATAAAGACATGATAAATGGAAGAATATGCATATCATAAAGAAAATAAATTGTAAAATAAGTTGAATATGTGGCTACAACATTTAATTTAGACATGATCATATAACCAAGGTCCATCCCCAAGGTGTCATAAAAATTACCAAGGTTATCCGCCACAGAATCGTAAAACATGTCATCTCTTGAGATTAAGTTTTCACTCAATTCCTTAGAGCACTATAGTGCACACCATTAATATGTCTTTACTTTCTTGTGAGACACACAGATCATAATCAAACATTTCATAAATAACCCAAATGGAATCAACGAAATAAGTTTCATGTCAAAATCGGGACATTTAAAAAGAGCTTAAAAATAAGATCATTATGTCATTTATAACCCATGGAAAGGGAGTGAGGGTTATAAGTATATCAATTACAGAATAAAATATATCATATTTATATGTCTATTAACACCCATGGAAACGAAATAAGTCTGTGTATTCACATAAATAAACAATAGAAATATCTTGATAGAAAGAGATAGAATTTTTAAGATGAAATTGCTACAGCATAACTACTATATCACATGGTTTTAGAAAAAATTAAAAAGAGATTGGGAAAGGGTAACCCACTCATAAATAATTAATAATATAGTATGGTTACTTAATAATATCATGGTATGGATATTTTAATTCCATACCACAAGTAAAAGGAAACATGAAAGAAAAGAGAAGATGCGATTTCTTTTACGAAAAATTCGGCACCCTAACGACGTCACTTAAAAATTCAGAAAAAAACATTGATGAGGGTGGAAAGGGTATATAAACAATTATACATGAAATGGACCTAAATTAGAACATAAAATAACATAACATCAACATAAAGAGATGGAAATTATAAGACACAACATAAAAGAAGTCAAGACTTAAAAGAGGTGGGTGAAAGGATCCATTACCTTGAAGAGTAACTTCGAAAGCTTGAAGGTTGGGACCTTGGGAGGATTTAGGGATCCTTGGGAGGACTAATTGAGAGGTACAGAGACCAAAACTTCGTTGAGGAGGATTTTTATATGAAATTAATGAGGTAAAGGCTTGGTATTTATATGATAAGTGAGGGGACAAAGCATTAATTGCCAAGGGACACCTCATCGGTGGTATTGGCAAAACCATGGGCTTGCACATGGTATTTGGCCATGGTATTGTCCACTTGGGACACTTCATACCTTATAATACTATTCATAATTTGATCAGAATTGTTGTATAATTATTACAGCCTTAATGATGTCATTAAACACCTGAAACTCAAAAACTGTATTTTCACTATTCATTGAAAATAAAACTCTCAGAAAAATCCCAAAATTTAACCTTTACCAAATATTGATGCTTTGATTTCAAAAATGAACCCCATTTAAAGAAAATAATTTTCTATACATTTTTAATTTAATTTTTAAATAAAAGCACTATTCATGGAAAATTCAACTGTTTCAGAAAAATCCCAAAAATTCACCCTAACCAAATATTGAAGCTCTAATTTCAGAAATCAACTCCATTTTATAAAATTAATTTTCTAAATATTTTACGTTTAATTTTTAAATAAAAAACACCATTCACCTGAAAAAACTAATACTTAGCCAATAATTTCTAAAATAGGTATTTAGCTATTTTATTGAATCACATTACTTAATCAAGGTTCCTAAATTATATTAATACTTTCTTAAATGAAGTTACTTAATCCATTTGGTCACATTACAAATCATAAGCGTAAAATAACTATTCATAATTTACTACTCATCAAAAATTAAGTTGATCTTATTAGATTCAAAATTTCTTACAGAACATAACTGTAGAAGACCATTTTTTGAAAATCATTACACATTATTAATTATTTAAGGATTACATAAATATTTTAAAATATCCTTTTTCTAGAATTCATCAATAATATGAATACTATATTTATTCGGATATTTGAAAATTCACAAACTTCACCATAATAAGACATTAAAATTTTTATTTAAATCAAACGATTACACAATGTGGTAACGGTCTTGTTACATAACCACTTATAACACAAACATATGACCTAAGAGTAAGGTGTTCTAGGGTGATAGAATCTTAGGGAAGCTCGCCCAACATTGCCCGAGTAGTGATTTCTATCCGCTTGAACTTCTCGTGAATTCAATTCTATTCCAGCTTCACACGATGAAGTTCATCTTGGGTTTGGTCCAGAGCAAAGCCAAAAGGTGCTACCTCCTTACCGAGTTCCGTCAGATGGGCTTCGATTGGCCCGAGACTACTGGATGAGGACATAGAATCTTTTATCTATATTAATTAACCAATATCACTTGTATTTATAGACAATAATCACAAAATTTAGTTTCCAACGGTCATATTGACCAACGGTCATATAACAGTCGAAACCCAACTGTATTATTTTAATTATACTCATTTTATTAAATGAAATAGTTTTGTTGAGTATAAATTAAAATAACACACAAAGTTAGGAATCAAAATTTATTCAAAATTGTGGGTCCATACATTATACATGTAATAATATCATATCTAGTGGAAATAGATATTTTTCCGAATCGGTTTCATCAAAAACATAACCCATGTAAAGAATTGGGTTTCAAAAGAATATAACCCGTGAAAGAGAAATGGGTTTCATAAACATCATTCAATCAAAACATAATCCATTCAAAGAAAGAATATGAATGGATACATTGAATAATTTCACCATAAAATATTTAGTAACACCAATGGATGTTATCTTAGATGAGAAATAATTTTGAAATATCTTTTAAAAACATTTCTTGAGGAAAATATCAATTATTCATTAAAAAATTCTTTTCAAAACATAATACCTTTTAAAAACCTTTATCATTGAAAAGAGATTTTAAAACTTATAAATGAAGAATTTTGAAACTATATATTGTTTTTAAAATCATTTTTCCATGAAACTGGCTTTAAAATATATTTTAAAAACATTTATTGGGAAATGTTTTTGAAAACATGACTTCTGAATACAATAGATTTCTGACCAAAGAGAGAAACTATCAAATTTTAGTTAAAAAAGTCATCTTAAGTACCAAATATTTGAAAATGGTACTAATACACAGATATATCTTGAATAAATAGAGGATAATTAAACTCATTAATTTTATTGAGATATGGATCACACTATTTCATTAAGGGAATCCTAATGATAAATAATGTCGAAAAATTATGAGATTGTCTCAATAAACTCTTTTAAAATAGTAATGTGGGATCATAATATACATATATAAAAAGGAAATTAAATTATGGTTATAATATCATACAAATATTTATATCCAAGATATAACATGTAAAATGTAAGTATATACACCATGAAAAAGAATTTAGGTACATAATAAAATATGAGTCTCAAGGAAGGAAAATGGAGACAAAACTTTTCTACTGATTTGGTATCATTTGAAAATTAAAACCATTGAATAAAGGATTATGAAATAAAAATTTCAATACCCATAAGTTTAATTATAGGATACATATAATATAGTAATGGTTATAACATAAACCACGCAAATGGAAAGAGTGTAGAACATAACTTGTTTCTCACATAAATAAAAAGTGAGATGAAATCTCTTTACCTTGTGTCATGACTCTCATTGTACTTATTAAAATGACATGTATAATATATATACATTTACTATAAATATTTTAAAGAAATATATTGTTATATTTAATACCATATATGGCTTTATTGTGACCTTATATTACCCTCTTGTTAACCATCATATGTTATGGGTACACTTTGGGTAATATTTGCTTTGTTCATCATATTTGTCTCAATTTGTTATATATTTGGTCCTATAAATTATATAATGATTTAAATAAAGTAAATTATAATATAGATATCATGTATATTAAGTATATTGTTATTATAATAATCTATATAATATATAATTATGAAATAGAATACCCCATTCATGGAAATGGTAAGTCGTACATACATATAAAAGATGTTTCTGTTTTTATTGTTGCATTGAAATAAAGAGATTAAATAACATATATGTGTATATATATAATATCATTAAAGTATAATTATAATTTTATATATCATATAAGTTCACTAAACCTATATTTAATATATTTCTTGTAGTGATTGAATGAATCGCATCGCTTTGAGGGGCTATAATACACACTTCCTCAAACAAAATTTTCATATTTACATTAAATGGAATGTAATATTATATGTGTTTTAAAAGTAATAATGAATCTTAAATACATAATAATTATACTATATGACATATAAAAACAATATTTCCATAATAATTTACACCATGAGAGGTAGTAAAGAAAAAATGGACAGTCATCTTTTTGTGAGGCGGTAGTTCACTGTACCAAAAAAAATATGTTCGTTACCCACTAGATTAATGTGTGTATAAGTTTAGGTAGAAAACTTATCAAAAATTAATCATAATATATTTAGTATTTTTTTATTATAATATCATGTAATAAATATTGTGTTGGGGTGGAGAAATAAAAAAAAGAAAAGAGCTTTACAGAAGACGTTACCTCTTAATCGGGTAACTTCGTTTGGGTTATGCCAAAAAGCTTCGTTGGATTGATTTAAGTACAAGAAGAGGATTATAATATCAAGGTATGTATTTTGGGAGATTATTTGAGTATATTTTATATGATCCATTGGGCTTGAAATATTTTGAGGAAGTGGGGGGAGAGGAGGCCTTTTTATTGTGGAGAATTAGTGGCACTCTTGTACATATTTGAAGAGAGATTGCCACCAACGTTTTTAATTTTTCAAGAGGATCCAATAATGGATAAAATTATATAAATGTAAATATAGGGTATTAATATGTCCAGAATATGTCTCTTTTATAAGTTTCTATGTCATTTTAATTCTTAAATTTAATGTTTAGTCCTTAGTCAAGCTTAATTGTACCTTAAGCGATGCAATTGATTTTAATTACTTTCACTAATATTTTTGTTCAAAAACTAATTTAAATTATTATAAATTTTAAATTATTCTGATTGAAAATATTTAATACGTTTTTAAAAATTCTAGTCACATAAGTGGTACAAATTAATTTAAAATTAATCTCATTGATTGGACGACACAACGGGGTTTTTTTAAAGACATATGATCTACAATTTGCTATGTTTTTATATGTATTTTCAAGGTGAAATTGGAAAAAATTACCTATATTATATTAATTGATAAAAATATTATCTAATTAAACATTTGAAATAATTTTAAATATAATTTATCCTTATAAGGTAATTATACGAAAAAACAGTTTTGAAATAAAATTTAGTATCTTTATCTATTCATTGAAAAATAAAACTCTACAGAAAAATATCAAAAATTTAGCCTAGAATAATTTTTTTTGTTTTTCATCCAAATATGAATTTTATTTTGAAATTTTAATTTTATAAAATTTCAAATAATTTGATTTAAAATGGGTTCTCCATTAAAACGTGGTAAAACAACCTTTATAAAAATATATGTTTTTATACATAAAATTGAGTTTGATCTTATCTTATGTATATTGAATCTATTATATTAATAAAAAATTATTTTATTGAGTTTATAAGATATATATTACATTAATACCACTAACTAATTAATTTAATTTTTTGGGTAAATCAGCTCTGATACCATATTTATATTTTCCTTTATATTCAATCAGTTTTCTTATTCATTTCTAAATAATTGGAATCATATTAATTCATATTATATTTTTTTGAACCATATATTTTCATAAATTAATAAATAATATTCATAAAATCTTATCTAAAGGATAGGTCATATCTTGTAATATTAAATAATAATATTTTAATATATTATTTCTTGGTAAAACTCGGGTGTGCTTGTTATGCAATCTATCGAGGAAAGTCATTATTTTTTATAAATGCAATCTACCCTCAGTGTTCCATGTATATAATGATAAAATTTATTTTCATGTAGTGAATAATTAACTTGGTGTTGTGTATAATTAAAGAAAAAAGTGATTTAGTATAAAATAAACTATTTTCAAAGTTTCGTGAAATGAAAAATATCCAAAAGGATAAATTAATTCAAAAAAAATAATTCAACAAATCTCGAGGAGTAACATTCTACTTCCTTAATGTGAATTTCTCCCTCAAAATTTATTTGGGTTATCAATGTTTTAATACTTTAATGTTTCTTTCATATAAACCCACATTTTAAAAATTAATACATAATCTTTGCAAAAAAATGGTGCTTGGGACCATAACGGTTCCCCAAATTAACATATAATTGGGTTTCAACATAGAAGAACATGGGTTGGGAGTGAAGAATTTTTAAGGAGGAAAAATGAAAATATTTATAAGTAGGGGTTGAGTTCATAAATAAAAAATAATTTAATGATGAAAGAAACATTTATGGAATAAAATTCATAAATCTATGATGACTTAAAAGGCCATCTGCTGAACAAAAATTAAGGTATTTGGAAGACAATTTTTTTTCATTATCATAACATTGAATAATTATTTTATTAACCATGAATATATGAAAATGTACTTACTTGATATATTTATATAAAAAAGTTCATTCTTTTTTTGTTATTTTATCTATTTCTAATTTGTTCATTACATCATGAATTGGATGTCAAAAAAATTTCTGTGATTCTTGAATTACTAAAAGACAGTTTTAACATATCTTATGGCCCATAAAAGAATGAAAATTATAACTATTTGTGTCTAACTATTCTTAAAAATATATATGGTCAATACATTAATCACTAAAAACAAAAAGTAACTCTACTAATTCATCATTAATATTTATTCAACAAAAATAATTAAACATTAACGAGGACATCGTGTAGGCCAGTGGTAGGAGTGAAACCATTATTATCCTTTGGAAATGCTTTGATAACCCGTGGAATTTCCGGAATTGAATTTTTTTCACCCAACATACATGATTTATTTTTCTAAAACTACACTAATATAATTTCCAAAATAAATAGATTGTCATCCTTAAAATAGGTTTAACTACTAAATAGCCTTTTAAATTGTGTTATCATATATCCTCAATACATTTTACACAATCCTATGGTTAACAAAAACAATTCATGATTGGTTAACCTTATAAAACTTTTAAAATATTAAAATCCAAAAATTTATAAATAAGGTCACAAAATTACCTTTACATTGATCCCATGTATATCACAATGTAGCTCGTGGTTGTCACGTTTCAAACATATGAATACCTTCATCATATAACCTCTTGAAACATGGTAATAACTCAAAATACCATAAATAATTTTTGAAAACATGCATGATTCATTATTCTAAAGGTTACCAGATATATTCATTAAATCTATGAATTTTTAAACTACATCCATGATAAAATAGAATACATTTTCAATAGATCCTTTATCTATTATTGGGTAATAAATAACGTCCAACTTACTTTTCCATAACCAACATATATTTATAAAAAACAAAATTACATTAACATAAGGAAAATATTAAGGGTTATATTCCTTTAGTCAATATATCACCTTATCATTAAATCACTGCATCGGTCCATTAGGAACATTCCACATAAACTTGTAAATATTGAGGAAAAAACATAAGTATAATAATCCTTGTATATTTAATAATTCATATCACATAATTTTTTTGAATCCAAATACATAAAAATTTGGATTACTTCATCTTTAATCCATTAACAAGGCTACCTCATACTATTACATAATACCTATTTCCATTAAAATTTCATATGTTGTCTATTAATCATCTATAATGTAACCATTACTCACACCATCATGCTAATTCTATTTAGGATATTTCTTATTGGGACATTTATTCTCTATTGACTATTTATTTCACACTTAAAACACTTATCCTTTGATGGTGTCTTAGGGATGACAATATTATCATCTATTTCATTAACCGAACTCTTCATTTTTCTCTTGTAGTCGCTTTCTTTGTGTCATTCTTTTCCACAGTCAAAACATATTCTTGTTCTTATAATACATTCAGTTAGGTGATTATTTCCACATACTTGACACAAAGGAAACCAAATATTCCTTCTTCCATGTTATCCATTACATTAAATCTCATCTAAATCCTTATTTCTCTTCATTGGTGAGTTTTAGATTTGGTTAGGGTACACGTTTTTAATCATGTTCTATGAAAACTAATTAGTCATGATCACAACATCTTTCACTCTATTGATCATCCTACATTAATTCTAATTATAAAATCATCCATCACATTCAACATTAATCTAGTTCCTTCCATTTTACACTATTTAATAAAACTAGAATCATTGTGTGATAATTACTTAAAATAGAAAAAACCACATAGAAATGAAAATAATTACTTATAAGATGTATAAATCATGAAACCTTTCTTAGTTTATGACACCTTAGGTTTATACTAGGTTATTCATAGACATATTGAATTCAAATACTTCATAATGGGTTTTGAAGAGTTTTTGAATTTTTTGAACATATCTTCCATGAGTGTCAAACTAGATGTGAAGAAAGGCCTGTTTTCGTGTTCCAGAATATCTTGAGTCAGGCCTGGAACATCTTGTTAGATTTGTTACTTCTGGGTACATGTATTCCCTACCCACATCAACTTGTAGTATCCAGATAGGGATTTATTTCTTGAAAACCACTCACTATATCACTTACCAAAATTCGAGGACATTTTTCGTAAATATTGACTCATTGTTATACTTATACTTAGAGACATCCTGAGACATTTCCTTAGAAATATACCTACAGATCTTACAATAGTTTTCTCATCATACTTTCCAAAGGTTAACTAAATCCATAAAATGATACCAACTATATCGACCCTCAATTTTCATACATTAACATTACCTAAAATTTGTGTTATACTTAAGACATAATAAAAAAGGACGACCAAAGACTGTAGTAGTCTTGTGCCTTTGGAAACTTGTACTCATAAATACTTGTACATAACTGAGATAAATTATCTCCCACCTGTTTCTTCTTGACTAGGAACCTTCTTAGGCTCATCAAACACAGTACATATCTTCATAACCTGGGGAAGGAAATATAAAATGGGAGAAATTATATTCTCACTAAGGGAAATCAAGAGAGACATGTAAGAAAAAACTAAAGCATTAGGGTATGAGAACAAGATCATTCCCTTCATATAAAAGATAATAAATAATAATCATGACATAATGATTTGAATTTCATAAGACATGAATCATAATAAAATAAATAATAAAATCTTTAAAAGAATAAAATAGGAATAAAATATGGAATTGTTGCCAAAACATAAGCACATATAATGATTTTACTTGTAGTCGAGGAAATGCTGCCAAGGCCATATTAGTGGGAAAAGTCATTTCTGAACTGGGTTCACCCCTAGTTTCTAGAATTTATTATTGAACTGAGCAGAGTCCTTGTTCCAACACTATATTACTAAACCATTTTAATTTATCATTCTATTAAATTCTATCTCATGATATATAAATCTTTACCCACTTCATTAGAGGGAGGTATATATCCCAACTATCTCTTAATAAAATCATACATATGCATTACAGAAGATAAAAAATAATCAAATTATAAACCATGAAATGAAATTGCTATTATTAACATGTAATCATATCATAACCATTGGAAATAGGTAGATTGCATAATGATTTCATCATAAAAATAACCCTTTTAAAGAAGCAGGTTTCAAAAGCATATAACCTGTGAAATAGAGATGGGTTTCATAAACATCATCCCATCAAAACACAATCCATTCTGATAAAGAATATGAATATGAATGTTGAATATTTTCTCCATATATTCATTATTAAAATCAATGGATGTTATTAGATATGGTAAATAATATTTAAAGATCTCATAGAAACATTTCTTGAGAAAAATATCCTTTCTCGTTTAATTTTTATAAAACATAAAACCATTAAAAACATTTATCTTTTAAAATAGATTTAAAAAATTATGACGGAATCATTGAAACTATTGAATGTTTTTAAAATCCCTTTTTTTTGAAAATGGTATTCCAATATCTTTTGAAAACATTTTTTTGGAAATATTTTGGAAAACATGGCGCCCCCAGGGTGCACCTTAGTTGGTAGCTGCTCTTGTGGGTCTGGGCAAGGTCTCAAGTTTGATTCTCGCCGAGTTCATCCCTATACTGCTTGTTACATGATTTTATTTGTACTTTATGCCCTTCCCAAAATAAACTAAGGCTTCAGCATCAACTTTTACTTTGGGAAACATGGTTTTTTAATAGAGTATATTTCCGAACAATGAGAGAGACAATTAGATTTTACATAAAAATGTTATATTAAGTACCAATGTGTAGAAACATGGTACCAATACATGAATTTATCATTAATAAATAGAGTATTATGGAATTCATTAGCGTTATTGAGATATAGATAATAAGATTTCATCAGAGGAAGCATAAACATAATCGATCTCGATAAGTGATGAGATTGTATCAATAAACTATTTTAAATTAGTACCTTGGGATCATACCATCCATATAATAAAAGTAACTTACATAAATATTAAAATATCCTGAAAATAATTATATTCATGTTATAACATGTAAAATCGTAGTATATACACCTCAAAAATTAATTTTGGTGCATAAAAAACCTGAGTCTCAAAGAAGGAAAATTAAGAAAGAACTATTTTACATATTTGGTTACTTTTGAAACATAATACCCATGAAATAAGGATCATAAAATTGAAATTTAAATACCCAAAAATTTAAGAATAATATAAATATAATAAAATCATGGGCAGTACATACACCACACAAGTGGAATGAGTGTCGAACAAAACATGTATTTCTTGGAAATAAAAAGTGAGATGGAATTTCTATTACCTTGGGTATTGAATCTCATTGTACTCATTCAAACCAAATGTATAATAAATATAAAGTTAATATAAATATTTTATAGAATCATATTAGTATAACTAATACCATATATGGGTTTGTTACAATATTATATTACCCTCATGTTGTCCATCCCATGTGTCTTAATTTGTTGTATCTTTGGTCCATAAAATTATATCATGATTTAAAAAATCTAAATCATGATATAAATATCATTTATATTCATTATATGTGTATTATAATAATCTATATAATATATAAGTATGAAATAGAATACACCGTTGAAGGAGATAGTAAGTCTGGCGTACACATGAATGTTGTTTCCATTTTTATTATTGTATTGAAAGTAATAGAGGAAATGAAATATATGTATATATGTATATAATATAAATAAACTATCATTATAATTTTATATATCATATAATTTTAATAAAACCATACTTAATACATTCTTTGTAGTGTTTTAATGAATCACATTGCTTTGAGGGGGCGGTAGTCCACACTTCCTCAAATGAAATTTTTATATTTACACCAAAAGGAAAGTGAAATGATATATTTTTTTAAAAAAAAATAATTAATCCTAAATAAAAAAAATATTTATTATATTACATATATAAATATATTTTTAGAATAATTTCCACCATGATTGGTGCTAAAGGAAAAAATGAACAATCATTGTGTAGTGAGGTAGTAGTTCACTATAAATGTGAACGGTATGTTTGTTACCCATTAAACGGAGGTGTGTGTAAGTGTAGGTTTAATTAATATCATATAAAAATCCTATTACACTTTTTATAGTTATTTTTGTTATAAAATAATGTAATAATGAATGTGTAGGTAGTGGATAAAGAAAATAAATGAAATGAGCTTGAGAGAAGACATTACCTCTTAATCGGGTAACAACTTTTGGTTTATGCCATAAGGCTTCCTTGGAATGCTTTCTTCCCAATGGTATTATTATAATATGAATTTAGTTATGTTGGGATATTATTTTATCATTTTTAGGTGATCTAAATGGCTTGATAGGTGTGAAAAGGTGGGAGGAGTGGAAGCCTTTTTATAGTGGAGGAGGAGTGACACTCTTGAAAATATTTGAATAGAGAATTCCACCCACGTATTTCATTATTCAAGTGGATAAAATAATGGAATAATGTTGATCCAATTTATTATTGATTCTATATATTTTCATACAATGCTTCTTGGAAAATTTTCTAGTTTCTTTAGAGTCTTAAATTTAAGGTTTAGTCTTTATTTTTTCTTAATTTTTCATTAAACAATGTAATTAATTTTAATTACATTAAGAAATATTTTTGGTAAAAAACTAATTTTGCCATATTAGACATTATAAATTACTACGATTAAAAATATTTAATTAATTTTTCCAAATTTTAATCATATATATTTTAGTAATTAATGAAAAATCATCTTGTTGACAGGACAACTCTATGAGGTTTTGATGTAAAAATGATCAAAAATTTGCTAAGTTTTTATATCCAATTTCAATGTGAAATTTGTTAAAATGATCTAAATTGGAATAATTAATAAAATTATTGTCTAATTAAACTTTTAAACAAATTTAAAATATAATTCAACCTTATAAATTAACCAGATTAAAAAAGTAGTTTTGAATTTAAATTTTATATTTTTAACTATTCATTAAAAATTGAAACCTTATAGATAAATACCAAAAATTTATCTAAGCATAATTTTTATGTTTATATTCCAAATATGATTTTAAATTTGAAATTTTAAATCTATTAAAGCTCCAAATATTGTATTTAAAATGGTTTCTCCATTAAAAGGAGGTAAAACCACCTTTATAAAAACTATAGGTTTTTATGCATAAAATTTAGTTTGTTATTATCTTATATCCATATATTATATATGATTAATATAAAAATTATTTTATTTATTAAATATAAAATTATATTTAATTAATACCATAGGATAATTAATTTAATTTATTAGGGTAAAAAATCTCTGAGAAAATATTAATATTTTTCATTATATTCAATTGGTTTTAATATTCATTTTTAATTAATTGGTACCATATGAATTAATATTATATTTTTTTAACCATATATTTCAAAATATTAATAAATACTATTAATAAAATATAATTTAAATTCTAGGTTATATCTTATTATATGAAATAATAATATTTTAATATATTATTGTTCAATAAAACTTGGTCTTTTATGTTACGCAAGCCCTCGAGGAAAGTCATTGTTGCGTGTAATGAAAGATGACCCTGGTGTTTGATGTATATAATGATAAATTCTATTTTTTTTATGGTGAAAGATTAAATTATTTTTTCATATAACACAATCCAATCATAGATCTTTAATATTAAATAAACATTTTTTTCTGTTGCATGAAATGAAAAATATCAAAAAGGTTAAATTAATTTGAAAACCAATAATTCACAAACTCTCGATGTATTACTTATATAATGAAAATATATGAAATTTATATAATTACTATTATTCAATAGAATATGTAATAGTGACCAAAATAGGAGGAAAAAAACTACTAAATGAGAACATACATGAAAAACGAAGTAGATATCACTCGAAACAATGAATTTAATAAAGAATTATTGAAAATGGATGATAAAAGGTTATATGTAAATAATATATGGTATCATATATATATGAGTAAAGAAATTTAATATATGTATAATAAATTTATATTTATTATATAGGGGGCTCAAATGTTTATGAAGGTAGTCAGACCTAAGGTAAGATATTTTCATCTCACTTTTATTTATGTGGGACACGAGGCTTATACACCAATTGTTATTTTGTGGGGTGTATATACTACGCGTTAATGTATTTTATGATTCCTATTATGAATTATATAGGGGTCTAAAAATATCTCTTTGTTTCATTCTTTCATGGGGATTACGATTCAAAATTTAGCAATACGGTAAGGGTTTTTTGTTACATTCTCATATTTTATGTGGTGTTTATTTAGAATACATGTATTAATCTCAATTTTATCACCTTAAGTACTCAGCATAAAAAAATGTGTTTTTAAGGATAATATATATTATTTGTCTCCTTGATCTAAAACCTTTTTTATTCCATATTTATGTTTTCTAAAAAAATGAAATAAGGTTTTTAATATTATCCTATAAGTGTTTAAATTCACTCTCACCCATATTTAAATTTTTACAAAATGGTTCAGAAAGAATATTATTGTAATTTTATGAATGAGACACTTTTTTAAAAAAGTGTACAAGGATTTTTTTAACTTATACTACATGAACGAAAGTTACTGTCATCATGACCACTCCATGCTTTGAATATTCGACTTCAAGTTTCCATAATTATTTCAAAGAAAATTTTTTCCATACTATTTTTTAATTATTTAAATTTTAAAGATGTGTTTTTAAAATAGAATGGTTATTTTACTTATTAATGATGATTTCTCATGAGATAGAGATGGACCTACCAATGAACACACCCTCTAGAGAACAAGGAAGAACCCAATTCATATAACTTGAATCCTTCATAGACATTTTTGATGGGAGAGAACATTAGTTTCATGCTCATGGCGATTATAATGATTCATTGTGCAATGAGCCGAGGAAATATCACCATAGAGGTCTTGAAATAATTTCATTCTGGAAATAAGTGGTATATGTTATTTCTTTCGATATAAACTTTGTGCTTGTTGGAAACATTATCAATTTTATACACCCTCCATAATTACTAATAGAGACTTTGGAATCGATTGGATTTGTGTATTTTAATGCTGGTTTACTTAATTCCTCACTTGTGTTTTTTTTATCTCACATATTAAAATGGTTACAATAGGCTTTGGATCAATGGATTTTGGTCTTTAGTGGATGTTTCATGAAGTTATTGAAATGGTCCTTGGATTTATACACTAAATTTGTGCCTCCCATTTCCCCTATAAAGTTAGGGTTCCTTGGTATTCCATTTCACTTATTTAACTTGGGTGTACTTTTTTTATTACCATCTTAATTGGGAATCCCCGTAAATTATAAACCACTACAAAACTCCTCTCTCAGCCATCTATCGATATAGACTTTTTTGAAATTGACATCTCTCAACCTATTCCACCACAAATTTGGATCCAAATTGGTGATAATATATTCCTACCATAAATAGTATTCAAAAAACCTATAATTTATTTTATTAATTATTTTAAAATATCAAATTCCAAAAAGGATTGTGGAGACATGCCAAATGTTGTACATACCCTTAGAAAGATTAATTTTATATGGGTTGAAAAATGAGAGCATAATGTTATGGTTTCTACTTCCCATGAACATGCTAGTAATTGTGTTGATAAAGATGTTAATCAGAATTTGATTAGACCATATGAACCTCATCCCTCTCTTATTGAATTATGTCTAAATTAGGATATTGTACATAATGCACAATCTTCCAATGAGGATAAGGAATATATTAGAAATCATGATCCTGCTATGTTTTATATCACAAGTGTTGTTAAACCTCCACAATATGAGGAAAATAGTGATCACTAGGAGGATAGTGAATCTTTACCTGATGATCATGAGAAGTCTTTTCAGATTGAGGGTTCTTATTTGAAGTTCAGTTCTAGGAAAGGTACAAAACCAATGATCGAATTAGACAACTCTATCTCTCCAAACCCCCAGAAAACTACAAAATGTACATATTGCACTGATATCAAAAGAATAATTGTTAATATAACCTTAGAGGATTTTATACGATAAAAATAATATATTCCCCCACAGACTATTAATGTTTAACCTACTAGAACACCCTATGGAGAATGTTTTTCGAAAATAATCATTTATGATGATGAAGAAAACCCTATTTTGAGTGATGCTTATAAATTTAAAGAATACCTGTAGAATGAAATGGAGACTTGTATAGAAGAAAATGATGTATTTATTTTAAAAAATAAAAACACGGTAAAATTTCTAAGGAGGCCCACCTTTAAATTATAAAATGAATGCTCACTAAAATGGTGGAGGAATAAAAATTAAATCCTGAGGTTAATTAAAGGTACACTCAATGTAAACAAATCTTAAGATTTATCCTATGCCTTTTTTTTACTTATATGAGGCCCCAATTCTTATTAGTTTTTATTTTATGATATTTTTTGTTTTGGGATGTTTAAAAGGGTGTTTTTTTTCATGTATATACTGGAGCCTTGTTTAGAATAATTTAAGAATTAAATATGCTAGATCAAATCCATATTTATATTTTCGTCTTTGTTGGGAAGTCTTTTCATTTTTTTCTCTCCATGTTGGAATGTAGTGGCATTTAAGGGTTCATCTTGGACTGAAATTTGGATATGGATTTTATGCTTCTAAACCCTCTTATTGTTATGCTTCCTTTTAGAAGATATGTTTTCAATGTTAATGAGGCTTCTTTTTCTCTTGTTCATCCTCAAATATTTGGGATCACCATAGGTTTTTTTTCATTTTATTCGGGTGCTTCAATTTTTTTTGAATAACTTTGAATATGTTATGATTTGTTTTTATCTTTTGGACTGCTAAATTTGGAGGCTTCTTTATTTTTGGGTAGAAATTTTGACAGTTGAGTGTGCATCATATATTATTCTATGAATTTTCTTTGAAATAATTTTTTTGTTTTCCTACAAATATTATGATCAGTTTTGGAGCATTTGAGACAGGTCTTGATCTAGTGGGAAACATATTGGATTTCATATTGCATTCTTTACTAGTCTATTGATTTTGGATCTCTAAATTTTTAATGATGGTTTATTTTTATAGGATATAACAGTCTCATTTTCCTAATGGTGCAACATCATTACAACAAATTTTTTTTTTCAATTTGGGGTGTTGTGTGTTAGTGCTGTGAACATGTCTAGAAATGAAAATTAAGGGGATCACTTTGAGGACTTCTATGATTTATCTAGATTTAATGACTTTAATTTGTAAATTGGATGGATGAATAGATTATAGATCTTCAAATGTTAATGGATGAATTTTTATATGTAATCGGTTTTTTGTGTTTATTTTTTTGATGTGTTATCACTTTTAGTTTTTTGTTTGTGTAAGCTCATTACACCACTTTAATTCCTTGTACCTATTTTTTCTATAATAAATTATGATTAGGTGTGGATTGTGTGACCAACTCATATTTGATTTATTCCTCAAGAATATTTAATGATCTTTTAATGGTATTTATATTCATCAAAGACAAAAACCCTTGGTTTCACTTATTATTTAATGGTAATATGATCCAAGGATACCATATTCATTCTTTCCCTAAATGGTGTATGTTTATAATAAAAATATTTGTATGAAATTGATTCCTATCAATGGGTTATGCTATGATTAAATTATGTAACATTTATGAATCCCATTTCATTTCCATGATTTATGATATGATGAACTGTTCATGAAACCAATTTCTTTTTATGGGTTTTGATTTGATCTTGGAGAATACATATATATGGAATTAATTATGTTATTGGTGGGACCTATATCTTCCTCCATTTCATTGGGTAAAAATTGATATATCATGAGATAGCATGACTATAATTGGAAGTAAACTCTGTCCAGTAAGTAATTTTGTCTAGTATGATAGTCTTAGGAGTAAACCATGACAACTAAGATGGTTTGGTGAGTGAACCCATTCTACCATGATACTTCTAGAAATAATTCTTGACTACTAAGGAAATTATTTTCTAAACTTATTTGTGTACGAAAATATTTGTCTTATGCAAATTGTATGCTCTCATGAAACAAGTTCTTTGATTCCTTTTTGATTAATGTCTTTTCAACTACCAATATTTAGGCCATGATTCGAGATTTTGATTTATAATATACAGGGTATGATTTTAAAATGTTATGCTCATGTTCTCATATACTTATGTTCATGTGATTCAAAAGTAATCATTGTTATATCCAATTTTTACCCTTATTGAGCTTTTGATCCCACAATTTCTTATTTTCCATTACCTAATATATGAATAAATGTACTAAGTATGATCTTCCTAAGAAGGGTATTATTTATGAAGAATGTATTGGGAGATGATGTAGTTTATTTATGAGCCCATTGTTTACGTGTCCATGTTTCCAAAGGCCCTAGACATATATGATTATAACATGAATCATTCTGTTATATAATGAATATTAATATATTAATATGTGATATCTTTTTATGAAAAATATAGGTCTTTATATCTTATATGTAAAATGATTTTGAAAGATCACTTGGAACATTTTTTGAGAAAAATATCATTTCTACTTTGAAACCACTTCTTTAAAATCTAAAAAAAATTTACAAAATACTAAAGAAAATAATTAATTTGAAAATAAAAATGGAAAATTTTAAATAAATATTTAAATCATTGAGTGTTCGTGATGTTGAAAAATATCGTTCATTACTTACATATTAAAATGAAGATTCATTTCAATTTCCATTAAAAATTCATAAGTGAATATTCTAAAATATGATAAGAAGATTCCTTTTAAATCTTTTTGTAAAAATTGAAACATGGTTAAAAATGTATTTAATAAATTATTAGAGAAGAATGAGAAATTTATATTTTTTTGAAAACATGGACATGTAAAGAAAAATTATTTTCAACTAATGAGAGAAATAAAATACGTTTATCTTAAAAATAAGATTTTGAAATCATGAGTACATAAAGAGAGGAAAATATAAGGAACATATTTATTTTAATGACATAACTAGTGGAGAATAAAATTCATGAGTTTATTGAAATATACATCATTATAAGAATAATCATAAACAATCCTAAAATATATTGATATTGTAACATAAAAGCCTTACCACTTTTGTAACTTCTGAATCACAATACCCATGAAAGAAAGTACCATAGATGGATATGTAAATCATGATAAAATTCATAAGAAGCATCATAAAATATATCCATGGGATGTATATATTCCCTATAAAAGAAATAAGTGGTGAAAAATTCATTCTTATCGTAAAAATAAAAGATAGATGAAAACATCCTTACCTTATGCCTCAACTTTATACACGCCCATTTGAACTTCCTCTTCTTTAGGAAAACCTCCTTATCATAGCACCAAAACACTTATTAGAAGGGTTTAATAATAGAAATAAGGAATAAAATACATGGTAATGGAATAAATCAAGGTATTTATTTAGGTAATGTATCATCTAGAAGGCATTGGATGTGTGAAGTTAAGAGGTGAAGTTGTTCTCTTCTATATGTGGGGAAGGAGACACACATGAAATTTTTGTAAAGAGAAAACTACACCAAAATATTAGACTTGAGAAAAAGGATCCAAAATGGATTATTCATAAAATTTAATTGATATTAGTTATAAATATTTTTAGGCAACATATATTGTAAAATATGTTAGGTTATTTGAACCATTATCTTTTTATTTTAACCCCTAGAAAACATGTTTTAACCTTAACTGTGCTAATGAATTTTTACTATTTTACTATTCATTATAACCCAAAATTAAATTAAACATATTATATAATATTGATTATTATAATTTTAAATATGTAATTTTTTTCCAAATTCATTTTAAATAAGTTTAATAACTTAATTTAAAATTTAATATGCAGATGCAATGAATATACAGTTTTCCAAAGAGAAAATTTGTACAAGCATAAAAACTTTTAATATAAAAATACAATTTCAAACTAATTATAATGACCTAGGTTTTATTATTTATAGATAATTTGAAATAATTCTACTTTTAAACCATTTTAAAATAAAATATTACTCTTTTCATGTTTTAAACAAAAAGGCATTTTTTAATAAAATCAAGTATTTTTTACTATTCATTAAGAAATTCAAATTCGAAGAGAAATACGTGAAATTCATAATAAAATAATTTTTTTAATGTTGATTGAAACAATTAAGTTCATTTTTTCAAATAATTTTCCTTAAATTTATAAAATAAATTTTATTATTTGTTTTGTGAAAACAATAAAAATCATTTTTTTGAGAAAAATGAATTTTCAGATTATATAGAGACATTACTAAATTTATGCACTTTTTAATCAATTTTTTTTAATGTAAATCCATTATAATTAATTTTAAAAATATGGTTATTACTCTTCATATATCCATGTTTAATTTCATGGTAATGACATTAATGTTTAGATAATAATATTAATTATATATCGTGGTTCATTAAATATCAATGTTATGTGTAACAAAAATTATCAACATAATTAAATTTATTTTAATTCTTTTTTCATAAAATCTTATTGTGTTACAAATATCCCCCATATATATCCTTCCTAAATTACCAATACATTTTCTAGGAATCCAAATGAGATTTCCATCTAGAAACCAACCTTAAGAATGAAGCAGAAGCACACAAGTGCTCATCCTAAAATAAAACATGTCCCTTACATGCCTAAATCCCATACTAGGAAGAACCCACCCTTCATCACTATCAATATTTGAAAGCACCCACTGATAAATCAAGTACTAAAGGCACACACAACTCATCAAACACCTCTCATGGGTCACCCTCAAAATTCTAATGGAACAATCTTTTTAAACTGGATTCACATCAAGGATGGTCACTCATCTCTCCCACCAAGCCCCGCTGGTCATATATTACACAGGTCACTAGTTCCAACCACCTATATATGGGATAAATCATAGAAAGAAACTTCTCACATGGAGTTAAGTATGCTCACATCCTAATGAAACATGGAATCGACATTCCTAAACATCTATATGTGGGCTCTCACATACGAAAGTTGTTATATTCCAAACCAACCTCCCATAACTAGGGTAACCATCCTCTCTGATCATATTCTCATCAAATCATTAACTGGAGGATTAGGCCACCCAATTGATCCCAAATTACTCATTAGGGGGAGGGGGTTCCAATATTTATTCACTAATTCCATACTGACCCACCAAGTTCATTGCACCTATCATGAAAAAAAATGTGTCATCATCATCATCCTCCTCATAGAGAGTCTCACAGTAGATTCACATGACCAACCATTAGAAAGAAATACATATACAAGTCATTTTAATATATTATAATTCCACCAAGTGTTAGAAGAATCTATATGAGAAGTTATTGAAACATTAAACACCTATTTTCATTAATTAGTAAACTCACACACTCATATACCTATATGTCATTTGAATCATACATGCCTGATATGATACATGAGTTGCCTCTTAACTCTAAAAGAAAAGAGTCGAAATCCAATCACTAGCCTCTATCAAATGGGATAAGAGATAAAGATCCATAATAAATCATCAAATCCAGAAAACATGTTCATCACTTGAATTGGGAAAAAACTATAACTTCACATACCAGAATAAAAATCCCAAATTTTGAATCCTAGGATTACTAAAAGAAAAACTATTCTAAAAAACCATTCTGATACCCTTTATAGGCTCTAAAACACTTCTAAATATCCAATTTACCCGATCCTAAATCTACAAGACAAAAGAAATAAAATGCTCTCATAACACTTTTTAACATCCCACCGCAATTCACTCTATAATAGATACTAAAATGGTTAACGAGAAGCCTAGAAAAGTATATCCATATACACCAAAGACCGTTGACTATTATCAAGGGTAAAGGGTATTACATTGGGGAGAGTATTCCCCCATATCAGTGTGTATAGTAACATATAAAATCACAAAGTATCATATCATAGTTACAAGCATCAATGTAAAAATGATAAATAAATATGAAATATCTAAAACACTGTAAATATAAGAAAATAAATATAAACATGAATTAACAACATATGTGATTCAGTAAGGTCCTAAATAACCATATCATCCAAATAACTGACTTCTCACACACCAATTACATAAAAATACATAAATAAAAAAACCAATAAAAATGGATCCATAACATAATTTGTATGAATCACATCCATTATCCTAATACCACCCAAGATATGTACTCGATCATGCAAAACCCAACACATGTTTTTTTCTTGAACCTCTACCTATAATAAGTATGATAGATATTCTCAAGTACCCATGTGCAGTGGAGACCCAAGAAGGGTGTGAGTAAAACTCAGTATCCCCCCACTAATGGTGTCTACAACCATATATAGTTTGAGAACAATTTATGTATATATACATCAGAATAATAGATAATAAATTAAATTAAAACAAGTCTTAAAAATAAATAGTTATTTATTAACCGCTTGGATTTGGGTTTTAATGTGACACTCAGGCCAACCAAACATACTTCAGTTATTTCTAGTCATCTGATCCATAAATCATAGGGTAATTAAAATTTAAAATAAAAAATTGATTCTAATTTATTATATCACTCTTAGTACTTAGAAGCACTAGTACAAGGTACCCATACCTTATATAACTAATATCAGGTTTCAAAGAATCAGTTTGACATCTAACCCATGTATCGAAAAAAAATTCCCAAGAGCCTCAATCTAGTACCAAAGACATGGACATATATCTCTATATCTAATACCCTAAACCGAGAATGAAAATAACTATGTCCAATAATATATACAAGGGATAAAAGACTCCATGTACAATAACCTAATCCAGGGATGGAGAATTCCATATCTACTACCCTAAAACAGGGATGTGGAACACCATATCTAATACCATAAACTAGGGATGCAGAATATTATGTCTAATACTCTAAAATAAGTATGTAGAATGACATGATCAACACCCTACACAATAAAAATACCATTGGATCTTGGTTCTAAATTCAAACATCTAAACCACCCCATCATTTATCCACTTTTTAAGGTTTAACTCCATAAACATTAAAAAATGTTTTCAAAACTGAGAAATAACCATTCCAAACATAATTATTTACCATGGTCCCAATAAGACTTTAATACCACATATTTACTTGGAATGAAAGGGACCTTTTACATTTCATAAAACATGAGGCAAACACTTTTTGGTGAAAAATAAGTGGAAATAACACTTTTATTTAATACATTTCAGAATCACCCTTAACACATGGGTCTCCTTATTAACATCCAAAACAAGGCCAAGGCCTTTATTTCCATCCAAACGATTAAAATAACCACTAATATCTTTCAAAAATTGGTAACCTAACACTAATTTTAAATCAATATTTTAAATTCATCTAAAAACCCATTTTCCAGTCACTTAGATGTCAACACCTCATTTGGAAACAAAAAACCACTTTGAAACATTGTTTTCACTCATTGAAACCCCAAAACAAACTAAAATCCAACTTACACAATTATAACCATATAAAATTCCTTATATGAATTTTAAAAAATAAGAACATAAGAATATTTGATTTAAAAGAGTCAGAATGACCCATGGATGGTCATAGGTCTGGTCTCATAATCAGTAATGATCCAATAGTATCCATTGAAGGTCTAGGCATTGATCTAAAGTCTGAAACTATTCTTTTAACAACGGGATAAAACATTCCTTGAAAAGGTGCTGTTAAAAATGCTGCATACACATGAAAATAAATCATTAAGGATTTTGGAAAATATATTAGAACACCTAACTCATATAGATATTTCATGCTTTAACACCAAGGTTTAATAACCTTCCACAACCTTCCAAGACTAGCATCACAAATTAGGTACCTAATTCAACCTAATAAAACCTGAATAATTAATTGTAAAAAAATTATAATTAATTTAAAAAAATCTATATTTTCATAATTAAATAAAAACCTATCAGAATATAGTTACAAACTAAAAACAAGGACAAACATTTACCAAAAACCAATGGAGTACCCTTGACTACATTCTAGGACAAATATATAAGAGGAGACACCATTTCTAAGGTT
Organism: Viscum album; assembly: GCA_963277665.1. Lineage (NCBI taxonomy): Eukaryota > Viridiplantae > Streptophyta > Magnoliopsida > Santalales > Viscaceae > Viscum > Viscum album. The sequence goes on along the minus strand of OY728135.1, from coordinate 28,529,653 downwards.
AATGAAAAACCAATTTGATAAAAACATAAGAAAATTCTCTATATTTTCATACATTAAAAAACATATAAATGATATGTATAAGTCATACCACTATATCCTATACACAATAAAACTAAAATAACCATGGGAAAAGAGTGATTTCATCATACTATGGTGGAGTAACCATTAGAAACATAAATTAAAGAACTCCAAAAATATAAAGTTGGAAGAGGAAGAATAAAGGAAGACACTAGAGGTGAATGTATTACCTAAAACTCTATACAATTTCTCCTTAAATGCCTCAAATAGAAGTAGTAAAGGAATATCAAGATTTGGATGGACCACCAAGTCCATTCTTGCACAAGGGAGGAAGCGGGGTTGGGGAAACAAATTAGAATGAGTAGGAATTTTGTTAAAATCCCACTATAATGAAATTATAAGTAACCACATGGTTTAACCACTATTTTTTCCAAAACATGTGCCAACCATGTCGATGTTACTATATAAAACCAACACCAATTTAATAGTTTGTATACAGTATTGGTTAACAAAGTCCCACCATGAAATACTATACTGGGACCCTCTGCAGAAAGGATCGAGGTTCAACAGTAATCATGCATATACCATACTTCTTATCCTGGAATCCTATAACATCACATGGTTTCTCCTTACTCTCACACAGTTTAAAATAAACCACGTGCTAACCATGTATCTTCACCATTATCCATTCAAAATGAACTGAAAAAACTCCATACCATAATGTGTTGTACAATTTCCGCCAAACCATACACACCAAATTGTACACCCTGGCTAGAAAACTCCAAAACTCCAATAATGTATCCTAAAGCACCCAAGGACCACTTGAATACCCAAGATAACTTCCAAACCACATTAGTCATCCAAAAACAATTATTTTATGTGTTCTAACTCCTAATATTCTTCTCCAAATTCCAGATAAAAAATTAACCCATCCAATAACAAAAAATTAAAATTCTTTTTGAATTTCAATGCATATATGGACACTTGATCATACACAATTATTGGTGAAAAGTTTCTTGAAAATTGGAAATTTAGTTGTTCATTGGGGTGACATGCATCTTTGAGTTCCTTTGATTATTTTATGTGATTCTTCCAATTGTATATATTAAGGAAGATTCATTCCAAATTTGGAAAATGGAAGATGAAACTGTTACTTCATGGGGTTTGAGGACATATAGACCTCGGGAAAAAATTTAACATCAAATTATTTTTTAGCTAGAATTTATGATAGTCAATGATAAGTGTCAATGGAAGATAAGTGAAATATCTAATATATATTATTCATGATTTTGACAAGTTGTATGGTATATAAATTGAGTGAACTTGGATGAGAGTAAAGTGAATACCCATTCATGAATTTTTTCATTCTCATGCTATGGAAGTTTGACTTGGATGATGATGTTGATTGAGACTTGAATAGGGTTGAAATTATAAGAGAGGCTATACATTTATTTATGATAGACTGAATCACAAAAATTCTAGAAAAATGATGAATCTTGAATCTAGAATTGATGAATTTTTTAATTTTCACTAAAATTCTCAAATAATAGTACTCATAAGCTTTAATACTCTTTGGGAATTTTGATGAAGATATTTGGGAGGGTTTGATATATTCTGAATGTCAATTAATTTATTTTAAGTTGAAATGGAGTGAATAGAGATTCCATGATAATGTATAAAGTGGTCCTGAGTTAAGTTGATAATGTTATAGAATTCTATGTTAGATGTAAAAATCTGACAAAGGGATATGGAATATCCCATAGAATAGAATATTAGAAAAATAATAAATCTCACTACAATATGTATCAATATTTAGATTATATGTAAGAAAATTTGGGATTCCTATTGTGATTCATAAAACCTTATAAATAGTATGTAAGATTTTTTTTCTTATACATAATATAACATAGTTTACAAAAAGATATATGATGAAGATCATACAAAAACGCTGTAATGGAAAGATGACACTACAAAAAATATATATTCTATAACATATGAAATATATGTGCTATGTTCATTTTGAAAGGTATAAAATTAAAACGCTAGTTTGATATATAAAATACTCAGAGTATAAAAAATATTTTTGGAGTGATAGGTACAATCGTCACGGTAAAACATAACATTTTTAAGATTATACATAAGATAACACATAGTAAAATTATCCAAGAATCATACAAACGGTTATATGTAAGACACTGTGGTTGATAAGAAAAATATACAATTTCATACATAGAAATATACAGAGAACATGTATATTCCTCATAAAGATACATAATATATTATTGAGGATTCATAATTTAGTGGAAATTTTTATAAGATATTCAATTTAATATATATGTATTATCAATTAGAAAAAGTTTTAGATTTTTATTGAATTTAATTATAAATCCTGAACAGTTTTTTATGGATTAAATATCACTTTATTATTGGATATTAAACCATGATTCTAACTGATTTACATAGAGAAATAAATGAGAAGAAATTGTGAGGATCTTTATTCAAACCATGTCTTGTGTTATGTAAATTTTGAGAAGAATATATATTTGTGGAAGATTATTGATTACCTTATACGGAGGTGGTATGATTTTAGATTAAATATGTTTTTATACAATGTTTTATTCATCATGAGAAGAGATAGTTAAGAAGGTTTTATGGGTATAGTTATTTCTTGGTTATGTTCAATTCATATATTGTATTCAATATTAAATATTTTTTAAAATTAAAGACTTTTTAGAAGTCTGAATGTGTTTATAATAGGTTTGAAGGTGTTTAGAACAAATATGGATTCAACATAATTAAACTTCATTTTTATATATTATGGAAACAATGGTTATGTCTTTTCATATGATATATTTTCTGATTACAAATGATATTTTGAGTCTATGTATGTAGTTTTATCTATGCATAATTAATTTTTCATCAAGTTATGATATTTATTGGACCTCATAGTATATTTCAATTATGTGTAAGACAATTTAGTTATGTGTAAGTTATTTATGAGGAATTTATGTTAGGATGGTATGAAACTAAGTATGATATACTCTGTGATACCAAACATAGGATCGAAATAAGAATGAGATTCTCAGATACAAGAGGGGGGGGGGGTGAATTGTACCTTTTAAAAATTCCATTAGGAAATTTTTAGGAAGGTTATGTTTAACAAGGTTAAACAAAATAATTCACAAGACCTCTATAAGTTCTATTCACTTTCTAAATTCTAGAAAAGTGATTCTGGAAATGAAACTTAACAAAAGATACAAAGATAAGATTCTAACTTAAAGCATATATAATCTAACAAAATCAGAGTACAATTAAGGATGTATAAGAAAGTTATACTTTCCTTAACAATACAAAATGCACAGTGAAAAATAAATTAGTAACACTACAAGTAACAAACAATAAATCTTTTATCCTAAAGAGAAGGGTATCCAACAACCTTGGATAAAGGTCCCTTGATTTATACTTTCAATAAAGTCTGTCTTACCCACACAAGGGTAATCCCTCGATATGATGATCAAAGTCTGTCTTGTTATACCCACAAGCCCTCAACTATCAGGTAGTCGGCACCTCTGTCTTCCTCAGCAAGAAAGTCCTCAATTTAAAGGTGTTAGTACCTCTGCCTTCCTACCCCTGGAAGACCTCAATTGTAATCAGCAATAATCGAAGTCACACAAAGAAAGTATGCACAAGGAAAAGTGTAAACAAGCTATTCAAAATTTCTGCATGAAGCTTTGAGATTTGAAAAGAGCCTCTCTCTCTAGAAAACACTTTAGAATGTTCTGATCATCAAAATTCTAAAATTTATCGCTTCTTTTCAAATGAGCTCCTATTTATAGGTGAAGCTCCAATGATCATCTCCCTCCTCCAACAGTCATATTTCTCCTTGAATTTCAGAGGGACCGGTACATGTGTCACTCAACCAACGGTTAGTCAATAACTGAAAGAACGACATCATTTTGTAATGAAATAAGTGTAAGCATAAGTAAAACTGAAGTTCAGAATGTAAGAAAATAAAAGTTTGGAGTCTAAAAAAATGGAATTCGGTGTGTATAATAAAGATATATTCAGATTCTGTTTTGTAGGAATTTAGAACCTGAAATATGTAGTAATCTAGAGTCTGATTTTCTAAGGAAATTCCGAGTCTGGTTTCACTAGAATTTGGAATATGAACTTACAGAGTTTAGAGTCAAACTAGTAAATGTTTGGAGGTGAACTAGTATAAGTTTGGAGTCAAACTCATAGAAGTTGGGAGTCGAACTCATAAAAGTTTGGAGTCGAACTGGTAGGTGTTCGGAGTCCAGAATTTGGAGTGGAACTTCATGAGAGTTCATATCCAGAATTTAGAGTTGAACTTCATTAGAGTTTGTTTCCAGAATTCAGAGTTGAACTTCATTAGAGTTCGAATCCAGAATTCAGAGATCAACTTTGTTAGAGTTTGTATCCATAATTTCGATCCTAAAACAAAATACTTCATATCTAAGTATTATATGATTCTGAGGTTTAAGGTATGAATCATATTTTTATACTTAATAAAAATATAGATATAAGAAATGAAAACTTGGTAGGGGTAAATTCCTTTGGGAAGGAAATTTTTTTTATAGAAGTAAAATATAGATTTGTTTTAGTATAAGGTGTTTTTTATTTTAAAAATAAGAAATAATGGAAAAATCATAAGGAAAACCTTATTGACTCAACAATTTATATATTTATTAGACCATATATGATATTTCGGTTACACATAATAAAATTCAGTCACGTGTAATATATTTTCATCCCATAAGAAATTTTACATTCGTATGAAAATATAGTTACATGTAAGATATGTTAATCATGTGTAATAATTTTTTAGGAATAAAAAGATAATGATCCCATAGGATATTTTATAAATGGTATAATAGATATATGTATAAAATTAAATATATGAAAATTAAAAAGATGGATAAAATCATGGGATAACATTGATCATTTATTTTAGATAAAATATTATTTGATGCATCATGAAATTAATTCATTCAATTATACTACTGCTCTTTATCAATTAAATATATTGAATAAAAATTTATGTTGAAATCCAAAATATGTTCGACAACAAAAAGTAGGAAATAAATCATGGAGCTGTATAAAGAGAAGTTATAAGGAGATAATAGTGTTTCAGTATAAAGACCCATAACCATTTTATATTAACTATAAATTTACATGAAGTAATGATATATTATTTATTATGTCTTTTAAAGGTGTAGAAATTGTCATGGTAATATTATTATCCTGAATAATAAAGGTCCAAGTCTTCATGGAATTAAAATTCAAATAATTTATGATAGTTATGAAGTCAATTGATTCTAAGATAAGGAGAGGATTGAGTGAAAATAAATATTCATGTGGCAAATTGAATATATATCATTAAATAAATATTAGATAAATTTGATGAATAAAGATAGAAATTCAAAAGAGGAAGAACCTGTGATCCAACACATATATTATTGTCTATATATTTTTAAAGTAGATTAGGTGAGTTATCCAAAAATCTCACAAAAATATAGAAGAAACAGAAATTCTATTTCCATAAATTTCAAATAACTATTCAAAAATTGAAGTTTCATAAATTTTTGTGTTCATTTTGTGTAGCTCATGAAAATTAAATATAATTGTTTATGTTGTGCAATAATAGAAGGAGAAGAAGAAATCATGACACCCAAAATCATGATATAAGTCCATTAGAGGAGGATGCAATAGTTTTTTCACAAAAAAAATATCACTATAAATTGTGTGATACTCTTGTGTACAAGACACACTATATCATTGACATGAGACATGAAAACATGAGTTTTAAGGCCATACCCTGCTCACTTGTACTCACATTATTATTCTAGTGGGTTGTGTGATCCTTGAGGAAGCCATATGACACTAAGAACTAGCCTTCTCAAATTGAGAGGTGAACCTTGTAAATATACTATGTTATCTTGTGTTTGTGTTCGTTTAGGAATGAGAAACAAAAAATATAACTATAAATGAATAGGTTATATTTGTTGTTTTAAAAGAAACATAAAAAAATCATAGATAACTAATTCTCCCTCCCCTCTCAGTGATGTTAAATTGATTTTATAGGTAGTTAAACAAGTGGTATCAAAGAGAGGTTTACTTTATTTATATTCTGTTATTTGAAAATTTTATTTTTAAGTCTCCCTATGAAAGAAAAAGTTATACATTATTTCGATTATCTACAATGGTTAATTTAAATTCATTGATTAATAAGGGGATTCAAACATTTTATGGGAATGGTTATCATATATGGAATGATTGACTGATTTCATAACATTAATCTATCAGTTGTCATGTATTGGAAGATGAAATTGATGGATTTCCCCCACATAATAAATTTATTCTCATAATAGTGGAAGATAATAGGAATATAGAGAATTATGTTAATACTATTTTTTCTTCCCTTTTAGAGTGGGTCTTGAAAATTTAAATGAATTAAAACATCTAAAGTTATTTTTGACAAATTTGGGAAAAACTATGAAGGAAAAATCAAAAGTAAAGAGGGTAATATTACCATTTTGGAGAGCTAAATATGAATATATCCATACTCATAGTAATTATACTATTGAAATTATATTCCCTATGACTAATAAAGTTTTGACCATGAAAAAATATTATGGTGAGTTGTCTATAAAATGTACTATTATAGAAATGATCATGCCTATATTATCTGAAAAGATTTATGAAAAAGTATTAACAATTAAAGAAATATATCTATGTGATATCCTTATTTATTATTTTCATATAATTTTGATTTATTATATAATGGGAAAAGATAATATTTAAAAAAATAATGGAAAGAATGAAAACAAAAAAAAATTAAGTCTCAAATCCTGGGAAGACCAAGAATATTTTTTTAAAGAAGGAGATACAAAAATTTCCGATTCTTATAATGTCTTGGATGAGAGGTTTGATGACGTTATGCCCCTTTTCTAATTAAAAATGAAAATGTGGAATGGAATGTACAAGTGATATCATCCCTTAAAATGTTTTACGTGTTATGATATTATTATTTTTTCACAAAAATACCCAAAATCTAAAGCCTAAGAAGATAGTATTGAGGAAGAGGAAAAAAACTAGAATATCCACTAAGAATAAAACCAAAAAGTCAATGGTTTCTCTAAAATAAAATGGTAATAATTTATCTAAATATGTAATTGGAACTTATTTTAATGTTAAAATGAAGGGGGTGAAAATAAAGTGGATATTGAGACTTTCAATGATGAATATGGTGAAAACCTGCTTATTACTAAAGTCTAAAATTGATGAAAATGTGAATTGGAAAAATCTCTTACGAAATAAGGAGATTAAATTGTATCTCCCAAAGTTATATAAATTTGGTAAATATATCCAATAATTGATCAAGGAAGATCAGTAATCCAATAGAAAGTAATCTTTTTTCCAATGATAAAATATTAAAATTTCTAAAGGATACTGATGAACTTAAGAAAATTATTGACGATGAAAAGAATATATACATAAATATAGAATACAATCTTAAAGGAAAGGGGAAATAGTTTGAACATATTCAATATAATCTTTTAAACACAGAATATGCACTGAAAAGATTTAGATCTAACATTTAGATTTAATTTTTAGAATCTATATAATTCTCAAATAAGTGTAAGGATCAAGAAGAAAAAAACACCTTTTGAAGAAAAAAATAAATATTTTTTTTTTAAAGAGTTTATGAAAAGGAAGCAAGTCAATATGGGAAATTTTTTGACTAAAATATGAGACACCAAAAAATATGGAAAACCTGGGAACACAAACTTAATTCCAAAAAGTAATTCAAAAAGTGACTCTAGAAAATTTTAGAATATTTTTAATATGAAGAATAAGATTTCAAGGGTCAAATATATTTTTTTTAAAATTATCTAATTTTGGTGACTTTAATTTGGAATAATGTCATGTATAATATCCTGTATAACATGAAATTTTTAAAGGCAAATATGATTTATCTGGATTAATATAATATTATTGATTATTTGTACATAATTTTATTTTTTGTTCAAGATAAAAAATCATTAATTTTTTAAGTGCCGTTAGAGGAAATATTTGATGGTAATTTGGTCTTTTCAATGGATAAAATATTATAGTCACACTACAAATTCTGGACAAAAAAATAGATTTAATATTATTAAGGAATTATATGGAATGTTTCATCATCATGGTCACTATAAATATAAATCTCTCATCATTCTACCAATAAATAAAAAATTGTGTTTTTATAATAAAAATCTTTAGGGGATTATGAGTAAAGGGTAAGAGATAGTTTTGTTGTGGAAGTTGCAATCAAATAATTCAGAGGGGAAAATCCAGGTATCTTAGATAATAAATGATCCTCTTAGATGAAAGTAAATTTAAATCTTATGAAAAATGTTGAAAAGTGAAATAGTTTCTCTGTGACCATTAGAATTTATAGGTCCCTAAGTTTCAAAGTAGTTGGATCAATTGTGATTGATAAAGAAATCCCAATATATAAAAATACTTTTTTTATTGATGGATTTAAATAGAATTTGTTTAGTGTTTCACAAATTTATGATGAACTAAATAAATTAATTTTTATAATAAAAAAGACAACAGAGTGGTGATAAGATGATAGTGGGCATGATGATTTTTTTGAACATAATGATAATGAAAACCCATGTTATCTTAGCATGAAATAAGAGAAAGAATCGGGGAATCAAAGGCTTGATTAACATGTAAATAGGAATATGAACATGATTAATCAATGGGAAAATTTTCATAATCTTTTTTTAAAATGATAATGATATTAGATGTTATAAACCACATACATGGGAAATTTTCTTAATTATTTACAAGAGAAGGTGGAGATTTTATCTACCCAACCATTTGAGATAATTTATTCATCGGTGTGTAGGACTATGAGGATTAAATAATCCAATGGATATATGTAATTTATTATGTTTATTGATTTCTTCAGTCACATTACTTTTTGTTTTTTATAAAAAATATGTCTATGGAATTAAAAATGTCTAAATGTTTTTGAAAAATTTAAGAAAAAGAGTGTAGATTTTCTCTCAAGAATATACACACAGAAAATGGATCTGAGTTTAATAAAAGGGAATGTTTGAAGCTTATCCAAGGAAACATGGAATACAAACATGTTATCCCAACTAGTTTAAATAACCTAATAGAGGGGTGAATCATGGTATGGATGATTAAATTAATCTCCCCTTAGGATATTGTTTCTTTTAAAAAAACTCTTTTCATTCCATTTCCTATAGCAATGTATGAACCTAAATGAAATCATGAACAAGACACATCGATTTTATTTGGCTCACCCTCACTGGGATACATCCAAGGAGTATACAACAACAATGTTCCAATTTACCAAATCCACAAAAGCACACCACCAAAAAATAAGGTTCATGCTAGATCACTTACAAGACAAGGATCACTTCCTTTAAAATTTTTAGGGACAAGTCACTACTACACAAGGGTCACTTCCTCGACCTCTCTTTCGATGGACCAATACTAGTGGAGAGGATCACCTTCTTTCACTTCCTTTTATCATTTCTCTCAAAAGGATTCAAAAATAAATTATGGACATGTAGGTCCCTTCATTGAAATAATTAATACATCCTCAACTATAGATAGATCACCTAATTAAATTCTATTTTCGTCAACTTTATGAATACCAATTTACCAAAGAGTCACTAGGAAATAACTTCTGAACACTTTTTCAATGCTCACTGCCTTCATGAAGCTCACATATCCTTTATGAAGTTTCCTAATTCATGACAAGTAAAAACTACCTTCATGAACACCATAACATTCTTGAAGCTCACCTCTTTTACAATGCTCAACAAGCCTTCACAAAGCACACAAATTTACGTCATATTTTTATATCCTTCACGAACTTCATTACATTCATTATGATTATAATTTTATATCAGATTTTATATTCTTCATGAATCATCTTTCATTGTGAATATTATCATAATAAGACCCTTATCAAATCACCTTCTCGAATTTGAAGCCTATGAATCTTTGTTAAGTATTTCTACCTTTTTTTAATGGGGTGAAGGCTTATTTAATGGAATTTCCTCTAGTTCTAGAAGCTTCCATTCAAATCATAACCATTTAATAATGATCACCTCTCTCATTTAATATTCCCCTAACTTCATGAAGAACCATGGAAATTTACCATTTGTGAAGCTTCTTGTAGTCACAGAGATTACTATCAAATATTTATGCATCCCCATTGCTAGTTCACGATGATCCGCACTTTCACAAAATTTTCTTTATAAAACTGAGTCTTCAAGAAGCTCATTCCTTTACCATATTTTTATAAAGCCTTAAAGGAAATAAAACTTTCATAATGATATCCATCCTTCAAATTATGGATTCCATAAATTTGGAAAACACTGGGAAACAACATCACTTTTGAATGCAATTTTATGTACCACTTCAAGGGAATATATTCTCTTATTTTGAATCTTTTTAAATATACCTTATCAAAAATATCACTAGAACACCATAATTTACAATGGAAATATGATTTTTCAACCTACACAATCAACCCAAAATTCTATAATGTCACCTGGAGGGATTTTTTCCCAACAATCTCCCCCTTTGGTTTGGTTGACAACTATTCACATTTTGATACCTCATTGAACCGGCTTACATATTTTACCAGAATTAACTTCCTGTGATTCAAATAGTGATAAAATATTTAATCAAAACATACTATACTCCCACATGATCCATTCTCTACGTGATAAATAAGAGTAGCATGAAAGGTTCATCAATGAAACACTTCTTTCCAAAAACCACTCTATTCCTTTCATCATGAACACCATATTTCGTGATATATATCCTTTGATTGATCATCTTTAGCATTGTTTGATTTAAAACTACCCAAAATTCATTGCTTCCTCTACCAGCCTCCCCCCATTCTTGATTAAGAAATTTTCTCCCCATTTAAAGCAACAATTTCACCCCCTTTTTCAACAAACCCGAAGCTCACTCCATTTTAGTTTGTAAGAGGGTAAAGAATATAAATAAACACATTATGAAAAAATCCATATTTTGGGGTGATGGGGTCCTACATCCTCAATGTTTCAAGTAAATGGAGTCAAATGAGCTACAAGATCTAGTTGATTCCTCACAATCACAAATTTGGGTAAGGCTTTCATCGGTTTATCTACAACCTGTAGTTCTGAAGGGACATACTTCAACTTCAAAAACCCTTTCTCCACCTTATGCTTGATAAATGATACATGATTCCAGTTTAAATTTTCCTTGGGTTATTGATTTTATTTTTCTAATATTTATACCACTTGAATTACCAAAATTTATTTTGATCGAAGACTTCACTTAAAAACCCATATAATCAAGATGCTTCTTCATCCAAAATAAATGAGTGAACTCTTAGGTAGCCGTAATACATTCAAATTATATGGTTCTCAACATAATTAAATTTTTTTCTTACTTAGATAAGAAATATACAATCTACTAAGATATAATGCACCACCTGATATTGATTTTCTATCATCTGTTGATCTGGGCCAGTTGGCATATGTATAGCCCAATAATTATTGCTATGATTTTTCATTTTACAAAAAAAATCCACCATGACCATAATATACTAAAGTATTATTTTCACTGTAAGAAAGTGGGTTTACTTGAGATTTCATTGATACCATGCTACTTGGTATGTGGAAAAAATATCAGGTCTTGTCACTATCATGTACAACAGACTGCCAGTTACTTACCTATATTTTGTGACATTATCTGCATTTCCTTCATTATCCCATGATAGTTTCATCCAGGCGGAAAAATGATTCATCAATAAATTGTAATTTTCTATTCCAAATCCTTTCAAAACCACCTTGGAATATTTATAACGATAAATTAATGTGAAATTCCTTCATTGTGTCACTTATAAACCACGAAAAAATGCCATTTCACCAATCATTGAAATTTCAAACTCACTTTCCATGAATTCTAGGAATTTTATTCCCTAAAAATCATCTAATACACAAAATATTATTTTATTTACATAAACCAACACCATTATCATTTGATTAGTTCCATTATTTTCATATGGATTGTAATCAAATCCTCCACAATACAAACCTAGCTTTTTCAAAAACAGATCAATCTTGGAATACCACGCTCTCGAGGATTTCATAAGACCCTATAGATCTTTTAATAAAATAAAAACCATGTTCTCACCTTCATGAATGAGAAAATAATATGGAATCTCAGTATAAACTTTTTCTTCCAGAACCCCATTCAAAAATACTGACTTGACATCCATTTAGAAAACTTTGAACTTTCATTGCACTAATATGACTAAGAATATTATGATTTTTATCTAGCCATAAAAAAGATAAAATGTTCCATAAACATCAATAAAAACTATATAGGATTACCCTTTACATGATAATCATTCTTTATTTGGAATCACTATTCCATATCCATTCATCTTATTGCGAACGAGCAACTTGGCCTTGGTGAAATTCTTCTTTGTTGGTCTCGAAACAGTCTCCCATGTCTAATTCTTCTCAATTCGGTCAAGCTCATTGTTCATAGATTGAATCCAATATTCATCTCTAGCTTTTTCCTCAAAAAATTTAGGCTCTACCTATGATAATAATGATTATTTTCATAGAGTCCTCATCCTCCTTGTCTTCACTATCACCATCTAATTACCATTTATGTTTTTTATATCAATTTCAGATATTATCTTTGGTCTTTTTAAAGTAACTGGATTATGGTCATCTTTTTCATCATTTTATTCTTCTTTTGAATCAACCTATATAATTGGAAGATCCCCTGATATTATATCACTCTCTTCCTAAGACTGATCATGTATTTGTTGAATAATATTATCATTCTCTACTATAGTTACATTTTTCATTCAACTACCTTTCCCATCCACTTATTGAAAAATATATATTCTTTAATTTATGTAAAGTATTCAAGGAATTTACCTTCATATCCCCAAGATTCAAGATTCATGTGTTTCCCCTTATTGTGAAAGAAAAACTTACTTCTGAATACTTGAAATCACGTCAATGTTGGATTCTTTCCATACCATATCTCATATAGAGTCTTCATCTTCTTTCAGATGTAATAACTCTATATTTTATGTGTAGAAAAACATCATCACTTCTTCTTTCCAAAAATTATCTAGAAGGTATTTCTCAATGAGCATTGTTCTAGGCATTTTGTTGATAATTCCATTTCCTATCTCAACTAGTACATCTTGCTGTGGATTTATTACTGCTAAAAGTTTGTGCCTTATCCCTTGTTTCATGAGATAATACTCTAATTGGCTATTTATGAACTCTTTTCTATTATCTATTTGGTTATCATGGATTCATTAACCCAACATCTTATTAACTACCCTTTAATAGTTTTTTTATGAAAGTAAACACATCATATTTTTGGGTGATGACTGAACCCATTCCATTCTATTAAAATTATCAATTAAGAGAACATAATATCTCCTATTATTAACATCTCTTTCTGAAATACTTCCACAAACATTAATATTCACCAACTGATGCACATTTGTTGACATTTTCTCTTTCATATTATATTTATTTCGAATGATATTTTCTTGTTGACAAGAATCACTTGTATGGGTATGATCACATAATAGACTAGGGAGGTTTAAAGAAGCAACACATTTCACCAAATCGTCAAAATATGATGGGCTCAAACGACCAAGAAATTTATTCCCTAAAATTTTTACTTCTTCCTTGGAAAAAAACACATATCTTTTACTCCAATTAAAAGGTAGAGATTGCAATTCTTATTATTTCCCTCTAAAATAACTACACCTTCATTTTTCTTAATGATACATAGTTTCTTTGTGAGTATTTTGGCATGCCTTAAGTCACAAAATTGAATTATACATATAAATTTGTGACTGAGACCTTCAATAGACAAGATATCTATATGTCTCATGTATTTTATCCCAAACATAACTTTTCCTATGACAATAATTTTTAGGCCTTCATAATTTCCAAATATTATACTATCTTCCATATCATATCTAATTCCTATCAGCTGTTCCTTAATTCCTGTCATATGGGAGTTGAATCCACTATCAATGATCTATATTCCAATGTGATATGATACTTTAAAATCAATCTCTACAACCTCTACCTTTTCATCTCTCTTATTTTTTATCCATGTTTTGGAATTCATACTCGGTATAGATTTATAATCTCAATATTCCTCAATGTATGATGAAGAAACATCATCTTGCAAAGATAATAATAAAATTTTCATTTTCATCTCATTTGATGATACATTTAGATGCTTCTTATGACCATATTCAGTCTTATGCAACACATTTCTCTACATTGTTAATGAGAAATATCTTTCTATGTGTCTGATTCCTCCACACCAGAAACAATTAACATTAATTGATATCCTAGAATATTGAGTTTGGTACATATACCTCTATAATTATTTTTCTATTCAATACCACATAGCTATGAAAAATAGATTTTTGTGAGTGTCCTATATTTCCACAACAATAACATCTAGTACTAGGTGTATTCATGTGTGTCACTACTACAATACTAGTTTTCACTTGGGTTCTCTAAATCTTCTGATTCACATTTTTATCAAATTCAATATTCAATATCAAGGTTGTTTCTTGTGGTATTCCTTAAACCATTTCTGATTTTTATTTTAGGTCAATCCCATACCATCTATAAGATTCAAATATAACGTTTTCCTCTCCTAACATTCTTTTGTTTTATTGGAGAATTGAACTCTAATTTTTCATTTTCTTTTTCCTTTGCGATATACTTTACTGGATTCAATAGTTTCTCCTAATATTTGACAATCCTTAATAGACTGAAAACATCCTCCTCAATTTTTTTGATTAGTTTGTCTTAATATTTTTCAGTATTATTCAAATGATGGATAACCCTTTTATTTTATTTAACTATGATATTGTACTAAATGATCATATTTTAAGACATAATCTTTTCAATTTCATCTATCATCCCATACTTCTCTTCTTACTAATATTGTATAAAGAGTTTTGAATCTTGAACCACCTTGTTGTATAACTTTGTTTTGTATCCCAAAACATCATTTATTCAAGAGTTGCTTATAATTCTTCCTGAATATCAATTCTTCCTTTGACTTACCCTTCATCATTATCTCTTTCTGAACTTGTTTGGGAATTTATTATAACTATCAACATAACATTTTCTCCATGACCACACATTCCTCGAACTCTTCTTCCTCGTATTCTTCTAAACTATTATCTTCTTTTGAAAACATAATATTCTTTTTGATGAAATTTCTCTACAAAAATATCTTACCCTTCACATAGGCTGAATAATTACTTATAGGAATTTCAACTTTATCCTATTCATCTTCTTGAGACTTTACCAGGAACCTTGCTATAAGATTTACAAGCTTTTCACATCAGAAACATGCAAGTGGGAGTTTCCCTTTGAACATTCCTTTTCCCATTTTAATATTTTATGATAGTAATGAAATCCCCTCCTATGTATCTTCTTCGTCTAGACCATATTCAAGGGTGAGATTCTTCATAGACCTAAATGAAAATTCCTTGGAATTACTTTTTTTCCATAGAATCATTATCATCATTTATCATCTTGTATGCAAAAAGAGTACCGTAAAAGGTATATATTGTCTTCTCCTTTTGATATTCATCTTTTAATACATAAAATTTCAGATTGTATCGAGGTGGAAGACTTCTGAAGATGTGATTGAAAAACATTACATATTCTATAATTTCTCTGAGACTATGTATGTCTTCAAAAAAAACATTCACCCAGTCAAATATTGCTTCAATAGACTCATTAAGGTGAATTATGAGATCCTCAAACATGTCTTATAGAACCTTCATCTTTTCTTCTATGACTATTGAGTCAACATTATAAATATTCAAAAATGTTTCCCACAAATCATGTGATGAATTATATGACATCACATTCATATATATTACATTGAATAGGGATCCCCCTAAAGCATTGATTTCTTAAAAGTCAATATCCAATTACCTTATATTATCATATGATAAAGAACCACTTGGATAAAATTCTATACATCGCTACTACAAAGGAATTCATTCCTCATGATTAGAAGTAGTGATGCATCAGATTATTCCATAATTCAAAATTATTTCAATCTAATATTGAAATCCCTTTTTATTTAAAACCTCTATTTCTTCTAATGAGAGATAAACACTGAATTTTAACCTTTATCTTTGATATCAATTTTTAGCCTAACTAGGGTAAACACCTTTATGTGGATGGGATTGAATAATGCTATGATAGATTTAAAAAAATTACTTCATATTTTTTTGTTTGTTAAAAACGCTCTTCTCAACCTTTCCCATAGTACAATATGGATAGAAATGAAATAAATCATGATAAAAAATAATTTTCATGGCTTACCCTCAATGGGATATGTCCAAGGAGAATAAATTGAAAATGTTCCGATATACCTAATCTGTATAGGTTCACTTCTAAAAGAAAAGTTTCCCTCTAGATCACTTATATGCCTAGGCTTACTACCCTTACAATGTTTACAGATAGATCACTACATCTGAAGGATCACTCCCTTGATATCTCTTTTGATGGATCACTTCTAGTGGAGAGGATGACCTTTTTTTCATTCATTGATCACTGCTTCAAAAAGAATTCAAACTTAGTTTGTGAACATGAAGGTCCCTTTATTGGATATAATGAATACATCCTCAACTGTAGATATATTCTCTATTGAATTTCAAGTTTCATCCACATGATTAATACCACCTTACCAGAGATTCAATGGTAAATCCACTCTGAACACTTGTGTGATGATCACTTCCTTCATGAAGATCAAACAACCTTTGTCAATCTACCCAATTCTTGACAAATATAATCTACCTTCGTGAACACCACAACTTTATTAAATCTCACCTCTCTTGTGAATCTCAACTATCCTTCAAAAATCACACAAATTTCAGTCAGCGTTTTATAGCCTTCATGGATTTCATAACTTTTGTGATGCTTACAATTTTTTGTTGGGTTTTATAGAATTCTTGAATCACATTTCTATGGGAACATTCTCACAAGAACACCCTTCACGAATCACCTTCATGAATCCATAGTCGTAGAATCTTCAATAAGTATCTCTACCATTTCTAAAGAGTGTAGAGGCCTATTAATAGGTATTGCCTCTAATTCCATAAGATTTCATCCTCATCATAACCATTTCTATAAGATCACCTATCTCATTCATTATTCCCCTTATCATTACAAATATCCATGGAAATTTACCATTTTTGAAGCTTCTCGTAGTTTTGATGATTACCATTAAATATTGGCGTATCCACGATGCTCATTCGTGATGATCCACAACTTTTTGAAACACCCTGTGTGAAACCAAATATTTTATTAACTCATTCCTTTAATATATTTTTATAAAACCTTTAAAGAAATTAAAATTTTATGATGATAGCCATATTCCAAATTTTGGACCCCAAAAATTTGGAAAACACTGGGAAACATTGTCACATTATGTACAAAATTTTTGGTACCACTTCTAGGGAATCCATTCATCTATCATGGTTCTTTTTAAACTTATGTTATCAAAAATATCACTAGAAATCCAAAACATACCATGGAAACCTTCATTTTCAAAAAACACAATCAACCCAAAAATACAACAATGTTAGATTGAGGAATTTTTTCCAAACAAACTTGAATTTATTACACTATATATAAAATATAAAATATCATGGTTGAGTTGAAAAATAAACGATTGTTTTAGATGGATAAACTAATTTTTATTGAACATGAAACATATTGATATTTTTTAAGTAAAGCTATTTGTTCAATCGTTTATATTGAAAATCATTTTTTACATAGTTATTCAGATATTTACCTTTATAAAATTTACTAAAAAGTCCTCCATGTTTAAATGATGTTCATTTTTTTGGAAGTGATTTTGTTATCAATGTAAAAAGTGAAAATATAATGATGTTTTAAAATTAAGGACTTGATGGTATCTTATTAGGATATCCTTAAAATGGAAGATGTTACTTGATACATAACATACACAAGGTCATTTCAAAATTAAATTCCTTAAAACATATTTCATTAGAATTCATTTACATGATCATTTAATATTATAGGTTTAGAGAATTAGGAAAACATTAACTAACCGAAACCCCATATTTTTTAATTAACATGTATTTTTCACACTATATAAGAAAATTATAATTCAATAATATGAATTAAACATCTCTCACAAATTATTCATATAAGATAATCTTTTAGACACATCATACATGTCACTTTTATTTATAACCCATGGAAATAGAAACATGATAAATGATTGGGACCAGATGCTCAATGATGATAAATATAAGTAATAACAATAAAAAACAATAATTGAGATTAAGATGAGTATATAGGTATAATCTGGATACATAATAATGTTATACCCCACAAATAATATATCATAAATCATAGAATAATTAATATAGTAAAATAATAACATAACATACCATTTTCGTATATCCAGGAGGAACAATAATATTAACCTATATGAGAAGAATAAAACATCTCGAATCATAAGAGGATAATATAAAATAGAAAAATATTTTATAAAAGGGGAATAAACATAAAATGAAACATAAAAATAAAATAACAAAAACATAGAAAGGTTTCACAATCATAATAAAAATGTTTATGAGAAAACATTTTATGTCCAAGCCTTACTCTCTCCAGATTTATCAAGTTAACCATTTCATTAGAGGTCGATATTGGATCTCACCCATCATTATTTATACATATGTGTGGCACATAAAATCAATTACCATTATATCAAAATGAAACCACAGAAATAAAATTATTTTTTCACCTTTCAAATGAAATCATATAAGAAAAATATTCATAATATCATCAATGAACATGATAAACCCACATAATATAAATGGGTTTCCAATTATACTAAATAACTTCATAGGTAGATTTCATTCACTAAAGTATATTGTATTTACAAATTATAGATAAAGTCTTTATAGTTTAGTCAATAATTTCTCCAATCGATCGATGTAATTCATCTAGGTGAAAACACTTCAATCAATTAAATTGGAAATACAACATTATCAAAGTAAATGATTTTGTAGAAAAGTTAATTTATTTACAGTGAATGTTCAGGAGAGACAAAGGCAGTGATGGATCACTCTAATGAGAGAATAAAACAATTCATAATCTATCCATAAAAAATATTGATGATATTATTTCAAAAATATCCCTTATCAACAAAAAAAATATTTCAAAAAGATGATGATAATGGTGAAAATGATTTCTTTAAGAATTATAATAATCACACTAAAAACAATTAATAACCTTAACCTTTTGAAAATATTTATTTTAAAAATGTAATATTATATAAAACAATTAATATTATAATTTATTTTTAAAACCAAGAACGTGTAGAGTGGATGTTTCATAGAAAAGGGAAAAATAGTGTAAATATATATTCACATAAATATCATTAAAACGAGATTCCTTTCAAACATTGAGGAAGATGACTTATGTAGAAAAAATTAAAAATATATTTAATACTTTTTTATTAAATTAAAATTAATATAAAATAACATTAATTAATTATTGAGTCATATATGTGATACCCTAGTGTCAATTTTATGCACGGGTATTTATTTAATGGATTATACCCTCATGTTAATGGTGTTTTGGGATGAAGAAGTGAAAATTTTGGGACTTTTTTCAGGTCTCACAATTAAGGAATATGGTTATTCTTACCATGAAACAAAAGTTTATAGCCTCTGTACTATTTAATAAAGTTGATCTTTATGGTTACTACACCCAAATTTGTAAACTGTACTGGTAAACCATCCAACCCACTAAAATTGGTGTATTCATATCCTTTTATATTCGTTTTTATTGGGGGACCCTCCATTTTTTATTTCCTAACTTAGGCACCTTCCATGGGGTTCTCTCCCTCTCACAAGATCCTCTAAGTGGATTTAGAAGTGTCTTATTGGTGATTCTTCAAATAGATTGAACGTTTAGGGTTCCCTTCTCCTTAAGATTTTGTTTTATCCATTTTTTCATCAACTCTATCCCTAGTGGCCATAGTTTTATGATATACATACCTAGGTTTGTTTTGAAAAGAAAAATCATTCTAAGGGTTGTGATCCCTCCTTGGAGACCAAGAATAGTTTTTTGAAGGAAATATGATTCCACCACATGAGGTAGGTGTTTCTATTTAATTTTATTTTATTTAATATTTACATGGGTGATTATATTTATAAAACCATATATAATCATGATAATTATGATATGGGTTATCTAGGATTAGTTTATCAAAATTTTATTTATTTTAATTGGTTTTAATATGGTTTAAAGGGTGAAATTTCAATTTTAAATGGAAATTTACATAAATTAGCATTTTATAAATTATTTATGTTTCATAAAATTCAATGGAAAGGTTTATATAATAAAAATATATGTTCATTGTGTTTTAATCAAAATTTGATTTTCAAAGTGGGTTTCACTTATGGGATTGATGGGTTTTTAGGATTTAAAAGGGATGGTCTTGACTTATAAAATGAAATAGAGAGTCATTTAAGTCATTTGGTTATGAGTAGTATTGATTATGATTTCTCATGGATTGGTGTTTAAATTCTAAATGGTTTTGTAAAGGAATTTAAAAATGTATATATTATATGTGACTAGTGAATGGCCCATTTGGCACTTTCTGTTATGCTATTTGATTGATTTATTATTTTTCCCTTATTGATCCCCTTTGTGTTTATTGATAACATTATGTGTATACATGTGATAGATATTCA
The DNA here is from genome assembly GCA_963277665.1 of Viscum album. Classification (NCBI taxonomy): domain Eukaryota; kingdom Viridiplantae; phylum Streptophyta; class Magnoliopsida; order Santalales; family Viscaceae; genus Viscum; species Viscum album. The sequence goes on along the minus strand of OY728135.1, from coordinate 28,508,748 downwards.
TGATATGATTCATGATAGTTTTATGGGTTGGGGATCATTAGAAGGTATGTGTGGGACTTTTAAAGGACTCGATTATCACATTAGAATTTGGGATTTTATTAACAACAGATGAAATTTCATTTTAATGAACACCCACTCCTTTGGTTATTCTATAAGGAAACCTAAGATACAATGTGGGTGGTCATCAGATGTTTCTAGTATAGTTGATATTACACATTGGATAGTAACCCCTGGTTGTACACATTCATGGATAATGAGTGGTTCAATGATGAGATTAGGTATATAGTGATTCAGTTGATAGATGTGTGACTGTTAACCTACTGGTATTTGGTCCTCTTCTACGTGTCTTGAACTTGTCCCATTGGGCCCTACGATGTTTCCTCATGATATATATATTATTTTATACCTTTAAATATTTATGGTAAGTTTGTTTCTTATTACATTTATGAGATTTCTTGGCATATTTATCATCTTATGGTTTATTATTTAAATTGATTAGTATTGATCCATGTGTTTAATGGGTTTTTTATGACGTTAAATATTTAAAATTTCAATATAGTTACCCTTTTTTCATTGATTACAATTGATTTGGGTGTGTTAAATTTTTTAAATGAAATGGGAAATATTTTTTTCAAAGTTCTAGTATTATTTATAAATTCATTTGGAATGTTTTAAACCATGTAAGTGATTGTTTTCAAATGTTGTGTTTTAAACGAAATGGAAATGAAAACCTATTTGTATATATTATTTTCAAACAATTAGTTTTTGTTTATTTTATAAAATTACTAAAATGGAATCATGGTGGTATCATAATGACCTTTGGATCACACTATGCGTACTTATACTGGTGGGAATGTACTGTCTAGGTTCTATGCAGGTTTCTTCAGGTCATGGATTTCAGGCTTGATCTAGTGACGTCTTCATTGGGAAGAATATGGGTAGTTCATATTATGGAGGTGACTCGTGAGTGACATGGAGATGGTGTTTGGTCCTTCAGTTTCAAGGAACCATTATCTCATGTTATATTCCAGCCTCTTTAGACTATGGTTATGTTTTAATTCATTCTCAGTTTGTAGTTCTGTAATATTGTTTTAAAAAGTAATTTATTGTAAATGCATTTGTTTCAATTTATCAGTAGTTATATTTTTTATTATATTATTGGATGTTTATGATTTGGTATATGAGGTTTAAACCATCCCAAATGGTTATGTTCTATACTATTGATTCTCTTTGTTAGCCCAAGGGGATCGAGGACACCCCTTAGGTCATTGGTGAGTCATCTTGAGTTTTGGTACAAATGGCCTCCAAAGACTATTTTTTCTACAAATAGTCTTAGAGATTAGGTTTTTTCAAAAGTGGAATATGTTTTATGAGATTCACCTTATGGTTATTTAGGGTTTTGTGGTAGAATAAAGATATGATCATTAGTGCTCTATTGGTAGATCAAGAGATGTGTTTGGTCATATCTTCCTTGCATTTGTTTTTAAGTTTCCATGGGTGGCCAGATGTTTTTTTCAATTTTGGTTCTATAATTTTATATTTTTCGAATATTATGACATGGTTTCCCTTTCTATGAGTTATATGGATATTTTAGGAGATGTCCCAAGAAATTCCCTGTTATAGAGTGAAATTAAAAGGAATTCAGAGGGCATACAGTTAAGGCCCATGGTTCATGAAACCATGAAAAATACTTGTAGACTACTCTAGATAACATCTAGTGTCACTCTATTGGTTGGTGCATGATTTAAAAATTTTTGTGTCAAACCATGTGCAGTGGATAATGATTGGAGATTCTATTATTTTCACCTATTTTTTTCTTTTGGATTCTTCTCGGGTTGATGGGTTTGTTTATGTTTTCTTGATTAAAAATTTCATGAAGATTTTAATTCTCCTAATAATGATTTAAAATCACTTGTTCATTATTTAGTAGTTGGTATTGTGTAAAAACAATGTTTTTTTAGTAAGGAATTCTTATAGAATTTTTCATCCTTATTAAAATTTATTTGAGTAAATTAGGTGATTTTGGGGCTTTGTTAGTTTTAAAATTATTTGGGTGTGTGGTGTGAAATGTTTCTAATGATTTTGGGTGAAATTTTTTGAAAGGGTTTTGTGACCTTGATTTTTTTGCATTAGGATTTTGTTTCCTTATAAATATTTCTAAGGTTGTTTTTTAATTTTTAATTTTTAAGTTTTTGGGTATTATATTTATGTTAAAATTTAATGTTGTTTGATTGAGTGTCATTATTATGTTTAATAATGATAACCCATGAAATAACCACAATTCACGAAGTGAATGCCTCATATAGTGGTCCTAGTAATCTAGGAGTTGTCCTTCCTGTCTCAGACTCTTTCAAGACTCATTCTGGAGCAGAGGATCCATTTTATTTCTAGCATCCAGATCATGCATGGGAGTTTCTAAACCAATATCCTCTATTATATTGTGGGAATCGAGGATCCCATTAGGTGATTGAGTGTGTAGTTTTAGTTGATGGTATTTTTGACTTACTAGAAACTCTTGAAGAGTATATTGTGAGGTGAAAGGTTACATTATTCTAGGGATTGGATATATAGTGGTGGAATGTCACAATTCATACCTAAATGTTTAAGGATCTACCTTGGTTATATTTCAATTCTTCCTTTATTTAGGGGTTTTAACCTAAATAATTTCCTTAAGAAAATGATAGAGTTTTTGGGTATCCTCCTAGTTCATCAATTAGTTAAATACTATAGTGAACAATTTTTTTTTTGTTTTGGTAACCTTCACTCCATAGTGGGATACAACAGACATAAGGAAGGCATAGTTATTTACTAGGGGACTTCATCCAGATCTTTGTTTGCCAATGTTTTTTTTCAGGCTTGAACACTTATATTAATGTAGTTTATAAGTCCATCATTATTGAGGAAATTTTTTTAGGGAATATTGGGGAAGGATATTACTTTATTCCCAGGGGATCTAGTAAAGAAGATCTAACTAGTGAGAAGGGAAAACATGGAAATGATAAGGATGGTAAGTCACATTCTCAACATACAAAACATATTTTAGTAAATTATAATTTTTTAGTGTATTTCAAGTGGGGGAATTATTGAAATGTTCGGTGTTATTGTCTATCAGCTCTAATGATCTTCTCCCTATGTGGTTTTTCTGGCCACATTCATAGGTTTTGTGAGATGTTCAGTCATTAGAATAAAAATTATCTATCCTAGATTAAATCTAGTAGCTTTATGTGTTGTCACTTCTATGGGAGAGTTGAAAGCTGGGATATGTTTTGGGGAACATCCTCTTTTGTGAATTTTCTTCACTGTTTGGTGGATTGTACCATTTTTTGTACATAGTTCCTTTGTTTTTATAATGGATAAAAGGTCCTTTAGACCAATTTTAATATCTTTTGAAATATTTGTTTTTTTTAATTATTATTGAATGCAGTATTTTCTCTAGGGTTTGAATCATGTGTTGAGATTTGTTTTATAAATGAAATGGGGCTACATTGGGTGTGGGCTATGGTAATAGGGATAAGCTGTAGGTTTCTGTTAAGACTATTGGAGCTGCTATGTTAATATTTTCGTTAGGATCACCATTAGTGGGTGTGATATGAATTTAGCCCTGAGTTACACTAATTTGTTTCTTAACCCGTTTTTAGAACCATGACATTCCATATTGAGGAATGTGGATGTTAGGGTGGTCCCTTTTGTTTCTTGGAGTGCTTTTCATGGTTGTTGGGTCTAGTGAAATTTTGGTTTATTCTCAAGGGTGTACTCTATTTTAGTATTCTAAAATAGTTATCACAATTATAAGATTCATGTCTATTTAGTAAAGATCATTTTTGGGGATTATTGTAGCTATCGTAAAAACATTTTTGAGAAATTATAAATGGTGTGGAGACCCAAGCCATGTCTCAAGCTCTTTTTTCCTATTATTATGTTGTGATCCTTAAATATTTCTTTGGTTGGGATATGTTTTCATTTTGATTTAGTATACAAGGATGTTACATATGTGTTGTTTATGTTTTTTCCTATGATATGGATTTTAAATTTAGGAGACACTGAGGAGTTCTGGTGGTTATATTTATATTTCTTACCTCAATAAGATCATATGGTTGGTTGTACCAACATTGTTTTTTGTTATCTCTTCACTTCTGTTCAGTAATAAATATTCTTATTAGGACTACTAGTGCATTTTCTTGTTGGTGAATTCTGACTTGTTCGGTATTGACTATACTGGGGAATGATATTTCTATGACTCATGTCCTTAGTTTTTAGGTTTAGGAAATTGTCTTGTAGTCAACTCCTCATTAGAGGGAAGGTAGTCCAAGAATCCCCAATTGTCCTGAGTTTCTAATGACATTTTTGGGGATAATATACCATGGTGGAGAGTTTTTGACACCCTAGTTTCACATTAATGTGGTGGTATTATAGAAAATCAGGATTATGATTCATATATATTACATCATTTTAAATGAATTTTCCATAAATTAAACAAACACATGCATACAGGCCATAATAGTTTTGTTTTCATAGAGGCTAGGTACAAAATCTTGAAATTTGGTTAAATTTATTCAACATATCCAATGAAAATATTCCCTCTATTACGCCTCACAAACATTCCCTACATAAAAAAATTCTTCAAAACCTTGGGAAAGGAAACATAAGAAAGGGTGACATTATATAATAAATAAGAATAAATAAGGGAGATTTTGATGCCTAACAAGAAAAAAAGTGTATGAGAACATTACTAAAAATATTTAAGGCCATACCATACATATAAAATATCATAATATTGAGAAATTGACATAATCATAGAAGTTTATAAGACAAGAATCAAAAGGGAATCAAATAACATGATCAATAAAAGATCAACATTTGCATAAAACATAGGTTTTTGGCACACACATAAGCATAGAAAATAATTTCCATAGTATTCGAGGAATAGTGATAAGGACATCATAATCGTGTGGGTTCACTCCCCATACCATCATAGTAGATATGGTTCACTCATAAGACCATCATAGAAGACAATGTCCATTACTAAGCCGGGTTCAGTCCACGTTCCAATACTGTCAATCTCAAGAGATATAAATATTTACCCAATTCATGGGAGAGAGAAATATGACCCACCCATATTTTTTATAATGTAACTATCTTCCTAGGTTATAATATAACAACCTTCTTTTGTTATAATGCAACCAACATCATATAATGAAAATTAGATGTATTTATTCTAAAAGATCTGTCACATTCATCATATCAAAACCCATGAAATGAAATGTGTTTAACAAACATTAAATAATATCATAACCTATGGAAAATATATATATTTCATAATCATTTCATCATATAATCATATAAAAACCCATTAAAAGAATATGGTTTCATAAGAATTTTGTCGTGGTACGACCCGTGGAAGAGGAATGGGTTTAATTAACATCTTTTCATGATTAACAATTTAGAGAAAGAATAATGATGATATCATTTGTTCATATCTATAGAGAAGAATAATTTATATCATAGATCTTGGATAGATATTTATTTTGATATATAACTTGGAATATTTATTGTAAAAAAATAACATTTCTTTGCAAATCACTTTCTCAAAATAAAATGTATCAAAAATAATTATGAAAATAATACTGTTAAAAATAAAATTAAAACTTTATAATGGAACATTCAAAAAGAATAATGTTCAAAACAATATAAAATTATATTCATGATGTACAAGTTAAAATAAGGATTCCTTTCACATTTTTGGTAAAAGATAAACAAGAATTGTTTGGAAAAAAAACATGAATCTTCATTTCAATTTTTTTTGTAAAACATCATTCATGGGAAAAAATATCATTCAAAAATAATTTTAAGAATGTTAAAAATATTTTTGAAATCATTTTTGGAATGTAAGACTTTGGATGAACAAGGTTTTTTGACCGAAGAGAGAAACAAAGATGTTTTTTTGTAAAAAAACATTCTTCTGAACTGTTGAGTAAATAATGTGAGGAAAATTAAGGGAAAACGTGTATTCTAATGACATAAGAAGTAGATAATAAAGTTAATTATTTTATTTAGAGATAGATCATAATATTTCATATTTGTATGTATAATTATATACAATCCCAGTAAACAACACGATTGTATAACAAAACCATTACCACTTGGGTAACATTGAATAGTAAGCCCCATGAAATAATAACATTAAATGAAACATATAATGTCATGAGAATAAATAAATTCTGGATGTTACATGTCAAATGGTCTGTATATACACTACATAAAATAATACTGGTTTATAACATAAAATATGTCTGATAGAAAGCAAATTGAGACAAAAATCCATTACCTCTTTGGTAACTTTTCAATTGTAAACATACTAAAAGAAAGGTAATAAAAAGGATATGTAAATAAAAATAAATTACATAGAAAAATAATAAAATAAATTCATGTTATGTATTCAAACAACATAAATGAAATTGGTGGTGAATATGATATGTGTCTCACAGAAGTAAAAATTGCGAGACAGAAATCCCTTACCACTTTAGTAATCTTTTAGATTGTAAGCCCCTAAAGAGAATAAAATCAAATGAAAAATTTATTAATAATGAAAATAAAGGTAATAATAATATAAAATTTTAAATTTTAATCACAAAAACCTCAAAAAAATAAATGATTTAATTTTTATATATCTCCAAGAAATAAAAATGTGATTAGAAATCCATTACCATAAGTACTGACATCCTTCGTACATGTATAAATCTATTGTATAATAAATATGAGTTTATTATAAATTTAATATAGAAAAAAACTTATATATAATATCATATATTACTTAATTATAAATATTTATTACATGGTTATTAACAATTCATTGTAAAAATCACATTTCTGGTAATAACCACTTTGTTTTTTGTATATGTTTTGATTTTTTAATTTTAGTTATCTTACAGTGATCATTATTATATCATAAAAATAATAATATTAATGACATAATTATCCTATTTATTCATCAATTATACTATTAATACAAATAATGAAGTATGTTTTTGAAAAATTAAGCATATGATCAGGGAGACTATATGGCGTACATACACATGTGTAATGTTTTCATTTTTCAACGATCATTATGTAAAGAATATAAAAAATATTTTATCATAAAATAATGATAATAATATCATAAAGAAAATATTATTTCTTTAAATATACTTATACATATCTTCAATGTGGTGTGGTGATGAAAATATAGAGTAACATCACTTCATGAAAGTTGTATTCCACACATATATAAACGACATTATCATATTTTAGTAAGTGAAAAGGTAAGAAAGAAAATTATATATTATATATTAAAAATGATAAATATTCCATGAATATAAAAAATGTTATTTTATATATCATATATTTTTGGAAATTTTCCTTATTATCTTCCATGTAAAACATTATTGGAAAATAATCGCATCACTTCACAAGGCAGTCGTTCATTGTACACACGAGCGACATTATCATATCCCATAAAGAAAAGAAATTTATAAGTTATATATGATATAATGACTCAAAAGGTATAATTATGTTATAAATATAAGATATATACATTATATACATCTTCATATCCAACCATGATAGGTGGTAATGGAAAAATGAATGACATCAGTTCAGGAGGTGGAAGTCCGCCGTACACATGAATGATAATTTCGTAACCTATTTGATAGAAGTGGAGAAGGTTGTAGGTAATTAAATTAATATAAAAACATATCAATATATTTAATAAACATGGGTTACTATATCATCATGTTTTACTAATAATTGATGGAAATAAAAGAAGAAATAAAATAAAAATTATCATTGAAGAACGTTACCTCCTCTTCAGGTAACCTCCTTAGGTTATCACCAAAATCATTCCTAGTTTGGATTTATGAAAAAAAAATAAGTCTTTTAGAATGAGAGGATGGAATTTGGGAAGGAATTGGGTAAGGTTGTTTCTGAATAAAATTTTTTTATGGTGTAAACAATAGAGGATAGAGGGTGACCATTTATAAATGATGTGAGTGACGCACTTGTAATTTTTGGAAAAGAAAATTGAGTACCCAAGTTTTTATAACAGAAAAAGTTATAAAATAAAGTATGATTCAGAATTATAAATTCTAGGATCTAAATATATCAATAAAATAGTTTTTAGAATGGTTTTTAGCTCATTTTAACACTTATCTTAAAATTTTATGCCCCGACAAACCCATTTTCACCGTAACCACAATTATTATTATTTTTAGTTTTAAATATTAATTTTGGTAAAAAATTTATTTGACCTTATTTGAAAATATATATTAAGATAATTCCAAATATTCAATCTATTTTTAAAAATTACATTCACAAAAGTGGAAAATTTTAATTTAAAATTAATCCCTCAAACACGGCGAGAAATCATGTTTTTCAATGAGAAAATGTTCAAACCTTTACAAAGCATTTTTATCAAAATTCAATATAAAAATTATTTAAATTACATAAATTTTATCAATATATGTATAATATTACTAATTTTAATTTAAAACATATTTATAATATAATTTCACTCTATAAATAATTTAAACAAAAAGTTATTTTTCAATTAAAATTCGGTATTTACATTAATCATATAAAATTAAATATATTTAAAATATTCTAAAAAATAAAAAAAATATGAATTTTAAATGGTGATTTTAATAATTAAATTCATTTTTTAAAATAAATTTACTAAAATTTTCAAAACATAATTTTAAAGTACGTTCAAAAGGCAACAAAAATGTTTTTCAGAAAAATACAATTTTAAACTAAAAATTGGATTTATTATTTTCTCTTTTTTAGAAAACACATAAGTTGATGGTTAAAAAGTTCACTGAATATATAATATATAAATTTAGTTACAATAATTAACTAAAAGTGGGTCGTTTAATTTACAAAGGTAAAACATGTCTGTGTGTATTTTTAAAATAAATTTACAAAATATCTCAAAAATTAATTTTAAAATACGTTCAAAAGGCAACAAAACTGTTTTTAAAAAAATTACAGTTTTGAATGTAAAATTTGATTTATTCTTATCTCTTTTCTAGAAAACACATAATTTGAAGTTTAAATAGTTGACTGAATATATAATATATAAATTTAGTTACAATAATTGACTAAAAGTGGTTTTTTTTGATTTTCTAAGGTAAAACGTGTTTGTTTGTATAAAAATAGTTTTTTCAAAAAATATATTTATTTTATTTTCAAATAATTTTTATTTTATTTTCATTTAATTGGTCAATAAATAATTAATTATATATATATATATATATAAACCATATATTTTCATAACATAGTTAATTCTATTTATACTTGCTATTTTCAACAGATAATTGATAACAAACATATTAAATAGTAATTTATTAATTGTAAGTCACGATTCATTTAAACTAAATGTTATGTGTAATGAAAGATAAATTCAGTGTTGTGTATAACAAAATATTAACTCAGTGTTGCATGAAACACATGGTATCTGATAAATATAGTTTATCTAAATAATGTAACTCATAAAAACTATGGGTATTACATTCTGCTCATCTTAAAATGAATTTTCCCCTTGAAATTCATCACTTTGGTACCAATAAATGAGGATACATCTACCTTATTACATCCTTAGTTTCCTAGGTAGTGAAACATCCCAGAATCCACACTTCTTGATCTGGTGCTAAAGACATAAACTTTAAAAATATAACCCAATTTGTTTTCTAGAAAACGTACAAAATCAAAAGTAAATAATGGATCACTTACATACCAAAGGATATTTTAAGTTTAGACATGTATATAATTAGGAAAAACTTTTACAAATCATACAAAAAATAAACAAATTGACCATAAATATATATATTATCTCCCAAACTTTCTTCATGTCTATCACCCTTCTTAGATATATCCTATTTAAAACATTTCTTCATAACCCTAGGAAATGGAAAAATAAGAAAGAGTGATCACATATGCTATGTAAGGGTAAATATATGATATAAAAAAGATTATGTAACCATAACATGAGAATATGTTAATGAAAATAGGATCATAACATTTTTAAATTGTACCGTACATATCAAATATCATAATATTGAATCATGAAATTAAATATTGGTAGTTCATAAGACATGAATAATAATATAATCAAATAATATGATCCATGAGAGTATAAAAATGGAATAAATCATGGAATTTTTGGAATTCATATATGCATAGAATATCATATATCAATGATACATACCAAGACATTCGTATTAATTTATGCAAGGGATAATCACCTGTGAACCTACTTGGGGCCTGGGATTCCCTCCATTGTACCTTCTAGTTTTGGTCTTATAATGACATATCGTGTACCCTATTATTGTGGGCTTAGGATGAACTACCATTTACACAATTGTTGCAGGATTAGGATGAACTCTCATGTACTATTTGGGTTCATATAACATTTGTAATCACCCAATACCTTATATAAAGATATAGGTCCCACCCATAAAATAATGAAGTATTAGTGGAGGATCAACCTCTTATATTATTCATGAAACTAGCATGTCCTGGATGACTTTTTGCAGATGATCAAGAGTTTTTAGGAACATCCTAAGGGGGGTGTCACATGGGAGGGGACTTTTCATCGGATTTACCATCTCAAAAATAACATTCTATAGAGGGCTTCAAATATTATAGATGAAGGATTTAGTATAGAGGGATATAAGGAGGACATCAAAAGTTTGGAGGATAGTTTACTGTCGTGCTAGAGTAATGAATATTTTTTTTTTGGTTGAGAAGAAAAAAAATCAACCTGAAAAACTTTTAGTGTAAGAGAGGATGTTCTAGGGAAGATCATGAGACCTATTTCTCAATGATGGAGACCAGAAAACTCAAAATTTTCTTGATTTCTTGAAGGAAAATTTAATGTCCAAATTTATTAATATTTAGCTTATGGATGGTTCCTTCACATTAAAGGCATAAGTTGCAAGGAAAATAGCCTTCGAGTTATTCGAGAACTGACTGGATGGTCCACGGGTCTGCGGTGTTGATAGGACATGAATTTTCTCAGAGTAATAGGTTTTCATGAGTGGAATCCTGAGAGTGGTGGAGGGAATAGATAATGAGGTTATCAAAACTATTCCAAAAAATAAATAAATATGAGGGATCATTTTATGTTTATAATAAAATAGTGCACATGGCCTGGATGGGTTTCTAGGAGCCTTCTATGCTGTGGCATAATAAATTATCATGGATCGGGTGTAGGAGGTGGTTAAGGATCTCTTCAGTGGTGGTTAACTAACTAGGGCCATGTATTTTTTCAAGTTCATCCTGATTCCAAAGTAAATTCGCCCATTCTAGTCTATTCTTATGGTCTAATTTCTATTATAATGTAACAATGTATATGATAAATATAATATTTTTTAGTTATCACAAGACTAATATCATAATAGAAACATGTTTTTTTCATGGTAGAAACATATAGGGAGATATTGGAATCATAAGAGAAATGGTGGAGGAACTGAATAAAAAATATTATATCCAAAGTGATGATCAAGGTGGACATACAGAAGGCCTTAGATAGGTTAGAATAGAGATTCATTATTAGGTTCATAAGTAATTTTTCTTTACATGAATGGTTACTAATCATGTGCTTCAGATTCTATGTTTCCTTATGGATCACAATCACCTTCATGGGAAAGGGTTTTGGATTATTCAAATAATGTCATGGAGTTATGAAAGGGGATCCCCTGTCCTCGAGCCTATTTATTATGCCACAAGATGTAGTCACTAGAAATATCAAAATAATTATGGAATAATGAGGAATCATTCATTTTATAATAATTTCTAGAAATATATTTTTAATGTTCTGGAATTCTATTTAAATTGTTTTAAATTATATGGGATTATTTAATAACCAGGCTCTGAGATAGAGTGCGATTTCGAGGCATGGAGTTTTGGGAATGATCCATCAAAAAATGGGATGTTTTAAATAGCGCGCCTGAGCAGTTTTCCTAAAAAAGTGAAATAAATTTTAAATGGGTTCCTATATAAAAAATATAAGGTCACCATTATGGTTAGAGTAGTGGTTTTTCCCTTGGCGCGACTTAAGTTTGGTTGGCGCTAGTCTCTCTCTAGAAAACGCAAAAATGGTCTAACAATAAACAAAATTATTAAATAACATTATTTTATTGTTCAAATACTTATAACTGACGAATGGTGACTTAGATTGAAAATTTAAGGCCACAGTTGAGCTCATGAGGGCGTGCATTCTTTAGGTAGATCCTAACATTGGCCGACGCGGGCCAACAATGGAATGTGGTTTTTGGCCATAAATAAAATAGTTGAATAAAAATTATTATATTTTCAAATACTTAAAAATCCTAAACAGTAACTTGGATTGAAAATATGAGAGTACCATTAAGCTTATGAAGGTGTGATTCCCTTAGTTGAATCATATGTTTGGCCCGCATGAGCTGATTGTGAATGCTAGTTTTTGGGACATAACCGTAAATAATATATTTTAAATAAAAAGCATTATTTTATTTTCAAATCCTCATAACTCACAAACGATAAATCAGATTGAAAATATGAGACCATAGTTGAGTTCATAATGTGATTTTCTCCTTAACAATTACCTAACCTTGACCAGCACGGGTCGAGGGTAAATTTTAATTTTTGTACGTTTTATGAAAAAAAACATAAAACGTTTATTTTATTTGAAATTGTTTCTCGGGAACATAATGAAAGAATGACTGTTTCTATAACACCCCAAGATTTTATAATATATATTATTTTTAATTACTTTCTTATCTTCAGTTGTACGCTACATCAAGATTAACTTGCACTATACACAACACTGTATTAGCTTGTAGTATACGTAAAACTAATCTTGGATCTTGTTACGCACAATTTCATGTTTGTTTGATAGTATTTATTCTACGCAACATTGTGTGTGTCTATATATATATATATATATATTCAATGTATAAAATAAATATGGTTGTATTTTGTTATACACAACAACAAAATAGTCTTGCACTACACGCAACCCTGACTTGACCTGCATTACATGCAATCATGACCTTCCTCGATAGCGTGTGTTGTATGCAATACCGGGTTTCACTAAAAAATGATATATAGTTATAATATTATTATAAACTAGCTGTTATGAATATTATTAAATACATTTTGAATTTTATAACATTAGTATTTATCTTACACATTTTCTAGAACATGGTAAGAGAACAAAATAAATATTTCAGGTAAAATAAATATTTTTCAAAAAATGCAGTTTTGCCACTTTTTAATGGTGCAACCATTTTAAATATAATTTTGACAAGTTTATAAGTTCAATTTTACAAAATAAAATTCTTATTTTGAATCAGTATATGAAAATTTACATTGGATAATGTTTTGATATTTTTCTGACAACGTTCTTATTTTGATGAATAGTAAAATCATGCTAAATTTTTCTTAAAAAAAACTTTTTTCATCAAGATAATTTATTTGGTTAAACTATAATATTAAATTGTTGTAAAGATTAAATATAATATATTTTTACCATTTAATATAATTTATGTCATTAGCATTTATTTTTCATTGAATTCGTAGGTTAAATCAATTCAATCTTTTGCAACGTTTTAAACAAAAACCCGTTTTTTTTTCGACAAGGGGATTAATTTTAAATTAATTACCAAAACTTATATGTTTTGAATTTTGAAAAATGGATTTGATATTGGAATTAAATTGGTAAAAATTATGTTAATAGGTTACTTTTATTTTTTTTCATATTATGTATAGTTACTACGGTAATTTGTTTTACTGCAGTTAAAGGTAAATCGGGTAATTAAGGGTAAAAATAAGAATATAAAATTACCCTAACACCTACCAAAATTCTATTGGATGGCTAAAAGTAAACCCATACCACTTATGGGTCAGAATAGATTCATTTTATGAACTTTTGACCATGAAAATAATTTAATTATTATTTAAACAAAAGAATGTGACAACATGTCACTCTCTTAAATCTTATAAGTATAATAATTATAATTTAGTGATAAAATTCATGAAACTTAACAAATGAATAGTATAAATAAAGCTAATAAAATATCTACATCATTTGAATTTATTTAGAATTTTTAGGTATTAAATAATTATCATTTAAGGAGACACAATATTGATGTTGAAATTATTTTATTGATTGAAATATCAAATAAATAGTTTTAAAAAAATTAAAATAAATATTATATGAACTATTTAATATGCTCCAAGAATTTTTTAGATACATATGACATGTTATGAATCTATTAAATATTTTAGTTTGAACATATCTTCTATGTGGAATTTATTTAAATTCAAATAAATGAATAGTGTCAAAATTGACACTATTGTTATTTTATAAAAATAACATAATATAAAATTGTTTAAAAATCACAAAAATATTTAGAAATTATAAATTAAAATTTATATGGTATATAATGTCATAAATAATCTAATTATGGAAATTTAACAACACATAAGTAATTATTTATAACAATTTAATATTTAGAATCATATTACCACAAATAAAATTAAATAGATTAAATAAGGATAAATCAAGTTGATAAGGTTTAACATAGTTTTCCAACATGTCTAAATTTTATTTTTTTGATGCGATTACAACCCTATATTACCTCTTATCCTAATTTTAGTCACATTTTAAGTTTTTAATTGGGGTTTTAATTTTTAATAAATTAATATTTTTGAGGTTTCCAAAAGTTCCCCTCTCTTACATTATAAAAGGGCACCTCCTCCCTATCCTCTTCACAAAACATTGAGCCTTCAAACTCGGGAAAAACCTGACCATTTCTCTTCTAAACTTCCCTGGAAACATTCTGGATATTCTGGTCTTATCAAAAGACCAACTCTAGTTCATTAAGAAGAATCTTAAAGGAGGTGCGTCGAAGAAGAGGTAATCTGTTCTACAGATTCTTCCAAGTTTCCTTCTTCTTCATCTTCCTCTTCTTTACTTGTTTCATAGTAAATTAATACAATCAGTATTACTAATATACTTATTTGAAATTATAAATATAAAACAACCCCATTTCACCTTCTATCCATCCTATGGACAACGAAATCACCGCGTGTGCGTACATACAGAATATCGTCACCACGACGTGGTGTAATCAGTTTTTCCACCACCACCTTACATTGATGGGTATAATGGTGTAAAGAATAACTATATATGGTTATTATAACATAATACTGATTCTATGACATTATATCATCCAATCCAATTATATTCAATAATTATGGGAACGATATCATCGCTTGTGCGCACATATGGACTACCGTCTCCACGAACGCGATGGGATTCATTTTCCATGATTAACCATTAAAGTATTATTATAAAGAATATATAAAAAATAATCATCAAATATATTACATAATAATGATTCTGGATTTATGTACATAAATTTTTTGTTTACTTAATTCCATTCAATTCAATAAGGAAACGAAAACACCGTTCAAGCGTATGTAGGGCCTACCATCTCCATGAACGGTGTATTTCATTCCATTTATCGATCTATCATATATATTTATATTCTGAATATATATTATATATAAATCATGTTTTAAATTTTTTAATTAATTAAATCCGGATATAAGTAATAATATCAAGAACAACAAATCGAAACACGTACGATAAATGAAATGATTTTACCAAAAACGCTGCTTTAACATGGAATTTACAAAATAATGGGTAATATAAAGTCATAAATGAACCATATATGATATTATAACAATGAATATGATTCTTAAATAAGTAAATGAAATTATTTAAATCATTCTACAGTAGGTTCGGATAATTAAAAGCATATCGTACATAAGGTATGGGATAATTTTTCAATCTCATTTTTATCCGAGATGGCTTATATGTAAGTATTTACTGGGGATATATTTTTCATCCATGTCCATAAAAATGTTTTTCATAAAGTGTTTAATATTATTACATGTATGTTTAAAGTCATGTTTACCCCTCTTTTACTTTTCCTTTGTGTTATGGAAGGAATCTTTCTTTTGTTTACCATACGTGGTACTTTTTGACTTTTCTGTTCAAAGTATGAGGAGAATGTTTCTTTAACTTTTACGCATGAAAAGATTTTTATGTTTTCATAAAGACTTATTTTCATGAAGATTACTCTAAAATATTTCATGACTATTTTCAACAAAATCCTTTTTTAAAAAAATTTCATGGCATTTTGTGAAAAGAAAATGATTTTGAAAAAGAAAGGATATTTTCCTCAAGATTTCATTTCAAGTGTTTTATCAAAACCATTTTCCATATAAGATGAAATTATTTCATATGTGTATATTTCATGTATAATTTATCTATGATTTACATGGTTTCACTTTTCTTATGATGAAATGATATTCATTTGTTTTATATGGATTATGTTATGATGGGATGATGTTTATGAAACCCATTTTATTCTTTGGGTTATGATGAATGATATATGTTTATGGTGTGGAACACGTAATAATGATTTCATTATGAGATTGGTGGGACCTATATCTCCCTCCAATTCATAGGGTAAAGATTTATATCTCATGAGATAGATTTGGCTAGAATGGTAATTTGATCCGGTTCAGTGATACAGTACTGGAACGAGGAGTGAACTCGATTCAGCAAGGGACATTATCCACTAAGAATGCCTTGGCTACTATGGAAATAATATCATGTTCTTAATGGTTTTCCGAAATTACATGTTTTATTCCCAGGCTATTTTATCATGATTGATGTTCCATTAAGACCTATGCCTTACATACTACTATGTTTTATGTCATTCCTCAAGATTTTTATGTTTAAACATTATGTTCATGTTTTTATGTTCAAATATATATGGTCTATTTTATTTTCTCCATGCTTACCCTTACTGATCATTTCAGCTCACCCTTTATATGTTTTATTTTCCCCAGGATATAAGGAAAGGTGTTAGGTAAGAAAAAAAGGGGAATATATTTATGGGAGATGTTGAAGATCTTTCACCATGATTAGAATATTATGTTTCGAGTTTCCAAAGACACTAAACTATTATGTTCCTTGAGTGTTGGTTTTTGTTATGTATTATGTATTTTGAAAAAGTAATGTAATGTCCATGTACGTCAATTTTGGGGTCTCTATAGTTGGTATCAGAGGAATGGTTTAGTTAACCTTTGGAAATTAGAATGCAAAAACTTCAGTGAGATCCCTATAGATATTTCTAAGGTATGTCTAGGGATGTCCCTATGGTTAAGTATAAGTATAGGTTATATTCCTAGAATTACAGTAACAATCTTAGAATTAACCCTAATATGTTATATATTGAAGGTACCCCCATTTTATTATGTTGTTTTCCCTAGAATGATTTTTCCTCTCACACTATTCTTTTTAGGTTTTAGATGATGGATGGAACCCGAAGGAACCGTGTTGATCAATGTAATGGAAAATGCAATGATTGTACTTCTAAACAAACCAATGTTATGGGAGATGGAGTGAAAAATATTATTGCTATACTTACATAATCTAGGAATCATTATGGACTTACAAATGAGCAGAGAAGGGAACAACATTCTATTGAGTCTTTCCTGAGGCAATGTCCACCTTCTTTCAGTGGGTCTTCTAATACACTTGTTGCTGGACAATGGATCAGTACCATTGAAAAGATATTTTCCTTACATTGCTGTTCAGAACATGAAAAATTCATTCTTGTTTTTTTTCATTTAAAAGGTGAAGCATACCAGTGGTGGACTCTAATTAGGAATACAAGACCCCATGATGAAATTGAATCAATGGAATGGGACGAGTTCAAGAACTTCTTTTTCAATAAGTACTTACCTCGTATTCTTCGGACAAAGATGGAAAAGGAGTAAATTGAGATTAAGGAAAAGTATGATGAATCTATTGGTATGTACAAAGTGAATTTTACAAGGCTTTCATTGTATGCATCTGGAATTATCATTTAACCTAAAAGTAAAGTTGATCGATTCTTCAGTGGCTTAAAACTAAGTCTTTGAAGGGCATTAGCTATAAGAGACTTCAGTAGCTATGAAGAAATTGTGCATTTTGATATCAAAGTAGAAATGGAAGTTAGTGTTACATATCCATCTCATGGGTTTGAAAAGAAACAAAATATGGAGTTCAAGGAGAAATCTCAGAACAATTTTGAAAAGAAGATGAATGTTTCTTTATGCTCAATGTGTGGAAAGAAGCATGGTGCAGATTGTCTAAAAGGTACTAGAAAATGTTTTATGTGTGGAAACGATGGTCATCGAGCAGTTGAGTGTCGAAGTAATGGTAAAAAGGTAGTTAATGATGTAAATAGATAAAATACTACAAGAACGCTCCACCAACACTACAATGCTTCAAGTGCAAGGAAATGGGGAATTATGCAAATAAATTCCCTAATCCAAGGGTTAATGATGATCAACGTGAGAAACCTCTTAAGGAAAAGGATAAAGGGAAGTCACATGTGATAACTATTTGTGATTTTGTGTATGACAATGATGTTGTGTAATGATTAAGTGTTTATGTAATGGGATTTCAAAATAGTATCATGGAATATCATTTATGGTATTGTGGAATTTTGGAATATCTATGTATTGGTTTTCAATAAGTATATGGTACCAATAACCATGAAAAGTGATTGAAATATTTTTGGAAAGAAGATTATATTCCCATAATATAGGGATAAAGAGAAAATGAAATGTGCTCATTACTTATATAAGGACAAAGTTATATCATGGTTTGAGTATATAGAAATTATGGGATTTTGGTATGAGGAAAGAGTTAACTTTTGATAGCATTCATGTTTTCACTAAGGTTCAATGGATATTCATTTTTTTCAAGAGAACACATGATTAATGTATTCACATGGTTGGAATGTGACCAACAAGATATATTGAATGATATATGGGGGATATATGATGGTATTCACATGCTTGTTATATTACCTCTCTTGTAATATTTTTCACTATAATATGAGATTGGACAGAAGTATTTTGAATAAGCCTAAAGATTGGAATGGATTATGCTGGACATAAGTTATTATTGTCTAAGGCTAGAACATTTTTCGATATTATTGATAGAAGGTTATAATAATGTAGTTTTAGAAAAAGGAAAATCTACAGGACGGGTGACAACCCATCGTGTTGGACAAGGTTGTGGGAATCGAACCCACAACCGAAGTGTGACAGACATTTATCACGTACCAATGGCCTACATGAAGTCTCTAGTTAGTATAAATTAGTTTTAATTTATTAAGTGGTATGATATATGAAGTATGAGTCCATTTTAGGAACCATATACGATTAATCTCACAATAGATAGACTTATGTTTATTTAGTAACTTTTTCTAACCTTTGTTTGAGACAGATGGAATGACCTATCATTCTATCGCATGATCTGCTAACACTTCATGAATGAAAAATTCAACTTCATTTCATTAATATATAAAGTGTAAACTGTTTATGGAACGGCCAACGATGAGATTGTACCTAAATCAGGAAATTATTTCTTCTAATTCAATTTTTGTCAACTTTAGGGAAATGATCTTGAAAACCAAAAATGTTGTCTTATTGACCTCATATCTGATGAATCATATGGTAGCTTAGATCATCACAAATTTATGGCTTTGTGACTGTTAGCCTTTTCATATCCATGTTCTCCATCACTATCCATCAGAACTTGATGGTTGATTTCTCTTTCATATCCATATTTTCACCTATGTTCTCCTATGTGGAAACCTAGTGATTAGTTAAGTTGGGTAACCATTACATTTCATACTTCATTTTTAAAGATACGTTTTGTTATTCCTTTTTACATTGTGGGTTTCTATGAAACAAACTCTCATGTAATAAACCATTTATAACCCCGACGAATTTCGAGGGCGAAATTCTTTTTAAGAGGGGTAGAATTTAACACCCCGAGATTTTATAAGATATATTCTTTTTAATTTCATTCATATATTCTATCGTACGCTACACCAAGATTATCATGCTCTATATGCAACACCGTATTAGCTTGCAGTATACGCAACACTAATCTTGGATCGTGTTACAAACAATTTCAAGTTTGTTTGATAGTAGTTATTCTACGCAACACTGAGTGTGTATATATATATAAATTCAATGAATAAATGAAATATGGTTGGATTTTGTTATATTCAACAACAATAGAGTCTTTCACTACACGTAACCCTGACTTGGCTTTCATTACACGCAATCGTGACCTTCCTCGATAGCGTGTGTTGTACTCAGTACCAGGTTACACTAAACAAAGATATATGGTTATAATATTATTATAAACTATCCATTATGAATATTACTATCTAAATTTTGAATTTTATAACATTATTATTCATCTTACACATTTTCTAGAACATGGTATGAGAAAAAAATAAATTTTCCAGGTAAAATAAGTAATTTTTAAAAAATGCAGTTTTGCCGCCTTTTAATGGCGCACCCATTTTAAATATAATTTTTGAAAAGTTTATAAGTTCAATTATAAATAATAAACTTCTTATTTTGAATTAGGATATATAAATTTACATTGGATGAACTTTTTATATTTTTCTGACAACGTTCTTATTTTGATGAATAGTAAAAACACCCTAAATTTTACTTAAAAACAAATTTTTTCATTGAGATAATTTATATGGTTAAATGATAAGAGTAAATTGTTTTAAAGTATCAATAGAATATATTTTTACCATTTAATATAATGTATTTAATTATTATTTATTTTACATTGAATTCGTAGGTTTAATCAATTCAATCTTTTGCAATGTTTTAAACAAAAACACGTTTTTTTCAACAGTGGAATTAATTTTAAATTAATCACTGAAAATTCTAGGTTTTGAATTTTTAAAAATGGATTACATATTTTAATTCATTGGGTACAAATTATTTTAATAGGTTATTTTTTCCATATTATGAATAGTAACTACTGTAATTTTTATTTATTGTAGTTAAAGGTAAATCGAGTAATTAAGGGTAAAAATAAGATTATCAAATTACCCTAACCCATGCCAAAAATTCTATTGGATGAATAAAAGTCGACCCATATCACCTAAGGGGCGGAATAGATTCATTTTATGGACTTTTGACCTTGAAAATAATTTAATTATTATTAAAACCAAAGAAACTAACAACATGTAACTCTCTTAAATCGTATAAGTATAATAATTTTAATTTAGTGATAAACTTAATGAATATTCGAACATGAATAGTCTACATAAATTTAATAACATTATCTACATCATTTTAATTTTTTTATAATTTTTAGGGATAAAATAATTATCATCTAAGGTGACACAATAGTGATGTTGAAATTATTTTATTGACTGAAATATCAAATAAATGGTTTTAAAAATATTAAAATAAATATTATCTGAACTATATAATATGCTCCAACAATTTAATAGATAAATATGGCATGTTATGAATATATTCAATATTTTAATTCGAACATATCTTGTGTGTGTATTTTATTTAAATTCAAATAAATGAATAATGTCAAAATTGACATTATTGTTATTTTATAAATATCACAGAAATATTTAAAAAAAATTAAATTAAAATTTTTATGGTCTAAAATGTCATAAATCATCCAATTATGGAAAATTTACAACACATAATTAATTATTTATAACAATTTAAAATTCAGAATCTCATTACCACAAATAAAATTAAATAGATTAAATAAGGATAAATCAAGTTGAAAAGGTTTAAAATAATTTCCCAACATGTATAAATTTGATTGGTTGATGAAATTACAACCCTATATTACCTCATATCTGAATTTGAGTAACTTTGGATGTTTTTATGTGGGTTTTGAGTTTATTATAAATATATATTTTAGAGGTTTTTAAAAGTGCCCCTCTCTCCCCTTATACAAGGGCACCTCCTCCCTCTTCTCTTCACAAGACTTTGAGCCTTCAAGCTTGGCCAAAACCTTCCCATTTCTCTTCAGCACTTCCCTAGAAACATTTTGTAGATTCTGGTCCTCTCAAAAGTCCCACTCTAGTTCCTTAAGAGGAATCTTAAAGGAGGTGCGTCGAAGAAGAGATAATCTCTTCTACCGATTCTTTCAAGTTTCTTTCTTCTTCATCTTCCTCTTATTTAGTTGTTTAATTGTAAAGCAATACAATCAGTATCACGAATATACTGATATGATATTATAAATATTAAACAACCTCATTTCACCTTCTATTCGTCCTACGGAAAATGAAATCACCTCGCGTGTGTACGTACGGAATACCTTCTCCACGCTGTGGTGTAATTAGTTTTTCCACCACCACCACACTTGGATGGGTATAATGGTGTAAAGAAAAACTATATATGGTTATTATAACATAATACTGATTCTGAGACATTATATCATCCACTCCAATTCTATTCAATAATTATGGGAACGATATCATCGCTCGTGCGTACGTACGAAATACCGTCTCCACGAACGTGATGAGATTCATTTTCCATGATTAACCATTCAAGTATGATTATAAAGTATATATAATAAATAATCATGAAATATATTACATAATAATGATACTGGATTTATATACATATATGTTTCATTTACTTAATTCCATTCAATTCAATAAGGAAACGAAAACAGCATTCATGCGCACGTACGGCCTACCATCTCCATTAACGGTATATTTCATTCCATTTATCGATCTATAATATATATTTATATGCTGAGTATATATTATATATAAGTATTTTTTTACATTTTGGAACTAATTAAATCAGTATATAAGTAATAATATCAAGAACAACAAGTCAAAACACGAACGATAAATGAAACGATTTTACCCAAAACGCTGCTTTAACATGGAATTTACAGAAGAACGGGTAATTTAAAGTCATAATTGAACCATATATGATATAATAACAATGAATATGATTCTATAATAAGTCAATGACATTATACTGGATTTTTGGATACATACGAAGAATATCAGACATAAGGTAAGGGATAATTTTTCAATCTCATTTTTATCCAAGATTACTTATACGTAAGTATTTACTAGGGTTATTTTTTTCATCCATGTCCATAAAAATGTTTTTCATAAAGTGTTTTATATTCTTACATGTACGTTTGAAGTCATGTTTACCCCTCTTTGACTTTTTCTTTTTTTTATGGAAGGAATATTTATTTTGTTTACCATACGTGGTACTTTTTGACTTTTTCGTCAAAAGTACGAGAAGAATGTTTTTTTAAGTTATACGCATGAACTGATATTTACGGTTTTATAAAGCCTTATTTTCAAGAATCTTACTCTATAAGATTTCATGACTATTTTTAACAAAATCCTTTTCTTTTAAAATTGAATGGCATTTTTTTAAAAGAAAATGATTTTGAAAAAGAAAGGATATTTTCATCAAGAATTCATTTAAAGTGTTTTATCAAAACCATTTTCCATATAAGATGAAATTATTTCATATGTGTATGTTTAAAGTTTAATGTCTCTATGATTTATATGGTTTCACTTTTATTATGATATAATGATATCCATTTGTTTTATATGGATTATGTTATGATGGGATGATGTTTATGAAGAAGATTTTATTCTTTGGGTTACGATGAATGATTTATGTTTATGTTTTGGAACACGTAAGAATGATTTAATTATGATATATACGAGACCTATATCTCTCTCTGATGCATTGGGTAAATATTTATATCTCATGAGATAGACATGGATGGAACGTAAAGTTAATCCAGTTCAATGATATATGACTGGAACGAGTAGTGAACTCGATCCAGTAAGGGAATTTGTCCACTAAGATGGTATTTGCAGCAATGCCTTCACTACTATGGAAATCATATCAAGTGATTAATGGGTTTTCACAATTACATGTTTTATTCCCATGCTATTTTATCAATATTGGTGTTCCATTATGACCTATGCCTTACGTATTGCCATGTTTTATGTCATTGATCAATATTTTGATGTTTAAACATTATATTCATGTTTTCAAGTTCAAATGTATATGGTTTGTATTATGTTTTCCATACTTACCTTTACTGATCATTTGAGCTCACCCTTTATATGTTTTCTTTTCCCTAGGATATAAATAATGGTTTTAGGTAAGAAAAAAAGGGAAATATCTTTATGGTAGATGTTGAAGATCATTCACCACGATTAGAAGATTATGTTCCGAGTTTTCGAAGACACTAAACTATTGCGGTACTTGAGTGTTGGTTCTTGTTATGTGTTAAGTATTCTGCAAAAGTAATTTAATGACCATGTATTTCAATTTTGGGATCACTACAATTTCATTCCATAAATAAAACCACGTAATGATGTTTTAACATAAAGTAACAGAAACGTTGTTTCACAAATGAAATAGTGTAACTATGGCGACTCATCGTAATAGAAATGTTGTGACACTTTTTCCCCATTTAATGGGGCAATAGGAATAGGAGATCAGATATGGAGCTTAAGAATCATATTGAATCTCTAGAGGATCACCATTGAAAAATTATTAATGGTGATCTACAACAACTTCAGGCACTCCCCCTCCTCTTCGAGGGATCTCACCCTCAATGAGGATTGGGACTTTCGTGAATGGATCACCATT
The DNA here is from genome assembly GCA_963277665.1 of Viscum album. NCBI lineage: Eukaryota > Viridiplantae > Streptophyta > Magnoliopsida > Santalales > Viscaceae > Viscum > Viscum album. Next base: position 28,484,154 of record OY728135.1, on the reverse strand, counting down.
AATGACGAATCCTTCCTCTGAATGAACCTGTTCACTAGGTAGGGTATTGATGATTTTCTATCTAAATCGATTTTCGATGTTCTTTATTTTAAATGAAAAATGTGGGTTAACTCATGAACAAGTTAACCTATGGATTTATCATTTGTGCGGGATAGTTAATGAAGCAGAATAAATAAGATATCTATCTTAGTGATTATTTCACATTTTTTAGTTATTTGTGATCTTTCTAATAAGAACGCATCCATGTCAACATGAAACGAACCCAGATCATTATTTGGGTGATCTTATGTGATACTCCTTCCCCTCTATATTCTTTCATTCTTCTTGTTCTTCAGGGAAAAATTAATTTTTCCATGCTAGAATCTGCATTCTAGATAGGACCATAGTGGCGCATCAATGCATCAGACACAGCAGAAGGCCATAGGAGATAGTGGTATCAGGTAGGAAGGGTTGTGGCTAGGCAGGTTGTGACATCAGTAAGAGGTTGTGACACAAGGTTGCATCACTAGGCTGTGACACTGAGGCCTCTATGGGAGGTAAGAGAGAGTGCATTCCGTGACAGTGATATGGGCCACCTGTACGGGGCCTGATGACTAGCAGGAGGAGGATGCATCCACCTGGCCGCATCGGGGGAACCACATGGCGCGAAGCAGTAGTTTTCAGACCGTGTGTCACATGAATAACTGGTCCGCTTGAGCGAGTGGGTTGGCCAAAGAAGTGACACCCCCATGGAACTGCATGTCTGCGTGAACTGGGCGTCGCCTGGTGTCCAGGTTGGAATAGAATCGGCCCGCGGATGCAGCCCGGGATGGTTGGGAAATTGGGCCCTTAGGTGGTCCAGCTGGTCAAAAACCAGTCAGACAAAGTCAGATCAGTCCCATTTAGAACCAGTTCGCTGCGCGACTAGGCGGACTGTCTCCAAGGCCGAACCGGGTCAGGTCCAAAAAGGCCAAATAAGCCTAAGAGCTATGCCATGTTGGACCGGGTCGTCCCAGATCCAACTGGGTCTGGTCGGGTCGACTGAAAATGGGGTGGGTCATGCAGGGATCCCTGAGCCGGTTTGGTTAGGTCAGTCTAACCAAGTTGAATCGGGCCCAGATGCAACATACCCATTATTACTAAAACAACAATATCTTTTAGACCAAGTGTCTGATCAATACACCACCTCTGGAATTGGGACCTTGTGATAAGACAATACCTTAGGTATACTCTACGTGATTTTTCGTGGAAGTCAAGATATGACTGATGACTAGAGGAGTTGATTTTCTTGGAATCAAGCACGGTACAAGCCTGAATCCTAAAGCTAAATATGCCATGAAGGATATAACATGCATACCCCAGTGGTCCAGAAGCAGAGCAGACCTCAGTGGTCTAGATGACGAGTGACCTTCAGTGGTCGAACAGATGAGCCAACCTCAGTGTTACAAAAGACCAGAAAACATTAGTGGTCCAGAAGACAAGTGAACCTTGGTGGTCTAGAAGATTAAATGACCTCATTGGTCCAATAGATTAGTGGACCATAGTAGTGCATCAGAGGAGTGCACCTCAATGGTCCAGCAAACGAGAGGACCTTAGTGGTCCAGGAGATGAGCAGACTTCATTGGTCAAGCAGACGAGTGGATCATATTGGTCCAACAAATGAGTGAACCTCAGTTGTCCAAGAGCCGAGAAGACCTCAATGGTCTAGTAGTTGAGTGGAAATCAATGGTCCAGTAGATGAACGAACCTTTTTGACTCATTAGGAATGAGTCCATCATTAGTACATGATGATTTAGCTCTATGATAGAAAATCCTACTTTCTATACCTTGATTTATACTTGGTGTAAGCTGTCGTTGCTTGGGGTCTTGCATTGTGCTCTTGCTTTGTGTTTTTACATTTATGGTTTGGGGTACCTATTGAGCATTTTGTTACTCATCCCTAAAAGGGATTCTTCAAAACACATCTTGTCTCATTCAGGTGATTGATGTTTCGACGAAGAGCTTGGTTTTCTGAGACTATGATGTGCTTCGTGAGACGGGACAGACGTGCATAATTTTATGGCTATAGGTAGCTACCCTTCCCCTACCCTTTAGGTAGAGTCTCAGGAGGATGGACCATGGAATTTGTACATTCCTTTATGGTTTTTGGCATGAATTCTGAACCATTTGTACTTTCTATTGTACTATACTCTCAGTAGTTTTCTCAGTGATAGTTGTGGTTTAACTGGTGTTTACTTCCATATTTTGAGTTTTGTGCATGTCAACAAGTTTAAAGAAAAATTCCTACCCATTTTAAGATATTCCTATTTAGTGCTAGTCACCAACCCTTGCCCTATGGAATGTGGTCTTGGGGTAGTCCCGTCATGGGCCCTGGGGGATGGGTCATGAAAATGTGGTATCAAATGAAGTCAGTTCTACCAGAAGAACTAAGAGTCTGTAAATTTTTATGGGTGTTTCCTCACTGGAATTCGGGGATGACCTCCTGGACGGGAGATTCAAACGTTCCAATCGGTTTCTATCGGGTTTGTTCGTAGAACCGGAAACATCCAATGATTCCACATCCGTTTGGACCTACTTTCCAAAGGTAGGCGTTCATTAGTTTGTGGACTAATGAGGCTTAAGAATTTGCATTGGTCGAGAGGATGGGAGGTCGGACTCATCACACCTTTTTGAGGGGAATTATTGTCTACTCTGGGACTCTCTTTATAGATTTAAGTTATGTTCGTGAATCCTTATTACATTACCAAGTATAAAATGAGCTTTCCTTTAGTTTTAACAATCAATGATTAAATATGCAAGAAATTTAGAGAATCTTTTATATGTATTCGAGGTTCTTCATCAATACAGAATCATCTGTATCTTTTTAGAGATTCTTGGTCAATGGTATCCTTCAAAACATTTATATAAAACTATCTTGGTCATTATGATGACCAGGCTGGTTTTAAAGCCACTCAGTGGGCCACTTGAAGTTTATCGTCATTCAGAAGGACATGGATTATTTCAAAGTTGGGATCGAACCCATAAATGGGCTACCTACGTATCCTTTGTTTTGGAAAAAGAATCAGAACCCACGTTGTTTGAGTAATGGAGTATGATGTTTATGATTGATGGCACAAAGAAGAATTTCATAATTACATTTACACTCTAAGCTCACGTGAGTCATGCTCGGTGTGAGAAATAAGAGGTATTGGTAAAAATTAGACAATTGTACCATGAAAGATGCAATCATAAGAAATTGTTTGGGGCTTATGTATGTATGACTGCCCAAATAGATGAAGTTTTAGGATTTACTTTTAGGGAGAAAATCCAGGATCATGGTCCATAAAGGTATATGTGCTTTATGGAGATTTGAATACTCTAACATGGGACTTATTCCTGAAAAGGAAACCCAAATTAGGAGAGGATTTATAATTGGGTTTTACTCCTAAGAAGGAACCCCATATCAAACATAATTTAGGACTAGTTAAGAGAAATTAAGGGACTTGGGGTTTACTCCTGAAGAGGATGCCCATAATTATGACTCGGACTTAAAAAAGGCAGACCAGGTTAGGAATTAAGGTTTGGGGCTTACTCCTGAGGACGATGCCCATGTTTCGGAACCTTATGAATTTGGGGCTAAATCCTGAGGAGGATGCCCAGATTAAAGGATTTATAACTGGGTATTATTCCTGAAAAGGAGACCCAGGTTAAAGATTCACTCATCTTAAAGGATGAGGTTGAATGAACGAACTCTAAATCTTTGGTGACATAAAGATGTATAAATCACTAGGTTTTGAGAGATATTCCACCGAATTCCTTTCAGATAAGGAAGTCAAATCAAGAAATCATGCCATAAATGACTTTAAAGAGTATCTTGAAGACTGAATCTTGAATAGGAAAGGTGAAATGGCTTAAGAGGAGTAAAATGGGCAAGATGGGCACCCAGAAAGGTAGGGTCGCGCAAGTCTTGAAAGGCGCGCAAGTCTTGCATGGGCGCGCAAGTATTGGTCGCGCAGGTATACCTTGCACGACACATGGCGTACTTGCGCGATTTTCAATTGGAATTGAAATACATGAGAGACTCCTTTTTAAACCCTTTAGAATCCCCTTGAGGTTCTTCCAGAAAAGGGATGCGCAAATTCTATTGAAGGAATAAGGCGGTGCGCAAGTATGACCAGTTCTCTTAAGGGCTGGCCATTCAGGCACGCAAGTGTTGATGAGTTTCAACATTTATTCCTTCCTCCCTCTCTTTAGATCTTCCTTTCTAGGTAAGAAATTACCTTAGAATTGTTCCGGAAGCTTTGAGAAGAGACTTGGGCGTCGGGAGCTTCAATCCGAGTTTCTAGAAAAAACATCCTCTCGAATGGGGGGCCCACAGGGTCTATTTATAGGCAGGAGAAGACCTCGGGCGGTTACCGGGCGGTTATCACTTAGGTCGCGCAAGTCACTTGCGCAACCAAGAGCGTCGCGCAAGTGTACTTGCGCGACAGTGATATAACTTGTGCGGTGCAGTTGTTGTTGATCCTTTGTTCATGCCTTTGATGATTTTTGATGTTTTCTTCAAAGGTTGAATCACTTTGAGCTCAGAGATTCCCCTTTTCTGATCTTTAGATTTTGTTACGAAAGGAGCGTCAACAAAAGTCCCCCCTCAGAGTTGGATCCGGAGAGAAATGAGGATTTGACTCTGAGGAAATTGAATCCATCCAAAGGAAAAGGTGGTGCGCAAGTCTTCAGTGCGCAGAAGGCAGCGCGCAAGTGTGCTGGAACTTGACTTTTATTCAGAGTTCCTTTGTATTTTGTGGGCAGTTTAAAGTCATGCATGCCAGACATAAAGGGGCTAATGTTTATGTTCGAAATAGCTTTGACCAAAATGGATTAAAATTGATTCAATTCTTGACAATTTATCTGAAAACATATTACCATACTCAAGTATGAGGGAAAATATGTAAACTATGGCTTATGAATATTTGAATCTGAGGAATGATATGAAAAATAGCTAAAAGGCATTAGAAGAAGTAGTTTCCAAGAATGAAGTTGCTATTATTTAACAAAACCCATTAGGGGGTTGAAATATGCAGGGCCACCTAAGGACATTGGCCGCATGGTCAAATAAATAGCATCTTTCGGCTGACAAGTCTGTTATGTGGACTGTTTATGCAAGGCCACCTATGGGCACGTGCTGCATAGTCAGGAACAAGAACTCTCAGAAATTTACTTTCATAGTGCTAAAGGCCAGTGAAAGTTTATGAAGATTCAAATTTTCTAAAGTATAGAGTTTTTTGTATGGAAAGAGGTACTTGAATATGGAGAAGATATTTTCAGACAAGATTATCGAAGAACTGGATGAATATCACTCCTACGAAGGTCTGACCCAAACGTAGGGAAGAAGAATAAACCATAGACTTGAATACTTTCATATCATGAAAAAGGATATGGGACAAATATTTTAAGGATGGCTATTTTTTTGCGGATCCCTACATACTGTCGTTTAAGAAAAATAAGGACAAAAGAGGCATTCCGCCCAAGAATGAAGATACCATTATTTAACAAACCCATTAGGGGGTTGAAATATAATGGGCCACCTAAGGGCATTGGCTGCATGGTCAAATAAATAGTATCTTTTGGCTAACAATTCTGTTATGCGGACTGTTTATGCAAGGCCACCTATGGGCACGTGCTGCATAGTCAGGCAAAAGAATTCTCAGAAGATTGACATTTTTGTGACTAGAATTCATGAAAAGGGTTATGAAGATCTGAAAATATTTAAGGTTAGGATTATAACACATAAAAGATGGGTATTGTCTAATGTATATAGAGATACATAGGTCAATGATAACCATAATCATGTTGTGGCTGGGTCGTGAATTGAAACTTGGAATTCACTACATTTCTCATAAGAATGAGAATCAAGCCATACGTAGTTCTTGAAATGCAGTTTAACGTCATGCAGGACGAAAGTATGAGAAATCTTAGTTTAGGGTCATAGAATTCAGACCATAATAATGAATACACAGTGTGTGTTTTCATGAGGACTTTTCAGCTAAGGGACTGAAAGTGAAATTTGGGGTTAGGCCCAAAAGACTTGGGACTGGATTCGAGGGACACTCGAATGTTCCTACGTATCCCATAAGGATGGGAATCAAGTCCACATAGTTCTAGAATTACCCTTTGTACAAATTTGGTTCGTACATGCGAAGGGTGAAAGGGGACATTAGTGAAATGATGGTTTAACCTAAGATAAAAAGTTTAGGCATTACCATGTATGCATGTAGTCTTTTGAAAATGAAAACCATGATTGAAAAATAAATGTCAATAATAGTTCTCTCTCAAATGAGGAAATCAAAGAATATTGTAGTTTATTGTCGTACCGGAAAAAAGTGTTTCATAGTTTAACGTCATATAACAAGGACTAAAGTGAATCAATGTAATGATATTGATTCTAGGTGCGGTTTCATGAATCAACATCATATGAGATGGTGGTGAACCGATGTGAAGAGATTATTTTTGGGCTTGAACCCTGGGAGGTTGCCAACATACCCAGCCTGTAGGGAAAGGATAAAAGTCCGTGTAGTTCAATTAAAGAATGAATTAATGATCAAGTTGTTCTTAGGGATAATGATCTAATAAAAAATGTTGTTGGGACTTACACATGGTTAGGTGGCCAAAGAGAGTGTTATGGTTGAGGTTTGCTCTAAGATCACGTGAGTCATACTCGATTTGAGAAACAAGATGTAATAACAACCTTAACGATGCACAGTTTAATGTCATGTAGGACATATTCAGGGACTATGCAGTTTAAAGTCTTGCAGTTAGGACTATTGGTGCTGCATAGTTTAGTGTCATGTAGCAGGGACAAAATAACAGTTTAATGTCATGTAGGACAAAAAAGGGGGATTGTGCAGTTTAATGTCATGCCGTAAGGACAAAAGAGTGTACCATTTTAACGTCATGTCGGATGAAAGTGCAAATAGTTTAAGGTCATATACATGGACCGTGAATGGTGCAGTTTAATGTCATGCTGGACCGTTGAGATTATATAGTTTAACGTCTTTCCGGACGTGAGGGACTTTTATACAGTTTAGCGTCATGTAGTTAGGACGTCACAGTTTAACGTCTTGCTGGACATAAGGGATTTGAAAATAGTTTATGGTCATATACATGGACCAGGGATGATGCAGTTTAAGGTCATGCTGGACGGTTTAGGGAACTTTTTCACAGTTTAATGTCGTGTAGGATGAAGTTGCAGTTTAAAGTCATACTGGACCATTGATGTATAGTTTAACGTCATATAGTAAGGAAGAACTGGTGTTGTACAGTTTAAAGTCTTGTAGCTAGGACTAATATGGACCAATATAAGGATATCAGTTCTGGGGACTTTTTATAGTTTATCGTCATGCTGGACGTTGGAAGTGCCACACAGTTTAATGTCATGTTTCTAGGACATAATATAGTTTAACACAATACAATTTAGTGTCATGTAGGACATAATAGTAATCAATGTGACAGTTTAACGTCATGTTGGATGATAAGGGAACTGACATAGTTTAACGTCATGCTGGACGATGAAAGTGCCACACAGTTTAATGTCATGTTGCTAGGACACAATATAGTTTAATGTCATCTCGGACAAAATATAGTTTAATGTCATCCCGGACAAAATATGAAACTTCTGTACAGTTTAATGTCATGTAGAAAGGACATAATATAGTTTAGTGTCATGTAGGACATAATACAGTTTAGTGTCATGTAGGACATAATATAGTTTAATGTCATCTCGGACATAATATGAACCAATGTGACTGTTTTGGCTCTGGGAACAATATTTTGTGTTTATACAAAATACTTCTTCAGAAATCTGGCATTAGTTGGAGTCGTGATGTGTAACGGCCCGAAATTTTGAATAAATCTTGTTCCCTAATTTCATGTGTTATTTTATTTTATTTTTATACTCAACAAAAATGTTTTATTTGATAAACATGATTATAATTAAAATGAGACCAGTGGGTTTTGACTGTTATATGACCCTTGGTCAATATGACCACTGTGAACAAAATGTTTTGATTATTGTCTCCAAATATAAGTAATCTTGGTTAACTATTATAGAAGAAGATTTGATGGCCTCACCTAGTAGTCTTGGACCGATCGAAGCCCATCTAACAGAGCTTGGGAAGGAGGTAGCACCATTGGGCTTTGCTCTGGACCAAATCCAAGCTGAACTTCATCATGTGAAGCTAGAACGGAATCGTCTTCGAGAGAATTTCAAACTGATAGAAATTACTACTCGGGCAATGTTGACTGAGCCGCCCCAAGATTCTATCACCCTAGCACACCTTACTCTTAGGTCCTATGCTGGTATTATAAGGGGCTATGTAATGAGACCATAACTGCCTTGTGTAATCCTTGTTTTAAATAAAAATTGGGATTTCTTATTATGATGATGTTTATGAATTTTCAAATGACTGGATAAAAATAGTATGCATATTTTTGATGAATTTTCAAAAGGATATTTTAAAAAAAAATGTTTGTGTAAACCTTAAATAATTTAAAATGTGTAATGATTCTCAAAAAATGGTCTTCTACAATTATGTCCAGTACGAAATTTAGAGTCTAATAAGATCAACTTGATTTTTGATGAATAGTAAATTATGAATAGTGATTTTATGATTAGGATTAGTAATATGACCAAATGGATTAGTAATCTCACTTAAAGAAAGTTTTAAAATAATCTAGGCACCTTGATTAAGTAATGTGATTCAATAAAATGGTTAAATAACGGTTTCATAAATTATTATTCAAGTATTAGTTTTTTTTCGAGTGAATAGTGTTTTTTAATTAAAATTTTAATTAAAAATAATTAGAAAATTATTTTAATAAAAAGGACTTTATTTTTGAACTCAGAGCATCGCTATTATGTTATGGTAATTTTTGGGGTTTTTTTCTGAAAAAATGAATTTTCGGTGAATAGTGTTTTTATTTAAAAATAAATTTAAGAATACTTAGAAAATTATTTTTATAAAATAGAATTCATTTTTGAAATCAGAGCATTGATATTTAGTTAAGGTGAAATTTTGGGATTTTTCTGAGAAAGATGAATTTTTCAGTGAATAGTAAAAATGCAGTTTTAGGGTTTCGGTATGTTTAATGACATCATAGCTGTGTCATGATGATGTCATGAGATATTTTAAAGGTTGGCCGGCCAGGGGTGATGAATTATTGTTGTGGGGGCCCCATGTGGCATAACTCCATGGTAAATTCAAAGGGAGAGCACATGGGTTTGAGAAAAGCACATGTGAGGTGTCCCTTGGCCATTAATGCCTTGTCCCCTCACTTTCCCTATAAATACCAAGCCCTCCTCTCATCAATTCGACTCCCCACTCTTCCCCAACGAAGTTCTGGTCTCATTACCTCCCAAGGAGTCCTCCCAAGGTGCCCCCAAGCCCTCAAGGTCCCAACCATTGAGGTTTAAGAGTTACATTTTAAGGTAAGGGATCTGACCTCTCTCTTTCATTTCAAATAATCTCTTTTATGTCATTCCTTTTATGCTCCATGTTATTATGTTGGAGGATGTTATTTTATACTCCTATTACTTCCCTTTTCATGTTAATATAATGAGATATCCCCTCTTACTCTCATTATTTCTTTTTATGAAGTTTTAAGTGGCGCCGTTAGGCTGCCGAAAGTTTTGTAACGGATTCTTTCTCCCTTCTCATTTTTCAAGATCTATTTTCATGTAAAGTATTTCAAGTTCCTCTTTGTTATGTTGGGGTATGATCTCTATATCTATCATACTGGACTCTTATGTTCATATGATGAGATACCCCATTTGATCTCTTCAATTCAGTATTTTGTTGAAGTTTAAGTGGCGTCGTTAGGCTGCCGAATTTTTAAGTGGTTCTTCACCCTTCTCGTTTTGAAGTTCTACTTTCATGTCAATTCTTTCAAGTTCTTTTTTGTTATGTTGGGGTATGATCTCTATATCTATCATACTGGACTCTCATTTTCATATGATGAGAGACCCCATTTGATCTCTTCAATTCAGTATTTTGTTGAAGTTTAAGTGGCGCTGTTAGGCTGCCGAATTTTTAAGTGGTTCTTCACCCTTCTCGTTTTGAAGTTCTACTTTCATGTCAATTCTTTCAAGTTACTTTTTGTTATGTTGGGGTATTATCTCTATATCTATCATACTGGACTCTCATGTTCATATGATGAGAGACCCCATTTGATCTCTTCAATTCAGTATTTTGTTGAAGTTTAAGTGGCGTCGTTAGGCTGCCGAATTTTTAAGTGGTTCTTCACCATTCTCGTTTTGAAGTTCTACTCTCATGTCAATTCTTTCAAGTTACTTTATATTATGTTGGGTTATGACCTCTATATCTATCATACTGGACTCTTATGTTCATATGATGAGAGACCCTATTTGACCTTGTCAATTCAATTTTGATGAAGTTTAAGTGACGTCGTTAGGCTGCCGAATTCTCACAAGAGAAATTTTTTTTTCTTCCTTTCATGTTCTTCATTTCATATGGTATATTTTTAAATTTCATTACCAAGTTCTCAAATCCCTTATATTTTGTCCCTATACGGTTTGATGGGTCATTTATGAATGTTTGACCCATGTCCCCTCTCTTCTCAATGTTTTCTAAAACCTTGTAACATAGCTGTTATGCTGCAGAATTTTCGTCTCAAAATGCCTCTCTCTCTTTTCTAAAAATTATTTTATGTTATAAAGTGAATACTCAAAGCTCTTATTTCTACAGGGGTATTCACATATATATCAAAATTTTCTATATTAAATTCTGGGAATTACATAAATGAAACCCTCTTTCCCTTTCCGTGGGTTTAAAGTGACGTAAAGATCATGTCTTTAAAGAAGTTTTTAAAATGTTATGATTATGAAATGAAACCCATTTATTTTATGCTATATGGGTTATTTATGAAATGTTTGATGATGATATATGTGGATCACATGATAATAAAGGCAAATTTAAGGGTGCGCCCTAATATCGCTCTAATGCATTGGGTAAAGACTTAATCTCTAGAGATGACCATTTTAACGACGCCTTGGTGAATAACCTTGGTAATTATAACGACACCTTGGGGATGGACCTTGGTGAAACTAAACGATTTTCAATATTAAATGTTGTAGCCACATCTTCAAGTTATAAAAAAATTTATTTTTATTATGATGTATCTGATGATTTCATTCTCATGCCTTAATGTTATTTTCATGACCTCATTGAAGTATCTCAAGTTCACATGTAAAATGTCTCTCTGGTTTCTCTTACTGGGCCTTCTGCTCACCCTTTCTTTTGATGTATGTCCCCAGGTTATGAGATTCAGTAATGAACCTAGGATGAACTTGAGGAGAAGCCTTTCATGTGTTTAAGAAGAATGTTTTTTTTGTTTCATTTATTATGTTCCTGGTTTCCAAGACACTAAACCTTAAAGATCCTCGGTTTTGTAATATGTAATGAAAGTTTATGTGATAAAAAGGCGGGATGCTATAGTTGGTATCAAAGGATGGTTTAGTTATTTGTGGAAATTAGGATATGAAAACTTTAGGAAGAACCCTCTAAAAAAGTTTAAATATAGGAAATATTCCTAGTATTTTGGTGAGTATTGAGTAAAGGGTTTCCAAGAAAATACATCCCTGTCTGGATACGAGAAGGTAGAGGTGGCTCTGGCACAGATGTACATAGGGTTAAAACCCGAAAACACCATTTTGAGCTAGACTCGAACGAGAACTGGTACACGACAACGGGCCTTGCTACACTCTTGGTTACGAAACTCCCGGGGGATATGCTTTGGTAAATTCATAAGCTTAGTATGAACCATTGTTAAAGGAACAAAGATAAAATAAAATAAAGATTCACATAAGAATATATGATCATGGATAACCTAGAAGGGAACCTAGGGGATCACATGTTAGGGTATACATTACTTTTACATGTTATCCTTAGATGCTTTAAGTTTCTTTTCATGATTATTGGCTAAGTATTTGAGCCCCTAACTATAGATTCTATTCTTAGTTAATGGCGGGAAATGGAAGAACATGTCCCAACAACCAATGTGATAGGAAATGCTTCGATTGCCGTATTAATACGAAAGAGATGATTAGGGGATTAAAAGATGATTATTATTTTGGAAGACGTTCACTATTTTGAGGACCATATATGATCAAGGTAAATAGATTACTACGGTGTCTTCATTGAGGATTAAGGTTGACTTATATTTTGAAGAATAAATGAATTTAAGGTGGCCTTATAGTAATTTAGGTCACTTACGGGAATGATTAACCTATCTTGGGTAAAATATGTTTAGGTTAGCTACTTTTTTCATAAGATGTTAGGATTGGTTGATGTTGTTTGGAAATAAACAATGAAGTTTATTTTGGAAGACTATGTTATCAACTCCTTCTTGTATCTGGGTTTCAATATTAGTTTGGTTTATTTTCAAGAATCTTAAGGACCATTATTTACGGAATGGTCTATGATGAACATTGGGTAGTACCATGGAACTTTGAAGATTTAAAAGTAGTTTCCATTTCTATGGGATTCTTTTTGAAGATTTGTTTTACCTTACCCATTCTATTTTTGGGATAATGTTTAAAGATAGAAGAAATAGATAGTTGATCTTTTGTGGATCATGTGATTCTCTAGATGATGATTCTTGTGTTTTGATGAGACCAAGTAGTTTTGAATGCGCATCGTTTAGAGAAAAGATTAGTTTTGGTAGAAACTTATTAATGTATGAAACTCTACATGAAGGTAGATATATTTCCTTATGTTTTTGTTCTATGTTGTAAATGAATTCCTCAAAGTTATTAAAATGAACGTAAAACAAAAACGTTGTTGGTTTACGTTTCCTACTAGGTAATCAAAGACCGCTTACACACATCATAATTTTGGGATTTTCTGGTGGTTAACTTCCCCCTAATCATGTTTTCTATCACTCTCCTTTAAGAAAGTTACCCTTTGTTTTCTCCTCCATGTCCATATTTCCTACATGGAATCCAAGTATGAGTAAACTCGGGTGGCCTTTGTACTTCCTTTTCTTTCATTTAAAGTAATGGTGTTACTGACTCTTTTTCCGATGTGGGACTTTAAATGAAATTTCAAAACCCAATTTTAAAAATTGCGAGGACACAATTTCTTAAGGGGGGAAGATTGTAACGGCCCGAAATTTTGAATAAATCTTGTTCCCTAATTTCATGTGTTATTTTATTTTATTTTTATACTCAACAAAAATGTTTTATTTGATAAACATGATTATAATTAAAATGAGACCAGTGGGTTTTGACTGTTATATGACCATCAGTCAATATGACCACTGTGAATAAAATGTTTTGATTATTGTCTCCAAATATAAGTAATCTTCGTTAACTATTATAGAAGAAGATTTGATGGCCTCACCTAGTAGTCTTGGACCGATCGAAGCCCATCTAACAGAGCTTGGGAAGGAGGTAGCACCATTGGGCTTTGCTCTGGACCAAATCCAAGATGAACTTCATCATGTGAAGCTAAAACGGAATCATCTTCGCGAGAAGTTCAAACTGATAGAAATTACTACTCGGGCAATGTTGACTGAGCCGCCCCAAGATTTTATCACCCTAGCACACCTTACTCTTAGGTCCTATGCTGGTATTATAAGGGGCTATGTAATGAGACCATAACTGCCTTGTGTAATCCTTGTTTTAAATAAAAATTGGGATTTCTTATTATGATTATGTTTATGAATTTTCAAATGACTGGATAAAAATAGTATGCATATTTTTAATGAATTTTAAAAAGGATATTTAAAAAAAATGTTTTTGTAAACCTTAAATAATTTAAAATGTGTAATGATTCCCAAAAAATGGTCTTCTACAATTATGTCCAGTACGAAATTTAGAGTCTAATAAGATCAACTTGATTTTTGACGAATAGTAAATTATGAATTGTGATTTTATGATTAGGATTAGTAATATGACCAAATGGATTAGTAATCTCACTTAATGAAATTTTTAAAATAATCTAGGCACCTTGATTAAGTAATGTGATTCAATAAAATGGTTAAATAACGGTTTCATAAATTATTATTCAAGTATTAGTTTTTTCGGGTGAATAGTGTTTTTTAATTAAAAATTTAATTAAAAATAATTAGAAAATTATTTTTATAAAAAGGACTTTATTTTTGAACTCAGAGCATCGATATTATGTTATGGTAATTTTTGGGGTTTTTTCTGAAAAAATGAATTTTCGGTGAATAGTGTTTTTATTTAAAAATAAGTTTAAAAATACTTAGAAAATTATTTTTATAAAATGGAGTTCATTTTTGAAATTAGAGCATTGATATTTAGTTAAGGTGAAATTTTGGGATTTTTCTGAGAAAGATGAATTTTTCAGTGAATAGTAAAAATGTAGTTTTAGGGTTTCGATATGTTTAATGACATCATAGCTGTGTCATGATGATGTCATGAGATATTTTAAGGGTTGGCCGGCCAAGGGTGATGAAATATTGTGGTGGGGGCCCCATGTGGCCTAACTCCATGGTAAATGCCAAGGGAGAGCACATGGGTTTGAGAAAAGCACATGTGAGGTGTCCCTTGGCCATTAATGCCTTGTCCCCTCACTTTCCCTATAAATACCAAGCCCTCCTCTCATCAATTCGACTCCCCACTATTACCTAATAAAGTTCTGGTCTCATTACCTCCCAAGGAGTCCTCCCAAGGTGCCCCCAAGCCCTCAAGGTCCCAACCATTGAGGTTTAAGAGTTACATTTTAAGGTAAGGGATCCGACCTCTCTCTTTCATTTCAAGTAATCTCTTTTATGTAATTCCTTTTATGCCCTATGTTCTTATGTTGGAGGATGTTCTTTTATACTCCTCTTACTTCCCTTTTCATGTTAATATAATGAGAGATCCCCTCTTACTCTCATTATTTCGTTTTATGAAGTTTTAAGTGGCGCCGTTAGGCTGCCGAAATTTTTGTAACGGATTCTTTCTCCCTCCTCATTTTCAATATCTATTTTCATGTAAAGTATTTCAAGTTCCTTTTTGTTATGTTGGGGTATGATCTCTATATCTATCATACTGGACTCTTATGTTCATATGATGAGAGACCCCATTTGATCTCTTCAATTCAGTATTTTGTTGAAGTTTAAGTGGCGCCGTTAGGCTGCCGAATTTTTAAGTGGTTCTTCACCCTTCTCGTTTTGATGTTCTACTTTCATGTCAATTATTTGAAGTTCCTTTTTGTTATGTTGGGGTATGATCTCTATATCTATCATACTGGACTCTCATTTTCATATGATGAGATACCCCATTTGATCTCTTCAATTCAGTATTTTGTTGAAGTTTAAGTGGCGCCGTTAGGCTGCCGAATTTTTAAATGGTTCTTCACCCTTCTCGTTTTGAAGTTCTACATTCATGTCAATTCATTCAAGTTCGTATTTGTTATGTTGGGGTATGATATATATATCTATCATACTGGACTCTCATGTTCATATGATGAGATAACTCATTTGATCTCTTCAATTCAGTATTTTGTTGAAGTTTAAGTGGCGCCGTTAGGCTGCCGAATTTTTAAGTGGTTCTTCACCATTCTCATTTTGAAGTTCTACTCTCATGTCAATTCTTTCCAGTTCCTTTATATTATGTTGGGTTATGACCTCTATATCTATCATACTGGACTCTTATGTTCATATGATGAGATACCCTATTTTACCTTGTCAATTCAATTTTGTTGAAGTTTAAGTGACGCCGTTAGGCTGCCGAATTCTCAGAAGAGAAATTTTTTTTTCTTCCTTTCATGTTCTTCATTTCATATGGTATATTTTCAAATTTCATTACCATGTTCTTAAATCGCTTATATTTTGTCCCTCTATGGTTTGATGGGTCATTTATGATTGTTTGACCCATGTCCCCTCTCTTATCAATGTTTTCTAAAACCTTGTAACATAGCTGTTATGCTGCAGAATTTTCTTCTCAAAATGCCTCTCTCTCTTTACTAAAAATTATTTTATGTTATAAAGTGAATACTAAAAGCTCTTATTTCTACAGGGGTATTCGCATATATATCAAAATGTTCTATTTTAAATTCTGGGAATTACATAAATGAAACCCTGTTTCCCTTTCCGTGGGTTTAAAGTGACGTAATGATCATGTCTTTAAAGCAGTTTTTAAAATGTTATGATTATGAAATGAAATCCATTTATTTTATGCTATATGGGTTATTTATGAAATGTTTGATAATGATATATGTGTCTCACATGATAATAAAGGAAAATTTAAGGGTGCGCCCTGATAGCGCTCCAATGCATTGGGTAAAGACTTAATCTCTAGAGATGACCATTTTAACGACGCCTTGGTGAATAACCTTGGTAATTTTAACGACACCTTGGGGATGGACCTTGGTGAAACGAAACGATTGTCAATATTAACTGTTGTATCCACATCATCAAGTTATAAAAAATGTTATTTTTATTATGATGTATCTCATGATTTCATTCTCATGCCTTAATGTTATTTTCATGACCTTATTGAAGTATCTCAAGTACACATGTAAAATGTTTCTCTGGATTCTCTTACTAGGCCTTCTGCTCACCCTTTCTTTTGATGTATGTCCCCAGGTTATGATATTCAGTAATGAACCTAGGATTAACTTGAGGAGAAGCCTTCCAAGTGTTTAATAAGAATGTTTTTTTTGTTTCATTTATTATTTTCTTGGTTTCCAAGACACTAAACCTTAAAGATCCTCGGTTTTGTAAAATGTAATGAAGTTTTATGTGATAAAAAGGCGGGATGCTATATGATGTGTTCTCCATCCATTGAGATTAGAGAATACACTCCATTGGAGTAGACCTTATGTATTGAATAAGGTCCTTCCCATTTTGGTTCAAGCTTGGGAGGCTTCTTTCCTGGTATCATTGGTGCTCTGAGAACCAATACCAATTCTCTCTGAATGAATGAACGAAGACGAAATTTTTTGTTAAAAGCTCGTGCTATTCGATTCTGATAGATTTCCATGTGGTGAAAAGTGCACAATCGTTTCTCGTCCAATCTTTCCAACTCATCCAACCGCTTCTAAGATTGTTCATCTGTAGATGACTGATCACAAATAGCAACTCTGAGTGAATGTAACTGAACCTCAATGGGAAAAACTGCTTCTGTTCCATATATTAGTGAATATGGAGTTGACCGCGTTGTTGTGCGGGTGGTGGTCCGATAAGCCCATAAAGCATGAAAGAGTTTGTCAGGCCATGATTTCTTATCTTTATCCACCATCTTTTGCAGTATATTTGAAAGAGTCTTGTTGAAGGCTTCTATATGGCCATTAGCCGCCGTATGATATCGAGATGAATGGTTGGACTTAATGTTGTATTCTTGATACAATTTCTTTACCTCTGAAGAACAGAAGTTGGTGTCGTTGTCCGTCAATATGGTATGAGGGACACCAAATCTAGTAATGATGTTAGACTTGATGAAGCTAAAAATGCATTTAGAACTGACTTCTTTGAGAGGTATTGCCTCTGCCCATTTGGAAAATAAATCAGTAGCAGTAAGAATGTACTTAAACTGCTTGGCCGTAGCTGAAGGGTAAGGTCCCACCACATCCATTCCCCATGTGGAAAATGGCCACGAGTATTTAGCTGTATGAAGTAACTATGGAGGTTGATGAATGAAGTTGGCATATACTTGGCATGAATGACACTTCTTTGTGAAATTAACACAATCTTGTATCATTGAAGGCCAAAAGTATCCAAGCCTTCGAATTTGATCAGACAGTCTATGTCCAGACTGGTGGGCACCACAGACTCCTACATGCACTTCTTTTATGACAAGCATTGTCTCTTCACCATCAATACCTCTGAAGAGAACTCCATCAAAACCACATTTGTAGAGAATTTTCTTGAGGTGGTTTGGGCTATCATAAAGAGTAAAATTGACCACACGTCGCCGGATTTGTTCTTTCTCGGCTCTATCAGGTGGAAGTGTTCCATTTTGAAGGTATTCCCTGATAGGTGACATCCATCCTGTAGTATGACCATACGGTTCAGGAATGGGACTAATTTCATTAATTTCCTCTATTCTGACTTGAACATAAGGTGAAATTGCACGACGGTGGGCAATACAGATGGTTGTCTCGTCCCGATTTGGATCTGCTAAAGTTGTGGCTATATTAGCCAGTGCATCAGCTTGAGCATTTTGTGATCTTGGGACATAAGAAAATATCGGTTCTGAAGGGAATTCCGACATTAACTCTCTGACGTAATCATACAAAGGGATTAATTCTTCTTTTCTGATGGCATAATCCCCATTGACTTGTTTGATTACCAGGTCTGAATCACCTTTCACCTTTAAGTGATTCACTTGTGCTTGAAGCCCTAACTCCAAGCCTGTAATGAGAGCTTGGTATTCAGCTTCATTATTGGTACCACCTTCCCACAACAAAAAGGAATAAGGTAACACTGCCTTATCTGGAGAAATGAGCACAATTCCTAAACCAACTTTGTTGAATTTAAGATTTTCCATTTTCTTCCCTGTTGGACTTCTCGAAGCACCATCAAAATACATTTCCCATGTTTGAGGACTCTCTTGAATGGAGAAAACTTCCTCATCAGGGAGTTCGATATCTGAATACGTGTCTTCCACTGAAGGATGTTCAGCCAGGAAATCAGCCAGAGCTTGGCCCTTAATTGCCTTTTGAGACACATACTGAATGTCAAAATGCTGTAGAATAACCGCCCACCTTGCCAGACGTCTTGTAAGCATTGGACGACTAAGGATGAATTTGAGCGGATTATTACGAGATACCAATTGGACCTCGTGATGTTGCAGGTAGTGTCTCAGTTTCTGAACTTCAAAGATTAATGCTAGGAAGCACTTTTCAATACTTGAATACTGGGTTTCTGCTTCAAGCATAGTTCTACTGAGATAGTAGAGACTATTTTCATTCCCAGCATCATTCTTTTGAGCGAGAAAGACACCCAATGATCGCTCTAAAGCTGTCACATAGAGGATAATTGGTCTACCCTCAATAGGTGGCATGAGTACTGGTGGACTCAAGAGGTATTTCTTGAAAACATCAAATGCTTCTTGACATTCTTCAGTCCACTGGTAAGTGACTCATTTCTTCAATAATTTGGTAAAGGGTAAACTTTTGCCTGCCAAATTGGCGATGAAACGCCGAATATAGGCCAAGTGTCCTTGAAGTCATCTCAATTCTTTCAAATTCTGAGGAGGTGACATACCAAGGATTGATTTGGTCGTCTCAGGATCGACTTCAATACCACGATGGCGTACAACAAAGCTGAGGAATTTTCCTGAGGTTACCCCAAAAGCACATTTTAAGGGGTTCATCTTCAAATTATGTTGTCGAAGCTTGTGGAATATGACTTCCAAATCAGCCAAGTGATTAGAACGTTGTTTGGATTTAACCACCAAATCATCTACATAGCATTCAACAAACTTCCCTAAAAGAGGTTTGAAGATATGATGCATGGCGCGTTGATATGTTGCACCTGCATTCTTTAAACCAAAGGGCATCACCCGGTAACAAAACACACCTTGAGGAGCTCTGAAGGCTATATATTCCTCATCTTCTGGGGCCATTCGGATCTGATTATATCCAGAATATCCATCCATGAAAGAAAGTACTTCATAGCCAGTCGTCGCATCAATTAAGAGTTCTGTAATCGGAACTGGGAAATCATCTTTAGGACAATACCAATTAAGATCTCTGAAATTGATGCAAACCCTAATTTGTCCGTTCTTATTCTTTATAGGGACAATATTAGCCAACCACTTGGTATATTGAACTTCTCTGAAGATGTTTTCTTTGATCAGCTTATCCACTTCAGCTTCAATTTTGGAAGCATAGGTTGGGTGTGTTCTTCTCATGGCTTGCTTAAAACCTCGATGTTCTTTTGGTAAACCCAAATGATGAGTAGAAACATCAGGATCATGCCCAGGAATTTCTTTATAATTCCAAGAAAAAATATCTTTATTTTGCTTTAGAAAAGAAATAAACATCTCTTGCTCTTCAAGGGTCATGGACGCACTAATTAAAGTGGGGCGTTGATCTTTCTCTGTACCCAGATTTACTTCTCTGAGTTCATCCATAGTGGTAGAGATACCCTATTCAAATGTTGGAAGAGCATCTCTAAGATCTTCCTATTCCTCTTCATCATGTGTTATTTCTTCCGTTTCTACTTGAAAAGTAGATGAAAAAACGAAATTCTCATGATCATAAGAGATGTCAAAATTTTCACATTTTGAAGAAGAAGCTTCCATTTCCGACCCTATTGATGATAAAGGGTCTTCTTTGGGAAATAAAGAGGAGATGATGGATTGAGAATCGACATCATTATTCACCTCTGGTGTTGCTATAACTTCTTCTGAATTGATTAGCGAAGTATAGACTTGTTGGACTTCAGCAGATGAAATGAAAACGTCACCACTTATGCTTTCATCACTGCTTGGTAGGTAACCAATTTCTCCCATGTTGTCTGGCTCGATCACCGTAATTAACATTATGGATCTTCCCATAAGAGTATTTTGATTTGGGCCTATTTTGTCAATTTGACTGATAGGTAACACATAATCTGTACTCATAAGTGAAAATGGATTTATTGGAATTTTCTCCAAACCACATGGAGCATTAACTTTTGTAATTTCCTTCATTGTAGATTTTTCTCTTCCCTTCATGTGATAAAATTCGGCCTCAATGTATTGAGACTCACATGTCTTGAACGGGGCCTTATCACCATACAATGTTCCATCTTGACCATCGAAACAGTATTTGATACATTGATGGTATGATGAAGGAATAGCTGCATGATGATGTAGCCAGGGTCTTCCAAGCAAGATATTGAAAGCTGAGTCTTGATCAATAATCATGAAATCCGAATTGGATACAAGATCTTCAAACTGAGTTCTGAGTGTAACTTCTCCCAGTGGTTCTTGTTCATTTTTATCATATCCTTGTAACATCATGGTAGAAGGATATAAATCAGATTCCGTGAGGCCCAATCGACGAAGTGTACGAATGGGCATGAGGTTGACTCCTGAACCATTGTCAATGAAAGCTCTTCGAATATCTACACAATTGACATTGCCAGATAAGTACAAAGGTTTTATGTGCCCATGCACAACATCATCTTTATCTTTATCAGTAAAAGATATCACTGCATGACATTCTGCAGGATTATTCTCTATGTGATAGATTTCAGCTGTAGAAATTTCAGCTTCAAACTCTTGAGGACTTGACAAAGCTTCGATGAGTGCTTCTCGAAGATCTTTTGACAGATTAAAAGCATCCAAAATTGATAACATGGCTGGTACTTGGGCCAAGTGTTTCAATATATCATACTTTTGATCTATATGTCTGCGTTTCCTAATAGGAATATGCGGTTTAGTAGGTACCTTGGAAGCAGATGCTTTGGAAGTTGATGCATCTTGTATTGAAGTTGGCAACATCCTTGGTTTTGGAAGATTAGACTGATTAGATCCATTTACTTGCTGAGATAAAGAAAATGGAACTTTTAATCAGTCTTCCAAAATAACTGTGCCAAAACTGAGTTGGCCATTGGCAGAAGAACTTGCTTTTTCTTTTTGAGCTCGCTGAAGGGCTCTACCACGAGTTTCTGCTGCATATACAGTGCTAGCAGGGGTAAAATTAGAGTAGTGGCTTCGGAAAGATCCACGTCTTCCCCTATATCCTGAACCTCTAGAACCTCCTCGGATTCCCTTATTTGATACAGGGAATTCAGGCTCATCACGACTGGAATATGTATCTGTTAATTGAATCATATTAACAGAACCAAAGATTAACTCTTCATCTGATAAAGACTCTGCCTTGTTAGCCTGTTTAGGCTGTGCCGTTTGATGGGGCGGTGCCCGTGGCTTTGAAGTAGATGGCATGAAATCTGCCAGAGTCAAAGACAATTTAGGCTTTGATGCATACTCATCTTCTCCTGATTCCTCTTTCTTCTTTGAATTGTGCTGCCCTTTTGAGGATTTGTCTTTTGATGGAGGCTTTAATGCAGCTTTTGTAGGAGACACAATTGGCTTCTTCAATTGTGTTCGCAAAATGGAATGGGTCTGATTGATTGTCTTTCTGACCATCCAGTCATCATATTTTTTCACAGTTTTGCTTTTGACTTCCTGCCACTCGCCACCTTCCTCTAGATTTCTAGCGGTAATACACGCTACATGAGCTGATGAACCCTTCAATTTGACTTGTCCCAAGTCGACCATCTTTTGCAGGAGGTCTTTAAAGACAAAACACTCCTGGATGGGATGCCCCAACATTTAATGAAAGGGACAATAATTGGGACGGTCTTCATATCCTTCCTTGTTTGGCCTCTTGGGCACTAGTAATTGAACCAAATTATTTTCCAGAGCTGAAATGAAGTAACCAGGAACTTTCTCACTTCGGAAAGAGTATGTTTTACTCTTCAAATCCTCAAATTGTTTTCGTCGTTGATCTCTTTGATCATTTGGACGAAACAACCTTTGGTGTTGGAGTTCAGGAGGTGGATCCCTTCGAGAAGATGAAGGTTTTGAAGTAGAAATAGGTACAGGTGCTTGTTTAAGCATAACTGTAGCAGTTTCCGCTTTACCCATTCTCCTTCCTGAAGCTGATGGAATTATACGAGATTTAACCTTAGCCTGTATAAGGGAATATTCAATCTGTTGAGCGATTAAAGTAAGGTCTCGAAACCCTCCTGTGTATTTCACTGGGATCAATGGCGTGCGTAATTAGTCATGCAAATTTTCCACATAGATTGGCAACAATTTCTCCTGAGGGAGTGCTAAACTCAGGGAATACGTTAATCCCTTCCAACGAACAATGAAATCAGAGACTCCTTCATTCTCCCTTTGCTTGCAGTTTGTAAGATCGAAAACTATCGTTTTTGGCAAAGTTCAGCTAAACTGAAGAAGGAATTTTTGACGAAGATCCTCCCATCCGATGATTGACCGGGATTGCAAGCTTGTATACCGGACAAAAGCTGGTCCTTGCAAGGTTCGCACGAAGCATCTGAGTTTCACTGCTTCTTGCTGCTCTGAAGTTCCAATCATAGGATCACAACAAGACACATAATGCGAAAAATGTTGTTCAGGGTCTCCTGATCCATTGAAAGTAGGGAAAACATGGTTTCCAAAACTGGATGGAGGAGAAATTAAATCTACCCATTCAGGGTAAACTTTCTTTTCAGGTTGAACTTGCACCGGTTTCCCTTCCATAGTTTCTAACCGAGCTGTTAATGACTCAATAGTAGTTATTAACTTTTGAGAAACATCAGGTTGAACTTGGTTTTGGGTAGGTGCAATGAATGGAGCTTGGACAGACGTGGTGGTTGGTGCTGCAACTGATGGTAGTGCTGCCAACCGTTGTTGAGTTTGACCCGTAGGATTAGACCTCTGAGGGTGTACTGATAAAGGAGGATATTCCTGATCCATCTCAGTAGTTACAACAAATTCCTTCGATTGTCGGACTTTAGCATTCTTAAGAAGAAGACTACTCTGAAGTAGTTCTGCATTCAACCTTCTTAATTCTTTCATTTCTTCCTCCTATTGTGCAAACCTTTGCTCTAATGAGAGCAATTGACCTCCTTCAAAGTAAGGGTGAGAAGTAACCTGATTCTTTCCTTTCCCCTTATTGGATCCTTTTTGGAGAGGGGAAGTGGGTTACTTGAAGGAATATCCAGATTTTGGGTAAGCCTTTGATTACGTGTGCGCACACCTTCTTCATTTAGGTCTGTGTACGCAACTTCTTGAGCAGGAACCTCTTTGTTTGATCCTTCGGATTGAGCCTCATCTGGTGAATCAGCAGTAACGACATTGATGACATTAATGGATGCATATTGCATGTAATCCTTTCTATCATCATTTCTGTGATATTGTCTTCTTCCATGTCCAGGATGAGACATGGCATTCCGTTGACTTGATCCCTCAGGAATTTCTTGGAGAACCGTCACTTGGAGAGAATCTCCTGATAGCTTGGCTCTTCGTTCCTCTTGAGGCTTATTCCCTAATCGAGAGAATCCTGACTTTCTCTGAGGGTGGGATTGAGGATTTGAAAAATCCCCAGTCTGGTGGACTGGGGATGTTCCTGCTGCTTCCGCTCAACTCCTCGAATCCCATTTGTTGACTCTGAGGGTTGGTTTAGAGAATTCCCCAGTCTGACAAGTTGGGGTGTCTCTTGACATGCTATGTCTGAGATCTTCTTAAAATATCTCTTGATCTTGCGAATCTTAGTTCGGAAATTAGCTGGATGCATTAACCTATATCCACTTTTATCACCTGGTTCAACAGACCGTTGGATGATTTCCGAAACTTCTGTCATTTGATGATGTGTTTTCTCCAGACGAGAGGCTTGTGGAATATTCTCGTCTGCTTGATGTAGGAGCAATTCAACAACTTGTTCTCTATATACTTGATTTTGAGAGGAACTAGTTGAAGCCTGTTCTTGAGAAAGCTTTTGATTATGAACAAAGCCCACTGACTGTGGCCGGCCATGGGCAATAACATTGCATGAAACCATTTTCGGCGGGCTTTGCAGACTGGAAAGAACTGTGAACTGTAGTTCTCCGTGAACACCCCATCCTCTAATATGAACACCAGATGGAGCATTGGAAATTAACTGATGCAATTTTCTTA
This sequence comes from Viscum album, assembly GCA_963277665.1. Classification (NCBI taxonomy): domain Eukaryota; kingdom Viridiplantae; phylum Streptophyta; class Magnoliopsida; order Santalales; family Viscaceae; genus Viscum; species Viscum album. The sequence continues at coordinate 28,459,553 of OY728135.1, read as the reverse complement.
GTGCGCCAAGGCATGAACGTTGAAGGGTTCTCTATTTCGTTTCAGCCTTCAGATACCGAGGGACTGATAGAGATGCCAAATCAATCTGACGTTGTAGCCCTTCTATTATCTTAAGATGATTTTCATATTCATCATAAGATAATACCTTCTTATTTAATTGAAAAAGAGTTTTCCATATGTTGAGACGAATATCATGGATTCCATCATCCGTCAACATCTTTGGAATGTCGTAATGGGAGTCAGCCAAAGGCCAAAACATGACTGGTACTTCACCTTTTGCCAGTTTTTTCCTCATGTTCATCATTTACTCTTTATCATTAAATGAAGATTCTTCTACCTGTTTTGACCAGAGTTGGTGTTTCCTTGTTGCTCCATCGGATTCAACAAGATTGGTAGAGAGATCATTAATCAAACTAGAAGTTGCATGACTTAGGGTTGGTTCAGAGAATGACCTACACCCTGGGCTATCTTCTGATTGAGAAAGTATTTCACTTGTTAGCGATAAAGCATCAGACATGACTGGTTTCGCATTTGCAAGTGCCTCAAGATAAGAGGGCTTTCTCGGCACTACATTATCCATTGGAGTATTTTCCAGGCAATGTGAATCACTACTGCGGAGAGGACTTTCGCAGAGAAGTTCATCATCATGGGGAGGACCACCATAATGGGTTACAGAAAAAGATGAAATCTCTTGCTCCTTGGTCTTCTGACCACACAGAGGGTTCCTGTGGCTCTCATCTGAAGAAGAAACTTCAAGATTGACCGAACTTTCATGAAGAAAGCCTTCATGAGGAAGTGTCTGTTGAAGAATTTCAAAATTAATGTTCCCGTTATTGGGAACTGAGGGAGTAGAATCTTGAATTCTGACAGATAAATGTCTGAGGGCTTCAAGAACTCCATCATCGAGCAAGGCCTTGTTGCAGATTGGCCTTTGATCTCCTGACTGTGCTGGGTGGATCTTTTTATTAGATGCATTCTTACTCACTTTAGAAACCACTTGTTGATGAAAGTGGTTACTCTGAGCAGGTGTATGTGCCTGATCAGGAAAGATGGTCAGGTTTGGCTGACGATCTCCACTCAAATCAGGTGTATGTGCCGGACTTGGTTGTCTGTATGATATGGGGGATTATGCCCCATAACCCTCTTGGACTGGAACAGATGTGTGTGTCTGTTCCGGAGTGAATTGTTGATGTGTCACTCCACTGCTAGGGATAGATTTATGTGTCTGTCCCTGAGATGATGCTGAAGTTGTTATGATATCCTGGCAAGCATCCAGAATATGAGCAGGAATTTTCTTCTGCTCTTTCACCATTGACAAAATATGTTTGGTGACTTCAGCCGCCGGAACGGGGATATACGTCCATTCCGGGCATGGAGTAGGTGTATGTGCCTGCTCATGTCCTCATTTTCCTGTCAGTGAATCTTGACAGTACTCATGTGTGGAGGCAGAGAGTTGAGCCTGCCTCCTGTTTGTCGTCGGGGCTTTCCGACTGACTTCTCCGTGTGCTACCAAGCGACACTGTTGGTAGGCCTGCTTAGTATTAGCAGGTGTATGTGCCCGCTGATTACACTTCGCCAAACGTGGTTGACGAGATCTATCATATGTAGTCAGACGAGCCTGCTGACTAACTGGTGATGTATAAGCAGGTGTATGTTCCTGCCTATAGTACTCCGCCGGAATTGCCTGGCGGGATTGGCTTGATGCTGCCAGACGAGTCTGCTAGACAACGAAATTAAAACGAGCAGGTGTGTATGCCTGCTCGTTGTTCTCCACCATGTTAGGTTGGTGGGCTCCATCATATGTAGTCAGGCGAGCCTACTGACTAACTGGTGATGTATAAGCAGGTGCATGTTCCTGCCTATGGTACTCCGCCGGAATTGCTTGGCGGGATTGGCGTGATGCTGCCAGACGAGTCTGCTGGACAGCGGAATTAAAACGGACAGGTGATTGTGCCTGCTCGTTATTTTCCACCAAGTTAGATTGGTGGACTTCTCCGGAGATGGCAGGGATGACAACCAGCCCATTGTTAACTGGATTCCGTCTCTGGCGGTTCATCTTTCCTGCTCGGGTTCGAGGAACCTGAGCTGAATGCCTGGAGTCAGTACCCTCATCATATTGAGGGCTCACTACCGCACGAGTCTGGCGGCGATTGTTGATGGGAGCCCTCGAGAAGGACTCCTGTATTTTTGAATTAAGGCCATGCGGGACCTGATCATTCACTTCCTCAGAGTAAGGGAGTGAATGGAAATTACGTTCCGGGGATAACGACCCGAAACGGTTTGAGACGGTAGTCAGCACCGCTTGCTTCTTGATCGCTGGCCGCCGTTCTCCGGACGACCAGGTAGAGTTGTTAACTTGGAGGGCATGACGAGCATCCTCCAGAGTTGGGATAGTACCGTTGTGATGGTACTCCTTAACCAGTGCATTAGAAACCCAGCGTTGAAGACGCTGAGTTGGTGATGTCATCCTCAGAGCGGACGACGTTCCAGCAGGAGTAGAAGCATTGGTTTTCACAGCAGTAGACCTCACAGTAGAGGTGTTTACAGCAGCAGTATTCACAAGGGTGAATTTAAGAAAATCCATTTTGCAGAAGATCTTTGAGAAAAAGAGTGCCTGTTCCATATAACAGACATAATCAAGATGAATCTGGCCACTTCATCTTTTGGATGAGGACATGTCAATGATTGATTTGTTGGCCCAAGGGGCCTAACAAATAAGAAGAACATCACTTTAACTTGGTTAAGGATTCACGTCGGGTTCACCATTTTTGTTTCCTCGCTGGAATTCGGGGATGACCTCCTGGACGGGAGATTCAAACATTCCGATCGGTTTCTATCGGGTTTGTTCATAGAACCGGAAACATCCAATGATTCCACATCCGTTTGGACCTACTTTCCAAAGGTAGGTGCTCATTATTTTGTGGACTAATGAGGCTTAGGAATTTGCATTGGTCGCGAGGATGGGAGGTCGGACTCATCACACCTTTTTGAGGGGAATTATTGTCTACTCCTGGACTCTCTTTATAGATTTAAGTTATGTTCGTGAATCCTTATTACATTACCAAGTATAAAATGAGCTTTCTTTTAGTTTTAACAATCAATGATTAAATATGCAAGAAATTTAGAGAATCTTTTATATGTATTCGAGGTTAATCATCAATAGAGAATCATCTATATCTGTTTAGAGATTCTTGGTCAATGGTATCCTTCAAAACATTTATATAAATGTCTCTTGGTCATTATGATGACCAGGATGGTTTTAAAGCCACTCAGTGGGGCACTTGAAGTTTATCGTCATTCAGAAGGACAGGGATTATTTCAAAGTTGGGATCGAACCCATAAATGGGCTACCTACGTATCCTTTGTTTTGGAAAAGGAATTAGAACACACATAGACCAAGTAATGGAGTATGATGTTTATGATCGATGGCTCAAAGAATATTTTCATAATTACTTTTACACTCTAAGCTCACGTGAGTCCTGCTCGGTGTGAGAAACAAGAGGTATTGGTAAAAATTAGACAATTGTGCCATGAATGATGCAATCATAAGAAATTGTTTGGGGCTTATGTATGTATGACTTCCCAAATAGATGAAGGTTTAGGATTTACTTTTAGGGACAAAATCCAGGAACAGGGTCCATAAAGGTATATGTGCTTTATGGAGATTTGAATGCTCTAACTTGGGACTTATTACTGAAAAGGAAACCCAAATTAGGAGAGGATTGATAATTGGGTTCTACTCCTGAGAAGGAACCCCATATCAAATATAATTTAGGACTGGTTAAGAAAATTAAGGGACTTGGGGTTTACTCCTGAAGAGGATGCCCATAATTATGACTGGGACATAAAAAAGGCGGCCCAGGTTTGGAATTAAGGATTGGGGCTTACTCCTGAGGAGGATGCCCAAGTTTGGGAACTTTAAGAATTTGGGGCTAAATCCTGAGGAGGATGCCCAGATTAAAGGATTTATAACTGGGGATTATTCCTGAAAAGGAGACCCAGGTTAAAGAATCTCTCATCTTAAAGGATGAGGTTGAATGAATGAACTCTCAATCTTTGGTGACATAAAGATGTATAAATCACTAGGTTTTGAGAGATATTCCACCGAATTCCTTTCAGATAAGGAAGTCAAATCAAGAAATCATGCCATAAATGACTTTAAAGAGTATCTTGAAGACTGAATCTTGAATAGGAAAGGTGAAATGGCATAAGAGGGGTAAATGGGCAAGATGGGCAACCAGAAAGGTAGGGGCACACAAGTCTTGAAAGGCGTGCATGTCTTGCGTGGGCGTGCAAGTATTGGTCGCACAGGTATACCTTGTGCGACACATGGTGTACTTGCGCGATTTTCAATCGGAATTGAAATACTTGAGCGACTCCTTTTTAAACCCTTTAGAATCCCCTTGAGGTTCTTCCAAAAAAGGGACGCACAAATTCTATTGAAGGAATAAGGCGGCGCGCAAGTATGACCAGTTCTCTTAAGGGCTGGCCATTCAGGCGCGCAAGTGTTGATGAGTTTCAACACTTAGGCCTTCCTCCCTCTCTTTAGATCTTCCGTTCTAGGTAAGAAATTACCTTATAAGTGTTCCGGAATATTTGAGAAGAGACTTGGGCGTCGGGAGCTTCAATCCGAGTTTCTGGAAAAAACATCCTCTCGAATGGGGGGCCCACAGGGTCTATTTATATGCAGGAGAAGACCCCGGGCGGTTACCGGGCGGTTATCACTTAGGTCACGCAAGTCACTTGGGCGACCAAGAGCGTCGCGCAAGTGTACTTGCGCGACAGTGATATAACTTGTGCAGTGCAGTTGCTGTTGATCCTTTGTTCATGCCTTTGTCGATTTTTGATGTTTTCTTCAAAGGTTGAATCACTTTGAGCTCAGATATTCCCCTTTTCCGATCTTTAGACTCTGTGACGAAAGGAGCGTCAACAATGGGGCAACAATGTTAAGTGTTTCTAGTTTGTCTTTTAGTCCAGGGAGTCCAGTGTTAGTGTTGTGGCCAATGTATCCATACACTTGGAGCCTGAATTTTTCATTCTAACTCAGTACATGAAAACCATGGTTGCATACATATTTTAATGTTCTCTCATTATCTTTCTGAGTCAGATTCAGCTCACCAGGTATAATCTATTGACCATGGTACATCTTGTTTTATTTCAAGGTGACTCCACATAGACAACCATCCAGGATTCCAGTACATGACCATGAGGATGGTCAACAAATTTTTGAGGCTTTAGTACATGGACCATTTCTCGAGATGGAACCTTCACGTGGTGTCCATGAATTACCATTTCCCATCGGTCAGTATTTACTACCTGCACTACCAGTAGAGGAAGCACATAGGCTCAGTGCCTTACACAAGTTCCAACGACAGAGACCACTCAGGTTCCGAGGCGAGCCCTACTCATAGGTGTATAAGGAATTTCTTGATATGGTGAATGAGATTTTCATCTAGTTAGGGAACCATTAGATAAGATGGTGGTCCTGGAAGTGAGCCTTCTATGTGGATCTGTAGGGTGATGACGGTGTTTAGATTACCTGATCTTATGATGAGTTGAATTTTCTATAGGTAGAGCATGATAACCTTTCTCAGAGGAGGGGTGCATTCCATAAAATCTAAAGGCTATGTATTACCAAGAGCTTCTACATATTTGGAAGGATGGAATGTCAATAAATGAGTATTCATCGAGGCATACCGACCTTTCCAGGAACTCGATGAATACGATACAACTAGTGCATTAGGTCTCAGACCTCTGAAGGAGATGTTCATAGAGACATCACATCCAGAACTATTCTACTGTTCATTCCTACTCATTCTAGGGTGCTATAGAAAACCTTTGTGGTTAAAAGTTATTTGGTTGAGTAGATATAGCTGGTGGATGTCAGCAGTGGGAAAGTAGGAAACTAATGTAATTATCAGAGACATGGACATATGATATGTTCTGAGAAGAGGTCCAAAGATATGGGATCTACAAAGCAAGGCTCAAAGGGTGAGTCTAGTTGGCCTAAAAAGAGGTAAATTTTTAAAAAGGTAGTTGGGGAAATCTTGCTAGAGATTTTCTAGCCCATCGTGCAGATAGTGAAACAGTGGTTGGGCCACTGAGGCAAAAATAGTAACTGGAAAAAATAAATTTATAGGGTGGAAGATGTGGCAGAGGAGTTGGGAGAGTAGCAGGAGGTGGTTTACATTTTGACATGTTATACCCACCACCCCAATGTTGTCCACACCAGGCTCAAAAGTTAGAGGACAGGGGAAGGGGGTAGCTGCATGTGTCCAATAATTATGACCTATAGACTCCAGCAATAATTATAGATATGGTCTATGTATACTCTTAGATGTAGTATAAATAGAAACTAGTATTAAATATTCCTTCATGTCATGAATTTTTTTCAAGACCTAGAGTTTCCATTTAAAAAGTTTACTTGATACTTACATCTAGAGATACGTATGGTATTAGACTCAAAAATCAAAATTTTGTTGGCAGTGCGATGTAACCCTTGAGGTGATAGTTTTAGTCGGAAACTCCTCATGGTAGCATCGAGGCCTTACGACGTTAGATTGGCGATGAACTTGTCATCCACAATTCATTATTAGATTGACTATTTTTGGAAAAGAGGATACATTATGTCTGCAGCATTGGAATGGGGTTTTCCTTGGTTGGTGAAGCAAGAAACCCAGGAAGTAATGGATAAACTCATGCATAAGAGGGTGAACCCGATTACACATGAGATGACTAGCCTTACCCATGTGGTATTGGATGTTTTGAGTTTTCAGTTACTAATAGTAGTCGTAGAGTACGTGGATGTATTTTTCAAAGATGTTTCCAGTATTACCTCCCCACAGGGAGATGGAATTCTGCATCATTCTAAACCCTGAGATGACATCGAATTTAGCATCAGTATATCAGATATATTTCCTAGAGATTTGTGATATGAGGGTGTAGGAAGGGCCTAGAAATACCTAGTGTTCGAGGTTAGGTGTAGATTATCGACCCTTTTACCAAGTGTCTACAGAGAAAGAGTACCCACTACCACTAAAGGGACAATAAACCCATTGATCAGTTGAAAGGGGTGGCCTTCCACATGGATGGAAAGGTGGTCATAGGATTTTTAGAAATTAAGACTAAGTTTGATGAGCACCTCAATCTTGAGGTAGCAGCAGTAGTATTTTCATTGACGATTTGGTGACACTACCTCCATGGGAGAATGGTTCAACTTCTACTCTAACCACAAGAGTCTCAAGTATAACTTTTCTCAAAATAATATGAATCTGAGATAACAATTTTGGTTAGAGATCCTCTAGGACAATGACTTTGAGATAGTCTATACTCCTGGAAAGGAGAATGTGGTTGTAGATATTGATGACTGGATAACGATTTCATAGATATTCAATGAGGCCTCAAAGTAGTTGGCCACTCTTTAGATATACTTCGTGGATATAGAGGAGATAACTTTTCTCTAATCGATGGTAGTTTCCCCTCTACTCTTACTATGAGTTAGGGAGGCACGACTCAGAGATTCCAGAAACATGACTACACGTGCCCCAATGTCCATAGGGCATGCCCGTTATGGATATTTGAAAGGTGGGGAGCATGCCATCCTTTTCAGAGGACACAATTTAGTACCAGTGGAATTGTGGGAGGAGGTGTTATGGGAGTTCTATACACCCCCCTTGGTGGTATATCTAGGTGTGGAGAAGATGTACCAGGACTTGCGATGTTAATATCGGTGGCCGGTGATAAAAAAGGTAGTTGAAGTATTTTATCGAGATGCGTCACTGGTCAGCAAGTGAAGGTTCAACACCGGGCTCCAGCAGGTTTAACACAACCCCTCAAGGTACCAAAGTGGAAGTGGGATGGGATATCGATGGACTTCATGATGGTTTTACCATGTATATCTAGGGGGAAAGATACTATCTGGGTGATTGTAGACCGAATCACCATGTCGGCCCACTTTCTACACATTCGAGAGTATGTTTCAGTAGATAGATTGGGATGCCTCTACATATAATAGATAGTTACACTCCATGGATTCCCATCAACTATAGTCTCAGATCGTGTTGCATGATTTACATCCTGGTTGTGAAAGGGATTACATGAGGTTTTTGGGTAACGGTAATGGTTTAGCATAGCCTTTCACCCACAAATGTATGGTCAGACCAAGAAGACCATACATACCTTGGAGGACATGTTTTGTGTTTGTATTAATAATTTTAGTCAAAGTTGGGAGGACCACCTACCTCTAGTGAAGTTTGCGTATAAAAAAATCTACCATTCCACCATAGGTATGGAACCATTCGAGGTACTATAAAGAAAACCATGCGGGTCATCGTTATGCTGGACAGACCTACGAGAGCCAACACTCATGGGTCTAGAGATGGTACAAGCTACCACTGAGAATGTGCAGGTTATCCGATTGTGGATTAAGACTGCACAAAGATGATGGATGTCGTGTGCTAATGGGCGATAGAGACCTAGGGAGTTTGAGGAGGGAGAAGATGTATTCATACAAGTCTCTCCTCGATGTGGAATACAATGATTTTTCTGGGGTGGAAAGTTATCTTTGAGGTTCATTGGACCTTTGAGAATATTTCATAGAGTTGTAGAGGTGGAATATTCTTGGATCTACCTTCGTAGTTAGAGATTGTGCATGATTTTTCCACACATCCTAGCTAAGGAGATACATGAAAGAACCTTCTCACATCATTGACCACAACGAGTTGGAATTGACGATAGGGAGACATTTGTGGAGTACCTAGTGGAGATAGGGGACCGATAGGAGAGGATCCTTCAAGGATGGTCTATTCCCCTAGTGTACATTCATTGGCATCACAGGAATCTTCAGGAGATCATGTGGGAGAGGGAAACTCATATTTCTGCTCAGTACCCCCATTTGTTTGATTAGCCATTGTTTTGGCTTATGAGGACTTAAATCTCTAATTCTGGGGTAATGTAATATACCTAAATTTAATGTAATTTTTTAAAATTATATAGGATTATTTCGAGACCAGGCACTGAGATGGAGTGCGATTCTGTGGCCCATAGTGCCCTGAATGATCCATTGAAAAATGTGATGTTTTAAATAGTGTGCATCATTAGTTTTCATAAAAAAGTTGAATAATTAAAGGGAAAACTAAATAAAAAATATAAGGGCACCATTGTATTCTGAGTAGTGGGTTTACCCAAGGAAATACATAATTTTTATCAGTACGAGTGTCTAGCGAGAAAACCCGAAAATGGCATAACCTTAAATAAAATTATTTTATTTTTCAAATTTTTATAACTCACGAACATTGACTCAAATTGAAAATCTGAGACCCCTGTTGAGATCTTGAAGGCGTGCTTTCCTTAGGCTGAGCCTAACATTGGATGCCTCAGGACAATATTGGATAGTGGTTTTTGGACATATATAAAATAATTGAAAAAATATTATTTTATTGTTAAATCCTTATAACTCAAAAATGGTAAAGCATTTTGAAAATATGAGAGTACCATTGAGCTCATGTGGGTGTGTTTCCCATTGGTGAATCCCAACATCGGCCAGTATAGGCTGGCTGTGGAAGTTGGTTTTTGGAGGTAACTGTAAATAAAATAATTTAAATAAAAAGTATTATTTTGTTTTTGAATCCTCATAACTCACAAATTGTAACATGAATTGAAAATAGGAGACCACTATTGAGTTTGTAATGAGATTTTATACATAATAAGTACCTAATATTGACTAGTGTGATCTGAGGGTAAATGTTACATTTTGGATGTTTTAAAGAAAAAAATAAAATAAACATAAAAAGTCTATTTTTTCGAATTTTTTTTGCTACAACGTAGAGATGAGCCGGCTATTTCATTCCACAAATGAAACTTTGTAACAACATTGCAAATCAAAGTAACAAAAACATTGTATCATAAATGATATATCGTAATAGCAGTGACTCAGCATAACAGAAACACTACAACATGTTTTCCCCATTTAATGGGATAATAGGAATTAGAGATCAGATCTAGATCATTCAAATCACTCAAAATCCCTAGAGGATCATTGATGAAGGATGAAGAATTATGAATGGGAATAACCAAAAACGTAAAGAACTCTCCCCCCTTTTCCATAGATCTCACCCTCAATGATGGATTGAGGACTTTCACGAACGGATTTCCTTCAATGATAAATCCATCCTATAAATAACATTATTCTCTTGGTAGGGGTTTAATGACTTTTTGTGTGAATTTATTTTCCCTATTATTTCATTTAAATGAAAAACATGGGTTAACTCTCGAACAAGTTAACCCACGTATCGATCGTTCATGTGGGATGGTTAAAGATGAGAGATAAATGGGATATCTATCTTAGTGATTATTACTCCATATATTAGATCTTCTTGATCCTGTTAACAAAAAAGTATCCTGGATAACTCGAACAAGGACCGAAATCATTCTTCGAGTGTTTCTATGTGAAACTCATCCCCCACCCTCTTCTTGGGTTCTTCTCTTTCTTCGTGGCACAATGAATTGGGTGGTGATGGTATCTGCGGTCCAGACGGGACCGTAGTGGTACGTCGGCCCATGAAAGGAGGTCATGAGAGATAAAGAAATCAGGTGGGAAGGGCCACAGCCAGGTGGGTTGCAATATCAGAAAGTGGCCACAACACAAATCCTTGACAACCAGCAAAAGCTTTGGAAAACATTTGAGGCACCCAAGACACAAGTGAAGGTGGGAAGCATTGTATTGGAAGAGTGCAGTAGCGGTGACCATGGCCATTGACATGGGGGACGGTGACTGGCGCTATGTGGACATGGACACCCGAATGCATTGGGGGAACCGTGTGGCAAAAATCTGTGATCCACGGACCGCAGGTCACGCAAAAGACCAGTCTGCATGATAGGACTAGATAGATGAGGAAGCGACACCACCCTGGCTCTGCATGTCTGCATGAACCGGATGCTGCATGACATCTAGGATGGAATAGAACTGGCCAGCCAATATGGGTTGGGCCAGTGAAATAAACCAGGTTGTTGGGTGGCCCATACAAAATTAGAACCGGTCTGATGATGCAGGCCATACCGGATGGGAAATTGGGCCCCTGGGTGCCCCAGCTGATCAAAAATTGGTTCGACAAAGTTGGACCGGATCAGTTAAGAATTGGGTCTCTCAGCGACCCAGTGGACTGGATCCATGTCCAAACCAGGTCGAGTCCAATAAGGCCAAGTGGGCCTAGAAACTAGTCCAGACTGGACTAGGTCAGCCCATACCCAATTGGGTTTTTGTTGAGTTAGATGAAACAGATCGGGTCATACGGGACCCCTCGGGCAAGGTTAGTTTTGTCATTCTGGCCAAGTCAGACCGAGACCAGATGCAACAGGCCCCTATTTACTAAAATACCAATATTTTTTCAGATTGGGCATCTGATCAATGAACTACTTATGTCGTTGGGACCCTTGTGATGATACGGTCCCTTCAGTATACTCTAAGTGAGTTTTCCAGGTAGTAGAGATACGACAGATGGATTGAGGAGTAGATTCTCCCAAAATCAAGCATTTTATGAGTATAAATCCTATGGATGGAAATGAAATGAAACATATGAATAGAAAAACTCAGTGGCCTAGTAGACGAGCGGACCATAGTGGTTGAGTAGATGAGTATACCTCAGTGGTCCAACAGACAAGCAGACCTTAGTAGACCAACAGACGATCAGACCTCAATGGTCCAGCAGATGAGCGGACCATGCTAGTCCAGCAAACAAGCCGACCTCAGTGGTGCAGCAGACGAGTAGACCACATTGGTCCAACAGATGTGTAAAACTTATTGGTGTAGTAGGAAAGTAGACCCCAGTGGTCTAGTAGAAGAGCATACATCAGTGGTGCACTAGACGAGCATACCTTAGTGGTCCAGCAAGCGAGCAGACCACGGTGGTCTAGTCGATGAGTGGCCCTTAGTGGTCTAGTATCTAATCAGACCTCAACGGTCCAATAGCTAAGAAGACCTCATTGGTCCAGTAGGTGAACGAACGTTGGGACTAATCAGGGATGAGTACCTTAGAATTATATGATGATTCATCTCTACAATTGATAATCTTGTTTTCTATACCTTGAGTCATACATGGTGTGAGCTGTCTTTTCTTGGGGTATTCCTTTGTGGTCTTGTTTTGTGGTCATACATTTGCAGTTTGAGGTCCCTACTAAGTATTGTGTTACTCACCCCTGCATGGGATTTTCCCTCACATGTCGTGTCTCATGCTGGTGATCGATGCTTCAATGGAGACATTGGTGTTCTAGTACCACATAGTTCTCAATGAGACGGGATGAACAGGTGTACTTTTATAACTACATGTATCTACCCTTAACCTACCTTTCAGGTAGGGTCTTGAGCAGATAAAACATGACAGTTGTACCTTCCTTTTTGGTTTGGGGCTTGTATTCTATCCCTTTTTTACTTATAGTCATACTATACTCTCAGTAGTTGTCTCGATGATAGATGTTGTTTAATTTGTGTTTAATTTCACCAGTTTGAGCTTTGTACATGGGTAAAGGATAAAACGAAAAGGCCTTCCCATTTCAGGATATGCCTATTCAATGATAGTAAATAGCCATTGACCAATGGAAGGTAGGCTCAGGGTAGTCATGACGTGGGCCCTGGGGGATGGGTTTTGAAAGGCTTGGTGTCCCAGCTTATGTTTACTGATGACATGCTATTTTTTATTAATGGCAGGAAACAATCACACATATATCTCATCCAAATCAAGACTATTTATGGATGATTAAGTGGGAAATGTATTAATCACTATAAAATAATCATGTATATATCTAATAAATGTTTAATGATACAAATAAATATTATTAAGGATAAACTCAGCAAGAAAAGTCACCATCTACCAATTAATTACCTTGAAGCCCCAATCTCAACTAGAAGGATCAAGAAGGCCTTCTTTGGTGGAATCATCATCCGGATTCCAAGAAGGATTACCAATTAGAAATATTAATTTCTCTCATTTAGTGGCTATATGACCCTAATAAACATTTTTCTATGATCGAAACCAATTCTTGTTATATCTATCATAAAACATATTAAAGGAATAATTGAAAAGCTGGAGAATATAATTTTGACCTTCTTGTGGGATGTGAATCAAAGAGAACGCTTACACTGGGAATCATGTAAACTATTGGAGAAACTAATTAAGGAAGGTGTTATATGTATTATTAGTATTTTGGATACCATTCATGAATTTTAGGATATATTGGATGGGGAATTCAATGATGGGAATTCCTTATGGGAGAGGTTTATGAGGGACATATATGGGGGAGACGGGGAGTAATGGCCAATGAGAAATGGTAGATTGACTGATATTTCATGTAGCATGTTCAAAAATTTGGTGGATCTGAAGGATCAAACCTAGAGGGTGTTTTGGTGGGAGGATATTAATTTTTTTAAGATTAACTAGGCTAGGGAATCATTTTTTTTTCAGACAGTCCAGTTCCACACATAATATCCAGAGAGGTGAGTAAGTTTGTAGAGTTCATTTGAGAAATTGTGAATCACTAATAGAAGCTCCTTTATGATAACATTTGTCTAATTTATGAACATGATATGTGCATTTTTTCTAGTGTGACTTTAGGTAACTTTATCTTCTGGGACATCAGAGGATAGGTGTACTCCAATAGTGGGTCAGATATCTGGGACTCCATACTTTGTGCAAAGATATCTCAGGTAAGATGGTTTTTTTGTCTAATGAAGAATCATTCAATTCCTATATATGAAAATATAATGAATAAATGAGTGTCCTTGGATTTCATATTCTAGAGATGTGTTTCACTATAATAGGAATCAGTGTGGCATGTATGTTTTGGTAACGAATGAGTGAAGAGGCTTCGAGACTTCATGCGATATGGCTTAAATTTATAGGGAGGTGGGCTTGAAATGCATGAAATCCTTAAAGTCCAGTTTCATGGTGGATTTCTGCATGAGGGTGAGAGGAAAGAGGGAGATGTACCCTTCCCAGTGGTCTATTAGTCGCTTTGGGAACTAGGAACAAGGAATGGTATGGAAAAAAGTATCCTTTCTATTCTTCCAGGTCCGGATGAATGTTCTAATGTATGAAATGGGAACACTCTTCAAAGGTGGGATTTTTTTATTCAATGTTTATAGTTTTTATTCCAAGTACCTATGCGAACCTAGAATGTTGTCAAAAAAGGTCAGATAGATAGGTCAAATGTAAACCACCTATCACTAAGTTTAAATTCAATTTTGATGGTTTATGAAATTTAGGAGAGATGAATGGGGTGTACTGGAGAGATATAATTTAGGATCGATTATTCTAAGATTCAGTACATTTTAGGGACTGGGTAATTTTTGAATTGTATAGGTATGAGAAATGGTCACCGACATCATGTTCTATACACTCTACAACATTCATATTGTAGAGTTTGACTAGGATTTTTTGGTGTTGGTTGGGTTTCCTTATAGGAAACATAGATCCCCATGTTAGTTGACATATTTCATCAAGTGGTGCAGATTATTCCTCAACCATGGGATTTTAGTTTCTTACACATGGAGAGAAGGTAATTTCTTGGATGATTCACTTTCCAATAAAGGAGAACTAGGTTATTCTACCATTCTATATAATGATTTTGGGTCACTGGTGGATTAATGTAATATTTTTTTAAAGGGAGATTCCATTGGCCTTCATTATTTCCATTCCCCATAAGTTGGTGAGGTTATGTGTTTTTATTTGTTGTTCCCATCCAATTAATAAAATGTAAATTTTCATTAATTAAATGTATACAATTCCAAAATTTTCAATTAAAATATCCTTAATCTTGATAAACTCCCATCATAGAAAGTCTCAAAAGGGGTGTCTAGGACGTGGACCATATGATCAAACTTAAACTCATAAAACCATTATGGAATCCATAACTCTTAAGTAAATCTCACATGTATACATATATTCTTCCAAAAATAAAAAAAACCTTATATTTTTTGTGATTCTAATAACACAAATAACATTGGTAAACATAATTCTTGAATATAAATACATAAATACTTAAATCCATACAATTTAACGATTTCCGCCGAATAGGTCCTTCATTGGTCTTGAAGTTAATTCTTGGGTCATGTTATTGATTTGTATAATTCCCATAATACAATGAAATCCTCTATAATATTTTACTCTATGACCCTATTTTTCACATAGATAAAATCTTCCTCTCATTTTGATATATTCCCCTAGGTTCTTCTTCCCACCTTATTGTCATGTATGAATCGAAAAATTATTTCCTCTATGTTCGTTACCACATAAACATTCATAAAATTCTATATTCCACTTATTCAATGTGTTAGGAATCTCATCTATGTTCAAGTTGTTAATCATATATTTCAATAGTTGATTAGGAATAATCACAATATATTTCTCTCTAGTCATCATCTGAATTGGTTTCTCATAATCATCAAATATTCCTTCATATTGAATGTTAATGTGATATATTTTGGTTCCATCCATTGAGTAAAAGCATAAATCATTGTGTGAGAAACAATAATCATAGCGTAAAACTATATAATCATGATAAATTACTCATATGATGTCTAAATCATGAAATGTAATTTTTATTCTATGAAACCATAGTTTTATCCAAGTCCATTCATAGTCATAGTATATTTGTATCTTTTATGATGATTCGTAAAGAGTTTGTGAATTTCAAAAGAATATCCCTTGGGAGTGTCAAACCAGGTGTATAATGAGGGATTTTTTCATACATGAGGTGATGATGAAGTCCGTATCAATGTTCCCTTTTCAAATTAATTTCCCCCAGGTACCTCTGTACCGAATCTACAACCACTTGTAGTATCCAAACTATGATGTAATTAGTTGGAAACCATTCAATCTACCATTTACAAAAATTATAACACAATATAATAAACATTAGATCATCCTTAGAATTTTCCATAAACATATCCATGGACATATACTTAGAAACACGCCTATTTATCACACTAATGTTTTCACATCCTAGTTTCCAAAGGTTAACTAAAACTTTTCTCTGATACCAACTATAGTGACCCTGACTTCTCATATAGAGATATTACATTTTTAGATTAATATTCAATAAATTACCCAAACACATTCATGAGAACTATAACAGTTCTATGTCTTTGGATACAAGGTACACAATCTTCTAATTTCATGAAAGGTATTCAATATCTCCCATAATGATCTTCCCCTTTAGTACTATTCACTAACATACCCTACTTAAATCTATTTATCATAACTAGGAGAACGTAATCATAATAATGGGTGAGATGAGATGAATATTAATTGTAAATAAGGGAGAGACATAAGCATAACATGAACATAAGGTTTTGAAAACAAGAGAATAACATTTGAAAACCATACATTTCATATCAAAGATCATAATATTGAGTCATGGAATAATGATTAGAAGTACATATGACCTGAATCATAGAGGAATAAAGTAAAATGATCCATGGGATAATAACATTAGATTAATAAATTCAATTTTGGCATGAAAATAATCATAAAAAATAATTTCCATAGTTGTCAAGGCTCACTTCCAAGGCTATCACATTGGAATGGGTTCACTCCTCAAACTATAGTAGTAGTCAAGGTTCACTCCCAAGATCATCATAGGAAAAAAATTACCTTATTAAATTGGGTTCCCTCCCCATTCTAGTGTTTTCCATATCATGAGATATATATATTTACCTAGTGCATTGGAGGGAGATATATGTCCCACCTATCTTTGGTTATAACGTAACCACCATCCTCAGTTAAAATGTAACAACCATCATTGGTTATAACGTAACCATAAGAACAAAATGAAATTCATATATATGTGTTCCAAAAGATCATGAAACATTAATCATATGATAATCCATGAAATATAATGGGTTTCATAAAGATTTCATCATATCATAACTTGTGTAAAAAAGATATATTTCATATTCATTTCACTATTTCATCATATAATAACCTGTGAAAATAAGCAGGGTTAATAAAAATGTTATCTTGGTATATATTTTGGAAAACAAATGGGCTTCATAAAAATATTGTCATGATAAACCATTCAAAGAATGAATATGTATAGTACCCTTGGTGTGTATCCTCAGAAAACATTATGTTACTATCGATGCCAAATTTTGGATAGGACAATGAATGTGCATTATTAAGGAAACCGAAGGCATCTTGAGAATCCATGGACAATTCTATGACACTAGAGGGAGTTGTGTGAAACAATTAAGGGGCATGTGAAAGATTCCCATATGCACACAAACCCTTGCGTGTCCAATGTGACGTCAAAGAAAACCCTATGCGGCGACCATCAGAAAAACCTCCAAGGAAATAGCATGAAGAAAGAATGTATTGCATGCAAGATGCCCATATGCACACAAACCCTTGAACTCACAATGCGATGGAAAACAAACTCTTGCGCACAAATTCTCTTACACACTGTGACTAATGTTTTCATCTACAAATAGAAGGGTAACCCCGATCTTTTAGGGACGGTGATGGAAGATAAACTGATGATCTACCGCGAAAAAGACATCACTTCCACGACCGTGTGAAATATTCCATGACTTCAAGGTATTCGATCTTGCGTGACAGGTCTCCCAAGGGTCCTCCTTTAGGTGGGCCCACATGGGCTTGATCCTCATCCATTTACTTTTACTCTAAGGAATTAGTACACAAAATATTCCTCTTTAATGCAAGTTTCCCCTTGTATCGTAACAATCTTTCACGCATCTACTCATTCTGCGTGCAACTACCCCATCTTGCATGCAGCCTCTCATATTGCATGATCCACTCCTCATGTTCTTCATTTGTCTTTATCACCCTATGGCACCATGTCCAACCCCTATTATGCGTGACACCCCTGTCATGCACACGCATCTCCTATATGGCCCTCCATGTCTGTAAGAAGTGATTTCAAGGTCCCTTGGGTGGTGCTTAATATTGTGTTGCTTAGCCTCATTCTTTTTTTAGAGGCACATTAACGAAAATTGATTTTTTGCGTAGCCATTCTAACATGATCACCTCAATGGATAACTCCACAACCTCATCTCTACGTGGAATTTCCAGTGCCTTCCCTTCACCAAGGGTTAAAGTGTGCCAATTAATGTAAGTCCTAGGGGTGAGGAGTGAATACTCATAATTCGAGATGTAGGATTTCAAACTACTAGGAACCATTGTCCCCATCACATGATGATAAAATGTGGTATCTCCCCATGTAATATACATGAGGTACCCTACCTTGGACAGTTTCCACACCCACTAGTCTCCATGGGAGTGATATCTTCCTTACATGGAATGAGATCCTCCTTTCATGGAACAACATCTATCCACGTGGAAGGGAAACCATCTTGGATTAAGAACCTGTCCTTTCTTTTAGAAGGTAGCATCCATTATCCTCCACCCTTATTCCTTTTGGAAAGGTGAGAGGAGATATGGGCACATGGACTTCTGATACCCCAGTCCCTCTCCCTTTGGGCTTTATCGCAATCGGGCCTCCATCTTGGAGTAAGTCCCAATCTCCATCTCCTTGGGCTGGTAAAGACATTTAATATCCACTCTATTACTCATGGAAAAAACTTTCACAACGTGATAATCAGTTCTTTGTTACCTCTTTTTTCTCAGACCATGAATAACTCATGTGTGCATAGAGTAGGCACCGACCATGGCATCCTCCTCGAGCGACCTTACAGTGTAAGTCTTAATCCCCCCATTATAAAATAATTGTAATTTTATCCTTTCCCATTCCAAGAAAGGTGCATAGGAAGCCTCCCTAGGGTTCAATCCCAACACCCATTAGTCGTGACCACTTCAGGTCGGTTCACACTCATACCGCATGACATTAAAATGTATTCCCCTTCTATCCTGCATGATGTTAAATTGTACCCATTTGACCTACGTGGTTTTTGATCCCTGTATCCTAGTCAGAGTATGTGGGAAGCATCCCTGAGTTTCAACCCAAAACACTGGTAAAACTATTCGAACAATGTGGGTTTTTATCCCTGTCTCCTAGTAATGGTACTTAGGAAGCCTCCATGAGTTTTAACCCCAAACATTAGATAACTTTAGTGTCCCCTTTACTGGGACCCAAATCCTTGTTCCATCCCATAGTGGAATTAGAACTACTATCGGGAAACTAACCGTGCATAACCCCATCATGTCATTGGGTCGATGTCCTCTATGCACACCCCGATGCTATTCCCCATCTTGAACTATTTGGACTTTGATTCCCTGCCACGGGGATACGTAGGAAGACTCACTAAAGTTTATTCCCATCATCCATGTATTTTACTGGTCTCATCATTGACCCTTTTCATTTTGGTATAGTCATGCCCCAAACCAGAGGTTCCACTTCCTTTAGGTCCTATACATGCATCCATTCTCACAAGCCACCTCCTCAGGTGTCCCTAAACCCCACCGAACTATGTGGAATTTGATTCCCTTCCATGGGAAAATGTAGGAAGCCTCTATGAGCCTCAATCCCAACATCATCATCTTCTTAACATTGGTTCCATCCCCACTCACTCTATCGTTCGACACACCATCCATATTCATTCGGATTCTTACCGAGGACGCCACATCCAGGTGAAATCATGCCATCTATTTGGGTAGCTAACCATGTGTAACCCCCACACAATCCTTAACTGTACAACCAAGAGTGTCCATCTTTCTGTAAAATCATG
This sequence comes from Viscum album, assembly GCA_963277665.1. Lineage (NCBI taxonomy): Eukaryota > Viridiplantae > Streptophyta > Magnoliopsida > Santalales > Viscaceae > Viscum > Viscum album. The sequence goes on along the minus strand of OY728135.1, from coordinate 28,439,860 downwards.
GATTTATCTTTAATATAATTTATTGTTTATGTTTTAGTTTATGTAACTTTTTGGTTAATTAAGTGTTTTACCAAGTCCTTGAGAAAGCTCGGGGTGTTATGGGGGTTTGGGACATGAAAAAGGGGGAAAAGGGGCTTTCTAGGAAATCTGCATGGTTTGCACAAGGTTTGAAAAACCGTGCTTGGGGAGACCATGAAGGGAGTATAAATCCACAAAATTTGTGCATAGTCTAGAAAATTTTGATAGATGAGGGTGTGCGGGTAGTATCCTCCAAAGGGTTTGTGCACGGTTTGTAAAATCATGCAGGTAATACATACGGCCTGGAAACTTCTAAAAAATACAAAAAATTCCATTACGGGTTTTTTATTTTCCACTAAGGATTTTCTTCCTCCATTCATCTTGAAACCCTAGGAAGTAACCAATGCTTCCAAGAGCTTAAAAGGATCAATATCCCTCATCTTAGGTCCATTTGGAGCATCGTCAATTACTCATTGAATATCTGGGTAAGGCTAAACCCATTATTGCTTCTTTTTCTTGGTTTTGGTTCCTATCCATATCTTATATTCTTCTAAAGCTATCAATACCATATTTTTCAGACAGTTTTAGGTTAAGTAATCAAGGGTGTTTTCAATAGTGATTTAAGGATTTTTTTTAGAGTGCGTTCACCAACGAATTCAAGGAAGGTTGTCAACAAGTTATATCCCTTGGTTTTTGTGTAGATATATGCTTGTAGGGTTTTTATTCCTTCCCTCTTTTGATGAGTTTTTGGTTCCTATAACATGATGTGATGTATTGGGTGTCTAAAAAACCTAATGAAACACACATGATACCCATGGGATGCCTGGAGGATGATGTGAACCATTTTAGGGCCACCCATGGGGTGTTCCAACCCTCTCAAATGGCTATGTGAAACCTAGGGTGTGATATGGATTCATGTTGATATAGAGCCTTAGATAATGTGTTAATTGGTTGTTGTAATGGGTTATAAGGGCTGTGGATAGTTGGGTCTAATGTGGGTAAAGGTTAAGGGATTGTTTGGTTGTAATTTAAATGGGTTAAGTGAGAATAATGGGAATATGGTAAGGGACGATGTTTACACATAAATATGCTTAGTGTGTTAGGCATGTGAAATGTGAGACGAAAGTAAAGTGGTAAGTATTATAAATGATGAATATGCTAATGGATTGAGGAATAATGTTAATTTCTCACTTACTAATATTTTTGTGGTGTTGTAAATGAAATTGGCTATGTTTGTTGTGATATAGTTAATTGTGGTGAATGATAAATAAGCATGCACACACGGCTTCGTTGAGTGTGGAATCGACTTGAGGTTCTATGACCACGAGTTGAGTTGGAATAAGGTTCTAAATCCACCAATAAATGCATGAGTTAGGGAATGAGAAAGAGTTGTATTACCCTAATGGTTGAATTCCACCTACATAGAGGCTTCCAGGTGAGGATTATGAGGTTGTTACAATGTGATACCTAGTGAGATAGGACTTAAATTTTATTCACATATGCATGAGAATATTTATAATTCCTAATCCATTGAACACATGAAAAAGGTAGATTAAATAATGATGTTCCTAAGTAGTGAACCCAGACTCCATGATAGTATAATTAAAAGGAACATAGTCTAGAATGGCCGATTGAACTGTTTATCTTTACTTGCCATTATTTATCACTTTCATGCACTATCTACTTTTTCTAGATATTTTTTTTGACACCGTTGATGGTGGATTATTAACCACTAGAAGAGGATAATATTCATTGTTAATATATATAGTTTTCATGTTCCTTGCTATTCATAAATACCATTTTAGTACATTTTACACTGTGAACATCATTTCACATCATGATTGCAATTCTTTCATAAAATGCACTATTACATGGTACATTTGTGAGCACAATTTAAAATATCCAATTGTATTTATTTTAATTTCATATCTAATTTTAATTTTTCTCATTACATTGGGAATAATTCATAATTTATTTGAACTTGAAGATTCAAATTGGAAGACCACCAATGTGGGCCTTCAACCAACAACATTTTGGGCGAAGTGAGCTGGACAACAACCCAATAAAAGTACTGTATCGGCCAAGATTCAAGCCCCAAGGCTCTAACACTTTAACTAGAGATACAATAAATCATGGGTAACATATAATTAAATAGTGAACCAAGCTAATTCTGACGTTTTAATGGAGTTCCAGGCAAGCCAAGTTGAAGATGCAATTCTGGGCCAAATTCTGCGGCCTTGAAAAACAACCCACCATTTAAATTTTATCTCACAAACCAAAAAGTATTTTGACATACAGTTTTATAGGATATTAGGGGACATCCAGGTATTCATTTAATTATTCCATTTACCACTCCAATTCGGCCTTCTAGAAGGTGATTTCAACGCTTCTGTTCGGTGGATGAAAGTTGGCTCCCACTTCGAGGCAAGAGTTGAAAGGTCTCTTCAACATTAAATGTCCACCCACCTAGGTCCACCAAATTTTTTTAAATAGAGTGATATTGATGGTGGATAGACCCAAGGCCTCCTAAATGGCTATTTAAGGTAGTAGAAATGGAGGATTTAGGGATCTTGGATATTTGTTTTAATTGTAATGTTATTATGCCAATTTCTCATTGTAATGTTCTCCTTTCTCATGTAAATTATTTGAAGTACCATAGTTTTCAATAAAAGTTATTCTTATTCTATTATGTTGTTCTTCTTAATATCACCTTGATACTATTTCCTCAAAGTGTGAACTTGTCCACACCAAAACTTGTGATTTTGTTCACACAACGGTAGAGTGTTCCTTATTTAGTTGTTTTTACTTCTTCAACTACAACCTTGTAAGTCTACTTCCTGCTTCCGTAGAAAAAATGCTATCAATGGAGGGCTAACTATTTTATGGGTTGATCCATGGGAGTAACAAGGGGATATATTGGATATTATTTATCACTCTCTAAAGGTTTTTAATTTCTTTTATCTGAGTTTCATTCATTCAATGATTTTCTTTCTTCCTCTTCCTTATTGAATTTATTCACCCCACTTTTATGTGCTAAGTAGCTGATTTACCTTGCAGAGATCATGAAAATGATCCTATAAGTGTTTAGATTATGAGCATGTGCTTTTAAGGTGATTAATCAGTAAGTGATGAGGTAAGTTTGAATTCATTGTATGAATCCTTATCGAGATAAAGAAATTGAAATTGTAAAAGAAAAAAATAATTCATCCAATCCACCCTGAGCAATAACCTAGGATCAAATCATTTTCTCATAATTTGAATTCACATAGATAACTTAGTGATATTTTAAAACCATATAAAATCAACCCAAGATGGCCACTTTATGTCCAAAAACCCATCTCTTTTTATTGTGTGTCTAAGGATCTTCTTAGGTCTCTGAGGATTCGACAACCCAAGATACACTCCAAGAGACCACTTAACCCTTAGAACTTGGGTAAATTTGGGCGACACCAAATTTTGGAACCATTTTCGGGGACCCAAGTAAGTTATGTTAGACACTATCATCCTTTTCTCACCCCAAGTTCTCTATTCTCACCCCCATCTCTCTTATCTTTACCCCTTTCTGTTTGTGTGTGTCCTCAGAATCCAGAATCCAACTTTCTGTCTTTTCCAATTGAGTATCTTCCAGATTAACATGTCACAAAATCATGTTGGAATCAAATGGAAAATCAATATTGGGAAGCCCCTAAATTAGATAATTTCCTTGATCAACCCTTGATTAATTACCACATGCCTAGTGACATGTACAATCATTGGGATGATGAATATTTTATGGATAAATTTCTATCCCTCTCAAGGATGATTGAAGAGATGAATCTTGGGGAATCCATGATGATCAAACACATAAAAATTCAATTCTTCAAGCACTGAATGAAAATTTGTGTAATAAAATGGATATAATGATTTATGAGGTTTCATCTTTGAGGTTAGAACTACAAAACTTCAAAAACATGTGAAGAACCCAATATAGAGTCTAGGAAATCAGAGTTAGATAATCAAGTGAATTGGTCAAGTAATGATGAAAGTCAAGCTGAAGAATGTTTAAATCAGGAAAAAATTGATTTTTTAAATTCAAAATATAATAACATGAAAACATGGATTGAGTTTCCGGAACATGTGTCCACTAGTGAATTTTTTGGACCACTGATCACTGAACAATTAGGAGAAATCCCAAACATTGAATCCATACCAACACCTAGAATTGAAATGGAAACTTTTGGGGATGAATCATATTTTTATAAGGAACCAATTCATTCTAACGTTTCTGGAGAAGAAACTGATTTTCATTCAAATTTCCAATCTTCTTTTGGAAATTTCAATCAACCTAAACTCAAAATCATTGTCCTTCATTCCCCACTCGAGTATCCCCATAATTTTTATAAACAAGAGCTCGAGGTTTTCATTCATTCATTCCATGAAACCCAAAAAGGGGGGTTGATATTTGATTTATTAAGAAATACTACAGAAGAAAAAATATCAACCATTTATGATACTCCTTGCATTTTACCAATCATTTTAGAAAATAGGATTGTTCATGAATCAAATTCAAAACCTTCTTACCAACAACAAGGGAGACTCATTCTCAATCATGTTGAAGTGGAGAAAGTTGAGGTCATCTAAATTTGGAAAGTTGGAATTGGATAAGTTGGAGAGTTCATGTCGAGCTAAAGTCATTAAATTAAGCATTTCCCGGAAGGAAACCCCTTGTTTTTTATGTTTCCAATCATTTTGAATCTTTTTTTTCATTTTTATTTTTTTTTATAAAAAAATTAGACTATCGACATGTTCTTATTTTATGATTTAGGATGGGTATGAAAGGTTAGAATTTTATTCATCCATGTCACGCGGTGTGATCCCTGAGTAATACCTTACCCAAAAATTTAAAATAAGTCAATGTATCATCAGTTTATTTTATTTTATTTATGTTTTTTAGGTAAAAAAAAACCTTAGACTGTTGACTTGTTCTTCTTTGATGAGTATGGATGGGTATGAAAGGGGAGCAACGTATTTATTTGTGTCACACTGTGTGATCCTTGAGTAATATGTTACCCATAAATTTAAAATAAGACAATGTATGATTAGTTTGATTTTATAGAAAAACAAAAAAATAGGGAAAATCATAAAAATGATGTTACATGGTATTACATAAATTTTTGTGTTGTTTTTTTTGTCTGTTTTGTTATTCTTTGTATGGTTCAAGGACAATTTTGGCTGATACATGTTCAATCAAGGAGATACCTACATCCCCAAGAGATCAATGGAGTAATCTGGAGCATCATGAACTTCAAATTCAAAAACCAGGTGAATTTGTTCATGTTTATCATTTTCAATTTCCTCTTTGAACTCCTCTACTACCCCCCCCCCCCCTTTAACTTTTTATTCTTTAAACACTAGGGAAAATGTTATTCTATGTTGGGGGGAGATGAAATAAAAATTTTGATCTTGTTTGCAAAAACAATGTGTGGATGGAAAAATGTCATAAACCTTGAACATGATAACACACATTCCAAACTCTGAAATTAGATATCGAATAATTTCTCATGCCTTGATTCTAATTTTAATGCATGTTTAGGTTCATGTTCATAGATTTTAGAAAGTTCAGTTGTCTGATATGATTTTTCACCCTTATATTTTCATCCATTAAAAAAACACAATGCACAAACTCTAGATTTTTGGGTATTAGTTTGGGTTCTTGGGGTCCAATAATAAATGGAATAGGTTTGGTGATCATTTTAATTTTAACACGAGTATTCAAAAAAATTATCAATTGGATGTAGAGAAATGAATTGACCTAATGTGTGGCTTTCGGCACATAGAGAACGTGACTCCATAGTTGTATGTCCCAGAGTTGGGAATTTTATCTATATTTTTGGTAATTTGAATTTTTTTATTTATTTAACTCGAGACGATGCCCGAGTATGTGAGCTTCACTTGGTGCCCAAAGGTCTTTGAGCCTGGGAGTCATCGGCAAAGCCTTTCTACATGGATTGACTCGATTGAGTTCAATTTCAATTAACATGGAAAAATTTCCAAAAGAAAACAAAAAAAATCAAAAATAAAGAAAATAAAAAAATGAGTACTCGTCTTATTATTAAAAATTTATTTATCCTAGAGCTTATATATTTTATCCCTCGAATGAAAATGAACTCCCATGTCTATTGTGACACAAAACACTTCATCATGCTTAATTGAATTTGGATGAAATATAGTGATGAATTTGAACAATGGAATGGGCTTGGGCTAGGGATATGCCTATGGACATAGCCTGTTTTAAATGATTTTTATGGGTTTCATATTTTTTTTGGTATGAGGTCTTTGGGTGAGCAACATGTATCAAAATGGTTTTGGAAATGGTCATTCGAATTTCATGTTAATGAGATATATTTTTCTCAGGACTACCAAAACTCAATTTGGGGGGTGTGATTAACCACTATAAGAGGATAATATTCATTTGGTAATATATATAGTTTTCATGTTCATTTTTATTCATAAATACAATTTTAGTTCATTTTACACTTTGATCATTATTTCACATCATGATTGTAATTCTTTCTTAAAATGCACTATTACATGGTACATTTGTGAGCACAATTTAAAATAGACAATTGTCTTGATTTTTATTTAATATTTAATTTCCATGTTTCTCATTCCATTGGTAAAAATTCATACATTTTTTTAGTTGAATATATAAATTGGAAGACCACAAAAGTGGGCCTTGACCCAACAACATTCTGGGAGAAGTGAGCTGGACAGCAGCCCAATAAAAGTACTATATCGGCCAGGATTCAAGCCCCAAGGCTCTCAAACATTAACTGGAGATAGAATAAATCGTGGGGAAAATTTAATTAAATAGTTTCCCAAGCTAATTCAAGCATTTTAATGGAGTTCTAGGTGGTTCAAGTTGAAGATTAAATTCTGGGCCAGATTCTATGGCCCAGAAAAACAGCCCACCATTTAAATATTATCCCACAACCCACATAGCATTTTGGGCTAAAAGTTTACAGGATATTATGGGCCATCTGAGGATTCATTTATCTATTCTATGGACCACTCCAATTCGGCATTCTAGATGGTTATTTTGGCACTTATGTTCGGTGGATGAAAGCTAGATCCCACTTCGAGGCAAGAGTTGAAATGTCTCCTCTACATTAAATTTCCACCCACCTAGGTCGACCAAAATTCATTAAAGAGATTGATATTGAGGGTGACTCGACCCAATGCCTCTTAAATGTATATTTAAGGTAGTATCAATGGATGATTTAGGGATCTTGGAGCTTTCTTTTCATTGTAATGTTATTATGCCAATTTTTCTTTGTAATGTATTTTCTTCTCATGTATGTTGTTAGAATCACCTTAATTTTCAATACAATTTTTTCTTTTTCTCTTATTATATTCTTCTTAAAATCACCTTGATACCATTGCCTCAATGTGTGAACTTGTTCACACCAAACCTTGTGATTTTTTTCACACAACGGTGGAGTGTTCGTTATTTTTTTGTTTTTACTTCTTCAATTCCACACTCGTAAGTCTACTTCCCGCTTCCATTGACAAAATGTTATCAATGGAGGGCTAACTATTTTATGGATTGATCCAAGGGAGTAGCAAGGGGATATATTAGATGATATTTATAACTCTATAAAGGTTTTTAATTTCTTTTATTTGAGTTTCTTTCATTCAATTATTTTCTCTCTTCCTCTTCCTTATTGAATTTATTCACCCCACTTTTATGTTCTAAGTAGATACATTACCTTGGAGTGATCATAAAAATGATCCTAAATGTATATAGATTATTATCATGTGTTTGTGAAGGTTCATAATAAGTAAGTGATGAGGTTAGTTTGAATTCATTGTATGAATCCTTCTCAAGATAATGAAATTGATATTGTAAAAGAAAAAAACAATTCATCCAATCCACCCCGAGCAATAACCTAGGATAAACTCATTTTCTCATAATTTTAATTTACATAGATCTATTAGTTCCCTTTTAAAACCATATAAAATCAACCCAAGATGGCCACTTCATATCCAAAAACCCTTCTCTTTTTATTGTGGGTATAAGGATCTTCTTAGGTCTCTGAGGATTCGATAACCCAAGCTACACTGCAAGCGACCGCTTAACCCTTAAAACTTGGGTAAATTTGGGCGACACCAGTGGCCTATATTGTTATACTCACACCCTACTCAGGATAACATTGGGTACCCGAGTAGATTTTATGCTTGAAGGTCAGGAAAATGCCAAGGGACCTATGCTAGGGAGTTGAGTTATACATGGAACATGTTTAGGTGATGTTCCATTCATGGAGTCCTAACCATTTTGCGTATTCCATTTTTTTATCATGTTGGTGTTTTGTTCACTTTACACTATAGCATGATATGAAATATGTTTTGTTGTATATGGTTGTACCCTGTTTTGGGAATTGGTTATTTATTCTTGTTATTGACTGATTCCCATTGTTTCCATTATTTAAATTACAATCTATTGTGGCTTACTCTGGTAATGAGGGTATAGTCTCCCCACATGACCTATTAGACCCTTGAAGCTAGTCAGCAACCTCTAGCATATGAGGAGGCATGATTGAGGTAATGTAACGACCCTATTCACGGCACCAAATTATTGGATTCTAGGTTGTGATGTTAAAAAGTGGTATTAGAGGGATTATTTTCTCTTCTTACTATTTGGGGATGGTATATTGGACGTTAGTAAAGTGTCAAGCCTTGGTAATGATCTCATTCATTGGAGTATCTAACCCATGTACTAAGGAAAACCCAAGTCACCTAAGGAGGGGATTGTTGTTCTTATTGTGTGTTGTTATATTTGATGATATTTCACCATTGGGTGATGTCCATGTTGTGTGATTTGATGATTTTGTGATATTTCACTTGTGGTCAAAAGGGTATGAGGTTGTGCATTCATGAATTATTCTAGGGAACTATGTACGTAAGTGACATGCATCATGATAGGTACACACAGGGGATGGTTGTGCAAGATATAAATATTAGGATGCATATGTTTTCTTAAAAGTAATGAAATTATGCCTAATTGGATGGTATGAATGGGTAAAAAGGAATGTCAAAAGTGTAAGTAGTAATTAGAAAATGGTTTTTACTAATGAATTAGAAGTGTATTAAAATGTGGTAAGAGAAAATTGGAATAGGGAAACTGGTTTGAATCGGGTGAAAGAAAAGGCTCATGACCAGGTGAATTAGATACCATGTTAGCCATGTCCTTTGGAGAGATGGCCAAAGGTAGTGACAGGTTACAAGTGGGATCATTTGGGTAGAGAATGTGAACAGGTTTTTTGTGGTGAGTGATGAACCTACCTATATCTTTTTCCTTTTTTAAGAGCATTATGGTTTCATTATAAATATTGTGTTAGGAATTGTAATGAAATTCCACCTCAAATACATGTACCATCTTGGCGACACGAGGAAATTTGCAAACACGCTCATCTAGTAGTGGATCAGGACAAAGTGGTGATCTAGGAAAATATGGAAGAGAAGTTACATGATAACTTTCCTTATTTTATACAAATTATGGAACAAGACCCAGGTCGGGATGCGTCGAGTATGTTTAACTGACCAGGGAGTGTTAGCTGAAGCACCCTACGACCTTTACCAAAGAGGGCGGGACAAAGAAAGCAGATTTCTGGAGAGATTCCATACTAAATATTCTTGGCCATATAGATACTCCTCTCAAGAATTGAGTCAACTTGGTTGACTATATGCTGAGAGTTCCGGAAAAACATTGGTGGGACATCATGGTTTAGACAGAGCAGGCAGAATAAATGATGTGGAAGGATTTTCTAAAGAATTTACTTGATAACATCAACCCACAAACCATGATGGAAGAGAATGATTCATGTTTTATGAGGTTATCATAAGTGAAAATGTTGGTTATAGACTATTCCAGTCATTTCACCGACCTGACACACTTCATTCCAACGTTGATAGGAGATGATGTAGATGTCGTGAAATGCTTCCAAGATGGGATGAGAGATGAGATCAGGTCTCAGGTGAATATATTTCATCTAAAAATGTTTTCTGAATTGGTGGATCAATCCAGAATCTTCAAGGGTAACCTAAAGTGAGCTTTATGTGGTTAACTTGTGATAGTAGATGAGAGATAAAGTTGTGCGTCTTTTGATAGTAGGAAGAGCCACTTCGAAACCTTTCAAAAAGGTGGAAGCATACCGAGTAGTTAGAAGAGGGGGTAAAATTCTCAAGGTGGAGACCAAGTCTTCTATTATTTGTGTGGTAGGTCATGGCACAAGAGTAACTAGTGTCCCCACCCACCAATTGAGAACCAACCATGCTATAGGATAGGCCACATACAGAAGTTCTGCAGGAACATGCGATAGTCATGGAATGATGGAGGTCAGAGGAAGATGTCGAGTGTAGGATGGGGTTCAGTTACCTCATATTAGAAAAGTAGTTGGAGATCCAATGGTCATACTAGTAGAGGTAGTGGACGTAGAACTCTTGGGTGAGATCATCCTTACCAACAGATCAGTGCAGTGCATGGCACTTAGGCTGGAGCCTAGGGTAAAGGGGAAGGTCATCTCCATGAAATTCATTCTACACCTGAGGGTGGTGAGGCAGAACCTTCTATTATTTAAGGTACAATTATTGTATCTTATGCACTTTCTAGTGATTTATTCAATATCGATGGTATGCATTATTTTATCTCTTCTTAGTTGGTAATTGTGTTGGGCATAACTGTAGAGACTACATGTGGGGGTAATGTCACTTGATACTCCACTTGGGGTATGAGTTGAGGACATCAGGCAGTGTGAGGGTTGTGCTCTAAAGGATGGTGTTATCATTTTCTAGGGGATTTTTTATTCCTAGAGATGTTACATTTTGAACTAATCATGGGAATAGACTGGTTGGTGTTATATCAAGCTCATATTGACTATTACCAATGTTCGGTAACATTCACATCTCTTGATGGGAGCACTTATGTCCTTCAGGGTGACTAAGATACTCAAGAGGGTTGTGGAAGGCCGCTATGCCAGCAGTTGGTAGAACTCATAGCTCAAGTGGAAAGCCTTATGTTAAATGATGGGGAGAAAGGATATCCAATCTTCCCTTTTTTGGTAGACCATTTTCAGGATGTGTTTCCTAAGGAATTCTTAGTCTTACCACCTAAGAGAGATGTCGAGTTTATGATCGAATTGTATCTAGGAGCGGATCCAATTTCCATTCCACCCTACCGAATGAAACCAGCAGAGCTCCAATAACTGAAGGTTTAGTTAGAGGAATCAGAGTGTAAGGCGTGTATAAGTCATAGTACATAACCTTGGAGATATCCATTGTTGTTTTCTATGAAGGCTTATGGATCACTGAGGCTATGTTTCGATTATAAGAAGCTGATTAGACACTGATACCATCTACATAGAAACAATGAAATTTTTTATTATCATAGAGGTGACTCAGTATTTTCCAAGATTGATTTGAGATCATGATACCATCTATTCAAGGTGAGACCTTCTAACATACCCCTGACAAAAATACAAAGCTGGTATGGGTTGTATGAAATTCTGGTGATGCTTTTTGGTTTGACCAATGCATCAGCGGTGTTCATGGCCTTGATGAACTGGATATTCCACCAATATTTGGATCAGTTTGTAGTTTTCTTCATTGAGGACATCTTGGGGTACTCCAAAACTCATGATGATCATGCAAAACATCTTGAAATATTCTTGATTATAGTAAGAGATAATAGTATTTATGCCAAGCTTTCAAAATTTCAGTTTTAGATTGAATGGGTGCACTTTTTGGGACACATCACTTCTGAGTCAAGTGTGTCAGCGGATCCGGAAAAGGTCTAGGCTATGGTGTCTTGGGAGCATCCCAAGAACATATCTGATATTCAATTTTTTTTTGTTTGGCCTATTATTACCGAAGGTTTATTATAGATTTCTCTCATTTGTTAGCATAGCTCATAGGCCTAAACAATAAGGGGTTTATGTTCGATTGGTCAAAGGCTTGTGAGAATGCTTTTCAGAAGATAAAAAATGGGTTGAATACCACACATATTTTGATCTTACTCGAACCAAGTAATAGGTACACCTTGTTCTGTGATGTGTCTGGGGTGGGACTTGGGGAAATGTTGATGTATGATGATCGGGTTTATATTAGGGTTCAATACAGTTCAGACTATATGAAAGGAATTACCCTACTCATGACCTTTATCTAGAGGATTTCGTTCATTCCTTGAAGTGTTAGAGGTAGTATTTATTGGAAGAAACTTTCACAGTGTTCACATACCATAAAAATCTCAAATACATATTTTCATAGTTGGATTTGAATCTTTGACAATGATAGTGGGTCATGTACCTATAGTATTTTGATTTTGAGTTGGTGTACGCACTAGAGAATGGGAAGAGTGTCGCTGATTCTCTTAGCTAGAAGATTCAGAATTAGGTAGTTTAAGAATCTAGTTTAGAGTAGGTGATGATAGCCTTATTTGCGGAGATTCATTTGGATGTACAATATAGGCACAAGAATATAACATTTGCATCTATATCAATTGAATCATCACTTTTGAGCTGAGTTAAAGAGATTCAGTTGGAGGATCTAGAGTGTTTGGCTATGAAGGAAAGTCTTAAAGGTGGGGACTCACCTTCTGGTTGGACTTTCAGTGCTGATGGAGTGTATTATATTCGTGGTTGTGTCATGGTACCGATAGATGTATGGGTGGAGTTTATGCCAAAGTTCCACATGTCAAAGTTGGAAGTTCATCTAGGCTTGACTAATATGTACTAAGATCTTCGTAGCCAGTTTTGGTGGCTGAGAATGATGAAAGAAGTTGCGATTTTTGTGGTGTGATGCCTTACCAGTCAGCAGGTGAAGGATGAACATCAGCATCCAGGTGGGTTGTTGCAGTAATTACCAATTCTAGAGTGGAAGTGGAATGACTTCATGATGGACTTCATGGTGAGTCTTTCTAGGATTCCCTAGAAGAATGATATAATTTGGGTGGTACTATATTGTCTGACCAAATTGGCCCTTTTCTTACCGATTCAGGAGACTAATACAGTCGACCAGTTGGGAGAACTATATGTTTGAGAAATCGTATGGTTTCATGATGTTCTAGGAACCATAGTTTCAGATTTTGATCTACATTTCACCTCATGCTTCTGGAATTAAATACAGAAGGCACTTTCTACCTAGGTGTTTTTGAGTACGGCTTACCACCCACAGACTGATGTTTTGTCAAAGCATAAAATTCAGGTATTAGAAGACATGTTAAGAGTATGTATTTTGGATTTCAGGTGTTCATGGGAGAAATAATTGTCTCTTGACGATTTTTCTTACAACAACATCTTTTAGACTATAGTTCAGATAGCCCCTTTCAAGGAACTTTATGGGAGACTGTGTAGATCTCTGTTGTGTTGGTTAGAGGCCAGATAGTCTGTGCAATTAGGGTAGTGTCTTATATAGGAGACGTCAGAGAAGGTTCAATTGATACAAAAGTGTATGATGACCACTCAGAGTAGGAAGAAGTCATATGCAGATTGGAATAGTAGAACACTTGAGTTTATGGTGGGTGATAGTGCGTTTTATTGGGTTTCACAAAGGTTGGGTCACTGTCGAATTCAGAAGAAGGGAAAGTTGGAACCTAGATAGGTGGGACCATTTGAAAGTGCATTCACCAATGTATTATAGGCAGGTGGTCTACAAGATATATCCCATTGATTTTGTGCAGATATGTGCATGTAGGGTTTTTATTCTTTCCCTCTTTTGATGATTTCTTGGTTCCTTCCACATGATGTGATGCATTGGGTGTCTCAACAACCTAATGAAACCCTCAATAACGCTATGGGATGCATGGAGGATGATGTGACCTATTTTAGGGCCACCCATGGTGTGTGGATAACGGATAGCTAAGGAGAAATATTTATTCATGTTGATATAGAGTATCAGATAATGTGTTAATTGGTCAATTTAATTGGTTAGAAGGTTTGAGGATAGTTGGGTATAGTGTGGTTATATGCTAAGGGATTGTTTGGTTTGTATTTAAAAATTTTGATTGGGAATAATGGGAATATAATAAGGGATGTTGTTTACACTTAATATGCTTGGCGAGTTAGGCATGGAAAATGGGAAATGGAACGAAAGGGGTCAGTTTTATAAATTTTGAATGTGATAATGGATTGAGGCATAATGTTAATGTCCCACTTATTGATATTTTTTGTGACGTTGTAAATGATATTGGCTATGTTTGTTGTGATATGGTTAATTGTGGTGAATGATAAATAATCATGTGAACATTGATTGGTTGAGTGGGGTATTGACTTGAGGTTCTACGACCACGGTTTGAGTTAGATTGAGGTTCTTGATCCTCCCCCAAATTCACCAGTTATGGATTGGGATAGGGTTCTATTCCCCTAACAGTTTCATTCCCACTAGACTGAGGCTTAATGGTGAGGATTATGAGGCTTTTATAATGTGATTCCTAGTGAGATAAGACTTTACTTTTATTATTATATGCTTTAGAATATTGAAAATTTATAGTCCATTGAACACATGAAAAAGGTAGATTAAATAATGAAGTGCCTAAGTAGTGAACCCAGACTCAATGGTAGTATAAATAAAAGGAACATAGTATATAATGGCTTATTGAACTGTTTAACATTACATTCCATTATTTATCACTTTCATGCACTATATTATTTAGATGGATATTTTTTAGACACCGTTGGTGGTGGCCCAATGAGTTATACTCACACACTACTCGAGCTGTCATTGGGTACATGAGCAGATTTAATGCTTGCAGGACGAGACAAGGGAAATGGCCCTATTCTAGGTAGTTGAGTTGGACATGGGACATGTTTAGGTGAGGTTCCAGACTTGGAGTCTGGACCATTTTTGGGATTACACTATTTTCTTTATTTTTTTATTTTGTTCACTTGACACTGTAGCATGGAATGACATGTTTAATGTTGTATGTGGTTGTACCTTGTTTTGGGAATTGGTTATTTATTCTTGTTATTGATTTATTCCAATTTTTTTCTATTATTTAAATTATTATCTTTAGTGGCTTACTATGGTAATGAGGTTAAAATATCCCCATGTGACATATTAGACCCCCTCTATTAGTCAGAAACATCTAGCATATGGGAAGGAATGCTTGAGGTCATGTAGAGACCAGAATTGAGGCACCGAGTTAGTGGCTTCTGGGTTAGGGATGTCACACTTTTGTTTGGATGCTATCCATGTGTAAGCCCCAACATGACTTTAGGTTGTTTTCCATTGCGTCCAATCAGATTACATGTCTCTCCCTCTAAACTACGTGGGTTTTTATCCCTGTCTCTTAGGACAAAGTAAGTAGGAAACCTCACTATGGTTCAATCCCATTCAATGGTAAACCCTGGAATCCCCTTTGTATGGACCGATGAATCCTAGGATCCGTCATCATTGTAAATTGTAATCCACTCATATAGTAAACCCCTCATAAGCTCACTCTTGGAGATGTACCTATCTAATCCACTCTTATTAGTTTTCCAATAAGTCTAATCTATATCTACTAGATGTTAAACTCGGTTTATACCCTTTGTTAAACATGGGAAGCTGAGGAAAAACATAGGGAAATGCCTATGGAATATAATTCCCCACACTCAACACGGGATGCCTCGAGCTTAGATGCCCTTGAGAATCCCTATCATAAGGGGATGAAACCCAGATTCATCAGTATTTCCGCATCTAGACACGCCATCGATGTCCAATGTGACTACTCCCCTGATTGAAAGTCGTCACTGTGACTTGAGCCCTTGTAATGTCTTGACAAATGTAGTTTAATTAAACAGTGTCCATGAAGATATGGAACCAAGGAAGAGTTTCTCGAACAACGTATTAATCTTTAAGGGAGACCTGAACTAGACGACGAATTCGGAGGAGGAATCCACAAAAGGAGGAGCCGGCATCCCATTATCATATTTAAATCAAGGAGAAAATTCCCCTGAATAAGTGATAGATGCTGCCTTCCTTTGGAAAGAAGGAATGTGGGCCAACAATAGCCTGCGTGCCCTTAACAGACAGATGTGTTCCCTGGAAAAGTGTCAGAAACAGAAATGGTGAACTCTATGTGAATTTATTCTCATCAATGTAGAGATTAGTAGTGTTCAAGACATTAGTGGATAAGCATGTCATTGGATCCAACTATCTAGAACCAGGTCTCACCAAGAAAATAGTAGGCCTGGTGTGAAACTCCCCAGAGATTGGGATAGTTGAACTTTTGACATCTCGGTCTGTGACGTTGTCAGCATTTATTCTTCTTAACAATAATCAGAGACAGAACAACACTGGGCACTAGATGTCACTTTATTCCTTTTAGCACTAATGGTTAAATCTTCCGGTTTTACGGGTCCCAAGATGCTATGTAAGAAACCAATCACCACCCACACACTGATGCAGGGGTTGGGGAAACACCAATGCAAAAATCCTGCATGAATCCATCTCTTCAATAACAAACTCTACATCCACGACTAATAGTGACCCATTCCCTATCTCACCATCTAAAATTTTTCATATGAGAGTGATCAATGACCGCGTTTGACAGTATGAGGAATATGGGATTATCCCAACTCAGGATATGGTCTGACATGAACTAGAGGCTTCTGCACCTCATCGTCGTTGCCACCCCCAAGTGTTTCATAGGGAGCCACTACTCTCCACTCTTACCTATAACCATTTCAAGAGCCTCTCCCTGAAAAACTTTGATGACTCACTTACTTTTGCCAATGAGGTAAGGGAAGTATGGTCCAGCCTAGCTGTGATACCAAACTGGGGGGCCACTAAGGAAATCCCCCACTAGGCCGCGTTAGTGCCACCTCTCGGTCCCACAAGCGGAGGAGAAGGTTAGTTTTACACCTGCACCAACAGACCCATTCTAGTTAACCTGACCCAAATGTCGGGTTCAAGCTGAGGATATGGCATCCTGCCTTTTTAGTACATAACTTTTCATTACATTTTACATATAGAGGATCTTTAAAGTCTAGTGTCTAGGAAATCAGGAACATAATACAAGAAAAAAACATAAAACATCCTTCTAATAAACTTATAAGTCTTGATCATAGGTTCATCCTAAGTACAATTATTTCATCTCATATCTTGGAGACATAAAAATAAGGAAAGGGTGAGCAGAAGGATTAGTAAGGAAAACAAGTGAAATAGTTGACATGTGATCTTGAGCAATATTAATAAGAACATGATAAAATTCATAAAGGAATGAACAATGGAATAATAGGGATATCATAATAAAAATAACATGAATCATAACATTAATATGTGGCCAAAACTTTCACTTAGACATTCATGAACATATCACCAAGGTTTAACCCCGTGGTGTCAAAAACATTACCAAGGTCATTCACCAAGGTATCGTGAAACTTGTCATCTCTAGAGACTAATTTAATTACCCAGTGCATTGGAGTGATATCAGGGTGAACCCTTAATATTTTTTTATTTACATTTGATCCACATATATCATAAAAACAATTTCATAAATAACCCATAGAGAACAAAAGAAATGGGTTTCATTTCAAAATTGTGGTGTTTTAAGAGTTAAAAAATGTCATTATGTAATTTATGACCCCTGGAAAGGGAGTGAGAGTTATATATATGTCAATTCAAAAACCAAATATTTCTTTTTTAGTATATTTATGAACCCACAAGTAAACAAAATAGTTTTTGGTATTCACATAAATAAAACAAGAGAGAAAGAGAGAGAAATTTTGAAGTGAAATTTCTGCAGCCTAACAACTATATTTCATGGTTTTTGAAAATAATAAAAAGAGAAGGGATAAGGGTCTCCAATACATATATGAACCATTTTTAAGTATAGGTACATAATAAAAAGAAATAAGATCATTGTTTGGTCATTTTAATGACACACCACATGAAAAGGAAACTTGAAAGGAAAGAGGAAGCGCGATTTCTTTTACGAAAATTCGGTAGCCAAACGTCGTCAGATAAACAATTCAGAAAATAAATTGATGAGAGCGGAAAGGATCTCTAATCATTTGGAATTGAAATGTAAAGTGGTAAAGATATAGAATAACAAGCCCCCTCAAAATAAAATGGAACTATAAGACCTAATATAAAGGAAGTCATGACTTAAAAGAGGATGGTAAAATGATCCCGTACCTTGAAGAGAAATTTAGAAATCATGAAGGTCGAGACCTTGGGAGTCTTAAGGGAACCTTGGGAGGTATACTTGGAAGGTAAAGACACCATAACATCGTTTAGGAGGATATTGGAATAAAATGAATGAGTAATTGGCTTGGTATTTATAGGATAAGTGACGGAGTAAATTATTAATTTCCAAGGGATAACTCATCGATGGAATTTGTAGAACCATGGGCTTGACCATGGTATTTGCACACGGTATTGGCCACTTTGGAAACCACATAGCATATCTCACTATTGATAAGTCGACCAGAAATATTACATCATTATTACATCATTAATGATGTCATTAAACAACCGAAACTCAAAACTGTATTTTTACTATTCACTAAAAATTCAACTATTTTTGAAAAATCACAAAAAAAATCACCCTAACCTAATATCAATGATCTGAATTCAAAAATGGACCCCATTTTATGAAAAAAAATTTCTAAATATTTTTAATTTACTTTTCAAATAAAATCATTCTTTATTTGAAAAAACAACTCTAAAAATATAACTCATTTTGTAGCTCTCTAAGAATGTAATAAAGGTCCCATAAAATTATCATATAACCATAATACAATGAAGTAAAAATTTATGATTACATTTTATGAAAATATATTTCCACTTTAAATTAGTAAATTAATTATTAAATTGTAAATAAAATATTTATGACATACAAAATTACAAAAACTTATACTATGATTGTTTTTTAACTTTTAAAATGTTTAAATTGTATTTATACATTCATGGGTGAAGTTTCTATTTTTTGGCCAATTTACTATTCATTACTATTCATATGGGTATGTTACTATTCATACATTATTATTCACTAAAAATTAAGTTGATCGTATTAGACTATAAATTTCTCACTGATCACAACTATAGAAGACTATTTTTTTGGAAATCATTTCAAATTATTAATTATTTAAAGAATACAAAAATATTTTAAAATACCGCTTTTTTCCTAAATTCATCAATAATACACATCCTATATTTATTCGGATATTTGAAATTAAAAATCTTTTCTATAATAAGAAATAAAAAATTTATTTATATAAAAGTATTACACAAAGTAGCTAAGGTCTTGTTGCATAGCCCCTTATAACACCAGCATAGGACCTAAGTGTAAGGTGTGCAATAATGATAGAATATTGGGGTGGCTCGGACAACATTTCCTGAGTGGTGATTTCTATCATATTGAACTTCTCCCTTAGGTGATTCCATTCAAGCATTACATGTTCATGTTTGGCTTGGGCTTGGTCCAGAGCCAAGCTGAGTAATGCTACCTTCTTCCCAAGCTCTGATAGATGGGCTTCATGTGGCCCGAGTCTACTGGATGAGGCCATTAAATATTCTTTATGTATTAATTAACCAAGATAAATGTATTTATAAAAACTCAATGTTAAGAGTATTGTTTCCAACGGTCATATTGACCAACGGTCATAAGGAACAACGGTCATATAACAGTCAAAAACCAA
Organism: Viscum album; assembly: GCA_963277665.1. Taxonomy (NCBI): domain Eukaryota; kingdom Viridiplantae; phylum Streptophyta; class Magnoliopsida; order Santalales; family Viscaceae; genus Viscum; species Viscum album. The sequence goes on along the minus strand of OY728135.1, from coordinate 28,420,187 downwards.
TAGTCTCATTTAATTATACCCACTTCATTAATTAAAGGATATAGTTTTGTTGAGTATAATATAAAATAACACACAACATTAGGAAACAAATATTATTAAAAAGTTCAGGTTGTTACATTATTCCCCCCTTATGAAATATCATCCCTGAAATTTTATCGCATACCCTGTGAAGAGAAATGGTGTGGGTACTTCTATCTCATAGACTCCTCCAGTTCCCACATGGCTTCCACACATTTGTGTTTCCTCCACAACACCTTAACAAGGTGGGTATTTTTTTGCGTAGAAGCTTGTCTCTACGATCCAAGATCTCCACTGTGTGCTCCTTATAAGAGAGGTCATGTTCCTGTTGTACCACCTCTGGATTTAGTACATGTGAAGGGTCGGGTATGTACTTCCTCAAGAGGGATACGTGGAAGGCATCATGAACTTGTGCTATATTTAGAGTAACTGCAAGCTGATGGTCCATTCCCCCACACAATCAATTATTTCATAGGGGCCAATGTACCTAGGACTATGATTCCCTTTTTTCCCAAACCTTATGAATCTCTTCCAAGTTGAAATCTGAATAAATAATTTGTCACCACCATCAAACTCCAAGTCCCTTTGACGGTTGTCGGCATAGCTCTTTTGCTGAATTGGAGAAGCCTTATTGTGTTGTTGGATGGCATGGACCTTTTATATCATCTCTTGCACAAGATCAGAACCAATAATATTTCTCTCAACAACTCCATCCCAACAAGTAGGAGTTCTATATCACTTCCCATATAGAGCTTCATGGGGTTCCATTTGAATCCTCGAGTGGAAGTTGTTTTTGTAATAGAACTCAACTAAAGTGAGTGGTGGATCCCATCCACCTTTAAATTCCCTTGATCATATTCTCAGCATTTCCTCAAGTGTTGGAGTATTCCTTTAATATTGGCCATCAGCTTGGGGGTGAGAGGCCATACATAAATTCAATTTAGTGCTCAGAGCTTGTTGAATACTTATCCAAAATTTTGATGTGAACCTTGGATCACGATCAGATACAATTGAAAGTGGAACTTCATACAGCCTTAACACTTCCTTCACATAAATCCTAGAAATTTTATTAAGAGGAAAATCTTTATAAAAGGATATAAAACGGTTAGTCTTGGTGAGACGGTCCACAATAACTCATATCGCATTGTTTCCTGTTGATGTTCTCGGGAGACCAGTGACAAAGTCCATAGTGATATTGTCCCACTTCCATGCTAGTATGGGTAGTGGTTGCAATACCCCTTTAGGAAGTTGTCGCTCTACCATCACTTGCTAACATACCTGGAACCTTGACGTGTAGTCAACAATCTCCCTTTTCATATTACCCCACCAATAATGATCACAATGGTCCCTATACATTTTCGTTCTACTAGGATGTATAGAGAAACTAGAGCTATGAGATTCATCCATCAGCTCCTTCTTTATTTTAGAAATATATGGAACACATAGTCTTGTAAAAAATTTCCATACACCTTCTTGATCAGTATTGAACTCAGGAAACATCCCATCCTTCATAGCCTCAAACTTCTTCTGTAACAAAGGATCTTCTTTATAATCTTTCTTGATCTTATCTAGTAATTATGGTTGAGAAATAATTTGGGTTAGGGTTGATGAAGTCCCATACTTTATAATTACCAAGTCCAGTTTTACTAGGTCATTGATCAATGGATCTATTTGAATCCTCATAATAGACATAACAACTGAGTCTTTCCTGGTTAATGCATCAGCATCTTTGTTTGCTCTTCTAGGATGATAATGAACTGAAAAATCATAGTCTTTAAAAAGTTCCAACCATCTCCTTAGTCTCATGTTCTATTACTTTTGTGTGAAAATATACTTCAACCTTTGATGGTTTGTGTATATATCACATGTCTCCCCATAAATATAGTGCCTCCATATCATCAGAGAAAAACCAACCGTAGGCAGCTCCAGATCAGGCGTAGAATAGTTCTTCTCATGAGTCTTCAACTGTCGATATGCATAAGCAATGACCCTGTCATTTTTTATGAGGAATCACCCATTCCCTTTAAGAGATGCATCACTAAAAATAATGAATCATTCTCCACTTGAGGGAAGAGTTAACACATGTGAAGTAACTAATCTTTTCTTCGGCTCTTAGAAACTTTCCTCACACTCCTTTGTTCAGATGAATTTGACCCCTTTTCAAGTTAACTTGGTTAATGGATTAGAAATTTGTGAAATGTTTTTCACAAACCTCATATAATATCCCTCTAATCCAAGGAAACTATGAATCTCAATTATTTTTGTAGGCGGAGGCCACTCCTCTACAACTATTGTCTTTGCAGGTTCAATTGTGATTCCTTCATTGGTTACAATGTGCCCCAAGAAATTAACTTGTTGCAACCAGAATTCACATTTACTGACCTTTTCAGAATCCTCTCCTTTCAAAGAGTTTTCAAAACAACCATTAGATGATCCACATCCTCCTCAAGACTTTTGTAATTTATCATAATATCATCAATAAATACTACCACAATATTATGAATCTAGTCCTCAAAGACTCTATTCATTAGATCCATAAAAATAGCAGGTGTATTAGTCAGTCCAAAAGGAATAACTACTAACTCATAATGAAAATATCTTGATTGGAAGGCATTTTGTGGAATATCATCTTTCTTCAACCTCAATTGATGATAACCAGATCAAAGATCAATATTAAAGAAGAATTAAGCCCCACAAAGTTGGTCAAATAAGTCATCAATTCATGGAAGAGGGTGATTTTTCTTTACTATGATCTTGTTCAGTTTTCAATAATCAATGCATACCTGCATCAATCCATCCTTATTCACAAAGAGAACAGATTCTCCCCAAGGAGACACACTCGGTCAGATAAACCCATCCTCCAAAAGATCTTGGAGTTGTTTCTTTAATTCCTCCAACTCCACATATTCAATCCTATATGGGGTCTTTGATATTGGATGAGATCTAGGTATAAGTTCAATAGAGAACTCCACCTCTCTTTCTGGGGGAGGTCCAGAAAAATCCTTAGGAAATACATCAATATATTCCTGGACGATGGGAACATTTTCTATCCTCAAACTCTCATTTCCTTCTTCTTCTTAACCAATAAGCTCCATAAAGAAGGATATAGGAGGTTCTTCTACACAAATACCAGGTTGATATATCTCTCTTTGGAAGATAACTGTAGGTTCTCCATTCAATACTACTGAGATTTCCTTACTTCTTCATTTGATCATAGCATTATAATTTTAGAGTTAGTCCATCCCTAGTATAATGTCAAATTATAGCGTGGGAATGACTACAAGATTTGTGATAAGATTGTTCTCACAAAAGTAAAATCTAGAGTTTCTAAACACTGATAGTGCTTGGATAATCCCACTAGGAGTTTTGACTGATAAATGTACTTTTAGCAAGTCGGGGGTTGATTCCAAATTCTTTGCAAACGTGGAGTAAATAAAGGAATTCATAGATCTAGAATCAAACAAAGTACTTTCTAGATTTGAGAGATCAACAAGGGTACATGATACCACATCATTTAGAGCTTTAACATCAGTTTTCATGATTGAAAAATCATGACCTTTCTCCTTTGGTCTTTGTTGAGGTTGATTGTGGTTCCCCTCTAGTGCCCTCAGATTTGGACAATGACTGACTAAGTGCCCAAGTTTTCAACACTTAAATATTTGTACATCAGGTAGGGCATACACTATCTTCCCCTTGTCATTAGTGTTTGGAAGTAGAGTTTTCACCTCACTATGAAAATTCCTCTCAATATGTCCATCTCTTCCACACTTATAGAATTTACTTCTCCCGAGTAGGCAGTTCCCCAAATGCTTCATCCCACATTTATTACACGTGGGACATTGCACTTACTTGCCTCCTATTCCCTGATCAAAGATCCTCCCTAATCTTGGTTCCATCGCTCCCTTAATGTCATTGGATTTATGAGACCACTGCATCTCAACAAACTCTAGTTCGACTTTCATTTCACTTCACATGATCTCCTCATATCTATCATAATCTCGGTTGGCTAGATTATTCCACATATGAGGTCTCAGTCCACTGAAGAATCTATCAACCTTACAACTTGGGTCCCTGAAAATGCTAGAGGTGTAATGTGAAAGCCTTGTGAAGTTCATCTCATAGCTTCCCATAGATTCATTCTCCTTCTACTTCAGCATGAGAAACTCTTTCTCCATTCTTGTTCTCATGGAATGAGGGAAAAACTTACTCAATAAGATCCCTCTAAACTCTTCCCACTCCATATCATTAACCTTCACTCTTTTCCTCATGTTTTTAATTATCTCCCACCACTGATCAGCTTATCTTTCAAAGAGATAGACAACCATGGTAACCTTCTCTTTCTTTAAACAGTGGAGCACAAAAAAGATCGTCTCGATAGAGCTGATCCCCTGCTCATCAATCAATGGTTCAGTCAATCCAATGAAGGTTGGTGGTTGTTGATGCGTAAAAGGAGTCAATATAATGTTGTTTGCTTAACGGTGAGACTGGTCTCTCATATTGTTTCAAGTTATTTCCCATCACTTGAGTCATTTGGTTCATCATTCGCAAGAATGTTTCCATTCCGGCTTCCATCGGATGGTCGTCAGCACATGGTCCATTAGGGTCACCATTTTCACAGTTCCTCCTATTTCCCTCCATGTATAAAATAATAAAACTTTAGTGAGAAACTTATTTCATTTACGGATCTTTTAACAATAATGGATTTTATGTCTTAAAACTTCTTTAAACAATTACATTTCTCTATAAATCCTTCACAATGATTCATAAAAATATTATGATTAACCAAACATATCCCCCGGGAGATTCATAACCAAGAGTGTAGTAAGGCCCATTTTTGTGTACCAGGATACCCTATTTCAAGCCCGAAACTCCTTGTCGGTGTTTTCACTCCTAGGTACCTCTATGCCAGAGTCACCTCTACCTGCTCGTATCCAGTCAGGGAAGTATTTTCTGGATAAACCACTTACTCAATACTCAAAAAATACCATGAAGTTTTCCTATATTTAAACCTTTATATAAGATTATTCCTAAAGTTTTCATAGCCTAATTTCTATAAATAACTAAACTATCCTTTGATACCAACTATCGCATCACACCTTTTTATTACATAACTTTTCATTACATTTTACATACATCAGATCTTTAAAGTCTAGTGTATTGGAAATCAGGAACATAATACATGATAACAACATAGAAAATCCTTCTAATACACTTTTAAGGATTCATAATAGGTTCATCCAAAGTACAATTACTACATCTCATATCCTAGATACATACATCAAAGGAAAGGGTGATCACGAGTCTAAGTAAGGAAAACAAGTGAAACAATTAACATGTGATCTTCATCAATATTAATAATAACATGATAAAAGTCATAAAGGCATGAGAAACGGACATATAGGGATATAATAATAAAAAGAACATGAATCATAACTTAAATTTGTGGCTAAAACATTTCATTTAGGCATTAATGAACACATCACCAAGGTTTATCCCCGAGGTGTCATAAACATTACCAAGGTTATTCACAAAGGTATCGCAAAACATGTCATCTCTAGAGATTAATTTCATTACCCAGTGCATTGGATTGATATCAGGGTGAAACATTAATATGTATTTATTTACATGTTATACACATATATAATAATAAAACATTTCATAAATAAACCATATAGAACAATAGAAATGGGTTTCATTTCAAAATTGTGATGTTTTAAAACTTTAAAAAGGTCATTATGTCATTTATAAACCATGGAAAGGGAGTGAGGGTTATATGTATGTAAATTCCCAAATAAAATATTTCTTTTTTGTTATATTTATTAACACCCATAGAAAACAAATAACTCTAGGTATTCACATAAATAAAACAAGAGAGGAAGATATAGAAATTTTGAAGCAAAATTTCTACAGCATAACGGCTATATATCATGGTTTTAGAAAATAATAAAAAGATAAGGGAAAGGGGTGTCCTATAAAAAAAATGAAACATTTTTAAGTATAGGTAAGTAATAAAGAGAAATAAGATCATGATGTCGACATTTTAATGACACACCAAAAGAAAAGGAAACTTGAAAGGAAAGAGAAAGCGCGATTTCTTTTACAAAAATTCGGCAGTCGAACGACGTCACATACAAAATTCAGAAACTCAATTGATGAGAGCGGAAAGGATATCTTATAATCAGGAAATGAAATGGATAGTACTAAAGATATTTAAGAACAAGACCCCTTATAATAAAATGGAAGTATAAGACATAACATAAAGTAAGTCAAGACTTAAAAGAGAAGGGTAAAAGGATCCCTTACCTTTAAGAGAAACATTGAAAGCGTGAAGGTCAGTACCTTGGGAGGCTTGGGGGAACCTTGGGAGGACTTCTTGGGAGTTAAGGAGACCATAAATTAGTTGAGGAATATTTTGGAATGAAATTAATGAGGGGATGACTTGGTATTTATAGGAAAAGTGAGGGAATAAATTATTAATTTCCAATGGACACCTCATCGGTGGTATTTGCAAAACCAAGGGCTTGCCCATGGTATTTTCCCATGGTATTGGAAACATGGAAAACCTCATAGAATATATCACTATTAATTTATTGACCAGAAATATTACATCATTATTACATCATTATTACATCATTAATTATCTTATTAAACACCCGAAACTCAAAACTGTATTTTTACTATTCACTGAAAAATCAACTGTTTCAAAAAAATCCCAAAAATTAACCCAAAACTAATATCGATGCTCTGAATTCAAAAATGAACTCCATTTTATGAAAATAATTTATTATTTAATTTTAATTTAATTTTCAAATAAAATCATTATTTATTCAAAAAAACAACTCTAAAACTATAACATGTTTTGTAACTCCTTAAGAAAGTAATAAAGGTCCCATAAAATTATCGTATAACCATAATACAATAAATTAACAATTTATGATTACATTTTATGAAAATATATTTCTATTTTAAATTCTAAAATTAATTATATAATTGTAAATAAAATATTTATGACATACAAAAATACCAAAACTTATACTATGATCATTTTTTCACTTTTTAAATATTTAAATTGTATTTATACATTCATGGGTGAGGTTTCTATATTTTTGGCCAATTTACTATTCATTACTATTCGTACGATTATGTTACTATTCATACTTTACTATTCACTAAAGATCAAGTTGATCTTATTAGACTCTAAATTTCTCACTGATCACAACTATAGCAGACCATTTTTTGTAAATCATTTCACATTATTAATTATTTAAAGAATATAAAAATATTTTAAAATACCAATTTTTTTCATAAATTCATCAATAATACACATCCAATATTTATCGGGATTTTTTAAATTCACAAAATTTTCCATAATAATAATTAACAATTTTGTTTATATAAAAGGATTACAAAAAATAGCTAAGGTGTCGTTACACATCCCCTTATAACACCAGCTTAGGACCTAAGTTTAAGGTGTGCTCTGGTGATAGAATCCTTGGGTGGCTCAGACAACATTGCCTGAGTGGTGATTTCTATTAGCTTGAATTTCTCCCTTAGGCGGTTCCGTTCTGGCTTCACTTGTTGATGTTCGTCTTCGGCATGGTCCAGAGTAAATCCCAGTGATGGTACCTCCTTCCCAAGCTCCAACAGATGGGATTCATATGGCCTGAGTCAACTTGATGAGGCCATTCAATCTTGTTTCTGTATTAATTAACTAAGATAATTGTATTTATAAAAACACAGCATTTAGAGTATAGTTTCCAACGGTCATATTGAAAATGGTCATATAACAGTCAAAACCAAACTATATTATTTTATTTATACCGACTTCATTAATTAAATAATATAGTTTTGTTGAGTATAATATAAAATAACACACAAATTAGGAAACAAATATAATTAAAAAGTTCGGGTCGTTACAGAGGAGGGATCCCACTAGGGGACGTCATCATCAACACCTATAGTGGCCCATGTCACCACTGACACATACTATCAATTCCCCTTTTATACTAAACATGGGAACTTATACGCCTGACCCAGATCGAGGCCCCAACTGCCCAACCGGTAGGTTGTGACGACTCTCTTGGTCACCGACACAAGTAGTGCCCATCACAGGCTGACCCGTGGTGATGAAATCTAGCACAAAGGTCCTCCCTATGCCACCACCAATGAGAGTGTATTTACTCCCCACTCCCAAGCTCATAATGGAGGTCCCTCTCCCCATGCAACCATCAGTCTATATGAAGGCCCTCTCTGCAGCACTGACATCTAGCAAAGATGTTTCTTTCACACCTACGATCACAAGTATGGATTCATTTCTCATGTCGCAAGTCGGCCATGCAATGATCCTCCTCACCGGGTCAACCATCAGTGTTGGGGTCTTCCCAATGTTCTTACTACAAATGATGAAGGTCCTCCTCATCCTGGAAATCAGTGAATTAGAGGTCTACTTCACTTCATTGGAATCTAACAAGTAGGTCTCCCACGCATTTAGTTTTACCAGTATGAAGGCCCCCTCGTACCGTCTCTACTAAGGGAAACAATAATTAAAGTACTGCACATGCTACCACTAGCTCCAGCGGAGGTCCTACCCACTCTAACACTTCCTGTGGATACTCCCCCATGCACTAACTAGTTCACATGGAGGCCCTCCCTGTGATGATTTTGACCTTTTTTCGAGTGCTCCCCGCAGCTTGACTCACCCTGGAAAAAGCCCTATCCTCCGTAGAATCAGTTTGGCTGAAGGTCCTCCTCATATCCAAAACCTACCCTATCTTGATGTACCATACTGGGGTAGGAGGGCTAGTTTCTGCTGCAAAAGGAAGAATAATAGGAAGCTTCAGACTGCGATTAAACCTGTTTGTCCGACTCCAAGGAAGAGTACGATTCGATAATGGAACTATCACCTTGATCCTCTATGATGGGGTTCGGGGTACTAAAAATGTGTGTAATCCTCATCCCTCTAGAAAGTGAGGTTCACCGGATGCCTCCATCACTAAAAATATACATCCAAGATGAGGAAGAATTGGCCTTTTTTAGGGCATGGTCGTGCAATCCTCCCTATCATCAACATGATCATTCTCTACCTTAAGCAAAGATCACGAAGAGTTTCTACGGGGACTAATAGAGGATGAGAAATGGCATGAACCACCATATGTAACTTCTGCCCATGAGCAGGAAGCTATAGTCACTAATCTGTCTTACTGATTTGTGGTGGCGTAGTCGTTGCATTCTTCAGAAAACAACCCATGATGCGGCAGATTTTTAACTCGCTCACTGTATTTTCCACTGGACATTCTACCTTATCAGTGCTCCACATCAGTTTCATTACTGGTCCCTTAGACACCCCGAGTCAATGAATTGGGAAACCAAGGGCCATACCCTGAGTCTGAGTTGAGGAGCTTATGGGACTTTCTTATAGTGGACCATTTCCCAGTGATGTTCTATCCAGTTGCAACCACAAACATTTGTAATTCATAATCTCTTACCTAGGATGAGGTCGTGTGCTTTTCCCAAACCCTCTGGGAGATGCACTTCCATCTCCGTTATCGGCAGATGGCTTACCCCAAGATCCAATAACACCTTGATGATATTGGCTAACAAAGCTGCGTGGTCAACTTGGTTGCGCTCCCAGTGGCCCAATGCCCTCAGTCACCCAATTTCCCTTGGGACCTCCAGCAATGATGCATCCAAATAATTTAATTGGTTCAAATAATTATTAATGAGTAATCTCTCCATGTTCAGATATGTGGTTTAGGGAAGTATACTTCCATTCATTTCAGTTCTATATGGCACCGGCCTGATTTTCCAGGAAATATTGAGGGTATTCCATCAGTCACAACCGTGGTTAACCTAGAAGACCTATCAGAGTAAGAGAATGACCTAGAGCAACTTGAATAGAACATACCCCTTGGGGGGGGGGGGTCCACACCGATTAGATCCATTGGTAAGGGTTAATCACTAGTAGATAAATTTACGGGTCCTTCCTCCACCTTTCGAGTCATTATCCCTTGCTTGGAATCCTAATAAGGGAAAAGAGAATCTTGCGGTTGTCATACCCTCTAACCCATTTGTCTTAGAAAAAAAAGACGGAAGATAACCCTAAAAATGTTGTGTTGCATTAATAGCTCATGGAGCATAAAAAATATAGTCTATGACCATATCATTGAATGCGCCGCAGAACAATGACCAGACTATGGTAATCCTAGACCGGGGCAGAAGGGGTAGGTAAACCCCCCCCCCCCCGGAGATTTGTCTCTGGGTGACATCAACCATCCTGCCCATGTAGACAGGGTATATTCCAGAGTCTGTGGAAAGATGACATGATATGCCTCCCCAAATCCACCTAAATTGCATGATAGCCCTCCCCAGGACCCAGCTCAGGTTCCCCCAGCCACTCTACATGTCATCCCCCCAGAATCCCCTTAGGTTATCCCCTCAGCCACTCCATGAGCTATTGGGCCTGCTTATAATGTTAAAGAACCTTCTGATACAATGGTGGTTAGGAATCCTCGTCGAGACATGATTCCCCACCCAGATGATCCAATGACAACGCTCATTTCCGACCTTGGGGCATTGGAAACTCGATATGTGTCAATTATACCTGATGGAAAGACTTATCCGGCATGGGTGGATGATATTCCATCACCCCTAGTTTCTGAATTTCTACATTTTATACCTTTAATGGGATATTAGTCCCGTTTCAACATCTATCCCACTTCATCTCAAGGTCTGGACCCATGTTGGGAACTCCAGCATAGCAGGAGGCCTGCCAAACTCCAGTGTTTCATAAAAAAATTGGAAGGGCCCACAATTGTCTGGTAAAGATAGCTACCCATTGGGTTAGTAACTGACTGGGAGGATCTTTTTAGGTATTTTATTTAACAATTCATTTCCAACACCCTAAAGACGAGTATTTATGACCACTTCAAGTGAAATCAAAGGTCTGACATGCACGTCGCAGACTTTATCGCTAGGTGGAAAGGCCATACGTATTTCATGGATATGCTTCTCACCTATAAATAGATACAGACAACATGTGTGGGGAATTTCAAGACCGAACAAGTCCCCTCTCTCATCATACAGAACTACCCAGGGGGGATTTTGGGATTTCTCTAACAAAGCCTAGCATCTAACGGAAGCCTTGCAGCAGGGCAAGCAGGCATGTTTGTTACCTAATGTAGTTCCCACGATAAGAGATACAAAGTCCGATGCCACCATGGTTACAAAAATAGTGAACCCTATGCAGTTATAGTTATTACCAATGGAGCCACATCTATATCCTCATAGAGTCCCACCACCTCAGGTGAAACCTCAACCCCGGCAGCGCCCACCTCAGAATCGGAAGGCACCACGTATAACACACTACCACCACCTCAGTGAGATAATATGGTTCCACCTCCTCAACAGGATCCTCTATCCCCCATCAGATCTAGGCTCCTAGAGCCCCCTTCATGGATAGAAGGAACTAGACCTACTTATTTAATGAGGCTTAAGTCCTCAATTATTTATAAAGTAGATTGGACCAGGTAATTCTATGGTTGTTGGAATGCAGGATGCCCGAAGAGGGAGATCTCACGGATCCCCCTAATTACAGCCCCTATCCCCAGATCCTATAGTTTTATGTGCTTAAATAATGGCTCCAAGACCAGGTTGATAATAATTTATTATTGTTAAGTCTATCCCCAACACAGGTGTCATGCATATTCATAAAGCTTGACAACACCAATGACAACGAAGGTGAGTGGAAGTGTGTTTCCAACCACAGGTCCCAATGATATGATGACTGGATTGCTCACAGGGTAGTCACCCAGGCCAATGATATTATCTGTGCACATTTGAACCATCTTGAGCCTTCAGAAGTCACCATGTCACCCATATCCACTACTTCTAAGTCAACATCTCAGTCTTCCACTCCCCAAAAGAGAAAGCATCAGTGCTTCAAGGGAAAGAAAATTCCCCCACTGATACCATCTTTATCTCATACTCTCAGTGACTTCATTCCCCCAATGTTCAATAGTGCCCCCAAAATACATGAAGTGATAGAGGATTCTTTAAGTGATGACCAAGGGTATGCTTTAGTTAATAACGTGGAGCTGGTAAACCCCTTACATTGTTCCTGATGATGAAGAGTGCTAGACAGATCCTCGCAAAATCCCCACCTGACTCCAACATCGATGGAGCCATGGTTATATGATTCATTGGGATAGTTCTTCCTTCCAATATGTGAATACCACTGAAACAAGACAACATGACCAATGTATAGATTTGAACACACAACCTTATTAGCCTGTTTCAGTAGACCTGCCTCCATTTTCGTTTGTGCTACTTAATCAGGAGGAGCCACAATGACTGTGCTACGATCATACACTTTATGTTTAGAGTTGACCTTCTCCATCTATCCCTCATCTGGTATCCCCTCCATGTGTTTTTACTAGTTACCATTAGAACATTCCCAGCACCTTTCAGTCACTGGTTCAGCTAAAATGGAATGTCATGCCTCCTATCACAGAATGACCTCCCATTAGTTGAAGTTCATTCTGGGAATAGAGGTATGATATTATTAATAATCTTTCCATAATTCTAGTGAATATATCTATCCTTATGGTTGTTTTCCTATCAGTGGATATGTGTAAATACATTATTGAGTCTCTAAGATTCCCCCTTCAGTTTGAGATAGAGGTAGAATCCTCATAAGCCTTCCATGTTGAGGTAGTCAAGCATATAGAATATTAGGGAATTATCTATTTCTTTATAGAAGATAAAGGTTCTCCTATACAGGGGAACATCTTCACACTGTACATCACTGGCCATTTCAACAACATGGAGGTCCACTGTTGTCTTGTTGACACATGATCAGGGATCAATCTTATCCCAGTGTAAACACTCCGAAAGATGGGATCTCTAGTGAAGATCAAAGTCACTTTGACTTGAAAATTCAAGTTTATTATAGGATGGAAGAAACAAAATTTGACAAGATCTACCTGAATACTCAGTTCAGTGGACTAGTTTCTAGCACTGAGCTCATGGTTGTCTCACAAGACACTGCTTACAACATGTTGATGGGTAGGTCATGGCTCCAGTTTCACGTGGTGGTCACTTCCTCATATCACCAATGCCTTAATCACTCCCTCAATGATCAAGTTGGCATAATCCAAGGTGATTCGTCTCCCTTTACCTCTTGTGAAGACCTCTACTTGGATGTCGACTATTATAAGAGAAAGGAAAAGAAGATTCAGGCTAACGAGGTTGAACATGCTACAACTGCAACCAACCCGTGGAAAGACGTGGATGATGCCTGCGTTTTCTAGATCCACCGATTTGAGTCCATCACCCAAAACTTTGGTCAATTCTTTGTTGTCTCTTGAATGAGTTGGAAGAACTTTCCTATGTCCAAGGAATGTAGAAATATAACCTTGTATTTCTATACAAATCAGGCTTGGTTGATCCTAGACCCCCTACTCTCAAAAGGTATTAGGTTGTCCGCCCCATGAAAATAGTAATATATCATACTTGATTATTTAAATGGGATGGGATAAACCAGATGAAGATGATGTGCCACTATTTAATTGATATCGTCGAATGTGGCCCCTTAGGTCAAACGGTAGATTGAATCAGGTCAACATCATTCATCATTATGGTGTTGGTAGTACATGAGCTCCCTGATGTTGTGTCCACCACCGCTTAGGTTGGCACCAGTGTCCCATAAGGATCTATCAACTCAGAAGAACTGCCTCTTGAAAACGGTCCCTCCTACAGGAATTAAGAAGAATATTTTGAGGATGCTCCTCCCGCATTTGAAGAGGGTGTCTCCACAACTGTAGATGAATTGGTATAGGTGAACATTGGTAACTAGACGGATCTGAAACCAACATTGATCAGTGCCGCTATGTCTGTCGAAGAACAATAGTGATATATAGATTTCATAAAGCAGCATCATGATGTATTATCTTAGTGTTATGATGAGGTTATAGCGCTAGACTTGGAGGTCACCGTCCACCACCTCTCTCTTCCAGAAAATCATTGTGGGTTCAAATAGCCTCCCATGAAGATGCACCCTTATCACAGTTCCATGGTTGAGTCCAAGGTTTATAATCTCCTCATATCCAATTTTTTCAATGTGGTCCAGTATCCCATATTGTCAGCTAACATTGTTCCCATCATGATGAAGAATAGATAGATTAGATTCTATATCAACTTCCAGGATATCAACCGTCAGTGTCCGAAGGTTGATCTTCCCCTTCTTGTGAAAAAACTATTGATTGATTTCACTAATGGGATAAATGATCTCTCTTTCATTGATAGGTATTTAGGATATAATAAAATCCTAATATCCCCAGAGGAAGAATATTCCACCATGTTCATGGCACCGAAAGGTACCTTCTACCAACAGGTAATGCCCTCCGTTCTAAAGAATTTAGGTGCCACCTACCAACGTGCCATGCATCATATACTCATTCCGATCCTCATGGCATTGGTGGAATGCTATGGGAATGATATTATGGTATATTCATACCAGTTCCATGACCATCTCAAATATCTAGAGAAAGTGTTCGGCTTCCTCCGATCCCTCCATTAGAAGATGAACCCAATGAAATATGCCTTTAGGGTCACCTCTAGAATGTTTCTGGGCTTCATTTTCAGATATAGAGGCTTTGAGATCGATATAGAGAAGATCAAGGCCATCAATCAGATGTCTCCTTTGAGTAACATTTGGGAGTTCTAAGGCTTTCAAGGACACTTAGCCTATATACACCAATTCATCAAAAATCTACCTGGCCAGTGTAATCCATTTTCCTAGATCATGAAGAAAGGTGCCAATTATCAGTGGGATGAAGAGTGTTAGATTGATTTTGAGGAAATAAAGTAGTACCTATTATAATCTCTGGTACTGATGCCAAATTTTTTTGAAAATACGTTGTTCCTTTATGTGACTACTATGGAGAGGTATCTCGATGCCCTTCTCACCTAGAAGAACAATGAGGGATATAACGTCCCAGTTATGGGTGATTCCCATAGGGACCACATAGCCTTTTGATAACATGGCCTCAAGAGATTTTCCAAAAATTCATGAGGCTTCTGACTAGCAGTGAGGTCCCTGGGTGTGAATGTGGGGAAACTATGCCCTCATTGTCAGAGTAACATAGTGGAAATAAATATATAATAGTAGAAAATGTAATAATAATACCGTAAAATAGTAGACATTGGAAGACTGAGTAAATAAAAAACCAGAACATATATATATATATATATATATATATCAATAATGATTCATGTCAAAAGTATCTAGGAAAGTAGCCAAACAAGTCAGAATGTTGGAATACAGTACTAAAGAAAATTAAAAAAGGAAAAAATAGGTAAACAACTCCAGCAACATCGCAAGCCTCAACTTGGTCACATTCTCTCTAGCTCTTTAAAAATCAAGTTCCTGAAGTAGAAGGGTTCTTGACCTTATCTATACCCACAAAAATATACTCTGTTTGGTCCTAAAACAATGACCCAAATAGGGTGTGAGATGAATCCCATTAAGCAACCACCCAAAGATCTATGCCTAATAGTCAATGAATTTATATGGAAACAATTAATCAAACGAAGTAATGAACAACGAAGTATCAAAAGTAATTAGTCATACAGTTTCAATTAAATTCATTTACACTTTTCAATTAATCATCCAAATGAAAATAAAAAACCCTCTAAGAAGTTCTCACAGACAATCCACTGTAGTTCAACAAATCAATCTCAAGTAGCCCTTTGGAAATGTTCTCACAACCTAACCCCTCTGGTTCAACTTATACAAGGATACAACGACCTCCTGGGTAAGCTCACATGGTCCAACACCTTTGGTATCATGCAAACAAAGACTCTCTGAGGAAGCACTCATCGTAAATTCCCCCTACAGTCTTTTAACGATAATCTACAGGCACTTTGAGGAAGCACTCAACGTCAATTCCCCATGTGGTCTCCTAACGGTAACTATAGACACTCTGAGGGAGAACTCAATATCAATCCTCCTACGGTCTTGCAATGGTAACTATAGACACTCTAGGAAATCCATCAACATCAATTCCCCCTATGGTCTCACTACACTTGGTTCCCAAAACCCTGTGTAATGAATTCCTATAAAAACGATGTTTAACAGCCCAAGTAAACCTAAAAGTACTACATGGCTAAACAGCTATAAAGAATATCAAAATATCAGATAAATCACTCCATCCTAACAACACTAGGCATGGAAACCAAGAAGGCTAACAAGAAAAACTATACCAAATGGTCAATAGAAAATAAAACATGGGAAACCACCTCCATTTCCTAGAAAAAATAACCCTATTTACTAAAAAGATCCCCTACTCAAGCGAACAAGAATAGTAGGCCTGAAAAGGGTTACAATACTTAAACACACAATACCCCAATCTGGGTTATTTAAAACTTCTTCACATAATATTCAAAGACTAACTATGGAAAGGAACGATCCACCTACCTCAGCATTGTAGGATCAATATAATCTGGTGTTGGCCCTGGAAACGGCCTAGAATGAAGTATATCTACAATAAAATCTAAAATTTTGAACTAAGGATATCACACAATAGAAAAGAAATCAAGGAATGAGGCTCTAGAGGAATGAATAAATCACTGCCTTGATTCTAATTCAATCGACGATGGTTGATTTAGAGAACGGATGGTCGATCAAGGGATCCGAGAAGATTCGTGCCCCACAGTCGATCCTGGGTGAGACGAGTCTAGAAGAAGGTGTTTCTTCTAATTAGACATGACCCTGAAAAATTTAAAAAATAATAAGAAAAGTACACATTGTGTCTTTTAGAAGTACATGGCATGCAAATGACTTTATCGGGGCCTGCTTTAGGAGGACTCCCGGTCACCCCACATGGCCAGTACATGGTAACCCATAGAAACTGGGTACATGGAGTTTACTCCTAAGTACATGACGTGTACTCCTTAAATATACACATTCTCTTATTTTTTCTCAAAAACACCAAAAGAGAAAAACCCATACCCAAAATGAAGGCTCGAGTTCTTACAAACTTCCCACCTTAAAGAAATTTGTCACCAAATTTCCCTATTAAAGTGGCTTAGAAGATGAATCCTCCAACAGATCCGACCCCTACGATCGTACATCGGCCTCCCTCTCCAAAGTCTCATCCTGTACTCACCCATGATGCAATATCACTCTTACTAGAGGAACATACCGGCCACAGTGAACCTTTACACTATGATCAATAATCTGGATTGGATGATCCTCAAACGATGCATCCACCTCCAGATCAACCTCCTTAAGGTGAAAAATATAAGACGAGTCTGTGAAGTAACACCATAGCTGAGAAATGTGGAAGACGTCTTGTATAGCTCGATACCTCTGAGGTAAGTACAACTAATAGGAAACTATCCCGACTCTCTCCAAAACCTCAAAAAATCCAACATATCATTGAAAAAGCTTTCCCTATCTCAAAATCATTTTATGTCCCAACATCGGTGTGACATGTAGAAAAACATTATCTCCGACCTTGAATTCCAGAGGTCGTCTCCATCAATCAACATAATACTTTTTTCCTGACAGTACAGTAGTCGTCTTCTTTTGAATCAACTCCACCTGCTCTGTGGTATCCTGAACAAGATGAAGTCCCTGCATAGCTGCCTGTCCTACCTCCATCCAACATAAGGGTGATCAGCATGTCCTACCGTACAAAGCCTCATAAGGTTCCTTCTGAATAGTTGTTTGATGTAAGAACCCAGGTTTTTATAATGGGTCAAAATCCCGAACCCGTTTATATTTTTGACTTTTTCCTGAGGAAACTGGAGAAAATTGCCAGTTTCTAGAAATTTCTAGACTACAGGCAATGTACTTTAAGTACACGTCGTGTATATGTTAAGTGAGTGACCGACCATGTTCTCGCCTAGTACATGCCTTGTGGTAACCATGTATAAATTTCCTACTACCCGACGTGTAGTTTTAAACACGTCGTGTACCCCAAACCGTGTGCCAACTATACATGGCGTGCTGGCCTGGGAGAATCGTTGAAACCAAGTACACACCGTGTTCCCCTTGGACACGCTGTGTAGTCTAGCTGTGTATAAGGGATATAAATGGCGTGTGGTTAAGTCGGCATGGAAGAGAATGGAATCCAAGTACACACCGTTTACCTATAGATACACGATGTGTACTAATGTCGACAGGTTCGAAAAGTAAGTCGGCGGAATTCCAGCAGCCAAATGAACGGTTTAATGATATACACGGCGTGTAGTCATGAAGTACATGCTGTGTACTTTCTTTTTTTCATCAAAATGGGAAGTAGCCTCATTTTGAGGTGGAACTTGTTTCTTCCGCTGGGTTTCGCAAACCAAGTCGGTCGGGACTTCAAATCCCTCCCGATTCTTCATCTGAACCCCGATCGGAACACTGATTGTTCTATTGGAACCCCATTGTTAAGGCCTTGATTCCTCTTGATCCATTTTGTTTGATTTCTATTCTAGAACGAGTTATAGGGGTTTGAGAGGTTTGGATTGTTTTGTAGATCTACCGTTTTTTATACCGAATTGGAGGTTATTACCGAAGGAGTAGCATCATACGAGTCTCTGGTAGGTGGTGCATACCTCTTTTTGTGTATTCAGGGTCTTTTGGGTAACGCGGCCTTCGACACGTTTTCAGGTATTTTGAGCGGGACCCATTTTAACTTCTATTTCGTATTGAATTGTTTTTTGGACCTATGGTATGCCTTTGGGTATGACATGTTACCAGTTTTTCTTGAGCGTGGCCGGGTGAGAGGTCGTAGTTCATCGGGGCGTTTTCGTCGGGGAATGCAAAAATTGTTTAATTTGAATTAAATTGTTTTAAACTATTGAGTTTAATTTATTAAGCCTGATATAAATTTTTAGAGGCCATTATCACCTCAGTGTTGGTATGGGACAACACCTTTCATAGTGCAATTCAATTGTTTATATTGTGTTGCCTTTTATGTTTTCTATTTAAATATGTTATATATGTAATTGCTGAATTTCATCATCTGGACACTTTGGGTGGGGTTGGGCTTGGACCGGGTTATGACGGGTGGTTCTGACCACGGGATTGGGTGTCATGGACATCAGTTTGAGGCAGGATGACTGTCAGGTTGGGCATGGCCCGAGTTACTAGGATGTCGATGCCATCAGACATGAGCGACATGGTCGCAGGGACACGAGGTATCAGAGATGTCGTGGATTGGGTACAATATTGGTGATTCCACTCACCTGGGACTTTGGGTAGTGTGCACACAGAGATACTCCGTGATGAGGTGGTTTTGACCACTTGTGTGGGTTGAGGCCCCTGTTAATTGCGGTTGAGGTAATTTTGGTTTAGGGGTGCTTGCCGTAGGAATCCACGTGGGAGGTGAGGAGCCTTCAAGGGATTGAATTGAGGCTATTGGGTTAGGGGCTGAGGCTCGCTATTATTTGGGGACAGATATTGCTATCCCTCTGGATACTTTGTTTAAGGGAAGACATTTTTGTCCCTCTGGCTATTTATTTGAGGGCAGACATTGTTTTCCCTCCGATTATTATTTGAGGACAGGCATCACTGTTCCTCTGGATTACTTCTTGGGAGTGCCTTCGAGACGTAGGTACTTGAGACATGTGGTGTTAGGGGGAACATGGTGCCAGGTTACATGACAGAGATTTCAGCGTTGGCCGAAGCATGTGACACTCCTTGGTGGATACTGAGCACCACTGGAGTTTGGGTTTATTTCTATATTTTTCTGTTTATTGCTTTCCTTATAAATGCATGCATGCTTAAACACCGATATTAGGTATGAAATGTTGGGTGGTATCCTACTTATATTTTTCTCACACCCTGTATGGGCCCCCTGGGACATGTGCAGACTTTATGTATTTACTTACAGGAAAGATGCTAGCTACAGGAGCTGGGCTGTGTTAGTTGTTTCGTGGATATGCTATGGACCATGAGGTCTTACCTAACTGGGCTTTACCTTGTCTTGTTTTCTTTCTTTATCAGTATGATTACTTTTTGTAGCTACTGTTGGTCAGCCATTGTCTCCCTTTTTATATTCAGTTACGTATGACCTGATTTGGATGCATGTTTTACTATTAGGTAGTAGTTACATGTTATCATCACGCTACTGAGCTTATTTCTGCTTTATTGGTTTACATTTACTGCTTCCGCTTTTTATCTATATTGATTATACTTCCGCTCTGTGGGTATGGTTTGAGTCTGCCGAGCCTTTTAATTCCACTGCATTTTTATTTTTATACATAGACCATTACCCTTATTATTTTCCTCCGAGAGGGTATAGCCTCCCCAGTATACCTATAAGACCCTCGCTGCTAGTCGACATACTTTGGAGTTCGGGGAGGTGCGCCTAAGGTAGTGACACCCGACCCATTTAGCACTGTTCAGGTGGCTGTTTGGGTCTGGGTCATTACAAAGTGGTATCAAAGTGGTTCTCCACATGGATTTAGTAGCAGTGTTTTGCTATATACTAATGATTTTGAGACTTCTATTTTATTTCTGCGAGTTTTACTATTTGGGATATGGTAGACTGGAGATAGGTTGTTACTGGAATTGGGTCTCTAGCTTGTTCTTGGGTGCCTGCAGCCCCAGGTACGAGGGAAGGACCATGTTTCCATGGGTGGGGATATGTTATTTGCTTTTTTTCTTAGATTACAGTTGATATATAATTTCCACCTCGGTGGCTCACTTGGTGTGTGCTGTTATTGATTGTGATATGTAACCCTTGACCCAGTATGGTAAGGGAGAAATGGACCTTAGCCTGGTAAGGCAAGGTTTGTTGTTATCTTTTGATAGTCACATTTTTAGGGTATTTCAATTTCATAATTGCATTTATGCTTTGTGAAATGATAATACCATGTGAATAAAAATCAAATTAACATGATTGTATTCTATGAAATGTGCATAGGTGAAATTCCTAATAAAATTTCTTATTGTTACAATGTGTATTACATTATTTATATTTGTATAATTTCATGTGACAGGGTATTTTGGGCTGGCTTTTGTACAAGCAGGCAGGTACTATCCGTTGAGGTGATTTTGATCATCAGGATTGGGCGACTCGGTCGTTAGTTTGAGGAAACTTTGGTTGACGGGACGGGCAAGGCCCGATGTACTTTTGATACTTGGTTTCATTAGGTGTGGGTAAGGAGCCCACGAGGCCAGGATTCTGTGGGGCATGGGTTATAGTGGGGGAGTGTAGGGGTAGTAGTTATGCACATCCATTTAATGCTTTATTATCTGTGTTGAATATATATTATATATATATATGGGTTGTATGACCATTTATGGTATTCAGCAGGTTACTATTTGGGTGACTCAGATGGAGCGTCAGACGGGAGATGATACAGTGCCGCAGGTGCTGGATCCGGTTCAGGATTCGGTACATGTAGAGCACGAGCCTCAGGTACAAGCTCAGGGACAGGATCTGGTCCAGGATTCAGTATAAGCAAGACAACAGCCATGTTTGGAAACGTTCAGGCCATGGCTCGACGAGCAGCTCTGAGCTAGTCTGGTGTGGGTCTTGTAGGGGATCAATAGAGGCGCGTAGGGTACAGATCCATATATGGAATATCTGACGCGGTAGTTCCAGTCGCAACACCCAATTCTTTTTCCGGGTGAGGGTGGTCCGCAGGCAGCTGAGAACTTGATATAGAGTATGCAAATGATCTTCGAGCAGCTCAAGACGCCTTCAGGGTGGAGGGTCAAGCTGGAAATGTACATGCTGAGAGGACCAGAGAAGCGATGGTGGGATGTACAGGTTCAGGATCATCGGCACAAGGAACTGGCATGGAAGGACTTTGAGGACATGTTCTTTGATAACTTCTACCCAGAGACACTGAGGGACGAGAGAGCTTGGGGGTTCTTGAATCTTGAGGAGAGAGACATGTCTGTAATAGACTATGAAGTTACTTTCACAGAGCTGTCTCTCTTTGCACCTGGTATGGTAAGTGATGACGCGACTAGGGTGAGGCGCTTAGAGGATAGCTTACGACACGCCATTCGGGTCCAGGTGAACATCTTCAGGCTAGGTTCCTTCTCCGAGGTAGTGAACCAGGTGCTTGTAGCAGAGGGAGACCAGAGGGATAGGCCCCCGGTTTGCCGGGTGACAACTTCAGGTGATGGTTCAAACAACAAGAAGCGAGGACGAGATGAGTTCCAGTAGGGCAGTCAGGGCAGGGATTTATCTAGACCACCTCGTGGTAGTTCTTCAGTGATTTGTTTTCAGTGTGGACAACTGGGAAATGTTCAGACATAGTGCGATAAGCCTCCAAAGGAGTTTCAGGAATGTGGGTAGGTCGGGCATCTGGAAAGGTTATGCAGGAAGCCTTCACAGACAGCCAACAGACAGGGACCAGGGCATATGGTGGAATCTAGAGTTGGTTCAGGTTCGGTACCAGGCGAGGGTAGCTTGGTTTCAGCTACACGTGGAGGACGTGACAAAGACAACGGGATCCATTTGAGGGGTTAGTGGCTGGTGACTGGATCAGTACCACAGGGAGGTCAGGCATCAGTTAGTCGTACTTCAGGCTAGGTGCACGCCGTGAAGCTGCCAGAGGCTGAGCAGGCTGGTGAGACGATGATGGTTAGAGGTACACTGCAGTGTTGCTGTGATCTCCACGTTTCCTTTTTTTCATGACCGGTAGAGTCATGTCTGTTTTGAGTGCACATGGTGCACATAATCTATGTGGATTGACTAGATTCTAGTAAGTGGGATTGTAACCATATTGGGAGCGTGATATATTCTCTCTATATATATATGTATGAGATGCGTAGCATCAGGTCATCGAGGGTGTGGGTTACTTAAGGTGCCTTGGGCATCGAGGCATCGAGGATGCGGGTTACTTAAGGTTTTGTGGGCATCGGGGCATTGAGGATGTGGGTTACATGAGGTGCTAGGCACTAGGACCTCGTAGAGGCGGACACCGATGCGGTGCAGGCTACGTTGGGTGTCAAGAGCGATATAGGAGCACCAATGAGGTGTAGGGGTGAGGATGCGTCATGAATGGACTATGCGTCCAGAAAGCAGGTTAGTAAATGTTGTTGATTTATGTTTTATTGGGTTGAGACCATGTTAGGCGATTCTTAAGGTGGGGATCCCCTTTGAAGAATTTATTCGGGACCTTTGAGACCGGGTTTTTTGGGTTGATTTTTTTGGGGTGGTATGTTTGGTGTCATCTCTGGGTTTTGTTTGATAGCTCTGGGACGATCTATGTTAAGGTGGAGAGATTGTAAGAACCCGGGTTTTTAGAATCGGTCAGAATCCCGACACTCTTTAAATTTTTGACTTGTTTCTGAGGAAACTGGAGAAAATGTGCAGTTTCTAGAAATTTCAAGACTACAAGCCGTGTAAATTAAGTACATTCCATGTATATGTTAAGCGAGTGACTGGCCATGTGCTCGCCGAGTACATTCTATGTGGTAACTGTGTAGAAATTTCCTACTACACAGCCTGTATTTTTAAACTTGTCGTGTACCCTAGACCATGTGGCGGCTATACATGGCGTGTAGGCCTATTGGCCAGGGAGAATCATTGAAAACAAGTACACGACATTTTCCCCTTGGACACACCATGTTGTCAATCCATGTATAAGGGAAATACATGGTGTGTGGGTAAGTCGGAGAGGAAGAGAAGGGAATCCAGGTACACGCCGTGTACCCATAGGTTCACACCGTGTACTCATGTCGGCAGTTTCAGAATGTAAGTCGGCAGAATTCAAGCATCCAAATGAAGAGTTGAATGATATACAAGGCATTTAGTCATGAAGTAAATGCCACGTACTTTTTTTGCGTTAAAATGGGCAGTAGCCTCTTTTTAAGGCAGAAATCATTTCATCCGTTGGGTTTCGTGAACCAAGTCATTCGGGACTTCAAATCCCTCCCAGTTCTTTATCTGAACCCCAATTTGAACACTGATTATTCCATTGGAACCCCCTTGGTAAGTCCTCGATTCCTCTTGATCTATTTTGTTTGATTTCTATTCTAGAATGAGTAATAGGGGTTTGAGCGGTTTGGATTCTTTTGTAGATCTATTGCATTTTAGACTGAATTGGAGGCTGTTACTGGAGAAGTAGCATCGTATGAGTCTTAGGTAGGTGGTGCATACCTCTTTTGGTGTTTTTTTGTCTTTTAGGTAACATGGCCTTCAAATCATTTTCGGGTATTTTGAGTGGGACCCGTTTTATCTACTATTTCATATTGAATTGTTTATTGGACCTATGTGATGCCTTTTGGTATGCCCTGTTACCAGTTTTGCTTGAGCGGGGCTGGGCGAGGGGTTGTAGCTCATTGGGGAATTTTGGCTAGGGAATGAAAAAAAGGTTTAATTTCAATTAAATTGTTATAAATTGTTGAGTTTAATTTATTAAGCCTGATATAAATTTTTAGAGGCATTTAAAACCTCAGTGCCTGTATGGGACAACACCTTGCATAGCTTAATTCAATTGTTTAGTTTGTTTTTCCGATTTATGTTTCCTGTTTAAATATTTTATATATGGAATTGTTGAATTGCATCTGTTTGACCATTTGGGTGGTGTTGATCTTGGACCGGATTAGGTTGGGTGGTTCTGACCATGGGATTGGGCATCAAGGACGTCGGTTTGAGGCAGGATGACTGTCAGGTTGGGCATGGCCCGGGTTATTGGTATGGCGATGCCATCAAACTTGAGTGACATGGTCACAGGGACACATTGTGTCAGAGATGTGGTGGATTGGGTACTATATTGGTTATTACTGCTCACCCGGGACTTTGGGTAGTGTGCACAAAGAGATACTCCGTGATGAGGTGGTTTTTACCACTCGTGTGGGTATAGGCCGCCATTATTTTTGATTCAGGTACTTTTGGTTTGGGGGTGCATGCCGTAGGAAGCCACGTGGGAGTTGAGGAGCCTTCAGGGGATAGCGTTGAGTCTATCGGGTTGGGGGCCAAGGATCGCCGTTATTTGAGGGCAGATATCGTTGTCCCTCTGGATACTTTGTTTGAGGGTAGACATCCCTATCCCTCTGGCTATTTATTTGAGGGAAGACATCGTTGTCCCTCCAGTTATTATTTGGGGACATGCATCACTATTCCTCCAGGTTACTTCTTGGATGTTTCTTCAAGACGTCGGTACACGAGACACGTGGTGTCACGGGGCACATGTTGCCAAGTTACATGATAGAGATTCCAGCGTTGGCCGAAGCAGGTGACACTCCATGGTGGCAGCTGAGCACCAGTGGAGTTTCAGTCTATTTATGAATTGTTCTCTTTACTACTTTCATTAGAAATGTATTCCTTCTTAAACACCTATATTAGGTACGCACCATTGGGTGGTATCCTACTGAGAGTTTTCTCACACTCTACACGGGCCCTCCGTGATACGTGCAAACATTATGGATTTATGTGCAGGAAAAAGTCAAGCTTCAGGAGCTCGGCTACTTTAGTTTTTTCATGGAGATGGTATGGACCTTGAGGTCTTACCTAGCTGGGGTTTACATTGTTTTGTTTTATTTTCATTATCGACGTGCTTACTTGTTGTAGCTACTATTGGTTTTCCACTGACGCCCTTTTTATATTCAGTTATGTATGACCTACTTTGGATGAATGTATTACTGTTTAGTAGTAGTTACATGTTATCAGTATGCTGTTGTGTTTATTTCCACTGTAGTGGTTTATATTTACTACTTCCACCATTTATCTATATTTATTATGCTTCCGATCTACGGGTCTGGTTCGAGTCTGCTGAGTCTTTTAATTCTGATGTATTTTTATTATTATACCCAGACCAGTACCCTTATTATTATCATCTGAGAGGGTACAACCTCCCCACTATACCTATAAGACCCTCGCTGCTAGTCATCAGCCTTTGGCATTCAGGGAGGTGCTCCTAAGGTAGTGACACTTGACCCATTTAGCATTGTCTAGGTGGATTTTCGGGTCTAGGTTGTTACATTTGAAAACTATTATTGTAGGAAAACTCGACAAGAGGTAAGTGTTTCTCCCAAGAACATCCAAAATCTAGGATTCATGCTCGAAGCATTTCCTCCAACACCTGTATTGTACCCTAGGACTGGCCATCTATCTGGGGATGGTATGATGTACTCAGAAGTTCTGATGTACCCAAATACCTCTGTAATCCCTACAAGACCCAAGAGTAAAACATGAGTCCTGGTCTGAATTAATGGAGTGAGGAACTCCATTTAAACGTACAATCTCCCATATGTACATCCTCTGCAGCTCATCAACACTGAATGTCTATTTGATCAAAAAGAAGTGAGAAACCTTCATGAGTCTATCAATGACCACCCATATTGTATCATTCCCTCGAGGTGACCTCGAAAACCTATCATGAAATCCATTGTGACATAATTCCACTTGCACTCAAAAATGGGTAACTGCTGCAAAAGCCTTGCTGGTCCCGGATGCTCCTTCTTCACATGCTGATAGGTGGAAAACCTCATGAAAAACCCAAAAACATATTTATTTATACCTGGACACCAATACTAATGTCGTAGATCTCGATACATCTTGGTGACACCAGGATGAACTGTCTAATCTGAAGAATGAAAAACCCGCATCAGCTCCTCGGGTATATCTGCTGATACCCATATGAGCCCATGATGATAAAAGATCTCATCCTCAACTACATTCCATCCACGAATAGGGTCCTTTCCTGACACACTCTCTTGAATGACTAGTCCTTCTGCATCAGATAGCTTCCTCATTCTTACTCGCTCAAGAAGAGTAGAGGTAACAAATACAGAAGAAAGAAAAGTTTGTCCCTCTCTGTCATATACCTCCAAGTGAATCTTAAAGAATTTAGCCATAATCATCCACTCACTACTAGACACCTGAAATACTTGTATCTGAGTCCTCCTGCTCAACGCATCAACCACTTTTTTTCCTTTTCAAGTTGTATAGGGAAGCTCAATGTCAAAAGGCTGAAGGTACTCAACCCACCTTCATTGTCTCAAATTCAGATTGTGCTGCATAAAGATATATTTGAGACTTTTTTGATTGGTGAAATCCACAAAATGATCTCCCAAAAGATAATGTATCCAAAAGTGTAAGGAATGAACAACTACAACCAACGTGAGATCATGCATCAGGTAATTCCTATCATGTGGCCTCAACTACCGAGTCCCATACACAACAACTACTTCCCCATATATAATAATTGTTCCCAGCACAATACCTAATGCATCACAGTATACAATATAGATCTTTCCTGACTATGGAAATACTAGTATCAGTACTGAATTCAACCTCCCTTTCACCTCCAAAAAGGTTGACTCGTAGGAATCTGTCCAGAGGTACTCCACACCCTTCTTAGTTAGACCCGTCAGTGGTGCTACTAAGCATGAGAAGTCCTGTATAAAAGTTTGGTAGTAACATTCTAGCCCTAGAAAACTCTGTACCTAAAATGTGTTCTTTGGATGCTCCCATTAAACTACTTCTCTCACATTCTCTGGGTCTAGTGATACTCCTGTCTATGATATAACATGACACAAGAAGTTGATTTGGTCAATCCAGAAGTAGAATTTTGAGAGTTTAGAATATAAATGATGCTCTCTCAGTGTACTAAAAATGGTCTCAAGATGTGTGGCAGGGTCATGTCGAGTTTGAGAGTACACCAAGATATAGTCCACATAAACTACCACGAAATAATCCATGTATGGATGGAATACTCAGTTCATTAGTGCCATAAAAACTACAGGCGCGTATGTGAGACCTAACGACATAACCATATTCTCATATAGACAATAAATGCTCTAAAAAGTTGTAACAGGTATATCTGATGGTATAACGGCCAGCTGATGATAATAAAATCTCAAGTCAATCTTCGAGAACATCTGGGCTCCTGAAAGCTGATCAAAGAGATCATAAATCCTCGACAAGGGATATCGATTCTTGACCGTCAACTAGTTCCACTTCTGATGATCCACACAAAGTCTGAGGGTACCATCTACCTTATTCGAAAATAGGATTGCTGAACCCCATGGAGCAGTACTGGTTCAGATGAAACCCTTTTCCTGTAACTCCTCTAACTGCTTCTTGAGCTCATGTTACTCTGTTGTAGCCATCCTATAATGAGGAATGGACACCAGTGCCACTCCAAGAACAAGATCAATAGAAAAGTCCACATTTCAGTCCAAAGGAAAACCTGAAAATTCCGTCTCAATGACATACATGAAACGATCAACCACTAGATGAAAGTACAACTGTAAAGTACCATGGTCATCCAGATAAAGACTAGAAATTTGAGCTATAACTCCTCCCAACCCATGATGCTCAGGTCCTGCTCTGCTTGCATGGACATCCCATTCACCATTATGTAATAAAAAAAAATACCCTCTAGTGATGTGAAACTCACCCTATGGTGATAGTATTTGAAAAAATACTAGAAAGGAACCAACTAGTCCATTCCAAGAATGAAATCATAGCCTCTCATATCTTGGACATAGAGGTCCCAGATGATGTAACACCCACCAACCTCAAGATGTCACTCCTTTCATTGACGTACACTAGTCTTCCTTTTCCCCAACAGAGTGTCCTACATCAAGACATTAACATAAGTAAATACACAGAGCCCAAAGCTCTCTATAATAGCAACAAATATGAAACTATGAGAAACCCCAATATCGAAAAGTGTAGAAGATAAAACCGAGGAAACTAGGATCGTACCTTGAACTGTAGAGGGTATGAGATCCTACCCTTACTGGGTCTGATCCACTAAAAATGTCTAGCTTGTACCATAGCCCTATGATCCTACCTATCCACCCTGAGCTGATCCACCCTATTGTCACTGAAAGTCTGCCAACTTGATACCACAACTGCAACCACCATCTCAGCCTGAATGGCTAGGAGAACTCTTGTTCCCAAACTGATGATAAATTGGTGGTTCTTCTCCTGAACGAGGAGTCATAATGGAACCCCTATCACCAGATTCTAGTGAGAAAAACTGATAGAACCACTGAATATGGCCCATCTTTCCGCAATATCGACACTCCACTGGGTCTCTCGGGCAATGTGGCCTCATATGACCGCCTTTTTCACACTGGTAGACTACCACCTAGCTACCTAAAGGTGTATCCCACCTACTTGGATCTCTATGTGAAGACTACCTACAATGCTTCCTACTATCATCCAGAGAATTACCAACTCTGGATGTTTAACCGCCCTGGCCCACTGCTCCATAATCCCCCAGGTTGCGCTCTGTGATCAGTGCATGGATGACTATAGAAGATATGGTCATGAACCTGAAGTTGTTTACCTGAGATCAAATGTCATTCTTGAGACCATCCTCGACCTTCATAGTAAGAACTAAATCAACCCCTAGAGTGGATGTGAAGTGTTATAACTCTTTGAAGCAAAAAAGAATACTCCATGACCGATAAATTACCCTACTCCAAACTCGTTAAATATCAAGTTCGATCGACCCTCAAAGTCTCCCAGTAGAAGTAGTCCAAGAAGGTATGTTGGAACTCACCCCCATCCATAACCTGCTGTGTTCCTTCCTGTGAGACCACATCCCACCATTTCATGGCGGAATCTCAAAACATATAAGTAGCAAGCATCTCCCGTCTCTTTGGAGGCATCTCTAGATGTTAGAAGATAGATATCAGGGATTATAACCATGATTTCATAGCCTGAGGTCCTCCATCCCCTGAGAAAGATGGAAGATGCTGCTGTGGAAAGACCCATGTCAAATCTTCCATAGAAGTGTTAGGAAGAAGTTTTCCCTAGAAGGGCTGTGTATTCCTTATGAAGCCTCCTCAAAACTATACATTGGCACCTGTATCTGGAATTATGGTTAGTTCCAAGACAGGAATGATGGTAGGGTATGCTGGTAATCCCTGATCTACCATTTCCAGAGTCTGGTCACTACCCTGAATCTGGAATACAATCGGAGGACGTTGCGGTGGCATGAATCTGCAAGGTCAAGCAGACACCTTAGTTCATGATTATCAAGGACTAAAACATAGATGTGAAATAAAGAAATATGAGAAGGAAATCATTCTAGTTTTCTTTTCTATATAGTGATATACAATGTGTACCTTTAAGCCTTCAAATGGGTGTGTACTTCTACCGACCCTGGTTGTGTAAGACCCTATACACACAACATGTTCTCCCAAGATACAACATGTACTTGAATTGTAATCCCCTTCCCAAGTTCTTCTACACGAATAACCCACATGGTTATCCTAGAATGAGACCAAACTATGTTTTCTTGCCCGACATGATGTGTACTAGTAGGATTTCACTGACCCGTGTTGTTAGTCGCATGACTGGATACATGGGTTACACTACACGATGTGTTTAATAATTACAGAACATGTATAACCTATGTTTCATCCCTCCGTGTCATTAGTCACATTGGTTGACACAGAGTCCCTATAACGTGGCGTTTACATCCAATACATGGCGTGTTCCTCCAAGGATTTCCTAACCCCATGTCTCTTCCCACATAGTCAGTCACATGGTCAAGGATTGCAAGGCGTGTACATATAGTACACGTCGTGTACTTAAGAAAAGTTGTTACTTCCTAAACATAAGGATATATGTAATGTATTCACCATTACACGCTGTGTATTCTGGATTTTTCTGGACAATAAGCCTCAGAAACTATTCCATAACCTAGAAAAAGAATGAAACGAACATTTAAGTGCTAAGTTCTGATCTGTGAGGGCCTATACACTTCGCGAATCAATGTATGGCACCTTATACATTTCATATACAAGAATAATAGTGCAATGACCCACCAAATTATGATTTATGAGGGAATATAACACCTCAAGAACCAAATTTTTGCATTCATCTGAATGAATCCTTACACAATATAATACCCTATAAAATAGTAGGTATTATTTCAAGGAATCTATCACAAAATAATGCATATCTTTCACAACATCTATCACAACAACATGAAATTAGGAATGCACCCTAATTGGCATGGAAATAATTCATGGCATGTGTTCTCCAGCAGGTGCCTATATGATGCATGAGAAGGAATACCCACATCTCATCAGGTTGCAACAGAAATATAACCTCAATATTATCAACGTTAACAACACAAGGCATGTGAATCACCCAACAGTGAAGTCAAATCAAAAGTAAAATTGAAAACTAGAAAAATTGCAATAATTGAGGAAAATTAGCTTTTCCCTATGCACGAGATAGATACTCCCAGACATAGCTTATTACCAACTACTTATTCCTTCATATCTCTGACTATAAGCTCCAAAGAGAAAGTCAAGAAGAAAATAATTCATTTGATACCACTTTGTAACATCCTGGTTCTGGGTGACATACGAAGGTTCCCTATAAATGGTTGGTCACAAGGCCTGAAGCGTATTTCCCCGAACTCCAGAGGTTGTCGACTAGCCGCGAGGGACTTGGGTGTGATAGTGGGGAAACTATGTCCTCATTGGCAGAGTAACATAGTGGAAATAAACAGAAAATAATAGAAAAAGTAATAATAATTACATACAAAAATATACATCGGAAGACTAAGTAAATAAAAAACTACAACATACATACATATATATATCAATAATGATTCATGTCAAAAGTATATAGGAAAGAAACCAAACAAGTCACAATTCTAGAATATAGTACTAAACCAAAGTACAATGGGAAAAAATAGGTAAACAACTACAGCAACATCGCAAGCCTCATCTTGGTCTCATGCTCTCCCGCTCCACATGAATCAATTACCTGAAGTAGATGTTACCTTTCCCTTATCTATACCTATGACAATATAATCTATTTGGGCCCAAAATCAGGACCGAAATAGGGTGTGAGACGAATCATAGTAGGAAACTACCCAAAGATCTGTACCTAACAGTGAGTGACTATATATGGCTGGCAATAAGAAAAAGAAGCAATGAACAAGGATGTACTCAAAATTAAATAGTCCTACATTTTCAATTACATTCATTTAAGCTTGTTAATTAATCAACCAAATGGAAAAAATAAACCCTCTAGGAAGTCCTCACAACTTATCCCCTTTGGTTTGACCTATCAATCTCAAGTAACCCTCTGGGCATGTTCTCACAACCTAACCCCTCTGGTTCAACTTATACAAGGATACAAAAACCTCTTAGGTGAGCTCACATGGTCCAAACCCTTTGGTCTCATGAAAAAAAAAGAATCTCTGGGGAATAACTCACCATCAATTCCCCATATAGTATTTTAATGATAAAGTAAAGACACTCTAAGGAAGCACTCAACATCAATTACCCATGTGGTATCATAACAGTAACTATAGACACTCTGAGAGATCACTCAATATCAACCCCCCTATGGTCTCACAACGGTAACTATAGACACTCTAGGGAAGCACTCAACATTAATTTCCCCTATATTCTCACTACACCAGGTTCCCACAACACTATGTATTTCAATCATGCAAAAATGGTGTTCATTATCCAAAGTAAACCTAAAAGTACTACAAGGCTAAATAACTACAAATAATATCACAATGTCAGATAAATCACTCCATCCTAACAACACTAGGCATAGAGAGAAAGAAGACTAATAGGAAAAACTAGACCAAATAGTCAATATCAAATCAAACATGGGAAAACACATCAATAACAAGGAAAAAATAACCCTATTTACAAACAAGATCCAAAACTCAAGAAAACAAGCATAACATGCATCAACAAGGTTACAATCCCTAAACACACAATACCCCAATCTAGGGTATCAGGAACTTTTTCTCATAATATGCAAATAATAACTATGGAAAATAACAAACCACCTACATCAGAATTGTACGATTGATATACTCAGGCGTTGGCCCTTGAATCAGCCTAGAATGACATAGATCTAAAAAAATGTTTAAACCGTTGTTGATGCTCCTTTATGTCACAGTGTCTAGATTAGTGGAAAGGGAAATGACATAGCATAAAGTGATTCATCCTCTGAAGAAAACACCAAAAATTGAAAAAGGCATGAAGAAGAAGTCATTTACACTTAGGTCGTGCAACTTCCAATAAGGTTGCGCAAGTAGACTTGCGCGACGCCCAGTGGTCACACAGGTGACTTGCGCACCCTCTATGAAATTTCTCCCAGGGTCTCTCTAGCCTATAAATACCCCTGTGGGCCCCCCCATTTCGAGGAAATTTTTTTTTCAGAACTTCACATTTGAGCTCCCGTCACCCTAGTCTCTTCTCAAAGCTTCCGACAATTCTAAGGTAATTTATTACCTATAATGGAAGATATAAAGAGAGGGAGGAAGGCCTAAGTGTTGAAACTCATCAACACTTGCGCGCCTAGGTGGCCATCCATTAAGGGAAATGGCCACACTTGCACACCGCCATACCCCTTCCACATAACTTGTGCACCTCCCTTCTGAATGTCTCTAGGGGTAATATTAAAGGCTTGAGAAAAGCCTCGCCCAAGTTTTACCCTAAGGATTGGTCGTCGCGCAAGTACCCATGTGTCGCGCATGTACACCTGTGCAACCAGGACTTCCGCACCCACGCAAGACTTGCACGCCCCTCTTTTTTTGGGTGTCCTTCCTGCACATTTTACCCCTCTTACACATATCCACCTCTCCTCTTTAAGATTAAGCCTTCATAACTCTCTCCAATGCCATTCATGACATGATTTATTTGTTGGATTCCTTATCTAAAAGGAATTTTGTGGAACATCTCTCAAAACCTAGTGATTTACACTTCTTTACATCACTAAAGTTAGAGAGTTCATTCATTCAACCTCATCCTTTAAGATGATAGAATCCTTTACTTGGGCCTCCTTTTCAGGAGTAATCACTAGTCTAAATTCTCATCAATATGGGCATCCTCATTAGGATTGAGCCCCAAGTCCTCATTAATTTGGGCTTCCCTTTCAGGAGTAAGCCCCAAGTCCCGTAATCTGGGCATCCTCCTTAAGATTAATCCATAGTAATACTTCCCTTAACCTGGGCTTCCTTTTCAGTAGTAAGCCCCAGTCTCAAAGTCTACGAATATGGGAATCCTCCTCAAGAGTATTCCCCAACCATGGTTCTCTTATCCTGGGCTTCCTCTTCAGGAATAATCCCTTGTCTTAATTTCTCTTCACCAGTCTTAATTTACTTTTGATCTGGGATTTCTTATTAGGAGTAAAACCCAATCATAAGTCCCCTCCTAACTTGTGCATATTCCTTAGGAGTAATCCCCAAGATTAGAGTATCCAATTCCTTTATAAAGTACATATACCTTTATGGATCTTATTCCTGGGTTTCTTCCCCGAAGTAAAACCCAATACTCATCTATTTTGGGCAGTCACACATATATAATCCCCACATCATTGCATCTTTCATGGAACAATTGTCTGGTTTTACCAATGCATCTTGTTTCTCACACCGAGCATGACTCACGTGATCTTAGAGTGTAAATGTAATCATGGAATCTTTATTTGAGCCATCAATCATGCTTAAACATCATACTCCCTTAATCAAACTATGTGGGTTCTAATTCCTTTTCTAAATAAAGGATGCGTAGGTAGCCCATCTGCGAGTATGATCCCAACTCTGAAATAATCCATGTCCTTCTGAATGAAAATAAACTTCAAGTGCCCCACTGAGTGGCTTTAAAACCAGTATGGTCATCATAATGACCAAGAGACTTTTATGAATTGAAGGATACCATTGACTAAAAATCTCTAACAAATATAGATGATTCTCTATCGATGAAGAACATCGAATACATATAAAAGATTCTTTAAATTTCCTACATATCAATCATTTATTGTCAGATCTAAAGGAAATATCATTTCATACATGGTAATGTAATAATGATTCATGAGTATAACTTAAATATATAAAGAGAGTCCCGGAGTAGACAGTAATTCCCCTCAAAAAGGTGTGATGAGTCTGACCTCCCATCCTCTCGACCAATGCAAATTCCTAAGCATCATCATTCCACAACTAATGAGCGCCTAGCTTTGGAAAGTAGGTTCAAATGGATATGTAATCATTGGATGTTTTCGGTTCTACGAACAAACCCGTTAGAAACCGATTGGAATGTTTGAACCTTCAATCAACGAGGTCATCCCCAATTCCAGAGGAAACAAAAAATGGTGAACATGATGTGAATCATTAACCAAGTTAAAATGATTTTTTAAATATTTTGTTAGGCCCTTATTTAAAACTCAATGATAGGTCCAACAAAGAAATCAATAACATATGTGCTTACCCAAAATATGTAGCATCCTAAGTTATCTTGATTATGTTTGTTATATCTAATATGCACACTTTTCCAAGATCTTCTGTATTACAAGAATGGATTTTCTTAAGTTTACTGCTGGGAATAATTCTACTCTGAATGCATTTGCTGCTACTCCTACTGGATCATCGTCCGCTCTGAGGACGACACCACCTACTCAGCGTCTTCAACACTGGGTATAGAATTCAATGGTTAAGGAGTACTGTCAACACGGTACCATTCAAACTCTGGATGATGCTTGACAAGACCTCCATGTGAACAACTCACCCTGGTCTTCTGGACAGTGACGACCAATGATCAAGAAGCAGGGGGTGCTAATCACTGTCTCTAACCGTTTCGGGTCATTATCCCCAGAATGAAACAACCATTCCCTCCCATATTCTAGGGAGGTGAATGAACAGGTCCCTTAGGGCCTTAACTCAAAGAGACAGTAGTCCTTCCTGAGGTCTCCCACCAACAATCGCCGTCAGACTCGTGCGGTAGTGCGCCCTCAACATGACGAGGGTGTCATCTCCAGGCGTTCGGATCAGGTTCCTCAAACCTGAGAAGGCAAGACAAACCACCAGAGGCGATAACAGGTTAACAGTGAGCAGGTTATTATCTCTTCTGTTTTCAGAGAAGTCCACCAACCTAACTTGGTGGCAAGCAACGAGCAGGCACACACACCAGTCCCTTTTAATCCCGCTTTCCACCAGACTCGTCTGGAAGCAGCACACCAATCCCATTAGGCAATTCCAGTGGAGTACTACAGACAGGAACATACACCTATTTATAAATCATCAATTAGTCAGCAGGCTCGTCTGACTACATATGATGGATCCCGCCAACCCAATGTGTTGACAATTGGTAAAGAGGCACATACACCTTCTTACACTCATCAGTCCTGCCAGTAGCCTCGTCTGTCAGTATTGAAGGAAGTTCATCAACCGCATTCGGCGGAGTGCAATCCGCAAGCAAATACACCTTCTAGTATTGATCAATCCTACAAACAGTCTCATTTGGTAGCACTCGGAGAAGTTAGTTGGAAAGCTCCGACGACAAACAGGAGGTAGACTCAACTCTCTGCCCCCCACACATGAGTACTGTTAGGATTCACTGATAGGAAAAGGAGTACTGAAGTAGGCACATACACCGACTCGAAGCACGGAATGGACGTATATACTCGTTCCGGCTGCTGATGTGACCAAGCACATTCTGTCAATGGTGAAAGAGTAGAAACAAATCCCTGCTCATATTTTGGATGCCTTCCAGGACATTATAACAGCTTCAGCAGCATCACAGGGGAAGAAATGAAAATTTATCCCTACCGGTGGAGTGACACATCAACAATTCACTCTGGAACAGACACACACCTTTATTCCAGTCCAACAGGGTTGTGGGGCATACTCCCCCATATCATACAGACAACCAATTCAGGAACATACACCTGATTTGAGTGGAGATAATCAGCCTAACCTGATCATTTCTCCTGAGCAGGCACATAAACGTACCCATAATGACCAATTTCATCAACAAGTGGTTCCTAAAGTGAGTAAGAAGGCATATAAGAAGAAGACCCTCCCAGCACAGTTAGGAAATCAAGGTCAAATCTGTAACATGGCCTTACTCAATACTGAAGTTCTTGATGCACTCAGACAATTATCTGTTGCAACTCAAGATTCTACTCCCTCAGTTCCCAATAGTCGGGACATTAATTCCAAAGGTCTGCATCAGATATTTCCTCATGAAGGCTTGCTTCATGACAATTAAGCTGATCTTGATGTTTCACCTTCATATGAGAGCCAAA
Source organism: Viscum album (assembly GCA_963277665.1). Classification (NCBI taxonomy): domain Eukaryota; kingdom Viridiplantae; phylum Streptophyta; class Magnoliopsida; order Santalales; family Viscaceae; genus Viscum; species Viscum album. The sequence goes on along the minus strand of OY728135.1, from coordinate 28,383,180 downwards.
AGAACCCTCTGTGTGACCAGAAGACCAAGGAGAAAAATGTTTCATCTTTTTCTATAACCCACCATGGTGGTACTCCCCATGATGATGAATTTAGCTGTGAATGTTCTCTCCACAGTAATAATTCACATTGCCTGGAAAATTCCCCAACAGAAAATGTAGTGATGAGAAATCCCTCTTATCTTGAGGCACTTGTAAATGCGAAGCCAGTCATGTTTGACGCTTTACCAATAGTAGGTGAAATACTTTCTCAATCAGAAGATATCCCAGGGTGTAGGTCATTCTATGAACCACCCCTAAGTCATGCATATTCTAGTTTGATCAGTGAATTCTCTACCAATCCAATTGAATCCGATGAAGCAACAAGGAAGCACCAGCTTTGGTCTAATCAGGTAGAAGAATATACATTGAATGATAAATAGGAAGTACTGAATATGAGAAAACAACTAGTGAAAGGTGAACTACCAGTTATATTTTGGTCTTTGGCTGATTCTCAGTATGAAATTCCAGAGAAGATGACAGAAGATGGAATTCATGATATTTGTCTCAACATATTGAAAAACTCTTTTTCAGTTGAAAAATAAAATATTATCTTCTGATGAATATGAAAATCATATCAAGATAATAGAAGGATTAAAATTCCAAATTGACTTGGCATCTCTCTCAGTTTCTCGATATCTGAAGGCTGAAAAGAAGTAGAGAGCCCTTCAGCATTCATGCCTTAGCGCACTAAGAATATTGCGCATGTTAATTTTCAATGCCCCATCTGGTATTCATATCAGGGATGGGGTGTTCATGGAGCACTACATTTTACTGTACTCTCCAGTCAGCAATGCCCGCCAAAAATGGTCTCATGCAATGTTATTTCCCATAGCTGGCCACAGTCAATGGGTTTTGTTTGTAATCAAAAGCTTGCCCAAGAACAGGATTCAACTAGTTCCTCTCAAAATCAAGCATATAGAGAACAAGTTGTTGAATTAATCCTGCATCAGGCAAATGAGAATATCAAACACGCCTCTCGTTTGGAGAAAGAATATCATCAAGTGACAAAAGTCTCAGAAATCATCCAATGGTATTTTGAATCGGATGATAAGAGTGGATGCAGGTTGATGCACCCATCCAATTTCCGGACTAAAGTCCGCAAGATCAGGAGAGATTTCAAGAAGGTCTTAGGTGTAGCATGTCAAGAACCACCCCAGATTGCCAGACTGGGGACTCTTTTAATCCAACCATCGAAATCAACAAATAGGATTTGAGGAGTTGAGCAAAGACAGCAGGAACAGCCCCAGTCCACAGGACTAGGGACTTTTTCAAATCCTCAATCCCTCCCTTAGAGAATGATAGTCTTTCCTCAATTAGGGAAGAAGCCTCAAGAGGAACAAAGAGCCAAATTATCAGGAGATTCCCTCCAAATTATGGTTCGTCAAGAAGTTCCTGAGGGATCAAATCAACAAAAGGTAATGTCTCATCAGGGACATTAAAGAAGGAAATATCGCAGAAATGATGGTAAAAGGGATGAAATGAATTATGCATCAATTAATGTCATTAATGCCATTGTTACTAATCCACCTGATGAGGTTCACTCAGAGGGATCAGATGAAGAGGTTCCTTCTCAAGAAGTTGTACGCACAGACACAAATGAAGATGGTGTGCGTAAATGAAATCAAAGGATTACTCAGAATCTAGGTAATCCTTCAAGTAACCCACTTCCCCCTCTCCGAAAGGTGTCCAATAAGGGGAAAGGAAAGAATCAGGTTACAAAACCTTCCTCTAGGGAAGGAAAATATCTCTCACTAGAGCAAAGATTCACACAACAAGAGGAATAGATGAAGGAATTGAGAGGTTGAATGCAAAACTACTTCAAGGTAGTCTTCATTTTAAGCGTGCTGGAGTCTGTCAGCCAAGGGAATTTGTTGTGGCTACTGAGATGGATCAAGAATATCCTACACTATCATTACACCCTCATAGGTCTAATCCCATGGGTCAAGTGAAACAAAAATTGGCAGTGATACCATCAGTTTCAGTACCAGCCACCACATCTGTCCAAGTTCCACTCATTGCACCTGCTTAGGTCCAAGCTCAACTGGATGTTTCTCAAAAGTTAATAACTACTATTGAGTCATTAACAGCTCTTTTGGAAGCCATGGAGGGAATGTGTGCTCAAATTCAACTAGAAAAGAGAGCTTACCTTGAATTGGTTGATGCAATTCCTCCCGCATCAAATTTTGCAAGTACCACTTTCCAAATCTTTAATGGTTCGGGAGATCCAGAGCAACACTTAACACATTTTGTTTCTTGTTGTGATCATATGATGGGAACCCCTCAGCAAAAAGAAGTAGTTAAGATCAGGTGTTTTGTAAATCATTACAAGGGCCTACCTTTGTCTGGTAAACAAGCTCGCAATCACAGTCAATTACCGGATGGGAGGATCTCCGCCAAAAATTCCTTCTTCATTTTATCTCAACGTTGCCAAAGACAATAGTTTTTGATCTTTCAAACTATAAGAAAAGGGATAATGAAAGTGTAACACCTGATAATTTTATGAGAAATATTTTGTTTTGATGTTATATAAATCATCAAAGTAATCTTTCACTACACACAAAACTATCTTGGCTTTCTTTACACGCAACCGCGGCCTTCCTCGATAGCTTGCGTCATACGCAATACCGAGTTTCACTAAACAATGATATAATACTAAAATATTATTAAAACTAGCCATTATGAATAGTAATAACCACTTTTTAAATTTTACAAATTTTATTCTTCAAAATGGACTTCATTTTTGGATTCGGAATATCAAAATTAGCCTAGGGTGAAATTTTGGTATTTTTCTGAAAACTTTCAATTTTTGATGAATAGTGAAACCACTAAGTGGTAGTTAAAAAAACTGAATTTTTCATAAAACATAATTTTACCGCTTCTGTGAGTGGAATTTCAAAAATCCGAGAGACACGGTTGATGTCAGTAAGTAAAATGTGGTTCAATGAGATGAAAATAATTTTTGGTGAATAGTAACTTTTTACTTTTATTTACCACGTTTAAAAGTAAATAGGATAATTAAGGGTAAAAAGGATATTATTATTACCCTAACACATATCCTAATTCTATTGGATAAGTGTTATTCAACCAAAAACAACCTTATGAATAAAATATGACCATTTTGGCCCACTTGGATTAGATTATGAAATTTATTATTAATTTATTTAAAGAAGGGTTAAAATAGTTAAAATCAAAGTTTAATAAGTAAACCATTTTTAATATAGGGTTATACATAAGATAAATTCGATTGTAAATATTCATTAGAAAGATAATAATATTTCCAACATAATTATATTTTATTTATAATTTTTAGACATTATATAATTTAATTTATTTATGACACAATGATGATGCAGTAATTACCATAATAGTGACAAATTAGAATTATTCATATTATAAATACCCAAATAAATATAATTTGAGACCTTTTATGATTTACACTAATTTTCTAGGTTAATATGCCATGTTAGTATTGATTTAATTAGCTTTTTTAGAACTAAAAATTCTGTTATGAGTTTCACAAAAATCAATTACTAAATAGTGTCAAAATTGACATAAAATAGTTTTTGAAACAAATATTATATTATTAATTGTTATTTAATTCCGAAAAATCTAAGGTTCGTCCAAATGACTTAGATAAGGTTATATATATTAATAATAAACAACTTGGGGTTCGTTTGGCTTGTTATAGTGAGTTTATTAACCTTATAGTATAAGAACACAAGAAGACACGGTAAAAGTAAAATTATTTAACTTAATGATAAATCTAACTGATAAGTTTAAAATAGGAATCTAAACTTGTCTAAATTCTATTGGATGAGATGATTTCGACCCATCCCCACCTTATCTTTGAAATAAATCAATTTGGATCTATTTAAAACCGAAATTGACTTTATAATAAAATAATATTTTTAGTTATTCCAAAGGTTCCCCTCTCCTCCCTTATAAAAGGGCACCTCTTCCCTCTCTTCCTCACACCACTTTGAGACGTCAATCTCGGCCAACCCCTGCCACATTCTCCTCTAAACTTCCCTAGAGACATCCTAGAGGTCCTGGTCTTCTTCAAATACCAATTCTAGTGCCATAAAAGGAGGTCTCAAACAAGCACTTCAAAGAAGAGGTAGTGTCCGTTACCGATTATTTCATCTTTATTTCTTCTTCCACTTCTTCTTCTTTTGTTGTTTCATTATGAAGTAATAACATCAGTATCACTAATATTCTGATATGTTATTATAAGTATGAAACAACCCTATTTCACCATCTATCCATCCAATGGAAAATGAAATCACCGCGCGTGCGTACGTACGGAATACTTTCTCCACATCGTGGTGTAATATATTTTCCACCACCACCTTACATGGATGGGTATAATGGTGTAAATAATGACTATATATGATTATGTTAAAGTGATATTGATTCTAAAATAGTATACATACACTCCAATACAATTCCATGATCATGGGAATGATATCATCGCTCGTGCGTACGTACGGAATACCGTCTCCACGATGTGATGCGACTCGTTCTACATGATCTTCATTGAATAATGATTATATAAATGCATTGAATGAATGAATATGATATATATTACACAAATAAAATTCTGGATATGATTTATCTATAACCTAAATAGAAGAATATGAATTTATTCGACAAAACACCCATAAGAACAAAAAGTTATAAACACCTGAATAACAAGTGGCAATGAAATATTACTACGAAGAAGCTAAGAATATGACCATATATGATATCATAACAATAATTATGATTGTGGAATAAGTCAATAACATTATTTAAATCATTATACAGGATGTTCTAACACATACGAAGCAAATTGGACCTAAGGTAAGGGAAAATATCACAATCTCATTTTTATCCGAGATTGTTTATACTTTGGTATTTACTGGGGTGTACATTATCATCCATGTTTCCTCAATATGTAATATTGTTTCCATCCACCTACAACTTTTTAAATCCAATTTTACCCTTCGGTGAGTTTTTAGTAAAAGATATGAAAGGAATCTTTTGTCGTTTTTCTTACGAGGTACTTTTTGACTTTTCCGACAAAAGTACGAGAAGAATGTTTTTTAACTTATACGACATGAATGGAGTTTTAAAACATTATTTTCAAGAAGCTTCCTTTACAAGTTTTCAAGTTTATTTTTAAACAACTTATTTTAGTTTAAAATTGTATGACATGTTAAAAAAGGAAAATGTTATTGATGTAGAAAGGATATTTTCCTCAAGAATGGAGTTCAAGTGTTTTATCAAAATTATTTTCCAGCTAAGATAACATAGGGTTATGTTTTTATCCGTATTATTATATTGATTTAATTATGTTGTGATGGAATTATTCTTATGAATTCCTTTATCTTATATGAATTGTTTGATGATGTCACGATGTTTAAGACTCCTATTTTTATTACATGGGTTATGAAATGATGTATGATTTATGATTTTGTGGCACACATAATAATGGTATCATTATAAGATGGGTGGGACCTATATCTCCCTCCAATGAATTGGGTAAATATTTTATATCTTATGAGATAGACATGGCTGGAACGGATGGTTAAACTGGTTCAGTGAATCAAGACTGAAACGAGGAGTGAACTCGGTTCAGAAATGGACTTTGTCCACTAAGATCGTCTTGGTCATGTTTTATGTTATGATAATTGGGATTACTTTTCACTACCATGATCTATCCCATGTTATGAAATTATGATCTCTTTTGCAGGTTAAGATTTCCAAAAGTTATGTTCTTATGAATATGATGTGATTGATATTTCTTTTGTTTACCCTTACTGAGCATTTGAGCTCACCCTTTTGTATGATTTCTTTCCCCAGGTTAGGAAGAAGGTTATTAAGTAAGATATTACAAAAGGGAATATAGATATGATGAAATAAATGGGAGACATTGTAGACGGTTTATGAACCAGTTGTTTATGTTTCCTAGTTTCTAAAGACACTATACCTCTACGGTCCTTTCGTGGGTTTGTTATATGTTGTAATAAGTATGATTCAATTCTGATGTAATAACAATGTATGTAAAGTATGGGTCGTTATAGTTGGTATTAGAGGAAAGGTATAGTGAACCTTTGGAAACTAGGATTTGAAATCCTTAGTAAGAATCCTAAGGATATGTCTAAGCATAGAACACAATCTTAGTGTTTTAGAAATGACCATGAATAACCTAGGATTAGACCTTATGTGTGAAATTTTATTCTTGATTGTGTGGTTTTCCTATTATAATTAGTGTTTCTCACACTATTCTTATTGGTTTTAGTCAATGGCTGGAACCCGAAGGAACCGTGTTAATACGGAATGCGATGGGCAATGCAATGATTGTCCCCCTGAGCAACAAAACGTTATGGGAGTTAGAATGAAAAATCTTGTAGCCATGCTCACACAACTTTCTCAAGCTATGAATCATGCAGGACTTCCAAACGAGCAAAGGAAGGAGCAACAATCTGTTGAATCCATCATGAGTCAGCGTCCACCTTATTTAAGAGGGTCTACTGATCCATTAGTTGCTAAACAATGGATTAGTACTACTGAAAAGATATTTTCAGCTCTTCAATGTTCTAAACATGATAAAGTCATCCTAGAAGTGTATCGTTTAGAAGGAGATGTTGATCAATGGTGGAATCTTATTAAGAATACGAGGAAAAGGGATGAAATTGAGTCCATGGAATGGGACGAGTTCAAGAACTTAATTTTCAATAAGTACTTCCCTCGTATTCTCCGAACAAAGATGGAGAAAGAGTTTATTGAACTGAAGCAAAAGGATGATGAATTTGTTGGTACCTATGAATCAAATTTTACAAGACTTTCAAGGTACGCTTCTGGTATTATTATCCAACCTGAGAGTAAGATCGATCTATTCTTTAGTGGCTTAAATCCATGTCTTCTAAGGGCATTATCCATAAGGGACTTCAATATCTACGAGGAAATCATTCGATGTGCTCTCAAAGTCGATATGGAGATTGGAGTAACCCATCAGTCATATGGGTTTGATAAGAAGAGGAAAATGGAATTCAAAGGAAAATCTAAAGAGCACACTGAAAAGAAGATGATATTCCCCTTATGCTCAAAGTGTGGAAAGAAACCTGGAGGGAGTTGTCTTAAAGGGACAAGTAAATGTTTCAAATGTGGAAAGGAAGGTCATCGGGCATTTGAATGACACAATGATGGGAAGAAGATGTCTAATGATGCAAACAAAGGAAGGGACACACAGAATGACCCTTCTACACTTCAATGTTTCAAGTGCAAGGAGATGGGTAATTATGCCAATAAATTCCCTAATCCAAGGGTTGTTGATGATGATGGACATCAACAAAATCATAAGGCTAAAGACATAGGAAAGTCACATGCAATTTCTATCAGTGATGTGGAGTACGATAACGATGTGGTGAAAGGTACACTTACCATCCACTCTAAAGTAGAAAATGTTTTATTTGATTCTGGATCCACCCACTCTTGTATATCTGATGATTTTTCTAATTATATCACCGTATTACCTCAACAATTAGATGTTCTGTTAGCTGTGACAACCCCTAATGGCACAACAGTACCATCAAAAGTTTATAATTCTTCCCTGATTGAAGTTTGTGGGAAAGTGCTTCCTGCAAATCTTGTGATCCTTCCTATAGTGGAATTTGATGTGATTCTTGGCATGGATTGTTTTATTTATATGGAGCTCATATGAATTTCCAATGAAGGGAAGTCACATTTCATATTCCAGATCAATCTATGATCGTCTATCGATGCAAGGATGAACATAACCTTCCAGTGGAAATTTCTTCCATCGTATGGGTCTAGATTCCACTAAATGAGGGTTATTTATCTCAAATGGTTTGTGAGAAACTCACAATTAAGAATATGACCATTGTACGTGAGTTTGATAATGTCTTTCCGGAGGAATTGTTGGGTCTTCCACCAAATTGTGAAGTTGAGTTTTCAATAGAATTCGTACTGGGTGCTTTGCCTATTTCAAAGACACCTTATAGAATGGTCCCAATTGAGTTGCAGGAATTGAAGAAGCAACTCCAAGAGAATCTTGATAAGGGATTCATATTCCCTAGTGCATCACCTTGGGGAGCACCTGTTCTATTTATTAAGAACAAATATGCATCAATGAGACTCTGCATTGATTATCGAGAACTTAACAAGATCACTATCAAGAACAAATATCCTCTCCCACGCATTGATGACTTATTTGATCAACTACGAGGAGATCAATACTTTTCCAAGATTGGTCTTCGTTCAGGGTATCATCAATTAAGGGTCAGAAGGGAGGATATACCAAATACGTCTTTCCGTACAAGGTATGGACACTATGAATTTATAGTGATGCCATTTGGTCTTACTAATTCCCCTGCTATCTTCATGGATCTGATGAATAGAGTCTTTAGAGACTATCTTGATCAGTTTGTGGTAGTCTTTATAGATGATATTCTTGTCTATTCAAAGAGCAAGGAAGAACATGAAGATCACATGAGAATTATATTGAAGACCATGAGAAAGGAGAAGCTTTATTCCAAATTTACCAAGTGTGAATTTTGGCTTCAAAAAGTTGCATTTTTGGGTCACATAATCTCAAAAGAGGGGATATCTGTGGATCCAGCAAAAATAGAGGTTATCGAAAGATGGTCAAGACCAACAATAGTAACTGAGATCTGAAGTTTTCTTGGTTTGGCTGGATATTATCGATTCTTTGTGAAAGATTTTTCACGTTTATCTAATCCACTCACCAGGTTGACTTGGAAAGGAGTTAATTTTGTTTGGATGGATGAATGTGAAGAGAATTTCAAGGAGTTGAAAAGGAGGTTATCCAGTGCACCTATGCTCACACTGCCTTGTAGTGGAGAAGGTTTTGTGATCTACAGTGATGCATCCAAGAAGGGTTTGGGGTGTGTTCTTATGCAAAATGATATGGTGATAGCTTATGCCTCACGATAGTTGAAATTCCATGAGCAAAATTACCCAACTAATGATTTGGAGTTAGCTACGGTAATCATTGCATTAATGATTTGGAGGCATTAACTTTATGGTGAAAGGTGTGATATTTATACTGATCATAAAAGTTTAAAGTATATTTTTACACAAAAGGAGCTGAATATGCGTCAAAGAAGATGGTTGGAGCTGATTAAGGATTACGACTGCTCATTTAATTACCACCCTGGGATAGCAAACAAGGTGGCAGATGCATTAAGTCGACAAGACTATGCCAGTTTATCCATGATGAGGTTCAAAAAAGATCCAATATTTATGGATTTACAAAGGATGGATCTTGGAATTATAATTGAAGGGGGAAAATCGAATCTTTCTCAAATTAATGTTCAACCATCTATACATGTGAAGATTAAAGAGGCATAGAAAGAAGATGTCGAGTTACAAAAGAAGGTGATAAATGTTCCTGAATTCAACCTTGATTGTGATGGGATAATAAAGTTCAGGAATCGTGTTTGTGTTTCTCCCCTCCCTGAATTAAAGAAGGAGTTGCTGGATGATTCTCATAGTTCTTCATTCTCTATTAATCCTGGAAGCACGAAGATGTATATGGACATGAAAGAGTACTTCTGGTGGGATGGCATGAAAAGAGATGTTGCTGAATTTGTCTCTCGATGCTTGGTTTGTCAGCAAGTTAAAGCTGAGAGACAGAAGTCTAAGGGGATGTTACAACCATTACCCATACCTGAATGGAAATGGGAAATCATCACTATGGACTTTGTCATAGGACTTCCTCAAACATCCAAAGGTAATAATGCTATATGGGTCATAGTTTATCGTCTTACAAAGTCTGCACACTTCATTGATATTAGAGAGAATTTATCTCTAGATCAGCTTGTCAGGATATATGTAAAGGAAGTGGTAAGATTGCATGGAGTACCACATTCTATTATATCTGATCGGGATCTGAGATTTACCTCGAAGTTCTGGCGATGTCTTCAGCATACTCTGGATACAGATTTGAGTTTCAGCACAACTTATCATCCTCAGACAGACGGTCAGTCTGAGAGAACAATTCAAACTCTAAAAGATATGCTGAGAGCTTGCTCTATGGATTTCAAAGGTGGTTGGGATCAACACCTACCTTTGGTGGAATTTTCTTATAATAATAGCTTTCACTCTAGTATTCAGATGGATCCTTATGAAGCTCTCTATGGAAAGAAATGCAGGACTCCAACTTGCTGGGATGATGTTGGGGAAAGAAAGCTATTAGGACCAGATCTCATTGATGAAATGGCAGAAAAGGTCTGATCTATTCAACAACATATAAGAGCAGCTCAGAGTCGACAGAAAAGTTATGCCAAAAACCGAAGAAAAGACATAGAGTTTGAAGTGAGTGATAAAGTTTTCTTACGAATATCTCCCTGGAAGAGGGTCATGAGATTTGGAAAGAAGGGGAGGTTGAGCCCTAGATATATCGGTCCTTTTGAAATACTGGATCGTGTTGGGAAGGTAGCATACCGATTGGTGCTTCCACTGAATCTCTCTCAAGTTCACGATGTGTTCCATGTATCTCTCCTGAGAAAGTACATACCTGATCCTTCACATGTACTCAACTCAGAAGTTGTACCGCTAGAGAAAGATCTTTCTTATGAAGAACAGCAGATAGAGATTCTGGATCGTAGCGAAAAATTCCTACAAAACAAGACCACTAGCTTGGTGAAAGTTGTATGGAGGAACCACCAATTAGAAGAAGCTACATGGGAGCTTGAGGATATGATGAGGGAGAGGTATCCTCATCTGTTGGTTACCGAGTGACGAATTTCGAGGGCGAAATTCATTTTAATGGGGGTAGAATGTAACACCTGAGACTTTTATGAGAAATATTTTGTTCTTATGTTATATAAATCATCAAAGTAATCTTTCACTACACACAACACCAGCTTGGCTTGCTTTACACGCAACCGCGGCCTTCCTCGATAGCTTGCGTTGTATGCAATACCGAGTTTCACTAAACAACGATATAATATTAAAATATTTTTAAAACTAGCCGTTATGAATAGTAATAACCACTTTTTGAAATTTTATAAATTTTATTCTTCAAAATGGACTTCATTTTTGGATTCAGAATATCGAAATTAGCCTACAGTGAAATTTTGGTATTTTTCTGAAAACATTCAATTTTTGATGAATAGTGAAACCAGTAAGTGGTAGTTAAAAAAACTTAATTTTTCATAAAACATAATTTTACCTCTTCTGTGAGTGGAATTTCAAAAATCCGAGAGACATGGTTGATGTCAGTAAGTAAAATGTGGTTCAATGAGATGAAAATAATTTTTGGTGAATAGTAACTTTTTACTTTTATTTACCACGTTTAAAAGTAAATAGCGTAATTAAGGGTAAAAATGATATTATTATTACCATAACACATGTCCTAATTCTATTGGATAAGTTTAATTCGACCAAAAACAACCTTAGTAATAACATATGACCATTTAGGCCCACCTGGATTAAATTAGGACATTTATTATTAATTTATTTAAAGAAGGGTTAAAATAGTTAAAATCAAAGTTTAATAAGTAAATCATTTTTAATATAGAGTTATACAAAAGATAAATTCGATTGTAAATATTCATTAGAAAGATAATAATATTTCCTACATAATGACATTTTATTTATAATTTTTATACATTAAATAAGTTAATTTATTTATGACACAATGATTATGCAGTAATTACCATAATAGTGAACAATTAGAATTATTGATATTATAAATACCCAAATAAATATAATTTGAGACTTTATATGAATTACACTAATTTTATATGTTAATATGACATGTTATTATTTATTTAATTAGATTTTTTCGAACTAATCATTCTGTTATGAGTTTCACAAAAATAAATTACTAAAACGTTTCAAAATTGACATAAAATAGTTTTTAAAACAAATATTATATTATTAATTGTTATTTTATTCCTAAAAATCTATGTTTCGGCCAAATGAATTATCTAAGGTTATATATATTAATAATAAACAACTTGGGGTTCTTTTGGCTTGTTATAGTGAGTTTTTTAACCTTATAGTATAAGAACACAAGAAGACACGGTAAACGTAAAATTATTTAACTTAATGATAAATCTAAATGATAAGGTTAAAATAGGAATCTAAACTTGTCTAAATTCTATTGGATGAGAGGGTTTCGACCCATCCCCACCTTAGCTGCGAAATAAATCAATTTGGAGCTATTTAAAACCTAACTTCACTTTATAATAAAATAATAGTTTTAGTTATTCCAAAGGTGCCCCTCTCCTCCCTTATAAAAGAGCACCTCCTCCCCCTCTTCCTCACACCACTTTGAGCCATCAAGCTCGGCCAACCCCTGCCCCTTTCTCCTCTCCACTTCCCTAGAGACATCATAGAGGTCCTGGTCTTCTTCAAAGACCAATTTTAGTTCCCTAAAAAGAGGTCTCAAAGAAGCACTTCAAAGAAGAGGTAATGTTCGTTACCGATTCTTTAATCATTATTTCTTCTTCCACTTCTTCTTCATTAGTTGTTTCATTATGAAGTAATAACATCAGTATCACTCATATAATGATATGTTATTATAAGTATGAAACAACCCTATTTCACCATCTATCCATCCTACGGAAAATGAAATCACCGCGCGTGCGTATGTACGGAATACCGTCTCCACGCCGTGGTGTAATCTATTTTCCACCATCACCTTACTTGGATGGGTATAATGGTGTAAATAATGAGTATATATGATTATTGTAAAGTGATATTTATTCTGAAATAGTATACATACACTCCAATACAATTTCATGATCATGGGAATGATATCATTGCTCGTGCATACGTACGGAATACCGTCTCCACGATGTGATGCGACTCGTTCTACATGATCTTCATTGAATAATGATTATATAAACGAATTGAATGAATGAATATGATATATATTACACTAATAAAATCCTGGAAATGATTTATCTATAACCTAAAGAGAAGAATAATAATTTATTCGGCAAAACACGCATAAGAACAAAAAGTTATAAACACCCGAATGACAAGTGGCAATGAAATATTACTACTAAGAAGCTAAGAATATGACCATATATGATATCATATCAATAATTATGATTATGTAATAAGTCAATAACATTATTTAAATCATTATACCGGAGGTTCAGACACATATGAAGCAAATTGGACCTAAGGTAAGGGAAAATATCACAATCTCATTTTTATCCGAGATTGATTATACTTTGGTATTTACTGGGGTGTATTTTATCATCCATGTTTCCTCAATATATAATATTTTTTCCATCCACCTACAACTGTTTAAATCCTATTTTACCCTTCGGGGAGTTTTTAGTAAAAAATATGAACGGAATCTTTTGTCGTTTTTCGTACGAGGTACTTTTTGACTTTTCTGACAAAAGTACGAGAAGAATGTTTTTTAACTTATACGGCATGAATGGATTTTTAAAACATTATTTCAAAGAAGCTTCCTTTACAAGTTTTCAAGTTTATTTTTAAACAACTTCTTTTAGTTTAAAATTGTATGACATGTTAAAAAGTAAAATGTTTTTGAAGTAGAAAGGATATTTTCCTCAAGAATGGAGTTCAAGTGTTTTATCAAAATTATTTTCCATCTAAGATAATATAGGGTTCTGTTTTTATCCCTATTATAAAATTGATTTGATTATGTTGTGATGGAATTATTTTTATGAATTCCTTTATCTTATATGAATTGTTTGATGATGTCACGATGTTTAAGATTCCCATTTTTATTACATGGGTTATGAAATGATGTATGATTTATGATTTTGTAGCACACATAAGAATTGTATCATTATGAGATGGGTGGGACCTATATTTCCCTCCAATGCATTGGGTAAAGATTTTATATCTCATGAGATAGACATGGCTGGAACGGCAGGTTAAGCCGGTTCAGTGAAACATGACTGAAATGAGGAGTGAACTCGGTTCAGAAATGGACTTTGTCCACTAAGATAGTCTTGGAAATGAGTCTTGACTAACAAGAAATGATTCTCTATGATTATGTGTGCATGCCACAAAGTTTCATGTTTTATGTTATGATTATTGGGATTACATTTCACTACCATGATCTATCCCATGTTATGAAATTATAATCTCTTTTGCAGGTTAATATTTCCAAAAGTTATGTTATTATGAATATGATGTGATTGATATTTCTTTTGTTTAACCTTAATGAGCATTTGAGCTCACCCTTTTGTATGTTTTCTTTCACCAGGTCAGGAAGAAGGTTATTACGTAAGATATTCCAAAAGGGACTATAGATATGATGAAATAAATGGGAGACAGTGTAGATGCTTTATGAACCAGTTGTTTATGTTTCCTAGTTTCTAAAGACACTATACCTATACGGTCATTTCGTGGTTTTGTTATATGTTGTAATAAGTATGCATCAATTCTGATGTAATAAAAATGTATGTAAAGTATGGGTCGTTATTGAAAGGGTCTCAAATTTCATTGCTCTCTGGAAGGGATTACCATATTCCCTAAGCTTAGCACTCCCTCAAGAAGAATTGTTGCCAATCTGTGTGGAAAATTTATGTGATGAGTTGTGCACGCCCCTGATCCCTGTGAAATACATAAGAGGGTTTTGAGACCTTACTTTAATTACTCAACAGGTTGATTATTCTCTTATAAAGACAAATGATAAATCTCGTGTAATTCCATCAGCTCTAGGAGGGATAATGGGTAAAGCAGATACTGCTACAGTTATGCTTAAACAAGCACATGTACCAGCTTCTACATAAAAACCTTAATCTTCTTGAAGGGATCCACTTCTTGAGCGTCAGAAATAGAGGCCGTTTCGTTAATATGATCAAAGAGATCAAATATGGAAACAATTTACGGATCTAAAGAGAAAAATTTACTCTTTCCGAAATGAACAAGTTTCTGGTTACTTCATTTTAGCCCTGGAAAATTATTTGGTTCAAATTCCAAGGCCTAAGAGGCCAAAAAAGGAAGGAGATAAAGACCATCCCAACTATTTCCCGTTTCATTATATGTTGGGGAATCCTATTCAGGAGTGTTTTTTTTCAAGGACCTCCAACAAAAAACGGTCGACTTGGGACAAGTCAAACGGAAAGGTTCTTCAGCACAGGTAGCATGTCTTACTGCTACAGATCCAGAGTAGGAGGGCGAGTGGCAAGAATTCAAGAACAAAAATGCACAAAAATATGATGAATGGATGGTCATAAAAATGATCAACCGAACTCATTCCATTTTGCGAACGCAATTGAAGAAACCAATTGTGTCTTCTTCCATGAATGTCTCAAGAAAACCCTCATCATCAGAGGGAAAATACTCAAAGAAACGACATGATTCAATGAAAGAAGAAGAATCAGAAGAAGATGAGTATGTGTCAAAGCCCAAGTTGTCTTTGACTCTGGCATATTTTAGGCCATCTACTTCGAAGCCACAGGCACCATCCCCCCAAACGACACAACTTAAAAAGGCTAATCAGGCAGAGTCTTCATCAGATAAAGAGTTGATCTTTGGTTCTGTTAATATAATTCAATTAACAGATCCATATTCCAGTCATAGTTTCAATTTTGATGATACATAGTTCCCTATAGTAAACCGAGGAATCAAAGGAAGTTCTAGAGGCTCAAGATACAGGGGAAGATGTGGATCTTTCAGAGGCTACTATTCCAATCCCACCCCTGCTAGAATTGTGTATGCGGCAGAAACTCGTGGCAGATCCCTTCAATGAGCTCAACAAGAATAAGAATGTTATTCCACACAAGGAAGACTCTGCCCTAGCACAATTATTTTGGAAGATCAGTTGAAGGTTCCATCTTCTTCTTCTCAGCAAGTAAATAGACCTAATCGGTCTAATCTTCCAAAGATAGGAGTGTTACCAACTCCTATCCCAGTACAATATACATCAACCTTCAAATCATCTAATTCTAAGGTACCTGTGAAACCATAGGTTTTTATTGGAAAATGTAGAACATTGGATCAAAAGTATGATGTACTGAAACACTTGGCCCAAGTACCGGAAAAGTTATGAATTATGTATGCCTTGAGAATATCAAAGGATCTTCGGGATGCACTCATCGAGGCTTTGTCAAGTCCTCAAGAGTTTGAAACTAAAATTGATGCGGCTGAAGCCTGCCTTGTTGAGAATAATCCTATAGAATGTCATGCAGTGATATCGTTCACAGATGAAGATAAATATGATGACATGCATGGAGATATCAGACCTTTATACTTATCTGGAAAGGTCAATGGTTTAGATGTCCAAAGAGTCTTCATTGACAATGGTTCAGGAGTCAACCTCATCCCCATTCGTACACTTCATCGATTGGGCCTCATAGAATCTGATTTATCTCCTTCTACATTGATGTTACAAGAATATGATAAAAATGAACAAGAACCATTGGGAAAGATTACACTCATAACTCTGTTTGGATATCTTTTATCCAATTCATATTTCATGGTTGTTGATCAGGATTCATCCTTCAACATCTTGCTTGGTAGACCCTGGCTACATCGGTATGTGGCTATCTATTCGTCATACCATCAATGTATCAAATATTATTTTGATGGTCAAATTGGGACATTGTATGGTGAGAAATCCTCGTTCAATACATGTGAATCTCAATACATTGAGGCGGAATTTTATCACATGAAGGGAAAAGACAAATCCACAACAAGGGTGATTACCAATGTTAATGCTCCATATGGTTTGGAAAAGATTCCAGTAAACCCATTTACACATGTGAGTATAGATTATGTATTTCCTATCAGTCAAATTGACCGGATAGACTCAAATCAAAATACAATTATGGAAACATCCATAATGTCAATTACGACATTCAAGCCAGACAACATGGGAGAAATTGGTGATTCACCAAGCAATGATGAAGGCTCAAATGGAGATGTCTTCATTTCATCTACTGAAATCTAGTAAGTCTATACTTATCCAACTAGGATAGAAGAAGTTATAACAATGTTAGAGGTAAATGATGATGTCGATTCTCAATCCATCATCTCCCCTTTATTACCCAAAAAATACCATTCGTCATCAATCGGGTTAGAAATGAAAGCTTCTTCTTCAAGATGTTCAAATATTAACATCTCTTCTGATCATGAAAATTATACTTCATCATCTACTATGCATGTAGGAACAGAATATATAACACATGTTTAAGAAGAAGAAGAAGATCTCTGGGATGCTCCTCCAGCATTTTAAGAGGGTATCTCTGCCACTGTGGATGAACTCAGAGAAATAAATCTGGGTACAAAAGAAGATCCACGCCCCACTTTAATTAGTGCGGTCATGAATCTTGAAGAGAAAGAGATGTATATTTCCATTCTAAAGAAAAATCGAGATATATTTCTTTGGAACTATACATAGATTCCATGGCATGATCCTGATGTTGCCACTCATCATTTGGGTTTTCCATAAGAACATCGAGGATTCAAACAAGCCGCTAGAAGAACCCAACCAACCTATGCTTCCAAAATTGAAGTTGATGTGGATAAGCTAATCAAATATAACTTCATCAGAGAAGTTCAATATCCAATGTTTTTGGATAATATTGTCCCAGTGAAAACGAATAATGGGAAAATTAGAGTTTTCATTGATTTCATATATCTTAATCGGTATTGTCTTAAGGATGATTTTCCAGGTCCGATTACAGAACTCTTAATTGATGCAACAGCTGGCTGTGAAGCAATTTCCTTCATGGATGGATAATATGGAAATAATAAAATCCGAATGGCTCTAGAATATGAGGAATCTATAGCCTTCAGAGCCCCTCAGGGTGTGTTTTTCTATTGGGTAATTCCCTTTGGCCTAATGAATGCAAGTGCAACATATCAACATGCCATGAATCATATCTTCAACCCATTTTAGGGAAGTTTGTTGAATGTTATGTTGACTATTTGGTGGTTAAATTCAAACAACGTTCTAATCACTTGGCTGATTTGGAAATCATATTCCACAAACTTTGGCTACATAATTTGAAGATGAACCCCTTAAAATGTTCTTTTGGGGTAACCTGAGGAAAATTTCTCGAGTTTTTTGTATGCCATCGTGGTATCAATGTCGATCCTGAGAAGACAGAGTCAATCCTTGGAATGTCACCTCCTAGAAATTTGAAATAATTTAGAGTTATTCAAGGACACTTAGCCTATATTCGGCGTTTCATCGGCAATTTGGCAAGAAAAAGTTTACCCTTCACTAAATTGATGAACAAGGGAGTCACTTACTAGTGAACTGAAGAATGTCAAGAACCATTTGATATTCTCAAGAAATATCTCTTGATTCCACCGGTATTAATGCCACCTATTGAAGGAAGACCACTTATCCTCTATGTGACAGCTTTAGAGTGATCATTGGGTGCCTTTCTTGCTCAGAAGAATGATGTTGGGAATGAAAATAGTCTCTACTATCTCATTCAAACTACGCTTGAAGCAGAAACTCGATACTCAAGTATTGAGAAGTGCTGCCTAGCATTTATATTTGTAGTTCAGAAGTTGAGACACTACCTGAAACATCACGAGGTCCAATTGGTATCTCGTAATAACCCGCTCAAATTCATCCTTTTTCGTCCAATGCTTACAGGACGTCTAGAAAGGTGGGAAGTTATTTTGCAGCAATTTGATATTCAATATTTGTCTCAAAAGGCAATAAATGGCCAATCTCTTGCTGATTTCCTTACTGAACACCCTTTAGTGGAAGACACATCTTTAGATATTGAACTCCCTGATGAGGAAGTCTTCTCTATTCAAGAAAGTCTTAAAACATGGGAAATGTACATTGATGGTGCTCCTAGAAGTCCAATAGGGTGGAAAATAGAAAATCCTAAATTCAAAAAAGTTGGGTAAGGATTTGTACTCATTTCCCCAGAAAAGGAATTGCTACCTTATTCACTCTCATTATTGGGAGGCGGTATAAATAATGAAGCGGAATACCAAGTTCTTATTACAGGATCAGAGTTGGCACTTCAACCACAAGTGAATCACCTAAAGGTGAAAGGTGATTCAGACCTGGTAATCAAACAAGTCAATGGGGATTATGAAATCAAAAAAGAAGAACTAATCCTTTTGTACGATTACGTCGGAGAGTTAATGGTAGAATTTCCTTCAGAACTGACATTTTTTTATGTCCCAAGATCACAAAATGTCCAAGCAGATGCACTGGCTAATATAGACATATCTTTGGTAGATACAAATCGGGACGAGACAACCATCAGTATTGCCCACCATTGTACAATTTCACCTTGTGTTCAAGCCAGAATAGAGGAAATCAATAAAATTAGTCCCATATCTAAACCACATGGTCATACCACTAGATAGACGATACTTATCAAGGAATACCTTCACAATGGAACACTTCCACCTGAAAGAGCCAGGAAAGAACATGTCTGGAGACGTGTGGCCAATTTCACTCTTTATGATAGCCTAGATCACGCAGAGAAAATTTTCTACAAGCATGGTTTTGATGGAGTTCTCTTCAGATGCATTGATGGTGGAGAGACAATGTCTGTCATGAAAGAAGTGCATGTAAGAGTCCATGGGGCCCATCACTATGGACATAGACTATCTGATCAAGTTTGATGGTTTGGATACTTTTGGCCTTCAATGATACAAGATTGTGTTGATTTCACAAAGAAGTTTCATTCATGCCAAGTAAATTCCAACTTCATTCATCAACCCCCAGAGTTGCTTCATAAAGCTAAATAATCATGGCCATCTCCACATGGGGAATTGATGTAGTAGTACCTTATCCTTCGGCTACAACCAAGAAGTTTAAGTACATTCTTACTTCTACTAAATTCTTTTTCAAATGGGTAGAGGGAATACCTCTCAAAGAAGTCAGTTCTAAATGCATTGTTAGCTTCATCAAGTCTAACATCATTACCAGATTTGGTGTCCCTCATACCATATTGATGGACAATGGAACCAATTTCTATTCATCCTAAGTGAGGAAGTTGTATCATGAATACAAAATCAAATCCAATCATTCTTCTCGATATCATGCAGTGGCCAATGTCCAGATAGAAGCTTTCAACAAGACTCTATCAAATATACTTCAAAAGATGGTGGATAAAGATAAGAAATCATGCCCTGATAAACTCTTTCATGCTTTATGGGCTTCTCGGACGATCACCCGCTCTGCAATGCAGTCAACTCCATATTCATTGGTATATGGAATAGAAGTAGTATTTCCAATTGAGGTTCAACTACCCTCACTCAGAGTAGCCATTTGTGATCAGTCATCTACAGATGAACAATCTCAAAAGATATTGGATGAATTGGAACAGATGGATGAGAAAAGATTGGGCACCTTGCACCACTTAGAAGTCTATCAGAATCAAATAGCACGAGCATTCAACAAAAAAGTTCATATTCGTTCATTCGTTCAGGGAGAATTGGTATTAGTTCTCAGAACTCCAATGATACCAGGAACGAAACCACCCAAGTTTGATCCAAAATGGGAAGGACCTTATTCAATAAATAAGGTCTACTCCAATGGAGCATATTCTTTAATCTCAATGGATGGATAACTCATCACTACTCCAACCAATGCTAGATTTCTGAAGAAGTATTTTGTGTTATGCAAATACCCTTTATGTCCAACATGATGTTAAACTGTGATATAGTCCAGTAAAAACGTTAAAATGCAGCACCAAGGGTCCATGCATATGACCTTAAACTGTTAGCACTTACGTCCAACATTATGTTAAACTGTGACATCCTAACTAAATGATGTTAAACTGTACAAAAGTCCCTTACGTCTAGAAAGACATTAAACTACATAACCAACGGTCCAAGCATATGACCTTAAACTATTTTTATTACTTTCATCCAACATGACGTCAAACTATGTCCCTTTCATCTTCCTATATTATGTTAAACTATATAGCAATAGTCCATGCATACGAACTTAAACTATTCTCACTTTCATCCAACATGAAATTAAACTACGAAAAAGTCCCTAATACGTCCAACATGACGTTAAACTGTGTCCTCTTTTATCTTTACTGCATGACATTATACTGCACAATCCCCTTTTTTGTCCAACATGACATTAAAATGTATATTCCCCATCATCCTAACTACATGATGCTAAACTATACAGAAATCCATTAATACATCCAACATGACTTTAAACTGTATTTTGTCCCTGCTACATGACACTAAACTGTAAAGTACCGGTAGTCCTAACTGCAAGACTCTCAACTGCATAGTCCCTTCATGCGTCCTATATGACATTAAACTGTGCATCGTTAAGGTTGTTTCCACCTCTTGTTTCTCACACCAAGTATGAATCATGTGAGATTAGAGAAAACTTCAACCATAACACCCTCTTTGGACCGCTAACCACACGTAAGTCCCAACAACATTTTTTTTAGGTCGTTGTCCCCAAGAACAACTTGATCACTAATTCATTATTTAATTGAACTACGCGGACTTTGATCCTTTCCTTCTAGGCTGGTTACATAGGAAACCTTATGAGGTTCAATCCCAAAACCAATCTCTTCACATTTGATTACCTTTGTCCTTACTACATGATGTTAAACTGTACATCACTTTTGTCCTATATGAAAATAAACCACAACATTCTTTTTGAACTCTCACCTGAGAGAAAATCATTATTTACATTGATCTCTGATCATATTATATTTCAAAGACTACGTGTGTACATGGAAATACCCGAACCTTTTATCTTGGGTCAAAACATCATTGCACTAAAGTCCCCTTTTCACCCTTCATATGTACGAACCAAATCTGTACATAGGGTATTTCAAGAACTACATGCGGTTTAATTCCCATCCTTATGGGATATGTAGGAACATTTGAGCATCCCTCGAATCGAGCCCCAAGTCCTTTGGCCTAACCCCAAATTCCACTTTCAGTCCCATGGCTGAAAAGTCCCTATGAAAACACACACTGTGTATTTATTATTATGGTCCGAGATCTATGACACTAAACTAAGATCTCTCATACTTTCGTCCCACACGATGTTAATCTGTATTTCATGAACTACGTATGGCTTGATTCCCATCCTTATGGGATATGTAGTGAAGTCTAACATTTTAATTTAGGACCCACACACAACATGATTATGGTTAGCATTGATCTGTGTATTGCTACGTACATTGGACAATACCCATTTTTATGTGTCATAATCCTAACCTTTAATACTTTCAGATTTCAATTACACTTTTCTTGACTTTTGGTCACAAAATGTCCAATTTCTGAGAATTATTTTTCCTGACCATGCACCACATACCCTTAGGCGGACTTGCATAAACAGTCTACATAACAGACATGTCAGCCAAACGATGCTATTATTTGACTAAGTATCCAATACCCTTAGGCGGCCCTGCATAATTCAACCACTTAATGGGTTTTTCAAATAGTGGTAACTTCATTCTTACGAAGAAAATATCTTTTCTACTTAGTTACCTTAATGAAAATATTTAGGGATCCACAAAAAATGGCCATCCTTAACATATCTGTCCCATACTCTTTTTCATGATCTAAAAGTATCCAAGTCTATGGTTTATATTTCCCATCCCTACGTTTGTGTCAGAACATCGTAGGAGTGACATTAATCTATTGATTAGACAATCTTGTTTGGAAATATCTTCTTCATATTCAAGTACCTCTCTCCATACATCAAACTCGATGCTTTGGAAAATTTGAATCCCCATAAACTTCCATCGGCTTTTTAGTAGTAGAAAAGTAAATTTTTGAGAGTTCTTTTTCCTGACTATGCAGCATGTACCCTTATGTGGCCTTGCATAAACAGTCTACATAACAGACTTGTCAGCCAAAATATGCTATTATTTGACTATGCATCCAATGCCCTTAGGTTTCCCTGCATAATTCAACCCCCTAATGGGTTTGTAAAATAGTGGTAACTTCATTCTTGGGAACTACTTCTTATAATTCCCTTCAGACATTTTTCATATCATTCCTTAGATTTAAAATTTCTTAAGTCATCATTTACATTTTTTCCTTCATACTTGAATATGGTAATATGTTTTCAGATAAATTATCAAGGAATTGAGTCAATTTTAATCCATATGGTCAAATCTATTTCGACCTTAAACATTAGACGTTTTATGTACGACGTGCATGACTTTAAAATGACCACAAAATGCAAGGGAACACTGTATAAAAGTTGATTCCCAGCTCACTAAACATACATTTTGTGTGGTTTAGGTAATATTGAGGAATGAAAAGATTCAAAGTTTGTTGGATTATTTATAATAATCCTAGTAAAAATCAAACTATGCTTATTTTTCTTCTTTACATCAGAGTTACATCCTCTTTTCTCTCCGGATCCAACTCTTAGGGGGGGCTTTTTTTGATACTCCTTTCCGTCACATAGTCTAGACGAGTGGAAAGGGAAATTCCTTAGCATAAAGTGATTCATCCTTTGAAGAAAACATCAAAAATCGAAAAAGGCATGAACAAGAAGTCATTTACACTTAGGTCGCGAAAGTTCCACCAAATTCTTGCAAGTAGACATGCACGACACCCAATGGTCATGCAGGTGACTTACGCGCCCTCTTTGAAATTTCACCCAGGGTCTCTCTAGCCTATAAATATCCCTGTGGGCCCCCCCATTTCAGGGATGAAAAAATTCCAGAACTTCACATCTGAGCTCCCGGTGCCCTAGTCTCTTCTCAAAGATTCCGAACACTTATAAGGTAATTTCATACCTAGAACGGAAGATATAAAGAGAGGGAGGAAGGCCAAAGTTTTGAAACTCATCCACACTTGCGCGCCTAGGTGGCCAGCCCTTAAGGGAAATGACCACTCCTGCATTCCGCCTTACCCCTTCCACATAACATTCGTGCCTCTCTTCTAGAAGTCTCTAGGTGTATTATTTAAGGCTTTAACAAATCCACACTCAAGTTATACCCTAAGGATTGGCCGTTGCACAAGTACCCATGTGTCGCGCAGGTACACCTTCGCGACCAGGACTTGCGCACCCCTCTTTTTTTGGGTGTCCTTCTTGCCCATTTCACCCGTCTTACACATATAAACCTCTCCTATTTAGGATTAAGTCATCAGAACTCTCCCTAAATCCATTCATGACATGATTTCTTTATTGGCTTCCTTATATGAAAGGAATTCTGTGGAACTTCTCTCAAAACCTAGTGATTTAAACATCTTTACATCACTAAAGTTAGAGAGTTTGTTCATTCAACCTCATCCTTTAAGATGAGATAATCCCTTACATGGGCCTCATTTTCAAGAGTATGCCCCAGTACAAATTCACATTAATATGGGAATCCTCCTTAGAAGTAATCCCCATGTCCTCCTTAATTTGGGATTCCTTTTCAAAAGTAAGCCCCAAGTCCCCGAATCTAGGCATCCTCCTTATGAGTAAGCCCCAGTCATACTTCCCTTAACCTGGGATTCCTTTTCAAGAGTAATCCCCAGTCTCAAAGTCTACAAATATGGCCATCCTCATCAGGAGTAAGCCCTAACCATAGTTCTCTTAACATGGGATTCCACTTCAGGAATAAGCCCCATTCATAATTTCTCTTAACTAGTCTTAATTTACTTTTGATCTGCACTTTCTTCTTAGGAGTAAAACCCAATCAAAAGTCCCCTCCTAACTTGGGCATCTTCCTTATGAGTAAGCCCCAAGATTAGAGTATCAAATTCCTCTATAAAGTACATATACCTTTATGGACCTTGTTCCTGGGTTTCTTCCCTAAAGTAAAACCCAATACTCATCTATTTTGGGCAGTCATACATACATAAGACCCACATCATTGCATCTTTCATGGAACAATTTTCTGGTTTCACCATACCTCTTGTTTCTCACATCGAGAATGACTCATGTGAGATTAGAGTGTAAAAGTAATCATGAAATATTTCTTTGAGCCATCAATCATGCATAAACATCATAGTCCCTTACTCAAACTATGTGGGTTCTGATTCCTTTTCTAAATAAGGGATACATAGGTTGCCCATCTGCGGGTACGATCCCAACTCTGAAATAATCTATGTCCTTCTGATTGACAATAAACTTCAAGTGCCCCATTGAGTGGCTTTCAAACTAGTATGGTAATTATAATGACCAAGAGACTTTTATGTATTGAAGGATACCATTGACTAAAAATCTCTAACAAATAAAGATGATTCTCTATCGATGAAGAACCTCGAATACATATAAATGATTCTCTAAATTTCCTACATATCAATCATTGATTGTCAAATCTAAAGCAAAGGCCATTTTATACTTGTTAATATAATAAGGATTCACCAAAATAACATAAATCTATAAATAGAGTCCTGGAGTAGACAATAATTCCCCTCAAAAAGGTTTGATGAGTCCGACCTCCCATCCTCTCGACCAATGCAAATTACAATGCCTCATCAGTCCACAACTAATGAGTGCCTACCTTTGGAAAGTAGGTCCAAATGGATATGGAATCATTGGATGTTTCCGGTTCTACGAACAAAACCATTAGAAACCGATTGGAATGTTTGAACCTTCAATCAATGAGGTCGTCCCCAATTCCAGAGGAAACAACCGTTCAACCAAGGATATCACACGAAAGAGGAGAAATCATGGAATAAGGCATTAGAAGAAGGAATAACTCACCATGGAGATTCCAACGTAATAGAAGGGAATTGATTTGGAGAATGGAAGATCGATCAGGGGATCAGAGAAGAATCATGCCCTACGGTCACTCCTGGACGAGATGAGTCAAGAAGAAGGCATTTCTGCAAATTAGACATGAACCCTGTCCGATTTCACAAATAACAAGAAAAGTAGATGACATGATTTTTTAAAGTACACGGTGTGTATATGCCTTTACCGAACCCTTATTTATGTGGTCTTCAGGTCACCCCACATGACCATGGACTCAGCTGTCACACGACCAATACACCGTAACCCATGGAAACCGGGCACATATTGTGTACTCCTAACTACATGACATGTACACCTTAAATTTATGGATTCTCCTTTTTCTCAAAAACACAAAAAATGAAAAACCCATACCTAAAAAAGAAGGTTTAGGTTCTTACAAAGGAAATGAGAATATTTTATACTATCTCAGTTGCATTTTCCTCAATACAGAGACCAGCTATTCCTCTATTGAGAAGTTTTTTCTTGCGCTGGTATTCATAGTGGGGAAATTACAACATTACTTGTAGTATCATGATATACAGCTAGTGTCCCAAGTGGATCTACTCAAGTACATTCTGAACTACCCCATGTTGACAGGCCATCTAGCTCGGTGGGTAGTGATCCTACAACAGTTCGACATCAAGTTTTCCCCCAAGAAGGCTATCAAGGGACAAGAATTTGAAGACTTTATTTCTTCTCGTCTAGATCCCATGGACCAGTCTCTGGATCGTAATTTTCTAGAAGAGGCAATTCTCTTGGTAGATCAATCCATTCCATGTTGGAAAATAACCTTTGATGGTGCTTTACAAAGCCCTACTAGTAGAAGACTCAATCATCCCAGAATAAATTGAGTGGGCCTAGGTATAGTATTCATCATTCCATTGCAAGATGTTCTACAATATTCATTCATGTTGGGACTATGTTTGATGGAGAAGGATGTAAGAAGAATTTTCTTTTGCAGAGAGTTGTCTTCTGTTGCCAAAGAAGATAAATCAACTTAGTATATAAAAGGATTAAAAATCAGATGATGATTTTATAATTTTTATTTCAGAAATACCATAAGTTAGGAGAACGTATGATTCAAGCGTTATGAAGGACAGAGGGATTAAAGGTTCTGTTATTCATATTTAGTTTTGATTGGAAGGAAAGATGATAGTTGAAGACAGGAAAGTTTGTGTACATTCTATTGAAAAATTTGACGATGCTAAAGGTGTTCAATCAAAGGGTATATATCATGAATGATACAATTTTTGATGAAATTAGTTGTTTGTTGAATAAGTCACATGATAGTGAAGTTGCATTAGTTTTCTTTCCAAAGCATATTTTAAGAAGGCGTTGTTTTCCAGTGTTTTCCAAATTTTTGGGGCAAAAAATCTAGAGACAGAGAAATGCGATTTTGTTGAAGAATATTGTGTTCATGTTTAATATGGATTGGTATGTTGTGTTCATGTGATGTTTTGAGATCCAAACATGAATATATGGAAAAGGAAGTACTCACATGAAATATTTGGTTTTTACTCACATGATTGAAGGGAGTTTGGAATGTTTCATGCAAGGTAGATTCATGGTCAGAACATTGAAAATTAGAAAAGGAATTAAGTTACTGAATTATGTGGTTATAGGGAAATTGACTTACTCACCCAATTCGACGCCAAATGGGGTTTTTTACAACGTGTCAGAATCTTGCGTGAAACATTATGGTTTTTGTGAGCTTGGGTCAGTGATGCCTATAAATAAGAGGTAGCCCATTCTCATTTAAAAGTATCGACAATTAGAGAAATACTAAGCTCTGAAGCATGGATGAATTTTATCTAAAGGAAGTCGAGAAGACAAATTAGTGTTGTGTTAAAGAAAGGAAGTTTCCCGCATGATTGAAGTTGCGTGAAAGAGGTGTTTCATGAAAAAAATTAAATCTTGTGAAGGAGGAATAAACGGTGCATATAAGACACCAAAAATGGTGTGTGAAATAATTGAGTTCAGAAAAATAGTAAGTTGTGTGCAAGGTAGTTCTTACCAACTTCTAGGTATTACAATGAATAATTTTTTTGTACGATCAAATTGAGAAACCTGATTTAGAAGCACTAAAACATTGTTTTCATCTATTTGTGATAAGAGGGTGAACACACACTTTCAGATTTTTTCCAAGTGCTACCCGAGTGTAAGGTTATATCCTACTCATTGTATTCCAGATTAAAGGATTTTTTTTTCTTGTGGATTGTGTGGTACTGGATTGTTTATGTACCATACAAGGACTTAGAAACTCTTGTTGAGTAGTAAACCTTGTAAATATGGTGTTTCTATGGATGTGTGTTTTTTTGTGTTCAGTAGGGAAAGAACTATTTAACAGGAGGAGAAGGTTGTTTCAAAAAGAAGGAAACATAAAATAAACATATATCACTGATTCAACCCTCCCACTCTTAGTGATACTTGGATCTTGATTGGGTAACTTCAAATCCTATTGTCATAAGGTTATACCAACAATGAGGCAGAAAACCAGGCTCTCATTACTCATCTTGAGATATCCCTCGAGATTGATGTTCCCCCCTTACATGTGAAAGGGGAATCCAAACTAGTCATCAAGTATATCAACAATGACTACTTCATCAGAAATCCAGAGCTCGTACTACTATTAGAACGTACCTACCAGATGATTTACCAATTCCCATCTTGGCCAGAGGTACTCATATGCCTTGTTCAAAGAACATTGGAGTTGATACCTTGGCCAGCCTGACTGCATCTCTTGAAGAGCATGATCAAGATTATTTGATTATTCATGTGTCACATCGGAGATTCATCACTCTCGTTACTCTAGACATCGATGATATTCGACAGGTAAGACACCTTACCACTAGTGCAACCATTTCCGGACCCCCCAGGTCCTCCTGCTATAGTGTTGGATGTGACTCCTAACTAGAAGACCCCCTTTATCGAGTATCTCTTACAGATTAATCTCCCCACAGATTGAGCTGAGTGTGAGAGAATTCAATAGTGCGCATTGCAGTTCACCCTCCAGAGTGGACCCAGTCTCAAGAAGATCCTCTACAGACGCAGTTTTGATGGGATTCTTCTCTGGTATATTCAACGAGGTGATATTTCTCAATTAATGTAGGATGTTCATGCCAGTTCCTATGGGGATCATCATACTGGGCCAAAACACATTCAACGGATCTGGAGATTGGGTTATTTTTTGGCCTTCCATGATCTGTGATTGTATAGAGTTTTCCAAGAGGTTCCATGTGTTACAAATCAATGATAATTTTGTACATAGTCTACCAGAGCCTCTCCAAAAAACCCAGTACTCTTGTCCCATTACAGTCTGGGGACACAATGTCTTTGGAAAATATCCAATGGGTATAGATCGCTAGTGCAGTTTCATCCTGACTGCTATGGATTTATTTTCCAAGTGGGTAGAGGCAGATCTGATCAAGGAAGTGAAGGCCCATTCTATTGTTGAATTTGTAATCTCCAATATCATCTACTAATTCTGATTACCTCTCATCATCATCCCTAAAAACAACACCATCTTTTGAGTATCCAAACTAAATAATTTGTATGCTAAGTACAACATCCGTTATAACCATAAATCCCACTATCATGTGCAATAAAATGGGAAGTTTGAGGTATTCAACAAAACCCTCTTTAATATTTTGCAGATGATGGTTGGTCAGAATAAGAATAGTTGGACAGATAAACTCCCCAATGCTTTCTGGGATAATCTCACGATGAATCGCAATTCTACTCAGGTGACCCCATATTCCCTGGTGTATGGAACTGAGGTAGTCCTGACCATCGAGATTTAGTTGCCTTCCTTGCGCACAACTATTTAAAATCATTAGACACCAGATAAGGTATCTGAAATATATCTGGCTGAACTGGAAGTTCTCTATGAGAACAATATTTGTTCCCTACACAATCTGGAGAGGAATCATGACAAGATAGCTAGAGCTTTAAATAAGAAATTTCTCCTCCACTCTCTCTTACAAGGTGACATGGTGTTAGCCCTAAGAAATCCAATGATACGTTGTAGGAAACCATGCTAAATGGATCCCAAATGGTAAGGACCTTACATAATTCACAAGGTTTACCCCAATTGCGTATACTACCTAGTTACCATGGATGGTGAGCGTATCACTCCTACCACCAATGATAAATTTATCTAGCAGTAGTTTTCCTAATTAAGCCACTATCCCGCATGACGTTAAAATAATTTATCATCCTCCATGATGTTAAACTGAGAGCGGAATATATACCATTATGATCCAAACTCTATGACCCTAAACTAAGATCTACAATGTCCCCAATGCATGATGTTAAACTGAATGACATCTCAAGAGATAAGTATGGATTGATTCCTACCCCCGTAGGATATGTAGGAATGCCTGGACATTTCATCTATCGACCCAACCCCAAACATCAAGATCTACCCTTCGGTCTGGTCGCTGGTCCATGATGCTTCTGAAAACACATGGTGTGGTGCGGGCCTTGTTTTTCTTCATTCACGTTAGGATTACCATGACCTCTCCATGTATCCCCCTCCTTCGAGATCTCCACCTCTTTCGTCCTTACCACATGATGTTAAAATGCACGAGCATATTCACACTTCATGTATCCCCATTATTTGGGTCTTAGTTATCTTTCACATCATAAATGACCCCTTAAGGGTAAGAATTATAGGCCTTAGTGCTCTCTTACCATCTCGGGTCATTGTCCCTGAGGATTTGGAATGAAAATTAGACATGAGTCCCATATTGTGATTATGGTTAGCGGTCGATGGTCAGTTGTTTTTTCCTTTTCCCAGCCACATGAGAGGGATACTATGCTAATAACATGGTTATAAGTTATCCTAAATCCTTACTACCAATTTGAAGTATCCCAAATGAAAGGCACAATAATTCACCCTGGCCTCCCATCTGTCCCACACACATGACATTAAACTGGGGATCTATGGTCTGAGCTCTATGGCCATAAAATAAGATTTATCACTTCCTTGTCACATGATTTTAAACTGCATGGAATATCGAGAACTATGTATATCTTGATTCCCATCCACAGGGGATACATAGGAATGCCCCAACATTTTGTTTTCGGGTCCAGCTCGGGTTCATTTATTCCTTCTATTGTCCACTTGTCCAGAGTTCTTTCTAAGAGTTATGAATGGTGTGGCATATGTGGGATTATGTACTCATTCACATCGAGTTATTCAACACTCCATACATATTCCACATCTAGATACCCCCTCTTTCCCCCATCCTTATCGCATAATGTTAAATTTCATGACATCTTCTAGAACTACATGTGGATTGATTATCATCCTCATTGGATATGTAGGAACACCCATACATTTTGTCTCTCGGTCCAACCACTTTTATTAGAAACCTCATATTCCTTCTATCCCCTTGGCCTAAGTTCTCTTAGAGGGGGTATGTGGTGTGGTGTGGGATTATGTTTTCATTCAAGGAAGGTTTGCAACACTGACACCAAGTACCTTTATCTTGAGAGATCTCTTGCCCCCATCCCTGTTGCCAGATGTTAAACTACACGACATCTTCCAAAACAACATATGGATTGATTCCCATAATCCTGGGATACGTAGTAAAACCATGACATTTCATCATTGAGTATAACCCCATATCCTTTTATCTTTATATTATGGTCCCACATGACTATAAAAAATTGCGTCTTTGAAGCATGACATTAGAATTCATGGTCGGGTCCTATCATATGACCCTAAATCATGACACTATCATCCTTGCCGAATAATGAAAAACAACACCATATTGTGGCGTCCTCACTCAATTTCACATCATGTTTGGTATCGATTCTCCACCATTCCATTTTAAAGGCCTACATATGGATTGATTCCTAAAGTGATGCATGTATTCTCTGTCTTGGGGCCGCTGCTTCAAAAAACAAATACACATCCACTCTAATGAACAAAAAATATCCTTCAAATGCCACTTATTTTGGTGCATGGGCCAGGCCTGTATGACAGTATTCCCCCTGGAATTGGTACCCTACCAGGCTATATTCCAGAACTATGTATGTCTTGATTTCCATCCTAATAAGATACGTAGGAATGCCGATAAATTTCATCTTCAGGTCCAGCCCCAAGTATCTCAAATCCTACCCTCTTTTCAGATCCTTGGGCTAAACTTTGTTAGAAGAGTGTGGTGTCGTATGGACTCTATATCCTTGTTCACTTTGGGTTTTACAACAACCAAACCATGTTTCTCCCATGTTTTTTCCAACCTAATCCGTGTTCTATGACCACAAACTAAGATCTTGCAAGAGCTACGTGTGGCATGATTCCCATCTTCATAGGATACGTAGGAGCACTCAGACGTTTAATCTTCAGGTATTCCCTAGATACTTTGAATCCTCTATTCTTCCATGCACATGACGTTAAACTACATACCCTAGTCCAAGAATCATGACATTAAACTATGTATGAGTTTTCACCAGGAATGTGTCACAAGTTTGAAGTCATCTTTAGTCCTCACCCACATCTGGTTTTGCAACTTTTCCACCCTGAACAGATTCTATTAAACTAATTCCCATCTCAATGGTCAAATCTATGACCTTAAACAAGTTTTATGCATCCCCAAAACCATTTTCCTTGTAAATGGATTTGGATCCCTCTAATCTGACACATCTCATTAGAATAGTCAAATGCGGCATGGCGAAGAGCCCAAAGAGTGGGATTCCACAGGAAAGTTCCCTCATTTCATGTCCATGCTTCATGATCCATTTAGTTGGACTTCCATCATCTTACATGTCTAAAGGTACCCCCTTAACGTCATGGTATCATGCCACATTAGCTCGCCTAATATCTTGGGCCAATGGCCCAGAATACATTAGACACCATTTTGTGACAGGTCTTGTGTTTCAGACAGGGTCTGCGGTCGACCCTCATTTATCTATCCCCATGTTAGGAAAACGTGTAATATATGCTATGTTTTCAACATGGAAAATAGTTATCCTCCATATTCATGCCACCATCATGGAAATACAGATATCAAGCACCATGATTCACATCATTCCACTCCCTTATGTTCAAGTGGAATTCAAACACACTTGATTTTACCACTTTGTGCATCTATGTGCGTTAAGGAGGGTCAGTAATATTGGGACATAAATCACCTAATGTTTGCCTCCCTGTACAAGGGAAATTCCATCACTACTCCTTGTTTCCCACATCGACCATGACTCATGTGGGCTTAGTAGTTTTGGTATGACGTGTACTAGTGAATCCATACTAGACATGTCATTCATCCCGCATGACGTTAAACTGCCATTTGAGAACTACGTATGGATTGATTCCCATCCTAATGGGGTGCGTAGGAACACCCAGGTACTTTTTCTTGGTCCCAACCAAAACATCATCATCCATGGTCCCCTGACCCGAGATCTCCCCATGTATTACATGTTGTGGTGTGGACTGCTTATGTCCTCATCCAGGTCTAGTTTTTAATGGTCGCACTACATATACTCCCTTAGGGATCTCTCCTTTCACTCTACATCCTACCATATGACATTAAACTACATGGGTCATTCAAAACTACATATGTCTTGATTCCCATTCTCATGTGATACATAGCCAAACTTAAGCATTTATCCTTGGGCCCATCCCTAGAACAATTAACATTCCTAGTTATTTTCCCCTAATCGAGGTCTAAATTCAATGACCTTAAACTAGGAAACTACAGTCTATACAACATGGAATTAAATTTTTAGCGTTGGTACATGAAGTATGACCTTGAAACTATGTGAAATGTCTGGGTTATACAATGTTAAACTATGTGTCTATCATATTAATTAGCATGATTTAAAACTATGTCCCACTCTAGGTTCTTTCGAGAGAGATCCTTTCAAGAAATAAGTACAAACCCGAATCACACTGATGAACTCACCTAATGTGTATTCATCATGCTTGTGTAATTTCAAGAGTTTTGGAAACAATTTGAACAACCCGTCACTCCACCCTCCACTCTTTGTAGGCCCATTATTCAGATCATCGTCCTCTTTTACGCCTAAAGGAACCCCCAACATTATGGACGCTCGACTTATGGATCGCCTAATGTCCTAGGAAAATGGTTTAGAAAAACATGGAGGAAATTTTGAGTTAGGCCCCATGTTTCAAACAAGGTTAGTGTTCGGCCCTCATTTTTTGTTCCCACTTCAGGCTAACATAATTAGGATACTGTGTTTTGAAATAGTTAACAGTTATCCTTAATTATCATGTTATCCCTCCAGTGTTTTGAATTATTGGTATCATGATTCAACTTTCCACATCCATATGTTCGGATTGATTCCAACTCCCTTGAAATTATCCCACTCATGCACTAGATCACATTGGGAAAGACGAAATTCGATGGTTTTGAGTACCCTATTCCCTAGTCAAGGCTCCCCTTATCATTTCAAAAACAATGGGCAGTCATCCAAAAACCATGTTTTTGATGTTCGAAGAATTCTCTCATACACTATGTGAACAATTTAGTAGTATTCTCTTGTTTCTCACACCTGGAATGACCCATGTGAGCTTAGGGATGGATTTATAATTACTTCACAGTTATGGTCAGAATCCATTAAAATAAAAAATCCTTCAAATAATTAGTCAATGAACGTTGTTCGGAATAAAAATACCGGGAGATAGGTTTATTAGTTTGGCTAGAATAGGACCCTTAGAGAGCAGTGCCTTTGATGGATTTCTCCAGTACTGGAACCTTTTAGATCATAGCCTCTATGGCTACTTCCCACTCCCTGAGATCCCTCTATTCATTAGAAGCTAGAGAGAATAACTCATTAGTTTTGGACTGCACTCACGACCGCTTGGCTTGGAACTCAATCATTTGGTTAATCTCTTACACTACCTACTCCTAATCATCCGCTAGCTGGGCCCTCAACTATTCAATGAGCTCAGAATGGCTTGTGACAAATACCACTCTTTTTTTCTTTCCCTTCAATCCACCCAACTTCTTTCTCAACATTAAGAATCTACTGGGTATTCTATGAGTCCTTCTAGCACCAGGTAATATCGGAGAATTATCTACCCTCCCTGATATTATCATCCATATAATCACAGATCATTATATAAATGCGGTGAGAATCCACCCCTCTGGAACAATGAAAGCGTAGCTAGGTGTGAAGTGACCCCATCAGGATCAACCATTCCAACTGTGTCTGACTGAGAAAAAGTTTGATTCACTACCATGCCTTGTGCCAAATCATATGACTCTACCCAGCCACATCTAGGCCAAAGTCATCCATCTCCTCAGGATCTATAGGCCTGTACTAAGGAAATGTATCCAAGAGTTTAGTGGCATGGTCCTCTTCTGGAATTCTCTCTTCTTCAGCGACCTCACCCTCTCCAGCCTAGAGCTCCACCCTATCAACATTATCACCCATGATTTTATCTTCCATCTCACCATATACTAGGGTGGGGTTAGCTTTAATAGTTGGATTTGTGAGAGCTGGTTCAATCAATGGTAGGGCTCTTGAATATTTTCTAGACTCGATAGTTTGTCAACTGTCTATCCTTGTGATCACTAAATTGGGAATCAATATATTTTTCAGTCGAGTTTCCTAATAAAATATGAGATCCAACGAAGGTAAAGAATTGCAAGAGCCAAGTGCATAGTATCCAGTGCATGTGTCATGGTAGGAGCTGCAACCATAGGTGATACCTCAACACTTGTTAGCTAAATCACTTGTGCCATATCCTTCTGAATGATAGGAATAGTGGGATACTCATAGGCCACAATTCCACCCCTTCCTTCTAGTACATCTTTTCCCAATCCGACCGTGGCTAGTTCCCCACCTTGCTCAGTTATGAATGCAGAATCATGAGGATGTTCTCCCACATTCATGGGAATATCTTCTTCCCCTACAGGGAAGAAATCCTAGATACCATTGTAAACATATTCCTAAATAGGACAGAGTTTGGTTAGTAGATTCTAATTGTGAAAAACATGCTAGTGGAGATAAGAGTTAAAAACTCACCTCGAGCTGTTCAGCCTGCTCTACGTTAGAGCCTGTGATTTCATCGCTCTCATGCGGAGTTCCCTAAAGAGAGGCTGTTTCTAAGAGTCCCTCACCTTTTGGACCTTCAGCCCATTCTTCCACTTCTTCCTCTTCATCTACATATTTCTTTTCATATTTCTCATCTCCCCCTTCATATTATTCTTCCTCTTCGTCGTCATCCTTAGATGGTATCTTTTCCGGGTCATGTTCATGGATTAGCATCAATTTCACCAGGAGATGTGGCTCTTCATACCATGCTCACTGACATGCATACATATCCTAGGAAATCAGGTATGCATGTAAGCGATGAAATTTTACCCTATACACGACCAGGATTCACCCTATGTCTGGGAAGTTGATATCGGTATGCATCAGTCGCAACCACAACTCTTCGATAGACATAGATTATCGTAGAATCCTCCATGAAGACCATAGAGATGGGAAGATAGTGTAGGTGGATGGATTTTGGAGATTCTTTATTTGCTTCCAAGAAGTTCTCTAGCTGTCCTAGAAGGTCGCCCATGGGACCACCCCTCTTCAGAAGGCAGAGGAACATTCTCGCCTTGCGATGCTCTCATCGATGAAGTTCCAACCTGTGTCATTCTAACCACCGTGACTATTCTTTGTCTCACCTCCCCAAAAAAACCTCATGTACCTCCTCTCTCTCTGAGCACCATAATAGCTACCTTGATTTTCTGGATTCGTTTCCATAGAAACACCATGGGGTAGGTTTTTTTCCAATGGTCAGCATACTTTGTAGATAGGCTAACACTAACATCGGTTGGGGGGGGGGTGATGAATTCACTCGATCCTACAGTTGTGACCTTGTTCCATAGTTGGTGAAGAATGTAAGTATTTAAATCGTCCCAATCCTCTATTTATACTTTCTTTGGCATCTACTACATGCACCAAAATAGCCTGGAAAACCTTTTCGGCACATACAGTTTGCAGAATATTTTTACATCGATCTAGGCTACCAACACACCGCCCCTGATGCTTTTCAAGTACACCATTGGGTCCAATGGACACCTCCTATCATATAACATCTAACCAAATGGGGCCTAACATTGATGAATGTATAAGTTGGTATGGATTCCTATCTTGAGCTTGATCCATTCCTCTCTAAGCATTAGTAGCCAGATTTCAGCAATATTCAAAAGGGATGGCCGCAGACCATCACATGGTGGGAGAATGACATTTGGGAAGTCATACCCACCAGAGTGAGATGTATCCTAGTTATGGCTGATCTGGAAAGTCACACATATTATTATGGGGGTGATTTCTCTCAGGATTCGTCCCAGAATGCTACGTAGCCTGGCCATTACGGGAACCACCAGATTAACCTTGTTCTTCGCCGTCATGATCCCAGCCATCACTAGAATTCCTGGTCAGACCCCCATCCTCATGTCCCTCACTGGAAGTAGCCACCCACTAATAAATGTAGTAAGGAACCTTGCATATCATACGTTAGGGTCCAGACTTTCATTTATACCAAAGCCCCAATATTGGTAGTCGCTTATTTCTAGGACCATCTAGTATGATCCCGCATTCCCCCTCTGTGATGTGTTTGGGAACTACAACCCTCGACCTGGAATTTTCAATACCTTGTCCTATGTTAGGAACAGACTGAACCACCCCAAATAAGATATATCCTTTAAGATATACTTGATCTGTATCTTCTCCTTAGCCAGCTCTAATAGATTCCACCTCAGAATAGGGGTTTACGTCTTATCCCCCAGATTTTCTCTGTTGGGATGAACTCGTCATATTGGTACCCCTCTAAGGGTATCCCCCAAATGCAATGGATTTCCCACAGGATAATTCCTACCTCCACTTGGTGAAGGTGGAAGGTATTAGTATTAGGAGAAAACTGACTAAAATGCTCTGTTACCAAGTCCTGTTGATGGTAGAAGTGAAACTATGTTATCCAAACATCTTCAAAAATACTGATAGACCACATCTCTTCCCCAAAATCCTCGCATGTCTAGCATAACTAGTATGGCCATGACCATTCACTCATGAAATTACCCTTGTACCTAAAGTCCCATTCTTTCCAACCCTTTGCCTCATTAGTAATGACACTTCTGAATGTGATCGCATAATGAGCTGGAGATTCCTCAGGAACCGGATCACCTCCTACAATGGTCCTGGTCTTCAGATTTAATATGAAGATGGTTGTGTTTTGTGTGTCCCTAGCAGAATGAACGTTTTTTGTGATGTTGAACTATGGAAGGATAACTTTTTATGTTTCCCATGACCATGGTGTATCAATATCAAAGCTCGGTATCAACACCTCCTCCATGATACCAATGTTTTATATTGGTAGACTATGACTCAAGATGTAATCATTTTCAGCATGTTTCATCATTCCAAAAATCATTTGACTATCAAACACGACCCTTCTTGCACTATGAATTTGAGGGTTCGTGATCATCTTGGTCCACCTTCCAGCTTTGGTAACCTCCCTCTCAGCATAAGTCTATGGAGAGTCCATTATTGTTGTGTTTTCATATTCTCAATGGGATCTGTGTGAAATAACAGGACATTGGAATGCAAGACAGTCTATTGTGCGCAATAGTACCACTATAATAGGGTTCACACAAGAAGGGATGGAGGATCAAAAGTGTCCTGGAGTGTGTGAAAAACTCTGAATCAGCTGCGAGAACTTGCATGCAAATATGAACCTTTTTCACGCACAAGAAAAAATCACCTATCATATCGACAAATCAATGTGGGAACCAAAGGGGGACCTCAGGGTATTTATTGGCTTGAGCTATCCCTTTTTCACACACACAACTGGTTTTCATGCCGAAGGGTCATTTATGCTTCCAATGATTCAATAAAGAATTTTTTTCTTAAAAACATTATTTTTATCTCTTGAGTACATAAAGATAGGAATACGAAGGGAAAAAATTTATTACCATGAAATTAATAGAGGATAAAAAATTAATGATTGTTTTGAGAGATAGATCATAATATTGCATCAATTGAAGCATAATAATAAATAATCATGATAACAGATGTTATTGTATCATAAAAATATTACCACTTTTGTATCAATAAATTGTAATACCCATGAAATAATTACATTAAATGAAATGTATAAAATTAGTAGAATATATAAATTCATGATAATACATGTCATAGGGTTTTTATATCCATGTTTCCTCTGAAACTGGGGATGACCATGTTTGTTTAAGGTTAAAACATTCCAATCGGTTTCGAAAGGGTTTGTTCGTAGAACCAGAAACCTCCAATGATTCTATATCCATTTGAACCTACATTCCAAGGGTATGCACTCATTATTTGTGGACCGATGAGGATTAAGAATTTTCATTGGTTGAGGGGATGGGAGGTTGGACTCATCACACCTTTTTGGGGGGAATTATTGTCTTCTCTAGGACTCTCTTTATAGATTTAAGTTATGTTCGTGAATCCTTATTACATGACCAAGTATGAAAATGATCTTTCCTTGAAATCTGACAATCAAGGGTTAATATGTATGAGATTTAGAGAATCTTTTATATGTATTTGAGGTTCTTCATCGATAGAGAATCATCTATATTTGTTAGATATTCTTAGTCAATGGTATCCTTCAACACATTATATAAATATCTCTTGGTCATTATGATAACCATACTGGTTTTAAAGCCACTCAGCGGGGTACTTGAAGTTTATTATCATTTAGAAGGATATGGTGTATTTCAGAGTTGGGATCATACCCACAGATGGGATACTGATGTATCCTTGTTAGAAATGGAATCAGAACCCATGTAGTTTCAGAATTAAGATATAGTTTAACATCATATGGGACGAATGAGAATTAATGGGTGATGGGCTTAAACCTCGGAAAGGCTTCCTACGTACTCTACTTTTAAGGTAGAGATAAAAGTTCACATTGTTCGGTTTGGAATTGTGGGGATTAAATATGATTAATGGCCCAAAGAGAAGTGTCGTGGTTACTTTTACACTCTAATCTCACGTGATTCATGATCGGTGTGAGAAACAAGAGATATCAGTAAACCTGACAATTTTTTCCACGAAATATGTTGTCACAATGAATGATATGGGTATTATGTATATATGATTGCCCAAATAGGTAAAGATCGGGTCTTACATTAGAGAAGAAGTCTGGAAATAAGGTCCATAAAAGTATATGTGCTTTATGGAGATTTGGATACTCTAAATTGGGGATTAATCCTGAGGAGGATTCCCAAATTAGGAAGGGACTTATGATTGGGTTTTATTCCTGATAAGGAAGCCCAAATCAAAAGAAGTTAAGACCGGTTCAGAGAAATTATGACTAGGGCTTATTCTTGAGAAGGAGGCCCAGGTTAAAGGGACTTGAGAACTGGTGCTTACTCCTGAGATGGAGGCCCAGGATAAGGGAATTTGGGATTTGGGGCTTACTCAGAAAGAGGATGCCCATATTTGGGAACTTGGGTCTTACTCCTGAAAAGGAGGCCCATGAATAGTTTTCTCATCTTAAAGGATGAGGTTGAATGAATGAAATCTCTAACTGTAGTGACATAAAGATATGTAAATCACTAGGTTTTGAGAGATGTTCCATAGAATTCCTTTCAGATAAGGAATCCAACCAAGGAATCATGCCATAAATGGCTTTGAAGAGGATTGTGAAGGCTAAATCTTGAAGAGGAGAGGTGGATTTGAAGAAAATAGGTGAATTGAAAAGAAGGGATCCCAAAAGAAGGTAGGTGCACAGGTCCTTTTTGGGCGCACATGTACTGGTCGCGCAGGTATACCTGCGTGACTTAGGTATACTAGCATGATGGTCAAACCATAGGGTAAAACATAGGGAAATCATGGCTCAAGAAATTAGTGTTATCCCTAAAGACTTTTAAATGAGTGGCGTATAAGTTCCGTTGCAGGGATAAGGCAGTATACAAGTGTCTTCAATTCCTTAAAGGGTTAGACACTTAGGCACGCATGTGTTGATTAATTTCAACACTTAGGACTAGTTCCCTCTCTTTAGACCTTCCATTCTAGGTAAGAAATTAACATAGAAGTGTTTGGAAGGCTTTGAGAAGAGACTAGGGCACCAGAAGCTCAAATATGAGTTTCTAGATTTTTCATCTATCGAAATGGGGGGCCCACAAGGGGTATTTATAAGAATTTGAAGGCATTGGGAGAAAATAACTTAGGGCGCACACGTCACCTATGCGCCCAATATGTGGCGTGCAAGTACAATACACGACCCTCTTGGAACTTGTGCGGCCCATGCTCAAAGCAATCCTTGTTCATGCCTTTGCCAATTTTTGATATTTCTTCAAAGGATGAATCACTTTATGGTAAGGTACTTCCCTTTTTCAGTACGTAGATTCTGTGACGAAAAGGAGCATAAAAAAAGTCTCCCCTCATAGTTTTATCCGAAAGGAATGAGGATGTGACTCTGAGGTAAAGAGGAAGACCAAGGAAGGGCGGAACACAAGTGTTGAGCGCACTAATGTCGTTGGGCAGGTGCAAACAGCGCAGGCTTCGACGCGCAGGGGTGCGTCCTAGCCTATAACTACGTGCCTCATTCTCGCGTAAAGCATCCAGATTTCAAACATTCGATCTCTCTCCATGCAATTTGCATTCATCGCACAAGTTACTTGTTTTCCGTTGGTTTCTTTGTGTCATGCTTCTGTAGAGGTATTTGGACTTACGCGGTGATACCTGCGCTCCCAAAACTTGTGCGACACAACTATACTTGCACGCTGAAATTATACTTGCACAACTTAATGCCTTAGCCATTTTTTTCATTTTTCATCACAGGTTTTATGAAAAATAAACTCACTTAGGAGTTAATTATTAGACCTTTGTGTAGATTCAATGGCTCCTAGAAGAATCAGAACTGCTGATGAACTGGAGAGAAAGCGGATTGATGATATGATGAACATTGTAAGCCACGAATACTATGATATCCGCAACATCACTCTTCCATACTTATCTAGGAACTTGAAGGAGTATAATCGTGACTTTCCAAAGAGCATTTACTTGCCTCTGTATGGGCATGGTCATCTGCAGGACATCTAAATTATAGAGGTAAAGAACAATCTCTAAAATTATTGG
The DNA here is from genome assembly GCA_963277665.1 of Viscum album. Taxonomy (NCBI): domain Eukaryota; kingdom Viridiplantae; phylum Streptophyta; class Magnoliopsida; order Santalales; family Viscaceae; genus Viscum; species Viscum album. Next base: position 28,341,419 of record OY728135.1, on the reverse strand, counting down.
TTTCAAAATTACACCAACTTTGCTTCAGCAAATATCTCAAGTGGAGGAAAATTTGTAAATACTGGAACAGTGGAGAAATCCTATATGATGTATCATATCCCTTTTGCGATAGATCTAATAACTCATATTCCTGAGCTGCAACCACATTATTATCCTTCAATCTTCCAAAATTCTCAGATGGGTCAATCCAAATGTTGGAAGAAGAGTTTGGACTTCCATCCTGGAGGAGGTGTGAAGCCAAATTGGATGTGGGAATACTGGGTGCGAAAAACCTGTGCAGAGTTTTTCAAGGATTTAAAAGGAGTTGCGATATATGAAGTCATCTAGGATGGCCAGACATTTGTCTACATAAATGATGAGTTTGTTCCAGAGCTAATCAGTCGCTAGAGCCCAGAAACCAATTCTTTCCATCTGAATCATGGAGAAGTAGGCATCCGTTTTTTGGATGTCTACAAGATCTCGGGGGCTCCAATTCTGGGTGACATGTATGATGAATTCATCCCCCCCAAAGTGACTTGGAATGATTCTGAGAAAACTCAGGCTTTGGCTCGGGAGTTATTGAAAATCTTCCACAAGCTCAAGAGATCAATGAACTACCTAACTAATTCTAGAAATGATATTCATCCAGATGTGTGGATGAATATGTTTCTTTCCAAGAAGGAGGAGAAGGATTCGAAGGAGTAGGGGCCTAGCTATACTATCCCTACTACCTGCCCCAGAATAGAGAAAAGGGGTGCTTTTGTCACGTTCTTGCTGACCCTAGAAGCAAGAGAATTTTAGAAGTTGGGATATAAAGTAAATTAGAGAGTCCCAAAAAAGATCCATCTGGCGGACCTCTTAGCCTTGTGGCTCAGTGTTTATCTTTTTCCGGTCAGTTATTTGAAGGGAGGCGTCAGGCCAAGGACCTTTGTTGTTGTAGCCAAGTTGGCTGAGAAGATAATGGTTGGGTTGGCCACCCCCATTTTGGCGAAGATTCACAGAAGCTTACTCCATGTCATTATGGGTAAGTCTCCTTTGAGATTAGTGGGACCATTCCATGTTTTTTGGGGATGGATCTCCCCTCATTTCTGGACATATGCTGTAGAGAATGGAGTACAGGTTCATAGATGCTCTTTCAGGCCATCAGTGTAGGCATATTCTCGAATTTCTCCATTATCCCTTAACCCCTATGATATGAAGGTGAGGCTGAGCATGTTCAAGGAATTCATTTTATTTCCTTATGGAAACCCGCAAACCGGGCGGTTCGTAGATGATGGAACTGCCGATTTAGAATTGAGGTCATACATGCTGGCTTGCAGAGATGGTGTATTGGCCACCAGGATTGACAGAGAGATTATATGCGAGTCCTATGCCCCATACAGATTTTCACGTCAATTAAAGTGTCTACAGCAGAATGATGTATCCCTTCCTGTACATGTCAGGACAGAGCATCATCCAATGGTTTCCTGACAACTATGGTTGCTGACATCTATAGAGAAGATCGGGGCAGTGTTTGATCTACCAGTTCGTAAAGCGGTGAGTAACTTGACTACATGGTATGCCGAGGACTAGATATCATCATACCCTAAAGGGGTATTGAATCGTCCGTTTTATCAGATGGGGAAAAAGAAGAGAACTGTAAAAAAAGAAACCCTTCATTGAAAGGTGATGCTTCCCCACCTAGATCTGATTTACCAGGTTCCTTACATAGGGATGACTCGTTAGATTCCCAAGATTAGGATGATGAGGCACAACATGCAGCACAGCGGCCTCGTGCCAGATATAATCCTCCTGTCAGAATCAAGTGACAAACTCCATCAACTCCTATTGAGTAAATTCATTGGGGAAATTTAGTCATCATTGATTTATAGAGAATGAAGTATTATTTTCTAATCCTTTATCTATAGTTGCAGGAGTTGGGAAGAAGATGAAGTCTATGATTGTAGGACCCTCCTCACAGCCTTCTGGTACACATGTTGAATACCCATGACTAGAGGCTATCCAGACATGAAGAAGTTTATATTGCGATGCAGAAACTACCTGGCTAGATCTGTGTGAGGGTCTATAAGTCCCTGGAATAGGGAATCTTTGGGCTTCTATAGATATCCATTACAAGGATAACCCTTATGAAGTGTGGTCTTACATTAGAGAGCTGGAGATCCTCATATATGCCATCGACGAATCCATTCCTGTCACCATGCGGATGAAGGAAATGATAGATCATGGCACCACTGAGGTGACTAGTGGTTCTAGAGATGAGGAGTGGAATGATTATGTGTCTCTTGATGATGTAAGTTTCATTCCTTATTTTCTTTACAATTTAATTTCAGTCAAATCTTTGTTACTCAGGGAAATTACTTTCTTCAGCCTGCATCTTTCAATGAAAGGAACTGCTAAGGTTCCTTCACCACAGTATTGCCCTAGTGGTACTACCATCAGGGCTAATAAATCTTCTCATGATCCGGGTGAGATATCTCCAGACCAACAAGCCATGGATTTTCATCCTTCAATTCTTGTATTTGGAGATAATGATGTCAACACTACTAAGAAGACAAATAAGAAAAGGCAACGAAGGAGGAAGTCCATAGATAAACGTTTCATCAGTAGTAGTAAGTCCTTCAGATAGTCATGAGTTTTAACCCAAACAAAGATTGCTTATACTTCTTGGGATTGCATGTGCTTATTCAATTTTGACTCTAAGGGAGAGGATTGATCCTCCTTTGAGGACGACGGAAGTTGCTGGTGAATGATCACAAGTTCAAGCTGACTTGGATGCTTCTGGAGAAGAGCTAGCGTTTGTTCCCAGTATCCCTCCTGCTACTATTGCAAGGAGAGAAGAGTCTGCTTATGAAAAATTAACAATAATTCATAAGATGTTGACTGAAAACATCAACTGAATTTTATTCTATGATTCTTTATGTTCAACCCCTGCATCAGAACAATTAGCGGCCACTACAACTGAGGATGCAATTTTATCTGAAGACGTTGTCTGGGATCAGAGGCCGCAGTATGAAGGTTTCTAAGAAAACATATCGAATTCTCCCACTGGTGAGACTAACCAGGAATTTGAGATAAAATTGGATGACATGATGGAACATGGTGTATCTTTTGAATATTTTTTAGATCATGTTAAATTACCATGTGATTCAGAAGATTTAGGATGTGAGTGATATCCTTCGTCCTGTTAAAATAACTTCTTATTACATCTCTGAAAATGATTGGTTCAAATGTGCAGTTCCATCTGAACAAGCTGCCGAATCATCAATGCCTGTAGGGAGTACAAATAACTGTACTATTGCAGAGACACTTAGTCAAGTGGAGCTGAACCCAATAGAGCATCCTCCAACCCATCCTGATGATCCTGTTGAAACTAGGAACGACGAGGAGGATCCTTCTCCTATTTCTGATCTACCATTGGGTAAGAGATAACATTATTTTTGGCTGGTTGCCAATAAACTTTTGTTATCCTTTGAAACTAACCAAAAAACATTCAATTAACTATGCATGGCCATTAATTTCAGTGGATAGATCTGGAGGTGGAGCCTCAGCCTCCGTCCCATTATGAATAGAAGGAACGAGGGTCAAGGGGGAGGGAGAAGAAAATGGCACTTCTCTAAGTGCATTAAACCCAAATTATATTCCCCTTGTGACAGTGATGCTGAGTTAGACTCGGAAGTACAAAAGGCACTGCAATTTTCACGACGCAGGGCATGGAAGAACATATTGAAGATCATATCTGAAGTGCCTCTTGAAGAGCTATCATCGAAGATCCCGTGACTTTCATCCCTGTTTGCCATGTTGGGACTTGGAAGTTTTGGATATCAAGAGATAGATGTTGCGGTAAAACAATTCATCTTAATAAGGGAGCAGGAGAAGACGTACCATCATGATTTGACCAGGGTTAGGCTGTTAGCCAATATCAATGAATTTGAGGTTGTGGTATCCTGAGCTGAGACTGATCATGCTTCCTAGTTAAAGGAGCTGAAGCATAAGATCCAAGAGAAAGTCTTCCAGCAGATGCACCTTTAGCAATAGTTAGATGTTGTTACTGGGGAACTTGACCAACTTAATAATTCATTGGAAGGAGTTAAAACGAATGGTATGAAAGCCATTGTAGATTCCAAGAATGCACTCCGTCAAGCTAAAATGATTGAAGCTAGTCGAGTGCATGAGCTTCAAGTGGCTGCTGATGAAGCTCGGTATGTCGTAGATCAAATGAAGATTTATGTTGGAATGCTTTTGTAATTCTTGGAAAAGAGAAGAGACTCCAGTATATAGATGTCCTTCTAACTCTTGTGCATCAATGAAAGACACATTCATCTTCAATCATTTGTGCATGCCTTCTTTTTATACCTGCTTTAAATTCTTACCTAAGCTAATGGCCTAGTAAGCATAGTTTGATTTTTACTAGGATTATTATAAATAACCCTACAAACGTTGAATCATTTTAATTTCTCAATATTACCTAAACCATACAAGGTATATGTTTTGTGAACCGAGACTTGACTTTTGTTCGTAGTTCCCTTGTCTTTTGTGGGCAGATTAAAGTCATGCACACCGGACATAAAATGCAAAATTTTTAAGGTCGAAATAGCTTTGATCGATGGATTAAAATTGACTCAATTCCATGATAATTTTTCTGAAAACAGATTACCACATTAAAGTATTGGGGAAAACATGTAAAATATGACTTAAGAAATTTTGAATCTAAGGAATGATACGAAAAAGGACTAAAAAGAATTAGAAGAAGTATTTCCCAAGAATAAAGTTACCACTATTTACCAAACCCGTTAGGGGGTTGAATTATACAGGGCTACCTAAGGGCATTAGCTGCATAGTCAAATAATAGCATCTTTTGTTTGACAGGTCCATTATGTAGAATACTTATGAAAGGCCGCCTATGGGCATGCACTGTATAGTCAGGAAAAATAACTCTCAGAAATTTACTTTTCTACTGCTAAAAATCTAGTGGAAGTTTATGGAGATTCAAATTTTCCAAAGCACAAAGTCTACTGTATGGAAAAATTTCTTGAATATGGAGATGATATTTCCAATCAAGATTATCAAAGAATTGGATGAATTTCACTCCTGCAAAGGTCAGACACAAACGCAGGGAAGGAAAATATAAACCTTAGACTTGAATACTTTGAAATCATGAAAAAAGAGTATGAGACAAATATGTTAAGGATGGAAATTTTTGTGGATCTCTACATATTGTCATTAAGAAAAATAAGGAAAAAAGAGGTTTTCCTCCAAAGAATGAAATTACCACTATTTGACAAACCCGTTAGGGGTTGAATTTTGTAGGGTCGTCTTAGGGTATTGGATGCGTAGTCAAATAATAGCATCATTTGTATGACATGTCTATTATATATACTGTTTATGCAAGGTCGCCTAAGGGCACGTGCTGCATAGTCGGACAAAATAATTCTCGGGTATCATCCATTTTTTGACTAGAAGTCTAGAAAGGGGTTACGGAGATCTGGAAGTATTTAAGGTTAGGAGTATGATACATTAAAACGGGCATTTTCCAATGCATGTAGAAGATATACAGGACAATGATAACCATAATCATGTTGTGGTTGTGTCCTGAATTGAGGTGTTGGACTTCACTACCAATCCCATAAGGATGGGAATCAAGCCATACGTAGTTCTTGAAATATAGTTTAACATCCTGTGGGGTGATAGTGTAGGAAATATTAGTTTAGGGTCATAGTGCTCAAACCATAATAAAGAATACAAATTTTGTGTTTTATGAACCTGATGTGAATGAAGACCAGGATTTTCATACCACATTCATATTTTCACAGGGGGATTTTCAGCCAAGGGACTGAAAGAGGAATATGGGTTTAGGCCCAAAGACTTGGGGTTGGATTCGAGGGATGATCGAACGTTCCTACATATCCCATAAGGATGGGAATCATGCCGCACATAGTTCTTGAAATACCCATTTTACAAATTTGGTTCATACAAGTGAAGGGTCAAAGGGGACTTTAGTGTAATTATGGTTTGACCCAAGATAAAAGGTTTAGGCATTGCCATGTATGCATGTAATATTTAGAATATAACATGATCAGAGATCAATGTAAATAATGATTCCCTCTCAGGTGATGGTGTTAAAGAATGTTGTAGTTTATTGTCGTACATGACAAAAGTGCGAATAGTTTAACGTCATATAACAAGAACAATGGAGAACCAATGTAAAAAATATTCGTTCTGGGGGTGGTTTCACGAATCAACATCATATGAGAAGAAGGTAAACAGATGTGAAGAGATTGGTTTTGGGCTTGAACCTAAGGAGGTTGCCTACGTACCAAGCCTAGAAGTTGAGGATCAAAGTCCACGTAGTTCAATTAAAGAATGAATTGGTGATCAAGTTGTTCTTGAGGAAAACGACCTAAAAATGGTGTCGGGACTTACACATGGTGAGCGGCCCAGAGAGGGTGTTATGGTAGAAGTTTACTCTAAGCTCATGTGATTCATACTCGGTGCGAGAAACAATACTTAGCAACAACCTTAAAGATGCACAGTTTAATGTCTTGTAGGGCATATGAAGGGACTATGCAATTTAAAGTAATGATGCGAGGACTATTGGTGCTGCATAGTTTAGTGTCATGTAGCAAGGATAAAATACAATTTAACATAATGTAGGTCGAAAAGGGGACTGTGCAGTTTAATGGCAGGCAGTTAGGTCATATGCATGGGCCATCAATTATGTTGTTTAAAGTCATTCTGGATGTAAGGGACTTCTGTACAGTTTAGCATCATGTAGCTATGAATTCATAGTTTAACATCATGTTGGACGTAAGTGCCATAGTTTAAGGTCATATTCATAGACTGTGAGATGTATTTGTATTATAAAAAATACTTTTTTAGAAATCTGGCATTGGTTTGAGTAGTGATGAGTTATCCATCCATTGATATTAAAGAATAATCTCTATTGGAGTAGACCGTATGTATTGAATAAGGTCCTTCCAATTTTGGCTCCAGTTTGGGAGGTTTTTTTCCAGGTATCATTGGAGTTCTGAGAACCAATACCAATTCTCCCTGAATGAATGAATGAAGATGAACTGTTTTTTTCAAATCTCGTGTTATTCGATTCTGATTGACTTCCAAGTGGTGTAAGGTGCGCAATATTTTATCGTCTAATCATTCCAATTCATCCAATCAATTTTGAGATTGTTCATCCATTGATGACTGATCACAAATGGATACCCTAAGTGAGTGTAATTGAACCTCAATGGGAAAGACTGCTTCTGTTCCATATACTAATGAATATGCAGTTGACCGCGTTGCAGTGCGGGTGGTGGTCTGATATTCCCATAAATCATGAAAGAGTTTATCAGGACATGATTTCTTATCTTTACACACCATATTTTGCAGTATATTTGAAAGAGTCTTGTTGAAGGCTTCTATTTGGCCATTAGCCGCTGCATGATACCGATAAAAATGGTTAGATTTGATGTTGTATTCTTGATACAACTTCCTTACTTCAGATGAATAGAAGTTGGTGCCATTGTCTGTCAATATGGTATGAGGGACAACAAATCTGGTAATGATGTTAGACTTGATGAAGCTAACAATGGATTTAGAACTAACTTGTTAGAGAGGTATTGCCTCTGCCCATTTGGAAATGAAGTCAGTAGCTGTAAGAATGTACTTAAATTGCTTGGATGTAGCTGAAGGATAAGGTCCCACTATATCCATTCCCCATGTGGCAAATGGACACGATTATTTAGCTATATGAAGCAAATATGGGGGTTCATGAATGAAGTTGGCTTGTACTTGGCAAGAATGAAACTTCTTTGTGAAATCAATACAATATTGTATCATTTAAGGCCAAAAGTATCCAAGCCTTCGAATTTGATCAGATAGTCAATGTCCAGACTGGTGGGCACTACAGACTTCTGCATGCACTTCTTTCATGACATCCATCGTCTCTTCACCATAAATGCATCTGAAGAGAACTCCACCAAAACCGCTTTTGTAGAGAATTTTCTATAGGTGATCTGGGATATCATAAAGAGAAATATGGACCACTCGTCGCCGGATTGTTTCTTTCCAAACTCTATCAGGTGGAAGTGTTTCATTTTGAAGGTATTCCCTGATAGTTGTCATCCATCCTGTAGTATGACCATATGGTTCAGGAATGGGACTAATTTTATTGATTTCCTCTATTCTAGTTTATACATAAGGTGAAATTGTATGACGGTGGGCAATACTGATGGTTGTCTCTTCTCGATTTGGATATTCCAGAGTTGTGGCTATATTAGCAAGTGCACTAGCTTGAGCATTTTGTGATTGTGGGACATAAGAAAATGTTGATTCTGAAGGAAATTCTGCCATTAACTATATGATGTAATCATAAAAAGGGATTAGTTCTTATTTTATGATTGTAAAATCCCCATTGACTTGTTTGATTACCAGGTCTGAATCACCTTTCAATTTTAAGTGATTCACTTGTGCTTGAAGCGCCAACTATAATCTTGTAATGAGAGCTTGATATTCTGCTTCATTATTTTTATCACCTACCAACAATGAGAAGGAATAAGGTAGCACTGCCTTTTCCAGGGAAATAAGAACTGTTCCCAACCCAACTTTGTTGAATTTAGGATCTTCCATTTTCTTCCCTGTTGGACTTATGGAAGCACCATCAAAGTACATTTCCCATGTTTGAAGATTATCTTGAATAGAAAAGTATTCCTCATCAGGAAGTTTAGAATCTAAAGATGTATATTACGCTAAAGGGTGTTCAGCAAGGAAATCAGCCAGAGCTTGACCCTTTATTGCCTTTTGAGACATATATTGGATATCAAATTGCTGCAAAATAGCTTCCCACCTTGTCAGACGACTTGTAAGTACTGGACGACTAAGGATAAATTTGAGTGGTTTATTAAGAGATACCAATTGGACCTCATGATGTTTCAGGTAGTGTCTCAACTTTTGAACTGCAATGATTAACACCAGGCAGCACTTTTCAATACATGAATATTGGATTTCTGCTTCAAGCATAGTCCTACTGAGATAGTAATGGTTGTTTTCATTCGCAGCATCATTATTTTGAGAAAGGAAGGCACCCAATGATAACTCTATGGTTTTCACATAGAGGACAAGTGGCCTTCCTTCAATAGGTGGCATAAAGACCGTTAGTCTCAAGAGGTATTTCTTGAGAATATTGAATGCTTCTTGACACTCTTCAGTCCACTAGTAAGTGACTCCACTGTTCATCAATTTGGTGAAGCGTAAACTTTTTCTTGCCAAATTGGTGATGAAACGCCGAATATTGGCTAAGTGTCCTTGAATTACTCTAAATTATTTCAAATTTTGAGGAGGTGACATAACAAGGATTGACTTTTTCTTCTCAGTATCAACTTTGATACCACAATAGCATACAACAAATCCGAGAAATTTTCCTGAGGTTACCCCAAAAACACATTTTAAGGGGTTCATCTTCAAATTATGTTGATGAAGTCTGTGGAATATGATTTCCAAATCAGCCAAGTGATTAGAACGTTTCCTAGATTTAACCACCTAATCGTCCACACAACATTCAACAAAATTACCTAAAAAGGGTTTGAATAAATGATGCTTGGCATGCTGATATGTTGCGCCTACATTCTTCAGGCCAAAGGGCATTACCCAATAGAAAAACACATCCTGAGGGGCTCTGAAGGCTGTAGATTCTTTATCTTATGTAGCCATTAAGATTTGATTACACCCAGAATATCCACCCATGAAATAAATTGCTTCATAGACAGCTGTTGCATCAATAAAGAGTTCTATAATCGGAACTGGAAAATCATCATTTGGAAAATGCCGATTAAGATCTCTATAATCAATGCAAACTCTAATTTTTTCATTTTTATTTTTCATTAGGACAATATTATCCAACCATTTGGGATATTAAACTTCTATGATGAAGCTATCTTTGATAAGCTTATCCACTTCAGCTTCAATTTTAGAAGCATAATTCGGGTGTGTTCTTCTTGCATCTTGATTAAATCCTCGATGTTCTTCTGGAAAGCCCAAATGATGTGTGGCAACATCGAGATCAAGCCTTGGAATCTCTGTATAGTTCCAAGAAAATATATCTCAATTTTCCTTTAAAAATAAAATATACATTTCCTTCTCTTCAAGAGTCATGACCACACTAATGAAAGTGGGGTTTGGATCTTCTTTTGTACCTAGATTTATTTCTCTGAGTTCATCCAGAGCGGTAGAGATACCCTCTTCAAATGCTGGAGGAACATCTCTGAGATCTTCCTCTTCTTCTTCAACATGTGTTATCTCTTTTTCTTCTACTTGCATAGTACATGATGAAGTAGAATTTCCATGACCAGGAGAGATGTCAAAATTTGAACTTCATGAAGAAGAGGCTTCCATTTTTGACCCTATTGATGATGAAGGGTCTTCCTTGGGTGATAAAGAGGAGATGATGGATTTAGAATCAAAATCTTCGTTTACCTTTGACATTTATATAACTTATTCTGGCCTGGTTGGAAAAGTATAGACTTGATGGATTTCAGCAGATGAAATGAAGACATCTCCATTTGGTCTTTCATTAATGTTTGGTGAATCACCAATTTCTCCCATTATTTCTGGATTGATTGTCATAATTGATATTATGGAAGTTTCTGTTAGAGTATTTGGATTTCAGTATATCCAGTCAATTTGATTTATAAGAAACACATAATCTATACTCACATATGTGAATGGGTTTACTGGAATCTTTTCCAAACCATATGGTGCATTATCCTTGGTAACATTCCTTATTATGGAAATTTCATTACCCTTCATTTGATAGAATTCTTCTTCAATGTATTGAGATTCACATGTTTTGATGGGGGATTTATCACCAAAAAATGTTCCAATTTGAACATCAAAACAATACTTGAGACATTGATGGTATGATGAAGGGATAACCACATGTTGATGTATCCAAGGTCTTCCAAGAAAAACATTGAAGGCTGTATCGTGATCAACAACCATGAAATATGAATTGGATACAAGGTCTCCAAACTGGGTTTTGAGTGTAATATCGCCTAGTGGTTCTTGTTCATTTTTATCATGTCCTTACAACATCAGAGTAGAAGGAGATAAATCATATTCTGTGAGGCCCAATCGACAAAGTGTATGAATGGGGATAAGGTTGACTCATGAACCATTGTCAATGAAAGCTCTTCGGATGTATACACCATTTACCTTGTCAGATAAATAAAAAGGTCTGATATGTCCATGCACAACATCATCTTCATCTTCGTCTATAAATAATATCATTGCATGGAATTCTGTACGATTATTCTCTACATGATAGACTTCAGCTGCATCAATTTTACTTTCGAACTCCTGAGGACTTGACAAAGCCTCAATGAGTGCCTCCCAAAGATCCTTGGATAGATTTAAGGCACCCAGAATTGATAACATGGACGGTACTTGTGAAAAATGTTTTAAAACATCATATTTTTTATCTAAAGGCATGCATTTTCCAACAGGAACCTGTGATTTAGCACGTACCTTAGAGGTTGATTCTTTAGAAGTAGATGCTTCTTGTATTGGGGTAGGAGTTTAAAATACTCATGGATTTGGAAGATTAGCCTGAATAGGTCTATTTACTTACTGAGAAGAAGAAGGTGGAACCTCTAACCGATCCTATAGAATAACTGTATCAGGACTGAATGCACTATTGGTGGAAGAATTTTCTTGTTCTTATTGAGCCCACAGAAGGGATCTTCCATGAGTTTCTACTGCATACACAGTTCTAGAAGGGGTAGAATTGGAATCGTGGTTTCTGGGATATCCATGTTTTCCACTGTATCCAAGACCTCTGGATATCCCACTATTTCCTCTATTTGATATAGGGAACTCATGATCATCAAGATGGAAGATTTTACTGGCATAAGGATATGTTAAATGAATCATGTTAATAGAACCAAATAACAACTCTTCATCTAATGATGATTCTGCCTGATTAGCCCGTTTGGGCTGTACCATTTGGCGGGACGGTGCCCGTGGCTTCGAAGTAGATTGAATAAAATCTTCCAGAGTCAAAGAAAAATTGGGCTTTGACATGATCTCATCTTCTTCTGATTATTCCTCTTTCTTTGAATTATGTCGTTTCATTGAGGATTTTTCCTCTAATGAAGAGGATTTTACTGTGACACTCATAGCAGAAGACAAAATTGGTTTCTTCAATTGCATTCAAAAAAATTAATGAGTTTGTTTGATCATTTTTCTGACCATCCAATCATCATATTTTTACGCATTTTTGTTTTTGACTTCCTTCCACTCACCTTATTCTTCTTGATTTGTATCAGTAACACATGCTACCTGAGCTTAAGAACCTTTCAATTTGACTTGTCCCGAGCCCACCATCTTTTGTAGTAGGTCTTTGAAGACAAAACACTCTTGAATGGGATGCCCCAACATCTGATGAAATGGTCAATAGTTGGGATAGTCTTCATCTCTTTCCTTTTTTGGCCTTTTGGGCCTGGTTAATTGAACAAAATTATTTTCGAGAGCTAAAATGATGTAACCAGGAACATGTTCATTTTTTAAAGAGTAAATTATGTTCTTTAGATCCTCAAATTGTTTTCGTCTTTGATCTCATTGATCATCTTGATGAAACAACCTCTGTTGTTGATGCTTAGGAGGTGGAGCCCTTCTATAAGATGGAGGCCTTGAAGATGAAGTTGGTATAGGTGCTTGTTTAAGCATAACTGTAGTAGTCTCTGCTTTACCTATTCTCCTTCCTGGAGCTGATGGAATTACACGAGATTTATCCGTAGTCTTTGTAAGAGAGTCATCAATCTGCTGAGTGATCAAAGTAAGGTCTCAAAAACCTCCTGTGTATTTCACAGGGATCAACAGCGTGCGTAATTCATCACGCAGATTTTCCACATAGATTGGAGATAACTCTTCATGAGGGAGTTCCAAACCCAAGGAATATTTTAATACATTCAGCGAGCAATGAAATATAAAACCCTTTCATTCTCCCTTTTCTTATAATTTTTATGATCAGAAACTATTGTCTTTGGTAATGTTGAGATGAATTGAAGAAGGAATTATTGAGGGAGATCCTCCCACCTGGTAATTGACTGGGATTGAAGCTTTTATACTAGACAAAAGCAGGACCTTGTAATGACTGTACAAAACACCTAATCTTAACTTCTTCTTTTCGGTGAGGGGTTCCCATCATAGGATCGAAACGAGAAACAAAATGTGTTAAGTGTTGCTCTAGGTCTCCAAAACCATTAAATATTGGTAATGTGGTACTTGAAAAATTTGATGGGGGAGGAATTGCGTCTACCCATTCAGGGTAAGCTCTCTTCTCCGGTTGAACCGGTGCCCGCTTTCCTTCCATAGCTTCCAACCAAGATGTTAATTACTCAATGGTAGTCATTATCTTTTGAGAAACATCCGGTTGATCTTGGACCTGTGCAGGTGTAATAACTGGATCTTGGATAGGTATAGAGACCTGGACTACCACTGATGGAAGTATTGCCGGTTGTTGTTGCGTATAACCCATAGTATTAGACCTATGAGGGTGTACTGGTAATGGAGGATACTCTTGATCCATTTCAGTAGCCACAAAAAATTCCCTTGGCTGACTGACTCCAGCACACTTTGGAGGAAGACTACTTTGAAGTTGTTCTGCATTCAACCTCCTTAATTCCTTCATCTCTTCCTCTTGTTGTGAGAATCTTTTCTCTAGTAAGAGTGATTGGAATTCTCTAGAGGTAGGGTATGTAACCTGATTCTTCCATTTCCCTTTGTTGGATGCCTTTCAGAGAGGGGGAAGTTGGTTATTTGATGGAATACCCAGATTCAAGGTAAGCCTTTGATATCTTTTACGCACACCTTCTTCATTTGTGTCTGTATGTAACACTTTTTGAGTAGGAACCTCTTCATCTGATCCCTCTGAGTGAGCCTCATATGGGGAATTAGAAACAACTGCATTGATGACATTAATTGATGCATATCACATTGCATCTCATTTATCGGCATTTCTGTGATATTGTCTTCTTCAATGTCCTTGTTGAGACACTGCCTTTTGCTTATTTGATCCCTCCGAAACTTATAAACAAACCATAAGTTGGAGGTAATATCCTGATAATTCGGATCTTCATTCCTCTAGGAGCTTTTTCCCTAATCGAGAGAAGACTGAATTTCTCTAAAGAGGAGATTGAGGATTTGAAAAAGTCCCCAGCCCTGTGGACTGGGGCTGTTCCTGCTGTTCCTGCTCAACTCCTCGAATCGTATTTGTTGATACTGAGGGTTGAGATAAAAGAGCCCCCAGTCTGGAAAGCTGGGGTGGTTCTTGAGTTTCTATATTTCAGAACTTCTTAAAATCTCTCTTCATCTTACGGACTTTAGTCCGGAAATTGGCTGGATGCATTAACCTGCATCCTCTCTTATCAACCGACTCAAAAGACTGTTGGATTATTTATAACACTTCTATCACTGGATGATGTGCACTCTCTAAATGAGAATCATGTTCGATGTTATCGTTTTATTGATGCAAAAGTAATTCAAAAACATGTTCTCTGTATTCCTGATTTTGAGAAGAACTAGTTACGACCTGTTCTTGGGCAAGCTTTTGATTAGAAACAAAACCAATTGGCCATGGCCAGTCGTGGGTAATAACATTGCACGAGACCACTTCCGTCGGGCTTTTTTGAATAGAGAGTACATTAAAATGCAGTTCTACATGAACACCCCATCCCTTGATATGAATACCAGAAGGGGAATTGGCAATTAACTGGATGAATCTTCTTAATGCACCACGACATGAACACTGAAGGGCTCTCTGCTGCTTTTCAGCATTTAGATATTGAGAAACTAAGAGAGATGCCAAATCAATTTGGCATTGTAACCCTTATATTATCTTGATAGAATTTTCATATTAATCATAAGATAATATTTTATTTTTCAATTGAAAAAGAGTTTTTAACATGTTCAGACGAATATCTTGAATAAAATCTCCCGTCAACATTTCTGGAATGTCATATTGAGAATCATCCAAAGTCCAAAACATGACTGGCACTTAAACATTCACCAGTTGTTTTCTCATATTCAGTACTTCCTCATTATCATTTGATGAAAATTCTTCTACCTGTTTAGACTAGAGCTAGTGCTTCTTTATTGCTTCATCATATTCAACAATATTGGTAGAGAATTAATTTATAAAATTAGAAGATGCATGACTCATGGGTGGTTCAGAGAATGACCTACACCCCGGGATATCTTCTAGTTGAGAAAGTATTTCACCTGCTATTGGTAAAGCATCAGAAATGACAGGATTTACATTTGAAAGTCCCTTGAGATAAGAGGGATTTATCATTATTACATTTTCCATTGGTACAATTTCTGGGAAATGTGAATTACTAATGCAGAGAGGACTTTCACAGCTAAATCCATCATTATGGGGAAGGCCACCATGGTGGGTTACAACAAAATATGAAACATTTTTCTCCTTGATCTTCTAGCCACATAGTGGGTTATCGTGACTCTCATCCAATGATGATACTTCGAGATCGAACAAAATATCATGAAGAAAGCCTTCATGAGGAAGTGTCTGATGCAGACCTTCGGAATAAATGTTCCCACTATTGGGAACTGAGAGAGTAGAATCTTGAGTTGCAATAGTTAATTGTCTGAGTACATGAAGAACTCCAGCATCGAGTAAGGAATTATTGCAGTTTGGACCTTGATTTATTGACTGTGCTGGATGGGTCTTTTTCTTAGACGCATTCTTACCCAATTTAGGAACCACTTGTTGAAGAATGTGGTTATTATGGGTAGGTGTATGTGCCTGTTCAAAAGAAAGGATCAGGTTATGCTGATTATCTCCACTCAAATCAGGTGTATGTGCCTAACTTGGTTGTCCGTATGACATAGGAGAGTATGCCCCACAACCCTCTTGGACTGGAATAGAGGTGTGTGTCTGTTCCGGAGTGAACTGTTGATGTGTCACTCCACTAGTAGGGATAGATTTTTATTTCTTTTCTTATGATGTTGTTGAAGCTGTTATAATATCCTAGCAGGCATCTAGAATACGAGCAGGGATTTGCTTCTGTTATTTCACCATTGTCAGAATATGCTTATTGACTTCAACTTCCAGAACGAGAATATATGTCCATTCCGTGCTTGGAGTAGGTGTGTTTTACTGCTCCTATCCTCCTTTTCCTATCAGCGAGTTCTGAGAATACTTATGTGTGGGGGGAGAGAGTTGAGTCTGCCTCCTGTTTGTCATTGGGGCCTTCCAATTAACTTCTTCGGGTGCTAGAAAACGAGACTGTGGGTAGGCTTGATCAATACTAGCATGTGCATGTGCCTACTGATTGCACTCCGCTGAATGCGGTTGCTGAACATCTTTCAATACTAGCAGACGAGACTGCTGGTAGGATTGATGAGTGTAAGCAGGTGTATGTGCCTGTTTACCAATTGTAAACACATTGGGTTGGTGGGATTCATCGTATGCAGTCAGATGATCCTGCTGACTAGCTGATGATTTATAAACAGGTGTATGTTCCTATCTATAGTACTCCACCATAATTTCCTGGCGGGGATGGCGTGTTGCTGCCAAACGAGTCTGCTGGACAGAGGAATTAAAATGGATGGGTGTGTGTGCATGTTCGTTGCTTTCCACCAAGTTAGGTTGGTGGAATTCTCCGGAGATGGCAGAGATAAGAACCTGCTCACTGTTGACTGGTTGTCATCCGTGGTGGTTCACCTTGCCTCCTTGGGTTCGAGGAACCTAAGCCGAACGCCTGATGATGACACCCTCATCATTTTGAGGGGAACTGCCGCACGAGTCTGGCGGCGATTATTGGTGGGAACCGTCATGAAGGAATCTTGTTTCCTTGAATTAAGGCCTCGAGTGACCTTCTCATTCACCTCCTCATAATATGGGAGGGAATGGTGAGTGTGTTCCGGGGATAGTGACCTGAAACGGTTGGAGACGGTGGTGAGCACCGCTTGCTTCTTGATCGCTGGTCATCGATGTCCGGACAACCAGTGTGAATTAATGACTTGGAGGGATTTTTGAGCGGCCTCCGGCGTCGGAATGGTACCGTGTCAATGGTATTCCTTAACCAATTCATTTGATACCTGGCATTGAAGATTCTATGTGGGTGATGTCATCCTCAGAGCGGACGATGATCCAGCAAGAGTATCAGTAGAGGTATTCACAATAGAGGCATTCACATGTGTGAAATTAAGAGAATCCATTTATGTAATGCAGAAGATCCTGGAAAAGAGTTCCTGTTTGATATAATAGACAAAATCATGATAAACTCGACCACTACATCTTTTGGATGAGAACATATGTTATTGATTTTTTTTCCCTCTCATTGAGTTTAAATAGGGGCCTAACAAATAAGTAAAACATCATTTTAACTTGGTTAAGGATTCACATCGGGTTCACCATTTTTTGTTTCCTATGGAATTGGGGATGACCTTGTTTGTTTAACGTTCAAACATTACAATCAGTTTCTAATGGGTTTTTTTCATAGAACTGGAAACATCCATTGATTCTATATCCATTTGGACATACTTTCCAAAGGTAGGCGCTCATTAGTTGTGGACCGATGAGGCTTAAGAATTTGCATTGGTCGAGAGGATGGGAGGTTGTACTCATCACACATATTTAGGGGGAATTATTCTCTACTCCAGGACTCTCTTTATAGATTTTTGTTATGTTCGTGAATCCTTATTACACTACCAAGTATGAAAATGAGCATTCCTTAAAATCTGACAATCAATGATTAATATGTATGAGATTTAGAGAATATTTTATATGTATTTGAGGTTCTTCATCGATAGAGAATCATCTGTATTTGTTAGAGATTCTTAGTCAATGGTATCCTTCGACACATTATATAAAGATATCTTGGTCATTATGATAACCATAATGGTTTTAAAGCCACTAAGCGGGGAACTTGAAGTTTATTGTCATTCGGAAGGACATGGCATATTTCAGAGTTGGGATCGTACCCACATATGGGCTACCTACGTATCCTGGTTAGAAAAGGAATCAGAACCCACGTAGTTCGGGAATTAAGATATATTTTAATGTCATATGGGACAGATGAGAATTAATTTTTGATGAGATTAAACCTCATAAAGGCTTCCTACGTACTTTTCCTTTAAGGTTGATGTCAAAGTCCACATCGTTTGGTTGGGAATTATGGGGCTTACGTATGATTAATGGCCCAAAGAGAAGTGTCGTGGTTACTTTTACACTCTATGATCATTTGACTCATGCTCCTTGTGAGAAAAAATATGTATCAGTAAACCTGATAATTTGTTCCACAAAAGATGCAGTCATAAGGAATGGTATGGGTCTTATGTGTGTATGATTTGCCAAATAGGTAAAGATCGGTACATAATTTAGATAAGATTTCCGGGAACATGGTCTATAAAGGTATATGTGCTTTATGGAGATTTGGATACTCTAACATGGGGCTTACTCCTAAAGAGGAAGCCCAAATTTGTAAGGGACTTGTGATTGGGTTTTATTCCTGAGAAGGAAGCCCAAATCAAACTAAGTTAAGACTGGTTAAGAGAAATTATGACTGGGGGTTATTCTTGAGAAGGAGGCCTAGGGTAAAGGGACTTGAGAACTAGGGCTTACTCTTGAGAAGGAGGCCCATGTTAAGGGACTTTGGGATTTGGGGCATACTCCTAAAGAGTATGCCCATATTTGGGAACTTGGGGCTTACTTTTGAAAAGGATGCCCATGAATAGTTTTCTCATCTTAAAGGATGAGATTGAATGAATGAAATCTCTAACCGTAGTGACATAAATATATGAAAATCCCTAGGTTTTGAGAGATGTTCCATAGAATTCCTTTCAGATAAGGAATCCAAGTAAGGAATCATGCCATAAATGGATTTGATGAGGATTATAAAGGCTAAATCTTGAAGAGGAGAGTTGGATTTGAAGAAAAGAGGTGAATGGAAAGGAGGGGCACCCAAAAGAAAGTAGGCGCGCATGTCCTGTTTAGGTGCGCAGGTCCTGGTCGCACAGGTATAACTACATGACATAGGTATACCTACACGACGGTCAAACCATAGGGTAAAACTTGGACAAAGCTTGGCTCAAGCCCTCAGTGTTATCCCTTAAGACTTTTAAATGTGTGGTGCAAAAGTTCTGTTGAAGGGATAAGGCGGCGTGCAAGTGTCTTTAATTCCTTGAAGGGTTATACACTTAGGCATGACAGTGTAGATGAATTTCAACACTTAGGCCTTGATACCTCTCTTTAGACCTTCCATTCTAGGTAAGAAATTACCTTAGAAGTGTTCGGAAGGATTTGAGAAGAGACTAAGGCGCCGGGAGCTCAAATCTGAGTTTTTAGATTTTTCATCTGTCGAAATGGGGGGCCCACAAGGGGTATTTATAGGCCTTTTAAGTCCTTAGGTGAAAATAACTTATGGCGTTCATGTCACCTGCACGCCCAATATGTGGCACGCACGTACTGTGCACGACCCTCTTGTAACTTGCGCGGCCCATGATAAAATAAATCATTGTTCATGCCTTTCCCAATTTTTGATGTTTCTTCAAAGGATGAATCACATTGTATTAAGATACTTCCCTTTTTCAGCCGTTAGATTTTGCGACGGAAAGAAGCGTCAATAATCTGCCTCACAAAATAAGATAGGGGAATAACATAATATATGTCTCAAAGAAGGAAAATTGATGAAAAACCCCATTACACCTTTGGAGAATAATAATAATATACATTCATCAGAATCATTTACCCCACATAAAATATATAGGTAGTGAATATGGCATGTGTGTCCTAGAAGTTAAATGGGAGATGTAAATCACATACCACTTTATTAATATTTTGGATCATAACCTCCAATAAAGCATGAAATAAAGAGATACTTTATTTAAAAAGAAAATATCGATATTAATGATATAACGTGTTAAAATGTTGGTACATACACTACACAAATGAAATGAGTGGTGAATTTTCATATGTATCCCAGAAATAAAAGAGAGACTTGAAATCCCTTACCATAAGTATCAACTTACTTCATACACATTCAAGCCCCTTGTATAGTAAATATAATTTTTTTTATAAATATATTATAGATACATAATTATATATATATCATATTTTATATGATTTAATTATGAAAACATATTACTCATTTATTAACAATTTTTTTAATATCATGTTTCAGGTAATAACATATTTGTTTTTCATATATGTTTTGATTTTTTATTTTCACTACTCTTTATTTGATTCTGGTTACATTATATATAGAATAATAATCATGAAATACCTATAATAATTAGAAAAAAATTATACACTTAATAATAATAATGACAAATGGGTTTCAGAAATTAAGTGTGTTACGATCATAAAGAAGGTAGACTGTATGTATGCATGAGTAACATTACAATTTTCCAACAATCAACAAAGAAAGAGGTAAGTAATATTTCATATTAAAAAAATATATAATATAAAAGGAAAAATAATATTTCTTTGAATATAATTATTCATATCATCGATATGGTGTGTTGTGGTGATGGAGAGAGAGAGTCAAATTGCCCTGTGAATGCGGTAGACCACACGTACATGAATGACATTATCATCTTTCTGTGAGTGAAGAGGTAAGGAAGAAAATGATATATTATATTTTCAGAATAATAAATATTTCATTAATATCGTAATTATTTCATGTATATCAAATATATTCACTAACGTTATCTTTATTATCTTCCATGTAAAGCGTTAGTGAAAAATGAATCACTTCGCTTTGTGAGGCAGAAGTCTGCCATAAACATCAGTGACATTATCACATCCCCTACGAAATACAATGTAAAAAAGTATATAATATATAATGAATAATATGATAAAATTATTTTCAAAATACCATATATATAATTTTTATCTATTATCATATCCAACCCTGAGTGGTGGTAAGGTAAAAACTAATGACATTAGTTCGTGAGGCAGTAGTTTGACGTACACACGAATAATGATTTCATAACACTTTTGATGAAAGTGGAAATGGTAATAGGTTATTAAATTAACATAAGAACATATAATTGAATGTAATATAATGTGGTTAAGATATTATACTAGGTTAATATGAATTTAAGGATGTGGAGAAAGAAATAAAATAAAAACACTCATTGAAGAACACTGCCTCTTCTTCGGGAAACCCACTTATGGTTGAACAAACATCACTCATAAGAAATATTTATTCCATGAATAAATACTTTATGATAATTACAGGGATATTTAGAATGTATTTGGGTAGTTATTGTAGGTATACAAAGAGTTTTAAGGAATAAATAATAGAGGAGAGTGGGTGGCCTTTTATAAGTGAGGTGAGTGGCACTCTTGTAATATTTTGAAAAGAGAGAGGTTTACCCATATTTTTATTATTTTAAAAGGATCCCAAAAGGAGTATTATATATACATGTTCATTATTGGCTATTAATATATCCAAAAATATATATTTTAGAGAATTTTTGAGGTCATCATAACCCTTATCATTTTAATTTAACATATAGTAAACCAATTACTAACATAACAATGATAATTAATTTTTAATGTTTTCACTATTATTTTTGGAAAAAAATTAATTTGACCATATTATATAATATAAATTGTTATTATTAAAAATATGGAATCCATGTTTACAAATTAAATTCATATAATTGGGTAAATGTAATTTAAAATTAATCCTCAGACGGGATGAGAAAGCGGATTTTTTCAAAGAGAAAATGGTTAATGTTTTTAATGTTTTTTTAACAAAAATAAATATAAAAATAATTATGATGACATAAATTTTATTAATATATATATATAATTGACAAAATTTTCATTTAAAAACAATTTAAAATATATTTTATCTTTATAAATAATTTAAACTAAAAGGAAGTTTTTAATTAAGATTCTGTATTTTTCCCTATTCCTAAAAAACTTTATATATTTTGAAAATGCTCAAAATGTCACCATACGATAATTTTGATTGGATTATTTAAAAAATAAATTTACATTTTGAAATAATTTTTTTTGAATTGAAAATATTTGTTTTAAAATAAGTTCAAAATATTGATAAAATAGTTCTTTATAAAAATATTGTGTTCAGAATAAAATAGTATTTATTATTATAATTCACCTAGAAAATAAAAAAATATGAATTAAGAAAATAATTTGATAAATAAATATCATATTAAATCATAATTTCTCAAGAGTAAGTCACGTTTCATTTAAACTCGGTGTTTTATGTAACACAAACTAAACATAGTATTGAGTGTAATGAAATAATAAGTTAGTGATCCATGTAACAGAATATATGAAATAAATTTAATTTATTGGAAAAAAATATTCATAAAAAGCTAGGGTGGTGTATGAATTTGTTTCATTTCTTAACTCCTTAACATAGATGTGTTTTAGGATGAAAGAGTGAATTATTTTTGACCTTTTCTATATCACATGGTTAAGTTACATGGTTAGTTTAATTTTAGAGCCTAAGTTTTCCTCCTATATGGTTTTTAAAAGTGACAGTTTTCATAATCACCTCTTGATTTTTTAAACGAAGAAACCGACTCAAGGACTCGTGTTTTTATTCTTTTGGTTTGATATTAATTGGGGTTTCCTCCATTAGATTCCCCATTTATTATCCCCATAATAAGAAAAATTATTTGGGGTTTTATACCTATAGAAATCTCCATTAAGTGGATTGATATGTGGTTTCTTGGGTATTCTTCACCTAGATTGAAATCTAGGGTTCCATTCTTCTTCCTCTTTGGTTTTATCCATTTTTTATTCTACTCTAGCACTAGTGGTAATGGTTGGATGATTTACCTACCTTGGGTTGTTCTGAAATTGATGTTTTTATTTTGGGGGTTTGTGGTGCCTCCTTTAAGACCTAAACCAGTTCTTTTTGTTGAAGGCGACAAGAATCCACCACATGATGTAGCTATTTACATTTAATTTTCTTTTATTTATGATTTCCAGAAGTGATGGAATTTATAAATGCATATTTAATCTATATAATTATGAAGTAGGTTATATAGTCATGGTTGATCAATGTTTTCATTAACTTCACTTGGGTTTTATGTTGATTAAATGTAGTAATTTCTTGTTTAAATGGATTCGTGATGTAAATTTTTTATTTTTTACATTATACATGTTTGATAAAATTAGAAAGATGGTTTTATATAATAAAAATATGTTTTCATTGTGTTTTAATTCAAATTTTATTTTCAATATGGGTTTCCCTTTTTGTTTTAAGGGGTTTTCATGATTAAAAAGGGATGGTGTGGACACGTAGATTGAAACAGAGATTCCTCTGAGTGGTTTGGTTGCCAGTAGTGTAGATTTTAATATCCCTTGGATTGGTGTTTTTATTTAAAAAAAATTTTAATACTATTTTCAAATGTATATACTAAATATGACTAGTGAAATGACTATTTGTAACATTTTTTTGTTACATTTTATTGATTATTTATTGTGCCCTTATTGATAACTTATTTTTTGAATGATGATGTTATGTGAATCCATGTGGTAGATGTTCATGATGTGATTCATGATGTGCTTATGGGTTTGGGATACTTCTATGGTAAGTGTGTAATATGGGAAGGAAGTGATTATGATGTTATCCTTTGGGATTTTTTTCATGGGATGAAATTTATTTTGAACATGGAACACCTCCATTATTTATCCTATGAGGAACCCTAGGATATTAATTTGGAGTTCATGGGACGTTTCTGGGCTAGTTATGATTAAACATTTTCTTGTCTCCCCTATGAATATGCATTCTTGGCTAGTGGGGTCACTGATAAAACTGGGTATTAAGAGATCTAGTTGGTGGATGTGTGACCATTAACTTGCTAACAATTGGTCCAAATTTGTGTGTATTTTACATTTACCATTAGTCCATAAGGAGTTTCCTCATTATATTTATCACATGTTACACCTTCAACTATTTATTTAATGTATTTTTCTTATTTATTTAATGGGATTACTTTGATGTATTTTTCGTATTATGGTTTAGGATTAAAATTCAATAGTATTGATCCATCTGTTTATTAGTTTTCTTTACGAATTTCTATAGTTTGGATTTCATTATAGTTACCCTCATTTCTTTGATTACCTTTTAGTTTTGTGTGTTAAATGTTTTAAAGGAAAGGGGAAATTTGTTTTCGAAGTGATAGTCTTTTTATAAATTCATTTGAAATATTTTAAACCATTTTTGGGAAATTTTTTGAATGTGGGGGTTTTAAGAGAAAAGGAAATGAAAAAATATTTTTCTCTATTATTTTCACACTATTAGTTTTGATATCTTTTACAAAAATAATTAAATACACTCATATTAGAATCCTACTAGCCTTTATCTCACAAACTACATACTCATGTTCTTTGGTATGTAGCTGTTATGTCTTTTTATGGTTTTTTTAGAACTTATATTTCCAGATTGCTCTAGAGCTAATTTATTGGGAAGAATATGGTCTTTGGGATTGTGGTGTTGACTATAGAGTAACATGGGGATGGTTTTTGGTCCTTTAGTTTCATGGAATCGGTTGGATCGTTTTATGTTTCTTTCTATTTGTCCTATTTTACCATTTCTATTAGTTTATAATTTATAGTTTCATAATCTTTTATTAAATTTTCATATACTATAAAAAGATTTTTTTTAAATGTATCATTATTTATATTATTAATTCCATGTTTTGATGTTTATTTTTTGGTTCCTAAGGGTTAAATCATCCCCAATTGGTATGTTCAATACCCTTGATGATTTTTATTAGCCCAAGGGGATCGAGGATGCCCCTTAGGTTAATGGTAGGTCAGATCAGGTACCGGAATAGATGGTGTCTTAAAATGATTAATTATAATTGTTAAAGGAAATATCAAAATTATCCTATGAATATAGATATGGAAAGCAGAGGTTCTTTACTTATAAGAAGAAGTAGGGTTAGTTCCACTTACAATAAAAATTTTAGGTAAAATAAGAATCAAGGTAAAATATAATTTTTGGGGAACATGTAAAAAACATAAATTAAATGAATATATTAAAATAAATTCATTAAAAAGTAACCACACAATATCAAATATATCATGATTCAAAATTTGAAATATGTCTCAAAAAAATAAATTTGAGGCAAATAATTGCTTACCTTAATTCCCATCTTCCACAAAAGTGCTTGAATATCCTGTATAAAAAATTACTATACTAATAACCTATTTAATACCATTATTCATATCTATGAACTTTCAATATACTTAATTTATAATTGTTCTCTACATTTATATTAATTAGTTATAAACTATTTTGAATATTTGGTGTGAGTTATCTTGTTCATTTTAACATGTTTCCTAATATTAATGTTGTTATCCATTCTTATCCCAAAGTAAATCATTAAAAAATTACACAAGGAAATATTATTGATGATTTATAATTATTTTAATGATATAATTTCCTTTTTATGATCCTTAAATATGAAATTAGTGATGGGCTTGATTCAGTGTTTTTAACGAACATACCATGGTTTCTTATTTAATGAGTTTAATATTAATTTTAACATTATAGAACCAAAATTAAATAATTATTTACTTTTCTATATTATATATTATTATAAATTATGTTGTCATAGTTATTCATGATATTATTTTATAACATTTTTCAAGTACTTGGTCAAATCGTCCAAAATATGAACATACCATAATTAATTGATTAGTATGGTTATGAAAGTGGATTCTTTTGGAATAATATAATTATTAAATAATTATAATGATATTATTTATATTTTTTAATGTATTGAATTATATTTAAATATATTTTAATAAATAATATTTAAAATAGATGAAAAAATAGATATATTAAATCATAGAGGCAGTAGACTAGATGTAAAGATGGTTGACATTTTTTATTTCTCATGTAATAAGAGGTAATGAAGGTGGTTTATGATTGATATATTAATAATAATTATTATATTATATATTCCACACATATCTATAAATTGAATCCTTATAATTAAATAATAGTAGTGGTGATGAAAAATGATCTAGATCAGTCTGAAGAGGTGGTAGTTCGCACGTACACATGATCAATCTTGTTTGGTTATTCTGGGTGGATCAAAAGGATTTAGTAATGGATTATCAATTAAAATTATAACATTATATTATACAAATAAAAAAGATTTTATAATTTCCTATACCCTTTCATCTCATTACATTTGGATTTTTGGGTGTTGAGATCCTTGATATGGGATAAAATATGTGAGAGGAAGAGTTGGAGTAGAATCTACAACTACAATTAGTGATTTACATCATGAACCACTAGATCATCATGTGAATGAAAATTCACAACTGGGGAGACCTATATTTTTAAATTTTATCCACAATTAGTTTCTAACATGAATTGTTGATTCACGATGTGAAAATATGGGGTGGGTTTTTTTGGTTCTATCATTGAAGGTTTCATAATGTGAAAGGATATATTCATGAAAAGAAATTCCTTTAGGTTTGATAGACTGAGTTTTATTTTTTTCAACAAATTTCAACTGAGTGAGTCATTCTCAAACTTTAGATGATCCATATGAAACTTTGGGTGCCTTAACAATGTCAAATATTTTTTATTCAACATTGGATTTTATAGATTTTAAATTGGTGATTCCAGGTTAGTCTTTCTTCTCTTATCTATGAGTTCCTCCTTATTTCATTACAGGTTTAACATTGGTTCCCTTTTTTGGATTTGGGGGTTTTTGAATTTTATTTTGATGATAGATTTATTTATTTATAACTGATTTGAGTATTCTTTTTGTGGTTCTGGCCCCATGGTTTATCCCCTCTTCCTTTAGCTTTGTGCAACAAATTAGAAAGATTATTTTTAGGTTGGGGATTCAAATTATCTCTATTTTATGCAAATATGTGGAATTATTTTTACTATTCTTTGAGTTGGGTGAATAGTTCAAATTGACATAATCAAGATAATAAATCAAAGTAATGTAATTGAAATGGAATGGTGTGAAGCATATGTGTTTACCACTTTCCATGATGTTGATTGCTATTGTTCCATGCTATATGATTATGAAGTAATTAGAACTTATAGTGTTGGAAAATTTTTAGAATACCCTTTAAATGGTTAAATACTTTAATACATTAAAAAATAACTATGTTTGATATCATATTTTATGTTGTATTTACTATGTGTGGCTTAATCAACATGTTTGTTGTGGCTTAGTTGACCTAGTTGTTTGGGGTGTGGTGGCCTTAGTTATTTGAAATTTTGCGGCCTTGGTTGTGATGTGAGAACTTAACATAGTGGTTTAGTGGTAGTATTTTGGTAGCATTGGAACAATTTTGACATATTTAATGACGTGGTCATGTTAAAAGAATTTGTTAATATGGATTTAAATTGATAAGTAAATGGGTAAATCTTAGTTTATAAAGAGTTTAATAAAAATTAATATTAAATATAACTAGTGTAGTGGCCCTTTGTGTAATGTTTGTGTGTTATTTGTTCTTCGTTATAGGATTCTCTTGGTTGAAAATTATATATTAGTGTTATGAATGTGGTTTTTGTAGTATTTCTTGTGTGGAACCATAGGTGTGACCATATGTGAGATTATTATATAGCAATATTATATTATGTTTTTCTTACATAGAACACTTTATCTATATAACCTGACAAACAACCAAATACATTGGGGGTGAATCCCCCTACCATCTAGGATGGAGAGGATATGGATGGATGACTACCCCCTCTCCCCCACATTCCATTTATCAAAAGCTTCTAGTAGTTCCTATAGTTGATGATGGGATACATGGTGGGGGTCATATGTGGTAGGAGGAGGATATGAAATTGGTGTGACATAAATTCATAATACCGTACTACAATGGTTATGAGATTCGAGTTATATTATTGGTGCTGCAAGATGTGATATGTAGTTGGTGCTATAAGATATGATATATGGTTGGTTCCATAATTGAAGGATATGGAAGGGATGAGAGAAAATGATATCTTTACATTGGGTGAGAGTAAAAAATTAGTGGTGAGGTATTTGAGAAGAAAAATTATATACATTATTATGATATTAATTTACTACTATTTAATTGTTTATTTATTCAATGGTCCTTTGTGAGGCTAGGGGAAAACTGGTTGAAATGTGTAGGTACTGATTAGTTCCACTTTTTGTTCATTAGGTCAATAATATTATCTATTCACATATTTTTGATAGTCCTTAGGTGTGATTATACTCAGTAATCATGTTATTCTTATCCTATATATAAAAAATAGTTTTCATATTTTTTAGAGGGTTTTTGTGATCAAGTTAGAAATTACTAGGTCAAATCTTTGGTTATTGTGGTTACAACCATAGGATTTTATTTTGGAATTATTTTATCTTTATAGACCTTTTTATCTATTTTATATTCATTCTTGTAGTATAACTCTTTCATATGATTTTGGTTCCTATTTAATTTTATATGTTGGATTTTTTGGGTTATTGTTCATCTTATAAATTCATTATTTTATTATATTAAGGGAAATTACTCCCATTTGAGTGTTTTATACTATCAGTGTTAATCACTAACATCAGTGGTGGTTTTATATCTTAGAGAGTAGAAGTAAAATGATGTATCATGGGTTGACTTCGAATAAGAGTTTAGGGCCAAGTTCTTATCAATAAATGCCATGGTGGTAAAGAGGAAATAGTCTTTCTCCCTTCAGTAGAGAAGTATGAGAGGTCAAGATATGGGGATTAGGTTTAAAGAGATTCTTAAAATTTTCCATAATGTTTTTCAAGATAAGGATCCCAATAATGGAACTTGGAGGTGGTGATATGCCACAAACTTTGTTTTTTATTCACCTCATTTACATTTCCTATATATTTATAATTTTTTAAGAAGGTGGATTTGATAGAGAGGGTATATGAGAGAGATGAAACGTACCTATATAATGGTCACCAAGGACCTATAAAGAGTAAGTAGTTATATTTAAGGTTGTGGATATTAGTATAGTCATGATTCTGATTGGAAAGGAGATGGCCTCAGTAGTCAACATCAAAATTCTCAAGGGATAACAGTTATAATGTGTCTATTGGGAGATCTACAATTTTTTATTTGGTTGATATGGTCATGGTTACTATTATAAAAAGATTAACTCATCCCTAGAGGGACAATATGGTTTGGGAAGTCATGACCCCTCTATATAATAGCTATAGTTTTCCCCATGGTAGCATCAATATCTGGTCCTTCCATCTTATGTTAAGAAATATGATTAGTAGGATTATGCTCTATATGGATGAGGGGGACTTATAAAAGAAAATCTAAAATATTTTCATATCCATTAGAGTCCCAAACCATAATGTGTACATGGAGTCTGTTAGTAGCTATTTTGAGGAGCCATCTAAAGCAATATGCATGTGACAGTTGTAGCAGTTCCATAGGGCCCCTAGTTTTTTGTAATAATAAAATTATCTTCAACCATGGATTCTTCTTTGTTTAATTTTGTATCTTTACACTCCATTATTACATCCACCTTAATATGAAATTATGACTGGACATAGAGAGGATTTCCACACCTTTGGTGTTATCAACACCATCCAAAGTCCAAGGGAGATCATTTGATATGTGATTGAAATATAGAATGATTATGGGGAGCATCAGTCATTGGAATATTTCTTTTTTTTAGGGATAAAATCATATAAAATCATATAGGTTTGGATTGGTTTTATTCTTTTTTTGAAATGGTTGACTATTTTCATAGGAGAGTTAAGTTTTATGATACAGTGGGACAACGTGTCACATTTTCCAATGAGATAAGATTCCATATGGGTGGTAACTTAGTGGATTCCATTATTTATCTAATGGTTGAGTCATCAGCATCGTAAGTGAGATATTGTTTTGGTGATTATACCCATATATGTTTCACATATTCTATAAATTTTCCATGAGGATTTTGTGACACTACCCCCTCGACACGATGTCATGTTTTAAAAAGAGTTATAGTTGGGTGCTACACCAATCTCATTGGATCTTAACCAGATAAAACACCTATATTTATAGTAGATGACAACCTATATGAAAATATGATGTAGAAAGTCTTATTAAGCCTAGTGTGTACTTTTTTGGAGCTTCAGTTTTGTTTTATGAGAAATATAAAAGTAGTATAAGGTGATTTATAGACTATCAGAGATTCAAATAGGAGATAACCAATAATTTTTAACTAATTCCATGAAATTATGATACCTTTGATAATTGAGGGGAGATAGATAGTTTTCTATAAACATTATAGGGTCCAAATATCATCATCTATGGGTGAATGTGGTAGATATTCTAAAGAATGATTTCTGGCCCCAAAATTGACACTTTGAGTTCATATTCCTTCTATTAGATGTCACAAATGAACCATATTTATTCATGAGACTCATGAAATCCATATTTCATGAGATCTTAGACTAGTTAATTATCATTTTCATTGATGAAAATCTTATATACTTGATGTTTGAGGAGTTGAATTTCAAGCAATTAAGAATTTTTTTATAGATTTTTCGACTCCACTAGTTTTATGGGAAAATGTCTATGTGAATGTTATATATATGATAGGTTCATTTCCTTGGATATGTGATTTACCAAAAAGTGTCATCAGTGGATCAAATAAAGGTTTAATTATTTTTTTCTTAACAAATTCTTAATAACTTGGTAGAGCTATGTATCTTTCTTTCTTTAATAGGTTATTATCGAAGGTTTTTGTTTAATTTATCATGGATTGTAACCTCATTTTCTTTCCTAAACAAAAAATATCAGGTTTTAATTTAGAATAATCATTTATAGGAAGTATTAAACTACTTGAATGAGAATGTATTTACTTCCCCAGTTCTTAGATTTATTAAGGAGGGTGTGATATTTGATGTTTTTCCAATGATTTTTGTATGGTATTTGGATGTGTATTGATTCCGTAGTGATCATTAATATACCATGCATTTATTTTGTTTTCCCTACATGACTATATCTTTACCAACCATGATATAGTGATGGAAAGAATGATTTTTTCACTAAAGTAGTGAAGACATTTCTTTATAATGTAATGCTTTTCCATCTTCATGGATCAAAAATTACTAACACATATATTTTCTCTGTGTGAACTGAATATATGATAGTAGAGGAAGACAAGATTCAATAGGACTATGATTTTGAGATATCATAACCCCAATTAAAGGGTAATGTTGTGGTAAATGTGTTGGGAGGAATGTTATGGGAGTCTGTTCAAGAATTTGGGGATGAAAGGAGAATGATGGGGGGAGTTAACAACTTTTCATCTTAGATTAGAGGAGGTTTATGACTTATGTTACTTATTCTAGATGATGGTAGATCCTTCTTTTTTACTAAAGGAGAAAGAGTCTTAGTGGGGATACTTAGAGGCAGAGGTGTTTCCTGATCGGGCCATTTATAGTGATGCCCATGAGGGATGGTCATAAGATTAACAATACTGGGCTTTATTCCAAATAAGGATGTTTATCCCATTTAAATGCATGAGGGGCCCTACGTGAGATAAATATTACACATCCTAAGGTGTTCTCCAATGTATTTATGTTGTATAATGGTTTAGGAGGTAGTTTTTTGTCTTGGAATAAATAATATATTAATGGAGTTTGTGTTATGATGTCCAATATGCTAGTATGTGAATAAAAAACATCATGTCCCCGGTGGTTTGTTGTAGCCTTTGGGTTTCCCCAATTTTATGTGACATGACATCCATATGTGTTTTATAAACTATTTTCCCTAGGCTTATGGGGGATGTGATTCTATATGGGTTATTGTATATTAGATAATAAATTTATCTCACTTTCGGGTGACCTAGGAGTCTAGTACCATGGAGGTTTTGCTGAGATAGTATATGGATGACGTGGTGTGGCTCTGTAGAAATTTTTGGTCCCATATTTTGGAAAACTTCCCTTGGTTTTCTTCATGATTCTATTTAGTTTTTTTAAATTAATTTTTATTTCATTACACCTTAACACTAATCACTTCCTTCAGATGGATGGATAGATGGAGCTGTATATTCAAATGGTAGGGTATATGTTGTAGGCTTGATCATGGGTGTGAAAACTACCTTTGGTTGAGTTTTCTTATAATATCATCTATCACTCATACATTAGTATGAACATATTTTAGGAATGATATGGGTGGCCATATCGAACCCCATTGAGAAAAAATCGAGATTGAGGAGATCGTAGTTCTCAATCCCGATGTAATGAAATGCATAACAGAAAAGATTTAGGTGGTTTGTGTGAAGATGAATATGGACCAAGATCACTATAAGCCTTATACAGGTCATTAAAGGAGGAATTTTGAGTTTTAGTTCAAGGGCCAGGTTCTCTTAAAGGTTTCCCCTCAGCACAAAAAACAGAGGTTTAGTCATGAGAGAAAGGTATGACACTTTTTTTGAACCCTTCATGGTGTTGGAGTGTGTTAGATATATGGATTATTCATCGAAAATTGTGTTGAAACTAGAAAAAGTTCATGATGTATTCCATGTTTCAAAGATTCACTCATACCTTCATGTTGATTCCCACATCATCGAATAGGGGGAGTTGGATATTTAGGGTGATGTGAAGTTCAGGGAATGGTAGATTGCTATTTAGTTCCATCAAGAGAAGGTTTTGTGAGGGTTTTTTCTTTCCTTGGATCATGTCCTATTGTGGTATGGTGGCCTAGAAGAGAGTACTTCTGAGAGGGAGTTTCTGATACATGCCCAATACCTAGAGTATTTTATTATATCTTGTTTTTGTTGTTTTCATTTTATAATTATATTATGGATGTTTGACTTCGTACTATTGTGTTTTGTTATTTTTTTATGTTTTGAGGTAAATTTTCATCCTTGTTTGAGGTACAGCTCTTGGCTGAGTGTTTGATGGGTTCTCGAAGTTATGATTACCATTTTTTTGGTTAGATTTGAAATTTGAGGATGAAAATATTTTGAGAGGTGTTTGATGTAATGTCATATACTCTTCCGATCTATTACTTTGTGAGTTCTGGGTGATGAGACCCTTAAGTTGGTATAGAGTAATGGATATGAGTAGTTATAGTTGAATCTAAAAATATAGGATATTATTCATATTGTGAATCACAAATTTATAATGTGAATGAACATTTACTTCTTGGGATACATGGTTTCTAGAATTTCATTTTAGTATTAGTTCATGATTTGAATTATTGATTCATGATATGAATGTTTATGGTAGGTTTTTTTATGGTTTTATTATTAACGGTTTCATGACATGAATGTTTATATTCATGATTTTAAATTCAATCAAGTTTGTTAGATCGAGAACCTTGTTTTTCTGTGGGTGTGATCAAAGGTAGGTTCACAAAATGAATTGGACATTCATGTTGGGAATGGGGATATTTCCAAGTGGTCTATTGGTTCCATCCTCCCTCTAATTTCACAAAATTTTCCATAATACCTATATAACATTAGACTTCCCCTAAGATAATTTAAGATCCAAAATATCCCCTGAATTTTGGAATTCCTCACTGGATTTCAATGATTCTATATCACATATTTTATGTTTGTTCTCACTATCTTTTCTCTATTTTACTCTTTATTTATTTAGAGGTTTCTCATTGGCAGTGTTGATGGGATTTTTGGGGGGTTTGGGTTGATATTTTGATAAGATATCACTATTTATATATTGATTAATGGATTCCTTGTGTGGTCATAGAATCATGGTTCATCATCTAATTCTTTATCTTTGTACAGAAAATATGAAAGATTCTTTTGAATTAGGAGATTTGAGTTCTCTCTCTTTTATATGCACAGATGAAATTTTCTAGACTTTTCATTCTACTATAAGAATGATATGAATTGGAATAATGAAGATAATCAATAATTCTAATGAAATTGAAAGGGAATTTTGTGATATGTGTGTTCCTAATGACTCTACATGATATTAATTATCTTTATTCCATAATATTTTTTTTATTAAGCAATTATGACTTATAGTGTTGGATTGATTTCAGAATACCCATTAAATAGTTAAATAATTGAAGATAGAAAATGAAAATACAAAGTTTAATATTCTTGTTTTATCCTTGATTTCATATGTATGGATCAATTTAATTACGTATTTTTAGTTTTTTGGACATGTTTGTTTGTGGATTGGTGTCCTTAGTAGTTATTGGATTTTTGTCCTTGGTTATGATGCATTGACTTAACATGGTGGTTACTTATTAGTGGTTATGTAGTATGTGCTAACAATAGAGGAAATCATTAGAGAAAATTTAAATTTATAATTAAATATATAAAGTTGTATGGATAAACAGTTAAATAAAATGATAGTAAATATAATTAGAGTGGTTGCCCTTTTTGTGATGTTTGTGGGTTGGTTGTTCTATATTAGAGGTAGTTCGTAGTGGTATGATATTCAGTAGTGTTCTGATGGCGGTTGTAACCTATAGGTGTGATATTGTGTGAGACTATTATATACCAATATTCTATTGTGTTTTTAGTAGGAACCACACTATATTCAGATAACCTAACCATCACCCAAAAATAATTGTGGTTTTCCCCTAACATTCAAGATAGGAATGATAAATTTGGATTACTACAACATCTCCCCTACTCTCTATTCAGTAATAGCTTCTACTATCACCATTGGATGATGAGATATGGACTGGAGATCATGGGTGTTAGGAGAATGGAATGATGTTGATCCTTTATGAATTCATGATACCTTACAACCCTATTTATGAGATATGAGTTATGTGTTTGGTACCACAAGATGTGAAATGTGGTTGGTGCTGTAAGATATGATATATGGCCGGTTCTGTCATTTGTGGGCAAGGAAGGGATAATAGAAATAGATTTATTCACATTGGGTGAGAGTGTAAAAAATGTTGGGATTTGGTTGTGGGGAACCAGTATCTACAATCTTGTTTTATTACTTTACTACTCTTGAATGTTGTTTCTGGTGAGAGCAAGAGGATAGGGAAGGGACGCAGGACTAGTTCATCTATGTAGGTACTGATTAATTCTTATGTTTGTTCATCAAAGAATTAATATCCTATTTTATCATTTTCATGAGATAACTCAACTATTATCATACTGAGTATACATTTTATTATCACCTTATATATATAAACTATTCTTCAGGTTTATAGGAGGGCTTTAGTGATGGAGTTGGACAGTACCGGCTCAAAGCTTGGTTTGTTGATGTTGCAACCATATGATTTTCTTTGGGTAACTTTTTTCTAATTTCCATATTTCAAAATTATAATTTAGAACATTTAAATCATTTTATCAAATAAAGTATCTAATGTTTAAAAATTTTGATTTCATAATTAACTCCCATGACACATAAAAATAGTTTTAAAAATGTTTTTCTAAGATTAAAATTTTCATATAGTTAAATTTTTTAATTTTATTAATTTATATGACATATATTGGTTGATTATAAAAAAATAATAGTTTTTTGGATTTCAATGAAATCCAAAACCGAATTTTAATATAAAATTTAAGTAAAATATTATTGAGAAAACTACTTTAAAATGAAAATTAAATGTTACTACATTATAAAAATTAAACATATATTTTTTAATTATAGAATAATATTTAATGTTTTTATATTACATCTTAGAAATATATCTGATTAATTAATATTTTTAATAAATATATATATTTTTCTTATATAATGATGAAGTCATAAAAATTACAAATTTTCGAAGTTCTTTTCACTATTCACATTAAAATAAAATATTTTATAATAAAAAATAAAAATCAGCCTAATATAATATTGACACACTTAATGCAAAAAGTTGGTTCATCTTACGCAATTAAAATTATAAAATTTATAAATTTAGGTTTTAAATAAAAAGATAAAATATAAAGGAAAATGACTTTTATGTAAAAAATCTCTATTAGTACTTGACATGTTCTTAATTCTATTATTTCATTTCTAATTAACTGAAACATTTTTATATATGAGAGTTTCAATTATCTATATATTTTCTATATTAAATTCATCCAATATTTAATTCATCATTTTAGTTTATTGTTTTGTGTAAGACAAACTATTGAACAAAGTATATATTTAGGAAAAAATATATTCCAAAATATTAGAGTGTTACATTACATCTACTACAATAATGAAAGTTATTGAATTACTTAGACTACTTATGTGATGATCCTGTAAAATTTAAAGAAGTAATCTATTCATGAAGAACCAAATTCCAAAAGTGATGATAATGCTGTTTTTATTAGCATGTCTGACAAAATTTCAGAAAGAGATGAAATTACAAGATATGTATAGGTTGGAGGAGAAGATTAAACCATTTTAAGTATTGAGGAACACCATAATTCATCTCATCCTAGGTTTATAAGGTAATAATATTCCCAAAATATAATTAGAGATCAAATATAATAGGAACAAACTAGGATAAATTTAAGGATATCAACTCATACTTCATTATTTTCTAAAGTTGAACAAAAATATATTGAAGAATAATTGAAATATTAAGAGTGGGATAATTCCATGAATGTAGAATTTTTCTAGATTGATAATAAAGTGATTTTGGAGTTGGTATCGAAGTCTAAAGGAAATATTGTCATTAAAAATATGTGGGTTTTCAAAACAAGGTTTAATGAAAGGGTATAAGTTGTAAGGAATAAAGTAAAATTGGTGTTTAAAGGCAATTCAAAAGTATAAGGGGTGTAGTTTGAAAATACCATTATATTATTTTTAGGGCTTTATAGAATTATGATATTTATTTTTATTACTACCCAAAGGTAATCAAAGTTCTTTCAAATGTATGTGAAGTATATATTTCTCAATAGTGAGTTATAATATGAAGTATATATTGAGAAAACTTGTTTTTTTCTTTCTTGGAGATGATTTTAATTGATTATATAGGTTAAATAAGTCTTTATATGGGCTAAGAAATCCTTGAGATCTTGGTACTTTAGGATAAACTCATTCTTGAAGATATTAATCATAAAAATTGATTAGTGGAAGATTATATATATATATCAAAGAATGAATAGATGTATCTCTAATTATTATTATTAATGTAGATGATATTATAATGGGATATTTTCTATGGATATGATGTAATTATTTAAAATATAAATTCTTAGAGAGACGAGGTGCTTTCGTGTTATATAAATTTTTTAAGAGAAAGTTCACATTTTTCATTCTCAAGAGAACTATACTAGGGAACTCTTGGACAAGTTAAAAATTATGGATTAAAATCCTATTTCATCATCAATTTCTATCGTAAAAAAATTTTCCAAATAAGAAAAATTAAAATAAGTTAATCCATAGGATTTTTGAGAACATATTAGAGGTCTTCTATACTTAACGACTTCAAGGAATGATTTTGTATATATTACTAAATTTTTTCTGGGTATCAAATTACTCAAAAATAGTCCCATTTAATTGTTGGGAATGGGATTCTTATATGAATAAATAGTACAACCAATTTTTTATTCAAATATTACAATAGAGGAAATATGGTTTTTTACAAAAAAGATATAGACATAAACATTTGTGCCGATGATAGAAGGTTCACATCTATTGTATTTTTACTAGTTTGAGATAGAAAAGTTTTTTGTCACACTAATAATAAAAATTATCTGACTTTAAGAATACATGAAGCTAAGTATTTGGTTTAAACTCAAGCCACAACTCAAGTAATGTGGTTGAGAAGATAATTCGCAGATCATAAAGTTGAAGTGAAGTTGAAACTTCTCTTCCTTTAAGATAAAAAATGTTCTATTAATTCTTCTATGAATCTTATTTATAATTCAATAAGTAATCGAATTTATATAAAAAATCACTTCATCATGGATCTTGTGGAGAGAAATTATTGGATCATTGAATTTTCATCAATAGAGGAGAAAATAACCAATGTGTTCTCCAAGCCATAGTCCAAAGATGATTTTTAGAATAGGAGGTTGATGTTGGGATTTAAACATCACACATCTCAAGGATAAGGTGTAGCGTTTAGTCCCTTATCTCATTTTTTTTAATAATTTTCTAAAAAGGGGATAAAATAAAAATACAACACAAATCATCCTTTACATTATATTATTTTTTCAAAAGGAGAAGAACGTTTATAGGGGAAGTTTACATTAACATGTCTTTCTCATGAGCAGGAGTATGTGTTCAGATAGAGTTATTAAAAAAGGTATTTTGTGACTTCAACATATAACATGTGAACTATTTTAATAGTTTTGCTAAAGTGTATGCATGAATTTGTTCCAAAATAGCTTCTATGGACATATATGTCATGTTGAGGGAATGTTTTATGATATGATGCTTTATTGATTACAAAAATTTGATTCTATGATGTTATGATGAATTATTGATTGATAAATGTTAAATATAAGATTTATTCTCAAGTGATATTATTTCATCAAGGAGAATCTTGATAATCATTATTTAAGAGGTTTGATAATGATCACCTTTTTTAAGGAAAACATGGTATTTTCATTAAATATTATTATTTAATATTCCATGCATTATCACATTGGATTCAAATTAATGGATTACAATTCATTTCTAGTATTTTTATGTTCGATATTTATTTATGTTATTTGGGGGAAAATAAAATCCAAAGGTGTAGATTGTTAAGAGATTGTCTTATATTAATGGAATTTTGAGAATAATATATTCCTAGGGGATATTTTTAAGGACTCAAGATAGAGGTGATTTTATTTGAGATTAATGAAGTTTCTTTATAATGTTGTATCTTTATAGAGAAGAATGAATAGACATGGTTGAAGTGGGTATGATTATTTTATTTGTTTTTATTGTCAATAAACAAATAATATGCAATCTTATATTTTTTAGTGAATTAATTTTAGAAGTTGGAAGGTGGTGGGAATTAGTCTAAATATGTTTGGAACATATCTAGATTCATTTCAATTAAATAATTATTTTTATAGATCATAAAAGAAAATGGATAATTCATTCGTCTATGATATTTTGATTGACACTGTATGAAATTATTAGTGTGCTTATGAAGTTGGGTTTGTTCTTAAGTCATTTCTGATCAATGTATGATATTTTTTAGAATTAATAAGATATTTTAATTACTCATAATAAAATTTTGTTATTATTATGTCATTTCTGAACCATGTATGATATTTCTTGGACCACATAAGATATTTCAGTTATGCATAAGAAACTTCTGTGATGCATAATATATTATTAGATCAAAAGAATTTTTTTCATGAGTAATTGAAGTCAATTACACCTAATATATTTTATTGGGGTGTAATTCATCTTTAGTAATCATAAGATAATGATCCTGTAAAATATTTTACATTCTTAAATATCTGAGAAGTCCATAACTAATGCTGTGAAAAATAAAATGTTTTGGAAGATCATAGGAAGACATTTATCATTGATTTTAAATAATAAAACATATTTATTGGTTCATAAAATTAGTTTAGATGAGTATAAAGATGATCTGTATAGATTAAATATAATGAATGAAATTTATGATGTAAGTTGGAAAAAGTCTAAGGCCACAATAGGAGGAAACATGAAGAAGTATGAAGAGAAATAACAAGGATATATTGGTGTTATGATATACAGATCAATAACCATTTTATATTAATAGTTTATTTATCTTTTTTATGATCTATTTTTCCTTGTGGTTATTATAGGGGAAAAAATACATGGTAATATTATTATAATAGAGGAGAATGTTCCAAGTCATTATGAAATTAAAATTAAATTATCTGCTAAACTTATGAATTTATTTGAATATAAAATAAGGAGAAGATAAAGAGGGAATAATAATTCACGTGGTTCAATGAATATGTACTCCTCAAAAAATAAAAATAAGAATATGATTAATTAATAAAAAAGGTAGATGAGGAAGAAATTGTGAATGAACCTATAAAATATTATCAATATCTTTTTAAATTATATCAGATGATTTAGACGCGATCTTCGTAGAAGAGAGAAGAGAAAAAATTGTTATTGATATAAATTTTAAAGATCTATTATCACACAAAAGATGAATATGAAAATGGTAGTATGTAGTTTTGTTTATGAAAATTGTTTGGAAATCTTGGTACTAGGTAATAAAAGAAGGATAAGAGGAAATCAACACATTTAAAAACATAATATAAGCCTACAGGTGTAAGATTTATTAATTATTACACATATTATTGATCATTATAAATTGAGATGTTTACTTCTGTGCGGGATACATTAAATCATTTCTAGGGACATGAAAATATTTCTTTTATATCTATAGCATGCCCACTATAACTAATACGATTATTCTATTGGGTAGCATGATCTCAGAGGAATCCATATCACACCAAGGATCAACCTTATTCTATTAAGGGATAAAAATTTTAAATATATTTTTGTCCCATTAATTAGTTTGTGTTTAGACATGATAACCAAAAAATAACATTACTTTAATATGAGATAGATATTTTTTTAGAAGAAATATAAAAAGATAATTGATAACATATTTACCCCCACTCTTTGTGATCTTCCGTAGATCCTCAAAGTGGTTCAACAATATTGTTGGGATAATTTTCCAATTTCAAATATGATGTTTTGAAATAATTTATGAAAATATAAATTAGATGTTTTATCAAGAGAAATATTTTTCCATTTTCAAAGGATACTAAAATGAGAATATACCGCACATGAACTTATGCACGTGAGAGATAATAATTGGTGTGAGTTAATATAGAAGATCAATTGTGCAATGACAATAAAATTTCAAGGATTTAAGATCATGGGAACATTCAATTTTATGTAGTTATTGATTTAATATCATGTGGAAAACCCCACATAATTTATTTTTGATTTTGATTACATAAAGTGATAGGGAACATGGAGGGTGTATAAATGAGAGCATAAAAAGAAACAAATACAAATATTTTTAGATATTGTGTATATCATTGAAAATATAGATATAAAGAGATCATATGGTGATATTCTAGGATTAATATCTCTTATGGTGAAGAAAAATAAGCCTAAGGGAATACATGCCTCTGATATTGTAATATTATAAAGGCAGACGATAGGGAAGTGGTAGAATGAGGAATAAGAGTGATATGTAGGGCCAACCGTTCTTTTTCATAGATATATACTTTGTGTGTTAGGATAGTTAATGAAATATAATATTTATTTTAGGTTAAGAGACCAATTCACATGATACTATAATAGATTTTCTATTGCTAATTTAAGACTATGATATAGGGATAGGATCTTTCAAATTAATGATGGGACATCCCGAAATAGATTAAAGATCTCGTTCATTAGTGAGTTTGGGAGAACCCATTGTAATTGGAGGGTGTATGTATATAGAAACTATTAGGAGGAATTTATAACTATGAATAATTAGTGTAAAAATATAGGAAGATATACATAGGGTTAAGGATGACACCTTCCCCACACAAATTTAATTAATTATAATAGTGTATATTTTTTATCTTGCATGACTTGAACATAGTAAGGATTAGATACTCACAATGATATTGGCCCTTGTAAAAATACCATGTGTTTATATTCTTGCTTATTTATTATTTTTAATGTGGTGTGTTAGGAATCTATAAGTATATCTATTCATCCTAGTAGGTTCGAAGGTTGAAATATTTTGTGTCATAATTAACAAATAGAGAAGATAATTTAATGAAATTGGTTCCCACTAATTCACCACTTAGTGTTACTACATGATCCTATTGGGCATAAAAATTGGTACTATAGAACAAGTTCCTATATCTAATTATAACTAATATATTTTTCCATTTTTTAAATGTCATACATAAAGTGTATATTTTAATAATATCTGCAGTATTATTTCAAATAATATATGGATATTTCTGTCAAAAACATAAATATCAAAAAGAAAAGAGTGTATAAAAAGATAAGGATGTCCTCATTATTGAATAAAAGAAAAAAAGATTTAATACTAGTTAATCAAGGTGGTAATAATTGTTTAATATTAGTTGATAATTATCCACATTGAGAATCATGATTTAGATATAGTAATTATGTGGATATTGAATCACTTTTTGTTTTTACATTTAAATAAATAATTATTTAAATAATCCCCATGTTGATATTTTCACATCTACATTAGAGTTTCTCTAGGGTCTACAGGATAGGAAATCAAAGTTGTAGTTGGAATCTTATGAAATATAATAATCATTAGAAGAAAAGTTACAAAATATAAACTCTCTCATCAAACTTTTTGAAACCTAATAATATTTGGCATGTCCATGATGCATTGTCACTTCCCTGTGGGAGAGAACAAATTATAAATTTATAATGTTCCCAAAACCATAAAAACTAGAAAGGAGTATAATAGAGGAAACTCAAAGTTGACCCCATGAGGAATAAGGAAGCACAAAGGAAACTCTTGAATAAATGTGAGGTAACATAATTTTATTAAATTTCTAGTTGTAAGACAAAAAATAAAAAGTAGATTAAATTAAAAAAATGACAGAAGTTAGGGGAATCGGTTTCCATGAGATGTTTTACTAATTAGATCAATTCCACTTTACACATAATATAATAAAATTCAATAATTTCAAAATAATTAATTTTATTTAGTAGAAACATACCATGTTCCTATAAATACTACCCTTGCATCATCCCCTCATAATCTATATATAAAGAATAACAAGAAATCATTTAGTAGATAAGAAAAGTAAGAGAGTAATCCAATCCATTGTTTCAGAATTAATGTTTCCTACTAAAATATTTTTCATTCACAAATAAAAAAAACTAGTTCAATTTTATTGAAGTTAAAGAGATATAAAATTGAATCAAATCATAATACTATGAGATCAGATTATTAAATGAGTGAAAAATAATTAGAAGAAGTTTGGTACAAAACCTATTTAATAGTAAACTCTCTCTCTTATAAGTCTGGATATTCATCATGAGGTGATCACTGATAATTAATAAACCAAAAATCATAGAAGATATATTAGATAATAGATAAAATAATAGGAAAATTGAATAATAACAATGAATATCAAAAATTATAGAAAAGGAAATTATAGAAAACAACCGAAAATAAAGCCTAACTATGAAACTATTCTCTAGGTAAAAACCTTATAAATTGGTGTCTCCCCATGGATGAGTAATTTATATCTTGTGTGTAAACCCTAATTTTTAATTATTTATAATAAATACCATGGTCTTTTGGTAATATGTGAATGAAATCCCATAAAAATAAAGAAAGAACATGAATTTTAAATCTTTCAATTCACTATTTTTCACATCAATAATTGATAATTCACATAGAGAATAGGTTGGGGTCCTCAAAATAGAATTCTTTCACAGATCTCTAACTTTCAAGGCCTGAAATAATGAGTCAGAACATAAATTTATTCAGATCCTTATTTTTCATCTTCCTTAAATTATTTCACAACTCAAGGCATGTGGTTCACGACAAGAATGGAATTTTGTAACATTACATGAATTCATTGTGTATCAATATGCAATGTGAATAGTGAGTCATTCCATGAAACACATTTGGATATAATCCTCAACATTGGAGAAATGGTCTAAAACTATTCGTTTTCAGTGATCTCTGGATTAGTGTGTGATTGTGACAATTAGCGACATGAATGAGTCTTTTTGGTGTGAATTACGTACAGTTTATTAAAATTCCATTCAGACACAATCCTCCCATAAAAACACATACACCAATGAAATTATGTTGGAATGTCATTTTAATTCAATCAAAATTCAATGAAAACATATATTATTACCAGTATATATATATATATATAATAGTGATATCAAATTCCCCCACACTCAAACCTTTCCTAATCCTTAAGAAAAATCCCAATATTGAAACACAAAGGTCCCAACATCAACAAAGGTATTTTAAAATAATTATTAACATAAATAAAAAGTTTTAACTAAATATTATAAAAGAAAAAACATTCTGAATAATGAATTCATAAATCCATCTTTATATATAATTGACAACTCAAGTTGATTCATCTTTTCACATATAGATTTCAATATATCTTCAACATCCATACCCTTGATGATTTATCACACCATGATTGTTCTTCTCCCATAAATCAATGTAAAAATTTAGTAGTGTTATTATAATTCATTAAATTCTTGATCCTAAACCTAGGATTTAATTGAATATACATTCTCCACCTCATAAATAAAAATATCACAATTAATCATGAGTACTTAATATCAAGGATCACATTTCTCCCAGGATGATTGTAGGATAGTATTTTTGTTAAAAAACAAGTAATGATCCAGGAGACTAAAATATAATGTATAATTCAAGATATACTAAGGATAATATCAATGAAATACTCCTATCCAAAATAAAATTTCTTCTACTATACTCCCCAAAGAGAAAAGTAAAGTATCATGAACTGTATGATCATAATGATTGAAGAAACTCTATTTTTATAAGTTTTTGTTTATTTTTTTCTTTTCATTTTTTAGAATTTGTACTCAGAATAAGTCTTAGATACACCACCTAACCCCATATGATTTGAATATCATTAGTCTGTTAATGGTTATCTTTGACACACCTAAGAACTACCCAATTTTTTATTTTTTATTTTTTCCAAAGAAGTGGGATAAAAAATAAAATAAAAAGAATGTTATTTTGAAACTCACTCCCTAAATCCCAGGGAA
Organism: Viscum album; assembly: GCA_963277665.1. Lineage (NCBI taxonomy): Eukaryota > Viridiplantae > Streptophyta > Magnoliopsida > Santalales > Viscaceae > Viscum > Viscum album. The sequence goes on along the minus strand of OY728135.1, from coordinate 28,296,800 downwards.
ATTCCCTATGTTCTTATTAAGAAGATATAAAATTTGATATAATCCATAAACAATCCCCCCACACTCATTAAAATATATATAATGAAAAACACAAAGTGTTGTATAGGAAAGGATAAAATAGTCATGGGTTGTGGTTCAAACTAAAAATGTTCATTCATTACTTTTAGAGTATAAGCAGGATCAATGTATAGGTGGGTCTTAGGATAAAAGGGATCATTAATAAAATTCCTCAATCATTTACAAATTGAATCAGTTCAGTCATAGATTTTATAAGATATCAATGGATGTTATAATCGGTAACATGTAACTCTTATCACTTAAGAAATATTCATAGAAAAGAATAGGAAATAATAGTTATAGGATCCTATCAGAAATGGGAAATTTAATAAGTAAATCAGGTCATGGAAAAAAATCAATAGTTCATATATTCAATGGATGATTCTAGGAATTAACACCATGAAAAGAAATTATATCTATAATAATTTATAAACACCTATAAAATGATGTAAGAACATGTCTATAAAATTTATAACTATATCACTAAAATTTATGGGCATGAATTATTAAAATTCCAAAGATATCAAAATACTTCTCTAAAGTTTGGATTTCTTCTAAATCATTGAGTACAAGGGAATAAATGTTAGTGTTTATGGGTGAATCTGATCCAAATAGGGTCATTAAATAATTCATATTATTTATAAAAAAAATTTGATTAAAAAAATTTGTATGCAAAGCTATATACAAGTAAAAATTGTATTCCAATTTCATGAATTTGTTTTATTTTTCCTCTTCCTCTTCTCATCTAAATCTTCCTTTTGAACTTAGAACATCATAAAAACCCATGTAAAAGTTCATGGTTTTATCAAATTAGATAAAAATATAATATAATCAAACATAAGGAGGGTAATTGGTTTATTCTAATAAAATAAATCTATATCCTAGAAAAAAATAAAAAATTAATGGATCCTCCAGGAAACACTACTTTAAGGTCCCTTGATTAAACTAATACCCTTATATAATTTAATTATAGAATGAAATAATGTTACCTGGTATGGTGTCAACATTTGTTTGAAATCCTTCTCATATGGGTGGTTGATCTTCTTCTCTTATGTTTTTTATTCGTGACTATAACATGTGGTGGGATGCATATCGAGGGAAGATGTAATGAAAATACAATTAAATTGAGATTTAACATGTTTTTTTAGTTATGTGGTTATACAACTTTTTCTTTCATAATTTTCAATTTAATTTTATGATAAATCCTTAAATTTTAGTACTTATATATTTATTTTATCATTTCATAGTTTCTTATTTCTTGAAACATTCATGAGGCTCTAAGGATTCACATTGGACCTCTTCTACTATTTTTAATTCTTCAATATTGCTATTTTCTATAGAAATAGACTATTTAAGTTTCCCCTCTAGCATATGATAAATAACCTAACTCGTGTTATTTTTCTTTATCATTTAAGAACAAAATAAAGACATGTTATTATTGGTTTTATACTTTTAATAAAATAATCGATGGTTGTAGTTCTTCTTTTTTCTTCATGAGTTAGTGGTTCATCTTTTCTAAATATTTCATCATGCTAATTTTTTTAAATTTTTTATACTCTAAAAATTATCAATTAACTCATTCCTCCATTACATTAACATTTTCAACATTTTTAAACAAAATTCCCTTCTCCAGTATTTACATCAGATTTTATATATAGGTTATTCATAGGGGAATTTAAATTTTTAATAATATGAAAAAGGTGGTTGTCATTTATCCTTATTATATGAGTTATTTCTCTTGATAATAATTCTTCATATCTGATACTTCAATGTAATTCTTAATATATTGGGTTAGTATATACTCAAAATTCTAATATTATGTTTTTTGAAATTATGGGTCTTCTTAATTATAATACTCATCCAAGGATCTGTCTTAGTCATATTGATAGTTGAGATCTTTGGTACAGGTACGATCATAGGTGAAATTCCACTATTATGGTAAGAATTCATCATATTCATAAGAATACTACTAATTCCATTCATCTCAATGGGAGTGGAAATACTTCAAAAATTTATTCTTCTTATCTAGTAGACTCCTCTTGGTATTCAATGTACTATAGTAAAAGTGCGGCATGATATCCTTTAATTGGGTGGTCCACACCATAACCCAAGAAAAACAACCGGGTATATACATGGGAAAATAAAAAAACAAAAAATAGAATCATAAATTAAAATATGTAAACAAAAGTGATAAAAGGATTGAATTTAACACAATCAATCAGTATCGAGTCATTAGATATGTTCTACTACTCCCTGATAATGATTCCAAAAATTTTCAAACCAGACAACATGGTTACCTTCCAATAAGAGAGAAAAATTATAAAATAACAGTTTTTCAGAAGTACAGTAACTACAAAGGCATAAAATAGTGAAACTATGGGATCTTTCCCATGAGAAATCAAAAAGAGCAGCGAAATATCTTGAATAAATGTTAGGTCACCCAAATTTTATTAAATTTATAACTAAATAAGGAAATGAAAAAACATAAAAGAGGATAAAAAAAGAAAAAGGTAGGGGAAACAATCCCCAAGGGTGGTTTTACCAATTAGATAAATTCTACTTTACTCAAAAATACAAAATTTGATAGATACAAAATCATTAATTATATTTGTTAAACACATGGTCAGTTCCTATAAAAAAATTCCATATAATCCTAACCATCATGATCCAAAAAAACTAAAAATAACTATAATATATTTGGCTGATCATAAAATAAGGAGAGTAAAATAATATTTTATTCATAGATTAATCATCCCTACTATACTAGGATTCATTCACTATCAAAAGAATTAGTTCATATATTAAAAATGGAAAGATATAAAAACTTATATCACAACACTATATTATTAGATCATATTACCACACAATAAAAACAAAAATGATTTTTTGGGACATACCCTATTTAATAGGAACCAAAAAATTTTATGGATCGTTCTAATCATTTTTTGATCACAAAAAATGAATGAACCACAACCCCTAGAAGAGATATTATGAAAGATATAAAAAATCGATAAATTAAATAACAGAAAAGAATATTGAGTATTACAGAAAATTAAATTTTAGAAAATAAATTAAAAAAACTAACTACGACACTCTTACTTTTGTCAAGACCCTATACACTAGAACCTCATGTATAAGTTATCCATCTAATATAAGAAAAACATCAATTTTAAAGAAGTACAATAAATCCCAAGTTTCCCCAATCTAAATGGATTAAAACCCACTAAAAATAGTGATATTTAATGACTTATACTTCTGCTGATGAGTTATTTTGATGGTGTGAATTGATAATTCATGTAGTGAATTAGTCAAATTCCTTAAAAGGGGATATTTTTAACACTTTTATAATTTTCTTGGAATAAAAAATGATTCATTCCATGAATTTATTATACTCCATATTTCATAGATTCATTCAGTCCTTTCATAACTCGAGGCTTGTGGTTAAAAACTTGAATTTAATTTTATAGAATTTATTACATTAATTTTGTCTTAATATGTGATGTGAATGGTGCTTCGTGAATTGAAAAACGTCTATCTCTAACTCTCCATCTAGTATCAATGAACTATGACTATAAGTTTCTAATAATCTTAGGCTTAGTATTACTTTGTGACAACTCGTGACATGAACCATGCTTTTATGCCATGAATTAAGAACCACTTATTCATATTCCTTTTCAAGAAAATACTTCCAAAAAATACAAAATCCATAGAATTCAGGAAAGAATATCAATTTAAATCAATCCAAACATAATGAAAAAATATATGAAAACTATTTAAAATATATATTCAAAATAGAGATATCAACTGTTCTTATATAACCATAGAGAAAAATTCTCACTAACTAATGAATTATAATAAAATATTATTGATTATAAAGATAAGGTAACTAAAATTAATGAAGTGAATATTATTGAACTTGAATAAACATAGATAAATAATATGGATGCCAATATTATCAGTTGGAAATCAAAACTAAATGTATAATGAAACATAAAAATTACTTGCAAGAAAAATGTATGTTTCATGAATATGAAGCTAGAAATATTAAAAAGAAATTTTAAGATAGAGTAAAATACCTTGAAAATCAGAAGAAAAATCCAAACCTAATGTGAGTTTAAATAGAGTTAAAAATGAAAAATATATAAGTTACCCAAAATAAATTTTCATATTAAGTGAATAAGAGATGTAAAACCCTAAATGTTTTTGATAATATTATTAATTTTAAAAAATATCATTATATTTGTAATAATAGATTGAGATCATATAATGATATATCTACCACACGATCAAAGAAATAGGTAACCATTTTTCTAGATACATATGTTGGCACTAACAATATTTACATGGTTAGTGTAGTATATACTTAAAAATTCAGGAAACAAAAGTGAAAATATGCAAATAATACACCAGTATATAAAGGTAGGATGTATGAATTTTCAATAAAATTGTGTCCCCTATGTTTTCACAAAGGGACCATTTAGTCTGAAAACATCAAGATTCAACATTTTACTTACAAAAACAAAAGAAAAAGGAAATAATATTATTATTCATTTTTACATTATGGAAAATTTGGACACAAGTTCATTAATTGTTATCAAAACATGTTAATCATTGAAATAAAAAAGAAGCCTACACAAAGGGTGAGTATATTTTGAAGCCAAGAGTGCCCCCATTGAGAATAATAAAAGAAAAAAGAAGGAAAACATATTAAATTAAAATAAATTTGAATTTTTGGAGTGGTTATATGAAAATTAAAATAATGGTTGTCATAACTTTGATGAGTACGTTTTATCCCAACCAAACACATTTCATATTTTCATGAAAAATAAATTCTATGAATGTTTTGAAATAAGCAACGAAGTGATGGATAATTTTCCTTGGGGTTTAAAAAATTAAAATTATTGAGAAAAGTACCCCTAATAATAATTTAGAGAATTATGATACACCCAATAGGGGTTAACTATACTATGGGAGATAAGGACATATAATGGACCACTAGAAATAGACCATTAATTTCAATGTTATGGGAAATAAGAATAAATATTAGAATCAATAGAAGAAATAAAAAATATATTGTATTGATTTAAGTTATCAAAAAAGAAGAACATGTAAGGCTGGAAAAAAAAGATTAACCAAATAATTTTTAAGAATCCATGTGGGAATTTTTTGAACGATGTGGATGCTACAAAATAATGCACAATTGTATAAAAATCCCAATAAGGGGTGGAAAATAAGATGGGGAAAGCATAATAAAATGAAATTATCTTGATTATTAATATGAGAAATCCATTTCCACATAACAATAGAGATAAATGTAAAATTAAGAGCATGCTTCCCATGAATACACAAGTCTATAATATAAAATGGGAAGAAATCATGAAAGTTTCTCACATTACTAAACCAAAAAAGAAACTAATTTCCAGGAAGAGAAGAAAATACCAACCCTATTTCTTTCATTAAGTATCTTTAGATTATCCACCTTATTTTAATATATGTGTATTTATCATTATTTATATTTAATTGAAGGTGGTGTGTATTGAGGGAGAATTTGAATGCTGTGAAATCCTTACGTAATGGCGTATTTTCTATCATAGAGTTCATTAATTGGTACCATGATGTATCCTTGAAACACTTCAAGTGGGATAAAAAAATATGTATACAGTTCTGGTTTAAATAAGATTAAACATGATTAAGATCAATTTATGTTATCCCTTGAGAGTTATTTATGTTAAGAAACTACTAGAATATAATTATTTCATGTGATAATAAAACATTCTTGAAAAAGATAAACTTGAGGTATGAAAACCAATTTATAATCCTTTTTTAACTAAATAAAAATTTAATTTTAGTGGGGTTTCAAACAGTAAGGTTAATTGAATGGGGATAAACATACTTCCACATGATTTTTATTGATGTTTATTTTGAGTTTAGTATAGGTGATTTAATTTAATATACTGCTTGAACAACCCATTAAAAGTGAAATACGATTTATTATCACATGATGAATAGTTTTATTGACAAATTTGATGTCTAAATTAACTAATGTTTTTTTCTACATAGATATAGATCATGAAAAGTTAGAGTTTATTAATTTATGGCTCATTCCATAAGATATAATGTGATTCAACCTTATCTTAGGAAAATCAAGTTTTACTTTTAAAAGGGGGAGTAAATTATTATTTTATCGTCATTGAAGCTAGATATGTGTGTGACTGTCATTTACTCTTGATGATTTATATTTATTATCAATAATATAGAGAAAAAATGATTAAATAGAAGAGGTACTATTGAACATGATTTTTTAACTATTCAAGGGTAATGAAAACAAGTCCATAGTGGGATATTGAAGAGACTAATGGATTTTATTGAATATATTTTTTATAATAAGTAAGTCATTAATATGTGTTATATAGGATGAAAAACATAATAATTGATGAGTTTAGAGTATCTTGTGATAGATAAATCTCTTCAGGAAAACTGGATACTAAGAATTAATTGGAGTTAGATATAACTTTGAGTTACTATGACTATTGTTTATAGTTCCTACTATAAGATATATGAGGAAAATCCATTTATATGATGGTAAATGAAAATTAACCTCATCATTCATGGTGTTTTGGGACTTTTATATTTTAAAAAGAACCTTTAACATATGATGATTGTTTATTTTTACATTATGATAATTAATGAAAAGTGCTAATGAAATATGAAATAAGTTTTGACTTTATGTACTTTTTAAAGATGATAAGTCAACTACTATAGATTTTGGGTAACATTGTATGAGAGTTGAGGTGAGTACCCATACATGTGTATTTGGATTGATCATATTGTGGATACTTTACATGGATGTTGAATTTTATTAATATATAAATATTTGGAAAATAATAAGGAAATATTTTATTTATTATTGATGAAAAAAGTACTCCAATTTAGGAAAACTAATGATATTTGATGCTGATATTGATGAGATAGGACGTTTTAACCGATATACTAAAAGAAGGTCTCTTATATTCATTAATATTTATTAATAATTATTACTACCAAAAAATTGGGAAATACCCATGCTTCTCTAAAAAAACCATGCGTATAGGTCACCCCTATACCAACATTATTGATAAACCATGGGAATAGTTTTTACAGGGAAATAAATTTTCACAGGAAGGACCAATACCAATGGTTATCCAAAAACCATGTGTATATGTCATCCCAATACCCATGGTTTTTATAAACCACTGAAATTGGCTTCATGGGAAAGAAATTCATGGCAAGGACCTATAACCATGGTTTTTTTATCTGTGGAAATAGGTTTCATAGGAAATCAAAAAAAATCATGGAGAACATATACGGATGGTTTGACCAAACTGTGGGTATAGAAAATTTTTCTGGGCACTTATACCAAGGATTTTGTCAATACATGGGTTTTGGTTAGATAATTATTTTTTGATTATAAAAAAACAATAATAAATAATTATATATATAATGTTTTTTATATGTATATGTATATATGTATATATAAATATAATTACATAAAAAGTGTTATATGATATTGGTAAGGTCACTGAAATATAGCCGAAAGGTGATGAGATCAATTCCAAGTGGATTATTTTATTAATAAATGGATTATACCCATGGTTCTAATAGACCATTTTTATAGACTTATTCCCATGGTTTGGTAAAACAATGGGTATATGCATGTTCATGTAAATTGCTTATACCAATAGTGTAAAAACAATTGGTATAGGTTTCCTATATCCATGATTTGTCCAAACCATGGGTATAGGACTATATCAATGGATTGAACCTACACAGTTCATATAACTATGGTTAGAGTCTATTCACGCATTTTTCTGGGCTATACCAATGGTTTTGAACCATGGTTATAGGTAAAAATTCTAGTAGTTATGATGAAGATATTTTTCAACGTTTGATATTTTTTAAATTCTGTTAAGTTGTTTTGAGTTGAATTGTAGTAATTGGAGAGTCCGGAAGAATATTTTAATAGGTTTTGAGGTTATCTGAAGACATTATATTATTTTGAGTTACCACTGAAAATTTGATAAATTCATATCAAACATCTCATAGAATAGAATATTGGAAAAAATTTCAAACTCACGATGATACTTACCATATGTGGATGATATGTAATAAAATTTAAGAGTCACACTGTGATAGATAAAATTTTATAGATGGTGTGTAAGATTTTCCTACTAATACGTAATATATCCTAATGAATACGAGGGATATATTTTGTAACTCATACTGATTTGACATAAAGAATGGATTATATTGTAAAATATAATATATTACATAGTATACAAAAAATATGAGTTGATGTTTACTTTAACCTATAGAAATGTAAATGTTTTACTTCAATGATTAAGATACTCTAGATAATACCAGATATTTTTAGAGTGATACGTAATATCTTCAAGGTAATACAAAACATTTTGAAGATGACACAAAAGATAATGTAGGGGAAATTTGGAAAATTAGGAAACCTACTATGATACATAAAATATTTCAGTTTATATTGTAGATAGAAAAATTATTAATTAACATTCTGCTATGAACGCCAATGACCCTAATGATTATATGAAACATATTCTTGAGGATAGAAATGATATTTGAACTCGCTGAATTGATATATAACAAATTCCATTTATTATGCAGGCTTTACTAGTTTGAATATTTTATAATTCTCATAAATTTAAATTAGGTGATACATAACTGTTTTTAATGGATTAAATGTCATGTTGTTATTGGAAATTAAACCATGATTCCAGATGAGTTATAAAGAGAAATAAATGATACAAAATTGAGAGTATCTTAGTGAGAAATTTTTTGGATTTCAAATAAGAATATTTTAAATAATTTATAAATATAAAAATTAAAAGTTTTATCGAGTGAAATTATTAGCTAGTTTCAAAAGATAATTAAATCAGAATATTACACACATGATCTTGTACTCATGGAATATGATAATTGGTGAAGATATTTTTGGAGCATCATTTAAAGAATATTTATATAATAATATGGATTTGAGATCATGGGAATATTCTCACATAAGAATTTATTGATTAATGATCAAGGGGAAGATACCCACATGATCTATTGAGAAGCTGAATATTAGAAGAGAATAAAAAGAATAAGGGTGTATAAAAAGTGTGTAATAAAAAAATAATGAAATTGATGGAGAATTATTGTATCAAATAAATAGAGAGATATTATTATGATATTATAAAAATTATATCAAGTGAGTTAAGGAAGAAGGTGATATAGAAGAGAGTATATGCCAAAGATATTGTAATATCATAGAGGAAGATAGGAAAGGAGTCAAAGAAGGAATGGTATATTTGAGTAAGTATGCCACTAAAACCACACAAACACACACATATATATCTTATGTTTCTAAACTCTTAAATAATATATCGAATTTTTAGTTAAGGTTATGTGACCAAACCACATGCTATTATAGAAAAATATCTTCGATCCATGAAATAATTTTATTGAGAAATTATATCTTATTAGTTTATGTGTTGAAATGACATATAATATTGAAGATAGTTTTCACTATTTATTTTATGAGGACCCATTGTAAACTAGCATAAGTAGCCATATAAACTAATTAAGAGAATTCAAAACTATCAGGAGACAACACAGGTGTTTTTGGAGATAGTCTTGGGGTCAAGGATGACAAATTCTCTACCTTTATCTACTTGATTATAATAGTGGATATCTGTGACAAACCCAATATGAAGTATATGATTATTATTATATGTTTTTATGTAATAATTTGGTTCCATTTTTTTCAAGAGGTGTTGGAGGGAGGCCATATGAAAGAAGTGTTGTTTTAGCCTTTTTGGCTTCACCACAAGGTTCATCATGCTATTGGAATAGACAAGGTAATGGTCATGGTACCATCCATTTCGAAAGTCAATCCATGAAATTATTTTTTCCATAGGGATATTACCATTCCCCAACAACTACAATTTTTGTGGGAATATTGGCTGGGAGGCTCACCTATAGGAAACAGCCAAACCAAAACACTTATGGAGTCTGTGTAGTATCGGGGTGTGGTGATATACAGGAGTCAAATTAAAATTGACAAAATTTTCATGTAAGGAATCAAGTTTTATTACACGAGAAGTATAAAATTAACCGATTTCGACTCTACACTATGTTTCTGGGTGTGGTATTGGGCATCATGGTTTTTAAAATGTCCAATTTGGCTACCGATCTCTAGGGGAGGAAACCATGTTCAATGGGGAAATAAAGGGAGATTTTTTCGAGGATATTAAATGATATTAAAACTATTTTATCTTATAATAGTTATCATTCCATATTTGCTCAATTTTTCTCTTGATTTATGATTTGTTTGATTTTATTTTAGAGGAATTACTGGGGCATCCAACATTCTTCTTCATGGCTCGTGTTGTGCGATAAGAATTGAAGCACATGGATTATATCCCTATCTACACAACCTATAACTAGAAGTATTTGATTTTATAAACCAAATTTTTTAATGTGTGTAACAACCCATGTATCTATAGAATCATATTTATTTGTATTCTTGAAATTTAATAGTTATATTAATTATATTATGTAATTTTTAAAATAAATAATTTATTTTATGTTTATTTATTTAAAAATTAAATTAACTTATTAATGAATTTTAATTTAAAATTACTAATTCCTATTTTGAATTCATCATGATGAAATTATCTTAGAATTAATTTTTGAGAATTTTATAAAAAAGATTAATTTTTGGTGAATAGTAAAAAAATATAGTCTTTTATAAATTAGAGTATTTTTATTGTGATGTCCTGAAGAAGTAATTGAAATATGAAATTTAATAAATTTATTGAATAATTAAATAATTATATAAAAATATAAATATTTTAAAAAATAATTTAGAACATGAAAATTATATTTTATTCATGATAAATAGAAATATTATTATCAGTGTCAATGCATTGCCTGTGCAGCATTGTAAATATCAAATTTGGTTATTTATAAATAATAATTGAGTGATATGAATTATATTTAAGAAACATTTATTAATTATTATGTATTATTCATTTATTTTTCTATTAATTTCTATTTACATAGTCATATTACATTCATCTTATCCCAATGTATATGCAATGCTTGTGGATGGCAAGAAAAGATAAAACAACAAATTTATGAAATTTTCGTAACATGTATATGAGTGAATATACATAATGAACGAATATAGAATTTTATTTTGAACCTAATTTCTTTTTTTATGATCATATTTAATTTTAAATTTTTTTATATGAAATAATTAACATTAATTATATTGCAATGTTGATGCAGTGCTTGAGCATGCATGAGAAAACTAAATAAATTTTTTTAATTAAGGTTATAAGAATTAATAAATGAATCATATATTGGATAAAAATATTATATTAAACTATAGACCTTTATCTATTTTTGATTTTAATTGGGGACATTTGGGACCCACATGAATCACTTTAATACATTTCTAATATTTTATTTAAAAGGAAGTGAAGGTGTTTACACTATTTTTTTTTGTAGAATGTTTTAATGTATGGTTTTCTAGTATATTTTGTCATACATAAATGTTTTATTGAAAAATAATAAATTTATCTTCATCATAAGATATTAATTTTAATTTTTAGGGAATAAATAAATACCTCAGTGGATTGTACAACTACAATTCGATAATTCTTTAATTAGTAAATAAATCAAATTTATGATATTAAAAATAATAAAATAAATACAAATTTATTTTTTAAGAAAATTCATGAATTCCATAATTGAATATGATATATATATGATATAAAAAAATATTTTCATTAGAATTTTAAACTTTTCTTGATGTGTTTAAAGTCATAGTTATGAATGGTTTTTTCATTAATTTGTTTCATGAATAAAATATTTTTTGAAATTATTTAATAATTAAAAAAATATTTAACAATGAAAAAAATGATATTATTACTTCTTGATCCTTAATTATCAAATATACTTTGTCATATTACTTTTTAATCATACAATTAAACATTCTAGAGCTTCTAGTATCACAAAAAAAGACTACTTCCAATAGCCTTAAGGAGGTTCACAAGGAGAAATCTTCAAGAGGTAAGATTCTTTCTTCTTCTCATTTAATTTTTTTCACCTCTACCTTATCCTCAAATCCTATAAAATGTTTTATGAAAGATAAAATATCATATATATATAATATAAATTTTTTTATGGTATTTGAATCATAAAATCTCTCATATTCTCCTTTTATTCTTAAATAAAAAAATCGTTATCTGTGGTGTGTCGATTCACCGCCTTTATGGTTTATAATTTTTTGTTTCCCTTTACCCCAATCATGGGATATTTTAATTATCTAATAATTTATTAAAAATAACTATATATGTGTGTGTTTGTGTGTGTTCTCACTCATGGAGTATTATTTCTTTTTGACAAATAATTACATAATATACCGACCTTAGAAACCATGAAAAAAATGCACCCAAAAGAATAAAAATAACAAAATATTGATAATAAATGGGTGGAAAATATTATAATAATGTCATGTAAGTTATTATAAAAATCTGTATGGTTCTGTAAAAAATTATTAACTCTATTTAAACAATCAAACCGGTGTTTTGAAAACATTTGACTTAATTCTAACATGAGGTAAGTGGCTTTCCTTTGGAAATATTTTTAAATGTCTCTTTTACAAAATTCAAAATGATTGTTTTTTACATATATGAAATGAGTGGTTTCTCCTTATTTAATAAGTATTTAGTTTTATAATTTTTGAATATATGTTTTCAAAGTAATTTTTTAATAATATTATTTCATTATTATGTTCATGGTGTGTATATTTTAAATGAGTTTTTTAAGGAAAAATGGTATTTTGAAATCTCAATGTGGTTTTCTTAGGGTTTAAATCAGTTATCAAGAGTTTTATTCAAGAAAGTTTCCTTCAACAATATTTATTATGGTTTTATCCTAATATAGCTCAAGATTTTTTGGGTTGATCCCCATTATGGCTCAATATATATTGGGTTGATACCATTATAGATCAATATATGGCGGGTGAGCACCATTATAGATCTCCAATGAATTGGGTACTCTAAAGATCGAAGTTGACCATAAGGTTATTATATTTCTAAGTGTGAATGTAATATTGATGTGGTAATGATGTCCCAAGGTGACTGCATGATTTTTATTTTACTTTTTATGAGTTTTCATGAAAATTATTTTTAATGGATTTTCATGTTTTCTATAGACTAATGGTTTTTCTTTCATTATTCCCCTTACCGAGATTTTTTGGCTCATCCCAAAGAAATAATGTTTTATTTTTAATTGTTTTCTGTTGTAAAAAAAATTATACTGTTTTATTATATCCTATTTTTATAAATTTGGTTTGTTATTTATTTGTTATGTATTAATTCTATAAATCTCTAAACATGAAAAGATCCCTAATGTATAAGAACATAAATTCTTCACTAAAGCTCAATATTATGTAATGTTTTGAGGTTGGGTACTTATAGTTGGTATAAAGTATTTTTTAGGTAACCTTAGGGGTTATGATGATGTTAATATAATACCATAATTGATTTTTTACATTATTATTAATTTAAAATAATATGGAATTTGAATATTACAATTTTTATTCATCTAAGATATGTCAGTTCATAATGGTTTTCTATAGAAGAAATAGGGAAGATGAAGTAGTAAGGTACTAAGAGGATAATATATATATGAATCTATAGACTAAACTGGTGGGAATTGGAATTGAGCAGTTTTTTATTGTAATGGATCAGTTTAATCAACAGATAAATGGTGGTGGTATTCATGATAGAGAGGAAACTGATCGACCATGAAGGAACATGTCTTTTGTGGAGTATTTCATTAAGGAAAACTATAATGACCAAAAGTTTTTCAATGTAAATTCCCTTGTTATAATTATGTCATAAAATTTCATGAAAACAAAACATAATGAACTACTATGTGCTAAGTGACCTCTAAATATATGTTTGTCACTTATATGTTATGAATTTCAAATATCCGACATACATGGTTATCTTCAAGATGATTTTTGGAGTCTAATGAAATAAAAATAACTTTTAGTGAATATTAAGGTGCACTTGTGAATAGTAACCAACCCTTATGAATAGTAATATGAACCTTATGAATAGTAAATCATCCAACATAAGAGTAACCTTACCCATTAATAATTAAATAAAATTTAGACATCTTAGAATGTGACAATTTGACCTTAGTAAACGTTTTGTTATTTTGTAAGTCATAATTAATTAATTATAATTAATTAATTAAGTTAAAAGAAAATTTATTTTCCTCAAATCTATTAATTAATTATCAAATCAATGTCTTATTGTTTTTAAATGATTTTATAAGACCCTATGTAATTTTTGAAAGCACTATAAAATCAGTTTTAATTTTAAAAACTGTTTTTTTAAGTAAATTGTGATTTTAAATAAATATTAAATTAATAATATTTAGAAAATTATTTTTGAAAAATGGGATTCAATTTTGGATTCTACATGTCGAAAAAATGGTAGGGGTTAATTTTTGGGATTTTTCTGAGAAACTTGATTTTTTGATGAATAGTGAAATATTGTAATTTACAAAAAAAAAGCTAAACAATCTAATTATAGAGTCACATGTGATGTTCTTCTGATATAGGACCACTTGTTTCTGGATCACATGATAAAATTACTATTCTTGGTCATCCAAGACTCAATATTCCTTGACTTATGGGAAATCAATAAACTAATGAATTTTATACTAAGGAAACCCCTCTCCCCTCCACTATAAAAGCCACTCTTCACACCCTCATTTCATCACACCTCTCAAGCTCCAAGACATCTATAACATCTACCAAAATACCTTATCTATCCCATCCCCCACGTCCAAGAGCAACTGGTCTCATCAAAAGACCAAGACTAGGCCCTTAAGGAGGTTCTCAAGAGAAGGATTCATGAGGTAATTTCTCTCCCTCTTCTCCTTTAATTTCCATTCAAGTTCAAGTTCATTTCTTTATCTCTCCACATCTAAATTCATCAAAATGGTATTGTAACTCTATTATTATAAATTTAATTGAATTTTATGATGAAAATGGTATGTTATATCATCCAACACCATTTTCCTCTTCCTTTTATTTTATTAAAGATAATGTTGTTCGTGAGGTGTTAATTTATCACCTTCAAGAACGACATGCTTTATTATTCCATTTCCGACTTCAGATCAAGTCAAGAAACCATTTTTATGGTTTAACAAGAATATTTTAAATTTATTATGTCCTATTTAAAGTTCTGTAACTGACTTATGAACATATTACTAAGTGATAAATTAAAACAAGTTTGTTGTGATAAAAAAAACGGCCCAAATTAACCCAAATGATCATCATTTAAATTTTATCTAATGATTCACCCAAATAAGTCTAATATAATTCATTATAATATCATTAAAACTTTTGTAATATCATTAATAACATGAAATATTAGTTCTGTATATTTACCCATGTTCTACCCAAACATCAATTTAAGAATACAAGTGAACCACTCAAGAAAACCATAAAAACAATCATTCCCGAATAATGTTTTCAAAATATATAACTCATCCAAAGGCACATAAGATCAATTGATGAAACCATAATGAACTCTATTAAAGTAAAAAAGGTTATGGATTTCTAATTAATGAATATTATTTCATTATATAGGACATTAAAGAGAAGGAAGCATGCTGATACAAGGTAAGAGGAACTTCTCGAACCCAACTTTTATCCTTCGGGTTCTACCTCTTTCACTCCATTTTTGATATGGTTTCACCTTAAAGATAATTTATTCATATTTATATTACCTTTTATGGGATATAAATGTTTTCTAATGATGTTTATTTCAAAAAAATGTTTTCCAGAATAACTATTCTTTTAAGAAGTCAAATTTTACCTCTCATTCATGGTTGATGGTTCTTGTATCAAGTATGTTGTTCCCTATTTCTATTGGGATCCCAAAGCTTATGAATGTATTCTTATGAGATGAAACAAATTCCTTTACATGGGTTAGTTATGTTCACTTTTTATATGTGTTCTATGTGAAATCATGGTAATGATAATGTTATGATGTGACGGGTGCGCCCAGAATTATATAGTGCAATATGAATGTTTCAAAGTGACGGGTGTGCCCAAAATTATACATCATCCAATGCATTGGGTAAAGTGATGAATATCATGAGTAAATATGAAATTATGTGTTAACAAGATTCTAGCATGGTTCACAATTATGTGTGGTAGTTAACCACTACGACATGATGTTTCATTTTTATGCATTGCCACATTTCAAGTCTTTTATATATACTCCTCTCATGTTAATGATCTTTTGCCTATGTCATGATTATGCTCACCACATGGTATATTCTTCTTATCTATCCTCTTAATGGGATTTTAGCTCACCCCTTTTGATTTATATCCCCACGTGGCTACATGTACTAAGGAGAGGACAAGTGCCAATAATAAGCTAGAGAAGAATAAATTAAATAAATGTTTAAGCTTGATGTTGTAATTGTTTTTTATGGTCCTAGTTTTCCCAAGACACTAAACCTTTGGTTCCTCTACGTGTAATACTATTATGTTATTTATATTTAAAATGATGTAATAGTAATTTAAGAAAATTCTTGGGTCACTATAGTTGTTATCAGAGGAAGGGTTTAGTTAATTTGAGAATTAGGATTAGTGATCCCTAGAAAAAACCTCTAGTATGAGATTAATTAAAAATATGCACACAAGAGTATTTAAATAGGGATCCCATATGTTATGCTTTTAGTATAAATTGTTCAAATTAATAATTTATGTATTCATGACTTGTTTACTTATATTTTGTTCAAACCTTTTCTATATTAGAAAATGGTGGGAACCAGGAGAAATCAGGCCAACAAATCTTGTGAGGGCCAATGCAATGATTTCCCGAACGACATCCCCAATGATTTAGGGGGTGGAGTTCAAAACTTCATGGTGATGCTTACCCAATTATCTCAGGTTATGAAAAATAACCATAATAAATGGGAACGTACTCCTTCACCAAAGAGGGATCAACTGGCTATCAAATGTTTTATGCGGCAACAACCACCAACGTTTTGTGGATCTTATGATCCACTAGTTGCGGAACAGTGGGTCAACTCCATGGAGAAGATATTTTCTGTTTATCACTGTTCTGAGATAGAGAAGGTGACCCTAGCTGTTTACCATCTAGACGGAGAAGCCGATCAATAGTGGGATTTGATTAAGAACACCAAGCCAAGGGAGGAACTGAAGAGATGTAATGGGAAGACATTGAGATAATGTTTCTTAATAAGTATTTATCCCAAGCTCTTCACACGAAGATGGACAGAGAATTCATAGAGCTCATGAAAAAATAAGGAGAATCTGTCAAAACATATGAAGAGAATTTTACAAGGCTTTCAAGGTACGCTTCGGGTTTTGTTATCAAAAATGATAGCAAAATTGATAGATTCTTTAGTTGATTAAAACCACAAATTCGAAAGGCTCTTGCAATTCGAGACTTTGTGAGTTATGAAGAAGTTGTTTGGTGTGCTCTCAATGTTGAGATAGAGTTTGGAGAATGGTCCCATGGATATGGTGATATGAAAATAAAGATGGAGTTTCAAGCTGGTGGATCTAATGACAAAGGTGGGAAGAAAAATCAACAACCCACATACTAATAATGTGGTATGTTGCACCATGGGAAGTACCTCTAAGGGATGGGGAAGTGATTCAAGTGTGGGAACGAAGGACACCATGCTAAAGAGTGTCGAAAAGACATGAAAGGGAAGGAGAATAAAGCCGATGAAAGGAGATAACCACTCACGGTTCAATGCTACAACTATAGGGAGCTTGGGCACTACGCAAACTAGTGCACTAAACCTCGAGCTCTCGAGGGTAATCAGCATCAGCAGCCACCAAAGCCAAAGGAATAAGGGAAGGCTTATTCCATCACTAATGTGGAGGTGGAGCATGATAATTAAGTTGTACAAGGTACACGTCCTATTCACTCAAGAATGGAAAAAATTCATATTTGATTCTGATTCTACACATTCCTTTATATCTTGAAAGTTTGATAGAACTATGAATCGATGCCTCGAAACATTTAATTAGAGATATCTATAAAAACACCAACTGGTGCAATCATTGCAACACAAGTGTTTGACTCTTCTCCTGTTGGCATATGTGGGAAGATTCTTCTAATAAATATCGTAATAATTCCCTTGGTGGAATTTGATGCTATAATGTTAATGGATTAGCTCTCATTATATAGAGCACATATCATTTTTTGGGAAAAGGAAATATCTTTTAATATTCTGAACCATCCCACACTCCTCTATAAATGCAAGGAAGATCATGAATCTCCTTTGAAAAATCCTTCAATGGTGTGGCTGTTGATTCCCTGTGAAGAATTATACCTCGCTCAAATGGTTGAGTCAAAGGAAAGTGCCAGCCTTGAGGAAATGCCCATCGTGAGGGAATACCGTGTTGTATCTCCTGAAGAGTTACCCAGAATTCCCCTGGATCATGAGATATAGTTCTCAATTGAACTCATACTTGGAGTTACTTCTATCTCTAAGTGTCCCTATAGGGTGTCTCCTATTGAACTGGAGGAGTTAAAGAAGCAACTGCAAGAGAATCTGGACAAAGGGTTCATACGCCCTAGTGCATCACCTTGGGGTGCACCAGTGCTCTTTGTGAAGAAGAAGGATGGAACAATGTGGCTGTGTATCGATTATTGGGAACTCAACAAGATCACCATAGAGAACATGTATCCTCTCCCAAGGATTGATGACTTGTTCGATCAGTTAATAGGAGCTCAATACTTCTCAAAGGTGGATCTTCACTCTAGATATTAACAGGTAATGGTGAAGAAGGAAGATATTCAGAAGACTGCCTTCCATACAAGGTATGGGCACAATGAGTTTTTGGTGATTCCCTTCGGACTTACCAATTCCCCTGAAATCTTCATGAATTTGATGTATAGAGTCTTTAGACATTTCCTCGACAAATTTTTTGTAGTGTTTATTGATGATATTATCATCTACTCCAAGAGAAAGGAGGAACATGAAGAACATATATTACTTGTGTTGGAGACATTAAGAAAGGAGAAGTTGTATACCAAGTTCAGAAAGTGTGACTTTTGGATGAAGAAAGTCATGTTCTTGGGACATGTGATCACAAGTGAGGGAATTTCCATGGATCCTTCAAAAACAATGGAGATTGTGGAATGGCCCAGGCCCTCTAGTGTCATAGAAATCCATAGTTTTCTTGGATTATCTGGGTACTACTGATGTTTTGTGAGAAAGTTCTCACGATTTTCAAGTCCACTAACTAAGTTAACAAGGAAAGGGGTAAAGTATGTCTGGACATAAAAATGTGAGGGAAGCATCACG
This sequence comes from Viscum album, assembly GCA_963277665.1. Classification (NCBI taxonomy): domain Eukaryota; kingdom Viridiplantae; phylum Streptophyta; class Magnoliopsida; order Santalales; family Viscaceae; genus Viscum; species Viscum album. The sequence continues at coordinate 28,277,303 of OY728135.1, read as the reverse complement.
GTGGTAAAAATAAGGCTGATCACTGCACCTGTACTCACACTACCGAAAAGTGGAGAATGTTTTGTGATATACAGTGATGCTTAAAAGAAATGATTGGGTTGTGTACTCATGAAAAATGATAATGTGATAGCCTACACCTCACGAAAGTTGAAGATCTGTGATCATAACTACCTGACGCATGATCTAGAGCCGGCAACCGTGATTTTTTCCTTGAAAATCTGGCGGCACAACCATTACGGTGAGAAGAGTGACATATACACCGACCAAAAGAGCCTAAAGTATATATTCACACAAAAGGAGATCAACATACGCCAAAGGAGATAGTTAGAGCTAATCAAGGATTACGATTGCTCTATTCACGATAATCCTGGAAAGGCGAACAAGGTAGCTGATGCTCTAAGCCGAAAAGAACCTGCTACTCTCTCCATGCTGCATATTGAGAAATATCTTATCGTCAAGGATATGAAAATATTGGATTTAGAAATCATAAGGCCATGGGATACCTCCTACCTTCCCCAAATGATTTCACAACCATCCATCATGGAGAAGATTAAGGAAGAAAAAAGGGATGATGTGGAGATACAAAAGGGGGTGAATGTAGTAAAGGAAGGGAAGCTGCAAGAGTCCCATATTGATGATGATGTTGTGATTTGGTTTGGAACACGTCTTTGTGTTCCTTCATCACCCGGGATGAAGAATGAGCTATTAGAAAATGCACATAGCTCAACTTTCTCTATCCATCCTGGGAGTACCAAGATGTACCGTGATCTCTGGGAACACTTCTAGTGGGATATCATGAAGAAAAAGATTGCAGAATATATATCAAGGTGCTTGGTATGTCAGCAAGTTAATGTTGAGTGACAAAAGTCCAGAGGTATGATGCAACCATTGCCTATACCCATGTGGAAATGGGAAAATGTTACTATGGACTTTGCCATGGGTCTCCTGAAGACGTCAAAGGGAAATAATGCGATATGGGTTGTGGTTGAATGACTCACCAAGACTGCCCATTTTATCACTATTCGAGATGATCTCTCACTTGAACAACTTGCAAATATATAAGTGAAAGATGTGGTGAGAATGCATGGTATTCTACTATCAATTGTCTTTGACCGTGATCCAAGGTTCACATCTAAATTCTAGAGGAGCCTTCAACATGCTTTGAGTACTCAATTAATTTTTTGCACGGCCTATCACCCCCAAACTAATGGCATGTCTGAAAGAAATATTCAAATGCATAATGATATGTTTAGAGCCTAGTCTCTAGAATTAAAAGGTGGTTGGGATCAATATCTACAATTGGTTGAGTTCTCATAAAACAATAGATTCCACTCGAGTATTCAAATGGATCCATATGTAGCTCTGTATGGAACGCAATGTAGAACTCCAACCTGTTGGGATGAAGCTGGAGAAAGGAAGATACTTGGACCTGATATTGTTCAATAGATGACAGAGAAGGTTCAAGTCATCCAGAAAACCATGAAAGATGATCAATGTTGGCAAAAGAACTATCTTGAAAACTGTCGAAGGGACTTGGAGTTCGACATTGGAGATAAAGTCTTCCTTCAAATATCTCCATGAAAGAGAGTCATGCAATTCGAGAAGAAAGGGATGCTATGCCCAAGGTATATTTCCCCCTTTTAAATCCTTGACCATATAGGAGTCGTGGGCTATCATCTTGCACTTCCACTGAATATGGCTCAAGTTCATGATGTATTTCATGTATCACTACTAAGGAAGTACATACCAGACCCCTCACATATACTAAACTCAGAGGTGGTGCAGTTGGAAGATGATCTATCCTATGAGGAGCAGCCAGTAAAGATTCTCGATCGGAGAGATAAGGTTCTATGCAACATGACAACCCATCTTGTCAAAGTGTTGTGGAGGAACCAAAATTTTGAGGAAGCAACTTGGGAACAGGAAGAGGTAATGAAGGAGAAATACCCTCACCTGTTTGTGTAAAGTAAAATTTCAGGGGCGAAATTTCTTAAGGGGGGAAGAATGAAACGACCCAAAGTTTTTCAATGGAAATCCCCTTCTTATAATTAAGTCATAAAATCACATGAAAACACAACATAATGAACTAATAAGTGATAAGTGACCTCAAAATAGACGTTTTTCACTTATATGTTTTGAATTTCGAAAATCTGAAATACATGGTTATGTTCAGGATGATTTTTGGAGTCTAATGAAACAAAAATAATTTTCAGTGAACAGTAACATACCCTTGTGAATAGTACCCTGCCCTTATGAATAGTAATATGACCCTTATGAATGTTAAATCATCCAACATAAGATTAACCTTACCCATGAAAAAATAAATAAAATTTAGACATCTTAGAAAGTGATAATTTGAACTTAGTAAATGGTTTTGTATTTTGTAAGTCATAATTAATTAATTAAAATTAATTAATTAATTTAAAAGAAAATTTATTTTCCTAAAATGTATAAATTAATTATAAAATCAATTTCTTATAGTTTTTAGATAATTTTATAAGACCCTATATAATTTTTTAAAGCACTATTAAATCAGTTTTAATTTTAAAAACTGTTTTTTAAGTAAATTTTGATTTTAATTAAATATTAAATTAAAAATATTTAGGAAAAGATTTTTGAAAAAATGGACTTTATTTTTTGATTCTTCATGTTTCAAAATAGTTGGGGTAAATATTTGGGATTTTCCCGAGATACTAGAATTTTTTATGAATAGTGAAATACCGTAATTTACAAAAATAACCTAAATAAGCTAATTATAGATTCATGTGTGTTGTTATGCTGATGTAAGACCACTTGGTTCGGGATCACATGATAGAATTACTATTCTTGGTCATCCAAGACTCACTATTCCATTTATTATTGGAAATTGATAAATTAATGAATTTTATATTAAGGAAACCCCTCTCCCCTCCACTATAAAAGCCACCCTTCACACCCTCATTTCCTCACACCTCTAAAGCTCCAAGACTTCTCTAAAATCATCCCAAACACCTTCCCTATCTCTTCCGCCACATCCAATATCTTCTGGTCTCATCAAAAGACAATGCTTAGGCCCTTAAAAAGGTTCTCAAGAGAAGGATTCAAGAGGTAATTTTTTCCCTCTTCTCCTTTAATTTCCATTCAAGTTCAAGTTCATTTCTTGATCTCTCCCCATTTATATTCATCCAAATGGTATTTTAACTCTAGTATTATACATTTACTGGAATGTTATGATGCAAATGGGATGTTATATCTTCTAACCCCCTTTCCCTCTTCCATTTATTTTATTAATGAGAATGTTGTTTGTGAGGTGTTAATTTATCACCTTCAAGAACGACATGCTTTCTTCTTCCATTTATATATTCATTATCTGGTCATGAAACCATTTTTATGGTTGAACCAGAATATGTTATATGTATTATGTCCTATTTAATGTTCTATAAATGACTTGGGAACATATTACTAAGTGATAAATTAAAACAAGTTCATTGTGATCAAAAAACCGCACAAATTAACCCAAATGATCATCATTTAAATTTTATCTAATGATTCACCCACATGGATCTAATATAATTAATTATAAGATCATTAAAACTTAAGTAATATCATTAATAACATGAAATATTAGTTTTGTATGTTTACCCATGTTCTACCCAAACATCAATTTAATAATACAAGTGAACCACTCAAGAAAACCATAAAAACAATCATTCCCGAATAATGATTTTAAAATCTATAACTCATACAAAGGCACATAATATCACTTAATGAAACCATAATAAACTATATTAATGTACACAAGGTTCTGGATTTCCAATTAATGAATATAATGTCATTATACAAAACTTTAAAGAGAAGGAAGCGTTTAGATACAAGGTAAGGGGAACTTCTCGAACCCAAAATTCATCCTTCCGGTTCTCCCTCTTTCACTCCATTTTTGATATGGTTACTCCTTAAAGATAATTTATTCATAATTATATTAACTTCTCTGGGATATAATGTTTTTCTAATGAAGTGTACATCAAAACAAATTTTTTCCAAAAGAACCCGTCTTTTAAGAACTCAACTTTTACCTCTCATTCATGGTTGATGGTTCTTGTATCAAGTATGTTGTTCCCTCTTTCTTTTGGGAACCCAGATCTTATGAATTTATTCTTATGAGATGAAACCCATTCCATTACATGGTTTATTTATGTTCATTTTTCATATATGTTCTATGTGGCAATCATTATAACGATAATGTTATGATGTAACGGGTGTGCCCAGAATTATATAGCGCAATATGAATGTTTCAAAGTGACGGGTGAGCCCAGAATTATACAGAACTCCAATGCATTGGGTAAAGTGATGAATCTAATTAGTAAATTTGAAATGAGGTGTGAACTAGATGCTTTCTTGGTTCACAATTATGTGTGGTAGTAAACAACTATGACATGATGTTTCATTTTTACGCATTTCCACATTTCAAGTCTTTTATTTATGCTCCTCTAATGTTCATGATCTTTTTCCTATGTCATGATTATGCTCACCACATGCTATATTTTTCTTATCTATCCTCTTACTAGGCTTTTAGCTCACCCTTTTTTATGTATATCATTAGGTGGGTACATGTACTAAGGGGAGGAAAAGTGCCAATAAGAAGCTAGAGAATAAGAAAATAAATAAATGTTTAAGTATGATGTTGTAATTGTTTTGTGTGCTCCTAGTTTTCCAAATACACTAAACCTTTGGATCCTCTACGTGTAAAACTATTATGTTTTTTATCTTTAAAATGATGTAATAGTAATGTAACAAAAGGCTCATGTCGCAATAAAAACCCACCATAATTTAGTGGATCATCTTACATGGTGGTATCTGATGTATGGTTCAATTCCCTAGAAAAGATATTTGATGTAATGCGATGTTCATAACATAAAAAGTTAACCCTTTTCATTTATCATTTTAAAGGTGAAGCTGATCAATGAGGGTTATTGGTTAAGTATACGAAATATAAAAAATATCTTGATTGTATTAAATGAGAAACATTCAGGGATATTTTCCATGATATATATTTCCCAAATGTTATTTGAATCCAAAAGGAATATCATTTTCTAGAATTTAGGAAAAAATATGAATATTTTGTAGCTACATATGATGAAAACATCACATGATTGTCTAGGTATTTTCCAAATTTTTTTCGGGAAACTGATAGAAATATTAATTGATTTTAATTAGGATTGAAAAAAGGTTTATGAAGATATTTGTATGCATGATAATTTAAAAGTTAAGAGAAATTTTTTATTTATGATAAGATGGTCTAAATATACTTTTTTGACACATATGTGCCTTGTGATGACAATAATATGAAGCATTAAGGTTTGTATGATTTAGGGAAGAATTCATAAATTAAATTTGGAGGTAAGAAAATCAAATTCCCTTCTTTTCTAAGGTGTGGTAAAAAGATTCATAGAGAATATCTTGTAAATTTTGAGTAGTGCTACCAATGTGTAATGTTTGGAAACATGGATCAAGAGTGTAAGGAAAATGATCCAAATAATGAAGGTAATCCAATGGTAATATTATTTAACTATAAGTAGTTGGGTTATTTTACTAAGGTGTGTTCATATAAAGTCCCTCGGTAGGAAAATTAGAAAGATATGAAATATAAGGGTGTATAAAAATCATTTTCAACTAATTCAATAAATGTTGAGATACCGAACGAAGTGGTATTATGTATACTTCTTGTTTTTACAAAATACACCAATGTGTTGTTTGATTCTGGGTCTATACATTCATTCATTATTAAGAAATTTTCTAGTTATTTTGAAATTCCACATCAAGAAATAAATATGAAACATATGATGAAAACACCTGGAGGAAATGTTGAGGAAAAAAGAAATTATAAGATTCTTCCTATCATTTTATATAGAAATATTTTATCTAAAAACCTTGTTTTTTTCATTTGGTAGAGATTAATGTTATCTTGGGTAAGGATTCGATTTTTTTGTACCATACTATGATTAATTATAGAGATAAAGTAGTTTTTTTTGAAATATATTTTGTTTGTGTACAATAATGAACCCATATCATTGATAACATATCAGGAATATGAGAAACTGTTCAAGGATGAAAATTAAAGTTATTTTTCACATATTATTAAAAATAAAGGAACCGTTATGATTAATGATGTCCAGTGGTAAATGAGTATCTTGAGGTTTTTTCGAATGATTTTTGTGGTCTTTGTCTAGATCGAGAAGTTGAGTTTACTATTAACATAGTTTAAAATTATATGATAATTTCAAAACCCACTAATTGAAAGGCCCAATTATAACTTCTATGACTGAAAATGTATCTGCATGAATTATTGGATAAAAAGTTTCATACAACCTAGAACTTCACTATGGTGTGATCATATATTTTTTGTTAAAAATTAGGATGGTTCAATGAGACTTTGAATTGGTTATAGAGCCCTGAATAATATTACTAGTATGAAAATAAATCGTTTTCCTTATATAAATGAGTTGTTTGTTCACATCCATGGGGTAAATGATTTTTCAAAAGTTAAACTGAGGTCGGGGTACCATCACTTGAATGTAAAGGAAGCAGACATTCTGAAGATTGTGTTTCGTACTAGATATGGTCCTTATGAAGTTATAGTTATTCAATTTGGGTTCACTAATGCACCTGTTGAATTCATTTATCTTATGAATAAAATATTCCATGAGGTCATCTATATGTTTTTGGTTGTGCTTATTGATGACATTCTAGTGTTTAGTAAAAGTAAATAGTATCATGAAAGACATCTACGGGTTGTTTTTCAAAATTTAAAAACAAAAGAAACTATATGGAAAATTCAAAATGTTTGGATTTTGGTTACCAAAAAATTTCATTCCATAGTAACATTGTTTCTAAATATGTAATAACAACTGATCCTAATAAAATTAAAGTTGATGTAGATTGTATGAGAGCCAAAAATACAATATTATCAAATTTTTCTTGGTTTAATAGACTATTATGGAGGTTTTTTTGAAAGATTTGCACAATTTTCTAGCCCAATGACTACGTTAACATAAAAAAGTGTTATTTTAATATGAAAAAATATAATGTGATGCATGTTTTTAGGAATTGAAAATAAGTTTGGTGAATGCTCCTATTTTGGAGCTACCTTCTAAAAATAGTGAATTTTTTATCTACAGTGACACTTTAATGAAAGAAATTGGTTGTTTCCTGATATAGAATATTCATGTAATTTCCTATGATTCACATCAGTTGAATCCTCCAGAGTTGAATTACCCTATAAATCATTTCGAATAGGTTCTATTGATTTTATCATTAAAATTTGGAGGCATCATTTTTAGGGAGTAAAAAATTTGAAATATACACTGATCACAAAATTTTTAAGTACATATTCACTCAAAAAGAATAGAATATGAGATTGAGAAGTTGGAAAGATCTGATCAATGATTATGATTGAAAAATTAATTTCCATCATGGAGTATAAAAAAGAGTGGTTGATGCTTTTATTCAGAAAAATAATGATACATTAACCATGATACATTTATATCATGAACCTTTGGTTAATGATTTGATGTATTTTGGATTTAAAGTTATTACTGTAGTAAATTAATCAGTTTCTCTATTTGTTAGTGTAGTCTTCTTAGTCAGACAAAATTAAGAAAGCACATAAAGAATATCATGAGTTACAGAAAAAGATTTAATTGGTTTAAAAGGGAAATTTGATTGAATTTAACATTGATAGAGATTGTGTTTTGAGATTTGGGAATCCATTAAAGAATGATTTGTTATGTGAAGCTCATAGTTCTCCATTTTCAGTTCATCCTGGTGTCACTAAGATGTACAAGGTTCTTCTGGAGTATTACTGGTGGGATTGAATGAAAGGATATATTGCTAATTTTTTCATTAAATTTTTGGAATGTCAACAAGTTAAACTAGAATGGTAGTTACCAGAGGGGATACTTCAGACTTTTCCAGTGCTATAGTGGAAATGGGAAAATATATTCATGGACTTCAAGTTGGGACTACCAAAAACATATTGAGGTTATAATGAAATCTTGATTGTTGATGATCTTTGGACTAAATATAGTAATTTTCTTATTATTCTAGACATTGCGTCTTTAGATGAGATTTCTAAAATGTACCTCAAAGTGATTGTTAGGCTATATGAAGTGCCTCTCTTAATTGTATATGATTGTGATTACATTTTTTCTTCTAACATCTGGAAAAGAATTCAGAAGTAATGGGGCACTGGAATAATTTTTATCACAAACTTTTATCCTACATATGACGGTCAATTAGAGTGAACAATTCAGTCATTAGATGATATTCTTTGAACATTTTCAAAGTATTACTAAGGATTTTGGGATCAACATATTTTGTTAGTTGATTTTTCTTATAATAATAGTTTTAATTCAAAATTTTATATGGAACATTTAGAAACATTATATAGAAAACGATGTAGAACTACAATAATTTGGAAATGAATTTAGGGAAAGGATATTGACAATACCAAAATTAGTAGATTAAGTGATAGAAAAATCTCAATTGATTCCAAGACACATAAGGATAGCTCAGAGTAGGGATTTTTTTTGTAGATAATAGGAGTAAAGACAATTATTTTGAGGTGGAGGTCATGTATTTCTCAATGTTTCTCCATGGAAAAGTGTTGTGTGTTTTGGAAAAAAAGGAACGTCAGGTCCAGGGTTCATTAGAACATATAAAATTATGGGAAATGTTGGACCAATTTCCATCCAGGCAGCCTTGCCTCTGAGTTTATATGAGGTACATAATTTTTTTCATGTTTTAATATTAAGAAAGTATGTTGAAGATCCATATCATGTTTTATTCTCATAAGTAGTTCAGTTAGAAGGGAAGCCTCCTTATGAGGAAAAGCCTATTCATATTCATAACTGTAGAGATAAAGTACTGCAGAACAAGTTACTTCACTATGTTATGGTTTGGTGGAGAAACCATATGGTTGAAGATGCAACATGAGAATATGAAAATGCTATTAAGGAAAAGTATCCCAATTTTTTTAATAAGTGAATAATATTTGTAGGACACAATTTCAAAAAAGGGGTAGAATGTAACAACCAATGTATTTATAGATTCATATTATTAGTATTCTTGAAATGAAATAGTTATAGTCATTATGTTAAGTAATTCATTAAATAAATAGTATATCTTTTGATTATTTGTTTATATAATTTATTTTTAAATTATATAATTTTAATTTGAAAAAAATAATTTCATTTTTCTTGTTTATCATAATGAAATTATATTAATATGAATGTTTGTAAATTTTCAATAAAATTTTAATTTTTTTGATTAGTGAAAAATAGTCTTTTTATCAAATAAAATATTTTTTTTTCATGTCATGAAGAAATAATTATGCTATAATTTTTTTAAATATATTAAATAATTTAATAATATAAATATTATATAGAAATAATTTAGAACATAAAAATTCAATTTTATTCATGGTATGTATAAAAATTATTGTCAGTGCCGACACAGCACTTGAGCAGCATTGACAATGTCAAATTTGGTTCTTTATAAATAATAATTGAGTCCTAAGAATTATTTTCAAGACAAATTTACTAATTATTTTGTATTATTGATGTTTTTGGTTATTAATATTGAATTTCAATGTTATATTACATTAATCCTATCCAAATGACAGTGTAATGCTTACGTAGGAAAAAAAGAGATAAAATAACAAATTTAAGAAATTTTTTGACATGTATGTGTCTGAATATACATAATGAATGAATATAAAATTTTATTTTCATCCTAATTTATATATATATTTGATATTATTTTATTTTTAATTTTTATATAATAAATTATTAACATTAAATCCAGTGCAATGCAAATGCACTGCTTCTTCAAGAATAAGAAAAAAATGTTTTAATTAAAATTATATGAATTATTAAATATCCCATATTATAGATAAATTTTTTTATATATAAAAGTGTCGAAATTTATCTATTTTTTATTATAATTTGTGACATTTTGGACCCACATGATTCACTTCAATCCTTTTATAATATTATTTTTAAAACGAAGTTAAGGAGTTCAAAATATAGTTTTTATGTTGTATAATATTTTGATGTACAATTTACCATTATCTTTTTTCAGAAATAAATAGTTTAATGAATTTTAGGGAATTTATCTTCTTCCTGAAATTTTATTTTTAATTTTAGGGAATATATAAATACCTTAATGGCTTGAACAATCATGACACAGTATTTATTTAATTAGTGAATAAATCAATAAAATGATATTAAAAATAATAAAATAGATATAATTTTGTTTTTTATTCTAATTCATGAATTCCATATATGAATATGTTATTTATATGATATAAAAAAATTATTCATATTTTAATCTTTTTTTGGTGTGTTTAAATTCATAATTATGAATAGTTTTTTAGAAAAAAACATTTCATGAATAAATTATTTTATTAAAATATATAAAAATCACAAAGTTATTGATTAAGAAAAAAATGATACGATTACTTATAAAATTTAATCCCCTTTAGGTTTTCGGAATTTCTAAAGTCTTAAACCATATAATAGTTTTATTATATTTTAATAATTTGAGTAATTCCTAAGTTAGACCTCACCTCACATATAAAAGGAGGACCCCTCCTTCACAAATATGTGTCACCTTTATCCTTCTTGATCCACTATACTCTGTACAATTATAATCACTTCATCCCTTTACACATTATTGATCTTATGGTCTCACAAAAAGGCCACTTCCACGAGCCATAAGGTGGTTCTCAAGGAGAAATTTTCAAGAGGTAAGATTCCAGCTTCTTCTCTTTTAAAATCCTTTTCACCTCTAGCTTATCCTCACCTCCTATAAAAAGATTCATGAAAACTCAATTATTAAATATATACTTGGAGTTTTTATTGTATATTCCTCATAAAATCTCTCATATTCTCTATTTATTCTTAAATAACGAAATCTTCTTCCGTGGTCTGTCGATTCACCGCCTTTAGGGATGATGAGTATTTGTTTCCCTTTACCATAATCATGGGTTGTTTTGATTTTATTTTAATAGATTAAAATGACCTAAATATATATATTTTTTCACTTCTAGAGTATTATTTGTTTTTGAAAATAGTGTCCTTAACAAACTAACCTTGAAAACCATGAAAATAATGCACCTGAAATAATGGAAATAAAAATATATTGATAATAAATGGGTGGAAAATGTAATAAAAAGATCATGTAAGGTATTATAAACATGATTATATTTATTTAATAATTTAATAATACTATTAAAACCATTATAAAAGTGTATTGAACACATTTTACAGAAGTCAACCCGGAGGTAAGAGACTCTCCTTTTGAAATCCTTTTAAATGACTCTTTTATGAAATTCAAAAAGATTGTTTTTATATATACTAAATGAGTAGTTTCTCTATATTTCATGAATATTTATTATTATAATATTTTTATTATATGTTTTAAAAGTTATTTTTGAAGAATGTTATTTCATTCTTATTTGCGTGGTTTTTATATTTTTAATGTGATTTTTATGGAAAAGGGTACATTGGATTATAGATGTGTTTTACTCACTAGATTAACTATGTTATCAAGAGTTTTATTCATGATTTGTTCCTTGAAATGGTTTATTATGGGTTGATACCATTTTATATCAACATATGATAGATTGAGCCCCATTATAGCTCAATTTATATTTTTTTGAACCCATTATAGCTGATTATTAGACAAGTGAACCCCATTATAACTCTCTAATAAATTGGCTACTTTGGAGAAGAAAGTTGACCATAAGGTTATTCCATTTATATGTGTGAATGTAACTGTGATATGGAAATGATTTTCCAATGTGACTACAACAGTTTTCTATGCATGCTTTTGATATTTCAAGAAAATACTTAAAGGATTTTTATGTTTTCACTGGACTAACAATATTCTCACTCTATGTTTCTTACTGATATTTTTGTGATTATGACATGTTCTGAAAATTTTTTCATATTCTATAAGGTTGGTTAATATTAAGGTGGAATTCATGTTGAATTTTTTGAAGAGTTTTCAATGAAATCATGTTTTATTTTTGAACGTTTTTTATTTAAATAAATGGATACTATTTTTGTAGTATACTCTTTGTATAAATGTGGTTTGTTATGAATATATTATGTACTAATTATCTATATATATAAACATAAAATGATCCTAAATGGGTAATCATGTAAATTCTTGACTAAAAATCAATATTACGTACTATTTTAAGGTAGGGTTCTTATAGTGTGAAGTTGATTTATTTTCAAATAGGTTTCTAGACAAATTTTTTATGTGTTAAAAAATGCTATGAGATTCATCCATGACATAGTTTACTAATTGAAAACATGAGATATTGATCAAAAATAAATATTGGCATGAAAAAATTATCTTTTCATGGTTTGATTACAAGATACACAAGGGAATGTCTACGTTAGGTTAAACTTGGTCGAGGAATCAATTTTGACTCTAGGGAATTTACCACAAAGAGACTATTTGGGTTCAAAGGGATGTGTCTCACTTGGAAGAATGGGATCTTGAGTGTGCATGCTTCGATAGGACGTGCATTATGTGTGTATTGTATCAGTTTTTGTTCATTACATGGGAGGCTGCCATGATATTATTTTTATCACTTATTCTTTTATATGTATATCTATCATAACAAGTTTATATTTCTTTCTCATACATTATATTAAATTTTAGATGACCTATTATCGGCTTAGTAGCCTATGTGGGATGACTTTGTAATATTTATCATTAAGTCGATACACTCAACCACTACATATGTACTTTGGTGAAAATGAAGAATTTATTTACTATGATACAAACAAGGGTTAGGTCTCATACTTCACTAGTGTATCACCATGAGTCTATAATATCATTGTTGAGAGTTGGTTCTTGAATAAATCTGGTAGTAGAGTTGGGTGTGGTTCGACATTGCTTCCTTGGGTTATTTTGATGTCTTTGGGTATTTATTAAATATATACTTTTGGTTTTAGTTTTACTATTGTGGCTCTTATAATGTTTTTATTTCTTTATTTAATTGGATTATGATTGGGTTTTATATCACGCATCAATTTCATTTTAATATTTTGAGTTTCTTATTAATGGTTATATTGTTTAAGGAAAACTTATTCCCCATGATTTAGTAAATACCTTGGAATTTATTGACAAAAATTTCTTTTCAGGGGATGTCACATAAGGTTATTGTAATTATAGTTCAATACAAGCCAATGGGTCATGTTTAGTTGTTACAAATGGGTTTAGTTTGGTATGATATGCCATCAAGTATGGTAACAAACATATTGGATGGGTTAGAACATTAAGTATATAGTAAAAAAAGATGTAGCTAACCTTTTATATTTAAATTGATGTTACTGGGTCTTCAGGCAAGAAGAATTTTTCTATTCATTTCTATGCATCTTTTCAACTCATCATCTTGCATATATCTGATTAGAGTTTTGTATCTTGCAATAGTAAAGAGACTTACCACTATGATTTATTCATCCAATTTGATTTCTTGAATTTTTATTTTTTTTAATTTGACTACCGTTATTTTTCATATTGATCTGTTATGTGAAATATAACCCATGATTTTAGAGCTATGTAATGATATATTGGTACTTGTTTATATAGTAGTAGGAATATGGAACTAGTCGAGATACCTAGATACTAACAAGATGGTATAACTAAGAACATGATTCCACCAAAACCTTAGGTGAAACAAAATCTTTTTAATAGCATCCTTAATAAATTCTTGGATATTGATAATCGAAATAAAACTAAGGAACCCTTCTATGTGGATAAATTACTCTAATTTCAAAGGTAAAACCAACCAATATTTTTGGGTGACTTGGGGCACAAGAAATAGGAATCATGGCTTGGGAGGATAAATGGAATATTTTCCCTCTTGGGGACCCCATCTAGAATCAAAGTAAATATCCCCCAAGTATATAATTGGGGATATGGAATAATAATGGTGTGATAGAGCAATTAAAGATAAAGTTGACCAAGGAATCAATTGGGATGGATTTAAGGAGTGGTTTAATATACAATTTAATATTCATTCCTCCAGGATATCAAAAAAATATATTTATCTCATCCAATGTATAGAAACATATAATTTATAGATTATTATTCCCAATTAACACACCTTACTTGTTTTAAACACCTTTCTTGTGATGAGTACATTATGATACAATTGATTTTATGAAAAATTATCTAATAGTGACTTCTGGATACAATAAGTTTGATTCCTTGGTCATGTCATGTAATAAAAAGATATACTGGTTGACCTGGATAAGATTGAAAATTTTATCTCTTAGAAACCACCTAATACCATGATTTAAATATATATCTTCCTAAGGATATTAGGCTATTATAAATACTTTATTTATCATTTATCACATATCACTTATCTGATTACTTCATCGAAAAGGGTGATCCGACTCTACTAGAGTGGTGATTGTTATATGACCTTTATTGAACTGAGAACATCGAAAACCTAAAAACATATCCTTATCTTTCTAGAATAATGTGAGGGATATGTTTTCAATATATATGCCTACAAATCTGTATTGGGATGTATTGTCATGTGGGGATATCACTTCATAGCTTACAGATCTAGAAAATTGAGGATACATGAGACAAATATTCCAATCCATTACATATAATTTGTTACAGTGGTCCATTCAATAAAAATATTTCATCACTATATTTTTAGTGAAAATTTTACTTTGTTGATGAACCACAATATTTTCCTATGTTATTTTCTTAATGATATTATTTTGTTTATTAATGGTAGGAAACTATTTGTCTCAGGCTTCATGAAAATTTTATTTAACATTTGTAAATAGAGTGGTCAGCTGATTAATCAGGAAAAATGTAATGTTTTCATTTTGAAAGTGATCAAGCCAAATATGTAGAAAAATTAAAGATAAACTTAGTATGCAGAGACAATAATTTCAAATGAAATTACTGGGAGATTCCATTTCATATGGCCTTTAAATAAAATTCCATTGAAGATACTATTAACAAGATCATAGGTTGTTTTTATGGTTGGAATAATCAATTTCTCCCAATCGGGGGGTGGATTAAAATGTTGAGTAGTGTGTTATATTCCATTCTAATGAATGTTTTATTGATCATTAATGCTCCCAAAAGAAAAGTTTATAGGACAGATAAAATAATGATGCACTTCATCTGGGGTGAAAATCAAAGTGGAATATGTTATAGGGAATCATGGAACAATATGGAAAAAATGATTTATGAGAGTAGAATAAATCATTGGAATATTTCATAAATTAGGAAAAGAATAAAGGAAAATCATTCATGGGATGTCAGTGAAGGATACCATCTATGGAAGAAATTCAAGATGGAATGTTATGGTAGGTACTAGAGGAATTATAAAGGGAATTATGGAAAGTGTGAATCCTAACCATATGTATCATTGATCACTTGGACATACTAGGTAAAGAGGCTCGATGGTTTGTTGGTTGTGGGGAGGTCAAATACTAGAAGGATAATTGTGTGGGTAAAATTTTTTCTTTATGAGATGCCCATCCTTAGATATTTCATTAAGGGAAGAATGTTTCTTTTCGGATTTTGTTACCTTGATTCTTGATCATCACCAGAAAGAGTTTTATGATAATATTTGCCTTGTTGATGTAGCAGATATAATATCCTTCCTAGCTTCCTCCATATGATGGTTCTGTATTAGTGATTATCTAACTATAATTCCTGAAAATAGTGAGTGAGATGAGTGGTCTTTGAGACTATGATGCAAGGAGATCAATAGTAATATGTTATTATTTATTTAGAGACTGAGATAGTAGGTTCTCCCTATGTATGAAAATATTCAACAGGAAGGTGTCTACATGGATTTGAAGTGTTGATGTTTCTCTCGACCTAACTTTGAAACTATGTGATACATATTTTTTTAACAAATAATGGGATATGGGAATCTGGAATTTTAATTTGAAAGAAATGGGCCTTTATGGGAGTGGGAGTTCAATTGCATATATTCTTGAAACATGGTTTACGGTGATGGTAAACATGGTGTTGACGTTAGTGTTTGGAGTATTATATTCACTGTTGTTTTTTTGGGTTATAAGGTAGGCACAAAATGAGATGAATGATATTAAGTGATGCTCCCAGTTATTTTTTAGGTTCACATAAGATATTTTATTGAGGATCCGTACATTCTCATAAAGTGTGGGAGGACCTCTATTTTTCATAGAAGGTTTCTTCCAAGGCTGGCTACTTCCATGGAAGAGGGAGGTAGCTATGGAATGGGGGGGAGGGTGGAACCCACCAGATCAGGTCTCAAAATAAATGTTGATGGATCATGTTCAATCATGGAGATTAAATGTGGGGTAATTTTTAGAGATATAAATTGATTGATGGTATTCTCTTTCAATGCATATTATGGTATATGTAATATGATTAGGGAAGAAGCTAGAGCTTTATCACATGTAATTTAGTTTTAAAATATCTATAATATTTACATCAAGGAGGATGAGTAGAATTGAATGTCTTTGTTCATCATTTTCACATCAGCGTATATCCCCATTGGGATTTAGCATATTAAATTTGGAAGGGCAGAATGATCATTGGGGAAGACATTGAAGTTAACCATACATGGAGGGATACGAATTGTGCAGTCGATGCACTTATCAACAAAGGAAATTATAGAGAGGGTATTAATTTTTACCGTACCCAAGTTCTTTACCTATCAATTTTAATCATATTATAAGGTATTATGATATCAATATACATTAATTCCCCCATGAGTTGGGGTCTTTTTTCTTCTTTAAAAAAAGTTATGATGATGAGGAATTTATTGGGTAGAATAGTTATTTTGTTTACTTATTGATTACCATTTTTTCTTATTTGGTTCATTTATTTAGGGAGGATTAACAGTGATACCCTAATTTTGTTTTAGTCAGGTCAAAAATTAATTATAGGAATATCATTTATGGTTGGATAGAGGACAAAAATTTAGTGTTTTGATTTTGGGATCGAATTGTAGTACATCCACCTTTACAAGAGAAATTACTTTGTAATTATCATTATTAAAAGTGTTAAATACAAATAGTTACCCAAAATGTGTATAGACCAATGAAGGGACGTTTATGAGGGTTGGGTATGAAATTAATGGTGTCCAAATATTTTGTGATATGCCTCCCTTTTCTGTAGATGAAGGCCGAATGTCAACAACTAGGTGAAATATTATAGTCCTTACACATACCTGTAGCGAACTAGTAGAAGCTGTATGTTGAATTTTTTATATTCTTAATGTAGAAACCTCAAAGGCATAACACCATATGGGTGACTGTTGACTAACATAAAATGTTGAAAATTTTTATTCTGATATGAGGGATGGATAAGGTAGTCGAGTTGGAAAATCTATATTTTTGTGAATTGGTCAACTTTCATGGGTTACTAGTTTATATTATCATTTACTGAGACCCAATATTCACCTCATATATTAATTGGTCTTTGATATAGGCCAGTTGGACCAGGTTTACTATGAGTATAACATATCATCCTCAAATAGATGGCTAGTCAGAGTACACAATTCAAAATTTGTAGGATTTTCTCAGATCTTTTGTGATGAAAATTTGTTGTCTGTGGGTTGACCATATGCATTTATTAAAGTTGTTAAACAAAAATACTTATAATGATATGATAAATATATATATCCTTGTATGAATAATTCTATGTCCATCATTATCGTTCTCTAATTTGTTAGGTCGAGATTAGGGAAACATCACTAATTGGACCTATCCACATTTGTGAGACTATTGCGAAGCTTTGGATGATCTATAAGTTGTTGAAAATGACCCAAATCCATAATATATCCTATCAGAATCATTTTCATCAACCCTTATGTTTTGATCATCCTGACCAGGTATTCTTGTGAGTTTTCCAAGCTTGTGGCATTATCATTTGGGTAAGCATGGAAAGTTAGATCCTTGATATGTGGAACCATTTTTAATACAAAAATGAATTTTAGGTGTTTATTATATACTAAATCTACCACCTATATTGAGTTCATATCATATTTTTTTTTCTATATGAATTAACTGGAGATGTACTATCCAGACCTGATTATGTGATAAATTAGGATTATTTTAATCTTGAAATGAATGCTTCTTCCCTGAACACCATAATTTAGATCTTAGATAGGAAATATAATGTCTTGTAGGGGAGGTATTTCTCTTTGGATCATGTGATATATAAACCTAGATATATTAAATAAGATACTTTTGAATGAGATAATCCTATGTTGGAGTAGTTGTTAGAGATTTTCTAACATACCACCAACCACTAGCTTTCAGAGGATTAAAATCCCAATGGTGGGTTAAGGTGACACCACTGGTTTGTGATACATTCTTATTACTATATTTAATAATCTAATAAGTTTTACCATTTTGGGTTTGGGATGGGTTATTGGTATTATAGATGAGTGAAGTTGTATTTGGGTCTTTTAGGATTTACCATGAACATCAAAACACTGTGGGACCATACATGGTGAAGGTTATGGTCTCAAGTGTTTTGGTACTCTAGGTGTTGGAATTTATAGGAAGTAGGGATTTCACCACACCCTATAATCTCTTGTTTTGGTGTGAATCATAGATTAGAGTATCACTATGGTATATGTCTTGAAAAACATTCCCAAGGAGAGGGTGTGGTTTCCCAAAAGAATCTAGAGAAAATACACCATGTCCAAGTGCAAAACAATATTCCCTCATTTATGGGTGGACAAAAATGTCATGCATGAGAACACAAAACCATGGTCCAGGGAATTGTACCAGTCTTCATTATTTTAAAAACGACATATTTTTCCATCGATCTTTGGTAGAGGAAACCATGTTCAGGAATGAAGTTGATAGATAATTTTTATGGGATATTGGATTTGATTATTAACCTATTTCAAATTATATTTATAATAATTACACCTCTACTCTATTTTTTCTCAATTTATAAATTAATTTATTTAATTCATGATAATTTCATTGGGAATCCATCATTATTCTTCTTAGATCATATTGTATGATCTAACTCAAAGTATGTGGATTATTTGCCTTTATAGTCTACCTAGAAATAGAAGGATGTTATTTTCTAAACTATTTTATTGAAAAATGGATTTTGGGGAATATAATTTCTGGGAGATTTTTATTATAGATTTGGAAAACAAAATATTTCTGATTCAGAGATGACTTGGTTGAAAAAATGAAAAAAAGTTTAAATTGATTCTAAAATTGTTCCACATGTGTTTACATAGACATGGAATGGTATGAAGTTGATAATTCACATTGGAAGGGACTTATCAGGTTAAACATGATCGAGTGGAAGATTTTGACTTAAGGGAATTCACATCCATGTGAAGGCTTGGGACCTGATGGATGGGTACTACTTTCAAGTATGGGTTATTCAGTGGGATCGATTTCATAGGATGTTAATTGGGTGTGTGAGTTGAATGAGTATATGTTCATGGCTTGGGAAACCTTCATGTTGTGAGATTTATAATTTATTTTTTATATGTATATCCATTACTAATTGTTTTCTTCTAATTAATATTAAATATTAGGTAAATTCTTCTTATCTTAGTAGAGTGTCTGAAAATCCTCTGGAAAATTCCCTACAGAGTTGATATACTCACCCCTTCATATAAAATTTTGTGAATATGAAGGCATTATTTACCATGATGTAGGTAAGGAAAAGGTGTTGTACTTAATTAATGGAGAACCTTTAAGATATAGTATCATTGATTGGAGTTTGATATCGAAGATTCCTGGTAGTGTAGTTAGTCATGATGTAATGTTAGTGCCTAGGGGGTTTTTTGGATTTTTTCGTAAATGTACAATTTATGTTCCTATTTTACTAGAGTAACTGTAATGATTTTTTGATTTATTCATGTCAACATATTATGATTGGGTTTTATAGCATGCATTATGTTCATTGGTCTCTTTTGAGTTTGTGACAAATGGTTGAATTATTTAATGGTGAATTTCCATGTATAATTCTGTAAATCCCTTGGCAGTTATTTCCTGCCTTTGGGGTCTAGGGTCTGTAAGCTATGGTTATTAGAATTCCAGTCCCACCCAAGCCAATGATTTTGGTTGAGGTGTTATAACATCTATGTCTCTTATAAAAATATTATGTTCTATTGATCATTCATATATACTAATTCTCATATTGTGTGTTAGAAATCTATAAGAAGATACATTAAATCTAATAGGTGAAGTGGTTAAATATTAAGAGGGGTGATTAACTAAGATAAAATATAATTGTATAAAAATAGTTCACACTGGTTCACCCTCTCACCCGCTTAGTGTTACTGTACTATCCAACTAGGCATAATAGGTTTCATGTACCTTATACATGAGATTAATTTGGATACGTGTGCTTATAATTGATTTTTTTTCAAATTTTATAAAAATCACGAGTTTCATAAATTATTATAAATTAATATTTTTTATGATTATAATTTTTTTGAAGGTATATAATACAAAAATAAATTGTTAGAAGAATGAATACATGAATGGAGTTATTGATATTATATGGTGATCTTATGAAACCCCTCAAAATAAATTTACACATATTCCTTCCATAGAAAACCCTTTTCAAGAACTCAATCATCCAAATGGAAAGGTT
Organism: Viscum album; assembly: GCA_963277665.1. Lineage (NCBI taxonomy): Eukaryota > Viridiplantae > Streptophyta > Magnoliopsida > Santalales > Viscaceae > Viscum > Viscum album. Next base: position 28,256,630 of record OY728135.1, on the reverse strand, counting down.
CTTCTAGAGTAGAGCACCAATAGAATATCTTGTGTCCAAAAAGAAAATTATAGGTGTCTTTAATTTGATTTTGTGGTGATATTTTATATGATATTTGGGAAAAACATAACATGGAAACCCAAAAAAAATTTATACCATAGAAATATATTTTGGATAATCTATATGATGGATTTGGGTAATGTTTTTTCCACTCAAGTATTCAAGAGTCATGTATTATTTGATTGGCATGATATTCTATTTAAATAGTTCGGTGATTAGAGGAACACCAAAATACATTCAAATATTCTTTTAAAATAGATCTTAAACCATTAAAGAATATTATATAAAATTAAAAGGTTTATTAATTTTAGGTGGAGAATATTTAATAAAACTATCTATTAAATGTTTGTAATACATGATTCACACCTGATAAAAATTTGTATATAAAAATATCATCATAACAATAACTATAATTTTATATAAATTCTTTAACTAGAGTGTCTTACTTGAAGTAAATTTTTATAATATTATAGTATGTTCAAAATAGTTATCAAACTATATAGAAAATTATTTTTTTAGAGAAAAAACATACCGAGAAAACATGATCTAATGAAGCTAGTAAAGAAAAGAAATATACTTATAGTAAGTATAATAATGATTTCTTGACATATCTATATTGATTATAATTTCTAAGAAACACAATAATCCAAAGAAACATGGAAATATAATTTATTTAATGTTTATATAAAACATTAAAATGATCTATAAAGAATAATTTCAGAGTAATAGAGAAAAGATTTCTAAAGTACTCTTTTGGTCTAAAATTCTTAACGAAAACTCAGTCTCAACTTATGTTCTTAATAATATTGGGTATGAAAATGACTCAAAAATATTAATATCACCACCTATTATTCATCTTGACATGGAAATCATTCCAAAATCACTTCCACAAGAATTGTGATAGTTTATTGTGAATAACAACATGAATAAATTTAGTAAATTTTTAATAGATATTTGAGTTAACTATGGATTACTGATTAAGATAAGAGTTGTTTAAACTCAATTTTTTTGATGATGGTATAGAGAGTAAAGGGTAGATGTTTTTTTCAAAATGAAAATATGACAGTTCGTAGGAAGTCTACTCCATCTTTTTTTATGTGGATAAGAATTATTTCCAATAATAGAAAATGTTTCTTATAATGAACCCACCAAAGATTCCATCTGAACCGACACTGAAACTAGCCCACAACTAGCCCAAATAGAATTCTCTGTCCCCATAGGTTGAAAAGTAGTGTATGAGAATCATGGAACACTCTTTGAGAATAATTTATCCCATGATATCAATATGAAATAAAATAAAAGTGGAAATAATAAATAAACCATCCCAACCTAGAATAATTGATAAACATCCATTCATGGTATAAATACCCAAAAATATGTAAACACATAAAATACTAGGATGAAAGGATTATAAAATATATAATATTAAACCAAGAGTAAAACGGGACCTGAATAACTCCAAAACCCTTACTAATGGACCTTAGTCGCATGCCACATCCCACTCATCCATTCAGGGATGAACCCACTGAGTCTATTGAAATCCCTTTGAAACATAGTTCATAAGATTTTAGCTTAAAATAGATGATATAAAAATATTTTTTTTACATTATTTATAAATTAAGTGTAATAACATGACACTTATACAATTTTTAACCAATAAATGTTTTATAAAAAATAATAAGTATGGTTAAATAGTTTCATAAAACATTTCACAAAAAAAATAGGTCCTTAAAAATCATGGAAACAAAAAATAACACCATTTATACCTTATTCTCAAAATTCACTAAATCCTCATTATTTTATAAACAATCTTAAGGAAAAAACCATTTCTCGAAACTACTTTAAGAAATAACCAAATAATATTTCTTTTTTAAAATAATATTCAAAACCATTTCAAAATAAACTATTTGAATGTAAACCAATTCACATAGAATATCATACATTAATCACACATTGGAATCAAGGTATTAAGGAAAAACTATCCAAGAAACAACTAATAAATGGATCTATACAATCAGTAAAGCTAGTGGATATAATCAAATCACCAAAACTATATTCCAAATTTTTTTGAGAAGATAATAAGCATCATGGTAATCATTCTAATGATCTCGTAATAAATACCTTCACTGGATACAAGGATCATAGGATGTAACTATTGATCATATCAACATACCATTTACTCCCATACAACTACCCATAAATAAATCTTCTAGGATCTCCTATCCTACAATTGGAATAAAAAAGGATATTAGATCACATGGTTTGAAACACAACCTAGTCTTACTGATGAGGTGTTGTAACTCCACGAAGTGAATCACCTAGTTTAGGCCAGTGAGCTGTAAGATCTAATGCACAATTCCTTGTTTGAAAGAGGTTTATAACCATAAATTTGGGTTTTTTATAGTGTATTGGGGAGACTATAACTTCAATATATAAATCCATAAATTATAATTATATCATGAAAAATAATAATAACATTAAAGTGAACATCAGAAAAATAAATAATAAAAATGCTATAATAGATGAAATATCAGGTATCTCAGAATTATAAAAATTAATAGACTATGGATCCCCAATGTGGAAGGTTAAATCATAGTATATGAAATAAATAGGAAAACAATTAAATAAAACTACAAAATCAATATGGATTTTTTCCTAGTAGCACCTTAAAACTCTTTGATCAATCTCCTAAGCTATCTATTACTGGGACTATTCATTTCCCAGATTCATGATCTTGAAGTCTAAACACACATCAAGATGTTAATATAGGGTGTGAGTATAACTTAGTATGATGCCACCAAGGAATCATAAACATAATTAAACATTCATAAGAGATGTATTCCATGATAATATTTAATGTGAAAATAAGTAACAATCAATTATGTGTTGAGTGATCTTGTACTAACAAAGTTTTTATAAGACCCAAATATAACTTCTTTGAAGTCATGTTAGAAGGATGTTCATAATATATGTTGTGATCATGTGATGAACACAAAGATTACATATATCTATGAGAATCCACATGACTAGCAAGTCTTGGTTTTGGATAAAATTATATCATGTATCATTACTATCATGAGTTAGTCCATAAGGCTATCATTGATCTTTTTTGTCTCAAGTTGAACCAAAAAGGCCATCATTCCCTTATGTTACCTTAAGTCAGGCCAAAATGCCATCATTCCCCAACCCTATGTCTAGTTTCATCTTAATCATCACTGCATATTTTACATTCTCCCTCTATAAGTTATAACCACTCCATAATGGTCCAGTTGTAACTTTCTACTATAAGAAAACCTCCAAAGGCTAAACATTCACAAACAATATTCCATAAAACATATAAGAACGTAAATTTCATGTCAAGCATTAATGTTAGTAGTCATACAAACATTCAAATATAATCATTATCAGGAATGGTTCTCAAGGGTCACACATTAACACACAAGTGATCATTACCAATGGGTTTTTTTACAAGGTACCTTTATAGTAATGAAATCCCTAACTCAAGCGTGTTAATTCTTATCACCATGATTGGAAAGTTTTGTTACCCAAATCATTCCTGTGCACTAACCATATTAAAACTACATGAAAAGGATTCCAAGAACTAATCCAAATTTGTTAAAATGGGGTTCAAGAAAAATAATTAAGAAGGTGTGGATACATAGGCTTAAAATCAATTGAACATACCCAATGCAAACTACCATCAATGGTAAATCTATATCTGGTCTAAGGAAAGGTTGAAAACTCTCTAGATCCAGTTTCAATCTATCAATAAACTAAAAATACATAATTATATCATCAAAAAAATCCATATATCTATCCTACATGTTTTATATATAATGAAAATTATAAAAGAAGAAGAATAATATCTAGGCTAGAACATATTAATCTTTCATTGTGAAAGGAAAAACATTGATGTAGACATCAAGTTACAACGAGAGGAGAATAAGAGGACCAAATTCATAAAATGGGAGACCATTCAGTTTTCTATGTAGAATGAGGATCTAGATATCTATGGGAGGTATTAATAGGGTGTGTTAGAGAGAGATTTTGAAGGCTACCTGACTTATCGATCCAACTAGGAACCACTGGTTGGCTGATATTAGGCCTTAGACTAGCTAGAGTACTTAGAAGAGGTAAAAAACTCTTCATTGGTCATTGGAAAATTGGTGTCTTCCCAATAGTGAAATAGATGGATAATCAAAAAGTGCAAATACTCTACTGCCACCACTATTTATCTAATGGATATTTACGAGCCATCTGGTGGAAAACTAGAAGCTATAGGCTGCTGGTTAGTGCCTCAAATTATTTCTACTCTAAATCCCATACATGAACACCTCTAAAAATTATAATGAAGCATTTAAGGTATTATAATGATTAAATTAGCACTCTTTTAATTTCATTGGGGTCAAAAATATATCCCTCTAACGAATTATCATCCCTAAGAAGTTCCTCTAGTGATCCATGATGAATAACTCAGGATATTGTGCCCAAACATTTGATTATATATATCCCAAGTCCCCTATTAGGTTTTTCCATTATAACAAAATACTCTAATAATTGGTATTGTATTTCAAACCAACACATTATAACTCTATCCCATAATCCACAACCACCTCTCCATAACTGATTTATTTGGTTCCAACTTTGTATCCTCACACCCAATCACATGTGTTGGATCAGAATCATGAATCTCAAGCTGAGAAACATGGATCACATTATATATAACTCAATATCAGGGAAAAATATTCAATCATTAGGCCACTAATCCAACATTCCTGGTAATCTCTAACATTCCCACAAACCATGTTTCCAGCTTCCCTTTACTCTACAAACAATGATGCCCCAACTGAGGTGACACTCATAATAAAATCTAATCACCCATAGTGAACTATAATAGTCATCTCATCTAGTTAGTTTATGATTGGAATGTTATATAAGTGATGACTGACTACTTCGTAATTAACATCACCTTATCACAGGTCTCCTCCATTATACTCGGCCCAATGACAAATGCCTCACTCACTTTATTCAAATACAATGATGCGAAACATTGATGACCACAAAGAGCCTCAAATGGTTCCATCTAAATCAAATCATAGAAAAATATATTATACATGAAATTCTTGAATTTTATTTAATAATACCATGCTCCATTGAATTCTAAGATGAATTTTCAAATTATATCCTCTACAATCTAGATCATTTTCTTCATATTTCCATTGGTCTGTGAATAATACACTATACTCAGCTTTAATTAAGTCCCCAAATCTTTCTAAATTTGTTTACAAAATCATGAGGTAAAATGTACGTATCTTTCTAACACTATACTCAAAGGAACTCCATAAAGTCATAAATATAGAGGATGTAAATATTTCCAAACTATAACTGATAAGTCATCTAAAATGCTTCGTCCTTTGGGAAACCCCATAAAAAGTCCCACAAAAACTCATCCCACTTCCACATCGGCATATGAAGTCGTTGAAGAAATACTTCTTGTCACTGATGCTCCACCTTTATCCTATGATAGATTAGGAATTGAGAGATGAATCCCATAATTTCTCTCTTCATTCTACAACACTAGAAGAATTTCCTGATATCACTACACATCTCAGTCAATCATAGGTGAACTTCCCTATATAAGGAATTTGAGTCCATCATCATGTATTCCCTTATAAAAGAGAGAACCACAACTCAACCATGAACATATATCATGTCATCACATTCCATCAACCATCATGTAATTGGGTCACTTCCCACCAATTGATCCCACATTAGTAATTATTTAGGATTCAACATCTTTTGGGTATTTACATGATCCCCCAACATCGATGTGATAACTAAGGGATCATATCTTATCACCCCTCAGTCCCTATATATTGCCACCAACCATTTATCCAACAAGCTCATCAACCCTTATTCTACCACCCTAGGTCTCTCTCTCATATTTCCTTTCTGAGAGAATATGAAAAAACCTAATATTTTCTTAGAGAATAATCCATCTCAAAATAAAACATTTAACACCATGATATTTTATGAAATTTTTTCCTGAATAAATTTAATTTAATTTTTGATGTTTATGTTTCACACAACGACGAGTTTTAATAAACCATGATATAATATTGTCATTTATATTTAATCAAGACCATTATAACCTAGTCATTAAACTTGTTGGTATGTGTATGAACACACTATTTTTAAATATTAATTATAATGGTTTAAAAAAAAGAAATCATATTGAAAAATAATTAACCAATTTTTAGCAAATCTTTAATATGATTTGAAAATACTATTTTGTCAAAAAAAATCATTTCTATTTATTTTTCCAAAAAAAAAATACAAGTAAATTTTTCCAAGATTAAAATTTTTATTTGAAAAAAATGAACTTATTTTCTTAAATAAACATATCGAAATTATCATGGATTGAAATTTTGAAAATTTTATGAAATGATTAATTTTTTTGATGAATAGTAAAAAATAATGATTTTTTTATTAAAAACAAACTTTTAATTTGATGTATTTAAAAGATAGATTTTATTTTAATATTGTTTTAAAAGTAAAAATAATTGTATTATATTTTTATTAATCCAATTTATCTCATTTTAATCAATTTCATATTTAATTTTGATATTAAAACTTTCTATGCTCTTGAAAACATTCTCTTTAGAAACCCATTCTTCATTGCGTTTGAGGGATTAATTTTAAATTAAATTTTTCCCTTCAATGAATTGAATTTTTAAAAATGGATTACATATTTTGAATCATAATAATAAATATTATATAACATGTTCAACTTAAATTTTGGCCAAAATTAATAGTAAAAAAAGTAAATATTATTATCGCAGTTAAGGTTAAAAAGATTTTTATAGGGGTTAAACTATAAAGATAAGGGGAAAATGATCTATAAACTTATATAAAACCCATTTAATAGACATATTGATACCATATAACCACTATGGTTAGATAATTATCAATTTTGTTTCCTTGTGTCATGTGAAACAAAACCATAGATTGTGTGTACAGAGGACTACCAGCTCGCGAACCAATAAAGTTTTTTTCTATGACCACATGTCAAAGATAAATAAAATGATGTATAAAATGTTTATATATAATATTTAGGTTAAAATTGTACTTATTGAATTATAATTTTACATCTAACTTATTACCATCTAATAAGCTGGGAAACAATAACATTGCATGCGTGTACGATAGACTACTGACTTGAGAACCAATGTGAAGTGTTTTTCCACCATCCATTTCACTTGGGATGAAAATGATGATAGATTAGATATATATATATATATATATCTATCTCTGTGTGTGTATGATATTTTTAAAATAATTATACCTATATAATTATTATATAATATATACCTTTTTACATTCATTTCCATTGGGGATACGATAATGTCTCTCATGTGTATGGCGGACTAAGCCTCACAAAAGTGATGTGAATCATTTTTAACTTATGATTTGCATAGAATTTAATTAGGATATATTTAATTAATAAATGTGATATATATATGGAGTAATAATGACTCTATAAAGGTTATATATATTTTTACCTTCCTTTATTTACATCCACCGAGAAAATGGAGACAATGTTAATGCGTACGTATGACCTACCATCTCCATGAACAATGTAATTAAATTTCCATCTCTAAATTTAAAGGATTTATAAATATTATTATATAATTAATATATATAATATATATATCATGGTTAAAATTATTGATATTATGGAACCATGATCAAAAATAATTGGGTGAAGATACCAAATAAAAACAAACACGAAAAACAATGCAGTTATTACCCAGAAAATGATTTTAACAAGAAATTATTGATAAATGGGAAATTAAATGTCATAGGTAAATCATATATGGTATCATATATACAATTTTTATTCTTTAAAATATTTATAATAAAATTATATTTAATAAATATGAGTTTTGAATGTGTACAAAAGAAGGCGTGACTTAATGTAGAGGATTTTTGTCTCATTTTTCCTTCATAAGGACATACATTATATTATGCACCAATGTTATATTATGAAGTGTATATACAACCCATTATATATATAATATAATGAATTTATTTATTCTCATGATATTTTAAATTTAATTTAATCATTCTATTTCATGTGGATTATGATTCAATGTTACTAATGTGGTAAGGGTTTTATGATACAATATCATAGTTTATGAGGATTTTTTATTATTACACATACGATGATGAAATATTATGATCCATCTCACATGAATCACATTAATTTTATTCACATATTTTTATGTCACGAGAATACATGTTTTTCATTTATTCTCTCATCTTTATGAACTAAATATTTCTAAAGAAGGTATTTTAGAAAAATGGATTGTATGTCTCTGTCTGATTGAATATCATTTTTCTTCAATATCTATATTTTTTAAAAAAAAATTGGGGAATATTTTTAATAAAATACAATGACCATTTAAAGACATTATTATCCATGTTTTCATTTTAAAAAATATTTTAAATGGAATCTTCGTGTCTCCTTCCCAAAAAATCATGTTTGGATTTTTCTGAAAATTTGAAATGAATCATAGTTTTAACATGTACTACATGAAGAGAATTTCATAATGTCATAACCAAAAATTGTTTTAAAGATTATATTATAATTTTGAATGTTTATTTTCAATGAAAATTATTTTCAAAATATTTTATGATTTTTCTCCAGAATATTATTTTCAAAGAAGGGTTATTTTCCTCAAGAAATGTTCCATGTGATATTGTTAATTTATTTTAAATATTTGATTAAATCAATTTATGTTACTTATTCTTTACATCAGATATGATAAAATAATACCATTCTTATTATTTTTGAAGATGGTTTATGTTTCTGATAAAAAAAGATTTTAGGAAGCTCGATTATCTTCCACAAGTTATACCATGATATAATGCTTATGAAACTAGATTTTTTTCCCATGGGTTATGATTTGATGAAATAATGAAATGATTATGAAACCTATTTATTTTTGACAGTTTATGTTATGATGAATTGTTTGTGAAACCCATTTATTATCATGGGTTCTTATATTAAGAATATATTATTTTCTCTTGGAACACATATTTATGATTTTAATTATGTGATTATGGAACCTATATCGCCATCTAATTCATTGAGTAATGATTGATATATCATTTGAAAAATAGTTAGAATGGAGAGTGAACCCATTTCAATAAGTGACATTTTCCACTATGATAGTCTTGGGAGTGAACCTTGACTACTACAATGGTTTAGGGAGTGATCCCATTCCACTATGATAGTTTTGGAAATGATACTTGAACACTAAATAAATGACTTCCTATGCTTATTTGTAGTCCAAAAATAAACATATTATGACAATTTTATGTTATCATGTCTTATTTTATTTGATTATATTATGATTCATGCCCTAATAATTGCCAATATTTATTCCATGACTCATGTTTATGATCCATGATATGTAGTGTATAGTTTTCAAATGTTAAGATCATGTTATCATACCCTTATTCCTATATTATTCTTATCTGATAAATGATATCTTCCTTGTTTACTCTTACTAATAATTTTATCTCACCCTTAATTATGTTTCCCTTCCCCAGAATTTGGATAAAGTTATTATGCATGATATATCTATGAACGTTTTAGTTATGGATAACATAGTGGGGGATGATGTATATAACTTTTGAAGTATTTTTTTATGTTTTCATGTTTACAAAGGCACAATACCTAAATGATTCTAGCCTAAATTTTTATCTTATGTAATGAATATTCATCTATTAATATTTACTATTTATGCGTGAGATGTTTGGGTCTTTATAGCAAGTATTAATGAAAAGTTTTAGATAACATTTAGAAACTAAAATTGGGAAAAATAGTGATATACCTAGGACTATTTATAAGGATATATATTGGTGTATGTCAATGGATATGTCTAAGGATGAGTAAATATATAGGAAAATATCTTGGAATTTTGTTAAAGGATATAGAGATTGGATTCCATCAAATTACATCCCTGTTATGATAATATAAGTTTATGTGGATATGGAACAGAGGTTCCTATGTGAAATAACTTAAAAAAGGTAACATTTAACTATACTCAATTATCACCTGGTACATGATAATGTGCCTTACTGCACACCGTGTTTGATACTCCTAGTATATATGCTTTTTAAATTCAAAAAACCTTTTTTAAACCATCATGAAAGATTCAAACTATAACAATAAATGATCTAGGTTAATCCTAGGGTGTAAAATATTGAAAATAACATTTCATGTTTTAGACATACCATATGTAATTTTTCATGATTATGTGGTTCCCCATTATGAGTATTTTGTATTACAATATGTTTTTTGGTTTTATCCAATGGATGGAACCTGAAGTAACTATGTTAATTTTGTGTGTAATGGACAATGGAATGACTGTCCTCTGGAGAAACCAAATTTTATGGTAGTTGGAATGAATAATATCATTATTATGCTCAAACAAATTTCTCATGCTCTGAATCATACTAAACATAAAATGAGAAAAGTTGGGAAAACCATTATATTTACTCATTTATGAAGCAAATACCACCTTATTTCAGTGGTTCTTCTGATTTAATAGTTGTTGAGAAATGGATTCGTACCATTGAAAAAATATTTTCCTTTCCCAAGTGTTCTGACCAAGAAATAGTCATTTTGAATTTCTATCACTTGGGATCTTAAGTAGATCAAAGGTAGATTATTATCGATAATATGATTCATAATATGAAATTGATTTCCTTGAATGGGATGAATTTAAGAACATATTTTTCATTAATTACTTTCCTTGTATTGTTTGAATTAAAATAGAGAAGGAATTAATTGAATTTTAGAAAAAGTATGACGAATATATTGGTACCAATAAGGAAAATTTTACAAGACTTCCAAGGTATGCTTCTATTATTGTTATCCAACATAAAATTAGGTTTCATTTATTCTTCAGTGGATTGAAACCAATTCTCTAAATGGTGTTGGCTGTAAGGGACTTCAATAGCTATGAGGAAATCGGTAGTTGTGCAATCAAGGTTGATATGGATATTGGAGTTATCCATTAATTTCCTGGTTTTTATATGAAAAGAAAGAGAAAATTAAAATGAAACTCTAATAACCATATAGAAAAGAATATGATCATTCCTTCATGCTCAATGTTTGGAAGGAAACCTAGATGAAATTGTCTTAAGGGGAATGGTAAATGTTTTAAGAGTGGGAAAAAATGATATCAATAAATTGATTTCCAAAGTGATGGGTAGATGTTAGATAATGGCACAAATAGAGATAAAACTAAACAGAATGAACCAAACACACACCAATGTTCCAATTCAAGGAGAATGGGAATTATTCTAAGAATTGGTAAAATATAATGGTTAACAATTATGATCGACATCAGCAACATCTTAAGTTAAGAGATAAAGGGAAATATCATACGATCTCTATTTTGGATGAGTGGTTAAATAATGACCTATTGAAATGTAAATTTACAATCCAATCTAGAAATTCTAATTTATTATTTAAATATAGACCTAGAAACACTTTTATATCTAAATAATTTTTAAGCGTATCAAATTTCCACCCCAATGATTTGATAATTAATTTGAAGTGAAAACCATATATGGTGCAATGATTGCATAAAAAGTATATTATTCTTCTACAGTTGAAATGTGGGAGAATATAGTTCATGGAAATAATATTATTCATCCACTAATTGAATTTAATGTTATCTTATTAATGGATTTACATTATTTAAATAAATCTTATGTCAATTTATAAGTTTGGAAGGTCACATTTGATTTGCTAAACCAACCTACAATCATCTATCAGTGAGATGATAGATATGAACTTTAGATATAGATAAAATCTATTGTATGGGTCCTAATTCCCTTTCAAAATGATAATTTATCTCAGATGGATGGGGATATTCCTATTATGCAAGAGTTTGTGTATGTATTTCTAGAATAACTTCATTGTCCTCCAATGAATCATAATGATGAGTTTTCAATAGAACTCATACCTAGTGGCACACCAATTTCAAAAATTCCATATGGAATGGACCCAATGGAGTTCCATTAATTGATGAATAAATTCAAAGGGAACCTTGATAATGGATTCATTAGATTAAGTGTGTCCCCTTTTAGTTCACCTGTTCTATTTTTCCAAAAGAAATATGTATCGATGCAACTAAACATTGATGATCTGGAGATGAAAAAGATAATGATCAAGAACATATATCCTCTACCCTTTATTTATGACCTATTTGATCAACTATGAAGATATTAATATTTACAAAATTGAACTTCACTCTAAATATCATAAATTGTCGGTCAAGAACGAGTATATACTAAAAAATGATCAGTACAAGGCATACACTCTGTAATATTATAGTGTATACATTTGGTTTTGTTAATTCACTATCTATTTTCATGGATTTAATTAAGAGAGTATTTAGAGTCCACCTTGATAGGTTTGAGTTAGTCTTTATAAATGATATTCTAATTTATTCAATGATTAAGGAAGATCATGGAGATCAATTGAGAATTTTACTAAATACAATAATGAGAAAATGTATGAATTTTTTTCAATGAATAATTTTTGGATTAAGAAGGAATCGTTTTTGGGTCGTATAATCTCAAGAAAGTCTATATATGTAGATATATTAGAGACGAAGGCCATTGAGAATTATCCCAAAACCCCTATGACAACTGAGATATGTAGGTTTCATGGTTTAGGTGAATATTATCAATAGTTTATGTATAATTAATAACAAATACCTAATCCACTCCCCATGTTTACTCAGAAGAGAGTGAAGTTCCTTCGGACAGATGAATGTGAGGGATATTTCAAGGAACTAAAGAAAATATTAGTTAGTGCACCAATAAATACATTACCCTATAGTGTAAAAGGGTTTGAAATATATAATGATGTATCAAAGAAGGGATTGGTATGGGTTATCTTTAATAAGGACATGGTTATAGCATATACTACAAAATATTTAATGATCCTGAGAACAATTACCCAGTTAAGGATTCAGAGTTAGTTGTGGTAATTTTTTCATTGAAGATATGGAGGTATTATCATTACAGAGAAAATATTGAAACATATTCTTATCAAAAAATGTTAAATTATATTTATGTTTTGAAGGAAAGGATAGGGACCACCATTGAGACATGAAAAAAACATTCTGGTGAGAACTGGGAAGTCTATCCTTTTGTAACTAGTGATGGATTACATGGTTAGATGGTTTCACATCTGGTTCACTACTATTATTTTATTGGTAGGATATGGATGGCTTGGCCCGATGGTTTTTGTTTGTGGGGTTCAATTTCTATGTTCAATAATTCAAGTTAGGATTAGAATATGTTTCTATAAGAATAACTACCAATGGATCCCATATCCATAACTAGGTACAAACCTTTTTTCCAAAGGTAGGTGTTTATTGGAGGTTTCTTATCCACGACACATAGGAGCTCATATTGTTCAATGGGATATGAGGTTGGTCTCATCACACCCTTTTGGGGGGAATTGGTTCCAAATATGGGACTATCTTTTACATTTAATATATGTTCATGAATATCTTCCTAATATCAATACAGAACCAATTACCCTAACAAAATGATCATAGGGTAAACACTTTTATATGAAAAGGTGGATTTTTAGTTAGTCCATCTATATTTATATGAGGTTCTTCATCCATTTCCCCTATAGGATGACTGCTTATATGTCTGAATTCAAATAGCCAAGTACTTCTAGAATTTTTTCCCATACTTGGAGGAATTTAATATGCCAATGATGGGATTGAGTGGTTATGAGGAATCCAATATATCGTGTTTATAGAAGGATTCAAAACCCAATTAGTTCTTTGAACCCATGTAGTTTAACATCATGTAGAAAGTATATATATGTGAGATCTTAGGCACCAGGTATTTTATCTTTGACCTCAATGAGGCATCCTACATATCCTAGTTTCGGTAGGAATCAAATTCATCATAGTTTAGTTTTATTGCACAATCCACTGGTAGATTAGGGAGAAAGATCATCTCATCTAATAGATTCGTTCCTGATGGTTGAAAATTCATAGACATAGGGGAAAATCATGCTAGAGTGATTGTTTATTTGAGAAATGGACTTATAATGGAATCCTAGATATCATAGTTATAGAAGGAATAAGAGTTCTCATAGTTTGATTTATCAGGGCTTACACAGTGAGGTTTCCATAATTTGGAGGTTTTTATATCATGAAACTGATCGAGGCTTACAAACTAAGGTTTCCCTTGCTGATAGAGACACATGATGCGAATGATATGATCATTGAAACCCCATAATCCCACGTGAGCTATGATCGGTGTAATAAACAATGGATAGATTGTAATCATTACCATTTTATATAGATAATGGCCTTATATATGGGGACAACTGTTTTAGATTTTTGACATAGAGCTCCATACTTGGAAATGTGTCATACATATCCTGGTTATAGCAAAAGTAAGAGTTCTTATAGTTCAATTGATTTAGGGCTTACACACTGAGGATTACCTTGTTAATGGGAAATATCATATTATTACATTAATCAGGGATTAACTACTATGTTTTTCTCAATATAGGTGGTCAGTCTGAATCTTATACCTTAACAAGGTGTTCTAAATATTACGGTTATGACATGAATCATATTTCTCATAGTTCTATTGATTATGGGATTACCCAATGAGGTTTCCCCAATATATGACAGTAATATGATGGAATTGATCATGGCTTACATATTATGGTTGCACTAATATGTGGAACTAGACAAGGTTATCATGTCCTAGGGTGCCTTTATGACCCTTCCTAGTTTTCTTCCGGACCCACTTGATTGACTAACCGGCTTTATTTCCTGCATGACATTCCTTGATTGTCTTCATGACATGCTGAAGGATATTTGGACATGTCTGACTATATTGTGAAATATCTAAAGAAAATTACGTAATCCAATTTATTTTTCTAAGGTACATCAAATAATCTGAATGGAATGTTAGAAGGCCATCGCAAGATCAAGGTCGACTTATCCTATAGGCTATCACATGATCTAGGCTAACATATGTAGAGCACATTGAATGATATAGTTGACCTATCCTAGTGTCATTGTAGAGGCTGGATGGCATGCTTAGAGGATATCACAAGACCCAGTTGGCTTGTTATGGAGGCCATCGCCTAATCTCAACTGATATCCAGGGTCGGATTCACATGATATTACTGACTTGTCTAGGGGATGTCTCAAAATCCAACTGACATGTTCAAATGCCATCACGAGACCTAACTAACATGAAACGGTTCTATCGTATTATTTGGGATAAATTTCTAGAGTACATCTCAAGGTATATATGGTGAGCTCATAGTTTTTCACGAGACATAGGTGGCATTCCTTGAGGCACCATGTGACTTTCATTAACATGTCCAGTGGAATTCCCATGGTCCAAATAGTATACAAGGGAATGTGTCCTGATCTGGGAACCACGTCTTTGTGTTTTTTCATAACCTCGATTATTCATGTATTGTCCATGAGGATCATAAAATCATTATTCATTAAAGTCTCCCATATTTATTCTTTATTATATTTTCTATTTCATATGTGCCTTAAAAGTGTTCAAGATTAGCTTGTTTAGGCCTCGCATGACTCAACAGATATGTGTGTTGTCCTTCTCATGCCATCCATAAGTCCTTAACATGATCTTAAGTGATCATGTTAAGTTCCCATGCACACTTATTGATCTCTTAGGTTTCTCCTTGGGTTTTACACGGTGGAAGGCCATTTTGGTCATGATATTGGATGCTTTGAGAAGTTTTCTTCGATGCTTGAGTGCACCAGTGCATCGATCCAATGATGCCTTTTTTCATACTAGGGTGGAGGATTTATAAGCCTCAGCATCATTATTATATTACTCTTTTTGTAGTATGTATATCAAAATTATAGGCTAGATTCTATGTAGGAACTTGATTCCATGTGTTTCTTAAGGTCCTATCATAGGCTATCCCCAGGGCGTCACAAGATTTTCATCAACCAAAAGACCAATTCCCCACTTATTGGATTTTGGACAATTAAAGGGGACTTTTATATTTATGTGGAAACGAAAAGTGGATTCCATAGTTATAGAACTACATTTATAATAACATTAATTAGATCAAGATTCCTTTTTAAAGGATTTAAAATGATCTCACGTCACCTGTCTCAGACCTTTTGCAAGACAAGGATAGCTTGTCTGGGGGCCTTCACGAGATTATGATTATCATAGTAAGGTGTCTTACAAGATCATAATAGATTTATAGGGGTTGTTTTGTATGATCAATGGTGAATGTATGGGGAATTTATATTCATTTCATATACACCAAAATATGTTACCCTCAAAAGAATCTCTCATAATTTCTTTTATTATTTTACAAGGGTTGGGGATCTCATGAGTTTTTTATAGTGTTGTTGAAGACAATCACTCTACCCATCGGTGATGCAACATGTAACCAAAAAAAGGTCATGTGGTGATTAATAAAAGTTATCATGCAAAAAAATTCATTTTCCTTATGTAGATGAATGGAGAGAGAATGAAAGCCTATACATGTTTGAATCCCTTCAAGTGAAAAGGGTGACATGACAATGGCCTCTTCCGTGGAAAGACAGACATGTCGTTGGGGGCGTGTTGTATCTTGCTAACCGCTTGGGTGCATCACATGAAATTTATGACTGAAAGAGGCTGCCATATTTTGGATATTTTCATTCCTTATTTTACAATGATCTTTGGATGTTTTTGTTTCATGAATTTTCTTATTTATAAGCCGCGTGACTTATGGTATATCATATGGTATCCTCTACATGATCAGAATGTTTTTGGGATTCCTTTGCAAGAATATAGAAGATTTTTCAATGGGTATTTCAGTGATCTTAATCAAGTTATATTTTACACATGGATCCTTCACATGACCTTATAATGGTCTAGAGATAATGGGTCTTTAGGAGGCTTATGCGATCTATGAGTTCTGGCCGCCTTTTGTTCCTTTGTTTTGTAGGAAAAATACCCATATTTAGGAATTTCTTCACTTATGAATTTAACAATGGTCATTTGGAGAGGGTAAAAAAACTCCCCACTATGCAGTGATGTACTCAGGGATAAGGTCTTGGTTATGAGGAAAGTGAATTCATTCCTGAGGATTTGGACGTGTCCCCAATCAGTGTCTTCGGTGACACTTAGTCTTTTTGGTCACGTTTGGAATTCATGGAAGACTCTATAATAGGGTAATGCTAGGTGGATCAATCACTAACTACACAACCCCCATATATCGTCCCCCCTACTTCTTTCGTGGGACCATTTCATAGGACATTCCAGTGAGAACTGATCACGGTTCATCATAATGTGACCTTTTTTTGATACCTTCTTTGCAAGAAATATTTTTCCCAAGCGCTCATTCTAATCATCCTTGAAATTATCATCATTTTTTTTTTGAATCATTTTAATGGAGATTCATTATCTTCTTGAAGGTTTTGAGAGATTTTTTGGATAGGATTCATGACCATTCGACTATTGGGAATCTCGCATGACCATGTCAAGGTCACACGATCACTAGTATTATAAGGGGTTATACAATCACATGATGTTGTGTGGGTTTACACGGACCACAATATCTTTATGATCTATGTGATTCATAAGTCATTCATGCAATCATTAATTCCCTGTTGATTCATATTATGCAAATGATGATGCATGATCTATGAAATTCCTTTGAAATGAAATTTTTTCATTATTCGAACATATGCCTATTTTTTTATAGATGTATTCAGGATATCATCATACTTCCTCAGCCACAGCTAATCAGAGGGCTATAATTTCTATGAATCATTATATCAAACCTTGATGTCATTTTTTCCCAGATAATGAGGTTCTAAAAAGTATTCTACCATCCAAAATCTATAATAATCCTTTATCACAAATGATTTTTCTATATGGTTTTCTTATACTAGATGATGTTTACATCCCTTATCTGTACTTCAACCTACCATCTCAATGGGTGTCAACTACTCTTGATTTCATTGATATAAATATTTCTAAGGATGAATTAATATCATTTCATGGTCCCAGGGGTTATATTATATCCTAAATAACTCTACCCTATGTCTAGATGACTGTGATTTCACTCACCAACCCATCAATCTGAGATATTTGAGCATATTTATCTCTTAGATAAAGAACTCATGCAGTAGATGGAGATCAAAATGGGATCTTCAACCTAGTGGGAACTTTTCTTATGAATGGGAATCTTCATTCTAATTCTATTATAGTTTCTTAGTTTTTTCTAACAAAATATACAATGTCGATATTTATGAAGTTGTATGGGTTTCCAAATTCATCATTTGTCATATATATGATCTTATTCAAGAACTAGTTACCTGTTAGTTCCCTAACACTAACTCATTATATATGTCCCACATATAGTTAAGAATCATAAAATGAGATATCTATCAATAGGGTGGGATAACCCCTTTTGAATAGATGTACGACAAGTTCCTTCCTTCTTCATTTGTATGGGATGATCCTATAAAAACTTTAGTTTTGGTGAGGTACAAGATCAACATCATGAAGGAAAAGTTAGAAAAGATATGACTACGTGCTCACTAACTACTTTAAAATATTTGATCAACATTTTCCTTTATCATAAAGGATCTAATCCAACTACAATATTTCCCCATCACTTCCCTTCCTGACAGGTTCGTGGGAGAGCTAGTTCATATTCGACCATTTTTTAAGCTGGGGATAATACCTCATGGGGATACATAGTGAAGATGGAGAAATCACCAAGCCTTATACTGGAGGGACTCATGTTCATGTTCCTAAATGGGTGGATTTTCTAGGCTGGGGATGCATGATCAAGAAATCGGGTTAGTATACTGGTGATGGAAGCATGACTAGCAGAAGGATGGAACCTCAATCTGGATTAAATGAATCTTGCATGCTATTACTAGCTCCTAGGACACATTCAATAGGGAATAATCCCCAATAGTACAAGTTATTCTTTCCTATTTTTATTTTTCTATATAGGGGGCATTTTCACTACTATAGATACTATAATACCATTAGAATCCTCAGTGCCTTATTTTTTCCAAGGATCCTTAACATATCTGTGGTTGAGCATATGTCGGTAGTACCTGACAAGGTTGACAATGTGTTGAGCCACCCTAATCTCTTCTATTTCATTCATTATCCTACACTGAATAGGCCAATAATTGATAATGTAATAATCTCTCTTGGAGAAATGACTTAAAATAATGAAAGGTGTTATTATTCCCAAGATATATGAGATGATTATTTTTGAGACATATACCCCTTATCAGTTTGCTCACCAATTTGGCTAAATACAAAGGTTCTCCCACACCCTTCATATGGTGTGTGGGTGAGTGACAAATTAGGATCTTTCTCTTATTAAGAATGATATTATCAGGCAAAAATACCAATGTCTAGATAATCATTCTTACTGATGTCATTCTGGTATTTCTATCACACGACTATACCCATTCTTGGGTAGAAGCCCACCCAAGTGGTGTGCTAAAATGTCATGTCTTACATGTGGAAAAACCATTTACCTCACCAAACTCCCTATATATGGAAATTATGGAGTTGATTCAAGACATGGGTGAGCCTTCGAAGATGTTTCCTCATCTTATTGATGACCATCCCATTTGCAGGAAAAAATATGTTGAGGAAGCCATCCCTTCGGCATTAGAAAAGAAAAAAGAGCTTGTTTATGGGATAATATATGGGGATTCCATTCCTTCATTATTTTTAGCTCAAGTAGTTGTTCATCCTTATAACATACCTACTTCAAAATCCATAGAGTATTATACATAGCGTAGTGTAACCTGGAATCAGATTCAAACCCTTATTACTGAGACTCATCTAATAACATTTTCCAACCAAGATGAGCATCTTCTCCAGCTATGCCAAGACTTGGGGGTGGGCGAATTGACCCCCATCCATTAAATGAAATCATGAGATTGATTATCCAGACACAAAAAATATTTGGACACCCGTGAGAGGGGATTTTACGGTCATGAAGACGTGACTCCCCAAACCGAATCGATGAAGAAAGATTCATAGGTGTTGGACTAGATCCGTGAGTTCATATATGAGTTTCACACATGAATTAATGTCATGAATGTTCATATATGGATGAATTATGATATTATAGATCACTAAAGGTATGATATCTTAGTGTTATAATCTCCATTAAAAACCACTAAAAAGGATTTGAGTAGATATATACTCTCTGTGAGACACTTTTCCATAGGGATAATGTTGCAGAAGTGGGATGGGAAACATTTCGAAGCTCTACTGATGCTTCCCATCAAACTCTTACTGATTTTTCCAGATCAGTCGAAAAAATATTTTTCTAGTTCTATATTTGATGTTTATTTTTTTTCTCATTTAGTAATTGCATATTCTATAAAATTTGTAAATACCTCAATCTATATTCTATCAATGAATGGATCGACTAAACAATATATGTGGTTGTTTAGTTTTCATTCATTAATGATGCACATGATATTTCTCTAATCTGATAACATATGAAGAATCAATTATAACCATAATTTGAATAATATTCTGTAAACTAGAATGTTTGGATTTGGATGTTATAATTACAATAGTTTCTACTTTAGAAATTATCATGAATTCCCACCAAACATGATATTATTTACTGATATATCTTCTCCAGCTATCCTGATATTACTTCATTCACAAAATGAGAATCTGGGAAGAATATATATCCTATAGGGAGAGTTCTCTACCATATTTGAAATTCAATGGTATTGGTGAATGTATCTTTCCTTTTTATAGTCCATATGATGGGACACACAAGATTTTCATCTCTTTCAATCTTGAAGACTGAATCTTTTTTGTGTGTTATAATTTAAGGTATTTTATCTCAGAAATTATATCTCTGTAGTTTTGTTTATTTTAGCATATAATTTGAATCCCTATAATTTAGGGTCCTTTTGACTTGAACAATATATAATCATAGTTTATTGTTTTATTAGTATGTCCATTCTATAATTCTAGTTTAGGGCCTTTTAGCTCAGACATTCAATCGATGTAGTTTAGGGTCTTTTATCATGGTCCTTCTATCAATTTACTTTAAGTTATATTAGTTTGAACCTACAATTATTTTATTTTAGAATATTCTGGCTGGAACATTCTAATATTTTTCAGTATAAATTCTATCTACTTGGAATTGATTGTTGAATATGGAATATTGGGGAGACATTCCAAGGATGAACCAACACACCCTAAAGTTCTAAGTTCCACCATGGTGATTCCAAACCTCAGTAGGATTTGAATTTATTTCCTACATGGAGCAGACACCTACAATTGGTATTTCAAATCCCTTATACATCGATAATGGGGTCAAATAGAGGTTTATCAACTCTATTCCAAGTTCTATTAATGATTTATGTGGGTAATGATGGTTGATGGAGAAATACTAGTAGATATTAGTCCACCTGGATAGTTGGGATATAAATGATGTAATTTATAATCCAAACATTTTATTTAGTAAATATCGGATGGGGCAGACATGCCGGGAATAACCCACAACACCCTGAGGTGCTGGGTTCTACCATAGTGTTACCATGTCTCATAAGGATTGTGGTCCCTTTCTTGCAATGATGGGATGCCTTTGGTTAGTAGGTAAAATCCCTCATGTATTTATAGAATGGTCAAACAGAGGTTTCCTCACCCTTTTCCATGGGCCTTGATAGATTCAGGAAGACTCAATCATTCCGAATAAGAAATTTTGTTTGAGAATAATTACTATTTAAGAAGGGTTATCACACCCTAGGTAAGTTTGGCTCTTAATTTTTGAATCTTGAGCCCTATTCCATGTGGTTTTTAATCATAATGTGTGTGACATCAAATGGTTTGGGAATGTAGTGTCACATTACTTTTTTGAGAAAGGGTACAAAACACATTGATTTAACATCAAGGATGTTGAATCATTATTAAATGGTATGGTTACATGAATTTTAAATCATGGTATTGGAATGTATGATTTAACTGGAGGTGGGAACTAGTGTGTATAGTTCAACCATCGGTGATGGTATGAGGCTCTAATGTTCCACATGCTCAGGGTGATAAATTCTAAATTTAAGGGGGGCCTTCTTGGGATCTGATGGTCTTTTCAAAGAATCCATTCCCCGTTATTAGTTATCTATGGGGATATTTTGATCTCGTACATCAAAGGAACAATGGTGGTTTATGAAATTCATAATATTCATGAAATTGTTTAGAACTCTAATATTTGTTTCACTAACTGATGAATTCATTATCATGATGAGTGGATGTGAAAACCATCAATTTGACTTTTTCTTAAACTAGGGGGTCTAGTGCGCATGTCTTTTCTTTTACTAGGGCTAAAAAATATAACCTATGAGATTTACACTTCATTTATATACACCCTAAATTTTTTATAACATCTTTAGATGAAGAGTTCCTCGAGTGAATACTTGACTTTTACTCAGGAATCCCTCTGTGAGTTTTCAACCTGACATGTTTTGTGTCTCTTTTTCTATAAGTTCAAGGTCTTGTGATTTGGACCATAAAAGTATAGAGTTTAAGGTTGTAAAAATTTGACCAATGTTTAGGTAGTTTATGGTTGTTGCTCACATGGACCTAATTATAGGGGAATGTTACATAAGTGCCCAATTAGGATACCCAAGGTCAAGAGAACTCAAACGTACTTCTGAGTGGGAGATTAAAATTTTGAAGCCACAGATTCAGGTTGTCAAGTCATGGGTAAGGATATTGGAAAAACATACCAACGAAGGTCCAGAACTTCATTAGGTCCTGAGTTCTTCCATGTTAACGTTAGGATCAAAAGGATTATAAACCGCTCCTTACCAGGCTAACAAGTACTTTGTTGTTAGTTCTAAGGCTTTTATACATTGTTACCATGATCAAACCAATAGATCTATTTTCCTTCCCAAAGTGCATGATTGGTTTTTGGTAACCTGAGGTTCTCTAGACATGATGTGTGGCATATTTATTGAGGAGCCTAAAATAATGTCGAAGCACCCCGTACTCTGGCTGATTGGGGTATGGATAATATTATTTTTTATAATGGGTAATGATAAGGATGAGCTATGAATATTTACATCATATATTATGAGTTTATTTTACATTCAGTTTTAATGTCATGTGACCACTATGTCTTCCTTTCAATGTAACATCATTTTGTAAGGAATGCTTTCATTTCAATTTAACATCTTGTGGTAAGTGTTTTGGATCCAATGTGAAAAAATGTGAAAGATATATTATATAAAAAAGAAATACGTACATAGATATGACTCGTACATATAAAAAATGAGCTTTTATTACTTTTCCCTTATGTAGTTGGGGGTTTGTGTTTTTTTCTTATTATAGCTGGATCCATGATTGGAGATTTGGGTGTCACTACGTATCCTGTGATGGTTGGAATCAAGAAATACATAGTTCATGAATGGGGAAGTATCTAACAAGGTTTTATCCATACAAAAAGGTGTAATTGTTCCCATTTATTTTTGTATCTAGACCATGGATTGAAGATCTAGGTATCAATACATATACTATAGTGACTGGAATCAAGCCGCATGTAGTTCTTGAGAGACCATGAAATTTAATTTCATGCTCTAAGAAAATAGGCTTCTGAACATGAAAATTTTATGTTGCGGTTGTTCCCGAGAATGGATGTTTAGTATTTACTATGTATCCAATGGTAATAGTATCATGAAACAAAGAGTAATTGAATAAGGTCCCCCTGCACATTTTTGACCAGTACACAAGGAGGGGGTCTTATGTTTATTGTTTTTGTTGGACCCGGGGTAGGATATCTCGGTGTCACTATATATCCTATGATCATAGGAATAAATTGACACATAGATCTAGAATGTGGATGTGGTTGGAGAACAACAAAAAGGGTAGTGGTCCTCCCGGGTGAGGTCCATAGTGATGCACAATTTTTTGTATTGCAAGGGACATCAAACACACAGTTTAACATCTTGTGTAAAGTACATATGGTGTTCTTTTTAAGGTCTTGGATCCAGGATCATGATTGAATTATCATGAGATGATATCTTCCAATCATGAGGGGGGATCCCTAGAAAAAATAATTAAAATCACATTATATATGATCGGTCTGAGAAACATGGAATGGAAAACTTCCTCTTACAACATTGAGGCAGTTAGAGAATGAAAAAAGGGAATTTTAAATTATGTGGTGGTTGTACTTGGATATAATATTGAGGAATCCCAATGCATCTCACTGAAATGAGAATAATGTTGTATATAGTTTTAGAATCCTATGTGGTTTAATGTTTCATGTAAAGAACATGAGCCATGTAGTTTAACTTATTGCAGTAAGGAAATGGGTAACTCGACAAGGAATAAGATGAATGTTGCATATTCGTGTAGTTTTATATGATTTGGTATGGAAATATTCTATGCAGTTTAACATCATATAGTAAGGTAAAGATCTTTTTAGTTCAATTTCATGTGGTCAATATGTGGTTTGTACAATTTATCATAATGTGGTTATGATGAACTCTATACAGTTTAACGTCATGTGGTTAGGACATGAGATACTGTACATTTTAACATCCTCCTATTAGGATGAATTTCATGTAGATTAACATATTTTCGTAAGGACAAGGTCTATAGAATTTAATTTCATGTGTTCCTGGAGAGAGATGATATAGAGTCTAATGTCATGCTTCTTTGATGAGCTCTGTACATTTTAACATCATGTGTTCAAGATGAGATTCATACAGTTTAAGTTCATGTGGTCAAGATGAACACCATATAGTTTAGCATCACGTGCTTTGGAATATAGATGTTGTACAGTTTAACATTGTACTACTAGAACAACTGTTGTCTACATAAAATCTTACGGTAAGGGAAATATCTGTACAGTTTAATGTCGTGTGGTCAGGATGAGATATTCCAAGTAGTTTAAAGTCTTGTAGTTAGGGTTATCTCTATACAGTTTAACTTCATGTGGTTAGGATGAGCTTCATATAGTCTAATTTCATGTGTTTAGGATGAAATCCATATAGTTTAACATCTTTTGGTTAGGATTAGAGATGCCATGCAGTTTAACACCCTACTACTAGGATGAGCTCCATGTAGTTTAATGTCATGTGTTTAGTATAAGCTTCATATAGATTAACTTCGTTTATTCCGGAAGAACTTCATTCAATTTAACATCATTTTGGTATAATAAGAGATTGTTTTTAGTTTAACATCCTACTACTATGATTAATTCCATTCATTTAACATCTTGTGGTAAGGACAAGCTCCGTACAGTTTAATGTCATGTGGTTAGGATGTGATATGTTTTATAGTTGAACATCCTATATCTAGGATGATCTCTATATAGTTTAATGCCATGCCATCAAGATGAGATTCGTATAGTTTAACATCTTTTGGTTTGTAAAACATCTGTATAGTTTAATTTTTTATCTTCAAGATGAGAGATGTTGTATAGTTAATGTCCTACAGCTAGGATGATAGAATATTGACTGAAGTTATGCAAAGAATTTCTTAATAAATCTTCCATCGTGTGGTGGTGTTACACACTACCAATCCATTATGACTAGTGAGTATGTTCCATTCTGTTAGAACTCATGTATGATATAAGTACCTTCCTAATTGGGTTTCACCATCAAAGCTTCATTTCCAAGTATCTTTGGGGTGCTGAGTGCCAACACAAATTCTCCTTGGAGGAATAAACAGAGGAGATATTTTTTATTTAAGGCTCATGTGATTCGTTTTTGATGGAATTCAAGGTTTTTTATTGTTCGAAACATCTTATAATTGAGTCTCTCTAACTCATCCAACAACTTTTGTGATTTCTCATCATTAGAGAGTTATCCACGAATGTCTATTTGAATCGATGATAACAGGACATCTATAGAAAACACTACCTCAGTCCCATTAAACAATGAATATGGTCTTTCTTGTGAAACAACATAAATGGTGGAATGTTATGTACATATAGAATAATGTATTTTATCTAGCTCGTAATTTTTCTCCTTATTCACAATGTTCTAGATTATATCTGATAGAGTCTAATAAACAACCTCTATCTGCCCATTTTTTCTACATGATTGTTGGATGAGTGATGATGTTTTAATCCTGGTGCAATTTATTCAACTTTCTAAAACATAAGTTTATTTCATTGTCCTTTAATATTGTGTGAGGTACCCTAAACCAAGTGATGATATGGAACTTTATGAATTCGATGATATTCTTCATCCCAAATCCCCTAAGGGGTATTTCCTCATTCAATTTGGAAAATAATTTTGTAGTAGTAAGGATGTACTTGAACAACTTAACTGTGATTGGGGGTTATAGCACCACATCATCTATTCCCCATAAAAAATATAGATAAGAATATTTAGCTCTATTTAACAATTCTAGAGGTTTATTGCTAAAAGTTTCATTGATCTAGCCGATATGAAATTTCTGGGTGAAATCCACATAGTCATGTATCATTGTATTCCAATAGTAACCCCACCTCCTGAATTTTTGGGAGCCTAGTACCGGAATAATTAGTTTCACACAAGCCTACAATAATTTCTTCTATAATTTCAAAAATCATTCACTCTTCGATTCAAATGAAGTATATTCCCTAAAATAAACCCTTTTATATGTCCAGTTCTCCATTAGAGCATCTCATATGGAAACATTTTCTAGCTTTCCATCAAAATTTATCCCTTCTGGATCAATCTGTCAGCAGAACCCTGTTTTGGAGATAATTAATTATGGTCTACATACATCTAGGGTTGGATAACGATTCATTATTCTGTAGAGAAATTTTGACCTAATCGATTTCTTCCATGCCATAGATGGTGATTAATGAGACCATAATTCGGTGAGTGATGAAAAATATTTCTTCCTCCTGATTAGGGTTTTTATAACTGTGGATATATTGAATAATGCATCAGCACAAGCATTCTATGATCGAGGAAGATGATATAATGTGGTTTTGGAAGGGAACTTTTCCATTAGTCCCAAAACATATACAGTGAGAGGGTCCAATTATTACTTTTAGATGGAATATTTTCTATTCATCTAAATTATCACTAACTTCAAATACAATTTGATATTTAGGTAGTCTATTTGTAGAAATTGGGATAATTCCAATCTAGTGATGAAGGCTTGGTATTCTACCTCATTGTTTGCATATCATTCAGATAGTGAAGAAAGTGTAAGGAAAAATTTCTTTTTTTGGAGAAACAAACACAATCCCTCTGTTAACCTGATTGATCTTTTGGTCATCCATCCCTATTCTAATAGAACTTTAGTGGGAACCATAAAAATTCATCTCTCATTTCCAAGGAGTTTTATAGGAATAGAAAACCTCTTCATCAGGAATTTTGGTGTCCACTAGTGTACATTCCAGGGTAGGGTTTGCAACCAAGAATTCATCTATGGCCTATCCTTTCACTAACTTCTATGATAAGAACTAAATGTATTATTATTTTAGAATGACTGACCATCAATCCAAATTCCTATTCAACATAGGATAGATAATTATTTACTTAATATGATCAATACGATAGACTAAGTGGACTTTGTGGTTCTGTAAGTAATGCCCCAACTTCAGCATTGTGAAGATCAGTGCGAGGCAGTTCTTTTCGACATCAGAGTATTGGTTCATAGTACCTAGACTAATTTAGATATAGTAGTAGAGATGTTTCTCAGTCGCAGCATAAATTTCTTTTGTGATGAGGGCGCCCAATGAGCATTCCATGGTGTCCACATATAAGATGAGTGGACTTCTTTCCTATGATGATATCAAGACCAGTGGGTGGAGTAAGTACTACTTATGAATCTAGAATGCTTATTGGAAGTCCTCATACAATTAATAGATGATCCCCTTCTTCATTATCTTGGTAAAGGGGATCTATTTTGTGGCCATTCTGGCTATGGAATACTGAATGTAGGTAAGGTACCCTTGAACCCCCTTAGTTCCTTAATATTCATGGGGGTGACATTAATAAAATAACACAAGTCTTTTTTATGTCAACATTGATGCCACGATGATATACCACAAAGACAAGGGTCCTCTTTAATGTTTCCTAGAAAGATCATTTTAAAGGATTGAACTTTAGACTATGCTTTCACAACTTGTTGAAGACATTTTAAAGATATTTGAAGTGATCACTTCAATACCGAGATTTAAACACTAGGTTATTCACAAAACATTATACTATAAATCCTAAGGGGGATTAAAGATATGATTAATGACATGTTGATTTGTATTTCCAACATTATTTAATCAAAATGGACTGAATTGATAGAAAATGTAATCCTAAGGTGCTCTGTAGGGAGTGGTTTCCTCATCTTCAGTGGCCATTTATATCTTATTGTACCCTGAGTACCCATCCATGAAGAAAAAGGCCTAGAATCCAGTAGCTACATAGATCAAGAGTTCTGTGATGAGAAATGGGAAGCCATCATTTTAGAAATTTCTATTAAGGTCTTCGAAATCGATGAAGACCTTAATATTCCCATTCTTTTTCTTGACTAGGACGATGTTGGTGATCGATATTAGTTATTTCACTTTTTGGAACAAATTTTCTTTGATCAATTTTTCAACTTCCCCATCTACATTGGTAGAATATAATGGGTGAATCCACTAGTATTCTATATTGATGCATTGATGGTCATCGGGTATGGTGAGATGGTGTATAGCCACGTCTACATTCAGTTTCAGAATTTTTATACAATTTCAAGAGAATACATATCTGTGTTGCCTTACAAAAGAAATTTATATAAATTTCTCCTTGAGAGGAATGGAGAGACTAATCAGTGTTGGTTGTGGGTATTATTATGATCCAAGGTTTACATGCCTAATCTCATCAATGATGGTGGGTATGGCTTCCTCAAATGCAGTAGTGGTGTTCAAAAGGTTATACTCAGCTTCTCCCCCCTCTGAGTTTTTAGAGGAATTTTTTGATGAAGTCAAAAATCTAGGAGCATCTCCATCACTATTAGGGAGAGGGAGTCTGTAAGAAGAGAAATTATGATCCCCTACTGGTAGAGTCATTTTAGAGATATTTTGGATTCTATTTTTTTATAGAATCACTAGGTAAATAAGGATCTTGGACATCTGGGATCAGGTCTATTACCTCAACTAGTTTTATAGGGAGCACATAGTCACTGTCAAACATACTCAAGGTATTCACACGTGTGGTCCCCAAGACATTGGGGGATGCAACCTATATATAATTATCCACCATTGGTTGTTTTCCTTCCCTTTTTTAAAAACATTCCACATCATTTGTGGGTTCACATGTATCGAAGGGGACACCATCACCTTGTATTATTCCGAACATTCCATTGATGGAGTATTTTAAACATTGATGGAATGTTGAGGGTACCTTCATGTGCTTGTGGATATAAGGACTTTAGAGTAGGAAATTGTATGTGGTGTCCTTCAAGATAACCATAAACTAAATGTAAGATGTGAAATCCCCATAATGTGCTTTAATCTTGATCTTATAGAGAGGAATTTCCTCATACTTATCATACCCTTTAATGGTTATATTTGTGGGAGAGAAATCCCCTTCTCTAAATCGCAAATTTCAGAGGGTTTGAAACTAGATGAGGATGATCTAAAAACCATTATCAATCAGATCCCTTCCGACATCAAAATTATTGAGTATACTTGAGATATATAGTGGTCGGATGTATCCGTATATGACCTCTTCTTGATCCTGATTCGTGAAAAATATGGTGACATTACATTCTAATGGAATAGTCACCACTCAAAAGAAATCAACTGCAACAACTTATGTCTTGAACACTTTTGGGTTATAGAGGGATTCAATGAGTTCCACCCGATGTTAATTTTAAAGATGGAGTGAATCCATGATTGGGAACATGTCTAAGACAAACTTCAGTTTTTTCAAAATGTAGAAATTGTATTCCATAGTTTTGTGCTTTTTGAGGGGTTATTTATCTTTATTATGTGTCTTACGAGATGAGGAATTTGGGTAGATGGACTTGGTTCTTATTTAGAGGTTTAGGGAGTATCTACTACAAATATAATAGGTCATTACAACCATCCACATTGTTTGGGATGATCATATAATCACACCCCATCTAGGTGGTCATGTAATAGAATTGGGTGTGGATGAACCTATGAGGGTTTTGGGACACCTACATGTCTATGTTGGAATTGAAAGAATACTTGTTCACTGCTATCGGCTACATATATGTCCTTAATGAGGACATGAATAAAATATTGGGTATTACCATTCCCATTTTATCCATGGTATCCTCAATTAATATGATTGTTAGATTTTGGGAACTCATACTCAGAGGCATACTCATCATCGAATAAGGGGTCTTCCAAGTGTAATATGTTAATAAATAAATATGGTCTCTTAATCCAATGAGGTTTCTGTAACACCCCAAGATTTTATGAAAAATATCCTTTTTAATTTCATTAATGTCTTGTGTTGTATGCTACACCAAAAGGAGCTTGCACAACACACATCCCTGACATGGCTTGCATTACTTGCAAGTGCGACCTTCCACGATAGCATGTGTTGTACGCAATACCAAGTTTCACTAAACAACAATATGCTATTAAAATATTATTAAAACTAGCCGTTATGAATAGTAATAACCACTTTTTGAAATTTTGTAATTTTATTTTTCAAAATGGACTTCATTTTTAGATTAGGAATATCTAAATTAGCTTAGGGTGAAATTTTGGTACTTTTCGGACAACCTTCATATTCTGATGAATAGTGAAAATTACTAAATTTTAATTAAAAACAACTTTTTTAATCGAAATAATTAATAGTGATAAATTATTAATTTTAGTGGTTTTAAAGTATATTTAGAATATATTTTTACAATTTAATACAATGTTGGTCATTGGATGTAATTTCACATTTAAACCTGACAAAAACAAGTGTCAAACTTTTGATATTTATTATCTCTTAAGAACACGCTATTTGTGTTGACGACGAGAATTAATTTTTAAATTAATTAATGCAACTGATATGTTTTGGATTTGGTAAAATAGACATCATTTTTGAGTTCATATTATCAAATATAGATTAGGCCTAATTTTTGGTATTTTTCTAGAAATTTTCATTTTTTTATGAATAGTGAAACCACTAAGTGGTAGTTAAAAAAATAAATTTTTAATAAAACATAATTTTACCGCTTCTGTGAGTGGAATTTAAAAAATCTGAGAGACACGGTTGATGTCAATAAGTAAAATGTGGTTCAATGAGCTGAAAATAATTTTTGGTGAATAGTAACTTTTTACTTTTTTTTACCACGGGTAAAAATAAATAGGGTAATTAAGGGTAAAAATGATATTATTATTACCCTAAAACATGTCCTAATTCTATTGGATAAGATTAATTCGACCAAAAACAACCTTAGGAATAAAATATGACCATTTAGGCCCACATGGATTAGATTAGGACATTTATTATTATTTAAATCAAAGAAGAGTTAAAAGAGTTAAAATCCATGTTTATTTACTAAAACATTTGTAATATAGGGTTATACATAAGATAAATTCGGTTGTAAATATTCATTAGAAAGATAATAAGATTTATAACATAATTATATTTTATTTATAATTTTTAAACATTAAATATATTAATTAATTTATTACACAATGATGATGCAGTAATTACCATAATAGTGAAAAATTAGAATAATTGATATTATAAATACCCAAATAAATATAATTTCATACTTTTTATGAATTAAAATAATTTTCTAGGTTAATATGGAATGTTAGGATTGATTTAATTAACTTTGGCCGAAGTAATCATTCTGTTATGAGTTTCACAAAAATCAACTATTGAATAGTGTCAAAATTGACATAAAATAATATTTAAAACAAATATTATATTATTGATTGTTATTTTATTCCTAAAAATATAAGGTTCTGCCAAGATACTTATATCATGATAGGTGTATCATTAATTGACCACATGGGGGTCTCTTGTATGTATATGGTAAGTTTATTAACTATATAATATAAAAATACAAAGTGACATGGTAAATGTCAATCTAATTAACTAAGAGTTAAAACTAAAAGATAAGGTTAGTATAATGACCTAAACATTTCTAAATTCTATTGTATGAGAGTATTTCGACCCATAACCACCTTATTTTAGAAATAAATCAATTTGGAGCTATTTAAAACCGAAGTTTCCTTTATAATAAAATAATATTTTTGGTTATTCCAAAGGTGCCCCTCTCCTCGCTTATAAAAGGGCACCTCCTCCCACTCTTCCTCACACCACTTTGAGACTTCAAGCTCGGCCACCCATGACCATTTCACTTCCCCACTTCCCTTGAAACATCCTAATGTCCGTTACCGATTCTTTCAACTTTATTTCTTCTTCCACTTCTTCTTCTTAGATGTTTCATTATGAAGTAATAACATCAGTATCACTCATATACTGATATGTTATTATAAGTATGAAACAACCCTATTTCACCATCTATCCATCCTACGGAAAACGAAATCACCGCGCGTGCGTACGTACGGAATACCGTCTCCACGCCATGGTGTAATCTATTTTCCACCACCACCTTACTTGGATGGGTATAATGGTGTAAATAATAACTATATATGATTATTTTAAAGTGATATTGATTCTGAAATATTATAAATACACTCCAATACAGTCCCACGATCATGAGAACGATATCATCGCTCGTGCGTACGTATGGCCTACTATCTCCACGATGCGATGGGATTCATTCTCCACGTTAACCATTCATGAATGATTATAAATTATATATAATAAGTAATCATGAAATATATGACATAATAATGATACTAGATTTATGTGTATATATATGTATGTCATCTACTTAATTCCATTCAACTTAATAAGGAAACAAAGACATCGTTCATGCGTACATACGACCTACCATCTCCATGAATGGTGTATTTCTTTCCATTTACTGATTTATTATATATATGTATATTCTGAATATATATTATATATAAATAATGTTTTATATTCTGGAATTACGTAATCATGATCTTAGTAATCATATTAATAATTACAAGTCAAAACACAGACGACAAATGAAACAATTTTACCCAAAACGCTCTTTAACATGGAATTTACAAAAGAACGGGTAATATAAATTCATCAGTGAACCATATATGATATCATAACAATGAGTATGATTCTGGAATAAGTAAATTACATTATTTAAATCATTATACAGGAGGTTCAGACACTTACGAAGAAAATCAGACCTAAGGAAAGGGAAATATCACAGTCTCATTTTTATCCGAGATTATTTATACTTTGGTATTTACTGGGGTGTATTTTATCATCCACATCCATGTTCCCTCAATATTTAATATTGTTTCCATCCACTTACAATAGTTTAAATCCAATTTTACCCTTCGGTGAGTTTTTAGTAAAAGATATGAAAGGAATCTTTTGTCGTTTTTCTTACGAGGTACTTTTTGACTTTTCCAACAAAAGTACGAGAAGAATGTTTTTTTAACTTATACGGCATGAATGGAT
Source organism: Viscum album (assembly GCA_963277665.1). Lineage (NCBI taxonomy): Eukaryota > Viridiplantae > Streptophyta > Magnoliopsida > Santalales > Viscaceae > Viscum > Viscum album. Next base: position 28,222,971 of record OY728135.1, on the reverse strand, counting down.
TTTTAAAAAATTATTTCCGAGAATATTCCTTTACATGTTTTCAAGTTTATTTTTAATCAACTTCTTTTAGTTTAAAATTTTATGACATGTTAATAAAGGAAAAAAATTTTGAAGTAGAAAGGATATTTTCCTCAAGAATGGAGTTCAAGTGTTTTTATCAAAATTAGTTTCCATCTAAGATAATATAGAGTTTTATTTCTATCCCTATTGTTAAATTGATTTGATTATGTTTTGATGGAATTATTTTTATGAATTTATTTAACTTATATGATTTTTTATGATGTAATGTTGTTTAAGAATCCCATTTTTATTACATGGGTTATGCAATGATGTATGATTTATGATTTTGTGGCACACATATGAATGGTATCATTATGAGATGGGTGGGACCTATATCTCCCTCCAATGCATTGGGTAAAGATTTTATATCTCATGAGATATACATGGATGGAACGGCAGGTTAAACCGGTTCAGTAAAACAGGACTGAAACGTGGAGTGAACTCGGTTCAGAAATGGGCTTTGTCCACTAAGATAGTCTTGGAAATGAGTCTTGACTAAAAATAAATGATTCTCTATGATTATGTGTGCATGCCACAAAGTTTCATGTTTTATGTTATGATTATTGGGATTACATTTCACTACCATGATTTATCGCATGTTATGAAATTATGATATCTTTTTTAGGGTAAGATTTCAAAATTGTTATGTTCTTATGAATATGATGTGATTGATATTTCTTTTGTTTACCCTTACTGATAATTTGAGATCACCCTTTTATGTTTTCTTTTCCCCAGGATATAAATAAAGATTTTAGGTAAGGGAACAAAAAGTTTAAGATCTTTATGGGAGATTTTGAAGATCTTTCACCGCGATTAGAAGATTATGTTCCATGTTTCCAAAGACACTAAACTATTACGGTCCTTGTGTGTCTGTTTTTTTTATGTATTAAGTATTCTGCAAAAGTAATGTAATGTCCATGTACGTTAAGCTTCGGGTATCTACAGTTGGTATCAGAGGAAAGGTTTAGTCAACCTTTGGAATCTAGGATGCGAAAACGTTAGTGAGATCCCTAGAGATATATCTAAGGTATGTCTAGGGATGTCCCTAAGGATAAGTATACGTATAGTATATAGTCCTAGAACTACGGTAACGATCTTAGAATTTAACCTAAGATGTTAGATATTGAAGTTACACCCCCTTTATTATATTGTTTTCCCTAGCGTGATTTTTACCTCTCACACTATTCTTTTTGGGTTTTAGACGATGGCGGGAACCCGAAGGAACCATGTTGATCAATGTAATGGACAATGAAATGATTTTCTTCCTGAACAAACAAATGTTATGGGAGATGGAGTGCAAAATCTTATTGCTATACTTACACAAGCTATGAATCATTCTGGACTTCCAAATGAGCAGAGAAGGGAACAATATTCTATTGAGTCCTTCATGACTCAACATCCACCTTCTTTCTGTGGGTCTTCTGATCCACTTGTTGCTGAACAATGGATCAGTACTACTGAAAAGATATTTTCAGTTCTTCAATGTTTTGAACATGATAAAGTCATCTTAGCAGTATATCATTTGGAAGGTGAAGCTGATCAATGGTGGAATCTTATCAAGAATACAAGGCCAAGAGATGAAATTGATTCCGTGGAATGGGACGAGTTCAAGAACTAATTTTTCAATAAGTACTTCCCTTGTATTCTTCGAAAAAAGATGGAGAAGGTGTTTCTTGAACTAAAGCAAAAGGATGATGAATCTGTTGGTATATACGAAGCGAATTTTACAAGGCTTGCCAGGTATGCATCTGGATTTATCATCCAACCTAAAAGTGAAGTTGATCGATTCTTCAGTGGCTTAAAAGCAAATCTTTGAAGGGAATTAGCTATAAGAGACTTTATTAGCTATGAAGAAATTGTGCATTGTGCTATCAAGGTAGAAATGGAAGTTGGTGTTACTTATCCATCTCATGGTTTTGATAATAAACGAAATATGGAGTTCAAGGAGAAATCTCAGAATAATGGTGAAAAGAAGATGAATGTTTCCCTATGCTCATAGTGTGGAAAGAAGCATGGTGGAGATTGTTTTAAAGGGACAAGTAAATGTTTCAAATGTGGAAAGGAAGGTCATCAGGCATTTGAATGCCGCAATGATGGGAAGAAGATGTCTACTGATTCAAACAAAGGAAGGGATACACAGAATGAACCTACAACACTTCAATGCTTTAAGTGCAAGGAAATGGGGCATTATTCTAATAAATTCCCTAATCTAAGGGTTAGTGATGATCGACATGAGCAACCACTTAACGAAAATGACAAAGGGAAGTCACATGCGATCACTATTGGCGATGTTGAATATGACAACAATGTGGTGGAATGATTAAGTGTTTATGTAATGGGATTCCAAAATAATGTTGTATATAGTGTCGTGGAATATTGGAATATTTATTTATTGGTATATTGTGGTTTTCAATGGTACCGATAACCATGGAATGCGATTGATATATTTTTGGAAAAAAAGATGATATGTGCATAATGAAAGGAAAACGAGAAAATGAAATGGTTGGCCGTATTCATGAGCTCATGACTGATATAAGTAGAATGTTATATCATGGTTTGAGTATATAGAATTGTTGGATTTTGGTATGTGGAAAGAGTTAACTTTTGACTGCATTCATATTTTCACTAAGGTTCAATGGGTATTCATTCTTCAAGAGAATACATGATTAAGGTATTCACATGTTTGTAATTTGACCAACAAGACATATCTTATGATATATGGGGATCAACGATGGTATTAAAAATCTGGTAATCATTGTCACTATATTATAAGAGTGGACTGCAGTATTATGGATAAGCCTAAAGATTGGAATGGACTATGTTGGACATAAGTTAGTATTGTTTAAGGATAGAATTTTTTTCGATATTATTGATGGGATGTTATAGTAATAATGTTTTAGAAAAAGGACAACCTGCAGGACGGGTGACAGCCCATCGCGTCGGAAAAGGCTGTGGGAATCGAACCCACAACCGAAATGCAACTAGCCTTTATCGCCTACCACTGGCCAACAGGAAGTCCCTGGTTAGTAGAAACTAGTTTTATTTTATTAAGCGGTATGATATATGAAGTTTAAGTTCATTTTTGGAACCATATACGATTAATCTAACCATAATATGGACTTATAACTTTTTCTAACCTTTTGTCTGAAAGAGATGGAATGACCCATCATTCTATCACATGATCTGCTAACACATCACAAATAAAAAATTCAACTTCATCTCATTAAGGGATGAAGCGGAAATTGTTAAATTCACGAACATCAGTGAGATTGTACCAAAATCATGTAAGTATTCTTTTTAATTCATCAACTTTAGGGAAATGATCTTGAAAACCAAAAATGTTGTCCTAATTCCCTTATATCCGATGAATCAGATGGTACCTTAGATCATCACAAATCTATAGCTTTGTGATTGTTGGCTTTTTCATAGACATGTTCTCTACCACTCTCCATCATAACCTCATGGTTAGATTTTTCTTCCATATCCATATTTTCACCTATGTTCTATTATGTGGAAACCCAGTGATGAGTTAATTTGGGTAACCGTTACATTTCATACTTTATTTTTTAAAGCCATGTTTTGGTATTCCTTTTTATGATGTGGGTTTCTATTAAAGAAAATTTTGAGTAGTAAACCATTTATAACCCCGACGAATTTTGAGGGCGAAATTCATTTTAAGGGGGGTAGAATGTAACACCCCACGATTTTACGAAAAATATCCTTTTTAATTCCATTAATGTCTTGTTTTGTATGCTACACCAAAAGGAGATTGCACAACATGCATCCCTGACTTGGCTTGCATTACACGCAAGCGCGACCTTCCACGATAGCGTGTGTTGTACGCAATACCAAGTTTCGCTAAACAACGATATGCTATTAAAATATTAATAAAACTAGCCTTTATGAATAATAATAACCACTTTTTGAAATTTTTTAATTTTTTCTTCAAAATGGACTTAATTTTTGGATTCGGAATATCGAAATTAGCTTAGGGTGAAATTTTGGTACTTTTCGGATAACTTTCATATTCTGATGAATAGTGAAAATTACTAAATTTTAATTAAAAACAACTTTTTTAATCGAAATAATTAACAGTGATTAAATATTAATATTAGTGGTTTTAAAGTATATTTAGAATATATTTTTACAATTTAATACAATGTTGGTCATTGGATGTAATTTCACATTTAAACCAGACATAAGCAAGTGTCAATCTTTTGATAGTTATTATCTCTTAAGAACACGTTATTTGTGTTGACGATGGAAATTAATTTTTAAATTAATTAATGCAACTTATATGTTTTGAATTTGGTAAAATAGACATCATTTTTGAGTTCATAATATCAAATATATCTTAGGCCTAATTTTTGGTATTTTTCTGGAAACGTTCATTTTTTTGATGAATAGTGAAACCACTAAGTGGTAGTTAAAAAAAATGAATTTTTCATAAAATTTAATTTTACCGCTTCTGTGAGTGGAATTTCAAAAATCTGAGAGACACGGTTGATGTCAGTAAGTAAAATGTTGTTCAATGTGATGAAAATAATTTTTGGTGAATAGTAACTATTACTTTTTTTACCACGGTTAAAAGTAAATAGGGTAATTAAGGGTAAAAATGATATTATTATTACCCTAAAACATGTCCTAATTCTATTGTATAAGATTAATTCGACAAAAAACAACCTTAGGAATAAAATATGACCATTTAGGCCCACATGGATTAGACTAGGACATTTATTATTATTTAATTCAAAGAAGAGTTTAAAGAGTTAAAATCAATTTTTATTTACTAAAAAAATTTTAATATAGGGTTATACATAAGATAAATTCGATTGTAAATATTCATTAGAAAGATAATAATATTTCCTACATAATTATATTTTATTTATAATTTTTACACATTAAATATATTAATTTATGTATGACACAATGATAATGCAGTAATTACCATAATTGTGAAACATTAGAATAATTGATATTATAAATACCCAAATAAATACAATTTCAGACGTTTTATGAATTACACTAATTTTCTAGGATACTAGGGAATGTTAGTATTGATTTAATTAACTTTTGTCGAAGTAATCATTCTGTTATGAGTTTCACAAAAATCAACTATTGAATAGTGTCAAAATTGACATAAAATAATTTTTAAAACAAATATTATATTATTGATTGTTATTGTATTCCTAAAAATCTAAGGTTCGGCCAAGATACTTATATAATAATAGGTGTATTATTAATGGACCACTTGGGGGTCTCTTGGATTTATATGGTATGTTTATTAACTATATAATAGAAAAATACAAAGTGACGTGGTAAATGTCAATCTAATTAACTACGAGTTAAAACTAAACGATAAGGTTAGTATAATGCCCTAAACTTGTCTAAATTATATTGTATAAGAGTATTTCGACCCATCCCAACCTTATCTTATAAATAAATCAATTTGGAGCTATTTAAAACCGAATTTGGCTTTATAATAAAATAATATGTTTAGTTGTTCCAAAGGTGCCCCTCTCCTCCCTTATAAAAGGGAACCTCCTCCCCCTCTTCCTCACACCACTTTGAGCCTTCAAACTTGGCCAAACCCTGCCCATTTCACTTCCCAACTTTCCTAGAAACATCCTAGAGGTCCTGGTCTTCTTCAAAGACCAATTTTAGTTCCCTAATAAGAGGACTCAAAGAGGCGATTCAAAGAAGAGGTAATGTCCGTTACCGATTCTTTCAACTTTATTTCTTCTTCCACTTATTCTTCTTAGGTTGTATCATTATGAAGTAATAACATCAGTATCACTCATATACGGATATGTTATTATAAGTATGAAACAACCCTATTTCACCATCTATCCATCCTACGGAAAATAAAATCACCGCGCGTGCGTACGTACGGAATACCGTCTCCACGCCGTGGTGTAATCTATTTTCCACCGCCACCTTACTTGGATGGGTATAATGGTGTAAATAATAACTATATATGATTATTTTAAAATGATATTGATTCTGAAATATTATAAATACACTCCAATATAGTCCCACGATCATGAGAACGATATCGTCGCTCGTGCGTACGTACGGACTACCGTCTCCATGACGCGATGAGATCCATTCTCCACGTTAACCATTCATGAATGATTATAAAGTATATATAATAAATAATCATGAAATATATGACATAATAATGATACTGGATTTATTTGTATATATATGTATGTCATCTACTTAATTCCATTCAACTCAATAAGGAAACGAAAACAGCGCACATGCGTACCTACGGCCTACCATCTCCATGAACGGTGTATTTCATTCCATTTACTGATTTATTATATATATGTATATTCTGAATATATATTATATATAAATCATGTTTTATATTCTGAAATTAAGTAATAATTATCTATGTAATCATATGAATAATTACAAGTCAAAACACGGACGACAAATGAAACAATTTTACCCAAAATGCTCTTTAACATGGAATTTACAAAAGAACGGGTAATATAAAGTCATAAGGGAGCCATATATTATATCATAACAATGATTATGATTCTGGAAGAAGTCAACAACATTAGCTAAATCATTTTAAAGGATGTTCGGACACTTACGAAGCAAATCAGACCTAAGGTAAGGGAAATATCACAATCTCATTTTTATCCGAGATTGTTTATACTTTGGTATTTACTGGGGTGTATTTTATCATCCACATCCATGTTACCTCAATATGTAATATTGTTTCCATCCACTTACAAAATTTTAAATCCAATTTTACCCTTCGGTGAGTTTTTAGTAAAAGATATGAAAGGAATCTTTTGTTGTTTTTCATACGATGTACTTTTTGACTTTTCTGACAAATGTACGAGAAGAATGTTTTTTTAACTTATACGGCATGAATGGATTTTTAAAACATTATTTCCAAGAATATTCCTTTAAAAGTTTTCAAGTTTATTATTAATCAACTTATTTTAGTTTAAAATTGTGTGACATGTTTAGAAAGGAAAATGTTTTTGAAGTAGAAAAGATATTTTCCTCAAGAATGGAGTTCAAGTGTTTTATCAAAATTATTTTACATCTAAGATAATATAGGGTTATGTTTCTATCCCTATTATTACATTGATTTGATTATGTTGTGATGTAATTATTTTTATGAATTCATTTAACTTATATGAATTTTTTTATGATGTCATGTTGTTTAAGAATCCCATTTTTATTACATGGGTTATGTAATGATGTATGATTTATGATTTTGTGGCACACATATGAATGGTATCATTATGAGATGAGTGGGACCTATATCTCCCTCCAATGCATTGGGTAAAGATTTTATACCTCATGAGATAGACATGGATGGAATGGCAGGTTAAACTGGTTCAGTAAAACAGGACTGAAATGAGGAGTGAACTCGGTTCAGAAATGGACTTTGTCCACTAAGATAGTCTTGGAAATGAGTCTTGACTAATAAGAAATGATTATCTATGATTATGTGTGCATTCCACAATGTTTCATGTTTTATGTTATGATTATTGGGATTACATTTCACTACCATGATTAATCCCATGTTATGAAATTATGATCTCTTTTGCAGGGTATGATTTCCAAATTTTTATGTTCTTATGAATATGATGTGATTGATATTTCTTTTGTTTAACCTTACTGAGCATTTGAGCTCAACATTTTATGTTTTCTTTTCCCCAGGATATAAATAAAGGTTTTAGGTATGGAAACAAAGAGTGGAAGATCTTTATGGAAGATTTTGAAGATCTTTCACCACGATTAGAAGATTACATTCCAAGTTTCCAAAGACACTAAACTATTACGGTCCTTGTGTGTCTGTTTTTGTTATGTATTAAGTATTCTGCAAAAGTAATGTAATGTCCATGTACGTTAAGCTTAGGGTCTCTACAGTTTCCATTTGGTGGGGTGGTTCCCATGTCTCGGATTTCACAGAGAAGAAATCTGCAAGAGTTAGAGCTTGTGTTGGATCATAATATGCCACTTCCTCTTATTTCTCTTCCTTTGCCTGACAGTAATTTCCACCTTCATGAGACATATTTTATGTCATCTTAATGGGTGGAGGAACTGTTGTGGGTCTGTGTAGTTGTGAACACAGGGTGGGATGATCTTAGTTGACTAATTTTTAAGTCATCTAGTTTTTGAACATCCAACTAAACCTAGATGAAACATTTTCCCCATTACCTTTTTCTTCTGACTGGGGTACAGTTATGCATGCAACTGATTATGAGGATTTATCCAACATCACTTATCCATAATCCACCATGCCTTGAATTATGTATTTGAATGTGATAAATTACTAGATGTTATGACACAAAACCCTATAGAAAGGGTAGTAGTCGGGAAAATCGGTGAGGTTGAACCCATTGGGATTCCTAGGTTGTGGTAGCTTGAGCAGGTTATTTTTCCTGGAAGTAAGTAAATTATCAGGGACTCTTTTCATTTTGTAAAGAGTATTCTTTATTCATCTATGCATAAAATCCTGAATGATCTTATATTTCTTGTACTTCTTTATAAGGGTGTTTTTTGGGTGTTTCCACTAGATAAGAGGTTCTAGGTGGTTTGAGACCTACCTAGGTGCTTTCATGATCACTATTACTGGTTTCAGGTTGACTGTTTCAACTTATTCCTTGGTGAGACTTTTACAATTTGTTAATGGAATGAGCTGTGATTTGGATTTCGTTCACCGAATTTCATCCTCCATAAATTATGTTATTTCTACTAACAACAGGATTCTACCTAGATACTTCATTGGGACAAGAGTTGTATGCAGATCATCCTGTATATTTTAGGTATTGAGTTCCAACAATTTATCATATGAGGGAGGGATGTTTAGTGAATAGGTTATAACTTTCCATCTGGTAATGAGTTCATACACCCTCTAATTTTTATATTACTTATAGTTCATTAGGATAATAATTTTTTTCATCCTCAGCATGGAGCTGAACTGGTAAAGGAATTGATGATGAATGTCTTCTGATCCAACAAATGATCCTACTAGAAGTCTATTATACCAAAAAAGGCCGACCCAATCAGGTTTTGTATGATAAAACTCTTCTTGGTTGCATCCTATTGATCTTAAGGGACCATGATCAGACCACATTGAGATATGAAATGAGTGAGATGTTGTTCAGGGTCTCCCAAGACATCAATGTTTGAGAAGTTATGATTTATTAAATTTGGTGGTGGTAAGGTGTCATCAACCCATTTGGTTTACAGATTTATCTCCGGATGCACATGTGTGAATCACCATTACATGGATTCTATTTAGGTATCCTAGGAATCAATGACATTAAGAAGTCTTAGGGGCACAGATGTCTAAGTTTCCTTCTATTTATAGGGACTGGGTGGGGCTTGATAAGGTTTCCCCATTTTCATCTCCCACTGATTTTCGATCCTTTATTAAACTGAATGATTTACCAAATGAGTGAGAGTCTATCTCTATAATGGGGTAAATTCATGATTATTATTGAATTATTTATTTATGTAGGTTGACTTACTTTATCCAAAGTTGGTTGGATTCTCATGTGGTGTACTTTCATGTTGATCAACAGTTTCTAGATATATGGGAAGAGGAATATTCACCTCATCTTGAAAATGATACCCAATGGTAATATGTCCTCTCGGTGGATCCTCATTGATTTTCCTATGACTATTCCTCCATGGTAAGATTTTCATTTCATTTTTGAAGGGATTGGGATGTAACCACACCTTTACATTTATCTTTATAATTCTTCTACCATAGTGGTGGAAACTCGATATTTATAGGTTTTGTGTTTTTTATCCTTATCTGGTTTCATGAATGCTCAACCTTAGTTGGTACATTCAGATCACCTTCTTCTTAGGCTGTATTTTCCATGTTTTTTCCTCATGTATTTTTTCCTTCATGAATATTATATGATTGGTTGATAATGAAGACATTCACAGAGGTGTATTGAACAATGGTAGTTATTCAATTACTCTATATGCAGTAAGAGGACTCTACACTACCTAAATTACAGTCGTTTCTCAAACCCTTGGCATTTTGGGCCATTTTGGCTTGCTAACCTAGAGGGATTTTATTTCCATCACCATACATTCCTCTTAACTTGGTGTATGAGTAGCGACCATGAGGGAGTTTCCAGTCATAACTGCTAAACATGCCCTGAATAGAAGAGGTTTGTATTATGTCCTGGGGAACAGATGAAATGTTGACCATATATATTTACCTCAAAACCAAGAGGATACTTATTCCCTCTATGGTGTTGGTGATAATGAATATTCCCACAACCTTGCATAATGGGTCCTATTCACCATCGTAATTGGAATTGGTTGATCATTTGTCCCAGTCCATGATTCTAGTTGAGGATTTGATGATTCTTGGGTTGGATAATGATATATAAATTCTATTTTACTAGAGTGATGAGATTGATCTTGAACCATAATTGAATCCCCTAGGAACCTCTTAGGGGATGTTGAACCTGATTATTGTGATTGAGATATAAATCCTGCTAGCCAAGTTGGCTAGGGTTTGTTTGTAGCTATTGCTGATATGTTCTGAATCCACTCCAGAATTTATGATCCATCAGGTGGAGGTGGTGGTAGATATTCACCCAGCCTAGGGAGCTACGTTTTCTCCTGGATGTTTGAAATGGAAGATTCTTCTTTGACCTTCTTGATGTGGTGAAACTATACTCATATAAGAGCTGTGTGAAATGGAAGCCCATGATGTGAGTCATTCTTTATGAAAAAAATTCTAGTGAATCGAAACATGAGCTTCGGTGACTAAAATGAATTTTCATTACTATGATGGGATGAGTAATTATAGTTTTTGGCTACCCTCTCATTTTTTCATGATTTTTTACCATCATTAAAGTGTAGGAATTAGTGACCAGTTGTCCTGATCATTACCTAATCCGCAGATTTTGCCTGAGGCTATGACATTTCAAGACACCATTAATAGGGATTTCTTCTATTACATGGGTGAGTTAAAGTGAAATAATGCATTCTTTCTCCATCCTTGAATACAAAGTCTTGACATGGATTTAGATATCAGCAATTGAAGAGTTGTGATGAAATTGTGGAAATTGTGTTGTAGATTTGTGCTATGATTTTTTGATTTTGGATCTCGAGCTATAGAGACAGAATCCAGGTCTAGGTGACAGCAGAGTATATTGATAGCTTCAAGGTGAAAATAATATCCTATATAAGGGAGGTGTATATAATTCAATCATGGTGGATTTTTTCACATATTTTTTTGTAGGTAAGAAATTCATTGGTTCTCTAGTTTATATGGGATCTCATATTCAATAGTATAAAGGTTCCAAGTCATGGTAGGGAGGTTTTTTCTGGATAAAACTCCCTATATATCAATTTGAATGTCCTCTTCATTAGACATACACACCTCCATCTGGAAAGAATATAGAATGTGCATGTTGGGGTATCCTATTGATAGGAGTAGAGTGATTCTAGGAGTCTATGAGTAATAATATATGGTTTGCACTAATGTTTCGAGCAACCCTCTATACGAAGGGATCTGAGTTTTTAGTAGTTATCTATATAAAGGTTTATAGAAAAAGTAAGGATTTTCTTTATTCGTGGAAGATATTACCATGGGGAGGATGACCAAGGATCATGTTAGGAGTAGTGTCCTTATGATCTATATCCACACTTCCATGAGGAGGGTTATCATAGTAACGATAACCTTCTTCCCCGGTGAAGAGTTTATGGACCTTTAGAGAGTTGATAATGTGTCTCAAACATCCTCAAGGACATTGGTATTGAAAATTTTAGGGATATGAGCCTCATTCTACATCATGGTCGGAATATAATGACCAAATTTTCGGATTGTGCATGGATATTATTCTACTATATGATAGTTTTTGGACCTTATTAATTACTATCTAGTGTTATGGGAATACTATCCAACTACTAAGAAGTTATTGGTATATACCAATGATATTATTAATTATTGGTAGGAATATGAGCCTACCTTGAGGCATGTGCCACTCTCACATAGTGATCCTCAGTCAAAATGAGGATATAATACCAATCCTAAGGATTTAGAATATGCTATTTTTATTTCATGATAGGGATATGAGCATTATTGAGGCATGTGCTGCTCTAAATGGGTGAGCCCTAGTTATAGTCGGAATATGAACCTAGTAAGAATATGAGTTCCCAAAAAAAATATGATGACATACCTTCAGAATGGAGAAGGAATATGAGTCTCCTCTTGTATATCCATGGAAGGATGTTGATGCAGTATTTCATCGGTAGAATTAGAGATATGATCAATGATTCTGTGAGCTATTGGAATATGTAAGGTATCTTCACTGATGGAAATATGATCATGTACCAAGACATGTTCCACTTTCACTTGGGGAGACAAGTCAATAAAAGGGATATGATCCCAATTTAGGAATTAAGAGTATGTCACTAGTCTTATTTGATAAGAATATGAGATTTTCCCAATGCATGTACCTCTATAAATTGAGGAGTACCATACAACATGGGTATATGAGCTCGATCCTTGGACTTTGGAATATGTCGTCGGGATTTTGTTACATGGATATGGGCCAATCCTGAGGCATGTGCCACTCTTAATTGGTGATACCTTGTTGGAATGATAATATGACCCTAATCCAACACCTCATCCTATAAAAGAATATACAGATAATCATCTTGGATGGGAAAAAGAATATGTTCTTGCATCTAAGTAACCACTTATTCATACCAATGAGAGTGTGATGTATCCCCAAAAATATGGAAAGGAATTTTATCCTACCCCTCCTTCTAAACAAGTTTCATAATTTGATGGTGGAGTTATTTAGTTATTTCATAGATGTAATTTAATTTTAGAAATGTGTACACAAGAATATAAGACTAGACATTTTATTTCTCCATAATTTACTAGCATAGATATCTGACTAAAGTAGGATTAGGATACCACTTCTATCCTCCTTGTTCCATCGGAATATGCCAATGGTCTTCATGTATGGGTGTTGGGACATATTCCTCCCCCATTCCTGTTGAATGAATATTATAAGAGACCTATTCCAAATGATCAATGATATGATCTTGCTTACTATATACCTATAGAATATGCCAACATGATTCATCAGTGGAAGTGTGGATATGATTCTTATCCCAGTTATCCATATCCTTTAATGACCAATGTTTCTTTCTTATTTCCCATGAATTGGTGTTAGAGATGGAAGTGTGTCGGGTGGTACCCATAATAGGCGGCTCAAGGGTACTGGTGGGATGGAACTAGTGATAAAGGATGACAAGATCCCTCCTCAGTGACTCTTGAACCGAAATAGAGAAAAATTTTACTCCCTATTCTACATTCATCAAATAAATAAGGTGTTTATTTTTGCGCTTTGGGGATAAGTTTCTGAAGTGGTTGGTTGGGGAAATGGGGTCCATTGTTTTACTGAATATGTCTTTGGATAGTGCATAACTATTAGTTTTAGATCTTGGAGGCCCTCATAGGTATCCTAAAGAGTGTTGATTGTACCATTTTGATGGTATTCCATGACTATTTCATTCTCTACCTTTTCTTAATGGTGTAGGGTGGGTGAGGTCAATCTAAGACCCATAGGGTTTACATTTGAAAATGTTTTTTCAGAACAATCACTGGGTGAAGACATATCAGATTATGGCGTTATTTGCAAGGGTAGTTTATACATTCAAAAAGATTACTAGTAATAAGGTCACTAACTCATGGACATCATAGGAATGAGATTTTCTCAATTAGATATACTTGGGTAACACAATTTTACTTCCTTACCCCTGGTCCAACCATTCTACTTGCATGGAATTTTAAATGTGGGGATGAAATTATTTTTGAGAACCCCTGTTACAAAAGATAATTTGTAAGATTTATGTCAGTTTTTTACATTCTTTTTGTGTAGTATATGATAAAAAATAGCCTAAAACATGGTAAACAGGTCATTATTTTATTTTAGAGATTCATGTCGTCTTCAATATTTTTTTTCATGGAATATGAAAACGAAATTTCCAAATTAATGATCAACCGATCGTTTTGTTGGTTGAGAGATTCATGCATGGTTCACCATTTTTTGTTTCAATGGAAATGATATGGACCAACTACGTAAATGGAACAAAATTTTCTTTTGAGAATTAGTAACTCTATTTTTTTATCTTTTGAATGAGATACCAGAGTTAGATGATTCCATATCAGGTGCACCACTTTAGTTTTGTATGTATAATGCGGTTGTCTTGGAAAGATGGTTTGATTGTATGGGTTTCAAAGTCATTTTACAATCATTGAAGATGTACTTACCATTTTTATATCTAATATAAACTTCCAAAGGCTCCCATATCCATAACAGATTACAGAACTTTTTCAAATGGTAGGTGGTCTTTTGGGGTGCCAGACCCAACGACACATAGGATCTCACATTGGTCGAGAAGATGGAAGGTCAGGCTCATCACACCCTTTTGGGGGGAATTTTTACCTACTCCGTGAATCTGTTGTTTACTTATGATATCTTCACGAATCTCCTCCTAGTCCTGATACATGACGTAATACCCTTAAAAATGATAATAGGTTAAACTTATTTATATATTAAGAGGATTCTTATATTGATCCCATCTATAAAAATATGAGGTTCTTCATCCGTTTTCCCTAATGTATAGCTTCTTATATGTATAAATAAATATAGACATACACTTTAGGATTTGATTCCATACATGGTGGTGGTTAATATGAAGAGGATAGAATTTAGCCGTTATGTGGTGTTCTATGATCCATTTTTATAGCAGGAATCAAACCCCACATAGATCGTTGAACCAGTGTAGTTTAACTTCATTTGGAAAGGACATATATGTGGGATCTTAGGCACTAGTTATTTGAGATTGGACCACAAGGATGTGTTCTATGTATTATGGTTATAGAGGGAATCTGAGTCATGGTAGTTAATTTTTGTACTCATTCCACTTGTGTTTAGGGGAGAAAGATCATCCCATGGGAGAGATTGAGCCCCGATTGTTGAAATTTTAGATACACAGAAGAAAATCATGACAAAGTGACTTTTTATTTGAGCTCAATCCTTCGAAAAGTGCCTTAAATAGCCTAGTTATGAAAGGAACCATAATTATCATAGTTCAATTGATCAGGGCCTATACATTTAGGTTTTCCCATCTTGTAGAGACTCATGATGTGAATGTTGTGATCATTTCAACTCTTTAAGACCACATTAGCTATGCTCGGTGTGAGAAACAAGGGATATAATGTAATCAGTATCAATGAATATGGACGAGGGACATATGTACTGGGAAAAACCATTTGGATTTCAACATGGATCTTGAAACGTTCAATGGTTTCTTATGTATACTAGTTATAGTAGGATTCATAGTTTTCATAGTTTCGTTGATCTATGACTAACATGATGAGGTTTCTCCTATGTGCAGGGAATATCATATTATATAGTTTATTGGGGTTTAACCACATAGGTTTCTCTTATATAGGTGGGTTGTCTAGAGCTCAGCCTATATAAAGGTGTCCTATGTATCCTTTATGATAGGAATTAGGGTTATTGAAGTTGTGTGGATCAAAGGATTTCATGAGAAGGTTTCCCTAATATGTGTTTATCATGACATGACACTTATTGTGGCTTACACAGTGAAGTTTCCCTAATAAAAAACAATGGACAAGATCATCATGTCTTGAGGTGCCTGCTTGACCTAGCCTAGTTTTTAGACTAACTTTCTTGATTTCTTGAACTGCTTTATTACCTTCCTACCACACCTTGATTTCCTAAATGAAATGTTGTAGGATTTATAGTTATATCTAGAAATATTTAATAGATATCCTAATACAATATAATGATCTAGTTGACTTCTCTAAGCGACAATGTATAATCTGAATGGCAGGTCTGAAGTCCATCACAATATCTAGGATGACTTGTCTAGAGGGCATCACAATACCTAGATGAATTGTTATATAAGACATCACATGTTCTCATATGACATTTTTGGAGGACACCGCAACACCTAAATGACCTACCCTGGTTTCATCTTCAAAGACGGATGACAATCTTAAAGGACATATTAAGATCTTAATGGATTGTTCTGGAGACCATCATATAATCTCGGATGACATGATGGGAGGGATCCACATGATCTGGCTAACCTTTCTGGAGAACATCACGAAAGGTCGATAACATGACATAGTTCCATCACGAGACCTAGCTAACATGCGTTAATGTAACCATATTATTGGAGATACATGATTAGAGGGAATTTTAAGGTATGAATTGAGAGTTGGAGGGGTTTGTGAGACTTAGGTATCCTTCCCAGGGGGACCGTATGACTTTCAATGACATATATAGGGGACTTCGTATGGTCTAAATAGTATACTAAGGGAATGTATCATGATCCCAGGGACATGTACTGGTGTTTTCACATGACCTAGGTGATTCATGGTATGATCATGTGGATCAATGAATATATCTTCATGAAAGTGTCCCATATTTAGTCTATATACTAATTTTTATTGCATATGAGCCTTAGATTAGTTCAAGAATAGCTTGTTTAGGTCTCTCATGATTCATAAAATATGTGGTATACCCTTTACATGACCTTTTAAAAGTACTTTTTATCATTAGTGATCACATGAAGTGCTCATTTATACATCGTGATCAGTTGGGTTACTTCCCAGATTTTACTGGGTGGAAAACCATTACTGTCATGACAACAACCACTCTGAGAAATCTGCTACGATTCTTGAGTGTGTAGGTACATGGATCCAAGGATTCCTTTTATTAATGTTGGGGTGGGGGATTTATAGGCCTCACCATCATGATTATATTCCTCTTTTTATGATCTGTGTCTCAGAAAACAATGATGGAGCCAGTGGAGGGACTTGGGTCATGGGTTTATGAGGTCCTGCTATAGGATATCCTGGGGGTATCAAAAGATCTTCAGAAACCACAAGACCATCCTTCCAGTTACCTATTTTTTCAATTTTTTAAATTAAATGGTTATTTCATAATAATTTCTATATAAGAATGCTCTTCCATAAGGCCAGGTCGATATGTCTAATCACCTTCGTGAGATTAGGAATCCTGCTAAAAGGATTCTACGTGATCTAAAGTGACTTATCTGAGACATTTCAGGATACATGGATTGCTTGCTAGGGGGCCTTCAAGAGCTAAATATTATCATGCCAATGGGTCTTATGGGACTGTTATGGATTCCCAATGTGTGTTTCAAATGAGAAATGGTGATTTACTAGGGTGTATAACTCAATTCTCATAAGATCAATGTATCTTCCCCTTGCAAGAAGCTCCTGTCAATTCATTTTCTAATTTCCTTATTTATTTTCTTAGGTCTGGGGATCTCGTATGTTTTCCCAAGTGTTTTTTAAGACAATCACTCTCTCCATTGGTGATGCATCACATAACTAAAAAATGGTATGGTGGTTCTACACAATAATTAACATTGACAACCACTCTTTTTTCCTTATGTAGCCAAAGGGGGAGCACAAGACAACCTAGACATGTCCAAATCCCTTCACAGAACAGGGGTGAAAATCCAGTGGGATCTCGTTTGGTGAAGAAGAAATGCGTTTAGGGGATTTATGTGTCTTTTGAATCGTTTGGGTGTGTTGTGTTAAATTTTTAACTGTAAGAGGCACCCACATTTTAGATATTTTCCACATTATTTTAAAAATATTTTTGGATGGTATATAAGGTGTCCTCCATTTCACATGTTTCATGCCTTGGGGAATCTCATCTACTATCCATCGCATGTTCATCAAGAATATCGGATTCCTTCACAAGAATAAGGAGGATCTTTCAAAGGGTTCTCACCAGATCTGAAAAAGGTTATGTGCTATGCATGGATCCTTTGTGTGACCTTCTAAATGTCTCACAATCATGAGTCATTTGAAGGCTTATGTGATCTGTGAGTTAGTGAAACCTTCTCTTCCTTTTTTGTGGGAAAAAATAAAACCCATATTCATTTATTTCTACCCTTGTGGATTTTCTAATTTAATTTTTTTGGATTTAATAATATTCAACACAACATATTAAACATATTCCATAGAATATTTTTAGAGGTTTTTAAAGGTCATGACTAATAAATACTTTATCCCCTATAAAGGAGAACAAGAAGGATGATGATTTGAGTTGAAAGTATCAAACTACCATATCCATGACTAGGATGAAAAAGATCCAATATTTATTGTTTTATAAAGGAAGGATCATTAAATATTGATGGAAGGGGATAAATCTTATCATTATAAAATAAGTTCTCAACCATCAAACAATATTAATATTAATGTAGTGAAAAAAAATGATTTAGATTTGTAGAAGAAGGTGAGAAATGTTCCTACATTTAAAGATAAATATGATTAAATGATAAGTTTCAAGAACACTATATTTTCTCCATCCGTACCCTATATTTAAGAATGATATATTAAAATAGCCTTATAGTTCTTCATTTTCAGTTCATAAAAGAAGTAAAAAAGTTGTATAGATATTTGAAAGAGTATTTATGGTGGGATGGAATGTTGAGATATATTGCATATTTTATATCTCGAGGCTTGATATGTATGAAAGTTAAGGCTGAGAGAAAAAAGTCTAATGGGTTGTTACAATAATTACCCATACCAAAATAGAAATTTGAAAACATCACCATGGTTTTTTTCATCAAAATCCCGAAAACATCTAAAGTGAAAAATGATATATGCATTTTAGTTGATTGCCTTACAAATTTATCACACTTCATCACCATCATATAATATTTCTCTCTAGATAAAATTTTAAAAATATGCATTAGTAATGTGGTAATCTTGAATAGAGTACCATATTTAATTGAATATCATCAGGATCTAAGGGTTACTTAGGTGTTCTGGTGATGTTTTCAGTAATATCTTGATATAAAGTTCAGTTTTATCACTTCATGTCATCCTCAGAGAGATGGTCAATATGATATTATAATTCAAACACTCGAATATATTATAAGATATTGTTCTATGCATTTAAAAAATGGTTGGGATGAAGAAATTATTCTAGTTGAGTTTTCATACAAAAATACATTTAGATCAAGTATTCAGAAGGATTATTATGAACCCCTCTATGAAACAATTTGTAGAACTATGACATAATGGGATAAAATTGAAGAAAGAAAACTATTGGGGATTGAGCAAGTTGGATAAATGGAAAAGAAGTTAATATGCATTTAGAAACACATAAGAGCACCACACAACCTGCAAAAAAGATATATTGATAATCCTTGACGTGACCTAGAATTTGAAGTTAGTGAAAAGGTGATTCAAAAAATGTCTCCATGGAAGAAAGTTTTTATTTTTTGAAAAAATGGGAATCTTATACGTAGTTATATCAGTCCCTTTGAAATTATTTATCATATCGGGATGGTATCTTATTACCTGATATTCCACAAAACCTCTATCATGTCCAAGATGTTTTCCATGTATCTCTCCTAAGAAAGTGCATACCTAACCATTTTCATGTACTGAACATAGAGGTCGTACCACTAGAGCCTGATCATTCTTATGAGGAACAACCATTAGAGATTCTATATCATATAGAGAATGTTTTATGAAATAAGACCACTTATGGCCTTAGTTTTATGGTGAAACCACAAGATTGAGGAAGATATCTGGGAACCAGAAGTTGTAATGACGTAAAGTTTCATCAGTTCTTTAAAACAAATTAATATAATTTCAAGGGATAAATTCATTTTAATTGGGGTATAATGTAACAAACCTATATTTTATGATATTTATTTCAATTAAATGTAATTATTTTCAATATATTGTATTACACACAACCCTATGATTTGAAGAACCATGATATATTATTAATATCATAATTTTTTAAATCCGACCATTATAACCTAACATTAAACCTGGAGGTATACATATGGATAAAAATTTTTAAAATATTATTTATAATAGTTTTATATAATAAAATCATATTGAGAAAAAACTATATACATTTTAGTAAATCATTTATACGATTCAAAAATACTATTTTCTAAAAAATGACTTTTATTTGTTTTTTATGAAAAAATAATAAGAATAATTATTTCCACTTTTAGAATTTTTTTTGAAAATATAAAATTCGTTTTTTAAATCTACAATTCAAAATTATCTTTGAGGTCTTTTTTTATAATTTTCTGAAAAGATTATTTTTTCAATGAATAATAAAACAAATAATAATTTTATTAAAAACTGCCTTCTCATATAAAGAATCTATAATCTCAATTTTATTTTAAGATTTTTTAAAAAGTAAAATTATTTTAATTATATATTTTTTAATAAAATTATTTTCATTTGAATAAATTTTTAATTTTTTTTATACTAAAACATTCTATAATTTTGAAAATTTTCCCTTTGGAAAACAACTTTTTCATCATCTCTACAGGTTTAACTTAAAATAAAATTTTTATAATTCACTAAATATAAATTGAAAAAATGGATTAAATATTTCAAATAATCAAATAAAATATTATATAATAATTTCAAATTAATTTTTGGTTGAAATTAATAGTAAAAATATTAAAAATTAACTACCACCGTTAAGGTTAAAACATATTTACCAGTGGGTTAAACTAAAACGATGAAGTGTAAAATGACCTTGCTACTTGTAAAAAACCATTTAATGAACATATGTAGAACTTATAAAATCTATATTTTATAATGAACCATTCTGTATCCCTTTTTAATGTGAAAAACATGGACACACTTTCTTCTTTTAAAAAATTCCAAATGTATTATCTCCCCCACTTATAAACAGCCACCCCCCTCGTCTCCTATTCACACTTCCAAACCCATTTTGTTCAGATGAGACATTCCAAAATACCATAATTTATTCCCTCCTTATATCCTAGAGGATTTATTTTGATTATAAACCCCTCATAAGAAGGATTTAGTTATAAACCTAAAGAGGTTTTTCAAAGAAGAGGTTATATTCTTAAACTTGTGTTTTTATTTAATTTCTTCTTCCACATTCCTCAAATAATATTAAACTATGATAATATATAAAAAAAATTATATCTAATATAATTAAATTTTATTATGTTTATTTATGACCTAAATCTATCTCCTCTTCTATTAAATGGAAAACAAAACCATTGATCTTGTGTACGGTAGACTACCACCTCACGAACTGATGTAGTTTGTTTCCCATCGGCACGTCTCATGAATGAGTATAATGATGGAATAAATTTTATATATTATTTTTATGAAATAATTATACTTATTTTATTATAATATTATATATAACATCTTACCTTCCAACACATTGGAAAACAATAACGTCGCTCGTGTGTACGACAGACTACCACCTCAAAAACCGATATGTTTTTTACCATGTTCATTTTACTTGGATGGTAATAAGGATATATTTAATTAATATATATAATATTTGTAACATAATTATATATATTAAAATATTATATCACATATACCATATTAATTTCCATTTCATGGGGGATATGATAATGTCTCTCTTCTGTTCAACAGACTATCGCCTTGCGAAGCGATGTGATCCGTTTTTCACATCTGATTTACATGGAAGGTAATGAGGAAAGATGTAATTAATATATATGATATATATGGAATCATAGTGATAGTATATATGTGATATATTATTTATATTACTTTCTTCTAATTCTTTGATATAATGGAAACATCGTTCATGAGTATGTATGACCTACCGTCTCCCTGAATAGTGTAATTCATTTTCTATATATAAATTTAATAGATTACTCGAAATGATTATATAATGAATATATATTATATTTATACTATGTTTTAAATTATTAATTTTTTTTAACAATGATCAAAATTAAAGGACTGTATATCCCAAATGAAAACATACACAGAAAACAAAGTACTTATTACCCAAAACTTGAGTTTAATAAGGAATTGTTAATAAACGAGTAGTAAAAGGTCATAAGTAAATAATATATGGTATTGAATATATTAATTTGATTCAAGAAATTATTTATAATAAAATTATATTTATTATTAAATATGTTCTAACAAATATGAAGGAATTCGATACTTAATTTGAGGGATTTTTGTCTTAGTTTGACTTCTTTAGAAAATAAGTTACGATATACACATGTATTATCTTATAAGGTTTATATACATATTCATTGAAATTTAATATCATAAATTTATTTATAAACATGATATTTTAATATTCATTAATTTTTATTCTTTTTTGGGTTTTACAATTCGATGTTACCAAAGTAGTTAGGATTTTACGATATAATAACAATGTTTATCAAGATTGTTTATGATCATGTTTCTGATGAAGAAAATTTATGTTCCACGTCTCAAGAAACTCAATAATTTTCTTCATCTCTATTTATTCAATGATAATACACGGTTTTACTTCATTTTAATCTCTGTAAAGACTAAAGAATACAAAATAATGTTTTTAATAAACTTATACTTTAGTTGTCTCTTCAGTCAAAAATATTTTTTCTTCCATATAAATGTTTTCTAAAAAAAAATTTAGAGAATGTTTTTAGTACACTATAGTGATTATTAAAATATATTTTTACCCTTGATTGAATTTTTAATTTTTTTTAAAACCAATATTTATTTAATCTTCCAATAATTTTCATTAGTATTTTACTGAAAATTTGAAAGGAATATTATATTCAACATGTAATATATGAACAAAACTTCCCACCTTCTTGACCAAAAATTATTTTAAAGATTACTTTAAAAGATTAAAAGTTTATTTGAAAGAAAATTATTTCCAAAATATTTTACCTATTTTTAATTTAAAAACTTTTATTCAATGAAAGGTAATTTTCCTCAAGAAATAATCCAAGTGATATTTCAAATTCATTTCCATCTAAGATGAAGTCCTCTAATGTTTATTATGCTTTAATAGGGATATAATCAGAGGATACCATTATTATTATTTATCTCAATGTTTTATGTTTATAATGATAAGATTCTTATGAAACCCATTTCTATTCCCCGTGTTATTCCATGATAAAGTGATTATGAAACCTACTAATTTTCCCAAGTAATTATTTGATTAAATGATAAAAGTATTATTATGAGTGTTTATTTTCTACATGTTATGTTATAATGAAATTTTTAAGAAACCAATTTATTTTAATGGGTTATCTTGTGAGGAATGTTATATGATATTTGGCACACATATGTACGATATTCATTATATGATGGGTGGGAAATTTATATACATTAAATACATTGGGTAAATACTGATATCCCATGATATAAATAGGGATGGAATGAGGAGTGGACTTAGTTCACTAAGGGATTTTATTCATTATGATATTATTAATAGTAAAACTTGACTACAACAGTGGTTTGGGGAGTGAACCCATTCTACAATAGTTTTTTGGAAATGATACATGGCTACTAAGGAAATGAATTTCAATGTTTAATTGTATAAGAAAAATAAATATTGTATGCCATTATAAGGATATCAAGTCTCATGTTCTTTGATTCCATTAGGAATCATGTCTCATGAATAGCCAAGATCTATTCCATGACTCAAGTTTATTATCTAGTATATGAAGGTAATGGTTTAAGAATGTTAAAAATGTTTTATTATACCACTACTAGAAGAGGTTTATATAGACAAAAACATATTTTTATAGTTTAATAGGTCCATCGATATAGCTTGAGATATAGCCACTATTATTTATAATCCTTGGCTGTATGTTGTGTAAATCGATGGAAAAACAACATGTGGTAGTTGGGTTCTTAAAATTTGAATCCCCCTTAGGAAAATCATCCCAAACCATTCATCTCCAAACCACCCCCATGTTAAATCCCTTTCCTCAATACTTCTCCCTCACCCGATCATCACCCAACCGATCCTTTTCTCCCTCAGCTAGTTCCTCCCAAACCTCACTTGATTTTCACTATCCTTTTTATTATGTGTGCCTTCCACCTATCCTCGATCCCCTTCGTCATGCATTCATCCTCCATTTGGAATTGTTTTAAACCATTAACTTTTATTAGTGGACCAAAAATGAGTGTCAAAAATATGTCATCCTCCATTAAGTGCATTGACAGAAAACCCTTTCATTCTTTGAGTGTAATTCTCATTGGTACTACAACTAATAAATTACACTAGTTTACCCTTTAGGATCCGATTACTTACTTTTCTAAGAACAATAAACCTCCTACTCCCCTTTGTCAATATTCTTCTGTCATCCATGAAATTGAGTTTCATCATCCTCATTTTTGTTGTAGGGTCCTATTATTAAGAGTATAATCTATTTCATTTTATTTATTCACATTTAATTCAAATTTTTATTCAGTCCATCATTTTTTTACATTATTACTTGATAATTATTCCATAATTGGATGTTACAAATAAGTTTTGTGAGATGTATATTTTGGCTAAAAAATTACACAATGCTTTGAAACTATGATAAAGATACTAGGAATCATGGTTTATTCATTCAAGGGAATGTTTTTATTAATGATTTATTTAGATTTAGGGTTTGGATCTTTCAATATTGATAGGAAATTAACTAGTGAAATGTATAAATATATTTTGAATTTTTAGGTGTCATGTTGTTCAAAGAAGAAACATTCAATATCAATATTATTAGTAGAAGATAAATATATACCTAAAGTATTTTGTTTCTCAAAAACATATTAGATTATATAGAAAATGTGAGATACATATATTAACTTAAAAAGTATTTTTATATTGTGAAGAAAAATTCATTATTCATACCCATTTTTATGAACTATCACCATTATTATCAAATGGAACATATTTTAGATAGGTATTGTTTTATGATATATTGTTTACAGATAGGCTAAACAATTTATAGTTTCTTTATACTGATGAATTAATGCATGATATATTTATCAAGAATTTAGAATAGAAAATTTTTAAAATAATAAAATATGATATTTAAATAATGGAAGAATTAATAAATTTCTAAATATAGAATTTTATAGGATATTTTTGAAAAATGATATTTATTAAAAGGAGATGTATGACTGAACAGTTACAATATATTTTCTATTATTAATTGAATTTCATTTTTAAATTATTTAATGATATTATATAGTTTTTTTTAATATTAATATAGGTTTCTTACAAATAATATGGTTACATCATAAAGAATTAGTAGTTATGTATTTTAAAAGGAGGGGACCCTATGTTAATGAAGAGTATTAAATATTTTGATTTATATTTCATTTTCAAAATTAATAATTTTTTATTCATTTGATTATTATTATCTATTATTATTATGCTATATTCATAAACATATGTTTATATTTTTTTATGTTTCATTTCATTCACCTATTTTTTTCTATTGACTTTTTATATTTTACATGTACTACTCTGTATTTTCATATCTTATTCATCCAACAAAAATTGGTAGTGATATTTGGGTTTTTAAAATATTAAAAAGTTAAATAAATTTGATTAGATCATAGTATTATTATTTTATATGTTTTTTAATTAAAAATTCCCATTCTGTAAAGTTTTTTATTCACCTCTCATAATTAGTTAATTTCTCTCTTTATTTTTAATTTATATTTATTCTCTATTTTTTGTGAATATTTTTTATTTAATATTTAAATTTATTATTAATTATTATTAATGTCATCCAATATTATATATTGATGAATTTTTAGAACCACTCAAACATATGTATTATGTTTTGGACCTTTATGGATTAAATATTTCAAAGTAATGTCCCTTCTATATTTACAGCTTTACCATTATATATTGGATGTTTAGATATATGGATTTGTTAATGAACCATATTTTTTCTGAAATTTTGATATTTCTCTATGTCTATGACAGTCACATTTGGTGACACTAACCTTCCATATTATAAAAATTGAAAATTTCATAATGTCTATGACACTTATATATAAAAATATGATCCTTATATATGTTTTTTTTAAAATATTCTATTTTTTATATGTCTCATAAATATTGAATATGGATTCTTATGTATACAATGTAAAATATTTAATAAATAAATAATTCATTATGCCAATAGAAAATTAAATATAAAATAAAATTTAACATATAATAGATTATTTTACTTTCCATTTATGATATTTTTTTTGATTATTTATAAACATGATTTTGGTGATTAGTCATACATCATGAAATAATACATATAATGTTAATTAATTTTCAAGATTATTTATTTAATGTATGTTTATTTTCATCTTAATTGATAGAAGTTGTGGGTACAAAATTGATCAGATCACTTTTGAGTTTCAAAAGGAGTTATGATGTTTTTTTGGGATTTGCATTCAATAATGATTTAGATTGAATATTGATTCGTTTTCCATGTGTTGATTGTGATATAAGAACATGTTTTACTCATGAGAAAGTGAGTTACCATATCACTAAACATTAATTCCAAAAAAATCTTTTGTGGTAAAATAATAGAGAAAGAGATCAAGTGGAGAATGACATTGATTTATCTTAAAGGATTGGTATCAAAAATTTGATTTTTGATAGGTTCCCATTTTTTTCTCAAGATAACTACTCATGAAAACTAGTGTAAGAGGAAATTATTATTGGAACATGTTTTTATTTTATTGATTAAAACTATTGCATTTTGTGTGTTATAATGTTGATAGAAGATGTGAATAACCATGTATTTCATGGTTATGGAAAAATGAGAAAACATGAGTTTTTAATATGATTATATCATGGGAAATTAATGTATGGATTCATTAATATTGTATTTGACTATATCCTTACATTTATTAAGTATTTAAAACCCAATGATTCATGTAGTCAATAAAATTTTTACATGTAATCAATGTTTTTTGAAAAATTTGTATTTTCATTTACGATGATCCAAACTTTCCCCAAATATTGTTGTCTATTTCGGAAAGAAAATGTAGAATTGAATCAGTGAAAATTGTGTGATGCGTCAAGGTAAAAGACTAATAAATATGGAACTCAATCCCACATATTGAGGAAAGTTATGTTTCACTTCCCTTTAATTTACATGCCAAAAAAAAATTTAGTCCCGAACAAATATAAAAGGATAAGAAATGGCATGAAGATGAAATAAATAATGATAATGATGAAATAGTGGTTCTTTTAGATGTATTATATTGGAATAAATTTTATAGGTTGTGTTCTGATTGGTATATAGGATATGAAATGTTATATTATGATTATTATGTGATGGTTTCAACCCATTTTGCAAGATGCATAATGGACACAGTACTTTGAATGTTTTTTATTCACATTTATATCTATCCTTCATGGATGTGTTTGAGGAAGAAGATTACTATCATGAATATAATAGTATCTAGACCCAGTGATACTGGAAAGGATATAATAATATACTTGAAAAAATTAATATATGAGTCAAAATATCTTTGTATCATTAGTGTATAAGAGTGTGATGAATTCCGGAAGGAATAATTTATGTTTCATGTTGCTTTATTATGGATGATAAATTATTTCCCTACTTACATAATGATTTATGGTTGAAGTACAAAAGTTGAATTATCCTTCCCTATTTTTATGAAAAATAAATCTTCATATAGATTAAAGTTTGAATGAACTTTTAGATTCCCACTGAATCTCCAATTTCTACCGATGGGTCATCCATAGAGGAAAAATAGAGGACAATTCAATAATTCTACAGGGACATATAGAACACCTCAATGAATTTCATGTAATGATATTTTTAAAGAACACAGTGGTTTGAATTATTTTTCTGGAAAGATCCAATGAAATACCAGAAGGTGAAATAATTTTCATTCAAATTCAAATAGCTATTGGGAGAACATAAATATATTATTTGAGTTGTTGTATTGGTTATTGAATTTATAAAATCATTACATGGTTGTAATGCATATTGAGAAAAACATTTTTTAAATGTTTCTTGCTAATCTTTAAAATGTTAAGGTTAAAAAATATGATTTTTTTTAAATAATGATTTGATGGATTGGGGTATAATATAAATAATTTATCTTTATTTAATTTGATAGAATAAGTAGAAAATCCATTTTTCAAAATATTTGATAATAAATGTAAAAAAAAATTCAAGTCTGGGAATATTTTATGGTTATATATGGTTAATTAGGGTATATTTTAAAAACGGTTAATAGACAATAGGTAAAACTAAAATATCATAAAAACTATGATTACTATGTCATGTAACATGAGTTTTTTTCCATTTCTACTCAACCTTTACTCTGCCATAATGATAGATTTGATGTGATTAAGTTATATCATTTTTATTAAGACCATTGTGAAAATATAATAAGTTGAAGTGTTGTTCAGAGATTTTATAGATATAAACAGATTGTCCTTGTGGACATAGAGAAATATTTCCCACATTAATTTTCACATGTATTTTACATCTAACTATGAAAATTATGATGACAATTATTTTTTGGTGTTGTTAGTAGATATAGAAAATATGAAATATTAATTCTACATTGAACATTTATGTGATAGAAAATATCATCTAGATTGATGTAATATGAAAGGATATTTAGGAAAATAATACATGGATTTCTATTCATTGTACATGGTTAATTTCCTTATGATTTCTAATTAACTAATGAGAACTATAGATGATTAGTATGACCCCGTTGAGCCTATATTTCCATCACTTCTTCGAACATGGGGGATATTTGGAACATACTCATTTTGTACCTTGTGAAAGATAGATTTGAAAATAGATAATCATCGAGTATTATTAAAATGTGGTGTGTTTGATTATTACATCATGTTATTAAACTAAGAAATATGCATTTTTCATTGTGTGATATTTTCATAGCTTCTGAAATTTTATAGATTTCATATTGGTAGAAATAATTTAGAAATTATAAAAAGGATAAATTTTTCTCTATCTATAAAGAAGAAGGAACAATTTCAGAATGATGAATTTAATGTTTGGTTAAATTCAAAGGTAATATATTTTTTTATATAACATAATCATAAGAATTTATTTTATATTCGATTTCATTATCTTCTATTTTATAAGATTACTAATGAATGGTGTATCATATTAAAAAAGATCATTTTTATGTGATCCAAATAATTAAGTACATGATTGTATGGTATTGGATGACAATTGATTTGAATTCATTATAAATAGTTGTGTAACAAAAATGGAATGCATCATTAATGTGTCAAGATAAGAGGTAGACTAAATTGTTATGTGAGTGAATTAGATAATAAACCTTGATCTTAGAATATATAATATTATGGATTTGTTGAAAGAATCATTTTTTAGATTACTATGCACATGGTCATGTCACACTGATTAAATGAAAGTGGTTTGATTCAATGACATGATAGGTCTTGTATATAAATAAATGTGGATGTAGAGTGAATAATATTAAATATCAACAACATATAGATAAATATCATATTCTTGCATCACAATCTAGACATTTATTTTATATAACTAACATGTTAAAAAATTTGGTGTTATTGGTGATGTCATTCAAAGAAATATATTTGATGAAGGAATGGATGATATTGATATCTTGGATGAACCTATCATCATTAATTAAAATGTTTCATTTGATTATGTATATTATTTATTTATTAGAATAGATTGTGAACCAGAAATTATAATAGTACACAAATAACATTTACACATTTGTAATTATTTACCTGATTTTAATGTAATTTTGTATGTTTTTTTAAAAATTCATGCATGATATAAAATTCAATTTTTTTAATTACATTGCGAAAATATCAAACGTGTCGAGATTATAGTAACGTAATATAAATATTTATTGAAATTATTATTTTTATGATGATAAATACTTTCATTAAATAAAATTTTGAAGCTTTTCATTTGTTTTTTAAATCAACCAGTTTTATTACATAACATTTGTATTAAATCTATATATCATAGAATATTATTTTAAATTCCTAGGTAAAAATTTTTTATTATGAAAAATTTAGGAGGGAAATACATAGAAATAATCAGCGTATTAGATATTTAGGAATGTCTCTAAAGATCACCACTGATAATACATTTTATGTTTGAATATTATTTTCTTTCGTATTATTTATCTTTTTTATCATTAGTTTTATTTTATAATACATGTTATTTTAGTCTACATCATCAAGAATATGATATTATTGTGTTATAGAGGATGAATCTATGGATGGGGGTGGTAATAGTACATTCTGTTCTATGATCTAGCCTAACACCATGTAGCTTCATGCACTAGGTGGTTGTCTAGTTCATCCTCCCTTCATGATGGTTCAATATCTTAGATATCGTCCACTTATTATTCTAGCTCCTTGTTTTCAATACCCTCTTTCCATATCCCTTTCCACCCACACCCACACAGGAAGGTAGTTCTCAGGCTCATATACCTCTTTATTACCAATTTCCACCATCCACCATACATGGAACTACTCCTCCATATATCCATCACTATATCCATATACATATACAACATTATCTCTACATGGATATTCATTAGGTTTTACATCCATTAGTACAATTATTTTCATTGAATATATAGAGTGCCCTAACTATAGATATCCTACCTTACATAGAGGATACTCCC
Source organism: Viscum album (assembly GCA_963277665.1). Lineage (NCBI taxonomy): Eukaryota > Viridiplantae > Streptophyta > Magnoliopsida > Santalales > Viscaceae > Viscum > Viscum album. The sequence continues at coordinate 28,192,358 of OY728135.1, read as the reverse complement.
CCTCATCCTGATGTTCTACTACATGGTTCAGTAGATCCCCCATATAATAGTATTTGTTTAAACATTACTAATAGTAACTAATGGTTAACTCATATATATTATTTTCATTTATTGTCAATTTTTAATGATTAGATACATCCTTTAAATGATGAAATGTTTTCATTGAAATGAAAGAGGTCTCGAATCAACAAACATAGATTCTGGTTCAATATAGTGAGGATGACATTATAATTGAAATATAATTTTAATTTATGTAATAGAATTTTGGGAACAATTTATAAAAATAATAATATCATTTTGGTGAAACCAATATGTTGGGGGGAAGTTGGATCCAAAATAAAGGAAACCTTCTGGGAAAATATTTGGGTAATTAATGTTAATCATCTTTTATATATATATATATATAGTAATTTATAGTATTCTTCTCGAAAATAATTTTTCTAATGAACCTATTATATTATTATCTTAATTTACAAAATTATACGGCCATAAGGTTAATGGAGTTGGGTGATATGTGGAAAGTATACAATTTTGACTTTTATGCCAGTTGGAAAGAGATATTTGATACTGAGCTTCAAGAAATACTGATCATTCCAGATTTTCTAATATATCAATACAAAAAGATGGTCATCCATTAAAATATTTAATATTTTAATGTATTAGTTAAATTTATATATATATTAATTTATTTATTTGAAAATTATTTTTAATTATAAATTAAATATTATTTATAATATTAATGAAATTATATTATTTATTTTTAATAGGGGAAGTCTGGAAAAAATAAAAGAAAATAAGGTGAAATAATATACATTCACACTTTTGGAAACACTTCACTCCCATGTCAAGAACAGTCATAGTTAATCTAACATTTAGAACATTCAACTTCATTTTATTTAAATATAGTTTTATAACATTTAATGTTTTGCAAGTGTGTCAAATTGGTTTGTCTGTTTATAGTTTTATGACTTTGGACACAACCATTCCCACATTCCTTCATTATCATGTTTATTTACACATGAATATTTATTCTTATATGGGATTCATTTCATCTATTTTATTCATACATTGGTCCCTTTATTTATACACATCATATTACCAAACTAAAATAATACTAATTCATATTATTCCTTCAATGTAATTGAAATATGGTTTCTCTATTATGAATGGAGTAAATTTGAAAATGTATCATCCATAACTTGATTCTCTAACTAGATGAGTTGTTTTTATAATATTTTTTTATTTATTTATATCTTTCTTGCATCTATCATCATCCCTCCAATAGGTATTGACTTGATTTATTCTAAATTGTTTAAAAGTATCTTTAATTCTATAATTTCAAGCATGTTAGTATTTTTTGAGCCCTAGAAATGAGTCAAAATATCCCCTTTTTCACTTTTTATGATGAATTGCGAATCCCATATTCCTTAAGTATTGAATAATAGTAAAATTGATGAGTCTTTCCACTTTTTTGAAGTGTAAAAATTGTGTTGTAAATTATGAATTCCAACTCCGAATCTCTAAGTGAGTAACATTCCATCTTGTTCCACTACACATTTTGGAAACAACATTCCAATGTTTTAATATTTTTATTATATAATCTATGTGTAAACTTATTTTATTGTTTGATTTATTGAAGCTTAAAAAATGATCAATTTCATTAGTGTTTATCTAAATATGAAATGATATGACTCAAGTTATTGTTCAATGATCATATTTATAATGTAATAGAAATATCTATCTTAATATGTCTATAAACTCTGTATAAAATGTGTATAATGTTTGAATAATCTATAATAATATTTTTGATAACCTATAAATGATATGGAATTTACATTTTTTAACAACCTATTTTTTATTTTGTGTACATTGATTAAAATATGTGCATAACAAATGTTTTTAATATGTAATATTTTAATTCAATTAAATATTTGTATAACAAAAGTTTCATAATCTATAAATTACTTTCAATAAAAAATTAGTTTATTTCAAAATTAGTTTATAAACATTATTTTAGGTTTTTCTAATATGAAATCACTATCATAGGTGATGATTTAGTAATCTAACCTAATTCATGAGTTCAGGTCTCATACAACTACTTGACAATAAATCTATGATAAAATCAATGAATTTAATGGAAAAAAGTAAAAAAAAAATTTGGTTTTTGCATCTCTGTTTATAATTTGTGTTAATATAGGTCATAATATGTGTCCAATAATCACTTCTCATTATAATATGTGGGTAAATACAATTTTGATAGTATGAACAAAATCAATTTTAACAATTATAGTGAATAAGTAAAAATTTTTATTATAAGTAATCATTCAAGATATTTTCATGTATATGTAATCACACCAGGATGATATATATTACCCCATAATTTTTATTTAAATCTTCTAGACAAAATGATCACATAAATATCACAAATATGATAATTCATTATGAATAATTAAATGTTTTATTTAATTGTTCAATTTGGGGAATTAATTTGGTCATTTTTGGAAAGTCGTAACAGAGGAGAAGAAAATAAGACAACATAATGAAAATTGATATGGTTCAATAGATTTTAAGTAAAAGTAAATTTTTATAGAAGTTCATTTTAGTTATTTTGTAAAAGTAAATAATACACAATAATTAATGGTTTTTTACATTAAAGATTATATATATTTTTGAAACAATCACATGTATTCTTGTAAATGGTTGTGAGTGAATTGTATTAGAGGTCTAAATATTTTAAGAGATAACTAAATAAAATATTGAGTGTTAGGTGACTTAAATATATTTATTGAAAGATCTTACTTTTTTTTGTATTTTTATTCACTAAATAATCCTTGTGGAATCTTGATTACATTGGAATTTATAGCCCGTTATAAGGGTGTAGTTATTCATGTTTGAATGGTAAACCTTGTAAATGATCATGTCTTGCATGTTCATTTTATTTACATCATTAATTAAATATGTTATCAATAGTGTAAAGTTAATATAATTGGATAAAAAATGTTAAAAAATTTTATTTTCAATAATTATTCATAAAAAAATTCATTGGTATACCCAACTCTCCTTGAATATTATTTTATTTCTCTAACTAGAGACTCCTCAATTGGTATTATATTTGTCAATCATTACATTAGAAGTTGTGTTTCAACTGTAGTGGTTTGTTGTCATAGATTAAAGACCAGTTTAGGTTCAAAATTTTATTTTCATAATTAATCATATAAATTAAGTAAATAAAAAAATTCTTACATTTGATGAGAAAAATTATAAAACATGGGAAGATAAAATGTTGTAATAATTATTTTCATAGGTTATAGATGTGTTAAATGTTATAGATGTGGGGTTGAATAATATTTTTGATGATATAATGTGAACTATATTTTATAGGAAAAATAAAATCTGAATTTGGATTATAAATAGAATACTAGTGAATGAATTTTTGTTTTATCTTATGAACAAGAATTTTGGTTGTGTGTTTGTTGACTAATGTGTTCTTCATGATTATTGTTGAGTGATTTTTTTCTTCTGATATGTCATTTTTGGATATGTCATGGGTAGTGGTTTTTATTTTTAATTGTATTTTTATAAACTATTTTCAAGGTAGGTTGGAGTCAATTTTGATTGATATTGTTTCTCATATACAACTGCTGCTAAACCTAGTGGTATTTTGAGGATTACTTTCTCTATTAAATTAGGATTTTGATCTAGTGGATAGTTTTATATGCATTGGGACTAATCCATTTATTTTATACTAACTTGTCTATTATGTAAAGAATGCTTCATATGTTGAACAATTTGTATATTATTTTTATCTTTATTCGCTCACTAATACATAATTTTTTACAAGAGGTAATTCGGACATAAATTATTTTTTATGGTTAATAATGGACTACATTGATGTTGTGTTCTGTTATAAGAATTCTTATTTTTAGTTTTGATCATATGATGAAAAATGAAGTTAATGTGATATATGATGTAGTGAATTATAGAATTTTCCTCATAAATTTTACATATTATTATTCTAAATTTTTGATGTCATTTTATGCCTTTTATGTGATGATTTTATGAATTTGTGAGTGACACTAACTACTGATGGTTGTACATATTATAATATGGAATTTAATTTTACTAAATTTTTTTAGTATAGATTAATAAATCTTCTTTAGTTTAGTATTACACAAAATTAGTTCAATTCAGATTATTTAAATTTTATTTTGGAATAAAAAGATCAAATAGGTGTAGTTTAGGTTGGTTTGATATCATGTAATTCTGATCATTTTGATTTTATTAGGTTGGTTTGATATCAAATTCAGGTTTTTTTTATATCATTTATTTACTTTCCTTTTAAATTTTTTAGGTTTATTTTATCCTGGTTTAGTGAAATTTCATTTACTTATAATGTTTCATTGTTTCTTTTATTTCTAGAAAAATTAATTGAATATCGAGGGTAGTGTTCCTTGCTCTACCTTATTTTATGTTAAATAGATATGGAATTATGGTAAATAGAGATACCCATGAGATGATGGTAAGTATGTTTCAGGTTTTTTATTTTAAATTAATTTAATTAATTGTATTATTTTATCATTTTAATTTATGTTATATATCAATCAATATAATTCTGTGGAGGTATGCTCTGAAAAAGAACCGTATAATTTGGGCTCGAATGACCATAGGCATCTGGTATTAGGAGATGAACATAATGTTAGGGATGTTTCTTGATCTTGGAATAATATTTTACTATCTAGATATTGGTCATTAGATAAAATTTCTTCATGTACCAGTTATGTTATGGTTACTAAGGAAAAAATGAATGACACAATCAAACAAACAACTCAAAAAGAAGAAGAAGATAATCCGCATCAAAAGATGATAAATGAGCATATAATGAAATATATATCTTATCTTTATTATTCACATACAATAGAATCTATTTTATTGGTTGATACATTTTTGATGATGATGAATTCTATTTATGAGGATTTATTTTCTCAAACTAATTATGGTGCCCCAGTGGATGCTGATATTGATGTCGATATTGATTCTGATGTTGATGCCAATATCCATGACAATGATATTACTAGTGGTGTAATATATGGTTATGGTGTTACTATTGGAGTTGTGAATTAGAGTTTTTAATGTTATGATGATACTGATATTGTGGATCATTTCTCAAGTAAATTTAATTATTTCATTATTTATGGTTGACATTTTATTATGTTGTTTAGTTTTATTATTGTTATATTGATTTGTTTTTTTTAATTGTATTCATTTGTGTAGAGTCTGTATTGTTTCCAAAAGAGTGAAAAACAAGAAGTAATTTTTAATGGTTGGTGTAGGATACTATAGCCAGTGTTTCAGTCCGTGGAAATAGAGTATTATGCACATCTTCCACCGTCGATATAAACTAGTAGTTAGGTTTTCAAAACATGGATATAATATTGTATGTTATATTAATTATCCATGGTTTTAAAACATTTATACATGGGTATTTTTGTGGTGGAAATCATGACAACTAATCTACTATGATAGTTTCAAACCATGTCTATGTTCTCCTGTGGCATAAGAATTTACCCTGATTTATAACTATGGATACATGGATCTTTCCATGGTTGAAGTCATAGAAACAACTGTATTTCCAAAATTTAGAACCATAAAAATATATTCCCATATTAATATATATAGCCACGTTTTCAAACCATGGCTATAGGTGTATTTCCATGGTAAAAAATATTGTTATGGACCTATTTTTTGGTTTGAACTATTACTATAGGTCTATAGCCATAATTTCAAAATGTGGAAATAAACTTAGATATATTTCCTTGCCAATAGGATCCATGTCTAGCTAAACCATAGATAATACCTATACCCATGGTTTTGTGGTTAATAGCAATATTTATAAACTGCGGGTATAGATTAATTTTCTAGTATTGTACCACTATACTCATGTTATTCTTTTGTGATAATTGATATCCATATTTTTTAAACATAAGGAGCATATGATACCACCCATTCTTATATTTTATTCCAAATATATGAATAATGTTATTATGTATTATATGTCTAAGAAGTGTTCTAATAATGGAGAACTTAGTGGGGGTATTATGTATCTAAGTTAGAAACTATTTGTTTATGTTTCCAAGTTTCCAAAGGCAATAAAACTAAAAAATTATTTCATAGATCATTATGTGTTGTAATGAATATTAATCTATTAAAATTTAATATTTATGTATGAGAAGTCTGGGTCATTACAAAATTTTATTAGATACTCCATGAAACACCTCTATTGAGGATTCAGGTCCTAGTGAGAGGATATGTAATGCAAGCTCTTGTGGTATGTGTAAATAAAAAAATCTCTCACTAAAGATTTAATGGTGCCAACTGTTCAAATCATGGACCAAAAATTCCAAATCAATGTAATTTATAGGGTAGTTTTCCACATGGGTTTATAGATGGAGACACCCATAAGATACCGCATGACCCCTTTTTATCAGTACAACCCCTAAAACAACACCCAATGAATTGTAGTGAACAAAATATTCAATCTTAAACTCTAAATATTACAGTATTAAAGAAGTCATCAATCAACTCTTCATCTCCAAGAAGGCATTATCACACTTATTTATCAAATAAAAACTCACCCACTTCTTGGAAAGACCTTTCATATGTGATTTCAAGTGGGATAATTCATGTATGAACTGTTTGTAATACCCAGATAAATCAAGGATTTTCTTGATCTCAAACACATTTCTATGGTGTTCTCATAAAATCACAACTTCAATATTATAAGGGACTACAAGAATTCCCATATTATATATTATAATCATAAGTATATTTACATCCAAACTCTAGATGTTTATCTTAAGGAGAATAACATAGAGATGATGCACTCATAGTTTACTCAATATAATCCCCATGTGTCCAGTGTGAATATTCTATGTCTGTGGCTATTTACATATATCATCAACAAACACCAAAGAAGAGACATGATATGGATAAAAGATCTTGTTCAAGGGATCCATGATCATCAATGGTGAATTTTTCAACCCAAATGGCATGAAAAGATACTCATACAATCTATATATAAATCTAAATGTTTTCATAAGAATATTTTCTTTCCTAACACGAATCTAGTGGTAGGCTAATCATAGATTAATTTTGGAAAACCACCAAGATCCCCAAAAATGATAAAAAAATTCAAAGATCCTTAGAACTGGGATTTTATTCTTGAAAATCACCTAAGTAAGTTTCCTAAAGTCCACACACAATAGAAGGCTATTATACTCTATCAATTTGAACAACAGTGGAACTCCCCAGGGAAGTGTTCTTGTTATGAAATAACCCTTCACCACTAAATTCTCGAACTACACCTTCACCTATTTATTCTCAACTTATTCCATATGAGATAGAATAATATATATAGATTATTAACTTTGTATGATAGTATCTCAAAGTCATCTCCTCTATAAGTAGTAATTCCTAAGAAATGATATGGAAAAACATCTAGGTAATGGTCTACCACCAGAGGAAAATAGAAGGGATCTATTTGCTAGTCTATCTCAAGAACCGTGCCAACTACCTTTTCTGCTATAGTTTCAAACTAACTTAAGTACATTCCTATTCTCTTTTCTCGAATATCCCATTCACAAACCAAAACAAATTTCTCTATCTTAGGCATATTAAAGGATATTCATCTCTAATAGTGGTTGATGTGGGACCAATAACCAGTCAACCAGTTCATGCAGAAAATAAAATCAAAACTAGTCATCTCAAGAATCATAAAGTTACACATATGTCGATAGACAACAACAAGTATAGGACATTCCATATATCATTGGAGATAATCCACTTTCTTCTCACAAGGGTGTATTAAGTGATAACAACATTGAAGATAACTTCATTGGTATGTTCATCCCAAAAACAACTTGATCATATATATATAAATGAAAATATCTTTTATCAAACATGGTAGATGATATAATATATATGATCAATACTATACCTCAAACATTTTAATTCACCTATACACTATCAGATATGATCCTGCCTAATGTATAAAACTTTCATTCCTCAGGTCAATGGGCCTGCCTTAGAATCACATAAATGTCCTTTGTTTCCAAAGATATAATTTTTAGTGTCTATTGCTCGGTAGATTGGTTATATCCTTGGGTAACAGTTCATGCCTTCTCCACCCTAATAGGAGATCCTAATCCTGATTCCATGTAATAGAACTACTACATGTTTTTGACTCCAAAATCTAGAGAAGGGCCACATCGGGTGGATAAAATAGCACTGAAGAAATCCGGGATTCAAAAAAGGAGATCATGGGACCCAGGAGGTTGGCGCGCGCAAGATTGGGAAAGCGCATGCAAGAGGACATCTATCACGCAAACCGTTGCGTGAAGGTCTTCCCTTCCTTACCCAAAATTTCACCCTCCATGAATGGATGCTCCTGACCTATTTTCGCTCCAACAGCATCGTCGAATGAGAGTTTGTGCACCCAGACCCATTTTCATGCTCAAGGCGACGTCGAATGGTAGTTTTCATGCTGTCCTTCCCTTCTGCACCAAAAATTCCACCCTCCAAGACTGGCCACTCCGGCCCTATTTCTACACCCAAGGCATCGTTGAACGGGGTTTTGCACACCCGGCCCCGTTTTCGTGCCCAAGGCGATGTCGAACGGGGGTTTGTACGGTCGGCCCTATGTCCACGCACAAGGTGAAATCGAATGTCCGTTTGCGCGTGCGAACCCGTTTCTGTATAGAGGGTGCATCGAACTGGGTTTGCGCATGAGGCTCTTGCATGAAACTCTGAGGACTTCAGCTATAAAATGAACAATATCCCCAATTTTTGGGGATGGTAACAAAATACAAAGCGCAGCTCTGCTGCACGAAACCACGTCTTCCGCGACCGCACGAAAAACCCAAGGCCTTCAAGTATTGGTTGTTGTGTGACAGGTCCCCCGGGGGCACCTTTAGACAGGCCCTATAAACCTTGTTAATTTCATTTTCCCCCAAGTTTTTTTAATTCAAGGGGTGCCCTCTTATGCGTACGTCCCCGCTACGTCAGGTCCTCTTGCGCACAGTCCTTCCAAACTGTGCGCAAATTATCCGTTTGGCATACAACCCTTCTGTCATGCACGTCACTGGTCTAAATTACACGCACCATGTCAGTCTTTCACAAAACCCTTCCATCTAGCACGCCAATGGTCCCACTGGTGTGTAACCCATCCGCCTTGCGTGCAACCCATCCATCTTGTGCACCACCTATACCTCTTGCTTGCAACCTCTTCCTCTTGCATGAAAACATTCCATCTTGCACGCAGACTTCCTATTTTTCCCCGGCCCATTCTCTGACATGTGCTCCATGTGCTTCCCTCACCTTGAAGAACCATGTTTGGGCCTCTCTTATGTAGGACACACCTGTGTCACATTCTCTTTCCCCACATGGCCCCTCATGTTTTCATAGAGAAATTTCAAAGTCCCTTGGATGATACTTCCAATTGCATTGATTTGCCTCATGCTCCTTCTCATACGCACACTAACGGCTATTGCTTCTTCATATAGCCATGCTAATGTGGACCCCTAATAGTTTGCTCAATAACACCCCCTAGCCACGAAATAGCATGCCCTTCTATTCACCAAGGCATAGAGGGTGCTGGTTAGGTAAGTCCTAGGGGTGCGGAGTAAACCCACCTCGTCCGAGCTGCTAGACGTTAAACTACCAAGCGTCATCGTCCTCTGCACATGACGTTAAACTATAACCTTGACATGTGACGTGTACATGGGGTTCCCCATCTTAGACATTCTCTACACCCACTAGTGTCCACGAGAGTGAGATCACTCCTTGCATGGAATGATATCATATTTATCAGAGTGGCGTCCATCTTTGGGAAAAGGGCATCCACCCTAGTGTAAGCCCCTCACTTTCCTTATAGGAGGCAGTACCCCTACTCCTCCTCTCTTCTTGTGTGCCAAATCCCTCTCCCGCTGGGCTTTTTCACCACCTGGTCCCCCATCCTGGAGTATGTCCCAATCTCTATCTCCCTGGGCCGCTAGCCACATATAATCCAATGTTTCCTCTTTAGGCCTCTAACCACATGTAATCTACACTCTCCACAAACACACCTTTAATGATGTGATCATCGGTTCTTTATTGTATCGTGTTTCTCACACTGAGCATGACTCACATGGGATTAGAGCAGGCATCAACCATGACATACTCTCCAGGAAACCTAGAGGGTATACCATAGCCCTACCTGAACTACGAGGTCTTTGATCCTTGCTAAGGCATGGTACGTAGGAAGCCTCCATGAGGTTCAAGACCACCACCTCGTTCATTCTGACCCCTTTCACGCAGGTTTAACAAACGCAGCCCAAACTATGGGGTCTTTGATCCTTGCAAAGGCAGGGTACGTAGGAAGCCTCCACGAGGTTCAATCCCAACACCTGGTGGTTCCGACCACCATCACGTTAGTTCCCACCACCGGAACTACGTGGTCTTTAATCCTTTCTATGGTGAGGAACATAGGAAGCCTCCAAGAGCTTCAATCCCACCATCTATCTGGGCCCCATGTCACCTTTCACTACGATTAACACCTGTCTTTCATGATGCTAAACTGTGAACCTCAATTAAAAGTAAGCTGTTATCCCCCCCAATCAGCGGTAAGCTGTTGTTTCCCCCAGTCAGCGGTAAGCCATTGCACCCACCTGAACTATGAGGTATTTGATCCTTGCCGAGGCAAGGTACGTAGGCACCTCCCTGAGGCTCGAGCCCTACAACCATTGGACCCCAGGTCCTCTTTCATGTCGGTTCACTGACACCCATCCCATAGGAAGTATGTGGGTTTGACCCTTGTCTCCTAGATAAGGTACATAGGAAACCTCCCTGAGGTTCGACCTCATCCAATTGTAAGCCATTGTGACATCATTCAGCTGTAAGTAGTTGTCAACTCCATCCAGAAGTAAACCGTTGTGACCTAATTCAGCAGTAAGCCATCACAACCCTATCCAGCGGTAAGCTGTCGAAATCCCCATCCAGTAGTAAGCTATTGAAATCCCCAATCGGCGGTAATCCATCATCAGATGAACAATGAGGACGTTTATTCCATACCACATGGATACGTAGGAAGCCTCTTTGAGGCTCAAGCCCAAATTCATTATTGTCCTTATGGTGGTTCCATCCCATTTACCATCCACTTCATTCAACCTTCCATCATCCATCCTAATTCTTACCCCGGTGACCACATTATGGTGGTATCATGCCACCTCATTCCCTATTTCCCTTAATGACAATAGGGAAGCTAACCACGCGTTGGCCCCGACATCAGTGTCCCCTCTAGAGGTTTCAACCATCTAATTCACTCTAATCAGTGGTCTTGATCAGTCTGATTTGTCTCCATCGGACATTAAACCTGTGGCATACCCTGTGTTAAACATGGGAAGATGATGAAAACCTCAGATACATGCCAATGGAATATGATTCCCCACATTCGACGCAGGGTTCCTCGGGTATCGGTGCCATCGAGAATCCCTATAATAAGGGGATGAAACCCAGATTCCCAAGTGTTCCAGTTTCCAGACACCCCAATGATGTCCAATGTGACTACTCCCATGACTGAAGGTTGCTGCCCTGACCAGACCCTTTGGAATGTCCCGACAGAATCAATGTAATTAATATGTGTTCATGAAGATATGGCACTAGGAAGAGTTTCATGAAGAACGTCTTAAATCTATACGGGAGACCTAGACTAGGTCACAAGTTCAATGGAGGAATCCATAGAAGGAAGAACCAACATCCCATCATCCTATTCTAATTAAGGAGAAAACATCCCCGAACAATGAACAGATGACTCCCGCATTTAGAATGCGGGAATGTGGGGCAACAAAACTGTGCCTTTCGTACTCAAGCAGAAAGATGTGCATGCCCCGGTGAAATCATCCGAAAAAGAAATGGTGAACCCAAAATGATTGTATTCTCCTAAATATAGATATTAGTTACATTTGAGACATCAATGGATTAGCATGCCACCAGATCCAGTAATCCAGCGCTGGGTCTTGCCATGAAAATAGTGGGCCTGGTGTGAAACTCGCCAGAATTAGGGCCAGTAGAACATTGGACATCCCGGTCTGTGACGTTGTAAGTGTGGATCCATCTTACCAGCCATGGAAGATCGAATGGCACTGGGACATTGGACATCGATTTCTTTTTTCTTTCTGTATTGATGATTTAATCTCCTTACTTTCAGAAACCAAGCTACTGCACCCAGAACTTGGTCACTGCCTAGCCACAGACACAATGGCAGGGGAAATACCAGCGCAATAGTCCCGCGTGACTCTGCCTCTTCTATGACAGTCTCAACGGCATCTACACCCATTTCCATGGGGCACCCACACCCTATCTCCTCTTCCGAGGTCATCCAACGAAGGGTGATCAATGACCTCGTACGCCGGTACAATGAAGAGGTTATTATCCCGACCCAGGACATGGCCTGCCTAGATTTAGTGGCATCTTTGCCTCGTCATCAATGCCACCCCTGAGGGCCGCACAGGGAGCCACTGCTCCCCACTCCATCATATAATTGTTTCGGGTGCATGTCCCCAAAACGCTTCGGCGACTCCCTGCCCTACACCGATGAATTAGGGGATGTCTGGGCCAGCCCGGTTAGAGTCGCATTCCAGGGGCTCCCAGTGAGGGCTCCCACCTGGCCACATCAACGCCACTGCCCAGTATTACTAGATGAGGAGCAGGTAATCCATTCACTTGCACCACTGGCTCCGGTCCATCTAACCAGACACCAACGTTGGGTGCAAACCGAAGAGGACACCCACCAAGGGGCGTCAACATCAGCGGATACTATGGCCCAAGAAATAGCTGACTCATATCACCATCTCCCTATATACACTGAAGAAGGGGAATTTATATGCCTAACCTAGATCGAGGCCCCAACCACCCCACGGGCAGGCTTGGTCAACTCTCTTGGTCATCGGCACAGGCCGTGGCCGCCGCAGACTAACCCGCAGTGATGTCACCCAGTACAGAGGTCCTCCCCATACCGCTACCATGGAGAATGTAGGCCTTCCACACTTCAATGCTCGGCATGGAGGTCTGCCCCATGCCACCTTTAGTCTAAATGAGGGACCTGCCCATTATAGTGATTCCCACTACGGATGTCTCTCTCGTGCCCACTACACCAGATATGGAGTCATTACTCCCTCCAATGACTGTTGGTATGGTGATGTTGCACATCCAGTCACTCTTCAACATGGGGTGTAGGTTCCGGGCACAGCGGAATCGCGTTGGTGGGTTTTCCCAACTTTAATTTTAACGTTAAACAATGTTCAATCCGAGATCCATCACGATATAAAATGCCGAATATTCAGAATAGAACAAAGAACAAAAAGAAACGGAGAGTCCCGGAACCCTTGTGGAGGATCATCATATGTTGATTATAACTAATTTAATTAATGCATAAGAATTGCCTCGTTGTAATTCTTTCTTCGTTGATGTGTCTGGTCACGATTTGGTGATCTGTCATTGCATCGTAGAATCCATGTGTAGGATTCCTCTAGTGGTGATCCACACGTTTGTCATGTATCTCTGGATGTCACCGAAGGGATCTCTAGGTGCTAGCGCGGAATAATCATCGCTTGCGATGTCCGCCTTCGACCTCCTTGATCCGGTGGAGGATCTTTCTCTCGTAACTTGAGGGTGTTCTTGGTGGAAAGGGAATTCTCTCATGGCTTGAGAGTATTTCCAAATCTGTTGTTCACAACAATGGCTCTTCAAAATGTTAGGGTTGCAAGAATATTTATAATCGGGTTTGAGGTTAATAGAGTTATGACAATAAACAAATGTGTTACACGTTTTATTTATTTCATAAACTCTTACTGAAAACCCCCATGTCGAATTATTAATTCATTGACATGCGCCCACGCTGATTATAATAAATATCATTTAATAAAACAATATTAAATCCACAAAATCCCAACTGGAAAAACTACACGGTGTGTAATAATTAATACACGGCGTGTATATTTAATATACACGGCGTGTACTTTTATTTTCCATTTTTCTCCACCACATTTATTAGACCTTAAGTAATGACTATTTATTTCTTAAATAAATGTAACTGAATTACTCACTAATAAATATATTATTTCATCCCCAATATATTCTCTCTAATAACTAGTGTCAAAATATATGTGATCAGACATCCTTAAATAATTATTAAACCATAGTCATGAATAATATTTATTTAACTTGTTAAATTAATATTTAACTGAGATACATAGACACACTTAGTGTGGGACCCTCTAGGCCTCGTTCTCAGTGGCATTAGGCTGAGCCTACCTAAATTACAAGGTTAGCATCAAGCAACATGCCAAGGCACCCATAGAGAAAGAAGTTAACGCCGCAATGACGTGTCACCTCCTACGAATTTTTACCGTGTAATATAATCCCTTTGTCTCGATATCTTCAATCAGGCAGGTTGCATGCTAGTGCCATCAACCCATGTGCTTGATTATTCTTTCTTTGACTTCCCAGAATTGAAATTTCCCATACCTTACCATGGACATGGATTTATTAAGGCTATATCAATTCCATCAAAGAGCCTAAGATATCTACTTCTGTTATGGAACGGAAGGGACAAACCTTTCTCGCATTATCTTTTAATGTGGTATTACTTGTGACGCACCCAACGTATCCTACCTCTCTGCGAATAGTGTTTCGTCACAGTTTTTGTCAATACATCTAAGTGCGCGAGTTTTAATACCCATTAATAATAATCATAAAGTTTAAGGACCAATACACACGTCCGCAGATAGGATCATCCAATGACACTATGAAATGAGGATTTCCTAATGGCGGGTCTCATTCTCATAATATCCTCCTGGATATTACCAAGGGCGCACACCATGAGAAGGTGCCTCAATGTTTTATGAGTCCTCACCCCTAATGACCTGTATTATTTGTGTCCCTCAAATAATATCATCCGGCCATAGAACATACATTCAAGAACAGTGTTATGGCACTTCTGCGTTCTCATAATAGCAGGGATCCGCTACGACCCTTTAATGCAACAGATGTCCTTAGGAAATTATCACATGACATTTCATGCAGAAGAACAGACAAGATGTGATAATGCTTTTATTTAATGAATAAAGTACAAAGTAGTTGGTTCTAGACCACCAACTCCAATAGACTCCCACTTGGACTAGAGCCAACTGCTAACAACCTTTAACCCGCTAGCTCTCACATGATATTCATGCCTCTGCTGAGATAGGCCTTTAGTCATGGGGTCTGCCGCTTTCTCTTTTGTGGACACTCTTCTCACTAAAACTTCACCCCTTTGATAGAAATCCCTCAAGAGGTGATACTTCCAGAGTATGTTCTTTGTCCATTGATGTGACCTTGGTTCTTTTGCAAGAGACACTGCTGCAGTATTATCACAATACAATGTAATGGGATCTTTACTGCTAGGCACCACATCAAGATCTTGGACAATGTTCCAAATCCATACGGCTTCCTTGTCTGCATTAGAAGCCACTATATACTCGGACTCCACTGTAGAATCGGCAAAAACTGGCTGCTTTGAACTCTTCCAGCTCACAGCTCCTCCATTGAGATAGAAAACATATCCAGATTGCGACTTCAGATCATTCTGGTCTGTTTGAAAATCTGCATCAGCATACCCTCTGATGATAGGCTCCTCGTCTCCTCCATACACTAGGAACATATTCTAAGTTCTTCTCAAATACTTAAGGATAGTCTTAACAGCAGTTCAATGCTGTTCTCCTGGATATGCTTGATATCTTCCTACCATGCTTAGTGCATAGGCAACATCAAGCGTGGTACATAACATGACATACATGATGGATCCTATAGCCAAAGCATATCAGATCTTTCTCATCCTATCTTTCTCCTGCTGTGTATGGGGACACATTTTCATAGAAAGATGTAAACCATGTGACACTGGAACAAATCCCCTCTTGTATTTTTCCTTACTAAATCTCTTTAGTATCTGGTCAATGTATGTACTCTGACTTAGTCTAAGCATCCTCTTGGATCTATCATGAATTATCTTGATCCCTAGAATGTAGGATGCTTCACCCAAGTCCTTCATGGAGAAACACTTGTTCAACCAGTCCTTAACAGACTATAAGGCTGGTATGTCATTTCCAATAAGTAATATGTCATCAACATATACCACTAGGTTGATGACCACATTACCATTAAACCTATTATAAACACATGGCTCACATTCGTTCTTGATGAAACCAAATACTTTTATGGCTTTATCAAATCAAATGTTCCATGACCTGGATGCTTCCTTCAATCCATAAATGGATTTCTGTAACTTGAAAACCTGTTTGACTCCACCTGGTGTCACAAACCCTTCTGGTTGTGTCATATAGACATCTTCCTAAAGGTTCCCGTTAAGGAATGTTGTTTTGACATCCATCTGCCTAATATCGTAGTCATGGTAAGCTGTTATGGAAGTATGATTCTTATGGATTTAAACATGGTAACTGGAGAGATGGTTTCATCATAGTCAATTCCATGATGATGTCTGAACCCTTTAGCCACTAGCCTTACTTTAGAGGTGCTAACTTGACCTTCCATGTCCATCTTTCTTTTGAATACCCATTTTCATCCAACAGGATTTACATCAACTGGATCATCGACCAAAACCCGAACTTGGTTCTGATACATGTAATCCATCTCAGAATTCATAGCTTCTAGACATCTTGAAGCTTCTGAGCTTTCTACTGCTTCCTTGTAGGAGAGAGGTTCATCATTGTCCAACAATAATGAATCACCATCCTCGGTGAATAGGAAACCAAATCGCTCTGGTTCCCTTACCTCTCTTGAGCTCCTACGCAGCACTTGTGTTTCTGGAACCTCTTCCACGGGGACCTGTGGAACTTGTTCCTGTACCAACTCTTTTGTATCTTGTGCATCAACTTCACCAAAGTCAATCTTTCTCCCACTATCCTTCTTGAGGATGTTCTCCCTCTCAAGAAAGACACCTTGTCTGGCGACAGTCACTTTCTTGTCATGAGGTTTATATAGGTAATATCATTTTGTTTCCTTGGGATATCCTATAAAGATACACTTCGTGCCCTGGGGTGCTAGTTTTTTTGCCTAAGAAGGCCTTAACAAATGCCTCACATCCCCATACACGTGTGTGTGACAAAGTGGGTTTCCTTCCATTCCATAACTCGGGTGGAATTTCATTTTCCACCTTAGTTGGTATTCGGTCTAATGTGTATGCTGCAGTTTGTAATGCATATCCCCAAAAGGATTATGGAAGATCTGTATGACTCATCATCGACCTCACCATGTCAAACAAGGTGTGGTTCCTCCTTTCACTAACACCATTCCACTGTGGTGTATATGGAGGAGTGAGCTGAGATAGAATCCCACACTCCCGTAGAAGATTGATGAACTCTTGGTTCAGATATTCTCCACCATGATCCGATCGAAGCTTCTTTATCTTCTTACCAAGCTGATTCTCTACTTCATTCTTGAATTCCTTAAATTTCTTTAAGAAATCTGACTTATACCTCATTAAGTAGACATAGTTATATCTACTCAAATCATCAGTAAAATTAATGAAGTAAGAATATCCACCTCTAGCTTCTACTAGAAATGGTCCACACACATCCGTGTGTACCAATACTAGAAGCTATGTGGCCATTTCACCTTGTCCACCAAAAGGCGGCTTGTTCATTTTTCCTTGTAAACAAGCGTGACATCTATCAAGTTGTTTTAGCTCAGTAGAGTCTAAATAGCCATCTCTGTAGAGCATTGTAAAACTCTTCTCGTTCACATGACCAAGATGGTGATTCCATAACTGGGTGATGTATGAGTCATGGGAGTTTTTTCGTTATCGATTTCCAACACTTAGTTTTCGTAATTCAATACATACAAACCATTATTTAAATGTTCCATACCATAACATACGTTGTTCTTATAGAAGAGACAACCCTTATTTCCAAATGTGAAAACAAATCCATCCATATCCAAACAAGATACAAAAATTATGTTCTTGGTTATACTAGGCACACAATAACAGTAATGTTAAACCAAAATCATCTCAGTCGGCAATGAGAGGTGGTAGTCGCCAATAGCCAACACACCCAGCCTTGCGCCATTGGCAGCTCGAAGATCCACCTTTCCTCTGGAGATCTTTCTAAATCTACTTGGTTCGTGAATTTGAATACAGATGTGAGCCCCACAAGCTGTATCTAATACCCAATGTGTAGAAATAGAAATATTGCACTCGATAACAAATGCACCTTTAACATCCCCACACTTCTGGGTGAATTTCCTCTTCCAGTGGCCCTTCTTGCCACATGAAAAACACAATGGCCCACGTTCCATGCCCTGCCTCTGGATCTTCCCCTTCTTGGAGGGACGGTGCTCGGGGGCTTCATACCGTTTACAAGTCTTTGTCCCCTTTTCCTTGCCTTCCTTTTCTAGTTCACTATAAGTACTACGGGTTTTTCACACCCCATTTCCCTATCTACCTAGTGAATCAAGGTCAGAAGTTCCTATAGACTCTTCTCATTGACGCTCATGTTATAGTTGACAATGAATCTAGAGAAGGTCTTGGGCAGTGATGATAGGATGAGATCTGTACGCAACTCATCCGGGAATTCAATCCCTAAGATGTCCAGGCGTTCAATGTAGCCAATAAGTTTGACTGCATGAGGCCCAGCTGGTGCATACTCTCCAAGATTCGTGGTAAACAAATCAATGGACATATCATACCTCTCCTGTCTCGCCTTCTATTGGTAGAGATATTTAAGGTGCGACATCATGCTATACGCGTCCATGTTTTCATGTTGTTTCATGAGCTCATTAGACATGGCTGATAACATCAAACACTGGACATCTGTGTAATCATCCATGTGTTTCA
Source organism: Viscum album (assembly GCA_963277665.1). Lineage (NCBI taxonomy): Eukaryota > Viridiplantae > Streptophyta > Magnoliopsida > Santalales > Viscaceae > Viscum > Viscum album. The sequence continues at coordinate 28,173,439 of OY728135.1, read as the reverse complement.
TGTAGAGAGATAATTCCTCATCACTAGCCTCTTTCCCAGGTGCAACTGGAATAGGCTCTTCCAGCACATATAATTTCTTTTCGTTGCGAAGGACGACGCGTAAACGCCTCTACCACTTTTGGAAATTAGTGCCGGTGAGAAGGTTTTCTTTTTCAAGAATTGTGCACAATGATATGTTTAAAGTAATTTTCTTGTCATTTCCACAAATTAAGATGAGCAAAGGTTTAATACATTATTACAAAAATTGAGACAAATAAATAAATTAATACTTATTATTCTCCCACTATTTTATCGAAATCTAATAGCCCTCACCATTGACTTCGGAATATTCTGTTGCATGAATATTCTAGTGAAAAGGATCCATATTTCCCTTCACATTACCCCAACTAGGGTTGGTCAAGCAACTTGAAGGGGTTTATGTAGGTATTCCAAATGCCAACTGCATTAACTCGCAGCTCCTTGATCCGCTGAGTGGACTCGCCAATCCTGAAATCCTTTTTGGATTTCCTCAACCTTTTCCTCTTGGTCACCCCAAGTATTGTTGTGGCAGTCAACCCTTGATGCGAACCAAGTCAAGTCAACCAAAAACCTTGAATTAGAATTCCCTGACAATTGAAATCACCCCAACTAGGGTTGGTCAAGCACTTTGAACTATGGTTCGATTCTAACCAAGATTATGGAAGGCTATGCCGACTTAATATTTATTTTGAGGGATTTTATCCTTATACGTAAATTTACATTTTATTATATTTGATTACATGCTTGTTAATATTAAGTAGGATATACTTAAGTGATTAACCATGTCTAAGATAATATTTACGTATATTCCGTTTTTATTTTAGTTCCATCTTTCACGCTCGTTTAATTCATTAATTGTGTGATCGTGACAACACACCCACAACAAATAAACCATGCAACTGACAAAAATAAAATAACTGGTATGATCATGAGCTTTTCTATTAGTTAGTTTATCTAGCAGTTGATAAACTAACCCAAGACCTAGGGGAGAAACACCTTGAACCTTTCAGGTTCATGTTTACAGCTTTCCACCTATCCACCTTTGTATCTCTGTGGATTGGTTTCACCTTGGCTCCTGACTTTAGCCACCCTCAGTAGCTTGGGAGCTCCATCCATTACATATGCATTTATCTCACATGCAGGTGAGGGGTAAAAGGGGGTTTTTACATAAAATAATCCTTGGGTGCGCAGGCCCTACATATTAATGAGGAGACGGCTCGCAGGCCAAAAAATTTAATTTAAATAAATAAATTAAAATAAACCATTCACATAAAAAGGTCTCGGTCTAGCTCATGATCATCCATACATGCAACGATAATTACACATAAATAAAACTAGCATTCAATTCTTTAATCGTTCTTGTTTAAGATAAATCACGCTCGAATCAATTAATTATCTTTAATTAATCAATCCTTTTATCTTAAATCCCTTTTCTGAATTTCCTTAAGATTCTCATCCATCATAATTTTAAAAAAATAAATTTATTTAAAATTATCCTTGTACGTAACTTGTACCATGGAGGCAACCCGGTGAATTTCCATTTATTACGTATATGTTAAATTAAACACATATATATAAAACACATATTACGTGTTGTGCCTCAGCTTTACGCCTGCACCATGGTATAAATCTCAAGGGTTTCTATAATATAATAATAAATTTCAATAAATCTGCATAATTTGGGTGAGTACATGGAATGTAGTTCTGAATACACGGCGTGTAATTTTCTTCACCGTCCATCTGAAGTACATGCCCGGGGACAGGGCGTGTTAATGTACTTTAGATATTTTCAGAGTACACAGCATGAATAGGGGTACACAGACCATGTAGTTTCTGTGTTACACGGTTTCCAGCCGGGCAGGCCGTGTACGGAGTACACGACCCAACCCTAACCCAAAGGGACTACACGCCGTGTTCATTGGACCACATGACGTGTATTCTGGAAACTGTGTTCCACCTGTTTATGGTCAACACATGGTGTCTTAAATTCTTTGAAAGAATCCAATACACGGCCTGATTTAGCATATCATTCAATGCATTGAACCTAGACTACACAACGTGTACTTCTGAATACACGCCGTGTATTCTGGTGTTATACGGCCAGAAAGTTTTGGCTCCTTCGAATGAGTTTCTCTATTTTATTTTAATCAAAATTAAAAGAAAAATTCGTTTCTATGAGGTGAACGAGAAACGAGGGAGGAGGAACAGATCTCGAGATTCAGATTTCTAGAACGATTTAACATGAATTGAAATAACTAAATAATTAAATGCGTAAATCACCAACGAAAAACTAAATAATTATAATCAATGATATGACCCCCTCTGATACCACTTGTAGGTTTCGGGCGCAGCGGAAGCGCGTTGGTGGGTTTTCCCAACTTTAATTTTAACGTTAAAAAACGTTCAATCTGAGATCCGTCACGATATAAAACGCCGAATCTTTGGAATAGAACAAAGAATGAAAATAAAAGAAGAGTCCCAGAACCCTTGAGGAGGATCATCATATGTTGATTATAATTAATTTAACTAATGCATAAGAATTACCTAATTGTAATTATTTCTTCGTTGATGTGTCCGGTCACGATTTGGTGATCCATCGTTGCGTCATAGAATCCATGTGTAGGATTCCTCTAGTGGTGATCCACACATGTGTCACATATCTTCAGACGTCACCGAAGGGATCTCCGGGTGCTAGCGCGGAAGAACATTCGCTTGCAATGTCCGCCTTCGATCGCCTTGATCCGGTGGAGGATCCTACTCTCGTAACATGAGGGCATTCTTGGCGGAAAGGGAATTCTCTATTAGCTTGAGAGTATTTCCAAATCCATTGTGCACAACAATGGATCTTCAAAATGTTGGGGTTGGGATGATATTTATAATCGGGTTTGAGGTTAATAGAGTTATGACAATAAATAAATGTGTTACACGTTTTATTTATTTCATTATCTCTTATTGAAAACCCCCATGTCGAATTATTAATTCCTTGACATGCGCCCATGCTGATTATAATATATATCATTTAATAAAACTATATTAAATCCTCAAAATCCCAACTGAAAAAACTACACGGCCTATAATAATTAATACACAGCCTGTACTTGTTTTCCATAAAACTACACGGTCTGTATATTTAATATACACGGCGTGTACTTTTATTTTCCATTTTTCTCCACCACATTTATTAGACCTTGAGTAATGACTATTTATTTCTTAAATAAATGTAACTTCATTACTCGCTAATAAATATATTATATCATCCTCAATATTCTCTCAAATAACTAGTGTCAAAATAAATGCAATCAGAAATCCTTAAATAATTATTAAACCACAGTCGGGAATAATATTTATTTAACTTGTTAAATTAATATTTAACTGAGATACATGGACACACATAGTGTGTGACCCTCTAGGCCCCTTTCTCAGTGGCATTAGGTTGAGCCTGGAAAATGTCCAAGGTTAGCGTCTAGCAACATGCCATGGCACCCATAGAGTAAGAAGTTAACACTGCAATGACATGTCACCTCCTACGAATGCTTACAGTGTAATATAATCTCTTTGTCTCCATATCTCCAATAAAGTGGGTTGCATGCTAGTGCCATCAACCCATGTGCTTGATTATTCTTTCTTTGACTTGCAAGAATTGAACTTTCCCATACCTTACCATGGACATGGATTTATTTAGGCTATATCAATTCCATCAAAGGGCCTGAGATATCTACTTCTGTTATGGAATGTAAGGGAAAAATCCTTTCTCGCATTATCTATTAATGTGGTATTACTCGTGACGCACCCAACGTATCCTACCTCGCTGTGAATAGTGTTTTGTCACAGTTTTCGTCAATACATCTATGTTCATGAATTGTAATACCCATTAATAATAATCTTAAAGTCTAAGGACCTATACACACGTCTGCATATAGGAACATCCAATGACACTATGAAATGTGGATTTCCTACTTGAGGGTATCGTTCTCATAATATACTTCTGGATATTACCAAGGGGTCACACCATGAAAAGGTGCCTCAATGTTTTATGAGTCCTCACCCCTAATGACCTGTATTATTTGTGTCCCTCAAATAATATCATCTGGACATAGAATATTCATTCAAGAACAACATTATGGAATTTCCGGGATCTCATCATAGTAGGGATCCGCTACGACCCTTTAATGGAAAAGATGTCCTTAGGACATTATCACATGACATGTCATGCAGAAGAACAATCAACATGTGATAAGGCTTTTATTTAATGAATAAAGTACAAAGTAGTTGGTTCTAGACCACCAAATCCAACATGGGGAACCTCCCCGTGTCCTCATAGAATCTGGCGAAGGTCCTCCTCGCTTCTGCAATCAGAAGAGTGAGGGCCGACCTCACCAGCACCCAGCACGGAGGTCCCACCCATGTTCTTATGGGCATGAGTGAAGGCCCTACCTGCTCCATCACTTCCAACAGATGTCCTCTCCATACCCCTTTTGATATCTACCCCAGTGATCCTCATACCCCAGCTTTCTCGGGTTGTAGTCCTCCTCGCCCCAGCACCAGTATTGCTGAAGGACCTCCTCGTGTTAGGAATCCGCCCCTATCAAGAAGAGAAATCCAGGGGATGGAAGGTGGGTTACCACTGCCATAAGAAGGATTCAGGGAAGGTCCAGACAGAGATCAAACCAGTCTGTTTCTCAGACTCTGAAACAGAATACGACTCAGCGTGGGAACCCTCCCTTCACTCATCCAAGACAAGGGCTGGGTCAGGAACAAGGTGTATCAACCTAGTACTCCTGGAATGTGAGGTCCATCAGATCCCAACCTCCCTCTGTAGGTATATCTTGGAGGATTAAGATTTGGAAACCCCACAGGTTACGGTCGTACAATTACTACCGCCATCACCAGAAGCACTCTCTATCTCGACTAGAGATCACATAGAGCTATTCTAGGGACCAATGGTGGATGATAAGTAGTAAAATATATCACAAGTATCCCTAGCCCCTGCACCTGGAATTGTGGTCGTCAGCCCATCTTATCGCGACATAGAAGCTAGGTCACTACACACTTCGGAGGACAACCCAAGATTCGGTAGCCAGTCTGTCTGTTCGTCGTATTGCCCACCGGCTAGCCTTCCCTCCCAACAGTCTACCTCAGTACCATTGCCAGTTCCTCAGCCACCCCCGGTTAAAGAATAGGGAAATCAAGGTCCAGGCCCTAAATCCGAGATGAGGAGCTTATAGAATATCATCATAGTGGACCACTTCCCCAAGATGTTCTAGCCCGTTGCAGTGCCAAATTTCATTGCGCCTGAATCCTTCACCCCCATAGGAAGTTGAGTGTTTATGTCAAAACCACTAGCTAACACACTTACACCTTCATCATCAGTGTGTGATTTAACCCAGGATCCAATCACATTTCGAGGATATTGGTGACCAATGTCGTCTGGTCGACCTGGCTGTAGTCCCTCTGGCCCAGCGCCCTGAGTCACCGGAATGTCGTAAGGCCCTCAAACTGCAATGTGTTCAGAGTTTCAAGGAAATCCATAAGATTATCAAGGAGGCTTCCCCCACGTGAAAATTAATGGCTGGGGGTAGTATGATGCCCTCCACTTCAGTTCTATCCAACGACATCCTGACTTGCTATGTGATATTGAGGAGATTCCCTCAGGAAGGGTCACGGTCAACATGGATGACATAGTGGACGAGGAGAATGAGATGGAGCTTCTTTATAGGAACCCTGCCCCTGAAGGTGTGAAAAATATACTGGACCCCTCAGGGAGGTTCACTCATCAACAATGAATCCTACTAGGTCTCCCCACACCCACCGAGGCATTAGTCCTTATCCAAAATCATGGTAAGGTTAAAGAGCACCTCAGAGATTCCAAACACTCAGACCAATTAACCTCAGTGTAGAAGATGGAGGAGGACTATGAGAAAGATGAGTTATGCCAACAACATGCCAAACAAAAGAAGATGACTGATGACCTCTTCACTGAATGTTCTACAAAGAAACGGCTAGACTATGGTAATCCTAGGACATGGCTGAAGGGGTATGAACAACTTACCCTGGGTGAGCTGCCTCTGGGTGACCCTAAAAATCCTTCCCCCACAGACAAGTTTGAAGTTAGAACTTATGGAAATAGGGCACTATATGTCTCGCCAAACCCTCCAAAATAGCTTGAGAATCCAAGAAACCCAGCACGAGTTCCCCTAGATGCCCCACATGTTTCTCCACTAGCTGATCCAGGAGCTCCCGAGCCACTGTGCCATAATGAAGAACCTTCCAACACACTCGTGGTTAGGGACCCCATTCAAGATAGGGACCCCCACCCAAATGATCCAATGTCAGAACTCATTTCCCGCCTTGAGGCATTGGAAACACGATAGATGGCACTCCCACCTGATGGCATGACATATCCTTCATGGGTCGATGATATATCGACACCTCTGGGTTTTGGGAATCCCACCTTTTCCCCCTTCAATGGGACAAGGTACCCACCACAACATATGGACCACTTCACTTCAAGGTGTGGACCTCCAGCGCAGTAGGAGGCTGCCAAGCTTTGATGTTTTGTGTAGACATTAGAAGGGAAACCATTTTTCTAGTACCGCCAGCTCCCCATCAGATTATTGACCAGCTGGGAGGACCTCTGTAGGAAATTTCTTTTCCTGTTCAACTCCACCATGTGGAAAACGAGCATTACAGACCTCTTCAAGTGCAAACAGATGCCCGATGAGCGCATCACCGACTTTGTCACCCGGTGGAAAGGACTCACATACTCCTTTGACATGCCACTAACTAAGGATAAATTACCATCAATGTGTGTGGGAAATGTTAAGACAGAACGAGTTCCCTCTATAATCACCCAGAACTACCTAGGAGGATTCTGAGACTTCTCTTATAAGGCCGATTTCCTGGAATAATCCCTACAACAGGCCATCTAGGCACGTCCATTAACCCCTGTAATTCTCTCAAGGATGGATTCCATATCCAATCCCACCATGGTGGCCCAAATAAAGGCCCCCAGATAGCTTGAATAATTACCATTGGAGCCACTAATGCAACCTCATAGAGGCCCGCCACCATAGGCGCAGCCTCCAGCCTAGTAGCGACTGCCTCAAATTCGGCAGGGGACACCACATAATTTGCTTCCATTGCCTAGGGTGGATAATTAGGACTCACATCCTCGATAGAATCCTATAGATACTCATCAGGTACAAGCTCCATGGCCCCCCATTCCAGACAGAAGAATTCGGACCTTCTCGTTTATTGAGAATAAGGTTTCTGGCTATTTCCGAAGAGCCTTGGATTAGGGGATTGTGCGTTTTCCTAAGTGTAGAAGGCCAGAAGAGGCTAACCTCACTGATCACCCCAACTACTTCCTCTTTCACTAGATCCCAGGACACACACTCAAGTAGTGATATGTGTTCAAATACTTTCTTCAAGACCAGGTCCATAACAAAATAGTCAGGTTGGGGCCAACCCTGACACAAGTGGCATGCATCATTATAAGTCTAGACAGCAGCAGTGAAAGTGAGGGTGAGTGGAAACAGGTTTCTAACCATGGGTCTATGAAGTATGATGACTGGATGGCTCACAAAATGGTCGCATGTGCTCATGGTATCATTCGTGCATGCCTGAATCGGCCAGAGCCTTTAGAAGCTGCGGCCACCACTTATGCATTGTCATCTCATCCGGCCTCTACCCAGAAGTTTAAACACCAGCGGCGCAAGGGAAAGAAAAGCACCCCGCCAATGTCGTCGTCATCTCGTACTCTCGGTGACCTAATTCCCTCATAGATGTGGATTCCTCCCAGAATCCACCCAATAGTGGATGACTCTTCAATTGATAGTCAAGGGTACACTTTGGTCAACACCGTGGTGATGGTAAACCCCTACATGACTCCCGACGATGGGTAGTGCCAGGCAGATCTCTCCAAAATCCCTAGCCGACACCAATATTAGTAGAGCGGCGACCATATGGGTTATCGAGGCACATTAGTTGGCACTTCCAGCCAGGCCGTGCATTCCACCAAGACTAGACAGAAGAACCAGCGTAGAGCTCAGCACGCACAACCTCCTCATCGGATGTCATCAAGCCCACCTCCACTATGGTTTGTGCTACTCGATCAGGCAGAGCCACCTCAACCATGCCACGACGAGCCATGCCCTACTATAGGCTGGTCTTAGTTTCCCGACACTCATCTGGTTTCCACAATGTGGGATTTGACTAGTGGTGTAGAGGCCCGAAGCATAACGTACAAGGACATTATATTACTTTTGAGGAATACTTATTACATAAAAAAAACACACACACAAGGACCGTAATAGTTTAGTGTCTTTGGAAACTCGGAACGTAATCTTCTAATCATAGTGAAAGATCTTCAACATCTCCCATAAATATCTTCCCCTTTTTCTTCTTACCTAAAACCTTTCTTTATATACTGGGGAAAATAAAACATACAAAAGCGTGATCTCAAATGCTCAGTAAGGGTAAACAAAAGAAATATCAATCACATCATACACATAAGAACATAACTTTTGGAAATCTTAACCTGCAAAAGAGATCATAATATCATAACATGGGATAAATCATAGAAGTGAAATGTAATCCCAATAATCATAACTTAAAACATGAAACTTTGTGGCATACACACATAATCATATAGAATCATATCTTATTATTCAATACTCATTTCCAAGACTATCTTAGTGGACAAAGTCCATTTCTGAACCGAGTCACCCTCGTTTCAGTCCTGTTTCACTGAACCGGTATAACCTACCGTTCCAGCCATGTCTATCTCATGAGATATAAAATCTTTACCCTGTTCATTCGAGGGAGATATAGGTCCCACCCATCTCATAATGATACCATTCTTATGTGTGCCACAAAATCATAAACCATACATCATAGCATACCCATGTAATAAAAATGTGAATCTTAAACATCGTGACATCATAAAACAATTCATATAAGATAAAGGAATTCATAAAAATAATTCCATCACAACATAGTCAAATCAATGTAAAACAATAGGGATAGAAACAGAACCCTTTATTATCTTAGATGGAAAATAATTTTGATAAAACACTTGAACTCCATTCTTGAGGAAAATATCCTTTCTACTTCAAAAACATTTTCCTTTCTTAACATGTCATACAATTATAAACTAAAATAAGTTTATTAAAAATAAACTTGAAAACTTGTAAATGAAGCTTCTTGGAAATAATGTTTTAAAAATCCATTCATTCCATATAAGTTAAAAAAAACATTCTTTTCATACTTTTGTCGGAAAAGTCAAAAAGTACCTCGTACAAAAAATGACAAAAGATTCCTTTCATATATTTTACTAAAAACTCCCCAAAGGGTAAAATAGGATTTAAAAAATTTTAGGTGAATGGAAATAATATTACATATTGAGGAAACATGGATGTGGATGATAAAATACACCCCAGTAAATACCAAAGTATAAACAATCTCGGATAAAAATGAGATTGTGATATTTCTCTTACCTTAGATCTGATTTGCTTCGAATGTGTCTGAACCTCCTGTATAATGATTTAAATAATGTCATTGACTTATTCCAAAATCATACTCATTGTTATGATATCATATATGGTTCACTTATGGCTTTATATAACCCGTTCTTTTGTAAATTCCATGTTAAAAAACGTTTTGGATAAAGTCGTTTCATTTGTCGTCCGTGTTTTGACTTGTAATTATTCATACGATTACTTAGATCATGATTACTAAATTCCAGAATATAAAACATGATTTATATATAATATATATTCATAATATATATATATATATATATAATAGATCTGTAAATGGAAAGAAATACACCGTTCATGGAGACGGTAGACCGTTCGTACGCATGAACGCTGTTTTCTTTTCCTTATTGAGTTGAATGAAATTAAGTAGATGATATACATATATATACACATAAATCTAGAATCATTATTATGTCATATATTTCATTATTACTTATTATATATACTTTATAATCATTCATGAATGGTTAACGTGGAGAATGAATCTCATCGCGTCATGGAGACGGTAGTCCGTATGTACGCACGAGCGATGATATCGTTCTCATGATCGTGGAATTGTATTGGAGTGTATGTATACTATTTCAGAATCGATATCACTTTACAATAATCATATATAGTTATTATTTACACCATTATACCCATCCAAGTAAGGTGGTGGTGGAAAATAGATTACACCACGGCGTGGAGACGTTATTTCGTACGTACGCACGCGCAGTGATTTTGTTTTCCGTAGGATGGATAGATGGTGAAATAAGGTTGTTTCATAATTATAATAACATATCATTATATAAGTGATACTTATTTTATTAGTTCATAATGAAACAACCTAAGAACAAGAAGTGGAAGAAGAAATAAAGATGAAAGAATCGGTAACGGACATTACCTCTTCTTTGAAGCGCCTCTTTGAGATCTCCTTTTAGGGCACTAAGATTGGTCTTTGAGGAAGACCAGAACCTCGAGGATGTTTCTAGGGAAGTGGAGAGGGGAATTTGGCAGGGGTAGGCCGAGCTTGAATTCTCAATGTGGTGTGAGGAAGAGAGGGAGGAGGTGCCCTTTTATAAGGGAGGAGAGGGGGACCTTTGGAATAACAAAAACTATTATTTTATTATAAAGTCAAATTCGGTTTTAAATAGCTCCAAATTGATTAATTTAGAAGATAAGGTGGGGATGGGTCGAAATCATCTCATCCAATAGAATTTATACAAGTTTATGTTCCTATTTTAACCTTATCATTTATATATAACATTAAGTAAAATAATTTTACTTTTACCGTGTCTTCTTGTGTTCTTATACCTTAAGGTTAATAAACATAATATAAGAATCCAAACGAACCCCAAGTTGTTTATTATTAATATATATAACCTTATCAAAGTCATATGGCCGAAACGTAGATTTTTAGGAATAAAATAACAATTAATAATATAATATTTGTTTTAAAAACTATTTTATGTCAATTTTGACACTATTTATTAATTGATTTTTGTGAAAATCATAACAGAATTATTAGTTCAAAAAAAGTTAATTAAATAAATACTAACATGTCATATTAACCTATAAAATTAGTGGAATTCATAACAAGTCTTAAATTATATTTATTTGGGTATTTATAACATCAATTTTGTCAATATTTCATTAATAAGACAATTACTTCATCATCTTTGTGTCATAATAAATGATAATTATTTAATCCCTAAAAATTCTAAATAAATTCCTATGATGTAGATAATTATATTAGATTTCTGGACACTATTCATGTTCTAATTTTCATGAAGATTATAACTAAATTAAAATTATTATACTTAAAATATTTAAGAAAGTGTAATGTTGTCACATTCTTTGGTTTTAAATATAATTAACTTATTTCATGGAAAAAAGTCCATTAAATGAATCTAATCAGACCCTTAGGTGCCATGGGTAGACTTTTAGTCATCCAATAGGATTTTTCCAAGTGTTAGGGTAATCTTATAATATTACATTTACCCTTAATTACCCAATTTACCTTTAACTATGGTAAATAAAATTTACAGTACTTACTATTCATAATTTCCAAAAATAAAACGTAGCCTATTAACATAATTTGGACCCACTGATTCCAAATATGGAATCCATTTTTTCAAATTCAATACATAGAAGTTTCAGAAATTAAATTAAAATTAATCACGTTGTCGAAAGAAAACGGGTTTTTCTTTAAAACATTGCAAAAGATTGAATTTATTTATCCTACGAATTCAAGGTAGAATCAATGATAATGACATAAATTATATTAAATGGTAAAAATATTTTCTATTTATACTTTAAAACCATTCAATATTATAATTTAACCATATAAATTATTGCGATGAAAAAGTTGTTTTTAATTAAAATATAGCGTGTTTTTACTATTCATCAAAATATGAAAGTTACCAGAATAATATGAAACTTTTATCCAAATTAAATTTTTATTTTATGATTCCAAAGAAGAATTTTATTTTTTCAAATTGAACTTATAAACATATCAAAAACTAGATTTAAAGTGGGTGCTCCATCAAAAGGCGCCAAAACTACATTTTTTTTAAAAATACTTATTTTACCCGTAAAATTTATTTTGTTCATATACCATGTTTTAGAAAATGTGTAAGACAAATAATATTGTTATAAGATTCAAAATTTAGTTAATACTATTCATAACGGCTAGTTCATAATAATATTATAATAATATATCGTTGTTTAGTAAAACCCGGTATTGCGTACAACACACACTATCGAGGAAGGTTGCGATTGCGTGTAATGCAAGCCAAGTCAGGGTTGCGTGCTATGTAAGAATCCTTCGTTGTTTCGTATATCATAATCCAACCATATTTCATTTATACATTGAATATATATATATATATATTTACTCAATGTCGCGTAGAATAACTATTATCAAAATTGTGTGTAACACGATCCAAGAATAGTGTTGCGTATACTGCAAGCTAATACGGTGTTGTGTATAGCGCAAGGTAATCTTGGTGTAGCATACAACACAAGACATTAAAAGAATATTTTTCATTAAATCTTGGGGTGTTACATTCTACCCCCTTAAAATGAATTTCGCCCTCAAAATTCGTCGGGGTTATAAATGGTTTACTATTCGAAAGTTTCTTTAATAGAAACCCACATCGTAAAAAGGAATACCAAAACCAATCATTAAAAACAAAAGTATGAAACGTAATGGTTACCCAAATAAACTAATCACTGGGTTTCCACATAGGTGAAAATATGAATATGGAAGATAAATCTAACCATCATGTTCTGATGGAGAGTGGTAGAGAACATGGCTATGGAAAAGCCAGCAATCACAAAGCCATAAATTTGGGATGATCTAAAGTACCATCTGATTCATCAGATATAAGGGCAGTAGGACAACATTTTTGGTTTTCAAGATCATTTCCCTAAAGTTGATGAATTAAAAGAAATACTTACATGATTTTGGTATAATCTCACTGTTGTTCGTGAATTGAATAATTTCCACTTCATCCCTTAAAGAAATGAAGTTGAATTTGTTATTCGTGATGTGTTATCAGATCATGTGATAGAATGATGGGTCATTCCATCTCTTTCAAACAAAAGGTTAGAAAACGTTATAAGTCCATATTATGGTTAGATTAATCGTATATGGTTCCAAAAATGAACTTATACTTCATATATCATACCACTTAATAAAATAAAACTAGTTTCTTCTATCTAGGACTTCCTGTAGGCCAGTGGTTGGTGATAAAGGACAGTCACACTTCGGTTGTGGGTTAGATTCCCACATCCTTGTCTGATGTGATGGGCTGTCTCCCATCCAGCAGGTTGTCCTTTTTCTAGAACTACATTACTATAACATCCCATAAATAATATTGAAAAAACTTCTATCCTTAAACAATACTAACTTATGTCCAACATAATCCATTCCAATCTTTAGGCTTATCCATAATACTGCAGTCCACTCTCATAATATAGTGAAAACGATTACCAGAGATTTAATACCATCGTTGATCCCCATATATCATAAGATATGTCTTGTTGGTCACATTCCAAACATTAGAAGGCCTTAATCATATATTCTTTTGAAAAATGAATACCCATTGAACCTTAGTGAAAACATGAATGAAATTATAAGTTAACACTTACCACATACCAAAATCCTCAAAATTCTATATACTCAAACCATGATATCACTTAGTCCTTATATCAATCGTGATCTCATGAATACAATCAAACATCTCATTATCTTCTTATTACTTCATTATGTGCATATCATCTACTTTACAAAAATATCTGAATAACCTTCCATGGTTACTGGTACCATTCAACATATACTTTCAAATACTTTTAGGAAAAACAATTGTTTAACAATCCTTAGATGATTCTTTATTCCATAGTACCATTAACTATACAACATAACTCTCGATAAACATACAATCATTAGACTACCTTCTAAAATAACCGACTGAGCTTTAACAATTCTTTCAGCTCATATATCATTTGTAGTCTCCTCATCATCATCCACATAAATACTACCCATATGACCATGCTGATTCACTTCATTAGATTTTCCATTAGGGCATTGGTTTTCATAATCCACGTACATTCCACATTTAAAAAATCTAATCATTATTGTAGCGATACCATCATCCTTTTCCATGTTGTTAACTAAACCTTTTCCTTTGCATTTATTGGCTTTGTGTCCTTCTTTTCCACACCCAAATAATCTTCCAGTTCCTTTGAAACAATCTCCCTGATGCCTCTTCCCACATGATTTACATGAGGGAAATTGAACATTCTTTCCTCTATGATCATCATGAAACTCCATCTTTCTCTTATTATCTGAGTCAGGAAACTTACCAAAGTTGAGATTATTGATCATATTATGAGATTTCTGATTAGGAATAATAACGATTTTGGACTTCCAGATCCCGTTTCATTTGGCTTATCATGATGAATATCATTCCATTGTATGTCATATCCTCCATTATCGTGAATCTTCCTGTTTCCAGCCATTTTCTAAAACCCAAAAAGAGTAGTGTGAGAGGAAAAAGTCATTATAGGGAAAACAACATAGTAAAGGGGGAGTATCCTCAATATCTAACATCTTAGGTTAAATTCTATGATCGTTATCATAGTTCTAGGATTGTATCCTATACGTATACTTATCCTTAGGGACATCCCTAGACATACCTTAGAAATATCTCTAGGGATCTCACTAATGTTTTCAAATCCTAGTTTCCAAAGGTTGACTAAACCTTTCCTCCGATACCAACTATAGAGGCCCGAAGCTTAACATACAAGGACATTACATTACTTTTGCGGAATACTTATTACATAACAAAAACACACACACAAGGACCGTAATAGTTTAGTGTCTTTGGAAACTCGGAACGTAATCTTCTAGTCATGGTGAAAGATCTTCAACATCTCCCATAAAGATCTTCCCTTTTTTTTCTTACCTAAAACCTTTCTTTATATCCTGGGGAAAATAAAACATACAAAACGGTGAGCTCAAATGCTCAGTAAGGGTAAACAAAAGAAATATAAATCACATCATATACATAAGAACATAACTTTTGGAAATCTTAACCTGCAAAAGAGATCATAATATCATAACATGAGATAAATCATAGAAGTGAAATGTAATCCCAATAATCATAACATAAAACATGAAACTTTGTGGCATACACACATAATCATAGTTAATCATATCTTATTAGTCAAGACTCATTGCCAAGACTATCTTAGTGGACAAAGTCCATTTCTGAACCGAGTCACCCTCATTTCAGTCCTGTTTCAATGAACCGGTATAACCTACCGTTCCAGCCATGTCTATCTCATGAGATATAAAATCTTTACCCAATGCATTGGAGGGATATATAGGTACCACCCATCTTATAATGAATCCTTTCTTATGTGTGCCACATAATCATAAACCATACATCATAGCGTAATCCATGTAATAAAAATTGGATTCTTAAACAACATGACATCATAAAACAATTCATACAAGATAAAGGAATTCATAAAAATTATTCCATCACAACATGATCAAATCAATGTAAAAAAAATAGGGATAGAAACAGAACCCTTTATTATGTTAGATGGAAAATAATTTTGATAAAACCCTTGAACTCCATTCTTGAGGAAAATATCCTTTCTACTTCAGAAACATTTTCCTTTCTTAACATGTCATACAATTATAAAATAAAAGAAGTTGATTAAAAATAAACTTGAAAACTTGTAATGGAATCTTCTTGGAAATAATGTTTTAAAAATCCATTCATGTCGTATAAGTTAAAAAAACATTTTTTTCATACTTTTGTCGGAAAAGTCAAAAAGTACCTCGTATGAAAAACGAAAAAAGATTCCTTTCGTATCATTTACTAAAAAATCACCGAAGGGTAAAATAGGATTTAAAAAATTGTAGGTGAATGGAAATAATATTACATATTGAGGAAACATGGATGTGGATGAAAAAATACACCCCAGTAAATACAAAAGTATAAACAATCTCGGATAAAAATGAGATTGTGATATTTCCCTTACCTTAGATCCGATTTGCTTTGTATGTGTCCGAACCTCCTCTATAATGATTTAAATAATGTCATTGACTTATTCCAGAATAATACTCATTGTTATGATATCATATATGGTTCACTTATGGCTTTATATAACCCGTTCTTTTGTAAATTCCAATTAAAAAGCGTTTTGGGTAAAATCGTTTCATTTGTCATCCGTGTTTTGACTTGTAATTATTCATATGATTACATAGATAATGATTACTTAATTCCAGAATATAAAACATGATTTATATATAATATATATTCAGAATATATATATATGTATATAATAGATCAGTAAATGGAAAGAAATACACCGTTCATGGAGACGGTAGACTGTTCGTACGCATGAACGCTATTTTATTTTCCTTATTGAGTTGAATGGAATTAAGTAGATGACATACATATATATACACATAAATCCAGAATCATTATTATATCATATATATCATTATTACTTATTATATATACTTTATAATCATTCATGAATGGTTAACGTGGAGAATGAATCTCATCGCGTCGTGGAGACGGTAGTTCGTACGTACGCACGAGCGACGATATCGTTCTCATGATCGTGGAATTGTATTGGAGTGTATGTATACTATTTCAGAATCAATATCACTTTAAAATAATCATATATAGTTATTATGTACACCATTACCCCCATCCAAGTAAGGTGGTGGTGGAAAATAGATTACACCACGGCGTGGAGACGGTATTCCGTACGTACACACGCGCGGTGATTTCGTTTTCCATAGGATGGATAGATGGTGAAATAAGGTTGTTTCATAATTATAATAACATATCAGTATATAAGTGATACTTATGTTATTACTTCATAATGAAACAAACTAAGAAGAAGAAGTGGAAGAAGAAATAAAGATGAAAGAATCGGTAACGGACATTACCTCTTCTTTGAAGCGCCTCTTTGAGATCTCCTTTTAGGGAACTAAATTTGGTCTTTGAGGAAGACCAGAACCTCTAGGATGTTTCTAGGTAAGTGGAGAATGGAATTTGTCATGTGTTGGCCGAGCTTGAAGGGTCAATGTGGTGTGAGGAAGAGAGGGAGGAGGTTCCCTTTTATAAGGGAGGATAGGGGGACCTTTGGAATAACAAAAACTATTATTTTATTATAAAGTCAAATTCGGTTTTAAAAAGATCCAAATTGATTGATTTAGAATATAAGGTGGGGATGGGTCAAAATCCTATCATCCAATAGAATTTAGACAAGTTTAGGTTCCTATTTTAACCTTATCATTTTGATTTAACATTAAGTAAAATAATTTTACTTTTACCCTGTCTTCTTGTGTTATTATACTATAAGGTTAATAAACATACTATAAGAAGCCAAACGAACCCCAAGTTGTTTATTATTAATATATATAACCTTATAAAAGTCATTTGGCCGAACCTTAGATTTTTAGGAATAAAATAACAATTAATAATATAATATGTTTTTTAAAAACTATTTTATGTCAATTTTGACACTATTTATTAATTGATTTTTGTGAAAATCATAACAGAATGATTATTTCAAAAAAAGTTAATTAAATAAATACTAACATTTTATATTAAACTATAAAATTAGTGTAATTCATAAAAAGTCTAAAATTAAATTTATTTGGATATTTATAACATCAATTATGTCAATATTTCATTAATAAGACAATTACTGCATCATCTTTGTGTCATAATAAATGATAATTATTTAATAGCTAAAAATTCAAAATAAATTTCTATGATGTAAATAATTGTATTCTCTTTCTGGAGACTATTCATGTTCGATATTTCATGAAGTGTATCACTAAATTAAAATTATTATACTTATAAGATTTAAGAAAGTGACATGTTGTCACATTCTTTGGTTTTAATAATAATTAACTTATTTTCATGGACAAAAGTCCATTAAATGAATCTAATCCGACCCTTAGGTGATATGGGTTGGCTTCTAGTCATCCAATATGATTTTTCCAATTGTTAGGGTAATTTTATAATATTATATTTACCCTTAATTACCCGATTTACCTTTAACTATGGTAAATAAAATTTACCGTAGTTACTATTCATAATTCCCAAAAATAAAAAGTATCCTGTTAACATAATTTGGAACCACTGATTCCGAATATGGAATCCATTTTTTAAAATTCAATACATAGAAGTTGCAGAAATAAAATTAAAATTAATCCCGTTGTTGAAAGAAAATGGGTTTTTCTTTAAAACATTGCAAAAGATTGAATTTATTTATCCTACGAATTCAATGTAGAATCAATGATAATGACATAAATTAAATTAAATGGTAAAAATATTTTCTATTTATACTTTAAAACCATTCAATATTATAATTTAACTATATAAATTATTGCAATGAAAAAAGTTGTTTTTAATTAAAATATAGCGTGTTTTTACTATTCATCAAAATATGAAAGTTACCAGAATAATATGAAAAATTTATCCAAATTAAATTTTTATTTTATGATTCCAAAGAAGAATTTTTTTTTGTCAATTTGAACTTATAAACATGTCAAAAGCTAGATTTAAAGTGGGTGCGCCATCAAAAGGTGGCAAAACTGCATTTTTTGAAAAATACTTATTTTACCCGAAAAATTTATTTTGTTCTTATACAATGTTTTAGAAAATGTGAAAGATTAATAATAATGTTATAAGATTAAAAATTTAGTTAATACTATTCATAACGGCTAGTTCATAATAATATTATAAAAATATATCGTTGTTTAGTAAAACCCAGTATTGCGTACAACACACGCTATCGAGGAAGGTTGCGATCGCGTTTAATGCAAGCCAAGTCAAGGTTGCGTGCTGTGCAAGAATCCTTCATTGTTTCATATATCATAATCCAACCATATTTCATTTATACATTGAATATATATATGTATATACTCAATGTCGCGTAGAATAACTATTATCAAAATTGTGTGTAACACGATCCAAGAATAGTGTTGCGTATACTGCAAGCTAATACAGTGTTGTGTATAGCGCAAGGTAATCTTGGTGTAGCATACAACACAAGACATTAAAAGAATATTTTTCATAAAATCTCGGGGTGTTACAAGTGGGCAGCGGGATATGCCATCCACGAGTTAGTCGTCGGCCTAGCTGGCATGGGCCACTATACCCCCTGTCATAGAGTGACCTCTTGCAACTAGAAGTTCACAATTAGCATGGAAGTATGATATTTGTAAGAACATTTTCAGCATCCCAGCATGTATTTCCATCCTTGAGGCCCTCCACTTGTCGAACGATATGCGTGAGGCCCTAGCTGAGGCTTTAATAATAACCCTCCAGTTTGAGACAGAGGTAGCACCTGTAAAGGCCTTTCATGAAAAAGAAATAGAGAATGTCTAATTCTAGGACATTATCTCTTTCTATAGAGAATAAGAAGGTTATCCCATATAGGGGAACATTCTCCAACTTTAAATCACCAGCCATTTCAATGGAATGGATGTTTTCCATTGTCTTATTGACACTAACACTAGGAATAATCTTATCTCGACACAGGCACCGCAAAAGCAGGGGTTATACGAAGATGACTTGACTCCCTAAAAAATGAAAATCTTGGGATACGATAGGACATAGGAGACCCCAGTCCGCAAGATTCATTTGAAGACCCAGTTCGGTGGCCCAATTGCTAGTACCGAGTTTATGGTTGTCTCCCAAGACACCGTGTCCAATGCATTTATGGACAAACCATGGCTCCACCTGCACGTGAGGGTTCCAAAATCGTACCACCAGTGCCTCAAATACTCCCTCAATGGTCGATTAGGCATTCTCCAAGGTGATGCGTCTTCTTTTTCCTCGTGTGAAACCCTCTACCATGATGCCAACTATTATAAGAACAAGGAAAAGCTAATTTAGGCCAGTGAGGATGAACCTGTTGTGGTTGCAACTAACCCATGGGAAGGTCTGGATGACGCCTACGTCTTCCAAATTCATCGATTGGAGGCCATGAATCCCGATATGGGGAAATGTTTTGTTGTCTCTGGTACAATGGGGAAGAAATTTCTCAGGTACAAGAGATATAAGGAGATCATTTCGTATTCTTATAATATTCAAGCCTCGGTGATCCCTGAGCCCCCTACTCCTCTAAGGTATCCAGATGTCCGCCCCATAGCAATGACCATGCGTCATACTTTCTTGTTCTGCTGATCTGGAATTAACCAGCTCAAGCTAATGCTCCACTATTGATTTTATATCATTAAGCATGGCCCCTTGGGCTGAAGACCAGATGGGATTGGGTCGACAGCCTTCATTGCTATAGCTTCGGTAGCACTGGAATCTCCCGATGTAGTGACCACTACCACTCGGGCTAGTACCAGTCTCCTGTCGGAATTAGTCAACCTTGAGGAAGCTACTCCCATTGGGGATCCCTTCACCGCATGCGAAGAAGAGGACATAGATTATTCTCCTAACACCTTTGAAGAGGGCATCTCTGCCACTATCGATGAACTGGTACAGATGAACCTCAGTAGCAAGGTAGATCAGAGTCCTGCAATAATCAGTACTACCATGTACCTCGAGGAGAAGTAGCGGTATGTAGACTTCCTGAAACAACATCGTGATGTATTAAATTGTAGCTACAACGAGATGTCAGTACTAGATCCTCAGGTAGACGTCCACCACCTCAGTCTCCCTTAAAATCATTATGGGTTTAAACCACCTCTAAGGAAGATGCACCCTTCTCATGGTGCCATGGTGGAGGTGGAAGTTGATAAGCTCATAAAAGCCAATTTATTTAAGGTGGTCTAGTGCCCCAAATGGATAGCCAAATTTCTTCCAGTCAGGAAGAAGAATGGACAGATCAAATTCTGCATCGACTTCCGAGATCTCAACCATCACCGTCTGAAGGATTATTTTCCCCTTCCTGTGATGGAGTTTCTTATTCACTCTACAACTGGATTCCAAGCCCTCTCCTTCATGGATGGGTACTCTGGGTACAACCATATTCAAATGGACCCCGAGGACAAGGAGTCCACATCTTTTAGGGTGCCACAAGGTACGTTTTGTGACCAGGTCATTCCCTTTGGCTTAAAGAATGCTGGTGCCACCTATCAGTGGGCCATGCATCGCATAATCATTCCAATCCTCAAGACATTGGTGGAATGCTATGTGAACGATCTGGTGGTCAAATCTCCCCAGTTTCAAGATCATCTTAAGGACCTTGATAAAGTGTTCGGCTTCCACCTTTCCTGCCACCTGAAGATGAACCCATTGAAATATTCCTCCGAGGTCTCCTCTGGGAAGTTCCCCGACTTTGTTGTCAGGTACCAAGGCATCAAGATCGACCTAGAGAAGATCAAGGTCATTAGTTAGATGCCTCCCCCAAGCAATATTTTAGATATTTGTAGTTTTCATGGCCACTTAGCCTACATACACCGATTCATTGCGAATTTGGTCAGCAAGTGTACACCCTTTTCTCGGCTCATGAAGAAAGGAACCGCTTACAAATGGGACGAAGAGTGCCAAATCGCATTTGAGGAAATCAAGCAGTATCTGGTCTAGCCTTCGGTCTTGATGCCACCCATCTCAGGAAATCCATTGGTCCTTTATGTCACCACCCTCAAACGATACCTTGGTGCCCTTCATTCCAAGATGAACAATGAGGGGATAGAAAATATCCTATAATACCTCAGTTGTATGCTCATTGATACAGAGACCAGATAATCCCCCATCAAAAAGAGTTTCCTTGCGCTAGTATTCGCAGTACCGAAATTGCAATATTACTTTCAGCACTATGAGGTACAACTGGTGTCTCGAGTAGACCCACTGAAGTACATTTTGAATCGCCCCATGTTGATAGGCCATCTAGATCTGTGGGCAGTAATTCTTCAACAATTTGATATCTGGTTTGTCCCTCAGAAAGCTATTAAGGGGAAAGCATTGGCATAATTACTTGCTTCCCATCCGGCTCCTAGTGACTAGTCCATAGATCACTATTTCCCTGAGGAGGTGATCCTCTCGGTAGACCAAACCATGTTTTGCTGGCAGATGAACTTCGATGGTGCTTCCCAAAGTCCCACCGGTATGAGGATCAATGATCCCTGGCTCAACAGGGTTGGCTTGGGAATCATCTTTATTACCCCCACAAAGGATATTCTGCCGTACTCATTCCTATTGTCAGAAGGCTGCACCAACAATGAGGCAAAGTATCTGGCTCTTATCATTGGTCTCAAGCTGGCCATCAAGATTGATGTGCCCCATTTTCATGTGAAAGGGGATTTCAAACTAGTCATCAAGAAGATCAACGGTGACTACGTCATTAGAAAGTTGGATCTTATACCATTGTTGGAGTGCACTTTCTAACTAATGGCTCAGTTCCCATCTCGGTCGAAAGTTACTCATGTCCCTCGATCTTAGAACAGTCGAGCTGATGCCCTGGCCGGCCTGGCTGCATCGCTTACAGAGCCCGAGTAGGAGGACCTGATTATCAACATGGCATATCGGAGAGTCATTGCTCTTGTCTCCCCAGGTGACGATGATGGCCTACAGGTGAGCCACCGTACCGCCATAACCTCCTTGTCACGTCCCCCGGATGCAATTGTTTAAGTGACTCCCGACTAGAGGACCCCCTTTGTCGAGTCTCTCTAAAATGGTTACCTCCTGGATGATTGGGCCGAGTACGAGAAAATCTGATGTTGAAGACTGCAATTTACCCTCTAGAGTGGTCCCAGTCTTGAGAATATCCTCTACAAGCATGGGTTTGATGGTGTTCTCCTCTGTTGCATCCCAGGAGTTGAGATTTCTCTGGTCATGTAGATGTTTCATGCTGGTTCCTACGGTGCCCACCAGACCGGGCCAAAGCTATCTCACCAGATCCAGATACTAGGGTACTTTTGGCCCTCCATGATCCATGATTGTGTCATGTTTTCCAATATATTCCATGCATGCCAAATTCATGATATATTTATGCATCGGTCACCAGAGCCTCTCCACACTACCATGTACTCTTGGCCCTTCACAGTCTAGGGACTGGATGTCATGTGACCATATCCACCAGCAATAGCTCACCAATGTCGGTTCATCTTGACCGCTACAGATTTCATTTCCATGTGGGCAGAGGCAGCTCCGCTCAAGGAGGTCAAAGAACCATTCTATCGTTGACTTCATGGGGCTCCGATATCATGTATCGGTTTGGAGTCCTCACACCATCCTCGCTGATAATGACACCAACTTCAATGCATATGAGTTGAAGAAGTTGTATTCCAGGTACAACATCCGCTCTAACCAAACCTCCCATTATCATGCGCAATAAAATGGAAAAATCGAGGTGTTCAAAAAAACCGTCTCAAGCATTTTGCCAAAAATGGTTAGTCAGAACAAGAAGAGTTGGCTGGAAAATCACCCTAATGCCCTTTGGGCTTATCGGATGATAACTCATAATTCCTCACTGGTGACCCCATATTCCCTGGTATATGGAAAAGAAGTTGTCCTGCCTATCAAAATTCAGTTGTCTTTATTACATACAATGGTCTACGATTAGCAGGTGCCAAATAAGGTAGCTGAAATTCATCTAGCTGAATTGGAATATCTTGATGAGAATAGGCTTTGTGCCGTAAAAAATCTATAAAGGAATCAAATTAAGATATATAGAGCCTTTAACAAAAAGGTTCTCCTTTGGTCTTTCTTACAAGGTGATTTGGTTTTGGACCTCAAGACACTAATGATACCTCGTAGTAAAGAACCCACGTTAGAGCCCTAATGGGAAAGACCTTTCATTGTTTACAAGGTTTACCCCAATGGCGCGTACTCACTGGTGACCATGGATGGTGAGCGAATAACTCCTCCCACCAATGCCAAGTTTATCAAGCAATACTTTTCCTGAGCCATTCGGTCCTGCATGACCCCAAACTTCATAGTCCGGCATGGCCCTAAACTTTTTGGTCCCACACGACCCTAAACTGCCCGGTCCTACATGACATTAAACTGTAAAACGTCCCACATGGTGTTAAAATGTATGTCGTCCTGAAAGAAATTAAATTTCACCCATATAACTACAAATGGCTTGATTGCCATCCACATGGGATACTTAAAACACACAGATACTCGGTCTTGAGTCCATCCCTCAGACTATTCTCTTTGACTACCCCTGGGTATAGTTCTCTCAGAGCATCCTTGCATAGTATAGTTTAGGCTTCTTTATCCCCACTCAGGTTAGGATTACGACGGTCGCACCATGTGCCCCTCCCAATTCTAATATCCTCCTGTGTCCTCACCGCATGATGTTAAATGACAAGGCCTTTAAGAATTATGTACAGCTTGATTCCCATCCTCATGGGATATGTAGAAACACCCTGACATTTCGTCTGTTGGCCCATCCCAAATGTCAGAATTCCCCCTCGAGTCGGGACACATGGTGTGGTATAGGTTGTTTCCCCAATTCACGTTGATCTCATCTCGATCCCTCCATACGTCCTGCTCTCTGGATATGTCCATCACTTTCACCGCCGCTTGACATTAAAATTCATGGGAATAGCTATGATTCACCCACTCCGTTGATTTGGACTCCACTATCTTTCCCATCCAAAAGGATCCCCGACTGGCATGGATGCTCGACCTAAGGAATCTCCAACCCCTTCAGGCAAATTCCCTCAAGGATGTTGAGCAACAAATTGATACAATTCCCACATTGCAAATATGGTCAGCAGTCGATGCTCATTTTTTGTTCCCATTTCAGGTCATTCTATAAGGACGTTGTGTTTTGAACATGGTCAGTGGCTATCCATTTCCGTTGTCACCACCCCCATAGATCCCAAGCAGAGAGTGTGCTGGTTTATCCTACCCACTGTATCTTCGAGTTACGACTCCCTTCGGGCGATGTCATCCATCAGATCCTGATATGTTAGGGAAATCCGAATCCAGCTCCTTATTTCCCACACTGAGCATTTCCCACGTGGGCATAGGAGCTGTGATGAGGCGGTAACCATAAAAGTGGTCATATGTCAACATTTGGAAAGGACGCCCAACCTCAGATCCTTCGACCCCTTGGGGACCCTCGCCCAAGTTCTCATTTAGGATTGTGTGGTGTGGTGCAGACTCATGTCCCCATTCACGTCCAACTATTTCGACATGCCACACATATCCCCTTGAGATATCTCTTCCTTTTTTTATCATCCGTTATGCAAGCACAGGCCCTACCATTCTTGACATGACCCGTTATTTGGGTTTCGGTCACCCTCTATATCTAGAATGGCCCCCGAATGGCATGGATGCTCATCCCAAGGGCTCTCCTACCATTACGGGCTAACACCCTCAAGGATTTAGAGTAACAAATTGATACATGTCTCGTGTTGCAAATATGGTCAACAGTTGATGCTCAATTGCTTTCTCGAAATTCTGGTCACACAAGTGTGGATACTATGTTGCGAACCTGGTCAACAATTGTCCCCTATCATCATTGCCACTTTGTGGTATTCCATAAGCACGATAATTCTCCATTTTTCCCCCACGTATGACATTAAACTAGGAATATATGGTCCATGTTCTATGAAGCTAAACTAATATCACCTTTATCCTCACTTCAAGAAGTTAATATGCAAACTAGCCAGGATTTCTTATCTGAGGCCTAGCCTTAAGCCCCTTGGCCTTCTCAGGCCGCTATCCCAAGTTATCACTTAGGGATGTACGGTGTGGTATGGGATTATGTCCTCATTCACATCAGGTTAATCGTCGTTCCGTACACTTACCTAGACGAGATACCTTAACCCTTCCTTCATCCTCAGTACAGGACATTAAACAACAATTTGGCCACAACATGCTACCTGTGGCCCAATATCGGGTCCCCAACCAAAATCTTAACTCTTATGGGATTTTATCGTGTGGTATGGGATTATGTCTTTATTGTAACACCCCAATATTTTATGATATATATTATTTTTAATTTCATTCAAATCTTCTATTGTACGCTACACCAAGATTATCTTTCTTTATACACAACACCGTATTAGCTTGCAGTATACGCAACACTATTCTTGGATCGTGTTACACACAATTTCATGTTTGTTTGATAGTTATTATTCTACGCAACATTGAGTATATATATATATATTCAATAATTAAATGAAATATGGTTTTATTTTATTATACGCAACAACCAAGGAGTCTTTCACTACACGCAACCCTGACTTGGCTTGCATTACACGTAATCATGACCTTCCTCGATAGCGTGTGTAGTATGTTATACCAGCTATCACTAAACAAGGACATATTGTTATAATATTATAATGGAAAAGACATTATAAATAGTATTAACCGAATTTTCAATTTAATAACATTATTATTCATATTACATATTTTCTAGAACATGGTATGAGAACAAAATAAAATTTTCAGGTAAAATAAGTATTTTTCAAAAAATGTAGTTTTGTCGCCTTTTGATGGCACACCAACATTAAATATAATTTTGATAATTTTATAAAATCAATCTGACAAAATAAAATTCTTCTTTAGAATCAGGATATAAAAATTTAATTTGGATAAAGTTTTCATATTATTCTGATAACTTACATATTTTAATGAATAGTAAAACCATGCTATATTTTAATTAAAAACAAATTTTTTCATTGTAATAATTTATATGGTTTAATTATAATATTCAATGGTTTTAAAGTATAAATAGAATATATTTTTACCATTTAATATAATGTATGTCATTAGCATTAAATTTACATTGAATTCATAGGTAAAAACATTTCAATCTTTGGCAATGTTTCAACTTTTAAAACCCTTTTGCTTAACAAAGGGATTAATTTTAAATTAATTACTGAAACTTCTTTGTTTTGATTTTTAAAAATGGATTCCATATTTGTATTCAGTGGGTCCAAATCATGTTAATAGGTTACTTTTATTTTTTTGAGATTATGAATAGTATCTACGGTAATTTTTATTTACTGCAGTTAAAGGTAAATCGGGTAATTAAGGGTATATATAAGATTATAAAATTACCCTAACATTTGAAAAAATCCTATTGGATGAATACAAGTCGACCCATATCACTTAAGGGTCGTACTATATTCATTTCATGGACTTTTCACCATGAAATAATGTAATTATTATTAAAACCAATGAAAGTGACAACATGTCACTCTCTTGAATCTTATAAGTATAATAATTTTAATTTAGTGATAAACTTAATGAAAATTAGAACATGAATAGTATACAGAAAGCTAATAAAATTATATACATCATTTAAATTTATTTATAATTTTTAGGGATTAAATATTTATCATTAATTATGACACAATGGTGATGTCGAAATTATTTTATTTATTGAATTATCAAATAAATGCTTTTAAAAGTACTAAAATAAATATTCTATGAACTATTTAATGTTATCCACTAATTTTTTAGATAAAAATTACATTTTATAAATCTATTAAATCTTTTATTTCTCACATATCTTCTGTATATATTTTATTTAAATTCAAATAACTAAATAGTGTCAAAATTGACACAATTGTTATTTTATAAAAATTACATATTATAAAATTGTTTAAAAATCACAAAAATATTTAAAAATTATAAAATAAAATTTATATGGTCTAAATAGTAATAAATCATAAAATTATGGAAAATTCACAACATATAAGTATTTATTTATAATGATTTAGAATTTAGAATGTTATTACCATAAATAACATTAAATAGATTATATAAGGATAAATCAAGTTGATAATGATAAAATAAATTCCAAACTTGTATACATTTTATTGGTTGATGAGATTTAAACCCTATCTCATCTAATATTCTCATTTGAGTCATTTTGGGGGGTTTTACGTGGGGTTGGAATTTATTATTAACTAATATTTCTTATAATTACAAAGGTGCCCCTCTCCTCCCTTATAAAAGGGCACCTCCACCCTCTCTTCTTTACACAATTTAGAGCATTAAATCTCAGACAAACCCATCCCATTTCTATTCTCCACTTCCCTAGAAATATCCTAGAGGTCCTGGTCTTCTTCAAAGTCCAATCTTTGTTCCCTAAGACGAGGTTTCAAAGAGGCGTGTCGAAGAAGAGGTAATATCTGTTACCGATTCTTTCAAATTTATTTCTTGTTATACATATTCATCTTTAGTTGTTTCATTATGAATTAATAACATCAGTATAACTAATATACTGATATGTTATTATAAATATGAAACAACCCTAATTCACCTTCTATCCATCATACGGAAAATGAAATCACCGCACGTGCCTATGTACAGAATATCGTCTCCACGCTGTGGTGTAATCTGTTTTCCACCACCACCTTATATGGATTGGTATAATAGTGTAATGAATAACTATATATGATTATTATAACATCATAATGATTCTAAGATATTATATCATCCACTCCAATACCATTCAATAAATATGGGAACGATATCATCGCTCATGCATACGTACGAATTATCGTCTCCACGACGCGATGATATTCATATTCCATGTTAACAATTAAAGAATGATTATAAAGTATATATAATAATTAATCATGAAATATATGACATATTTATGATAATGAATTTATGTATATGTTATTTACTTACATCTATTAAATTTAATAAGGAAACGAAAGCAGCGTTTATGCGTACGCACAGCCTACTGTCTCAATGAACGATGTATTTATTTCCATTTATCAATCTATTATATATATGTATATTCTGGATATATATTATATAGAAATAATTTTTTATATTATGGAATTATGTAATCATGAAGTAATCATATGAATAATTACAAGTCAAAACACGGACGACAGATGAAATGATTTTACCCAAAATGCTCTTTAACATGGAATTTACAAAAGAACGGGTAATATAAAGTCATAAGTGAACCATATATGATATCATAATAATGAAAATGATTCTATAATAAGTTAATGAAATTATTTAAATTATTATACAGGAGGTTTAGATACATAAAATCATATCGGACCTAAGGTAAGGGATAATTCTGCAATCTCATTTTTATCTGAGATTTCTTATTCAGAAGTATTTACTAGGGTTATATTTTTCATACAAGTACATAAAAATGTTTTCATAAGGTGTTTAATATTCTTAAATGTATGTTTAAAGTCATTTTTACCCCTGTTTTACTTTTAATTTTTGTTATGGAAGGAATCTTTCTTTTTCTTACCATACATGGTACTTTTTGACTTTTCCGACAAAAGTACGAGGAGAATGTTTTTTTAAACTTATACGACATGAACAGATTTTTTACAGTTTCATATCACCTAATTTCCAATAATATTCCTCTACATGGTTTCATGGTTATTTTCAATAAAATACTTTCTTTTAAATTTTTTTCCATTTTTTGAAAAGAAAATGATTATTAAGGAGAAGGGATATTTTCCTCAAGAATTCATTTCAAGTGATTTATCAAAACTGTTTTCCATTTAAGATAACATTATTTAGCTTGTTTATGATTGAAGTATAATGTCTCTATGATTTACATGGTTTCAATTCTCTTATGATGAAATGATATCCATTTTCTTTATATGGATTACGTTATGATGGGATTGTGTTTATGAAACACATTTTATTTGTTGGGTTATTATTAATGAGGTATGTTTATTTTGTGTCACAAGTAAGAATGATTTAATTATGAGATGGGTGGGACCTATATATCCATCCAATTAATTGGTTAATGATTTATATCTCATGAGATAGACATGGCTGGAATGGTAAGTTAATTCGGTTCAGTATTACAGGACTGAAACTAGGAGTGAACTCGATTCAAAAAAGGACATTGTCCACTAAGATGGTCTTGGACGAAATGCCTTGGCTACTATGGAAATCATATCATGGGCTTAATGGTTTCCATAATTAAATGTTTTATTACCATGCTATTTATCATGATTATTGTTTCTTTATGATCTATTCCTTACATACTTCCATGTTTTATGTCATTGCTCATGATTTTGATGTTTAAACATTATGTTCATGTTTCTTTTAAGTTCAAATGTATATGACTTGTTTTATTTTCTCCATGCATACCATTACTGAAAATTTGAGCTCACCCTTTATATGTTTTCTTTTCCCCAGGTTATAAAGAAAGGTTTTAGGTAATAAAAAAAGGATGATATTTATGGGAGATGTTAAAAAAATTTCACCAATATTAGAAGATTATATTCTGTGTTTCCAAAGACACTAAACTATTACGGTCATTTGTTGTCTATTTTTGTTATGTATTATGTATTCCACAAAAGTAATGTAATGTCCATGTACGTCAAGCTTTGGGTCTCTACAGTTGGTATCAGAGGAAAGGTTTAGTCAACCTTTGGAAACTAGGATGCGAAAACCTTAGTGATATCCCTAGAGATATTTCTAAGGTATGTCTCGGGATGTCCCTAAGGTTAAGTATAAGTATAGGTTATATTCCTAGAATTACAGTAACGATCTTAGAATCTATCCTAAGATGTTAGATATTGAAGGTACTCCCCCTTGATTATGATTTTTTCCTCTCACACTATTCTTTTTGGGTTTTAGACGATGGCTGGAAACCAAAGGAACCGTGTTTATCAATGTAATGGACAATGCAATGATTGTACTCCTGAACAAACCAATGTTATGGGATATGGAGTGAACAATCTTATTACTATACTTACACAAGCTATGAATCATTCTGGACTTCCAAATGAGAATGGAAAGGAGAAACATTCTGGTTGAATCCTTCATGAGGCAACATCCACCTTCATTCAGCGGGTCTACTGATCTATTAGTGACTGAACAATGGATCAGTACCACGGAAAAGATATTTTCAGTCCTGCAATGTTCTGAACATGATGAAGTCATCTTAGCAGTATATCTTTTGGAAGGTGAAGATGATCAATGGTGGACTCTTATCAAGAATACAAGGCCCCAAGATGAAATTGAAGATATGGAATGGGATGAGTTCAAGAACTTATTTTCCAATAAGTAATTCCCTCGTATTCTTCGAAAAAATATGGAAAAGGAGTTCCTTGAGCTTAAGCAAAAGGATGATGAATCTGTTGGTATATACGAGGCGAATTTTACAAGGCTTTAAAGGTATGAATCTAGATTTATCATTCATTCTGAAAGTAAAGTTGATCAATTCTTCAGTGGATTAAAACCAATTCTTCTATGGGCATTAGCTATAAGAGACTTCAGTAGCTATAAATAAATTGTGCATTGTGCTCTCAAGGTAGAACTGGAAATTGGTGTTACATATCCATCTCATGGTTTTGACAAGAAACGAAAGATGGAGTTCAAGGAAAAATCTCAGAACAATGGTGAAAAAAATATGAATGTTACTTTATGCTCAATGTGTGGAAAGATGCATGGTGGAGATTGTCTAAAAGGTACTTGAAAATGTTTCAAGTGTAGAAAAGAAGGTCAATGAGCATTTGAGTGTCGAAGTAATGGGGAAAAGGTTGCTAATGATGTGAATAGAGAAAATACTATAGATAATGCTCCACCATCACTTCAATGATTCAAGTGCAAGGAAATGGGGAATTATGCTAATCAATACCCTAATCCAATGGTTAATGATGATCAACGTGAGAAACCTCTTAAGGAAAAGGACAAAGGGAAGTCACAAAGAATTACTATTTTCAATGTTGAGTTTGACAACGATGTAGTGGAATGATTTTGTGTTTATGAATATCTATGTATTGGTTTATTATGGTTTTCAATAATTACATGGTACTGATAACTATGAAAGGTAATTCAAATAATTTGGAAAGCAGATGATATGCTCATAATAAAGGTATGAGGAGAAAATAAATTGTTTGATAGTCTTCATTAGCTCATGATTGATATATAGACTAAGTGATATCACGGTTTGAGTATATAGAATTTTTGGGATTTTCGTATGTGGTATGATTTAACTTTTGACAGCACTCATGTTTTCACTAAGGTTCTATGGTAATTCATGTTTCAAAAGAATACATCATTAAGGTATTAACATTATTGGAATGTGACCAACAAGATATATCTTATGATATATGGGGATAAATTATGGTATTCACATGCTTGTTATATGACCATTCTAGTAATCGTTCTCTTTATACTATGAGTTTGGAAAGAAGTATTTTAGAAAATATTAAGGTTGGAATAGATTTTGTTGGACAAAATTTAGTATTGTTTAAAGCTAGAACATTTTTCAATATTTTTTATGGGATGTTCTAATGTAGAAAAAGGAAAACCTGTAGGATGAGCGACAACCCGTTGCGTTGGACAAGGTTGGGAGAATCGAACCCACAACCAAAGTGCGATAGGACTTTATCTCAAACCACTGGCCTAAAAGAAGTACCTGGTTAGTAGAAACTAGTTTTATTTTATTATGTGGTATGATAGATGATGTATAAGTCCATTTTTGGAATGTAATACGATTAATCTCACCATAGATTGAATTTTGTATATAACTATTGCTTAAATTTTTTTGAGACAGATGGAATGACCCATGATTCTTTCACATGATCTACTAACACTTCATTAATAACAAATTCAACTTCATTTCTTTAAGAGATGAAGTGGAAATTGTTCAAGGCACAAACAATAGTGAGATTGAACCAAAATCAAGTAAGACTTTTTCAAATTCAAAAATTTCATCTTTAGGGAAAAGATTTTGAAAACAAAACTTGTTGTCCTAGTGATCTTATATTTGAGGAATCTGATGGTACCTCAGATCATCACAAATTTATGGCTTTGTGATTGTTGGCTTTTTCATAGCCATGTTCTCTACCACTCTCCATCAGAGCGTGATGGTTAGATTTCTCTTCCATATCAATATTTTCACCTATGTTCTCCTACGTGGAAACCCAGTGATGAGTTAATTTTGGTAACTGTTATATTTCATACATCACTTTTTAAAATGAAGTTTTAGTATTCCTTTTTATGATGTGGGTTTCTATAAATGAAAATTACAAATAGTAAACCATTTATAACCCCGAGGAATTTCGAGGGAGAAATTCATTTTAAGGGGGGTATAATGTAACACCCTGAGATTTTATGAGATGTATTATTCTTAATTTCTTTCATATCCTCTGTTGTACGCTACACCAAGATTATTTTGTGCTATACGCAACACCGTATTAGCTTGCAGTATACCCAACACTATTTTTGGATCGTGTTACACACAATTTCATGTTTCTTTGATTGTTGTTATTCTATGAATCATTGAGTATATATATATATATATTCAATATATAAATAAAATATTGTTTTATTTTGTTATACACAACAACAATAGAGTCTTTCACTACACACAACCTTGACTTGTCTTGCATTACACGCAATCGCGACCTTCCTCGATAGCGTGTGTTGTACGCAATACCGGGTTTCACTAAACAATGATATATTTTTATAATATTATAATGGACTAGCTGTTATGAATAATATTAACTGAATTTTGAATTTTATAACATTATTATTCATCTTAAATATTTTCTAGAACATGTTATGAGAACAAAATAAAATTTTCGTGTAAAATAATTATTTTAAAAAAATGTTGTTTTGCCGCCTTTTGATGGCGCACCAACATTAAAACTAGTTTTCAAAAGTTTATAAGTTCAATTTGGAAAAATAAAATTCTTCTTTGTAATCATGATATAAAAATTTACTTTGGATAAATTTTTCGTATTATTCTGATAACTTTCATATTTTAATGAATAGTAAAAACACGCTATATTTTAATTAAAAACAACTTTTTTCATCGTAATAATTTCTATAGTTTAATTATAATATTGAATTGTTTTAATGTATAAATAGAATATATTTTTACCATTTAATATAATTTATGTCATTAGCATTAGTTTTACATTGAATTCATAGGTAAAAACATTTCAATCTTTGGCAACATTTTAACTTTTAAAACCCGTTTTCTTAACAACGGGATTAATTTTAAATTAAATACTGAAACTTATATGTTTTGAATTTTGAAAATTGGATTATATATTTGGATTCAGTGGGTCCAAATAATGTTAATAGGTTAATTTTATTTTTTTGAGATTATGAATAGTAACTACGGTAATTTTTATTTACTGCAATTAAAGGTAAATCGGGTAATTAAGGGTAAATATAAGATTATAAAATTATTCTAACACTTTCGAAAATACTATTGGATGAATAAAAGTCGAACCATATCACATAAGGGTCGGAAAAGATTCATTTCATGAACTTTTGACAATGAAATAATATAATTATTATTAAAACCAAAGAAACTGACAACATGTCACTCTCTTGAATCTTATAAGTATAATAGTTTAATTTAGTGATAAACATAATGATACTTAAAACATGTATAGTCTCCATAAATCTAATAAAATTATCTAAATCATCTGAATTAATTTATAATTTTTAGGGATTAAATAAATATCATTAATTATGACACAATAGTGATGTTGAAATTATTTTATTGATTGAATTATCAAATAAATGATTTTAAAAGTATTAATATAAATATTATATGAAATATTTAATGTTCTCCACTAATTTTATAGATATATATGACATGTTATAAATATATTAAATCTTTTATTTCAAACATATCTTCTATATATATTTTATTTATATTTAAATAAATGAATAGTGTCAAAATTGGCACTATTGTTATTTTATAAAAAATACATATTATAAAATTGGTTAAAAATCACAAAAATATTTAAAAATTATAAATTAAAATTTATATGGTCCAAATTGTAATAAATCATGCTATTATGGAAAATTCACAACATATAAGTAATTATTTATAATGATTTAAAATTTATAATTTTATTATCACAAATAAAATTAAATAGATTATATAAGGATAAATCAAGTTGATATTGTTTAAAATAAATTCCCAACTTGTCTAAATTTTATTGGTTGATGTGATTGCAACTCTATCACATCTAATATTCGGATTTGAGTCATTTTGGAGGTTTTAATGTGGGGTTGGAATTTATTATAAATTAATATTTCTTATAATTCCAAAGGTGCCCCTCTCCTCCATTATAAAAGGGCACATTCTCCCTCTCCTCATTACATAATTTAGAGACATCATGCTCAGAAACCCCCTGACCATTTATCTTCTCCACTTCCCTAGAAACATCCTAGAGGTCCTGGCCTTCTTCAAAGACCAATCTTAGTGCCCTAAGAAGAGGTTTCAAAGAGGCGTGTCGAAAAAGAGGTAATATCTGTTACCTATTCGTTCAAATTTATTTCTTCTTCTACTAATTCTTCATTAGTTGTTTCATTATGAAGTAATAATATCAGTATCACTCATAAACTGATATGTTATTATAAATATTAAACAACCCTAATTCACCTTCTATTCATCCTACGAAAAATAAAATCACTGCGTGTGCATATGTACGGAATACCGTCTCCACGTTGTGGTGTAATCTGTTTTCCACCACCACCTTACATGGATTGGAATAATAGTGTAATGAATAAATATATATGATTATTATAACATCATAATGATTATCATATATTATATAATCCACTCCATTTCCATTCAATAAATATGGGAACGATATCATCACTCATGCGTATGTACGGATTATCGTCTCCACGATGCGATGAGATTAATTTTCCATGTTAACAATTCAAGAATGATTATAAAGTATATATAATAATTAATCATGAAATATATGAAATATTAATGATAATTAATTTATGTTTATTTTATTTACTTACATCTATTAAATTTAATAAGAAAACAAAAACAGCATTCATGCGTACATACGGTCTATCGTCTACCTGAACAATGTATTTCTTTCCATTTATCGATATATTATATATATGTATATTATGAATATATATTATATATAAATAATGTTTTATATTCTGGAATTAATTATTCATGATCAAATTAATCATATGAATAATTACAATTCCAAACACGGACGACAAATGAATCAAATTTACCCAAAACACTCTTTAACATGGAATTTACAAAAGAACGGGTAATAAAAAGTCATAAGTGAACCATATATGATGTCATAACAATTAATATGATTCTTTAATAAGTCAATGATATTATTTAAATTATTATACAGGAGGTTCAGATATGTATGAATCATATCAGACCAAAGGTAAGGGATAATTTTGCAATCTCATTTTTATCCGAGATTGCTTATTCGTATGTATTTACTGGGGTTATATTTTTCATCCATGTCCATAAAAATGTTTTCATAAAGTTTTTAATATTCTTCCATGCATGTTAAAAGTCATTTTTACCCCTCTTTTTCTTTTACTTTGTGTTATGGAAGGAATCTTTTTTTCGTACCATACGTGGTACTTTTTGACTTTTCCGATAAAAAGTACGAGGATAAAGTTTTTTTAACTTATATGACATGAACAGATATTTTACAGTTTCATATTGCCTAATTTTCAAGAATCTTCCTCTAACCGTTTTCATGGTTATTTTCAATAAAATCCTTTATTTTAAAATTTTGTTCCATTTTGTGAAAAGAAAATGATTATTAAGGAGAAAGGATATTTTCCTCAAGAATTAATTTCAAGTGATTTATCAAAACTATTTTGCATTTAAGATGAAATTATTTAGCATGTTTATATTTCAAGTATAATTTCTCTATGATTTACATTGTTTCACTTATCTTATGATGAAATGATATCCATTTGTTTTATATGGATTACATTTTGATGAGATGATGTTTATGAAACTCATTTTATTCATTGGGTTATTATGAATGATGTATGTTTATTTTGTGGCACAAGTAAGAATGATTTCATTATGAGATGGGTGGGACCTATATCTCCCTCCTATTAATTGGGTAATGATTTATATCTCATGAGATAGACATTGATGGAACGATAAGTTAATCTGTTTCAGTATTACAGGACTGAAACAAGGAGTGAATTCGATTCAGAAAGGGACTTTGTCCACTAAGTTGGTCTTGGCAGCAATTCCTTGGCCACAATGGGAATCATATCATGTTCTTAATGGTTTCCACAATTACATGTTTTGTTCCCAAGCTATTTTATCATGATTAATGTTTATTTATGATCTATTCCTTACATACTTCCATGTTTTATGTCATTGCTCAAGATTTTTATGTTTATACATTATGTTCATGTTTCATTTAAGTTCAAATGCATATGATTTGTTTTATTTTATCCATGATTACCCTCACTGAGAATTTGAGCATACCCATTATATGTTTTCTTTTCCCCAGGATATAAAGAAAGGTTTTAGGTAAGAAAAAAAAAGGAAGATCTTTATGGGAGATGTTGAAGATCATTCACCAAGATTAGAAGATTATATTCCGAGTTTCCAAAGAAACTAAACTATTATGGTCCTTTGGTGTCTGTTTTTTTTATTTATTAAGTATTCCACAAAAGTAATGTAATTTCCATGTACGTCAAGATTTGGTTCTCTACATTTATTCACATCGGGTTACTCGCCATGTCGTACCCCTCCCTTTTTTGAGGTATCTTACCCCTTTCATTGTCCTCACTACAAGACATTAAACTGTAAGCTAGTCGGGACTTTCCGTCTGAGGCCCAGCCTCAGGCCGTTGGGCCTTTTCAGGCCCCCAACCCAAGTTCTCACTTAGGGTTGTACATTGTGGTGTGGGATTATGTCCTCATTCACATTGGGTTGCTCGTCATTCCATACACACCCCTGAACAAGATATCATACATTTTTCTTCATCCTCACTGCAAGACGGTAAACTGCAAGCTGGCCAGGACTATTCGTCCGAGGCCCAGCCTCTGGCCCCTTGGCCTTTTCAGGCCCTTAGACCTATTTCTCACTTAGGGTTGTATGGTGTGGTGTGGGATTATTTCCTCATT
Organism: Viscum album; assembly: GCA_963277665.1. NCBI lineage: Eukaryota > Viridiplantae > Streptophyta > Magnoliopsida > Santalales > Viscaceae > Viscum > Viscum album. The sequence continues at coordinate 28,135,572 of OY728135.1, read as the reverse complement.
CACATTGAGTTACTCACATCACCGTACACCTCCTTTGTGTGGGGTATCTTACCCATTTGTGTCCTTATTACATAACGGTAAACTGCACATTAACCTCTTCTAGAACTACATGTGTCTTGATTCCCATTCTAATAGGATACATAGGACTGGCCAAACATATAGACTTCGGGTATAGCACCATATCATAGAAATATCATTTTCACCTTGGCCCCTTGGCCTGTGCTTTCCCAGGATGAGGCGTATGTGTTGTGTTATGGGCTTATGTCCTCATTCACGTCGACTCTATAACAACCATGACATTTGACTCTTTATCCTAAGAAGTTATCTATCCCCTTGTTCTATACTTATCTTTTCAAATATGCCTCTCTAATGTTGACCCCTCGACCCTCTTCAACGATTCACCAATGTGACCAAGAGTACTCTGGTTCAGTGTCTGGAGTGTCAGATTTTACTTGGACATGCTTTCACCTACCTTCTAGTATTTATGTTCCCCTTCATTTGGGTTTCTATAATCTTTCACACCCAAAGGGACCCCCAAATGGTATAGATTCTAGACCTAAGGGATCTCCTACCATTGCAGGCCAACTTCCTCAAGGGGTTAAGGCAAAAAATCATTACATGTCCCATGTTTCAAATATGGTCATCGGTCAATTCTCGTTTGTTTGTCCCCATTTCAGGATAAAGCGATATGGATGTTGTGTTTCGAACATAGTCAATAGTTATTCTCCATCGTGACTCCATCTCCCTCAATCCTTGATTGTTGGTTACATGATTCACATTATTTTCCACCCTATCATGTCCAAAGGGAATTTTGACACTCATGGCACCATCCCTCAGTGAGAATTTACACGTTAGGTAGAAAAAACTCATGGTAAAGGTATCATTCGGAGCTCCACATTGATTTAACATGGGTGTGCATTCCAAGCATTGAAAAAACTTATTCCACCCTTATTTCCCACACAGAGTTTGACTCACGTGTTCTTAGGGATTTGGTTGAGGTCTTCACTAACTTGGAAGGATATCACTCCTCTATGGTCTGAGCTCGAAGACCATTAACTAAGATCTATTTTTGACCTATGTACAGCTTGATTTCCATTCTCATTGGATATGTAGGAACACCCGGACATCTTTTCTTCGGGTCTAGTTCAATTGGGAGCTAGTTTCTTCTAACCCTTATCCTCTAATATTTCCCGCCCCCCTTGGCCTAAGGATTCCTCCTAATAATTGTGCACGGTATGGTGTGGACCTTGTCATCATTCACGTTGAGTATGCTTTTTCACGTCATGTACATCCCCTATAGAACCTCATCTCTCCTGTATACATCTGAGCCGTATAACTTTAAACTATAATGCTTAGTACCACATGGCATTAAAATGATACGTCTATCCTGCACGACTTTAAAAAAATCATGGTTGGTTCCATCACATGACCCTAAATTGTGACATTATTGTCCTGGCCACACGACAAAAAGAGGAACTGCACTGTGATATCCTCACTCGAGGAGGCATCATTTCAGGTATCAGTCATACACCATACCATTTGTCAATGCATTAACACTTCTTGATTTTTATAGTGATGCCTGGAATTTTTATCCAAGGTCCATCACTACACAAAACAAAAACTCATTCATCCAAAAGGACAAACAAGATCTATCAAATACCACTTCTTTCAGTGAAAGGGCTAGACCTGCATGACCTTTTATAACTACATGTGGCTTGATTCCCACCTACATGGGATACGTAGTAATGCATGTTCACTTTTTCTTCGGGCCCAAACAAACTTACATTTTTAGTCCATCAACCTAAAACCTCCCCCAAGAAGCACACGGTGATCCAGAAAATGTCCTCATTCATGTTGGGCCTTTTTATTACACCACCATTTGTCTCTCATTTCTTATGATCTATGGTCCATGATCTATGATCATAAACTAAGTCCAGTCTTCATCTTTACCGCAAGACATTATACTTTACGACATCTTCTAGAACTATATTTTTCTTGATTTCAATCATCATGGGATACGTAGGAATGCACATGCATTTTTTGTCTCCAAGTCTAGACCCATGAATCATAATTCTTGTTCCCCGCTCTTTTTCGGTCCCTTGACCTGAGTTCTTTTGGGGAACCATGAAACTGCAGGTTTACCCTGAACAAGTTTGGGATGCCCCACGATAAAATTGGGAGGTGAAAGTTTCCTTGTTAGAGATGTCCTGTTTAGAAGAAGGAATGATCCATGATCAGGTCGGTGCCCCAACCTAATGTGTTCTCACCAAGGTGGAGTAACGCCAAGAGTATTGGATTCCATTCGAGAAAACCACCACTCCACCTTCCACGCTTTTCTTTCCCGTTATTTGGACTCTCGACCCCTTTCACATCTAAAGGAACCCCCTAACAGTATGGATGCTCAGCCTATGGTTCACCTACTATCCAGGGTCAACGTTTTGGATGACTAATGGATGACATTCTGAGTCAGGCCCCATGATTCGAACAAGTTCAGCTGTTGGCCCTCATTTGTTATCCCCATTTCATGATAACCTAATAAGGATACTGTGTCTCGAACGCAATCAACATTCATTATTAATTTTCATTCCATCACTACATTGATCGGAATCTTGGGTATTGTGGTTCACGCCTTCCATCCCCCCATATTCGGATTTATTCCAGCACCCTTGGCGTTACCCCGCTCAAGCATAAGAGTACACTGGGAAAACGGTAATTTGCATGTTCTGATAGCTTCATTCCTTATTCAAATCTCTCCCTTCTCCTCCCAGGAATCTATATCAATTGTTCAAACCTCAGGTTCCCAAATCTTCATTGGTACACCTACATTAAAATGATGTATTAATGTGAACGTCCCTTGTTTTTCACATCGGGTACGACCCACGTGAGTTTAGGAATGAATTTCTATTTATTTTATGATTGTGATCGAATGCATTAAACCAAACAAATAAGTAAATAAATCTATCCATACAATCTATTCAGAACAAGAGGCAGTAAGGATATGTTTGTTTATAAGTTTGACCAAAATAGGGCCCTTAGGGATCAACATCTTGGATAAATCGCTCTAGAGATGATACCTTTTGTCTTGTGGCCTCTAGGATTTCCTCCCACCCCCTGATAACCCTTTATTCATTAGGGGCCACAGGGTGAGGTTCCCTGACCCTAGCCCATGCTTGCGCATGTTTCGTTTGGAGTGCAGTCATTTGGTGACCCACTTCCACTAGTTTCTCTTGGGCGTCCGCCACCTAGGACCTCAATTGCTCCACAGGCTCGAAGCATTTTGCAATGAATATCTCCTTATCTTTCATCTATTCTTTGAGGTGTTTGACTTCATGTTTTTCCTTCAGGAACGCTTGGGTGCTCCCCGACTCTTCATGAAACTTGGCAACTTCAGAGCGTCAGGTGCTCTCACGCAGCTTCCTGGCCATGTAGTCACAGACATTCAAATAAAGGGGTTGAGCATCCACCCCTCCATCACAGAGAAAGAATAGCCAGATATGGAGCGATCCCATCCATTTTAGCCATTCTGTCTGAGGATGACCGAGAAAGTGCTTGATGCACTTCCACCCTTTTCACTGTTTCATACGGCTCTCATTGGCTGCCTCCAAATCATCTACCTCCTCTGGATCCACAGGCCGATAGTCGGGGAATGCAGGGAGGAATTCAACAACAGGGTCTTCTTCAGGAACCTCCACCTTGTCAACGACTTCGCTCATGATGGGCTGGAGTTCCACCCTGGCGGAATTACCACACATCATTGTGATCTCTGGCTCACCGAGTACCAGGGTAGGGTTGTCTGGAATGGTTTCTTCTGTAAAGGTTGATGCAGTTTTTGTCCATCTCACTCCTGCAGATGTCCCAGAATCAATGGTTTGTCGTGCCTCCAAACATGTGATCACGACATCAGGAATCAATATCTAGATTAGCTAAATTCTCCCGCAAAGAGGGAAATCCAATGAGAAAGGACTTACAGGAGCCAAGTGCAGCGGTGTCCAATGCTTGTGCCATAGAGGGGGCCCCTTCCACAAAAGAGACTTCGACGATTGTCAACTCGATTACCGATGTCATATCCTCTAGGACAATGGGGATGGTAGGGGGATCTCTTTCCAGCTCATTATCACATAGTCCAACTGAAATCAGTGCCCCATTACGCCTGGTCCTGAGGACTGACTCCTGAGGTTTCTCCCTGATCTCCATAGGTGTACCCGCACTCTCGGTGGGGGAGGCTTCCTGGGGACCCTCGCCTACGTTCTCTTCAAAGTGATAGGGTTTGGTTGATGGATAGATACTATGAAAATACAAAGGTCGGTTTAAGGTTTAAACCATACCTCAGGCTACTCTGCCTGTTCTAAATCAAAGCCAACAATTTCTCCACTCTCCCGGGAACTCCACTGGTGAGTGGGAGATTCTAAATGCCCCTATCCACCAAGAACCTCAACTTGGTCTTCTTATTCTAGTACTTATTCTTCTTCCTCTTCCTCTTCTTCTTCTTATTCCTCCTCCTCTACACTTTCATCCTCAGATGGTAGCCTCTCCGGGTCCCACTCCTGGCCAAGCATTAATTTCACCAAGAGATGTGGTTCTTCATATCACCCCCACTAGCATGTGTACATGTCCATGGCTGTTAGGTATTCATGCCAGTAATGAAAGATTACATTATCCATTATCCAGATGTGCCCTATGTTTGTTAGATTGAGCCCAGTATACATCAACCTCTGCCATAACTCTTCGGCGGACACGGACTGTCGCAGTGTTCTCCAAGAAGATCACAGAGAAGGGATGATAGCATTAGTGGATGGTGTTAGGAGGTACCTGAGTTGCTTTCCTGGGAGGTCCCTAGTTAGAACTCCTGGTCATGTACAGGACCACCCTCACCATAGGGTAGAGGTACGTTCTTGGTTTGCGCTACCCTTGTCGATGAAGTACGGGACTGCACCGCGCTTCCCCCTCGACTCGTTCTTTTCCTCACTTCCCCTATGGCACCTCACCTACTTTTCTGCTCTTCGGGCTTTGCACTGGACACCTTGATTTTCCGAATGCATTTCCAAAGAATCTCCTTGGGGAAATTTCTTATCCAGTGTTCGGCGTACACTGTTTATATCCCGACACTGACATCGATGGGGGGAAGAGTAATGATATCGCCTAGGCCTATCGTCGTAAACATAAGCGATAGTTTTCGGAGAATACATGTATGATGCTCTGCCAGTACCACTGTATATTCATTCTTGGGCAGTCGTTGCATGAACCCGAACTTCATGACAAACCTGGTCAGCACATAGAGTTTGCAGAAGATTTTTCCATCAATTCGGGCCACCAGCACGCCACCTCGGATTCTTTTCACGTACTCCCTCTTCTCCAGTGGACCCCGCCCATCATCTACCATTTCGGTAACTGGGGTTTGGAACGGGTGGAAGTCAAAGTGACTGTGGCTTCCAATCATGAGCTTCACTCTGTCATCCCTGAGCGTCAATGGGCAGATCCCATTGATGTTCAAGAGGGATGGCCACATAAAGTTACTGGGGGGGATGGTGTTCGGAATGTCGTACCCACCATAGTGGGATTTGACCCAACAGTGGAGGATCTGGAATGGCCCGCATATCCTCCTCGGTGTACTTCCCCTAAAACTTCATCTTAGGATACTACATTTCCTATCCAACATCGGTACCCCTAGGTTAACCTTTTTCTTTTCACCGATAATCCAGCCATCACAAGCATACCTGGGAGGACTCCCATCCTCGTGTCCCTCACGAGTAATAACCAGCTGCTCAATAAGGCAACGAGGAACCCGACATATCGCACATTTGGGTCTCGACCTTCATTGTTTCCAAATCCCCATGATTGATACTCTCATGACTCTAAAATCTTTTAATATGATCCTTCTTTCCCCTATGAGATGTGTTTGGGTATTGCTACACTCAGCCTGGAATCTTCATGGTCGTGTCCTAGTTCAGGAAGAGACTAAACCACCCTGAATAGGTTATGTACTTTAGGATGTATTTTATTCTGAGTTACACTTTATCTAGATTTAGTTGGTGCCAGACAAGATTGGGGTGTGGGTCCCATCTCCCCAGTCATTCTCTGTTTGGAGGAACTCATTGTACTGATACCCCTCCAAGGGGATTCCCCCGATACAGTGGAAATCCCACATACTGATTCCCACCTCCCCATGATGGAGGTGAAATGTGTTGGTATCAGGCGACCAACAACTGAAAAACTCTTCTACCAAGTCCAACTGTCAGTAAAACTGGAATTGAGACGTCCAAATAGCCTCAAAAAACCCAATGGCCTGTATCTCTGGCCTGAATTCCTCGCATGTCTGGCGTACCCAGTATGCCCATGCCCATTCATTAGTGAAGTTTCCCCCGGATCTGAAATCCCACTCTTTCTAGCTCGTTATCTCTTTAGTAGTGTTTCTTCTGAAAGTAATTGCATAAATAGTTGGATATTCCTCAGGAACTGGTTCTCTTCCTGCAACCATCTAGGTCTTTGTATTTAGGATGTAGATGGCTATGTTCTGTCTCTCCCTAGCAGGATGGCCATTGCTGGTAATATGGAATTGTGGAAGACTATAGTCGTGTGTCGACCATGATTGTGGTCTGTATGTCTCGAAACATGGCATTAGCACCTCTTCTAGACGACCATAGATCCATAGCGACAGTCTTCTACTCAGAACGTTGTCTTTTTAGAATGCGTAAGCATACCGAAAAGAATTCCATTGTCAGACACAACCCTCCTCACGTGAAGAATCCGAGGGTTCACGATCACTTGGGTTCTCCTTCCTGCAGCGTCAACATCTCTCTCGGCATCGAACTGAAGAGTGGACATTTTTAGAAGACCTTAGTTGTTGGCGTGGAAAAAAGGAAGATTTATCTTACCAAAAAACATGGCGGCGTGAAAGAAGGAAAATTTGGTGTGCAAAAGTAGCGACGCGAATGAAGGTCGGCGTGTGTGGAAAAATTCCAGATGGCACACAAAACTCGGAGTCAATTTTGGAATCTTACATGCGGAATAGTAAGTTTTTCATGTATGATAGAAAGAAATCCTATAGTACATAAAAATTCAATGAAGGGACAACGGGGGGGGGGCCTCGGCCTATTTATAAAGCGTGGACACATCTTCTACTTCCGTGCAGCCCTCTTGCGCGTGAAAATTTCATTATTGCGTTCCACCAAGGGTATCATTTCTATGAATTAGCATACCCTCAGAATCTAACCTTTTGGTTCCCTTTTAGCTTCGAATCTAAGGGGGAAATTTTTTTACGCTGAAATCCATATAAGGGCCCCATCGAGTGGATAAAAGAGCACCAAAAGAATCTGGGATGCAAAAAAGGAGATCTCGGGGCCCTGGAGGTGGGAGCGAGCAGGATTGGGAAGGCACAAACAAGAGGACTTCCAGGGTGCATACCGTTGCACACCAACCTTCCCTTTCACACTCGAAATTCCAACTTATATGATAGGCCACTGCGGCCCTGTTTCCATGCCCACGGTGCCATCAAATGGGGGTTTTCATGCCCGACCCTATTTCTGCACCCAAGGAAATGTCAAACGGGGGTTTGGGCGCCATCCTTCCCTTCCACTCCGAAAACGCCACCCTCCATGACTAGCCATGCTGTCCCCATTTCAGTACCCAAGGCGTCTTCAAACGAGGGTTTGTGTGACCGGCCTCGTTTCTGCACCCAAGGTGACATCGAACATCCGTTTGAGCAGTCGGCCCCATTTCCATGTAAAAGGTGATGTTGAACGTCCGTTTGTGTGCCCGACCCCGTTTCTGTTCCTAGGGAGACATCGAATGGGGTTTGCGTGTGAGGCTATTGCGCACCACTCCGAGAACTCTAGCTATAAAATGAATTGTATCCCTGCTTTCAGGGATAGTAACCAAAGATGAAGCACCCATCTGCCGCGTCAAACCCCATCTTCCACAACCACATGAAAAACCTATGGCCTTCAGGTATTGGTTATTGCGTGAAAGGTCCCTTATGGGGGCCTTCGGACAGGCTCTCTTATCCTTATGAATCTCATTTCTACCCAAGTCGTTTTCACACAAGGGGATCCATCTTTCACACAAGTCCCCGCTATGTCAGGCGCTCTTGCGCACAGTCCATCCAAATTGTGCACAAACTGTCTATCTTGCATGCCACCAGTCCCACTTATGTGCAACCCATCCATCTTGCCTGCAACCCTTCCGTCTTGAGCGCCACCCATACCACTCCTCTTCGTCTTATGTGAAAACCATCCATCTTACGCGCAAACTTCCTATTTTTCCCCGACCCATTCTCTGACATGCGATCCATGTGCTGCCCTCACCTTGAGGCATCATGTTTGAGCCTCTCTTATGCACGACACACTTGCGTCATGCACTCTTTTCGCATATGGCCCCTCATGTTTTCTCAGAGAAATTTCAAAGTCCCTTCGAGGATACTTCCTATTGAATTCTTTTTCCTCATGCTCCTTCGCATATGCACTATAACAGCTATTGCTTCTTCACATAGCCACACTAACATGGAACCCAATGGTTTTCTCCATAACACCCCCTAGCCATGACGTTATCTGTCCCTTCTCTTCACCAAGGTGTAGAGGGTGCCAGTTATGTAAGTCCTAGGGGTGAATATTAAACCCACCACATCCAAGGTGCAGGACGTTAAACTACCAAGCACTATTTTCCTTAGCACATGAGGTTAAAATGTGACCTCTCCCTATGTTGTGAACAAAGGGTGCCCTGTATCAGACATTTTCTATGCCCAATAGTCACCACGGGAGTGAGATCACTGCTCACATGGAATGATATCCTCTTTATCAGAGCGACATCTATCCACGGGGAAAGGGAAACCCCCCTGGTGTAAGCCCCATAGTTTCCTTACAGGAGGCAGCACCCCTCTCCTCCTCTCTTCCTTGGTGCCAAATCCCTCTCTTGCTGGGCTTTGTCACCACCCGGGCCTCCATCCCGAAGTAAGCCCCAATCTCCAACTCATTAGGCCGCTAGCCATGCATAATCCCCTGTTTCCTCTTTGGTCTGCTAACCACGTGTAATCCCCACTATACTTCCCATAGATGCACCTTTCATGACGTGATGGTCAGGCCATTGTTGTCTCCTGTTTCTCACACCGAGCATGACTCAAGTGGGCTTAGAGAAAACATCAACCATGAAATCCTCTCCAGGAAGCCTAGAGTGTAATATCCAACCCAACCTGGTCTACTAGGTCTTTGATATTTGCTACGGAAGGGTACGTAGGAAGCCTCAATGAGGTTCAATCCAACCACCTCAGTCATTCTGACCCCCTTCACATCGGTTCACCAAACCCAACCTGAACTACAGGGTCTTTGATACTTGCTAAGGAAGGGTATGTAGGAAGCCTCCAAGAGGCTCAAGCCCAACATCCGGTGGTTCCTAACACCTTCACATCAGTTCCCTCTACCTGAACTATGTGGTCTTTGATCCTTTCCAAGGTGAGGTACCTAGGAAGCCTCCACGATGTTCAAGCCCACCATTTATCTGGGCCCCAAGTTCTCCTTCACATTGGTTCACACCATCCTGCATGACATTAAACTGTAAACCTCAATTAGCAGTAAGTAAATATCTCCCATGATCAGTGGTAATCCTTTGTTTCCCCTAGTCAGTGGTTAGCCATTGCACCCACCTAAACTATGAAGTCTTTGATCTTTTCCAAGGAAAGGTATGTAGGGAACCTCCCTGAGGATCCAGCCCAACAACCATTAAACCACTGGTCATCCTCCACGTCGGTTCACTGACCCCATCCCATAAGAACTATGTGGATTTGATCCTTGTATCCTAGATAAGGTATGTAGGAATCCTCCCTGAGGTTTGACCCCGTCCAGCAGTAAGACATTGCGATGCCATTCAGAGGTATGTCGTTGTCAACTCCATCCAGCAGTAAGCCATCATGACCCCATTCAGTGGTAAGCCATCGTGACCCTGTCCAGTGGTAATCCGTCGACATCCCCATCTAGCTGTAAGCCATTCAAATCCCCAATCGGCATTAAGACCTCATCAGACAAACTATGAGGACTTTGATTCCCATCCACAAGGAAACATAGGAAGCCTCTTTGAGGCTCAAGAGGAAATTCATTTTTGCCTTTATGGTAGTTCCATCCCATTGACTATCCACTTCATCCAACCTTCCATCATCTAGCTTGATTCTTACCCGGGCCGCGACATCCATGTGGGATAATGCCACCTCATTCCCCCTTCCCCTTAAGGACAATCAGGAAGCTAACCACATGTTTTCCCCAACATCGGTGTCCAATATAGAGGTTGCACCCATCTGATCCACTCCAATCAGTGTTCTCATCAATCTGATCCATCTCTGCCAGACATTAAACATGCGGTATACCCTGTGGAAAATATGGGAAGTTGAGGAAAACCTCATATACATGCCTATGGCATATGATTACCCTCATTCAATGTAGGATGCCTTAGGATTCTGTGACCTCAAGAAGCCCTATAATAAGAGGAAGAAACCCAAACGCGTTAGTGTTCCAGCATCCAGACATGCCAGTGATATCCAACAAGACTACTCCCCTGACCGAAGGTTGCTGCCCTGACCAGACCCTTTGGAGTTTCCTGACAGAAGTAGTGCAATTAACAGGTTTCCATGAAGAATGTAACTAGGAAGAGTTTCACGAACAACGTATTAAATATTTAAGGGAGACCCAGACTAGGTGAGGAGTTTCAAGGAGGAATCCATGGAAGGAAGAATAGACATCCCATCATCCTGTTTCGATCAAGTAGAAAACAACACTGACCAAGGAACGGATGCTGCCTGACTTTGGGAAGAGGGAATACGGGGCAACAAAACTGTTCCTTTCGTACTCAAGAAGATGCACACGTGCGCCCTGGAGGAAGAATCGGAAACACATGTCCCATATTGAAACATTGATGATAGTTTATCTGGGGTCATGGGAAATTTTTTTATAATTAACAATCTATCCAAATATGACTGAGTAATAATATCATCCTCCCATAGAGGGGTTTAAAGAAACTCTACTACACTCTAACTATCTACCACTACCCTAGTGAAACACCTTATTATTTATCTTCTTTTTTCAACCAAATTTTGAACCCATTGAAAACATAAAAATTCGACCAACCAAATCAAATATGATCTGAAATAATACCTGTAAATATTTCATCTTTCATGGCTTTCTCAAACATCAAGTCCTTATAAAGAACCTCAAGATTTTATGTCATGTCAAAGCTCTTGATTTGACACCTCAATTCCTAGTGGAGGATGATATCAAATCTCCAGACATTCTATATCTTCATCTTAACCAAAAGAACAGATAAGTGAAGAAACACCAGAAAATGAGTCGAGTAATAAGACACTTACATCAGTCCTTAGTGAAACTCCATAAACTAATGAACCTGATCCTGCTTCTTTGTATATAGAAGAAGTCCTCAAGGAAAATATCCATGATGGTTTCCCATATAAGACCCACTTGTATTTCAAAAACATTCATAATACCCACCACCTCCTAGAGGGGTCCATGAAGCAAGAAAGAATCCAACTTAACCCATTGACCTTCTAAGATATCTACAAGATCAGAGATCCCCTAGATGAAAAAAATCTATTTCTATATATCCCTAGGGACTCTAGTTCCCCATAATGTTGGGTGATACTGAATCTAGAAGTCCCATGCATAATCGACCATCATTCTGAAACTTCTCTATATTGAAAATGCACTATGTAGAAGACTCCTCACTATAGTGGCTCCACTTCTTGAACCACTATGTCAGGTACAAAATCATGATCTGATGCATCTTCCAATACAATGGTGCTAGAAATGGGTGTTCTCCCTTATGGTAGCATTCATTCCTACTTCGAACTATATTCCCCTAAAACATTTATTAGGCGGTATTATAAATAATTATAAATGAATTCAAGTAGTTCCTATAAAATTGTACTTAATATATCAACTCTCGAATTTTATAATCACATATAAGGGTTTTCTACTAGAAAATATTTCTTAGGTGGCTATACCTAATGATAAGGAATAACTTTCCTAGAACTACCCAATCCCCAATCCTAGATCTCCATACCCATATTGGAGTCATAGAAATACATATATAATCAAAATCATAAGAAAAAAAAACTAAATAATTCAAATTCCAGTGTGATACATCACTGAAGTGTAGATTACATATGAATAATTTTTTTGTAAGTGAACTACAATTCGTAGCAAGCAACATGAATATATATATAACATGGAATACTATGTGCCTAGTCATGATGCATGTATACATCCAAGTCTTATACAATGAAACAAAACAACATAATCTATATTGAAAAGAAACCGTAAAACTAAAACTATAATAAAAACCCCATCACTGGAAAATTAGAGTTCTCTCACATAAAAGATGGTCAAGTACTTATATAACCCACCTACCCAAGTTCAACAAATTATATCTTCTTTATAACAATACCCAAATAGATTTTATAGTAAATAATCCTACTCATGTTCTTCATATCTGAGTTTCACACATTTTATCTCCGTTCCATGTCCCCTATATTCCTTCCAGACTATCTAGAAATAAACCTCTTGTGAGATCCTTCACTACTGTAGGATCAAAATAATGATGTAGATGCTCAATTTACAAGAGGGGGGGTGAATTGTATATACATTAAAAATTCCTTTTAAAAATTTAAAGTTAGTTAAAAATAACTATGTTTTCCTTAAGTAAAGGAAAGGGATAAGTTTAACAAAGTTAAACTAAGAAAATTCACAACACCTCTAACACCGAATCCAAACTTGGAAACAGATTCCGAAAGTAGGTTCCGAAAAAAATGGTTCCAGAAATTGAACCTTAAAAAACGATACAATATGAGATTCTACCTTAAAGCGTATAGAATCTAAAAGAAACAGAGTACAAGTAAGGGAGTTTAAGAAAGTTATACTTTCCTTATATTACAAAATGCAGCGGAACTTAAACAAGTTGTTAAACTACAAGTAACAAGATAATAGTCTTTTAACCCAAAGAGAAGGGTATCCAACAACCTTGGATAAAGGTCCCTTGATTTATACTTTCAAGCAAGTATGTCTTACCCACACCAGGGTAAGCCCTCGATACGAAGATCGGAGTCTCTGTCTTGCTATCCCCGCAAGCCGTCAACTTCAAGGTAGTTGGTAACATTTGTCTTCCTCATAAAGGAAGCCCTCGAACTTCAAGGTAGTCGTCACCTCTGTGTTCCTATCCCCGGAAGTCCTCGAATGTAATCACCAACATTCGGAGTCGCACGAAGCTTTGAGAGTTAATAAGATCCTCTCTCTCTAGAAATCACTTCAAGCATGTAATCACATGAGTCGAAGATCAGTCAGCCTTTCAGCACCGAGCTCTTTCAAATGAGCTCCTATTTATAGGTAAGGTCGGCTCCTTCTCCAATGGTCATATTTTCCCTAAAGATCGGAGGGACCTGTACACGTGTCACTTAGACAACGGTTAGTTTATAACAAAATAAACGACATCGTTTTATAACAAAACAAGTGTAACAGAATATACGACATTGTTTTAATTCTAACTCAAAAGTTCGGAATGAAAGCTTCGGAGTGAAGATTCAGAGTGTAATGGAAATAATAAAGAGTAGACAGATTATAGAAATGTAAGTAGAATAAAGGTTCGTTGTCTAACCAAAATATTTTTCGGAGTCTGAATTAATTAAGAGTGTATGAAACAAAGATAATCATATTCTGTTTAATAGGTGAATTCGGAATGAGAATTCGGAATGGGAATTCGTCATCAGAATTCGTAATGAGAATTCTTCATCAGAATTCGTAATGAGAATTCTTCATTGGAATTCGTAATGAGAATTCTTCAATGGAATTCATAATGAGAATTATTCTTCAGAATTCGTAATGAGAATTCTTCTTCATAATTTGTAATGAGAATTAATCACTAGAATTCGTATTGAGAATTCGTTATCGAACTTCATAAGAATCTGTATCCTGAATCTGGAATAGAACTTAGTCAGAGTTCATATTCGGAATTCGGAATGAATCTTCCTTATAGTTCTTATCCATAATCTGAATCCTAAAACAGAATGATTCATATCAAAGTTTCAACGATTCCAAGAAAATAGAAATAAACCAGAATCTCATTCTTAAGAAAAATATGGATGAAAATAAGATAAGGATAATTTTTCTTATAAAAGCGATTTTCCTTAAGAAAGCAATTTTCCTTATAAAAGCAATTTTCCTTAAGAAATCAATTTTCTTTAAGAAAGCAATTTTCCTAAAAGTAAGGTGTTTGTGATTTTCAAAAATAAGAAGGAATGGAAAAGTCATAAGGAAAACCTTATTGACTCAACAATCTCCCCCTTTTTGGAAAGCACAAATATCCTTACGAAAAAGAAATTCTAAGAAGAATGAAAAAAATTAAGGCTTATCTCCCTTGGCTTTAAGGAAATTGATGAATACGACTAACTCCCCCTTAGGCTTTAAAACACTAAGGAACGTATTCTAGATTTCCGGAGTGACATTTAATTACGAAAAATAAAGTCTTCTTTGATGAAAAAACTCCCCCTCAGATAAAATTTCTTCTTTTTCTTAAGGATCTTTTCCTTCTCCCCCTTTGTGATTTTCAAAAAGAAATCGATGGAATGGGAAAAAATAACAAAGTACCTGAAACATTAGTAGCAAAAGGAACGACAAGAACAAATTTAACTAAGTTTGAAATCTCAGGAACAAAGAAAATTAGATACAACAAAAATATCGGATTTAGTTATTTTGGATCTTTTTTCTTCGACATGAGCCCCTTAAGAATAGTCTTGATCTTCTTCAGGTCTTTATGATCTTCTTCAGCTTGCTTCTCTAAGACCACTATTCTTGCACTTTGAGCTTCAATTCATTCTTCCTGGGCTTGAAGTTTTTCTTCCTGAGCTTTGATCTTTTCTTCCTGAACCTTCATCTTCTCTTCAAACTCAATCCGATGATCTCTTTCAAATATCCACTCCTGAGAAATAGAATTTAACATCCCATTCATATCTCTGACTTGTTGAATCCGGAAGTTCTTTTCATCTGTCAGCTTCTCTTCAAAGGAGGAAGTCAGGTCATTTATCTTCTTGTCCTCAGTCTCAAAGGCATCATTGACATTGTCTTGAAACTCATCAAATAATCTCATCTCTTCAACAGTCTTCTTCGACCAATTTTTCATCCTCTTGCAAGATTTTCTATGAGCTTCATATCCAACAAAGAAGGTTTTGAACTGAGCTTCAATGTCAATGCACTTGTCCATAACCATGGATACAGAGTCTGTTTTCTGATTCAAAGCATGTTGGAGCATCTGGCCTCTTGAATCAATACTTGAGATGGTCGAAATGGTTCCCACCAACTTCTTCAAAGACTGAACAACAAAGTCATGCCCCACCGAAGATGACTCCGAATCTGAAACTTTGGTTGGAGAATTTTCATCTTCAATAAGGTCAAGCTTTCTTTTTGAAGTACTACCAACTTCCTTCCTCTTTCTTACTTCTGAGCTCGGAGTATCAGCAAGAATTTGCTTTCCCTTGTCTTTTTCTGGAATTGAATCCTGTTTCGGAGTTCTCTTCTCACTATCAGAAACATGAACAACATTATCTTCCTCATTAGCAACTTCCTGAACACGAACCCCTACGTTTTCCTTCTGAGAAAAATCAAGTAAAAGATGTTAGTCTTGTCCATGATAAGTAACTTCTTCTTCTCCTTTCTCTTCTTCCATTGTTGGAGTAACTAGCTTCGAAGATTCAGCTTCTGAAGTTCGGAGTGATAAGTGTTCTGAAGGTGTCCCCTTGTAATCATCTACTTGTTTCAGCACATCTCCGGTTTCACCACTTCCTTCAGAACCATCTTCTTCTTGTTCCACTTGCTCAACTTGCTCTACTTCCTTAATATTCTTAGCAACATCTTCTTCCAGAGCAACGAAATTTCTTCTTGGAGTCTCAGGTATAGATTCCAAGGAGAAAGATCGCGGAACCGGAATAGTTTCTGAAACCATCTCATTGAATTTCAACAAAGTCTGAGCTACCTCAGCCTCAGACATCTTCTTCTTGAGATTCTTTTCCTTTACTTGTTTTTCAAGCTTATCAGCAGTTCTCTCCTTCAAGGCCTTAGCCTCTGCAGGGTCCAATCCGAACTGCGGATCCCCTTCTTTCCTTTTCTCTTTATCTACTCTCCACTTCGCAACAACTTCATCAGGATAGGATTTCTTCTTCTTTGGTTTTGGAGGTGCGGAATGGACTTCCTTAGACTTAGGATTCTCTTCTTCTACTTCCACTTCTTTCAGCATTCTCTTCCATACTGTCTTAGTGGATTCTGGATCAGCATCTTTCGGAACTGCTTCTCCTTGAGCAGGTAAATCAATAAACTGTCCAGACTCCTTGTCAAAAGCTACAAGAATTCTCTTAAGAGTACCATCGCTCACCATCATAATCTTGAAAACTCTTGGCATAGATTTTCAAGCCTCCTTGAAAGACTCTAGGCACCGAACTATCAACTTCGAGAGGATTTCTGGATACATGATAATCTGAGCTCTCAGATTTCCTTTCTTCAAATTTTCAAGAGTGATAAGAATGTGCTTCAACAAGTTAAACTTCCTCAGATTTATCAAAAAATCTTGGATATATATCTCACTCTTCTTCAAGCAATCTTTGTAACCTTTACTTGGTACGATAAGACCTTGTACCCATAGCTCTAGAATCCGGAAATTTGTAGATAAACTAGAAATCTTCGGAGCCTTGTCATCAACCAGTCCGAGAGTTTCTAATGCTTTTTCCTTGTCAATGCTACCTTTAGAATCCGACAATACATGAGAAACAAACTCAGATTCACCTTCATTATTTAGGCCTACCAAGCTGGCTGCCTTGGCATATGAAAGTTTATAAGTCTTCCCATAAGACTTAAAAGACAATTTGTCCAGAAGAAAAGAAACTGTCTCATAGAATTCAACAAGTAAGTCTGAATACACTTCATCTTGGTTCCCGGGTTTTGACACCGCAACATCTTCCCAACCATTAAGCTTGATATTCTTAGAAATAAGAGAGTCATACTTATTGAAGAAATCCGTATGAACCAGCCTCTCTCTATAAACTAACCACTTAGAGATCAGCTTAGATGAAGACATATCATGAGAAGCTACTTCCACAGACATTCGGATTTGAAAACCTTTGAGAAGATCGGAATGGAGACAACTGAAGTTCGGAACGGCCTTAAAACAGAGAGGCAGAGATTCGGGACATGAGAGCTTGTGAACCGATGTGGGACGAGTATTCGGGTCCCCTTTATATAGGCAATGAGATGACGGTTCAACTTCCTTGGTTGATCTAACGGTTGTGATAAGATGAGATCAGATCTAATGGTTGAAAACCAATTCTCTTGAAAACTTGAATCCGATCATTTTGAGGTTTTTTTTATTAAAAATAGAGAATTAAGAAAAGTATTATCCCAAAAAATAATACAAGAAAATGCCAGCAAGTAAAATATGACTACGAAAACTGTAGTAAGGAAATCATACCTTTCGGATTGGCTTAGGAGGATTATTCATAATGGGTAATATAAAAATGAAAAAAAAACTTTATTATGAGAAGACAGAATTCGCAAAAACTTTACTATGGAAAATAAGCTTAGTACGAAAAACTTATTACGGAACACTCATTACGGAAAACTTAGTACAAAAAAAAAACTTAGTATAGAAAAACTTAATAAAAAAAATTACAAAATTTTGAAAACGGAAAAACAACTTATTATGGATGATTCGGTACAAAAATTTCGTTATGAAAATATCAGTACGAAATTTCCATTCCGGAAATTTTTAATATGAACACTTCCATTCCAGAAGTATTCTGTAAAATTTTAGTTCCGGGAGTTCCATTCCAGAATTGTAGTTCCGAAATGTTTGAAAACAAATTTTGAAAAACTTTGTTAATCTAACAATCAGATGTACTCCCCCTATGAAAAGGAGTTTATTGCTGTAAGGAGATTATTTCAACAGTAAGTTAATTTAGGAGGATTACCTTACGGTTATCATTCCTAACTTCTATTTAACGTATTCAAATCTATCAGAAGGAAACGATTTTGTGAAAATATCAGCAAGTTGATCTTGCGTTCCGATAAACTGAAGAATAATATCTCCTTTAAGTGTGTGATCCCTGAGAAAGTGATGCCTAATATCTATGTTTTTTGCATGGGAGTGATGTGCAGGGTTATTACTAAGGGAAATGGCACTTGTGTTATCACACAAAATTTGAGTTTTGGTAAAACTCAAGCCATAGTCTGTGAGTGTGTGTTGCATCCACGACACTTGAGCACAACAACTTCCAGCTGCTACATATTCAACTTCAGCAGTGGAAAGTGCTACAAGATGTTTCTTCTTGCAGGACCAGGAAACTAATGAATCTCCTAAGAAGTGACAAGTTCCAGATGTACTTTTTCTATCCATTCTACATCCACCAAAGTCAGCATCAGAAAATCTTTTAAGAACAAAATCATTTCCAGAAGTATAAAATAATCCTAGATCCATGGTTCCCTTAAGGTAGCGATAAATTCTTTTTACTGCCTTTAAGTGAGATTCCTTAGGATTGGATTGATATCTTGCACATAAGCATACTGAAAACATTAAGTCTGGTCGACTAACTGTTATGTATAGTAGGCTTAATATCATACCTCTAAAAGATTTTTGATCTAATGGTTTCCCAGCTTCATCAAGATCTAAAGAGTTTGAGGTACCAATGGGAGTACTTATACTCTTAGTGTTCTCATATCCATACTTTTTCAGAAGATCTTTAATATACTTATGTTGAGATATGTAAGTTCCTTCTGGTTTTTGAGAAATTTGAAAACCAAGGAAAAATGTTAACTCACCCATCATACTAATTTCAAACTCAGAATTCATTAGACTTGCAAAGGAGTCAGTCAAAGATTGCTGAGTTGAACCAAATATGATGTCATCAACATAAATTTGAACAATCAAAACATTTTTCTTATCTTTCTTTATAAAAAGAGTTGGATCTGCATTTCCCTTAACATAGTTATTTTGAAGCAAAAATCCAGTGAGTCTATCATACCATGCTCGAGGGGCTTGTTTAAGACCATATAAAGCTTTGGTAAGTCTAAAACCATGATCCGGATGTTTTGTATCTTCAAAGCCAGGAGGTTGTTCAACAAAAACTTCATCTTGAACATAACCGTTAAGAAAAGCACATTTCACATCGATTTGAAAGAGTTTGAAATTAAAGAATGCTGCAATGGCAAGTAGAATACGGATAGATTCAAGTCTAGATACTGGAGCATAGGTTTCTTCATAGTCTATTCCCTCTTGTTGATTATAGCCTTTAGCAACAAGTCTAGCCTTATTTCTTACTATGACTCCATTTTCATCACATTTATTTCTGAAAACCCATTTTACTCCAATAACAGATGTTTCCTTAGGTCTTTCAACCAAGGTCTAGACTTTGTTCCTTTCGAATTCATTTATTTCATATTGCATGGCTTTAATCCAATCATCATCACCTAAAGCTTCATTAGTGCTTTTAGGTTCTAATTGGGAAAGAAATGCTAGATGTTCTAATTCATTTCATAAGGAACTTCTAGTCCTTACAGGTTGATTTACATCACCAATGATACTATCACTGGGATGATTCTTAAGAAACACCTGATTTGGGTTTTGTAAAACCTGTTCATCAACATAGGGTAGAAAGTCTTCTGGGGTAAATGTTTCAGAAGTATCTTCTTGAACAATTTCCTTATCAGAAGGTTCTTCTATCAAAGGTTGATAATCAGTTTTTAAAACAAATCCAAGGAAGAAGGTAGGGATGTTTTAAAAACAAAAGGATCTGGCTCATCAAATTTTACATGTACTATTTCTTCAACAGTACAAGTATTTTTATTAAAAACTATATAAGCCTTAGAAGTTGTGGAATATCCTAAGAAAATCCCTTCATCAGATTTTGGTGTGAATTTATGTAAGTTATATTTAGTATACAAAATGAATACTTTGCAACCAAAAACCATAAAGTAGGATTGTCTAGGTTTTCTACCATTCCATAACTCATAAGGATTTTTATTAATAAAAGGTCTAATCAAAACTCTATTTATAGTATAGCAAGAAGTACTTACAACTTCAGCCCAGAAATGTCTAGCAATAGAATAATCACTCAACATGGTTCTAGTTATCTCTTAAAGAAATCTATTTCTTCTTTCAACTACACCATTCTTTTGAGGAGTTCTAGGTGCTGAAAAATTGTGAGTAATACCTTTATTACTACAAAAAGTTTCAAAATCTGAATTTTGAAATTCTCCTCCATGAAAACTATGAATAGTTTTCAATGGAAGGTTTTTCTCATTTTTAACTTGAGCTCTAAAACTTTTGAAATATGAAAAAGCTTCAAACTTCTTTGCTAGAAAATATACCCAAGTAAATCTAGTGTAATCGTCAACTAGAACAAACACATAGTATTTTCCTCCAATACTTCCAGTTTGTGTTGGACCAAAAAGATCCATGTGCACTAACTGCAATGCATTGGTTGTTGAGACTTCACCGATTGATTTAAAACTAGATTTATGTTCCTTTCCATATTGACAAGGATCACAAACTTTAGAAAAATCAAATCTAAGCTCTGGTAGATCCTTAACTAGTTTCTTCTTAGAGAGTTTACATAGGTTCCTAAGATTACAGTGACCTAGTCTTCTATGCCATAACCAGGAGTGGTCTTCCATTGCACATAGGCAAGGTAAATCTTGGCTTCTGAGGTCTTCTCAGTTTAAGGTGTAAACATTCTCTTGCTTGTTGGCTGAGAGAATAAATTCTTCCTTGGAACTGTGAACTAAACACTTATCATTCCTAAAATTCACAAGGTAACCTTCATCACATAACTGACTTATGCTAATGAGGTTGTGCTTAAGACCTTTAACAAAACGAACATTTGAAATCAAGGTTTTCCCAAGAAGAACAATATTACCAATACCAACAATCTCTCCCTTAGCATTATCTCCGAAAGTTACCTTTCCTCCTTTCGTTTTGATAATATTTTCAAAAAATCTTTTGTTACCAGTCATGTGCCGGGAACATCCACTATCCATGTACCATGTATTATTGCTGGTACATTCTTTGTTTTCCTGAAATCAGAATGAAAATTAGATTTTCGGAATCCAAACTTGTTTGGATCTGAGATTTCCAGACAATAAAATTTTAGGTACCCACATCTTCTTAGAAAAGTAAGCTTTGTGAAATCCTAGAGATTAGGTTTTGTTTAAGGAACAATTCTTTGCCCAATGACCACCACATTGACACTTGGTACAAAATGGGAAACTTTGAGGAACAAAATAATTGTTACTGAAAATAGGTTTTTCATGGGTATAACCAAATCCGGATTTATTTCTTAAAGGTCGTATTTGGGAATACATCTTATCAAAATTTTCCTTACCATGGGTAAAGTTTGATAAACACTTCTTTAAGGAAAAAATTTCGGACTTGAGTCTTAAAACCATGTTTTTATCCTCAAAATCATTAGTTTTCGAACTAGATTTTGGCTCGAAAACATTTTTCAGAGAAATTAATTTTTCTAACTCTTTAGAAAGTTTATTCTTCTCAGAACTTACTTCCTCATGATTTTTTTAAATAATTTCAAAATCAGCATTTTTCTTATTAAGATCTTTAGAAAGATCTGATATCTCTTTTGTAAGAATAGAATTCCTAGAGTTTGCCTTATCACGTTTCTTATTGAGTTTGGAATTCTCAATCTCAAGAAGTTCAGCAAACCTAGAGACTTCTTCATAAGTAGGTAAAGTATTTTCTTCATTAGAAGATGATTCTTCATCAGAAGAGTTATAATACTTACTATCATTAGAATTTAAAGAAACATTGGTCAATGATTCAGCATTTCGTACCTTAGCCATGAAACAATGATTATCAATAGGTAATCTGGCTATAAGACCAAGATTCTTCTGTCATGAAGATTCATAATCAGAAGATTCATCTGAAGAGTCACCACCACTGGCACTCCAGGTGTCATTAGCTTTCAAAACTTTCTTATCTTTAGCTTTGTAATACCTCTTTCTATTCCTGTCTGAATTCCTTTCTTTTCTTTCATTCTTTTTGAGCATAGGGCAATCTGGTCTAATATGTCCAGATCTCTTACATTCATAACAAGTAACTTCTCCATCTTTCTTATCTTTCCTTTCCTTTTTCTTATACTTGGATTGGAAATTTCTTTGGCCAACTATCTTGTTCATCCTTCGAGAAAGATTTGCTAGTTCATTTTCTGAGACTTCACTCTCACTAGATTCGGATTGGAAAATAACTTTCTTAGACTTGGATCTAGTTACTCTCTCAGGAGACTTAGATTTCATCTGATTTGAAGTTGTAGTAAAATCAACAATACCATTTCCATTCTTCTTCTTGATGTTGTCTGCATCTCTCTTCATTATGGTTTCATGTTGTAGAAGAGTTCCAAAAAGCTCATCAAGAGAGATCTGAGTGACCTTCCTGTTCTCATCTATAGCTGTTCTTTTGGATTCCAACTCATTGGGCATAATATCAATTATTTTATCCATAAGAGCTTCATCATCTAAACCTTTTTCTCCCATAGACTGTAGACTGTCGACTATAGTCATGAATCTCTGTTGAACTTTACAGATTGGTTCACCATAAGGAAAATTGAAGCCATGATATTCAGCTCAAAGCATAGCTCTTCTAGTCTCAATCACTTTAGAAGTCCCAAAGTGTGTAAACTCTAACTTCTTCCAGATACAGTTAGCTGCTTCACAAGAAGAAATTTGGCTATATATATTTTTAGTCATTGAACATAGTAGAGTATTACGTACCTTATAGTTGAGTTGATATTCCTGCTTTTCCTGGTTAGTAAAAGTTCTAACTTCCTTTTCAGGAATTTTATAATCACCAGTAAGCATAACAAAATTATCTACTCCAATGTTAATAACAAAAGTCTTCATGCGATCTCTCCAGTACTCATAGTCATTACCATCAAATATTGGTGGTCTTGTAGGATTTAGATTATCAATCGAACCAACATTAATTCCTGCCATACTAGAAACCTTCGACACACAAACTTGTTAGTAGAAAAAGATTCGTAATAACAATGTTTGGATTGGAAATTTTTGGAATAGAAAAGTTTGGAATGGAAACGTGAGCAAGAAAAACTTATTCTTAAGTATAAGTATTTCAGAGACCTCCTTTGATACCAATTGTAGGATCGAAATAATGATGTAGATGCTCAATTTACAAGAGGGGGGGGGGGTGAATTGTATACTTTAAAAATTCCTTTGAAACCTATAAAGTTAGTTACAAATAACTATGTTTTCCTTAAGTAAAGGAAAGGGATATGTTTAACAAAGTTAAACTAAGAAAATTCACAACACCTCTAACACCGAATCCAAACATGGAAACAGATTCCGAAAGTAGGTTCCGAAAAAAAAATGGTTCCAGAAATTGAACCTTAACAAAAGATACAATATGAGATTTTACCTTAAAGCGTATAGAATCTAAATGAAATAGAGTACAAGTAAGGAAGTATAAGAAAGTTATACTTTCCTTATATTACAAAATGCAGCGGAACTTAAACAAGTAGTTAAACTACAAGTAACAAGATAATATTCTTTTAACCCAAAGAGAAGGGTATCCAACAACCTTGGATAAAGGTCCCTTGATTTATACTTTCAAGCAAGTCTGTCTTACCCACACCAGGGTAAGCCCTCGATACGAAGATCGGAGTCTCTGTCTTGCTATCCCCGCAAGCCCTCAACTTCAAGGTAGTTGGTAACCTATGTCTTCCTCGGCAAGGAAGCCCTCAAACTTCAATGTAGTCGGCACCTCTGTCTTCCTATCCCCGGAAGTCCTCGAATGTAATCACCAACATTCGGAGTCGCACGAAGCTTTGAGAGTTAATAAGAGCCTCTCTCTCTAGAAATCACTTCAACAATGTAATCACATGAGTCGAAGATCAGTCAGCCTTTCAGCACCGAGCTCTTTCAAATGAGCTCCTATTTATAGGGAAGGTCGGCTCCTTCTCCAACGGTCATATTTTCCTTAAAGATCGGAGGGACCTGTACACGTGTCACTTAGACAACGGTTATTTTATAACAAAATAGACGACATCGTTTTATAACAAAAAAAGTGTAACAGAATGTACGACATCGTTTTAATTCTAACTCAAAAGTTCGGAATGAAAGCTTCAGAGTGAAGATTCGGAGTGTAATGGAAATAATAAAGAGTAGACAGATTATAGATGTGTAAGAAGAATAAAAGTTCATAGTCTAACCAAAATATTTTTTGGATTCGTAATTAATTCAGAGTGAATAAAACAAATATAATTAGATTCTGTTTAATAGGTGAATTCGTAATGAGAATTCGAAATGGGAATTCATCATCAGAATTCGTAATGGGAATTCTTCATCAGAATTTGTAATGAGAATTCTTCATTGGAATTCGTAATGATAATTATTCATTGGAATTTTTAATGAGAATTATTCTTCATAATTCGTAATGAGAGTTCTTCTTCAGAATTCGTAATGAGAATTAATCATTAGAATTCATATTGAGAATTCATTATCGAACTTCATAAGAATTCGTATCCTGAATCTGGAATAGAACTTAGTCAGAGTTCATATTCGGAATTCG
This sequence comes from Viscum album, assembly GCA_963277665.1. Classification (NCBI taxonomy): domain Eukaryota; kingdom Viridiplantae; phylum Streptophyta; class Magnoliopsida; order Santalales; family Viscaceae; genus Viscum; species Viscum album. The sequence continues at coordinate 28,110,960 of OY728135.1, read as the reverse complement.
GAATGAAACATCCTTATAGTTCTTATCCAGAATCCGAATCCTAAAACAGAATGCTTCGTATAAAAGTTTCAATGATCTTGAGAAAATAGAAATGAATCCGAATCTCATTGTTAAGAAAAATATGGATGAAAATAAGATAAGGATAATTTTTCTTATAAAAGAGATTTTCATTAAGAAAGCAATTTTCCTTATAAAAGCAAATTTCCTTAAGAAAGCAATTTTCCTTAAGAAAGCAATTTTCCTAAAAGTAAGGTGTTTGTGATTTTCAAAAATAAGAAGGAATGGAAAAGTCATAAGGAAAACCTTATTGAATCAACAACTACTATAGGAAACCAAAAATTTCACAAGACCACATGGCCTTATAACCCTATCTATCTAACTAATAAGGTGTAACATGAAAACATTCCATAGTTACCCCACTACTAAACAGTAAGGCTTACTCTCATATAGATAACTTATAATCTTTATAAACTCTCTTGATAGAACAAATGGAGGTGATCACAAAAAAACCAGAACATGAGTAAAATATAAATAATTTAAAAAAACCAACACCTCGCTTCCTATATCCTCACACGAAAAAGTACTTTTCAAATTCATGTATAAGTATTTCATAATATGAGGTATCAATATAAAATAACCCCGAAAAGTATCAAAATCCACCATGGGAAAAAGATACCATGGAAAAAATAACAATCAAACTGTGTTCAATGATGGTCTCATAAATTTATAAAATCACTTTACTTAAAGTTCCAACTAGTCATTCTCAAGGAGGTTCAGAATCCAATACATTTCCATGAAATTTTAAAACCACATTTCAAATTGTCTTTGAAACCCATTGATCAAAATTAAATTTCAATTCCAATTTAGAAATAAAATAATTTCCAAGAATTTCTTTTAAATATAATACTCCCCTATTAAAAACATGTCAAGGGGTTCTATTCACCCTTTCATAAAACTATGCTTCATTTTTAAAAAATGATCATACCAAATTCAAGACCCAATGGTCTTAAAGATCAAAAATAAAGTAAACCCCTATACATTTTAAAAAATAAAAATTTAAATCACGAGACACCCATTCCTAAAATGGAACATAAATAAAATAATCTTTTAAAAACATTTAAATACATTTACAAAATCCTCACTACCATTTTAACAAACACCTGGAACATAATATAATTCCATTCCACGATTTTAAACCATTTCAAATCCATTTAAAACCCCAAAAGGTCATGTCAAACAATTATAATTCTATAATAATATAATTTTAAAACTCTTGATGCAGTTAAATAGTGGAACTCATGTATTATTACAAGAACATTTTATATTTCATGTCTATTCCAGGTGAAAAATACCTTTGAAAACCATAACAGTTCTACCATTAGCCTATAATATGCTTTTAAATTCATAATAATTCAATTTAAAAAAGAATAAAATTTTATTATATGTATTAAAAGGTAATTACAAAAAACACCAACTCGTTTTAAGTAGAATCATACAAAACATCTCACCTTTTAAGAATATTTCATTAATGATCCAAGAGACACCACATTAACCCTAAACAACACAAATCCTCATTATTAAAACCCCTCAAAATACTAATCCAAACTGAAATAATGGTCAGGGTGTGAATGTTTTCTAAAAACTAATAACAATTTGGAGGGAAGAATGTATGAGATTATTGGATTGACAAATAATGCTTACCCACTTAAAATTCAATGAATAATGAGTGAGGATTTGAAGAGGGGAGAGGAATGTGATCCACCATGCACACCAAAATTCTAATGAACCTAAGAGATGAACATATGGGGAAAATAATAACTCAAGGAGGATATTATAATGTAAAATTCACTTTTATTTGAATTATGGATAGGACACATTGTTTGGCTACATGGTATTCCAAACTATGTTTCAACAATGTGGATAAAACTACGTAAGAATAACAACCCCACATAGTTAGGAAAAATGGTATAAAAGCATGTTCCAATAAGGAAACCCATATAATAAAAAACATTATCCCCACACATAATCAACTCATATATTTTCTTATAATATTGTTAATTATGTGCACCAATCCCTAGACCTAAATAAGAATCACAAGGTTTCTCTTGGGAATCACATGATTTGGGCTGAAACTTGCACTACCCAAAGGCGTTAATCATGCTCTATACAGAGTAATAGTGAAATGTTGGTGTCACAATTCTCCCCTCCATGTTAGTTTTTCTTCTAAAAATTCCCTTTTCAATATTTTGGTACTATTGGAAGTAAAGTAAAAAAACCACACATTCCCTCACAAAAAAGAGACAAGGGTTTGAAAAAACTATAGGATCCAAAAATCCTAGGGACCTCAAACCTCACCCATTATCCAAAACAACTTATAACATTGTTACCCAACATGAGAATCCTTGGGTATGAGTCAACTATAATAATCTAAAAATCAACTCTAAATGAATTGGTATCGAAGGAGTTTCACCCAACTATTTAGAATTAAATTAAAATATGAAGCACTAAATAACTTCTCCTACATCCAGAGTGTCACCAAGGAAACTATGATTCCTAAAAACCATAAGGGATTCCATAAGATTCCATTAAACAATAACATACACAATAAATATCACCTTAAAAAGTAATAATGATCCATGAACCAGCTTTATGACCCCATATCCAATGAAATCCAAGATCATATTACCATGTCTCTAAAACAATCTACAACCATTACATCCAAAATAATCAAATGTCAAGAGACAGGGTTTCCAAAACCACCATGTCTCAAAAAATGAAAACCATTTAGTGACCAAATACATTCCTCAAATAAGGTAATTATGTACAATTTGCCCTTATATAAAATAATGAGAGAAAAAGGGTGAAATAAGACATCATTCCTAGGTTACCCTTTTACTGTAAACAAAAATGGATTCAAAATAACACAGGCCATTACATAACATTATTTGGCTCCATGGATGACCAAGCCACCCAAATCCCAAACCCATGGTAATTCCATGTCCAAAAAAAATCTCATGCATAACTCCGACCACAAATACAACATCACCACAAACAACCATACAGTGCACAAAACAATGACGTATGAATACATCACAAACATACAACACTCAAAAAAGAGAAACCCAATAAAAAAAATGAAATCCTCCATTAGGCTACATGGATCTAAAATCATCAAGAAAAATTCCTCAAAATAGACTATCACCTGAAACCCAAGGATGTCCGACCTCATCAATTCATCTAACTTACTAACAAAAGATCACCTAGACTATTCTACAAACCAGAACCAAAAGCTAACACACAACTACCACACCATTTAATGGGGACAAAGTCCCTTTTCAATCCTATAATAGTCTAAGAAAAAAGGGGGGATAAGTACCCCTATAGGGAAAAAAATACCATTATCAATACCTTTATGAGAGGCATATTTTATATATAATGAATCAAAAACATAATCCTGTCCTGTTTCCCAAATAAAATCAACCGAAACCAACATAAATGAAAGAAAAAAACCAAAAACGTATATCAATCATGGAAACTCACATGATGAATTCCTACTACCTTGAAAATCATTACATTCCTGAGAGAAAAAAATTATATTACAAAATGAATATACTTCCAAAATCACTCAACCATTTGAAAACACCCCACTTAAATTAAAATTCCCAATTCCCTAAGGTATTTTAAAACATTTAACCCAAATTTAAGAATATAAAATTCAATTATTAAATGAGAAATCAACTTTATGGTCTTAAATATTATTCATTAAAACATTTATAACATTCACTATTTCATTTTAATTAAATGAAAATAATAACTTTTTAATGAACACCTGAATGGGTTCAAAATTACTTAATAATCAAACACATATTGGTTTTAAAACCAAAAAAATAAATTTATTTCATAATAAAACAAAAAACATTAGGGTAAAACATGATAAAAACAATTCTGAAATATCAATGCCTCTTTACAAACAATATTAAAGGATTAATTTCCATAATAAAATGCTTTCATGAAATCCAAACCCACGTGTAGATATAATAATTGAGTCTTATTTTGAAACTAAAACCCAATTTATATGAAAACAAAATTTTTTACAATAAAAAATTTATACAAATATCACACTAGAAGTAGGAACACCTCACATTCAAGGAAAATATAATCAAAATGAGAAGTATCTCATAAAAAAAACCTCATGTCATCCCTCTTAATTTTTAATTTCTCATGAGTGGTCTAAAACACAAGTAAAATGGGATGAAACACAATACTTTATGTATCCACATGGTTTGATGGAATTTGTTTTAGTATTATAAAAATTCATATACAATTCAAAATATTGATCATTTGGTCTCTTATTAGTTAATTATGTCATTCATGAAAACCTCAATCCATTTATCCACTTATTATTACCATTCCAAAAAAACCAAAATAAACCCCAATGAAACGTAAACCATTCTAGGAGTAACAAAACACCACCTACACTAAATAAAATGAAAATTTGAATTCATAATTGAAACTCCACTTCCCATTTTAACATAGGTTCTTCCAAAAAGGGTGTTGATCAATATCCCACTCACAAATAAACTGTCAAGTCCCAAAAAATGTCTAAAATAGATTTTACCATGAAACCCCCATATAACAAAATAGGGAACACAAGATCCTATGTATCCATTGATTAACCTAGTCTCTTATGCAATTTTTAATGAATAATCTCAAGAAACCATCCAAATTGGAACTCGATCTAGCTCCATACTAGTTTGAATGGGGTTATTGATCCCCATGGGCTGGAAACTAGTGAATGGGAATCATGAAACACACTTTTTTTAAATGGTTCTCTCATTATATCAATATAAACAAACAAATAGTAAAACAATAATACATCAAAACTTATCATATCTTTTAAACATCCATAAATGGATAAAATAAATAAATAAATACATCCTGGAAATATATACATGACATCCCATTACAAAATATGATTAAAAATATCAAAATAAATTAAGTGAGGAACAAAACCTAAATGACACTAACATTGTAACTAGCGACCCCCATCACTTTTCGCATCCCACTAATCCATTCATGGAAAAACATATACCAAACAACTGAACCCTGTCTATGCACTAAAATGTGTAGAGGATCTCTATAGTAATTCCCTAAAAATTATTGTAAGTCTCCACCCACCAAGACTATGGAAACCCTTCATAACATAGTTCATAAAATTATTTTTTCAAACAAAATATATTAAAAAAAATTCACATGATTTAAAAACACAAGTGTAATAACAAGAATCATACACATTTTAAAACAAAAATACATTTTAAAAAACAATAATGGTAAATGATATTCATAAATCATTTGACACCTAAAAAATAGGGCCTTTAAACCCCATGAAAACTAAAAAACAATATTTAACCATCATTAGAATATTTTTTAAAATTTAATTTTTCATAAACAACTTCATGAAAGAAATATTTATTAAAAATTCTTTAAAAAATAAACAAAACATCTTTTCTTTTTAAAACACACTTTCAAAACATTTTAAAATAACTCATTTTAATGAAAACCAAATCACACTCTAAGTTGTACATAAATCACACATTGGCACCATGTCATCAAGGAAATAGAATCCAAGAAAACAACTAAGAAATTATTACATAAAATAAATAAAGTTAGGGGATGAAATTTAATGATGAAAGAAAATCCCTTAAAAAATACTATCAGAAGGAACACAACATCATTGGAATCCTTCTAAAGATTTAGTAATAAAGAATTGAACTGGTGATAAGATCCTAGGATGACACTACTAATTCTATCTATATCCCTAATAGTCCCATCAGACTAAATTTATGTAAACCCCTTGTGATATCATATTCTATCACATTACCCAAAAGGTTATTAGCTCTCATGACCTACTACCCCTATCAATCTTGTTAATGAGGTGTAGCTTTGAAAATTTTCCATGTTGTCCCAATATTTTACACTAGTTATTTCTCTTACACATGTCAACCTTTATATTTCTATGATTCCTATGAAAAGGAAAATAGGAGTAGTAATAAACCAAGAATCACATATTCTATATAAAACTCATTTTAAATAACCCACACCTAACTTCGAACATCCTCGCATGAAGGTGATCCTTTCATATATATGAATATGTATTTCATAAAATGATTCATGAATATAATACATCCCCTATTGGGATCATACGACGAAGGGACTACTGCCTGCAGATAGAGCCATGGCCTACCCATCAACGTGTCGTTGGTGGTGTCGTGAGAGACGAACATGAACTTGGTGTTGGAAATTAAGCCACTGAACTGAGTCTTCAGTTGGATCTTGCCGACTGGAGTTTTCTCGGTCCTATCGTATCCCTGGATTCTGAGGTCAGAATGAGTTAAATCATCTTCAGACAGACCCAGCTTTCGTAGTGTCCGAGTCGGAATTAGGTTGATTCTAGAACCCGTGTCAACGAGGCAAAATCAGATTTCCACACCATTAAAGTGGCCAGTGATGTACAACGGGTGAATATGCCCCAATATAGAAGGGTCCTCATCTTCACCGGAGAACGAGATAACCGCCTGACATCCGGCGTTCTCAATTGCCTCGGCATGGAAGGCTTCTTCAGCTGCTACCTCCATCTCAAACTGGGAGGGGGGGGGGCTCCTTAGGGCCTTGATAAGTGCTTCATGCATTTCAGACGATAGGAAAAGGGAATAAATGATATAAAGCCTTGCTGGAATGCCGACCAGGTGCTTCAGTACATCGTACATTCGTGCCAAGAGCGAACCTCTGCTTACAAGAGGTCGTTCTGTAGATGGAGGCACAGCGGGTCCTGTCGGTTGAACCGGCGGTTGGATAGTAATGGGCGCATCCTGCTGCCTACTAGTTGAATCCTAGAGAGTTGTTTCCGGACTAGGATCAGATATCAGAGACTGGCTTGTAGCCGGGCAAGACTGACTATGATATGGACGAGGCAGCTCTTCCTAATCTAGTAGCACAAACGGCGGTGGAGGTAGAGCTAAGGGTGTCAGATGGGGTTGCGCGTGCTGAGCACTGTGCTGAGCCTACTGTCTGGTCTCAGTAGCGTGCAGGGCCTGGCTGATAGTACCGACTAACGTGCCTCGACCACCGGCTTGGTTGCAGTTCAGCTGACGTTGACGTCAGCTAGAAATGTTAGGGGTGTTCGCCTGGCGTTCCCTCTCGTCGGGGGTCATATAAGGATTTACCAGCTCCACGATGATAACCGAAGCGTACCCCTGGCTGTCACTCGACGAGTCATCCACTACCGGGTGGATTCTGGGAGGAATCCCCATTTCAGTGGGGCATAAATTCACCAAGAGCGCGGGATGACGACGACACTGGCGGAGCGCGTTGTTTCTTCTTGCGTCGTCACTGCTTGCCCTTTTGGGAAGAGGTCGACTATGAAGGCGATGCGAGGTACTGGCTACTCCACCTGAAGGTTCCGACTGCTTCAGGAATGCCCGGACGATACCATGGGCACGGATGATAGTTTTTTGAGCCATCCAGTCATCGTATTTCTGGGACCCACGACTGGGAACCTGTTACCACTCCCCTTTGCTGTCACTATAGATCTCTGGCCCTGCAAAGACACCTGCTACTTGTGTTGGTGATGGGACCAACCTGACTATGTTATTGTTGACCTGGTCTTGAAGCCAGTCATTAAACACATAACATTGCTTGAGGGTGTTCCCCAGAATCCGATGATAAGGACAATTGTTGGGGTGATCGGTGAGATTTTCCTCCACCGGCCTTCTGTACTCGGGTAGGCGCATAATCCCTTGCTCTAGAGCACTTCGGAAGTAGCAAGGGACCTGACTTTCGTTAAACGAATAATTCTGGTGCCTTCTTTTCAGATAGGGGGCCCTGGGCGCCTGGCCCTAACGAGGGGTTCAGAGGGGCCTTCCGAGGAGGCGGTGCCTGATTGTCTCGCCTAGGTGGAGGTGGCGCATTGTGCGGGGGAACCTGTCGATTCTGAGGCGGTCGCTGCTGGGCCGGAGCCTATGCTTGAGGTGGAGGACCTCTGCGGGGTTGTGGGGATGGTGCCGCTGGCAGTAATTCCAGCTTCCGGGGGGCTTCTATTTGGGCCACCGCGGTGGGTTCGGCTCTGGCAGTCCTCCTGGCTGGGATCATAGGGGGAAATGAACGTTCCTGACTAGCCTGTTGCAGAGCCTCCTCAAGTCGCTGAGCCTTATATGAGAAATCCCATACACTTCTAGGGTAGTTCTGGGTGATCAGGGAAGGTACCAGCTCCTTTTAAACGTTCCCTACACACATCGTCTGTAATTTCTGCTGAGTCAATAAAAAATCGAGAGAGTATGTAAGTCCCTTCCACCGGGCGATGAAATCTGTGACTCGCTCACCAGGCCTTCGATTTCACTTGAAGAGGTCTACAATGCGGGTCTTCCACGTGGTGGAGCTGAACTGTTATAGGAACTGCCGGAGGAGATCCTCCCAGCCGGTCACTGATCCGATAGGGAGCTGGTTGTACCAGACGAATGCGGGACCTTCCAATGTTTGCACAAAACATCGGAGCTTGGCGGATTTTTTCTGGGCCGAGGTCCCCAACATGGGGCCAAACCTGGAAGAAAAATGGGCCAAGTGCTGTGGCGGCTCCCCTTTCCCATTGAAGGGCGAGAAAGTGGGGTTCTCAAAACCCGGGGGTGCGGGCATATCATCCACCCACCCGGGATATGGCTTGGCATCTGGTGGGACTGCCACCTTCCGCGATTCCAATGCTTCGAGGCGGGCGATGAGTGCTGCTATAAGATCATCCGGGTGGGGGTCCCTGTCTTGACGGGGATCCCTAATCATGAGTGCGTTTCCAGGTTCATCGACACGATAGATGGCTCCGGCGGCTCATGGAGCGACTGGCGGAACGACTTGTGGGGTGACTGGGGGAACCCAGACTGGATTCTTCAGATTTCCCCGTCATTCAGGAGGGTTCGGCGAGACGTATCGCGCCCTCTTGCCGTAAGTTCCAACTTCTACCCTGTCTGCGGAAGTAGCATGATCAGGGTTGTCCGGAGGCATCTCACCAGGGGGAAATTATTCCTGCCCCTACTGCCCTGGCTTGGGATTACCATAGTCAGACCGCCGCTCTACAGCACGCTCGGCGGAGAGTTTGTCAACCAGCCTCTTCTTCTCAGCAAGCTGCTAGTGTAACGTGGCCTTCTCGGGATCTTTGTCCATCTTCTATACAGAGGCAGACAGGTCGGAGTACATGATAGTTACGACGTGCTCCTTACCCATACTGGAATTTCGACTGAGTACCAGCGACTCGGTGGGTACAGGGAGGCCAAGAAGGTTCATCTGCTGATGGTTAACCCTTCCTGATGGGTCCAGCAGTGGCGGTACGCCCTCAGGGGGTAAGTCTCCATCGAGAAACTCAATATCTTCTTCCTTGTACACTACGTCATTCATGTGGACTGTGACCCCTCTCGAGGACATGTCCTCAATGTCGCATAACGAACCAGGATGCAGTCGGATAGGACTGAAGAGGAGGGAGGCATAATATCCCCAGACACGGACTTGCACATAGGGTGTAGCTTCCCTGATGACTCTGTGGAGTACTTTGAAACTCTGAACACATTTCTATTGAAGGGTGTTCTGACGGCCTGGTGACTCAGGGTGCTGGGCCACATGGAGTGCGGCCAAATCGATCAGGCGGCATTGCTCGCCAATTTCTTCAAAGTGCTCTCGACTTCTGGGGTACATCACCTGCTCGTAACGAAGGCGGAAGTGTGTCGCCCATAGGGTTTGGAAAAACCACCCTAGCTCTTCTCGGGTAAAGGACTCGGGTGCGCAAAAGTTCGGCGCCGACGTCGGCCAGAACTCCCTCGGGAAGTGATCCGCTGCGAGAATGCTGCAGAAGCTCCTGGGTTTGGATTCGGGGTCTGGCCCTATATTTCCCCACTCATCAACTGGGGGAGGCTGAGGGACCGGTACTGGTACCAAGGCGGACCGTTGGGACAACAAACTTGGCAGTGGAGAATACGTTGAACGAGCTGACTGACCACCGAATTCTGGGCCATCCTCCGAAGAGTGAGGTGATCTGACCATGATATAATGATATGATGGGATTATAGCCACAGCCTCAGGTGCATGAGTCGCGGTCACCGGAAATGTGTTATGACGTTCCTCTACCATCGTTGTTCCCCAAAACAGCTCCCCGTAATCCCTGGTAGAGGTAGAGGGCGATTCTAGTGACAATTGTGGTGTTTTAATGGTTGGGACCTGCGGAATTTACACGATTTCTTCCTCCTATATATACATGCGGAGAGAGGTGGGAATCTGGTGGACCTCACATTCTGGGTGAATGAGGCCGAAACGCCTAGTTCCTGCCCCAGACTTTGATGTAGAGGAGCGGGGAGAAGGTTCCATCACTAAGTCACATTCCGCTTCAGAATCCGAGAAACTGGCAGGTCTGATATCCACCCGGGCCTTCCCAGGACTCTTCTTGTGGCGGCGACAACCTGCTCTTCTACCCCGGGATGGCTCCTCGGGACAGGGTTGATTCCCAGTATGTAGTCTTGGGGTGCCGCTGGCGCTATGGTGGAGAGGGATCCCGCTTGAGGTGGCCGGGGTGCGAGGGGAACCAGGGAAAATGTCGAAGGGTACATGGGGAGGACTTCCATGGACATCACCCATGTGGGTGGAGGCTCAGTTGGAATCGGCAGGAGCATGGGGAGGTCCCCCATGGTCAATGCGGGCGGAGCGAGGCTGACCTTCACTCCTCAAGTAGTTGGGGCAAGGATGACCTTCTCCCGTTGCAGAGAGGGCGTAGGGAGAACCCCCACGTTGGAGAACTACCGGATGGATAATGCCTTCAGATCGGCGGTCGGGGGCAGGAGGAGGCACTCCATACCCTGTATAGTCGGCACGAGAGAGGTTTTCGCACCGATCCTCACTGCCGCAGGGCAGGTCTTCCTTCGAGATGGGGGTACCATGAGGCATATTTATGTGACGAACTTCATATCGGGGAAAACCCACACTCGATGGAATGTTGGTACGGAGAGGAACTTCGCATGGAGTGACGTTACCGCGGATTGGTTTGTGGCAATCATCGCTAGGGTCTGCGACCCCGAGGGTTAACCCAGCCTGTCTGTGGGGCGGCTGAGGCCTCGATCCCGGTCAGGTGAAGGAGTGCCCCTGCTTAGTGTATGCAGGAACTCCATGATGTACGTCAGCGGTGGCTTGGGCCACAGTAGTTTTTGACGTCGATGTATATTGGAGAGCGTCCTCAGCCCGGGCCCAGCGCTGACGTCGGGTTAGACGAGCTGGTGCAGGTGGTGCAGGGGCATAGCCTACCTATTCTTCCTACGATGTCGGATGACGGGGTTGACGCGGCCGAATGGGAGCCCGCGCCTGGAGCCCTTGGATCGGGACTCTGAGCGGGTCGAGCCAGACATCACCCGTCTCATCAGCATAAGGCGAGGAGTCGTCGAGACGTTCTGGGGACAGGCTCCCGAAACGATTGAACGTTGGGGTGGGGAGCAAGGGATCCCTGCACGGCCTATTTGGGTGGCGTTGACGGCGGGGCCTGGATGCCTCCAGGTCCAGGCGGGCCATATCCCGATTTGGGATGACCCCTTCCTCCTCGGACCTGCGTACAAGGTTGTTCATCACCCTTCACTGGATGATCTCTGATGGGGAGAGGGGACGTGGGCATCGCGTATTCACAGATATAGAGGCCGTCATGGTGACAGTGGAGCCACACAAGGCGCATGTGCCGGTATTTCCCCTGCCCCTGTGTAGGCGCGCGGGCGGTGATCGCGTCTCCATAGGAGCAACCTGGTTTCTGAGAAACGAAGAGATCAACTCATCAACACTCCGAGGAAAAGGGTTAACAACCAGTGCCCTAGAATCATTCCCTTCTCCACATATGTAAGAATGATCCACGCCAACACGTTGTAGAACGGAATGTTCCACGTTCTACTGCCCCAGCTTCTAGTGAGTTTCACGCCAGGCCCGCCATTTGCCTAGTGGGACCCGGCGCCGGATATCTGGATCTGGTGACACGTCAATCTAATGGTGTCTCGAACGCTACTAATCTCCACATTGAGGAGAATACCTTCATTTCGGGTTCACCATTTCTATTTCGGACGCTTTCTGCCGGGGCGTGTGCATCCGTCTGTGGCGGACGCGCTGATGTTGCCCCGTATTCCCGCATTCCAAAGGCGGGCGGCATTCGTTCCATGTTCAGGTACGTCTGCTCATTGATCAAAATGGGATGATGGGATGTTGATTCTTCCTTCCATGGATTCCTCCTAAGAACTCGTCACCTAGTCCGGGTCTCCCTTATCGATTTAATACATTGTTCGTGAAAGTCTTCCCAGTGCCATGTTTCCATGGACGCCGGTTAATTAAGCTTCTTCTTTCAGGACATTCCAAAGGGTCTGGTCAGGGCAGCAACCTTCAGTCGGGGGAGTAGTGACGTCGAGGCATCAGTAGCGTGTTTGGATGCTGGGGAACTGGCATGTCTATCTTTTATCCCTTTTCATTGGGCTTCTTGAGGGCGTAGAAGCCCGAGGTATCCCACATCGATCGTGGGGATTTATATGCCATATACATATACCTGAGGTTCTCTTCAGCTTCCTGTTTTTAACACAGGGTATGCCACAGGTCTAACATCCAGCGGAGACGGATCAATCCGATCAGAGCATTAGCTAGAATTGATCGGATTGAGGAATTTCCCTTGAAGGGGCGCTGATACCGGGATCAACCCACGAGCAGCTTTCTGAATGTTTTGAAGAGGAGCGGAACGACATAATCTCACCGGGATGTGACAGTCCGGTTGAGAATCTAGGTGGATGATGGATGGGTGAATGAAGTTGAGGGGGAATATCAAGGGACCATCACAAGGGCGATTGTGAAGTTGGGCTTGAGCCTTGAAGAGGCCTCCTACATATCCCTGTGGCAGGGAATCAAAGTCTGCGTAGTTCAGAACGGTGTCGGCAGACCAACGCAAAGGTGGACCTTGGTCCGATGGATGATGGGCATGAACCTCTTGGAGGCTTCCTACATACCATTCCATGACATGGATCAATGACCTCGTATTTCAAAGGGTTTCATCAGTGAACTGACATGAAAGTAGACCTAGGGGTCCACTAGTGGTGGGCTTGAACCTCGTGAAGGCTTCCTACGTACCATGCCTTGACATGGATCAATGTCCTCGTAGTTCGGTTGGGTCACAACGGCTTACCGTCGGACTGTAATACAGTTTAACGTCATGTTGGACGAGAGCGAACCCTGACGTGAATAAATGACGGGCGAGGGGCTTGAACCTCATGGAGGATTCCTACGTACCATTCCTTGACATGGATCAAAGACCACGTAGTACAAAATGGTGTGGGTGTTGGCGAACCGACGTGAGGAAGGGACCTTGGTACGATGGGAGATGGGCTTGAAACTCGTGGAGGCTTCCTACGTACCATGCCTTGACATGGATCAAAGACCTCATAGTTCAAAGGGTGCTTCGTCGGTGAACTGACGTGAAGGTGGACCTTTGTCCGATGGATGGTGGGCTTGAGCCTCAGGGTGGATTCCTACGTACCATGCCTTGACATGGACCAAAGTCCTCGTAGTTCGGGTTGATGAGTCACAATGGTTTGCCGTTGGACAGGGATGTAGTTTAACATCTCACGGGACGAAGGTGGAACGTGACGTGAATGAATGATGGGTGGGCTTCATCCTCGTTGAGGCTTCCTACGTACCATGCCTTGACATGGATCAAATACCTTGTAGTTCAAATGAAAAATATGGGGTTGAACCTTGTGTAGGCTTCCTACGTACCATGCCTTGACATGGGTCAATGACCTCGTAGTTCAAATGGTGGAATACAGTTTAACGTCATGCGGGACGGTGGTGAACCAACGTGAATGAGGTCAGAACGACCGGGTGGTGGGCTTGAACCTCATAGAGGCTTCCTACGTACCACGCCTTGACATGGATCAAAGTCCTCGTAGTTCGGTTGGGCGTGCAGTTTAACATCATGCTGGAAAAGGGCATATAGTTTAATGTAATTCTGGACGAGGTGTTGTCATGGCCAATACTTACTCTAAGCCCACGTGATTCGTGCTCGGTGTGAGAAACAAGAGGCAGCAGATACCTGACGATCACGCCGCGAAGGGTGCATCTGTGAGAAGCAAAGAGGGGGTTACGCATTAGGCGGCCCATGGTTCCAGGACTTACTCCAGGATGGAGGCCCGAAGTGTGGCATAGCGCAGTGAAAGAGGGATTTGGGACCAATGATGGGAGGTGCCTCATTCCCTGTCATGCCCTCCACTGACCTTGGCAGTGGGGATGTACAGAGATCCAGGGGTGCAACCTTCCGCAAGAGGGGCTAGGGGCTTACACCAAGGTGGTTTCCCTTCTCCCATGGACATACGCTACTCCGAGAAGGAGGATATCGTCCCTTGGGGAGGGGGTGACCCCGTCTCTGTGGAGACGAGTGGCGTAAATAATGTCCAAGATGGGGGGACCCTGCGTGCGAAGCACGGGGCCATATCACAGTTTAACGTCATGTGTTGAGGACGAGGTTCTTGGCTGTTTAACGTCATGCAGCTCGGACGAGGTGGGTTTACTCCGCACCCCTAGGACTTACAAAACTTATACCTATTGCTCCTTGGGGGAGGTAAGGTACCAGTAAGGCCGTGGTTAAGGGGGGTTTTAGAGAGAACCATCGAGGGGTCCATGTTAGCGTGGCTATGAGAAAAAGAAATAGCCGTTAGCGTGCCTATGTGAAGAATCATTAGGTGAAGCAACACTACGAGTGGTGTTGTCTGTGGGACTTTGAAATCACATCGTGCAAACCTGGAGGTCATCACGGGAAGAGGAATTGCTAAGCAGAGGAGTGTTCTTCGCAAAGTGGAGTGCCTTGGCCTTAGCATGGGGAGGAGGTGTGGATGGGGGGTGCTTCGCAAAGTGGAATAGTGTTCACGGAGCACTGCCTCGTGAAGCAAGGTGCCGCGAGGAAGTGTGCTTCGCGACAGGTAGCGATCCTGCCTTAGCATGGAGATCACTAGTACATGATGGGTGTTCTGCGAAGCATAAACACTCCGCGGCTGCCCGGGATCCCTTGGGAATCCCCCTCCTTCGCGAACACCCTTGAGATTCGCAAAGGGCATCCCTCTCAGAAGAGGGGCTCAAAACGAGACAATGCGAAGGCGTCACACGAAGTAGAATTACCTCGCGGAGCTCATGATTCCCAGGGAAAAGGGTGCTTCGCGATTCAGGAGAGGAGAAGCCGAAAGGTCGGATTTTCCCCCTTCTGGGCTCAGGGGGAATCCAGTATTTATAGGCAAGGGGCGCCACGAAGCAGAACTCACACGGCGTGAAGGGGCAGAGGTTTCTTCGCAGCGGGCTCACGAACGTCAGGCCGCTCGTGGAGAGGTACCACCTCCGGTGCTTCGCGGTGGGATCACGAATGTCAAATTCGTTCGCGGAGAGGTACCACCTCCAGTTCTTCGCGGTGGGCTCGTGAACGTCAAATTCGTTCGCGGAGAGGTACCGCCTCCGGTGCTTCGCGTCAAATTTGTTCGCGGAGACGTATCACCTTCGGTGCTTCAAGGCGGGCTCGCGAACGTCAAATTCGTTCGCGAAGAGGTACCGCCTCCGGTGCTTCTCAGCGGGCTCGCAAACGTCAAATTCGTTCGCGGAGAGGTACCGCCTCCATTGCTTCGCGGGACCATGATGCTCGGGGGTGCTTCGCATCGGTGCTTCATAAGGCAGCAGGCGGGGCTTCTTTTTTGCTCCTCCCTTCTGTGCAATATTTTGGCGCCAACAATATGGTAGACATTTACTGAGAAATTTTTATCACTGCTTATGCATATGTGTACCTCGCATTACTTTTTATATTTCACACTCTAATTTTATATGAAATTTTAGCTAACTTTTTCTTGTCCTATTTGAATGTTAGGGAATGTTTGATGATTTCCTATAGATTTGATAAACTCACCCCTGCATATGTATCCCGATGTATATGTAATTTTTTTTAACCATGCTATTGGTAAGGTACAGGTATTTCACATTACTATTGTAATATTATGGTTCTAAAATCATGTTATTCATATTTGGATCTTTGAGATGTCTTATTGAGGAGTCCATTACAGTTCTAGATTGGTGATTGGTTTCTCTTTGTGTTTTTGGGTATTTCATTGATGTGGACTTATTGGTTTATATTTTCTTACAGTAACTCCCATGTTGGTTCTAGTATTCAAGTTTATTAGATTTATCAATATTTTTAAATAATGAATAATGTTCATTATATCCCACTGGTTTATCTATTTTAGGATACATTGTATGCAATGTAAGATCACCCCTAGGATATTTTCATTCCTTTGTCATTTATTACCAATTTTTGGTGACCATGGGATGACACTTCCGGTTAGCAGCACATCGGTCTTTCCCAAGAAAATGGTCTAGGTTTGGGTGCTGCAATTGTTATCAATTTGGTATAGTCTTTCAGTCAGGATTATAGGAGTGGTGATAAGATATGTTGAGAAAGTAAATATATGTATAAAAAATTTCATCTCACATCTTTATACTAAGATACATTTCACTAGGGTTGTCCGGGTATGTAAGATTTGGAAAACACTTTTAAGAATATAATCACCTCATACTCATGGTTTTAACTGATGAGAGTCCCATATCATCCCTTATAATTACACTTCCAACTAGTACTACATCATTCACAAGATATTTTATGATGCTACTTGTTATTTTTTGGTATATGGTGAAAGAAATGTTATTAAAATTTTATGTATGACTGAGTGGTATTTTACTAAAACTATAGATATGATTCCACTAGTCAAGAGGATAAGGAACCAACAAGAGGATGGTAATGAGTACATGGTTACCTCAGAACCCCGGGTGAACCAATAGCTTGTCAGAATAATTATTGATACTTTCTAAGCTGTTGAAAAACATGATCCACCAAAGGAAACACATAATGTGGATTGATTACTCTAATTAAATGGAAGAACCCACCAATCATTTAGGGTGACTTAGGAACTGAGGAAGAGGGAGAATGTATAGCAAGGATAAGAAGAATAGTTTATTCCTTAAGAGCCCCAACTAAAATAAAATTGAATCTTACTGTGTATATACGCAAGGTTGTGGCATGAAAATGGTGCGACCAAGGTGTTCAAACTAAATTCAATCAATTCCTATCTTGTGATAGAAATGTGTAATTTTTTAAAATTTATTCTACCCTCATTCCTTTGGAGTGTCTTGATCAAAAAACATCATCCAAATGAAGCATATAAACCTATCAATTTCAGAATATGTAACCCATTTTCCACACGTTTATCATTTTACAACAGTATTTGAAGCTAGTGGATCATTCAAGAAATGAATGTTTGTACATTGTTTTTTTAACATTGATTCTTAAGTGGTTATATTCTAAATCAAGGACTAAAAATACATGGTGAAAAGAGGATCTAGTGGTAGAGAAATCCATTGATGGAAATGTCAATGGGGGAAAAAATTACCCTCATGGACATATCTAGGAACTCAAATGTAGGGAACATTTACAAAGAAGAGAATTACTCCATGGTTAGAATAGTTCCATTTAACTAATCCACCAGGTCAATTACTTTCCCTCCAATCCATGAAACCAAACCTGTTGTTTTTTATGTGGTTCATTATAAAATATGAATATCGAATTCATGAAACCACCTCAACACTATCATAATTTGGGTCAGAAGGGGCATCTCAGATTCCATTGTAGAAATCTACTAAATTCAATGTATGGTGGTGGTTCTACAGTGTCCCATGTATCTAATTATCAACCTTGATGATCTCATTATAGCAGTTATCACCCTCCATTTCACCTAGAAATGGGGATTTCATAGGAGTCCTTATTCATGGATTGTTTCCATCTTATTTATTTATGGAACTATAAACACCCAACAGTTCTGTATCTAAAGAGTCCTTCTTTTAAAAGATATAATATCATTAGGTATTTTGATACAAAATACTTAAGAACTCACATTGGTCAAAATTATGGGAAGTCAGGCTCATAACACCTTTTTGAGGGGAATTATTTCCTACTCATGGACTACCTCGAAGATTTAGGTTATGTTCACAAATCCTCAATAATTTACCAAGTACAACATTAGTTTTCATTGTAATTTAGCAATCGATTATTAATGAGTATAGAAATGATGAATCGTCTATATGTATATGAGTTTCTTCATCAATAGATACATATGTATATATTCAAGGTTCTCCATCAATGGTATCCTATTATACATTAGTTATGGATTCTTTGGTCTTTCTTATGACTATTCTAGTTTTAAATCCACATAGTGGGAAAATATGTAATTTATTACCATCCAGGTAGACTAGAGGTATTCCTCTGGATTTTATTGTTATCTAGGTTATCTAAACAGTTATATTGGAGTTTAATATCATTAAGGATGATGGAAGTTGTTTTTATTTTTGGATTGAACCCATAGATAGGCTACGAACATATCCTTGTGAAAGGAATCAGAACCCACGTAGTTTGGGTGTGGGACTTATTCTAGAGAATATTGGGGCACTTGGGAGGGATGTGAACATCCATGTTGAATTATACCCTACTTGGAATCTTTCACAGAAAGGACAAGGTTGGTTTCGTTGGTTGGGTTTTAACCTTAGGGAGGCTTTATATACAAATTATTTGGATAGGAATAAAACCCCATGTAGTTCGACAAATCACATAGTAGAGTATGTTCCTTTTAGGGAATTGAGTTTCATATTACTCCAGAAAAGGATAACATTGTAGTAGGGTTAATGAGGGATGTACTAACTCATCAAGATTTAGGGAGCTTAACTTAGGGCTTGCTCCTAATGAGGATTCCCATATTAATGGAATTATGACCGAGGTTAAATACTAGGGAGGATTCCCCTTGAAAGGGTGGGGGGTCTTTGATTGGGACTAACCCCTAAGGAGGGTGTCCATTGAGATCAGGCCTTAGGTATACATCCTATGTATCCATGTTAGAGTGTGAATTGGAGTTATTTTTGTTCAAAAGGGTAGAATTTGCAAATTTTGTGTTCATCAAAAAATTATAAACCCACGTGACTCATGATTGGTATGAGAAAAAAGAGGATGTTGATGCTTCAACAAAGGCACATGATTTTCCCCTTTTTCTGGTGGAAGAGGATGGGATGAGTTCCCAGAGGGAAATAGAATGGTCTTTGAGTGGACCAATATCCTCACTTTTTTTATTTCTAGGATAGTCACATTTGGTGGTCTATCTTGACATGTCTTGGGAGGTGGTAGAGAGGAGCAATACTGCAACCTCCTACATGAAAGGATAGGGGTTAAACTAGGATGGATGACATAAAATTGGACTTTTAGTGGGAGGAGGATATCATTACATGTGTCAAATGAAAATTAAAGTGTGATCCTCACTCTTCTTAATAGGAACTGAAGGCTCTGGGTCTTAGAGATGAGAAGGGTAGGATTGAGTCATATCCCTAGAATTTGAGTCTGGGAATTACTCAACAATATCCCTAAGGTAAGGGTCCACATAAACATAGATATAAAAACCTATATATGTTCTGAGGACCATTAATTCCTTATAGAACAAATATGGGAAGACACTAACCATTGGAAAACAAACCCAAATGGGAGACACACTGATGTGTTTTTTACAAATATTTGTTAAATCATAAGGTCTTGGTGGAGGTTTCAACATGGTCCTTTTCATACAAGGGAGCCAAGGAAGGAGATTCCCTACTATATGTGGATTAGAATTGTGCTTAAAGGGTATCCTACTTAGGTCTTGGGAGTAGGTACCTGGTGTCGGTGTGTCACGTAGGTGTACTGTGTAGGTTCTAGGAGTGACTGGAAAGTGCATGACATGGAAATTTTAGCCTATAAAATCAAAATATTACATAGGATAGGGAGTACCAGGACTAAAAAACATGGGTGTCGTTTTAACCTAAGCAACCTGAGTGTTCTTTGATGTCCTTGGAAGAGTCTTGTATAGGTCTTTTCTTAAGAGAAAGACCTTTTTTAGGTGACTTCTTCTTATGGAAGGAGGGTCCTCGAACATGTATCTTGTACTTTAGATCCTTAAGGGAACTTGACCACACATATCCATTTTAATTCTCTATTATCTCTTGTTTTATAGATCTACCTGATAAAATTTGATAGACCTGGGTGAAGGGTATACATAATGGGAGCTTCAAGAGTTCTTCCAAGTCTTTCAGTTGTAAAAATGGGGATCCCAAGGGTACTATTTATAGGCAAGGAGAGGACATGGTAGATGGAAGTTTTTAGCCTAGTTCATGTCCATAACTCTACAATATAGATACCCTACATAGGGGTGTAAAATATATACATCTGAGTAGGTCCCCCAGTGTAGTCGCTACACATTTTGGTTGTACTGGCTGTAGCTAACTGAGCCTTCTTGTGCGTAGGTATGCCAGATAGGTCCCTTTAACCGTATTTCACTACTTCCTTTAAATTTATTTGTCAATTTAAGATATCCAAAGTTATTTTCATAATATTATTTCTTTCCATTATTTAAAAAAGGCGATTCACCAAAATCCCCCCATTAGGATTGGATCTGACTGAAAAAAGAGTGTCTAGTCCTAAGGAAAGAGTATGGGGAAAATATTATGGAGAATTAATGTTGGATCATATAGGCTATCAGTGTAGCTTTCCTACATTTCTTGTTAGCATAGGATGTTTGGCATAGTTCAGAAACATAGGCCAGTGGCATAGGCTAGTGGTTCCAATAAATACCCTAATGCCTTTTTCGTTTTCTTTATCTGCACTTTTGGATTTCTTCTCTCACTTTGTAGTTCATCTGTCCATATCCATTGTGTTGTGTTCTCACAAAGGTCATTTGAAAATTTTTCAATGTATATCCACCTGATAAACAAAGCTACGCAGAGTCATTTTGTCGAAGGATTTTTGTGGAAGGAACTCTTTAAGGGACCTGCATCGAGTACCATATTGAAGAACCTACATGGGGTACCTCATTGAAGGAGATGGAAAAAATTGTCCTATAGCAAAAAAAATATTGAATTCTTCTAATTTAAAATTTTTAGCTTTTCAAAAGTCAGTATTCTTACTTATGAAGGAAATTTTGTGATTTTCTTGCTGGTTTATAAATGCATACCCTCAAGATAGAAAGCCAAGAAGCTATTAAACATCAAAAAAATGATGAAAGTTGTTGGACCGG
Organism: Viscum album; assembly: GCA_963277665.1. Lineage (NCBI taxonomy): Eukaryota > Viridiplantae > Streptophyta > Magnoliopsida > Santalales > Viscaceae > Viscum > Viscum album. The sequence continues at coordinate 28,089,760 of OY728135.1, read as the reverse complement.
ACTGTTATGATGTTGTTTAGAGTACTCATCCTGAATTAAAGAAAGGCTTGATTATATATCAACACGAATATCCACGAAGTAACCGTCTTCCTCTTTATAGGAAAGGGATTCAATAGGATGGTCATTGTCTAGCATATAAGATATATTTTCCAAATAATTGGTTTTTAAACACCTTAACTATCATTGTATGAATATTACAATGGAGGGTGTCCTTGTTCATGAGGGAACAACCCCTATTGGATGCATCTTACATCACAGTGGTTCTACTCTCGATATGAAGGATCATTGTGTAGATCCAAGGCCAAATTTATATGATGCAATATTTCATTCATAAAAAATAGATCAATCTAGTGGCCGGAAAGAAGACTGGGATCTGCTCTCTAGAAGAGAAGTAAGGACTGAATAGATGTGGGAATTTTTTGTATGCCATACTTGTGATGAGTTTAGGAAAGATCTATATGATGTTCACATTTATGAAGATATATGGTTTGGATATACTTATGTTTAAAAAAAGGACATCATTCCTGAATTACTGAGCTGTTGGAGTCTGCAAACAAATTCTTTCCATTTGATACATGATGAGTTAATCATTAGTTTGTGGGATGTCTACCAAATATTTGGAGCTACCATTCTTGGGGAGATGTATGATGAATTCATTCTACCAAAAAAACATGGGATGAAACTTAGAGGATTCCACCATTGGGTTATGAACTATTGAAAATAGAAAAGGATCTGTATAAACAAAAATATATATATATTCATCACAAGGCTAATATTCATGCTGAAACATGGAATGGATCTTTCAAAGAACCACCCTGGAGAAGGTTCATACATGAAGATGTCCTACAATTTTCCCAAATACAGATAATCAGGATGATTTAGGAATGTTTTTGTCCATATTGGAGAAGGATGATTACAAGCATTGGTGTTACAAGGTTAATCCTATGATTGATGCAAAGGTACAATTAGCTGTCTTCCTCACCATGTGTCTAAGCATTTATTTTCTCCTAGTCCATGAGTAAGATGGCAACGAATGTCCTTGATATTTTTTCATTTTAGCCAAGTTGGTAGAGGGAAAATATATCAGGTTTTTTTTGAGAAAAACTGATATCATTAGTGACGAATATCAGCAGACGTACAAATAAAAAGCCACAAAGGAAAATTGTCCATCCAGAGCTGGTTGGCCTCGAAGGGGCCTGATATTGCCAACTAGTGGGCTACATTGTTTCCATCTCTTTTGGAAAAGGAGAAGGTGCAGAATGAAAAGCATTGGAAGAGAGAGATAATTCTCCAGATAATGAGGCCAAAATACTGGAGTCTGCCGTTGTTGTGGTTAATGGCATCGATCACGGTGAGGCAGTCAGATTCAATGCAAATATCAACCCACCCACATTCCAAATCCAGCATCAATGATACCAGGATAGAGTAAGCCTCAGCAATAGCAGTTTCCCAAAAGTCCGGATGTGATTCATACTTTGCTACGATGATTTTCCCCAGATGATTTCGGGCCAGGAGACCGAGGGAGACAAGTCCATTCTTTGGGAAAGACGCGTCCACGTTGATCTTAAGAACACCTTCCATTGGGGGGTTCCAATGTTGGGGGCAGGAGGGGGAGCATCAGGAATTTGATGTCCATTGTGGTTATTCCATCCCTCGATCCATGAGGTCACCCGTTCAATCCATAATTTAGGAGGTTTATGCCTGTCGTGGAAAAACAGCATCGTTACGCCGTACCCAGATGATCCAGGCTAGGGTGCAGAATGACCCTGCCTTTGCCGCTGAGAGAGAGGAGCACCATCGTACCAGGAGAGCGGGGAGGTCAGAAGCTATATCCAGTGATGCATCTGGGTTTGGGTCCCATTTATTCCAGATTTCCTTAGCTTTCGGGCAGTGAATGATGGCATGCAAGGGGGTCTCTGAGATGTTCAGAAAAAACGGGAAGTATGCGACATTGGACATATGTCGGTATGTGAGAAGGCTCATTGTTGGGAGGGTGCCCATGCAGACCTTCCACCAAAACTGGAATATTTTTTGGGGTACATTGAGCTTCCAAAGAAATTTCTATGGGCACTCGTTCCGGTCGGTTGGGTGGTTTCCAAGAGAAAGCCTGTATCCGGATCTCACCGTGTATTCGCCAGATATTTCATTGCACTAGAAGAGATGGTCAGGGCCTGCGTCAGGGACCCAGGGGATGCTTAAGATAATTCTTTGGTCTCTTTAATTAAACCATTCAACAATCTTATCCACACACCACCCCATTCCTTGGTCGGAAAGGAGGCTTTTGACAGTGGCGTCCTCAAAGCCTGGTTGTGCATGGGATGTAGCCTGCATACCTACCATATCAATCATCCATGGGTCAGACCATATGTTGACAGATGATCCATCCCCAATACTGCTTCCCACTTCTTTTTTCAAGAGATTTTGGGCCCCCAAATGCTTCTCCAAAGGAAGCTAGGACGCGGGATAAGTGAGGAAACCTGGAAGTCCATCTGGGGAAAGTACTTAGATCATAATACCCGCGCACAGTGGGATGATGGATGGTTAATAAGGCGCCATCCTTGCATGGACAATGGTGCATCGTTAAAGAGAATAAGATTCTGGAATCCCATCCCTCCCTCAATCTTGGGGATGCAAAGTTTCTCCCAGACCATCCAGTGGGGTCTATTTCTTCCATCGTTTTTCCCCCACCAGAAGTTGGTTGTGCATGTATGGATCTGGTTGATGATGGCCACTGGGAGATTAAATAGAGACATAAAATAGCATGGGATAGACTAGATGACAGATTTAATGAGGGTCTCCTTGCCTGATTTTGAGATTCTTTTTGGGGTCCAGCCTTGAAATTTCTTCTCAATCCTGTCCACAAGAGATGCAAAAATTTCTTTTTTGGACCGGCCAATTACCGTGGGTAGCCCGAGATACTTTTGGTGTTTTTCAACCATATGTATGCCAAATGCTGCACAGATTTCATCTCTCTTGAGGCGAGTCACCCCTGCACTGAAGGAGATTTCTGATTTTCCGTGATTGATTGAGTGTCCAGACGCCCTCTCGTACTGGTGGATCTCATGGCTGATCACCTGACATTCATTAATAGTTTCTCTGGAGAAGAGGAGGTAGTCATTGGAGAAAAAAAGGTGTGACACTAGTTTACTTACGTGACAGACCTTTTCCCCATGAATAGTTTTAGCAGATGCAGCCCTGGATAAAAGGTTAGAGAAGACATCAGCCACCAAGATGAAGAGAAAAGGGGAGAGGGGATCTCCCTGACCATGCCGCGGGATGGCACAAATCCTTGAGTGAGCTCCCCATTGACCCGGATTCTGAATGAGACGGTCGAGATGCATTGCATTATCATATCTGTAGGGTTGTATACCCTCTTATTAGAAAGAATCCATCTCTACTTATTGAATTTATACAATGGGATGGCTCCATTTATACTTCAATAACCATTCCAGGCATTGTAGGGTTGTATTTTAGGAATGTTTTGTTCATATGTGGTGCTGAATTCAGATACAGAACCCAAAAGCCGATTAAATCTAGTTGTACAAAAATTTTATAGGATATAGCCTTTAAAAATGAATCTTGATGAGTTGCTCAGAAAACTAAATGCATTGGGATAATTAAGCATCATTCCTTTTGGTATCCCACAAAATTGAATATTTGTTTATGATGGTAATGAATGTAATTATGAGATAAAGGTGTATATGCTAGAATATATGGATAGTGTATTATCAACTAGGATTGATGGAGAAATCATCTGTGAAGATTATGTCCCATATAGGGTTTCTCTCCAGATCAAATGTCTTCAACAATCAAGCACGGTGCCTCCCACATATGTTAGGCATGAGAATAATCCAATGGTAGCCTAAAAATTTTAGATTCCAATGGATTTAAATACATCCAAAATGTTGATTACCCTGCCTCTATCAGATGCATTAATTGTATAGATTTTCGATATGATAAAGTTTGGATTTCATCATAACCTTAGGGGGTTTAACAAAAGTCATTCATTGGGTAGATTCCACAACAACTGTTGTTTGTAGAAATAATGAAAAAAAATCTAAAACCAAAGGTGATGAAGAGGATTTACAGGCTTCAGATTCATAAACATTTATTCAAAGAAAATATACCTTGAAGACTAAGGCTAGAGAGACAACACCTCCAGCACCAAGGAGATATAGTCTTTGTCATCAAAAAGTGGTTTCCATATCATCTGTGGATTCTTCTGAAGAGATAGTATTTAAGAGACCTTCCAATATGGGGGTGTTGAATTTTATCTGATGAAAGTTACCTCAGAACCTAGTTATATAAAACCTTTAGAAATCCAGTACTTGGAAATTATGACCCGTGATATTAAGGATGAATGGATATTTATCTCATATGGTCTTCGAACTCTAGAGTTAGGAGATGTTAAAGAACCCTATGATTTTCATCTGAACAATAATATGGATGATGTAGGGAATTATATGACGGATAAGTATATTTTCATTTATGAAATAGATGACCATGAACCAGCCTCAAAATGATTCTTCGAAATGATGGATTGAGGTATATGTGAAGCGGTAATTTTTCACCCTGAATAGGAGTGGGATGTTTTTGTAATACTGATAATGTATAATTCTATCTTCTTTCTATTTTTTATCTTTTATTCATCATCACTAATTTTGATGAGATTTTATTTTTAAACTTGAATTTATCAAAGGAACTTCAAGAATAGTTTCTGAGTTACCAATGTTTAAACATACAGGCACTCCCATTAACACATTGGATGAAACCCCATGGTCTCTAGGACTTTTTCAAGGAGGAAGAACTATGGTGGAGGTAATAGAAAAAGAAAATAATTTGTCGTTACCTCAGGTATCCCATTCTAAGTGTAGTACAATCTCTCTATTTTCTTATAAAAGGAAGTGCGAGGGGCATTATATTTTGTCCGAAAAATATATAAAAATGAGTATTCACATTTTCATCTTGTATTAAAACAAATTTAACACACTTTCTCACCTTATTCCTCCCTTTTCAGGATCTATATAACTTTCATCCCTTAGTGGAGCTGGTAATACTTCTTCAAGAATTAAGAAGGACACCATAGGGAAAGTACATAATCATGTTGATGAATCTGTTATTTTAACAGATTAGACATCAAAGGATGTGACCTCAACTCATCCTACTTATATTGTGAGGGATAAGGGTTTTGGTAATGTTAAATCAATTTTTTATGGGTATCGTATGTTGTTTTTAATGTTATCCTCTACATAATAAGTCAGAACTATTTCCTATATTATAGGATCCTTTAGTAGTTAATGTTGGTGTTCACGTTGCTCCTAAAGGGATGAACAAGGATCCTAGACAGTCTAAGGATGGTGGTGGTGTTGATCCAAACTCAACAAGGCCTAATATCAGCGTACTGGTGGAAGAGATGGTGGAGAGAAACATCATCGAAGTCCATGCAGGTGTTGATCAATATTTTTTGGATACCCAAACTATTTAGGATGCTATAAATTATTAATCCATATATTATGAAATGATGTATTATCTTAAAAAAATTGATTTTCCAGGTTCCATCTAAGAGTTTTGGGGTTTCAATGAGGAATTTAAAGGACGTAAGTTATCATTCATTCATTTATCATACATATTTTTTCTTCTTTTGTATTATATTTCACATCAATGTTTAGCTTACGAAGCTTTGTCTATAGAGAATTTTGTAAAGAACCTTCATGAATGGGAAATTCCACTCTATCCTACTTCTACTGATGTCAGTGAAATAAAGTCTAAGAATACATAATTAGCAGATACTCCAAAGCCTCTTATCACTGAAACCAAGTAATCTCAGGAGAATGAAACTTCCCAAGAAGTAGTCATTCAGGCTTCTGAAATAGAGAATGTTAGGGAAGAATACATTCAACCTACTAGTTTACTAATGGGTAAATGTCACCGGCTATCTTGTTCAAGTTATTTTCTTGATAATATATCAATCATAATAATGATTTTATTCATTATCTAGGATTATTAACTACTTTGTATAGGTCCGAGGGTGGAGCTTCTATAATGGATTCACCTCTTTAAGTGATTTGGTTCCATAAATTATTACTCATGGTAGTGACTCATATTCAGATATAGAATTACAAGTTTCTCTTGGTATCACATATAGACAGACATGGAGGATCATTTTGAAAATGATATATGAGAAGCCTTTGGAAGAACTTCCCTCACATTTTGGCTGAGTTTCAGCACTATTTTGCATACTAGTATTTGGTATATTTGATTATCAGCAATTTATAATGTATTGATAGATACTGATCTCTAGAAGGAACAAGATTATAAACATTAGAAAGACCTTGAATAGGACAAACTACTTACCAATGTTGTTGGTTTTCAAGCTATAGGATCCCAGGAAGAGGCCAATCATAAGGAAAAGTTTCCATCCTTAAATCAAAAAATCATGGAGCAAGCTGTTAAAGTGGTACACCTTCATCATGTATTATTGAGGTTTCTGTAATAGTTAGAAGATTATCAAGAGGGACATTTATAACTTCATCAATAATTAGGAGAGGTTTAGTTTCAAAGGTTGAATAATATTGGGACTGTTGTGGATGAACTTCATAAAGATAAGAAGGATGAAGCTGGTCAGTTAGATAAGATTCAATAAGAGTTTGATAGAGCTCAAGAATCTATTCAATAAATAAAGGTTCATGATGAATTATTTTTGTAATATAAGACAGAGATAATCAATTCAGTGGATGTTCTTATGATTTTTCTACATAAATGAAAAGTATTTTGGTCTCCAATAATATATGTATTCAAACATGATATTTCCTGTAATCATGATTTCAATGATTAACTTTATAAAAACACATATTCATACCAGTAAATCATAATTACAAAGTAGGGGTTGGAGGTGCTCTAATTTTTACCTAATACAAATGGGCCTAGTGATCGTAGTTTGAATATTTTAAGGGTCATATGGAAAACCCTACAAACATAATGTCTTTTGTGTCATCAAAATAATTTTTTCCTAATCTCGATACAGAGGAGACATAGCGGGTGATACTTGTTTTTTTCTTAGGATTCCATTTTTGGGTTTTCAGCCTAAATTATTTTATTCTTGTTGACTTTTTATTTCTCGATATTTCCAAAACCATATAATATAGGTCTCACGAGATGAGACTTGAATTTTTTACAGAGTTCCCTTTCAGGGATTTTATCCTGGTGAGTACTATGTATCTTTTTTTGGTAGTTTAAATTCATTCATGTCATACTAATAAGTCTACTGATTTAGGATAAATAGATTTTACCATGAATTTTGAGATTATAACCAAATAAATGTTTGATGGTTGAGGAAGACCTCGATATTCCTCTTATATTTCCGAGGGTGATCTTGAGCCATGATTTTTATGGTCACAATATCTAAAACATGATGTATAAGAATAGAGGAGGTGTCTCATGAGAATGAAGTTACCTCCATTTGAAAAACTTTTAATTATATTTTGTTATTCAAGTCCATCTTGGGCACATACTTCATAGTCAAGTAATGGTATCATTATGCCAACAATCCCGTTATGTAGGTGACATATTCAAGGACAACTGGGGCACATACGACATTGTTAGGTAAAGTATATCTCAAGAATCATGTCATTCTATTACCGATATACAAAGGGGTTTATGATTTGGATATCTTAAGACCATAGTGGGTGGCTTTTACACGGAAAGATGCCTGAGAAGAAAGTGGCCATCTGTGATGACATAGGCCATGAATGGGGAAACTACTCCAACATGAAATTTTTGAATGAAAGATGGTATATTTATTAGAAAAGGGAATTCTGATATTTTTATGTCTAGTTTAAATTAGTACAGGATGGAAATTAGGGTAATTATGATAATATTTTATGCTATTTAAATTCATGAAGTAATGAAATTATAGGGGATTTAATTTAATGACATTAGCTCTGACCAAGGATTTGATGGTTCTCCAATTAATGGTAATTTTTCTGGAAACTTGCTACCATATTCAGGTATGTAATGGGAGAATTTTAAGTAGTGATTTAGGGATTCTTAGATTCTATGAATGTTATGGGGAAAGGGATAATGGAATTAGAGGATGTATTTTACAAGAACAAAGTTATAGCCATTTAGAAAAACCGTTATGGGGGATATATTGTGTTGGGCAAACTAGGGAATGTTTTGCATAGTCAAACAGTGGAATCCTTAGGCTGACAAGCCTATTATGTTGGTGAATTTTATTTAAGGCCAACTGGGGCTCATACTACATAGTCAAATAAATGATCTCTCAATATTTTTAACATTGAATTACTAAAAGACAATGAAAGTTAATAGATATTAAGGTTTCTCCAAACAAAATGTTTGGTTTATGGAGAAAAGTGACTAAACAAAGAATGGGTAATTCAAGTCATCATTCCTATATAATAAGGAAAATTATTTTTTTATTAAGTTATGACCCTAATGTAGGAAGTATGGTTCCTATAGTTTTTGGTCATACGACTATGACCATAATATTATGGAAATAATGGATGATATATGTTGTTGAATGGAGCAAGGTTATTCCAATATGCTTTGACCATTTATAGAGGGAACATGTAAACCATGGTCTTGGAGACTTTCAAGTAAATTGACAGGTTTGGGTCAAATACATAAAGGATGATGAATTTAAATTATAGGTTCATGTATACCATCGTTGAAGCCTAATGGGATAGAAGAGGCTTTTCCAAAGAACAAATTTACCACAATTTGACAAACCTGTTATAGGGGTTGTATTATGATGGTCCATTTAAGGCATGTCAACATAGCCAAATAGTGGAATCCTTTGGCTGGCATACCCATTATGTGTGCAAATTTTATGCAAGGCAGACTGAGGAACATTATACATAGTTAGGAAAAAGATCTCTCATGTATTAGGAATTCGGTCACTAGAAGCCGAGGAAAGATTATGAAGATCTGAATGTATTCAAAATTAGGAGTATGACATGGGAAAGGGGAATTGTCCAATATATAATTGATGTTTTGGACCAATAATGACCATGATTAAGGATTACCTTATAGATCTGACTCATTTGTATAAAAAGGGGATATCTCTTATTTCCATGATGGGTTCTCTAAGGAGAGGGTCAAAAATAAAAGATCATGTATATATTTTTATCGTATATAGGATAGGGGTAATTCTTTTTATCCCATGGATGGGACTAGGATTTGAGGACTAAATTTTACTATGTATCGTAGAAGGGTGAGAATCAAGGCATAAAGAGTTCTTTGAATACTATGGATTTTAAGGTCATGTGCTGAGAACTCTATCCATGTAGTTTAACATCTTACAGTGAGGACATTGAATTACCTAACATGAAGGGGAAGGGTGGATTTATGATGTTATATGTCATGAGAATAGGATAGTAGACATGAAGTTTAACATCTTGCGGTAAGGACTCAAAATGTCATAAGACAATGCGAATGAACCAAGGCATGAGGCCCAAGAGTCACTACATATCATGTCAAAGAAATAACCAAGCCATAAAAAGTTGTAAAATATAGGGGTTCATGTATAAAGTGAGAACCCATATTGGACATCCCTATGTAGATCTAACTCATACATGAGAGATTATAGGCTTCTACATGTTTTAATATGGCTGGGATCATGATTAAAGAACTGGATATCACTATGTATCTCATATGGGTGAGAATATAGCCATACATAATTCATGAAGCATTGTGTTGATTAACATCATGTGTTGAGGAAATGGGTGATTTTGTTGTGAAAAAAAAAGATATTGTGGCTAGACCATGGAATAAAACCCAGATTTCACTACGTATCTTGTTGGAGCAAGAATCAATCCATTTGTAGTTTGTAAAGGAAGGTTCCTCGTTCTAATTTAATTCAAAAGTGGGATAATTAGAGTTTTTAATTGCATCATGTAGTGTATGGGCCCAAGATTGAAAGTCTAGGCATCACTACATATCTCATATGGATGAGAATCAAGTCCCACATAGTTGTTGATAAGGTTCCTCATGTAGATTTGATCCATCCATAGAGAATGGGATATATTTTTATTTATTTGCAACTGGACCCAAGATAGTAGATCTAGGTGTCACTATGTATCTCATAGGGATGAGAATCAAGCCATTCGTAGTTCTTGATTTTCCTTACTGTTTGACGTCATTATATAAGGAAAAAAGATGTACTAATGTGAAAAGAAGGACATGTTATGGTTGTACCATGGGATAGAACCTGGGTGTCACTCTTTATCTCATAATAATGACAATCAAGACATATGTAGTTTTTGAAATATTCCATATGCAAGGTTAATCCATACACACATGGAATAAAGGGGACATTTTTTATATTGTGGTTGGGTCCAAGAATGAGGATCATGGAATCACTACATATCTCATTGGGATGAGAATCAAGCCACACATATTTCTTGAAGATGATTCCCCATACCAACTAGGTTTTGATGTGAGGAAGGAAGTTTTTTTTAATTTTCATGGTTGGGCTCGAGATTAGAGATCTGAGAATCACTATGTATCTCACTGGCATGAGAATCAAGACACATTTAGTTACTGAAATGTTTTTCCATGTCAAATGAGTTTTCTATTTGGGAAATATGATTTTAATATATTCTCGAATAATTCTTGGGCTCAAGACACAAGATGGTACGAGAACCACGATATATTTTATAGAAGAGTGATATGTATGAAATCATCTTATATATTGGAAAAGAGGAAATATTTTTTAAAGTAGTGGTTGGGATCAGGATTGGAGATCTGGGTGTCACTAATGATATCCTGAAAATTAGAATCAATGCACGCGTAGTTATTATTGAAAAGATATTCCCTATGCATATTTGATACGTACACACAAGGTATAAATGAGATATTTATCAAGGCTAGGCCCTAGATTGGAAATCTAGGTGTCACTATGTACCACATTGGAATGATAATCAAGACATACATAGTTCTCAAAGATGATCTATATGAATATCTAATTCAAACATAGGGAGAAATGGGACTCAAGAGCCACTAGCGAGTGACAAATGATATGAGTAATGTTTATACATAGAAGATACTCGTTTTGAGAGACCACAAGGAATATCAATTCATGGTATCTTGGAGTATTTATTAACATCAAATAATGTATATGTTAACAATATATTTTAATGTCATGGGGTGATGACAAATGATGTCGTGTAGTTTAACATCATGCGACAAGTATGAAGATGCTATATAGTTTAATGCCATACAACAAGGAAATACATGGTGTTATGCAGTTTAACGTCCTAAAGATAAGATAGAAGATTCTATGTAGTTTAACATCATGAAAATAGGATATACTATGTGTGTTTACCAAAATTATTTCTTTAGGAACCCTGCATTGGTTGTAGTTGTAATGAGTTCTCCATCCATTGAGATTATAGAGTAAGAACCATTAGAGTAGACCTTACGTACAGAGTAAGGTCCCTCCCATTTTGGATAAAGATTTAGAGGCTTCTTTCATGGGGTCATTGGAGTTCTGAGGACCAATACCAATTCTACATGAGTAATTTAATCATAGAGAACATTCTTGTTGAAGGGTCGTGCAATTCAATTCTGATAGACATCCAGGTGATGCAAGGTATGCAGTCTATTTTCGTCCAATCAAACTAGCTAATGCAATAATTTGTGAGACTGCTCATATATAGATTACTGACCACATATGGAAGCATTGAGTGATGGAAATTTAACCTCAATGGGGAATAATAGTTCTATTTCTTGCACCAATGAGTATTGGGTTGACCATGTTGTAGTACGGGTAGTACTCTGATAAGCTCATAAAGCATACAAGATCTTATCAGGCCAAGAATTGTTTTCTTTATCCACCATATTATGTAGTATGTTTGAAATATTCTTGTTGAATGACTATATCTAACCATAGGATGGTACGTGATAGTAGGATGAATGGTTGGAATTGATATTGTGATACTAATAAATATTCTTTACCTTAGTAGAATATAAATTGGTACTGTTATCCATCAATATGGTAAGAGAGGAACTAAATCTAGTAATTATATTTTTTTGAAAAAGCTAACAATTATTCTGGATTTGAAATATTTAAGAGGTATTAATTCATCCCCTTTGGGGAAGAAATCAGTAGCACTAAGGATATACTTGAACTGATTAGCTGTATTTGGAGGATCATGTCCTACAATATCCATTCCCTAGGTAGAATGTGGTTATGTGTATTTGGATGTATGAAGAAACTCTGGTGGTTGATGGATGAAGTTGGCATAAACATGGAATGAATGAAATTTTTTAGTTATATATATGCAATACTGTGTCATTAATGTCTAGAAGTATCCAATCCTTCAGATTTGATCAGAAATTATATGCCCAGATTGGTGGACACCACTTTCTTCTATATGTACTTATTTCATGAAATCCACAGTATCGTCTCCATCAATGCATCTAAAGAGGATTCCATCTAAACCTCACATGTAAATAATATTCTGGTTTTTTTGGCTATCATAAAGAGTGTAATTGACCACTCATCAACAGACATGCTCTTTTCAATCCCTATTTGGTGGATGTACTTCGTTTGAAGATATTAAATTATAGGTTCCATCCATCCAATAGTACGACCATATGGTTTAAGAATGATGATGATTTCATTGATTTCCACTATTCTAATTTGAAAAAAGGTGAAACCACATGACAATTGGAAATGATAGTGATTGTATCATCGTAGTTTATATCTAATAGGGTTGTGTCTGTATTAGTCAATGTATCATCTTGGCATTTTGTGATCACGGTACATAAGACAATGTGAAATCTGAGGGAAATTCTACCAATATCCCTCAAACATAATCACACAGGGGGAAAATCTCCTCTTTTCTAAGGGTATAATCCCTATTGATATGATTGATTAACAATTCCGAATCACCATTTACTTCCAAGTGATCCATGTATTCTTATTGTGCCAATTCAAGTCTTCTAAGGAGAGATTATTAGTATGACCCATTGTTGGTACCACATTCTGATAATAGGTAGGAGCGTGACAATGTTGCCTTCTCTAGGTTTATAAGAACAATTCCTAACCACAATTTATTGAGATTAGGATCTTCCATTCTCTTCCCTATTATACATCTAGATGCATGATCAAAATACATTTCCCATGTTTAGGTGCTATCCTGAATAAAGAATATTTTCTCATCAATCAGTTCTATATTTAGTGACGTTTCCTCTATAGATGGGTGCTCAGTAAGAATCTCTTCCAAGTCTTGGCCTTTCATAGATTTTTTATGTAGAAACTAAATGTCAAAATTTTTCAGAATAACTTCCCACCATGCTTCGCATCCTATATTCTTAAGAAGAATTAAGATAAATTTGAGTGGGATAATACAAGAAACCAATTAGACATCATGATGTTGTAGATAGTGTCATGGATTATGAACTCCAAAGATTAATTCCATTCTTCTCTTTTCAATATCTGAATATTGAGTCTCAACGTCGAGCATGGTTCTACTGAGATAATAGAGGTTATTTTCATTTCTGGTATAATTTTTCTTGGCAAGGAATATTCTCAGTGATCCCTCAAAGGATATCACATAAAGAATGAGAATTTTTCCTTCAATAGTTGGCATTAATACTAGTGGCCTCAAGAAGTATTTCATGAGAGTATCAAATTCCTTTTGGTAATCATTGGTCCATTGATATGTGACCCCCTTCTTCATTAATCTGTTTAAGTTAATGAACTTGCCTGCAAGGTTTCCGATGAAGCCATGAATATAGGCAATGTTTTCTGGGATTCCTCTCAAATTCTTCATGTTTCAAGGAATTTAAATTCCAATAATTTCTTTAGTCTTATTAGTATTTCTTTGATGTCATGATGGATTCTAGTGAAGATGAGAATGTTTTATGAGGTAACCTCAAAATCACATTTCAAGGGGTTCATCTTGAATTATGTTTCCAATGTTTCTAAATATAATATCCAAATCATCCAAGAGATTTGTTTTTTTGGATTCTACCACAAGAACATCAATATATCATTCAAAAACTTTTACCCGGAAGGGTTTAAACACATGATGCATTGAACATTGGTATGTTAAACCATCATTATTCAAGCCAAAGCGAATTACATAATATGAAAAAAAGGCTTGAGAGGAACTTAAGGCTATATATTCCTCATATTATGGGTCCATCTATATTTTATTGTACCTAGAGTATCCATACATGAAGGAGAGAGCCTCATAGCTAGTTGTTTCATCAATCAAGAGCTCTATAATCAGATTTTGGAAGTCATATTTGGTAAAATGTCGGTGTAGATCTCTGAAATTAATGAAAGCACTGATTTTTTTCATTATAATTTTTCACCGAGACAATATTATCTAGACATTTTGGATATTACAACTCTCTAATTAAGTCATATTTGATAAGATTATCAACATCTGTCTCAATTTTGGAGGTGTGGGTTTGGTGCGTTCTTCTTTTTTCCTATTTTTATCACCAATGTTCTTCTAGAAAACCCAAATGATGGGTGGAAACCTTGGGTTCAAGGCCTAAAATTTCTATATATTTCCAATAAAACACATCTCAGTGTTTCTTCATAAAGGAAGTATACATATCATTCCCATCAAGAGTCATGACTGCACTGATCAGAGTGGATTGTGTTCTTCTTCTATGCCCAGATTTATTTCTTTGTGCTCATCTATAGTATTGGAGATTCCTTCCTAAATTTTTTAGAGGGGAATCCTTGAGGTTTTTCTCTTCCTCACCTTCCTTTCTTGATAATTCATATACATCTAATTGGAGAATATCTCGGAGGATAGAGGATGAAGTAATATTTTCAAAGATAGGAGAGGTTTCTCTATTTTGAAATCAAAAAGAAGACGAAACCATTTCTGAAACAAATGATGATGGAAGTTCTTCTTAAGGGTTTGAAGTTAAAATTATTGGATGAGTTTCAGAATCCTTTCCTTTCTCAATGAGTGTGACAGAATCCTCAAGCATGGCTGATGAAGTAGAGATTTTCTAAATATCATATAATGGAATTTCATCTAGGATTTCATCATTTCTTTGAGTGTTAATGATTTATCCTATGCCTTTAGATTCAATTTAAAAAATATAAATGACGGATTCCACTGATCGAGTTCCTAGATTTGTAACTACCGTTTCAATTTGACTAATGGGTAGTATATAATTTGTATTGAGATGGTTGAATTGAATAGATGAGATCTTTTCTAGACCATTCAAAGAAACGATTGTTGTCACATATTTTGTCATGGACCTTCTTCCCCTTTCATGATAAAAAATATACATGAATATAGTAATATTCACAAGTTTTGAATGGGGCCTTGTCACCATGAAATATAACAATTTGACCATTGAAGTAATATTTAGGACATTGGTGGTAGAATAAAGGAATAGTCACATGTTGATGTAACAAGGGTCTTCCAAATAGGATATTGAATGATATGTCATATTGGACAAACATAAACTATAAATCAGATATTAGATCCCCAAACTATGTTTTGAGTGTAATCTCTCCAATATTTTATTGTTCCTTCTTTTCATAACCCTGTAATATCAGAGTGGAGGGAGAAAAGTGTGATTTAGTGAGACCCAATTGGTGAAGTTTTTTGGATTGGAATGATATTGACCCCTAACCAATTATCAATGAAGTATCATTGGATACCAATGATATTAATCATTATATATAGGTATAGAGGATTGATGTGTCCCTACACGACATCATCTTCATCTTGTTCAATGAATGATATGAATGCATGGAGTTCTTCTGGATCATTCCCCCCATGGTAGACCTTAATAGTATAAACATTAGTTTCATACTCTTGAAGGCATGAAAGAGCCTCAGTGAGTGCTTTTTGGATATCCTTTAATAGATTCATTGCATCTAAGATTGATAACATGGAAAGAAATTTGTCCAGTTGCTTCAAACCATCGTAATTCAGGCCTAAAGTTCTATGTTTCCTAGAATGAAGATTATCTTTTTCAAGTGGCTTGGGAGACGATGTCCCTAATGTGGATGTGCAATCCTTTGAATTATGAACTATAATTAATTATTCTCTTGGTGGATTAAGTCGGGTAGGTATGCCCACCTGCCGATGTGATGGTGGCATATCCTATAACCAGTCTTCCAAGGTAATTAAATTAGGTAAGAACCTTTCACATGTGGGGTAGTTTCCTTGTTCCTACTGATCCCATTGATGGTATCCCCCATGATTTTCTATGGAATAAATGGTTTGAGCAGGGGTGTGGTTTAAGTAGTGCCCTCTAGCATAACCACTTCTTCCCATATATCCTTGACCTCAATGACCCTTTCCACTAGTTCTGAAAACATGTATATGGAAATCAGATTCATTAGCATAATCATCATTCAAGAAGGGATACATTAAATGAATAAAATTAATAGATCCAAATATCAAATCCTCTTGTGATAATGATTCTTCCTCACATGTTGACTCTTTTTGTACCATTTGGTGGGGCGGTGCCCATTCTTTTAAGAGAGTTGTCATCAAATCTTCCAAGGTCAATGAAAAATTTTCATTTGACATAAACTCATATTCTTCTAGATTCTCATTATCCTTTTGTCCATATTTCTTCTTTGAGGATTTTACATTGGAAGACTGATCTTTTGATGATGATTTATTTGAGGTAATAGAAGTGGTAAAAGGTATAGTCGGTTGTTTCAACTGTGTTTTTCGAATGTCATGAGTTTAGTTGAATGTATTTCTAACCAGCCAGTTATCAAATTTATTCACATTCTTACTTTTTAATTCCTTCCATTCACCTTACTCATCTATGTCGATAGTAGAAACTGATGCTACGTGGCATGATTAACCTTTCATCATTACCTATTCATTTTTACCATCTTTTCCAAAAGAAATTTGAAAACAAAACACTCCTGGATAGGGTGACCTAACATTTTATAGAAGGGGAAATAGTTTTGGAGGTTCTCGTATCCTTATTTATTTACCTTCGTGGGCCTTGGGAAATAAACTACGTTTTTCTCTAAGGCTGAGATAAAGTATCCAACAACCTATTCGTTCAGAAAGGAATAGACTTTATTCTTCAACTCCTTAAACTATCTTCACCTCTCATCTTTTTGATTATCTTTATGGGGAATTCATTATTGTTGATCATTGAGAAGTGTATCCCTACGATATGGTGAGGGTTTTAAATTAGTGATTGGTATAAGTACTTATTTGTGTGTAATTGTAGAGGCCTATTCTTTTCCTTCTCTTCATCCCAAAGATGATTAGATTACTCAAGATTTATCCTTGGTCTCTGAAATGGAATTTCACACCTGTTGAGAAATTGAAGAATGGAATCGAAACAATCCTATGTATTTCACATGGATAAATGTGTTTTTAAATTCCTCAAAGATATTGGCCACACAAATAGGTATAAATTCTGCTTGAGGGAGTGGCAGATTAAAGGAATATGTCAATCCATTCCAACGATCAGTGAAATCAAAAAATCTTTTATTATCCATTTGGTTACAACGCATAATATTGAAGATAATGGTATTCTGCATTATTGATAAGAATGGGAAAAATAATCTATGATGGAGATCTTCCCATCTAGTAATCGATCGACACTGCACAATTGTAAACTAGATGAAGGTTTCCCCTGCAGTGATTGTAAAACGCATCTGAGCTCCACTGATTCTTTCTATTTAGGGGGTACACATAATAGGATCACAATAAGAGAGTTAGTGTTTAACGTAATTATATGGATATCCCGAGCCATTAAAAATTAGAAATATGGTATTCCCAATGTTTGGCAGGGGAGGAGATCAATCTACCCATTCAGGATAAGCCTTCTTTTATGTTTTTACTAGTGCACAACATCCTTCCATAGCTTCCAATCAAGTTGTTAATAACTCAATGGTGTTCATTATAATTCAAGGGATATTTGGATGATCCTGGAATATAACAGGTGCAATGGTTGGAGCTTGAACAGGTGCAATGATTGGTAAGACCATTGGTGGTGATACTTCTGGTATTTTTCGTGGATAACCCTTATGGGTAGGACTTTGTAACGGAGGGAATTTATGATCTACCTCAGTTGTTGCAACAAACCCTCCTTGATGAAATGCACCAACTGGAAATTTCATTTAGTTAGTTTCTTTAAGATCATATTTGGTAGGGAAAAAACCTTGGAGTAACTCAGTAATGAGTCTTCTTAACTCCTTTACGTCTTCCTTCTATTTTGAAAATATTTATTCCCATGAATGAGATTTATCTTCTCTAAGGGTAATGTGAGACATAGTCTTACTTTTACCTTTTTCCCCATTCAGTGCCTTTTGAAAAGGTGTAATTGGGTTCATTGAGGGAACACATTGATTCCAGGAGAGCCTATGGTTTCTAGCATGTACACATCCTTCATTTTATTCTATGTGGACCATATCAAGAACCTGAACTTCCTATTATAATTACCCTATGATGGATTCATGTTCTGTAGGATCTGATGTGTTTTCATTTATGGCTTTTACTGGCGTGTAATGGATTGAGGGTGTTCTGTTAGTATCTCTATGATATCTTCTTCCTTATGTCCTTCATGAGACCTTATCCTTCTATTGATCGATTCCCTAGGAATTTTCTAGATAATAGTATCCTATAATAAATCCACTGATAATTAATCTTTGCACTCATTTTTAGCAACCTATCTAATTGGGAAAAAAATAACATTCACTGAGTAGAGGATTGTGAATGAGAAAAATCCCCCATTCCTGTGAGCTGGGTCTATTCTTGTACTTTCTACAGAACCCGTTGGGCTCTCTTTGTTGGCTCTAAAGGTTTGGTTAAAAATGATACCAACCCAGTGGGATATGGTTTCTCCTAAACCTACAGGGATGATATTTGTGTAGCTAATCTTCTAATCATACATATTTTGGTATGAACATTGGTTGGATGAATTATCATGTATCCACTCAAATCACCTGTTTCGGATGACCGTTGCTCTATTTCAGAACTTTTCACAACATGACAATGGAAATCCTCTAAATGAGAGGCATGGTCAATATTTTGAGATGCTTGATTGAAAATTAATTCTAAATATTTCTCTCTTTGGGCCTAAATTGGATGATATCTAGTCTAAGCCTATTCACATCGACCATATCTTTGGTTTTGAATAGAATATGTCTCTTGTAACCAACCATAAGAAATAACATTCCATGAAACCATTCATGGAGGGAATTTTTGTCTTTGGATCATAGTGAAATGAAATTCTCCATATTCGCCCCATCCTCTGATATGAACATCAGAAGGGGTATCAGCAATGAGTCCTTTCAATTTCATTAGTGCATTGAGACAAGCTCACTGAAGGGATCCCTGATGCTTCTCGATCTTCTAATGTCATGAAACATGGAGAGATGCCAAATCAATTTGGTTCTACAACCCTTATATTACCTTTACATGACATGGATTTGAATAATATTGTGATTTATTATATTTGAGATGATGAATAATTTTCCACATGTTGAGTTAGATATCATAAATAAAATCATCTGCCAACATCTCTGGAATGCTATATTGAGAGGTGGCCAAAGGCCAGAACATGACTCATACTTAACCCTTAGCTAGTTCCTTCCTCATGTTCAACATATCCTCCAAGACTTTTTCTAGAGGTTCCTCAACAAGTTTTTACCAATGTGGATGCATTTTAGTTGTTTAATTACAAAAAATGGTATTGATTATGATTTCCTCTAGTTCATTGAAAGGGAAATGTCCCAAAATGTGTATGTACCTCTAATAGTTCTAATGTTTCCATTATGATATTCTGGATGGTATCAAGTATATGTCAAATGATTTTCATCTACCCTTTATCCATTTCTAAAAATATATTGGTGACTTCAGTTGACAAAATGGGAATATACATCCATTCCATATTGGTATTAGTTGTATATACCTGCTCATATCCTCGTTTTCCTATCAGTGGAAGCTAACAGTACTCATCTGTGGGGGTAGAGATTTGAGGTTTCCTCCGGATTGTCATCAGTGCTTTCGGACTAACTTCTCTAGGTGCTGGAAAATGAGAAAATTGGTTGGATTAGTGAGAACTGGTAGGTGTATCTTCCATCTAGATGTTTTCTTCCAAGAATGGTTGGAAGAATTATTTGCGTGCTACCAGAAGAGACCCCTAGTTGACTTAATGAATATAAGCAGGTGTATGTGCCTGCTCATGGAACTCCAGAATATTTGAATAGTGGGATTATTTTAGTGCAGCTAGACTAGATAGCTAGATATCTAAAATATTATAAGAATGTGTGTTTACCTTATGATGAAACACCACCATATTTTAACGGTATGATTGGTTGGCTACCTCTATATAAGTCTGCTAGTTGTTGGAATTAGGGTGAATAAGTGTATGTTCCTGGTCATTTTTTTCCACCAAACTAGTTTAGCAGGCTAATCTAGAGGGGTAAAGGTAGAAACCAGCTCCCTATTTACTAGGTTCTATCCCCGGTGGGATATCTTGTGTGTCTAGGTCAGAGGGACCTAGAAGGGACATCTGAAGACAACATTATCATCTTGTTTAGGGGTTACTACAACATAATGATGGCTACTGAATTTTTTGGAACGAGGCTCCAGGAAGGACCCTTGTGTCATTAGTATAATAACATGGGTAGCCTCCTCATCCACCTCTGAGATATATGGGAGCGATTGGTTCTTACATTCCATGGATAATCTCTCGAAATGATTGAAGACGGTAGTTGGTGTTCACTTCTTGACCATCATTCATCACTGACCGAATGACTTAGGGTTATTCTTGATCTGGAGGTCTTGTCAGGTATCCTATAAGGACAGGATAGTACTGTGCTGATTGTACTCTTTAACCAGTGCATTGGAGACCCAATGTTAAAGATGATGATTTGGTGATGGCATCCTTCGAGCGGAAGAATATATAACTTTAGCAGTAGCTGATGAATTCACATGTGAGAACCTTAATGATTCCATTTTAACTGTTAGGATATCTTGGAATTGAGAGTTCATGTTGATATAAGAATTCCATAATAAAGAAAACCCTGTAAAACAACATCTTTTGGATGAGCATATGCATGATTGATTGCCTTGGCAGTCCCCTTTTAATGAAAGGTTTCTAAAAATGTGTAAACACAATTAACATGGTTAAATATTCACTTTAGGTTCACTATTTTTTTATTTCCCTCAAAATGGGACTTTTATTAGAGTCATTATTCCCATTGGAATTCCATCATATTTATTTATGGAATAGGAAACACCCAATAGTTCCATATATAAAGAAATCAACATTCCCAAGGTAGGGGATCGTTAGGGATTTTACCCCACAATATTTAATCACTCACATTGGTTGAGAGGATGGAAGGTCAGGCTCATCACACCTTTTAGTGTATTCGTTTCCTACTCCAAGACTCTCTCATATATTTAAGATATGTCCATGAATCTTTATTAATTTACCATGTATAAAATGAGTTTCCCTTACAATTTAGAAATAAATGATTATCATCTATAGAATTTGATAATGATCTATATGTTTCTAAGGTTATTCATTAATGGAGACATATGTATATATCTAAGGTTATCTATAAATGGGATCATTTTAAACATTTTTTAGGGATTTTCTGGCTGCTCATATGACTATGATAGTTTTAAAGCCCCACAGTGGGGCCCTCTAAAATTTATTACCATCTAGTTAGACAATAGGTATTACTCCAGTGATTTATTATCATCCAGGTAGACAAAAGAGTTATTCTGGAGATTCACACCATTTAGGATGAAAATAGTTTTTTAAAAGTTGGGATAGAACACATAGATGGTCTACAGACGTATCATTGTGAAACGAATTAGAACCCAGGTAGTTCCGGTGTGGGGCTTATGTTAGAGAAGCCATGGGTACTTGTAATGGATGTGATCTCGCATGTTGAATTTGACACTATTGGGAATGCATCCCAGAAACTATATGATTGTTTTGGATTTTTGGTTTTGAACCTTAGTGTGGATTTCTATGTATCATATTTAGATGGAAATAAAATCCCACATAGTTCGATAAATCTTACAGGAGAGTATGGTTCTTAAAGTGAAATGTGTTTGGGATTAATCCAGAAAAGGATGAGTTTTTTGCACGGTCCATGATGTATTTATTAACTCAGGGAGATTTAGGGGGATTAACTCGAGGATAACACCTAAGGAGGATGCCAAAATTAAGGAAATTATGATTTAGGTTAAATACTCTAAAGTATTTCCCTTGAATGGTTGGTGGTTTGGTTAGAACTAACCCCCAAAGAGGGTTCCATTTAAACTTGGGACATAATTAGGCATCATATATATCCAGGATAGAGTTGGAATCAGAGTTCTTGTAGATCCAAATGGGTATATTTTGTGAATTTTGTGATCATTACAAATCTCTAAGCCCACAAGAGTCATGCTCCGCGTGAGAAATAAAAGGATGTGAACTATCCAACAAAGGCACACAATTTTCTTTTTCCACTGAAGGAATAGGATGGGATGAGAGACCAAAGGGAAATATAAATGAATTTTAATGTACCCATTTCCCCACTTGTTTTGATATCAAGGATAGTAATATTTGGTGGTCTATCTGGATATGTCTCCAGTGGAGGTTGATAGGTGAAAGAATGAAACATCCTATATGAAATGATAGGGGCTTACACATGGATGGATTCCCTAAAATGGTTCACTTAGTGGGAGGAGGATATCACTCCCTTTTTCAAAAGGAAATTCAAGTGTGGTCCTCACTCTACCTATTAGGAATTAGAGGTTTTGAGTCATAGAGATTGGAAGGGGAGGACTGATTTCTATCCCCAAAATCTGAGACTGGGAATCACTGAACATTGTACCTAAGGTATGGGTCCATGTAACCATATATATATATAACTAAATAAATTATGAGGACCATGACTACCTTATATGACAAATGTGGGAAAACCCTAACTATAGAAATACAAACCCAAATAGGAGAAAAGATAATGTGCTTTTACTAAAGGTTTGGTAAACCAGGAGGTCTTCATGGTGGTTTCAACTTGGTCCCTTTTAGACAAGGGAGCCAAGTAAGAAGAGGCCCTGCCATATCTGGCTTAGAAGAGGACTTAAATGGTATCCCATGTAAGTCATGGGCATAGGTACCCTGTGTAGGTGTGAAATATAGGTGTGCCGTTTAGGTCCTAGGAGTGACTGGAATGTGATTTACATGGTAATTTTATCCTGTGAAAGATTAATATTCCTTAGTAAAGGGATTATTAGGACAACAACACCTAGGTGAGGTTTTAACCTAAGCATACTGGGTGTCCCCTAATGTCCATGGAAGAGTCTCGTAGTGGTCTATGTGTAAGGACCCGACCCCAGTTTCCTAGAGCCGGTTCCTTATTTGATTACGTTGGCATACATATAAGGAATACGAATCCTGAAAGACTGAGTAGTTTAATATTATTGTAATAAAGTCACATACATAAGTTTATCATTACAACATGAAGGGAATCAAAACACTATTATATTCCACTAGAAACATCACGTATCTTAGATTATGCTTGTACGTCATTCATAAATTACTTCTTCATGTCATAAGAAAATGAAACATAATAAAGGGTTGATCTCAAATACTCAGTAAGAGTAAGCAATATAGTGGAACTTAATATAAACGTTAGACATGGTGAATAATTGAAAACACAAGCCTTTAATAATGAACTTGAACACATTATGGAAGAAATATGGGCTGAATAAATAATTCCATAATAAAACATAATCATGGGTATTATACTCTTCTAATAACCTCATTAACTTAAAATACTAGCATCATAACGAGGGAAGTGCATATGTCGGACATCATAACCATACCGCTCAAGCCTCGTGCTAGGACCATAAAATAATCATTTGGTCAAGGCCTCATGCCAAGACCATATTTTGTCTCATGAGACCTACTGATTCATAGAGGGGATATAGTGGGCCCCACCCATCACATAATAAGTCCAATTCATTCCTCATATGAGTGGGGATCAACATATAAAACATATACATTCATATTAAATATAACTAACCTTCACAAATTATTGAACATAAACACTAACCATTAGAAATAAAATGATGAATGCTTTTAGGATAGATCATCCACAAAAAAGTTAGTCATAAAACATTTAATAAAATATGGTATAGAAGTTCATAATTTTTTAAACCCAATAATACCATCGAATCAATAAGATCATTGATTGAAAATACTCTTATAAAATCATTAAGCAATTTAGAGATAAATACTCTTTTATTTTAAAAAGAAGAGTTCTTTTAAAAAATCATTGTATAAAACTAGAAGTTAAGTAAGATAGTATTTTAATAATAAATTGAGTATTTTTATAAAGATAATGGTTTCCAAAAATAGATTATATAGTTCCCTTGTAAATAGATATGAATTAGAGAAATTCCCTTGAATCAGGCTTCTATTTTGGAAACAATTTTGAAAGTTCCTTTTAAAACATGTAACTATCTATAAAATAAGGATGTTTTATGGTTTTTAAAAATATATATAATAATCACACAGAATATATGATTAGTATATTACAATACGTAAGAATTTCTTTGAGGTAATTAGAAAATGAAAGTAACCCGAATGAAAATGGAATTTCGGGTGAAAAACCATTACCTTAACTCCAAATATGTTCTTCTCTCGTACTTAAGCTCATGGAATATGAGATTATACTTATTAATAAATTATTTGAAAACCTATGATACATGTATTTAGTTTATCATAGTTCTTTTTATTTCATTTATAACCTTATTGCTAAGTTATTATATTGAATTTTGTTGTTCTGGGGTGTTCATTTTCTTTATTTTCATAATCGGTTCACTTGTTTTTAAGTAATGGAGTTCATGTGGAATGGTTATAAATATCCAGAATTGGAATTATATATTATTAATGAACATAAATAATTGATAATGTTCATTTCTATCATTCAGTTACATGGAATAAGGATGAACCATTAGATGACCACCACTTCGATTATTCTGCGGTACTTGGAATATTATGTACTAGATTTGTCATATAACTTAATTATATGTACATATTCTGGTTTGTGAGGATTAATTAGGTTATTAAACATATATTATAGTCTAGTTCAACCATTAATATGTTTTATTGAATATTAATGAAGAAGAAATTGAAGAACGAAACTTCGTCGTCCACAAAGGTTATAAATCGGAACCTCATGGACGTCGATTTCGTTTATAAAATAAAAGGGAGGGGTATGAATATTTATGATGGTTATTCCATTCACATGATATAAATCCAGTATATATATTTTATCTGAGTTATCATTATCATTTGGATAGAGGAGGATAGGAGAGGATAGAAAAATAAGATAAATTGAAATGAGACCAAATGAAAAAGAAGGGTGCTATACCTCTTGAAATAACCTCCATGAGAAACTCCTTAAGGGAAGATGTTTTGGTATTTTGGAAAGACTAGGAGCTTCATGGTCGTGGGGAGTGACTACGGAAGGGTAATTGGGCAGAACATTAAAGATATTAAAGGTGTAGAGGTGTGAAGAGAAGAGGTAGTGGTGGGGGGTTTTTTAGTGGAGGAGAGGAGTAATTATTGAATATTTAATTCATTGTTTTATTATTTCTCTCAAGAAAACCAACAGTATTGTTTCATGTGACTCCTAATAGTAATAAAAGAATTTTTGTTCGAAAAATGTGTGCTTACATAACTTATGATGTCATAATTAGTGTATTTAACTGATAATTTGTTTATACGGTATTTTATCATATTTCACTATTCAAAAAAAATTCTAGAATTTCAGAAAAATCCCAAAAAACCACCCCTAACATTTTTCGACATGTAGAATTAAAAAGTGAAGTCCATTTTTGAAAAATTATTTTCTATATATTATTAATTTAACTTTTAAATAAAATCATACATAATTAAAAAATTAGCAGTTTTAATTCTACAACTACTTCTTTATCACAATGAAAAATTAACCAAGATGTTATTATCTTCTAGCCTTAAGAAAATAAAATAATAATAATATTTATTATTCATTAGGGTCATATTACTATTCATATTACTATTCATAAGGTTATGTTACTATTTCATAAAAAATTAATTTTGTTCTATCGGATTCCAAATGACTTACTGAACACAACTCTAGATGACAATTTTTCAAAAATCAAAACATACAAGAGGAAAAGTTGTGTTTTAATTTCTATATTATAAAATTTCATTCGATACTTATTTTAAAAACCTTAGGGTGTTATATTCTCCCCTCCTTACAGAAATTTCATCCTTGAAATTCACAGAATATTACCTAAAATGATTCGGGCATGTCTTTAACATAAGCTCCTCATGCTCCCATGTTTCTTCCTCTATCTTATGTTTCCTCCAGAGAACCTTCACCAAATGAGTCATATGATTTCTCAATACTTGTTCTCTAGTATCAAGAATCATGATAGGCTCCTCATAGTAAGATAGATCGGGCTCAAGTTCCACTTCATCACAAGTGAGTACACGTGTTAGGTCTCGCATGTACTTTCCTAACATTGACACATGGAACACATTGTGAACTTTGGAGATACTTGGAGGCATTTCCAACGGTAAGCTACGGCTCCAATTCTGTACAGAATTTCAAAAGGTCTGAGGTACCTGGGACTTAATTTTCCCTTCTTACCAAATCATATAATACCCTTCCATGGTAATACCTTTAAGAAAACATGATCACCTTCATGAAACACCAAATCCTTCCTTCAGTTATTAGCATATCTCTTTTGCCTACTTTGAGATATTTTTATATGGTTCTAGATAATCTTCACCTTTTCCATTGTTTCTTCAAAAAGTTCTGGGCCCACGAGTTTTCATTCACCAACATCATCCCATCAAGTTTGTTTATGACATTGCCTCCCATATAATGCTTTATAGGGTTCAATCTATATACTTGAATGGAATCTATTATTGTAGGAAAATTCTACGAGAGGTAAATAATGATCCCACATTCCTTGAAAATCAAGTTAACAATACCTCAACATGTCTTCCAATGTTTTAATAGTCCATTATAATTGTCCATCATTTTTTGGGTGGTAGGCAGTTCTCAAACGAAGATCTGTATCTAGGGCCTTCTAAAGACTTTTCCAGAATCTTGATGTAAAATGTGGATCACAATCAGAAACAATCGATAGGGGTACTCCATGAAATCTCACAACTTCATTAATATATAGTCTTTCTAGACGTTCACGTGGTAGATTTTCTCTTACATAAAAAAAATGTGCTGACTTGGTCAGACGATCAACAATAAACCATATTGCATCATTCCTTATAAGAGTCTTTGGTAGTCCCATGACAATGTCCATCGTGATATTATCCCATTTCCACTCAGGTATGATAAGAGGTTGCAATACTCTTCCAGGTTGTTGCCTTCCAGCATTCACTTGTTGACAAACCATACATCGTGACACAAAATCAGCAATCTTCCTCTTCATGTTGTCCCACCAAAAATGTTCCTTCCAATCTCTATACATCTTAATGTTACCAGGGTGTATATAGAAATTGGAACTATGAGCATCATCCAACAATTCCCTTTTTATATCAGGTATATCGGGAACACAATGTCTCTTCCCAAATTTCAAAATTCCATCTTCATATATGAAGTCACTAAATCTCCCATCATTCACAGCTTTAATCTTCTTTTTAAACTCCTCATCATCATCCATAGAACTTTTTATCCTTTGTAGTAAATATGGTTTGGAAACCATTTGAAAAAGCATTTATGTTTCACCTTCAATGGTTATTCTCATATCCATCTTTACTAGATCCATGGATATAGGATCGCTTTCGACACTCATCTTGTTCAAAACTCCGTGATCCTTTCTGCTCAAAGAATCTGCCACCTTATTTGCCTTCCCTGGGTGGTAGACTATCATGAAATCATAATCCTTGAGTAGTTCAATTCATCTCCTTTTCGTCATGTTGAGTTCTTTTTGTGAGAAAAAATATACTTTAAACTCTTGTGATCAGTATAAATCTCAAATTTTGCACCATATAGATAATGTATCCAAATCTTCAAAGGAAATATTATAGTATTGTTTCTCTTGGAATTTGGGGATTGTCCTCTTGATGGGAGGTTCAAACATTCCGATCAGTTTCTAACGGGTTTGTTCGTAGAACTGGAAACATCCAATGATTCCACGTCCATTTGGACATGCTTTCCAAAGTAAGGCGCTCATTTGTTTCTAGACTGATAAGGCTTAGGAATTTGCATTTGTCGAGAGGAGGGGAGGTCAGACTCATCACACCTTTTTGAGGGGAATTATTGTCTACTCCGGGACTCTCTTTATAGATTTAAGTTATGTTCATGAATCCTTATTATGTCACCAAGTATAAAATGAGCTTTCCTTTAGATTTGACGATCAATGATCAAATATTTAGGAAATTTAGAGCATCTTTTATATGTATTAATGTTTCTTCATTGATAGAGAATCATCTGTATTTATTAGAGATTCTTGGTCAATGGTACCCTTTCGACACATTTATATAGAAGTCTCTTGGTCATTATGATGACCATGCTGGTTTCAAAGACACTCAGTGGGGCACTTGAGGTTTATTGCCATTCATAAGGACATGGATTATTTCAGAGTTGGGATCAAACCCGCATATGGGATACCTATGTATCCTTTGTTTTTTTGGAAAAGGAATCAGAACCCATGTAGTTCGAGTAAGGGAATATGATGTTTATGATTGATGGCTCAAATAAGGATGTCATAATTACTTTTACACTCTAATCTCACGTGATTCATGCTCGATGTAAGAAACAAGAGGTATTGGTAGAAACTTAGACAATTGTGCCATGAAATATGCAATCATAAGAAATAATATGGGGCTTATGTATATATGACATCCCATATAAATGAAGGTTAGGATTTACTTTAGTGAAGAAATCCAGGAGCAGGGTTTATAAAGGTATATGTGCTTCATGGAGATTTTAAATACTCTAACTTGTGGCTTACTCCTGAAAAGGAGGACCAATTTAGGAGAGGACTCATGATTGGGTTTTATTTCTGAAAAGAAATCCTAGATCATAGGTAAATTAGAACTGGTTGAGAGAAATTAAGACTGGGGCCTACTCCTGAAATGAAGGCCCAGGTTAAGAGATTTGAAAAATTAAGGGACTTGGGGCTTACTCCTAAGGAGGATGCCCAAATTTATGACGGGGACTTATTCCTAAAAAGGAAGCCCTGGTTAAAGGAATTATGACTGGGACTTATTCCTAAAAAGGAATCCCAGGTTAAAAAAATTATGACTGGGACTTATTCCTGAAAAGGAAGCCCAGGTTTATAGGAATTATGACTGGGACTTATTCATAAAAAGGAAGCCCAGGATAAAGGGTTTAGGACTGTGACTTATTCATGAAAAGGAAGCCCATGTTTGATTATCTCATCTTAAAGGTTGAGGTTGAATGAATGAAATATCAATCTTTAGTGACATAAAAATGTATAAATCACTAGGTTTTGAGAGATATTCCACAGAATTCCTTTCAGATAAGGAATTCAAATCAAGAAATCATGCCATAAATGGCTTTGAAGAGTGTCTTGAAGAGTAAATCTTGAATAGGAGAGGTGTAATAGCTTAAGAGAATAAAAATGGGCAAAAATGGCACCCAAAAAGGCAGGGGCACGCAAGTCCTGGCAGGCGCGTAGGAACTGCGTGGGCGCGCAAGTCTAGGTCACGTAGGTATACCTGTGCGACATGTTGGGTACTTGCGCAATGCTCACCCAGCAGGGTAATACTTGAGCGTCTTTTGGTTAAGGCCTTTAGAATCCTCTTGAGGTTCTTCCATGAGAGGGGCACGCAGGTTCTATTGATGGAGTAAGGCGGCGCGCAAGTGTGGCCATTTCCCTTAAGGGCTGGCCACCTAGGCGTGCAAGTGTTGATGAGTTTCAACACTTAGGCCTTCCTCCTCATCTTTAGATCTTCTGTTCTAGGTAAGAAATTACCTTATAAGTGTTCCAGAAGCTTTAATAAGAGACTAGGGCGCCGGTAGCTCAAATCTGAGTCTCTGGAAAAAATTCCTCCCGAATGGGGGGTCCACAGGGTCTATTTATAGGCAGTTGAAGACCCCAGGCAGTTATCACTTAGGTCGCACAAGTGACTTGCGCGACCATAATTCAGCACGCAAGTGGACTTGCATGACTAGGAAGAAACTTGTGCGACTTATGGGCACTCTTCTCATTGTTCATCACTTTGTCTATTTTTTATATTTTCTTTAAGGGATGAATAATTTTGTTCGAAGTCATTTACCTTTCCATTATTTTAGACAATGTCACGGAAAGGAGCATCAACAAAAGTCCCCCATCAGAGATGGATCCAAAAGAAATGCGGATTTGACTCTATGGAAAAGAAGAAAACCAATGTAAAGGCGGCACACAAGTGTTCAGGGCGCAACACATGGTGCGCAGGTTAGAGTCGCGCAAGGCTTGAGCGCCCTGTGTTTAGGAACGCAGATAGGCCTCCAGGCCTATAAATACACGGTCCGTGGCTACACATAACATCTGCTTCCAAATTCTCGAGCTCTCACCGTGCAATTCATCTTCGTTGCGTAATTATCTTCTTTCCGATGTTTCCTTTCCACCATGGTGCTTTATAGGAATTTGTACATGCGTGGTTTAGACTTGCGCGGTAAAAAATAGCTTGACACATCCATACTTGCGCGCCATGTTTTAGACTTGCACACCTTAATGCCTTTTCCATTTTTCTAAATTCATTCACAAATTTTATGAAAAATAAACCCATTTAAGAGTTAGTTATTTCAACATATTTGCAGATTCAATGGTTCCCAGGAGAATCGGAACGGCTGATGAACTGGCTAGCAAGCGGATTGATGACATGATGAACATTGTTGGCCATTATTTTTATGATATCTGTGACAGCACTTTCCCAGATTTGGCTAAGTACTTGAAGAAATATCATCTTAATTTCCCACAGAGAATCTACCTGTCCCTATATGGTCATGGAAATTTTCAAGGAGTCAATCTTCCAAATGAAAATAACTATACACCTGAAATGCAGTTGTACTGCTACTCCTCTATTTCGGTTATGCTGTGCATTATGAGCAACAACAATGGTGTGAACTTTCAAATACTCCTTCCATTCCATTTCCTTGCAGATATGAAAATGGCAAACCCATGGGCTGAAATGTTTTCTACTATCGGTTGGTGGAGAGAAGACAAACATGGCATTAGAGCAATATCTGAAAATATTACTCTCTCCAAATGGATCTTTACTTCCAATGCTCCATTCTCAAATCCATGTTTCCATCTTCCAAGTCTCTTGGACAGAAACAGAGTCACTGTTTGATCAGCAGAAAATTTTCCTCAAACCGCACTCAAGAACATCCTTTTACAACTGTTCCAAGAAGAGCTATTATCACTGCATCTCTTATTGTATCCAGTTGAATTAATGAATTCTAGGTGGTTGCTGATGAAGCTTGGGATGCCGTAAATCAAATGAAGAGTTATGTTTAAATCCTCTTGCAATTCTTGAAAAAGGAGAAGAGACTCTAGTCTGTGGATTTCCTTCTATCTTTTATGTATCAATGAAAAACACTTTCACCTTCACTCATTTGTACCTGCATTCTCTTTTGCTACATGCTTTAGATTTTACCAAAGCCAATGGGCCTAGTAATCATAGTTTTATTTTTAATAGGATTAATGTAAATAACCCTACAAACTTCAAACCTTTTAATTGCTCAATGTTACCTAAATCATACTAAATGTATGTTTAGTGAGCTAGAACTTTACTTTTATTCAGATTTCCTTTGTCTTTTGTGGGCAGTTTAAATTCATGCACATCAGACATAAAAAGGCTAATGTTTAAGGTCGAAATAGCTTTGACCGAAATGGATTAAAATTGACTCAATTCCTTGACAACTCATCTGAAAACATAGTACCATACTCAAGTATGAGGTAAAATATGTAAACTATGACTTAAGAATATATGAATCTGAGAAATGATATAAAAAAGAGCTAAAAGGAATTAGAAGAAGTAGTTCCCAAGAATGAAGTTACCATTATTTAACAAACCCATTAGGGGGTTGAATTATGCAGGGCCACCTAAGGGCATTTGCTGCGTAGTTAAATAAAATAGTATCATTTGGCTAACAAGTCTGTTATGTAGACTGTTTATGAAAGGCTGCCTATGGGCATGTGCTACATAGTCAGGCAAAAGAAATCTTAGAAATTTACTTTCCTAGTGCTAAAAGCCAGTGAATGTTTATGGAGATTAAAATCTTCCAAAGTATAGAGTTTGCTGTATGGAAAGAGGTACTTGAATAAGGAGAAGATATTTCCAAACAAGACTATCAATGAACTTGATGAATATCACTCCTACGAAGGTCTGACCCAAGCGTAGGGAAAGAGAATATAAACCATAGACTTAAATACTTTCAGATCATGAAAAAGGATATGGGACAAATATGTTAAGGATGGTTATTTTTACGAATCCCTACATACTGTCATTTAAGACAAATAAGGACAAAAGAGGCATTCTTCCCAAGAATGAAGTTATCACTATCTGACAAACCCGTTAGGGGGTTGAATTATGCAGGCCCATCTAAGGTAATTGGATGCATAGTCATATAATAGTATCTTTTGGCTAACAATTCTGTTATGTAGACTGTTTATGCAAGGCCACCTATGGGCACGTGCTGCATAGTCAGGCAAAAGAACTCTCAGAAGTTTGACATTTTTGGGACTAGAAGTCATGAAAAGGTTTATGAAGATCTGAAAACATTTAAGGTTAGTATTATGACACATAAAGATGGATATTGTTCAATGTATACAGAGATACACAAATCAGTGCTAAACATAATCATGTTGTGGCTGGGTCCTGAATTGAAATGTTGGACTTCACTACGTATCTCATTAGGATGATAATCAAGCCATACGTAGTTCTTAAACTATAGTTTAATGTCGTGTGGGACAAAAGGATTAGAGATCTTAGTTTAGGGTTAGAGATCTTGGACCATTGTAAGAAATACACAATGTGTGTTTTCATGAAGACTTTTCAGCCAAGGGACTGAAAATGGAATTTGGGGTTAGGCCCAAAGAATTGGGCCTGGATTCGAGGGACACTCGAACGTTCCTACGTATCCCATAAAGATGGGAATCAATCCCACGTAGTTCTAGAAATACCCTTTGTACAAATTTGGTTCGTACATATGAAGGGTGAAAGGGGAATTTAGTACAATGATGGTTTAACCCAAGATAAAAGGTTTGGGTGTTGCCATGTATGCATGTATCCTTTTAAATGAAACATGATTCAAAAATCAATGTAAATAATGGTTCCCTCTTAGGTGAGGGTATCAAAGAATATTTTAGTTTATTATCATACTGGAAAAAATTGTTGTATAGTTTAATGTCGTATAACAAGGACGAATGTGAACCAATGTAAAGATATTGATTCTCAGGGTGGTTTCACGAATCAACATCGTATGAGATGGAGGTGAACCGATGTGAAGAGATTGGTTTTGGGCTTGAACCATAGGATGTTGCCTACATACCCAGCCTAGAAGGCAAGGATCAAAGTCCGTGTAGTTCAATTACAGAATGAATTAATGATCAAGTTGTTCATGGGAACAACGGCCTAAAAAAATGATGTTGGGACTTACACTTGGTCATTAGCCCAGAGAGAGTGTTATGGTTGAGGTTTTCTCTAAGCTCACGTGAGTCATACTCGATTTGAGAAACAAGATGTAAAAACAACCTTAACGATGCATAGTTTAACATCATGTAGGACGTATTAAGGGACTATGAGTTTTAAAGTCTTGCAGTTAGGACTATTGGTGCTGCACAGTTTAATGTCATTTAGCAGGGAAAAAAGTACAGTTTAATGTCATGTAGGACATATCATAGACTTTCTGTACAATTTAGCGTCATGTAGTTAGGACGATGGGGACAATAGAGTTTAACGTCATGTTGGACGAAAGGGGGACTGTGCAGTTTAATGTCATGCAGTGAGGACAAAATAGGACACCATTTAACGTCACGTTGGACGCATTGGGGATTTTTTCCACAGTTTAGCGTCATGTTGGATGAATGTGTGAATAGTTTACGGTCATATGCATGGACCGTGGAAGGTGCAGTTTAATGTCATACTAGACAAAAGTGTAGATTAAGGTCATACATGACCTTTGATGGTTATGTATTTTAACGTCTTTCCAGACGTAAGGGACTTTTATACAGTTTAAAGTCATGTAGTATGGACGTCACAGTTTAACATCTTTCTAGATGTAAGGGACTTGAAAATAGTTTAGGGTCAAATGCATCGACCGTTGATGATGCAGATTAAGGTCATACATGACCAATTTGCAGTTTAAGGTAATACTGCACCATTTTAGAGACACAATTTAACGTCATGTTGGACCAAGTTATAGTTTAAGGTTATACTGGACCATTTTTGTATAGTTTAACGTCATATAGCAAGGACATAATACATACATTGTAGTTTATACAAAATACTTCTTCAATAATCTGGCATTGGTTGGAGTAGTAATGAGTTCTCCATCCATCGCGATTAATGAATAAGCTCCATTAGAGTAGACCCTATGTATTGAATAAGGTCCTTCCCATTTTGGTTCAAGTTTGGGAGGTTTCTTTCCTGGTATCATTGGAGTTCTGAGAACTAATTCCAATTCTCCCTGAGTGAATGAATGAAGAAGAACTTTTTTGTTAAAAGCTCGTGTTATTCGATTCTGATAGACTTCCAAGTGGTGGAAAGTGCACAATTTTTCTCATCTAACCGTTCCAATTCATTCAATTGCTTTTGAGGTTGCTCATATGTAGATGACTGATCGCAAATGGATACTCTGAGTGAGGGTAATTGAACTTCAATGGGCAAGATGGCTTCCATTCCATATACCAATGAATATGGAGTTGACTGAGTTGTAGTGCGGGTGGTAGTCCGATAAGCCCATAAAGCATGAAAGAGTTTACCAGGCCATGACCTCTTATCTTTATCCACCATCTTAGGTAGTATATTTGAATGAGTCTTGTTAAAGGATTATATCTGGCCGTTGGCCGTTGCATAATACCGAGATGAATGGTTGGATTTGATATTGTATTCTTGATACAACTTATTCACCTCGGATGAACAGAAATTGGTGCCATTGTCTGTCAATATGGTATGAGGGACACCAAATCTGGTAATGATGTTAGACTTGATGAAGATAATAATTCATTTAGAACTGACTTCCTTGAGATGTATTGCCACCTCCCATTTGGAAAAGAAGTCAGTAGCAGTAAGAATGTACTTAAACTGCTTGGCCATAGCCGAAGGGTAAGGTCCCACCACATCCATTACCTATGTGGCAGATGTCCATGAGTATTTAGCTGTATGAAGCAACTCTGGAGGTTGATGAATGATGTTGGCATGTACTTGGCATGAATGACACTTCTTTGTGAAATCAACACAATTTCATATCATTAAAGTCCAAAAGTATCCAAGCCTTCGAATTTGATCTGACAATCTATGTCCAGACTGGTGGGCACCACAGACTCCTGCATGCACTTCATTCATGACAACCATTGTCTCTTCACAATCAATGCATCTGAAGAGAAATCCTTCAAAACCACGTTTGTAGAGAATTTTCTCTAGGTGATCTGGGCTATCATAAAGAGTTAAATTGACCACACGTCGCCGGATTTGTTTTTTCTCGGCTCTATCAGGTGGAAGTGTTCCATTTTGAAGGTATTCCCTAATAGGTGACATCCATCTTGTAGTATGACCATACAGTTCCGGAATGGGACTAATTTCATTAATTTCCTCTGTACTGATTCGAACATAAGATGAAATTGCACGACGGTGGGAAATATTGATGGTTTTCTCATCCCGATTTGGATCTGCCAGAGCTGTGGCTATATTACCCAGCACATCAGCTTGAGCATTTTGTGATCTTGGGACATAAGAAAATGTCATTTCTGAATGGAATTCCGCCATTAACTCTCTGACATAACCATACAAACGGATTAGTTCTTCTTTTCTGACGGCATAATCCCCATTGACTTGTTTGATTACCAGGTCTGAATCACCCTTCAACTTTAAGTGATTCACTTGTGCTTGAAGCGCTAATTCCAAGCCTGCGATAAGAGTTTGGTATTCGACTTCATTATCAGTACCACCTTCCCATAATAAGAAGGAATAAGGTAAGACTGCCTTTTCTGGAGAAATGAGCACAATTCCTAAGCCAACATTGTTGAATTTAGGATTTTCCATTTTCTTCCCTTTGGGACTTCTAGAAGCACCATCAAAATAAATTTCCCATGCTTGAGGACTTTCTTGAATAGAGAAGAATTCCTCATCAGGGAGTTCAATATCTGAAGACGTGTCTTCCACTAAAGGGTGTTCAGCTAGGAAATAAGCCAGAGCTTGGCCCTTTATCCCCTTTTGAGACACATACTGAATGTCGAATTGCTGAAAAATAACTTCCCACCTTGCTAGACGTCCTGTAAGCATTGGACGACTAAGGATGAATTTGAGTGGGTTATTGCGAGATACCAATTGGACCTCATGATGTTGCAGGTAGTGTCTCAACTTCTGGACTACAAAGATTAATGCTAGGCAGCACTTCTCAATACTTGAATACTAGGTTTCTGCTTCAAGCATGGTTCGGCTGAGATAGTAGAGGCTGTTTTCATTCCCACCACCATTATTTTGAGCAAGAAAGGCACCCAATGATCGCTCTAGAGCTGTTACGTAGAGGATAAGTGGTCTTCCTTCAACAGGTTTCATAAGTACCGGTGGACTCAAGAGGTATTTATTGAGAATATTGATTGCTTCTTGACATTCTTCAGTCCATTGGTAAGTGACTCCCTTCTTCATCAATTTGGTAAAGGGTAAACTTTTGCCTGCCAAATTGGCGATGAAATGCTGAATATAGGCTAGGTGTCCTTGAAGTCCTCTTAATTCTTTCAAATTTTGAGGAGGTGACATACCAAGGATTGACTTGGTCTTCTCAGGATTGACTTCAATACCACGATGGCATACAACAAAGCCGAGAAATTTTCCTGAGGTTACCCCAAAAGCACATTTTAAGGGGTTTATCTTCATATTATGTTGTCGAAGCTTGTGGAATATGACTTCCAAATCAACCAAGTGATTATAAAGTTTTTTGGATTTAACCACCAAATCATCTACATAGCATTCAAAAAACTTCCCTAAGAAGGGTTTGAAGATATGATGCATGGCGCGCTGATATGTTGCACCTGCATTCTTTAAGCCAAAGGGCATTACTCGGTAACAAAACACACCTTGAGGGGATCTGAAGGTTGTGGATTCCTCATCTTTTGGGTCCATTCAGATCTGATTATATCCAGAATATCCATCCGTGAAGGAAAGTACTTTGTAGCCATATGTTTCATCAATTATAAGTTCTATAATCGGAACTGGGAAATCATCCTTAGGAAAATGCTGATTAAGATCTCTGAAATCGATGCAAAATATAATTTGTCCGTTCTTCTTCTTTATAGGGACAATATTAGCCAACCACTTGGGATACTAAAATTCTATGATGATATTATCATTGATATGCTTATCCACTTTAGTTTCAATTTTAGAAGCATAAGTTGGGTGTGTTCTTCTCACGGCTTTCTTAAATCCTCGATGTTCTTTTGGTAAACCCAAATGATGAGTAGCAACAGCAGGATCAAGCCCGGGCATTTATGTATAGTTCCAAGAAAAAATTTCTCTATTTCTCTTTAGAAAAGAAATATACATCTCTTGCTCTTCAAGGGTCATGGCCACACTGATTAAAGTGGGGCGTGGATCTTAATTTGTACCTAGATTTATTTCTCTGAGTTCGTCCACAGTGGTAGAGATACCCTCTTCAAATGATGGAGGAGCATCTCTGAGATATTCCTCTTCTTCTTCATCATGTGTTATTTCTTCTGTTTCTACTTGCATAGTACATGAAAAAGAAGAATTTTCATGATCAGAAGAGATGTCAAAATTTGCACATTGTGAAGAGGAAGATTCCATTTTTTACCCTATTGATGATGAAGAGTTTTCATTGGGTAATAAAGAAGAAATGATGGATTGAGAATTGACATAATTTTTCACCTATAATGTTGCTATAACTCCTTCTGGCCTAATTGGAGAAGTATAAACTTTTTGGATTTCAATAGATGAAATGAAGACATCACCATTTGTGCTTTCATTACTGCTTGGTGGGTTACCAATTTCTCCAATGTTGTCTTGCTCGATTGACGTAATTGACATTACGGATCATTCCATAAGAGTATTTTGATTTGTGTATACCTTGTCAATTTGATAGATAGGGAATACATAA
Source organism: Viscum album (assembly GCA_963277665.1). NCBI lineage: Eukaryota > Viridiplantae > Streptophyta > Magnoliopsida > Santalales > Viscaceae > Viscum > Viscum album. The sequence continues at coordinate 28,051,455 of OY728135.1, read as the reverse complement.
TCTTTACTCACATGTGTAAATGGATTTTCTAGAATCTTCTCCAAACCATATGGAGCATTAACTTTGGTAATTTCCTTTGTTTTGGATTTCTCCGTTCCCTTCATGTGATAGAATTCCGCCTCAATGTATTGAGACTCACATGTCTTGAATGGGGCCTTATCACCATATAATGTTCCAAATTGACCATCAAAACAGTATTTGAGACATTGATGGTATGATGAAAGGATAGCCGCATGCTGATGTAGCAAGGGTCTTCCAAGAAAGACGTTGAAAGCTGCATCTTGATCAAGAATCATGAAATCTGAATTGGATACAAGATCTCCAAACTGAGTTTTGAGTGTAACTTCGCCCAGTGGTTCTTGTTCGTTTTTATCATATCCTTGTAACATCAGGGTAGAAGGAGATAAATCAGATTTTGTGAGGCCCAATCGATGAAGTGTACGAATGGGCATGAGGATGACTCCTGAACCATTGTCAATGAAAGCTCTTCGGACGTCTACACCATTGAACTTTCCAGATAAATACAAAGGTCTGATATGACCATGCACAACATCATCTTCATCTTTATTAGTAAATGATATTATTGCATGTAATTCTGCAGGATTATTCTCTATGTGATATACTTCAGCTGTAGCAATTTCAGTTTCAAACTCCTATGGACTTGAAAAAGCCTCGATGAGTGCTTCCCAAAGAACTTTTGACAAATTCAAAGCATCCAGAATTGATAACTTGGCTGGTACATGGGCCAAGTTTTTCAATATATCATACTTTTGATCCAGAGGTCTGCGTTTCCCAACAGGAATATGTGGTTTAGCAGGTACCTTGGAAGCAGATGCTTTGGAAGTTGATTTATCTTGTATTGGGATAGGAGTTGGAAACATCCTTGGTTTTGGAAGATTAGACCAATTAGATCCAGCTGAGAGGAAGAAGATGGAACCTTCAATCGGTCTTCCAAAATAACTATTCTAGGACTGAATTTGCTATTGGTAGAAGAACTTGCTTGTTCTTGCTGAGCTCATTGAAGGGCTCTACCATGAGTTTCTGGTGCATACATAGTTCTAGCAGGGGTAGAATTGGTGTAAGGGATTCTGAAAGATCCACGTCTTCCCCTGTATTCTAAACCTCTGGAACTTCCTATGATTCCCTTATTTGATACAGGGAATTCAGGCTCATCAAAATTAAAACTGTGACTGGCATATGGATTTGTTAATTGAATCATATTAACAGAACCAAAGATTAACTCTTCGTCTAATAATGACTCCGCCTGATTAGCCTGTTTAGGCTGTTCCGTTTGGTGGTGAGGTGCCCGTGGCTTTGAAGTAGATGTCATGAAGTCTGCCAGAGTCAAAGACAACGTAGGCTTTGACACATACTCATCTTCTTCTGATTCTTTTTTCTTCTTTGAATTATGCCGTTTCTTTGAGGACTTTCCCTCTGAAAAAGAGGATTTTTCCACAGCATTCATGGCAGAAGGCACAATTAGTTTCTTTAATTGTGTTCAAAAAATAGCATGAGTTTGATTGACTGTCTTTCTGTCCATCCAATCCTCATACTTCTGTGCATTTTTTCTTTTGACTTCTTACCATTCACCTTCCTCCTCTGTAACTGTAGCAGTAACACATGCTACCTGAGCTGAAGAACCTTTCAATTTGACTTGTCTCGAATCAACCATCTTTTGCAGCAGGTCTTTGAAGACAAAACACTCCTGGATGGGATGCCCCAACATTTGATGAAAGGGGCAATAATTGGGACGGTCTTCATCACCTTCCTTTTTTGGCCTTTTTGGCCTTGAAAATTGAAGCAGATTATTTTCCAGAGATGAAATAAACTAACCAGGAACTTGTTCATTTTGGAAAGAGTATTTTTTGCTCTTCAAATCCTCAAATTTTTTTTCTTCTTTGATCTCTTTGATCATCTGGACGAAATGGCCTTTGTTGTTGGTGCTCAGGAGGTGGAGCCCTTCGAGAAGATGAAGGTTTTGATGTAGAAACAGGTACAGGCGCTTGTTTAAGCATTACTGTAGCATTTTATACTTTACCCATTATCCTTCCTGGAGCTGATGAAATTATATGAGATTTAGCCTTAGCCTATATAAGGGAATCTTCAATCTGCTGAGCGATTGAAGTAAGGTCTCGAAACCCTTCTGTATATTTCACTGGGATTAATGGCGTGCGTAATTCGTCACACATATTTTCGACACAGATTGGAAACAATCCTTCTTGAGGGAGTGCTAAACTCAAGGAATATGTTAATCCCTTCTAGAGAGCAATGAAATTGGAGACTCTTTCATTCTCCCTTTTCTTACAGTTTGTAATATTGAAAACTGTTTTCTTTGGAAAAGTTGAGCTGAACTGAAGGAGGAATTTTTGGCAAATATCCTCCCATCCAGTAATTGACCGGGATTGCAAGCTTGTATACCAAACAAAAGCTGGTCCTTGCAAGGTTCGCATGAAGCATCTGAGTTTCACTGCTTCTTGCTGCTCCAGAGATCCCATCATAGGATCGCAACAAGACACGTAATGCATCAAATGTTTCTCAGGATCGCCTGGTCCATTGAAAATAGGGAATACAGAAATTCCAAAACTAGATGGAGAAAAAATTGAATCTACCCATTCAGGGTAAACTTTCTTTTCTGGTTAAACTTGTGCATGTTTCCCTTCCATAGATTCTAACCGAGCTGTTAATGACTCAATAGTAGTTATTAACTTTTGAGAAACATCCGGTTGAACTTGGACTTGGGTAGGTGCAATGACTGGAGCTTGGACAGATGTGGCGATTGGTGGTGCAACTGATGGTAGCACTGCCAACTGTTGTTGTACATGACCCATAGGATTACACCTGTGAGGGTGTACTGAAAGAGGAGGATATTCTTGATTCATCTCAGTAGCTGCAACAAATTCCTTTGGCTGACTGACTCCAGCAGGCTTAGGAAGAAGACTACTCAGAAGTAGTTATGCATTCAAACTTCTTAATTCCTTCATTTCTTCCTCTTGTTGTGCGAACCTTTTCTCTAATGAGAGTGATTGGCCTTCTTCATAGGAAGGATATGTAACCTGATTCTTTCCCCTTCCTTTGTTGGACCCTTTTCAGAGAGGGGGAAGTGAGTTACTTGAAGGATTACCTAGGTTCTGAGTAATCCTTTGATTTCATGTACGCACACCTTCTTCATTTGTATCGGTGCATACATCTCCTTGAGCAGAAACCTCTTCATCTGAGTCCCCTGAGTGTGCCTCATCTGGTGGATCAGCAACAACGACATTGATGACATTGATTGATGCATAACGCATCGCATCCCTCTTATCATCATTTCTGTGATATTGTCTTCTTCCATGTCTTTGATGAGACAATGCCTTTTGTTGATTCAATCCCTCAGGAGATTCTTGATGAACCATAATTTGGAGGGAATCTCCTGATAATTTGGCTCTTCGTTCCTCTTGAGGCTTCTTCCCCAATCGAGAAAATACCAATGTTCTATGAGGAGGGGATTGATGATTTGAAAAAGTCCCCAGTCCGGTGGACTGGGGTTGTTCCTGTTGTTCCTGCTTAACTCCTCGGAACGTATTTGTTGATTCTAAGGGTTGGTTTAAAAGAGTCCCCAGTCTGGCGAGGGTGGTTCTTGACATGCTATGTCTGAGACTTTCTTGAAAGTCCTCCTGATCTTACGAACCTTAGTCTATAAATTAGTTGGATGCATTAACCTGTATCCTCTTTTATCACCCGGTTCAAAATACCGTTGATGATTTATGACACTTCTGTCACTTGGTGACATGCTTTCTCCAAATGGGAGGCCTGTTTAATATTCTCTTTTTCTTGATGCAAGAGTAATTCAACAACTTGTTCTCTGTGTTCTTGATTTTGAGAGGAACTATTTGAAGCATGTTCTTGGGAAAGCTTTTGATTACAAACAAAGCCCATTGATTGTGGCCGGTTATGGGAAATAACATTGCATGAGACCATTTTCGGCGGGCTTTGTTGACTGGAGAGCACTGTGAAATGTAGTTCTCCATGAACACCCCACCCTCTGACATGAATACCAGATGGGGCATTGGAAATTAATTGACGCAATCTTCTTAGTGCGCCAAGGCATGAACGTTGAAGGGATCTCTACTGCTTTTCAGCCTTCGGATATTGATAGACTGATAGAGACTCCAAATCAATCTAACGTTGTAACCCTTCTATTATCTTAAGATGATTTTAATATTCATCGTAATATAATAACTTCTTTTTCAACTGACAAAGAGTTTTCCATATGTTGAGACGAATATCATGAATTTCATCTTCCATCAAAATTTATGGAATATTATATTGAGAGTCAGCCAGTGGCCAAAACATGACTGGTACTTCACCTTTTTATAGTTGTTTTCTCATGTTCACCATTTCCTCTTTATCATTAAATGAAGATTCTTCTACTTGTTTTTACCATAGTTGGTGTTTCCTTGTTGCTTCATCGGATTCAACAAGATTGGTGGAGAGATCATTGATCAAAATAGAATATCCATGACTTAGGGGTGGTTCGGAGAATGACCTACACCCTGGGCTATCTTCTGACTAAGAAATTATTTCACCTGCTAGAGATGAAGCATCAGATATGATTGGTTTCGCAATTGAAAGTGCCTCAAGATAAGAGGGATTTCTCAGCACTACATTGTCTACTGGAGCATTCTCCGGGAAATGTGCATCACTACTACAGAGAGGACTTTCACAGTGAAATTCATCATCATGGGTAGGACCACCATAATGGGTTACAACAAAAGATGAAATCTATTGCTCCTTGGTCTTCTGACCACACAGAGGGTTCCTGCGGCTCTCATCTTAAGAAGAAACATCAAGATTGAACGAATTCTCATGAAGCAAGCCTTCATGAGGAAGTGTCTATTGAATACCTTCGGAATTAATGTTCCCACTATTGGGAAATGAGGGATTAGAATCTTGAATTCCAACAGATAATTGTTTGAGGGCTTCAAGAACTCTAGCATCGAGCAAGGCCTTGTTACAGATTGTCCCTTGATCTCCTGACTGTGTTGGTCGGGTCTTTTTCTTAGACACCTTCTTACTCGCTTTGGAAACCACTTGTGGACGAAAGTGGATGCTCTGAGTAGGTGTAGGTGCCTGATCAAGAAAGATGGCCAGGTTAGACTGATGATATCCACTCAAATCAGGTGTATGTGCCTGACTTGGTTGTCCGTATGATATGGGGGAGTATGCCCCCACAACCCTCTTGGATTGGAACAGATGTGTGTGTATGTTCCAGAGTGAATTGTTGATGTGTCACTCCACTGGCAGGGATAGATTTTTGTGTCTTTCCCTGAGATGTCACTAATGTTGTTATAATATCCTGGCAGTCATCCAGAATATGAGTAGGGATTTTCTTTTGCTCTTTCACCATTGATAGAATATGTTTGGTGACTTCAGCTGCCGGAATGGGAATATACGTCCATTCTGAGTTTGGAGCAGGTGTATGTGCCTGATCCTTTCCTCCTCTTCCTGCCAGTGAATCCTGACGTTACTCAAGTGTGGGGATAGAGAGTTGATTCTACTTCTAATTTGTTGTTGGGGCTTTCCGACTACCTACTCCGAATGCTACTAAGCGAGACTATTGGTAAGCTTGATTAATACTAGCAGGTGTATGTGCCTGCTGATTGCACTTCGCCAAATGTGGTTGACGAGATCCATCATATGTAGTCATACAAGCCTGCTGACTAGCTGATGATGTATAAATAGGTGTATGTTCCTGCCTATAGTACTCCACTGGAATTGCCTGGCGGGATTGGCGTGATGCTGCAAGACGAGTCTGCTGGACAGCGGAATTAAAACGGGTAGGTGTATGTTCCCACTCATTGCTTGCCACCAAGTTAGGTCGGTGGACTTCTCCGGTGATAGCAGAGATGAGAACCTGCTCACTATTGATCGGATTCCGCCTCTGGTGGTTTGTCTTGCCTACTCGAGTTCAAGGAACCTGAGCCGAACGCCTGGGGTTGGTACCCTCAACATGTTGAGGGCGCACTGCCGCAAGAGTCTGGCGATGATTGTTGGCCGGATCCCTTACAAAGGACTCATGTCTTCTTGAATTAAGGTCCTGAGAGACCTGCTCATTCACTTCCTCAGAATAAGGGAGTGAATGGTGATTGCGTTCCGGGGATAACGACCCGAAACGGTTGGAGACGGTAGTCAGCACCGCCTATTTCTTGATCACTGGTCATCATTATCCGGATGACCGGTGTGAGTTGTTTGCTTGGAGGGCTTGTCGGGCAGCCTCCAGAGTTGGGATGGTACCGTGTTGAAGGTACTCCTTAACCAGCGCATTTGACACCCAGCGTTGAAGACGCTGAGTAGGTGATGTCATTCTCAGAGCGGATGACGATCCAGCAGGAATAGCAGCAGTGGCATTTATAGCAGCATTATTCACATATGTGAATTTGAGAGTGGCCATTATGGAAATGCAGAAGATCTTGGAAAAGAGTGCCTATTTGATATAACAGACGTAATCAAGATAAATTCAGCCACTACATCTATTGGATGAGCACATTTGTCAATGATTTTTTGGCCCTCTCATTGTGTTTTAAATAGGGGCCTAACAAATGGGTAAAACATTATTTTAACTTGGTTAAGGATTCATGTCGGGTTCACCGTTTTTGTTTCTCTCAGAATTCGGGGATTGACCTCTTGATGGGAGCTTCAAACGTTCTGATCGGTTTCTAACGGGTTTGTTCGTAGAACCAGAAACATCCAATGATTCCACATACATTTGGACCTGCTTTCCAAAGGTAGGCGCTCATTAGTTTGTGTACTGATAAGGCTTAGGAATTTGCATTGGTTGAGAGGATGGGAGGTTGGACTCATCACGCCTTTTTAGGGGAATTATTGTCTACTCTAGGACTCTCTTTATAGATTTATGTTATGATCGTGAATCCTTATTACGTTACCATGTATAAAATGAGCTTTCCTTTAAATTTTACAATAAATGATCAAATATGTAGGAAATTTAGAGAATATTTTATATTTATTCAAGGTTCTTCATTGATAGAGAATCATCTGTATTTATTAGAGATTCTTGTTCAATGGTACCCTTTCGACACATTTATATATAAGTCTCTTGGTCATTATGAAGACCATGCTGGTTTTAAATCCAGTCAGTGGGGCACTTGATGTTTATTGTCATTCAGAAGGAAATGGATTATTTCAGAGTTGGGATCGAACCCGCAGATGGGCTACCTACGTATCCTTTGTTTTTTTTGGAAAAGGAATCAGAACCCATGTAGTTCGAGTAAGGGAATATGATGTTTATGATTGATGGCTCAAAGAAGGATGTCATAATTACTTTTACACTCTAAGCTCACGTGAGACATTCTCGATGTAAGAAACAAGAGGTATTGGTAAAAAATTAGACAATTGTGCCATGAAAGATGCAATCATAAGAAATAATATGGGGCTTATGTATGTATGACTTCCCTGAAAATGAAGGTTAGGATTTACTTTAGGGAAGAAATCCAGGAGTAGGGTCCATAAAGGTATATGTGCTTCATGGAGATTTTAAATACTCTAACTTGGGGCTTACTCCTGAAAAGGAGGCCCAAATTAGGAGGGGGCTTTTTATTGGGTTTTATTTCTGAAAAGAAATCCCAGATCAAAGGTAAATTAGAAATGGTTGAGAGAAATTAAGACTGGGGCTTACTCCTGAAAAGGAGGCCCAAGTTAAGAGATTTGAAAAATTAAGGGACTTGGGGCTTACTCCTAAGGAGGATGCACAAATTTATGACTGGGAATTATTCCTGAAAAGGAAGCCCAGGTTAAAAGAATTATGACTGGGACTTATTCTTGAAAAGGAAGCCCAGGATAAAGGAATTATGACTGGGACTTATTCCTGAAAAGGAAGCCCAGGTTTATAGGAATTATGATTGGGACTTATTCCTGAAAAGGAAGCCCAAGTTAAAGGAATTATGACTGGTACTTATTCTTAAAAAGGAATCCTAGGTTTGATTTTCTCATCTTAAAGGATGAGGTTGAATGAATAAAATCTCAATCTTTAGTGACATAAAGTTGTATAAATCACTAGGTTTTGAGAGATATTCCACAGAATTCCTTTCAGATAAGGAAGTCAAATCAAGAAATCATTCCATAAATGGATTTGATGAGTGTCTAGAAGACTAAATCTTGAATAGGAGAGGTGGAATAGCTTAAGAGGAGAAAAATGGGGAAAAAGGGCAACCAAAAAGGCAGGGGCACGCAAGTCCTGGAAAGCGCGCAGGCACTGCGTGGGCACGCAAGTCTTGGTCACACAGGTATACCTGCGCAACATGTTGGGTACTTGCGCGATGTTCACCCAGCAGGGTAATACTTGAGCGGCTTTTAGTTAAGGCATTTAGAATCCTCCTGAGGTTCTTCTAGGAGAGGGGCACGCAGGTTCTATTGAAGGAGTAAGATGGTGTGCAAGTGTGGCCATTTCCTATAAGGGATGGAAACCTAGGCGCGCAAGTGTTGATGAGTTTCAACACTTAGGCCTTCCTTCTCCTCTTTAAATCTTCTATTATAGGTAATAAATTACCTTAGAAGTGTTTCGGAAGCTTTGAGAAGAGACTAGGGCGTCGGGAGCTCAAATCTGAGTTTTTGGAAAAAATTCCTCCCGAATGGGGGGCCCACAGGGTCTATTTATAGGCAGTTGAATACCCCAGGCAGTTATATCCTAGGTCGCGCAGTTGACATGCGCGACAATAATTCGGCGCACAAGTGGACTTGCATGACTATGAAGAAACTTGCACGACTTATGGGCACTCTTCTCCTTGTTCATCCCTTTGTTGATTTTTTATATTTTCTTCAAAGGATGAATCAATTTGTTCTAAGTCATTTCCCTTTACATTATTTTAGAAAATGTGACGAAAAGGAGTATCAAAAATCATCTACCTCATGATCATGAATATGATAGTTTTTCTCATTAATTTTTAGTTTTCATGATGCATAAGCAATAACCCTATCATTTTTCATAAGGACACAACCAAGTATTTTCTTTGAAGCATCATTATAAATAACAAACCCGTATTTCCCTGCTGGTAGAGTCAATATATGAGGATTGAATAATAATCTCTTCATTTCATTGAAACATTATTCCTAATCTTATGTCCAAACAAATTTATCCCCTTTACGTGTGAGCTTCGTTAGCGGGTTAGCCAGTTGAGCAAAATTCTGCACGAAACGTCGATAATAACCTACTAAGACAATAAAACTACGTACCTTAGATATGTTTGTTGGAATGGTCCAATCATCGATTGCCTTTGTCATTGCATAATAAACTATGATTACATACTTAGAGACAATATGGCCAAGAAAAGAAATCTCATGAATCCAGAATTCACACTTGCTAAACTTCTCATATAATTCATGTCATCTAAGAGTCTTCAGGATAATGCACAAGTGATTTTCATGATCTTTATAGCTTTTGGAGTATACCAAGATATCATAAATAAATACCACTACAAATTCATCAATGTATTCCTTGAAAACTATGTTCATTAGATCCATGAAGGCAGAGGGTGCATTAGTCAATACAAAAGGCATTACTGTAAATTCGTAATGGTCGTACATGGATCGAAACACTGTTTTCGGAATGTCTTCCTTCTTCACACTCAACTGATGATATCCAAATCTAGGTTCAATCTTTGAAAAGTATTTAGCTCCATGAATTTTCTCAAATAAATCATCAATGTGATGTTGGGGATACTTGTTCTTTACTGTTATAGCATTGATCTCCCTGTAGTCGATTCATAACCTCATAGATCCATCATTATTCTTAACAAAAAGGTCACGGGATCCCCATGGAGAAACACTACGGTGAATAAATCCTTTATTACTCAATTCCTCCAGTTGTTTTTTAGTTCCACTAATTCCATAGTGGCCATTCTATAAGGGGTATTCGATATGGGCCTTGAACTAGGAATTAAATCAATGGAAAACTCAATTTCTCATTCTGGAGGATGCCCAGGTAAATCTTCTGGAAACACGTCAACATATTCTCTCAAAATAGGTACATACTCTATTTGAACATACCTTTCCTCACTCATAGTTATTTAATTCTCTTCCTCCCCAATAATTGAATTTAGTTGAGCTACTGGGGGTAGATGTAGATAATAATTAGGTGGTGATGATTCTGCTCTAAAGTTAAGGTGTTCTTTATCATCGTCATCCAAAATCATAACTTCTTTCATCTAACAATAATTTTTTTTATCATGGTCTGAAAGCCAATACATACCAAGGATTATACCAAATTCAATCATGGTTACGACGATGAGATCAGAAGAAAAAGAAAATTTATATGCCCTAATGGGAACTGATTCACAGAACTTTGTAGCAATGATAATTTCCTTAGGAGTTTTGACTGATAACTCCCTTGTTAAATCAAATTAAAAATATCTAATTTTCCTAGAAAACTGGGAAGATATGAAACAATGCGATGATCTAGAATCAAATAAATCATTGGCTAAAATTGAGGAAACAATTAAAGTACCTGCCACCACGTCATTATGAACTTCAACCTCTGCAGTTGTCATTATATAAGCTTGTCCCTGATCCCCTGGCCTTCTCTATTGCATGTTTCCTTGACATTTTGGACAATCATTTGCATAGTGTCCCATCTATAGACAACTATATCATTTAACATCATTGGCTTCCTTCTTTCCTTTGCAGTCACCAGCAAGATGGCCTTTCTGACCACATTTGTAGCATACACTTTTTCCTTTTAAGCATGCACCAGGGTGTTTATTTCCACAATTGTCACATGGTGTAAACTCAACTCTTTCCTTCTTCCCCATTTCCTTATTTCCTTTCCCAGGGTTTTCAGTAGCTCTATTCTGTTCTTTCTTTCCGTTAATGTCATAAGACATAGAGAATTCCTTTTCTGTCTTGATGGCACATGAAACTATATCCTCATATGATGAAAACCATTGGGATAGTAGGGCCCGCCAGACAAATGGCTTTAAGCCATAAAAGAATCAATCAATTTTTCTCCTTGGATTTCATATTTATTCTACAACATGTCTTTCTAATCTTGTGAAGTTATCTTTGTACCTTGCAATATTCTCATCTTCCTTCTTCCTCAGATTCAGGAATTGTCTCTCCATATCGCTCGCTTCTCACGAGGGATATATTTTTCTAAGAGGATTTCCTTAAAATCCCTCCATTCCATATCTCCTAACTCTTCCTCCTCCATTGTTTTTTGGATTAATGACAACCACTGATCCGCATTTCTAGATAGACGATATACTTCCATGACAACCTTCACCCTTTCATTATATCCCAAAGCGAGAAATATCTTCTCAAGGGAACATATCCACTGCTCTGCTACAATTGTGTTTGTAGTCCCATTGAATGATGGAGGTTGTTGTCGCATAAAGCGATATAGCATGCCTCCTCCATGTGGTGGATCGGGATACTCCATACGGGTAAGGTTATTATTCATAACCTGAGTAAGTTGTCCCAGTATAGTTATGAGTTTCTCAGCACCAGTCACAACACCAGATCCAACATCATCATCTTGAGTTGGAGGAAAATCCCTACAGGGGAAACATGCATTTGTGCAATTTCTATTCTGTCCACCAGGCTCTATATATAGATAATGGAATACACTATATTAGGTTATGAATCGTAATGTATAATCTTAACATAAAAATACTCATAAAAATTGAGATCCTATGCTTGGATAATCCCATATTCACAAAAATGGTTTCATTGAGGAAAATTTAAAATTTCAATCCTTCATAATGGCTTGTAAAGAAAATGTGAATTGTCCTAAGAATATCGCCCAGGAGTGTCGTAAACAAGAGTGCATCAAGGCCCATTTTCGTGCACCAGTTCTCGTTCAAGTCTACCTCAAAGTAGTGTTTTCAAGTTTTACCCCTAGATACATCTATGCCAGAGCCACCTCTACCTACTCGTATCCAGACAAGGATGTATTGATTGAAAGATCCACATAATCTATTCCTTATCAAAATACCAGGATGTTATTTTATGTATTTCCTCAAAGACTAACTTAGGGACTCTTCTCTAATTCTATGTTTTCTAAATCAAGTTTCCAGGTATTCTACTAAAATTCCTATGATAACAACTATAAGGACCCGACCCAAGTTGTCCAGAGCTGGTGCCTTATTTTATTATGTTGGAATACATACAAGGAATACGAATCCTGAAACACTGAGTAGTTTAGTATTATTGGAAACAAGTTACATACATAAGTTTATCATTACAACATGAAGGGAATCAAAACACTATTTTATTCCACTAGAAACATCATATCTCCTAGATTATGATTGCACGCCATTCATAAATTACTTCTTCATGTCCTGAGAAAATTAAACATAAGAAATGGGTGAGATCAAATGCTCAGTAAGAGTAAAAAATTCAGTGAACTTAATATAAACGTTAGACATGGTGAATAATTGAAAACACATGCCCTTAATAATGAAGTTGAACACATTATGGCAGAAATATGGTCTGAATAAATAATTCCATAATAAAACATAATAATGGTAATTCTACCTGTCAAATAACCACATGAACATAAAGTACTAGCATCATAATGAGGGAAGTGAATATGCAAGACATCATAACCATACCGTCCAAGCCTCATGCTAGGACCATGAAATAATCATTTTGTCAAGGCCACGTGCCAAGACCATAGTTTGTTTCATAAGACCTACCGATGAATTGAGGGGCTATAGAGGGCCCCAACCATCACATAATAAGTCCAATGCCTTCCTCATATGAGCGGGGATCAACATAAAAAACATATACATTCATATTGAAACTATCATATGAAATGTAACTAACCTTCACAAATTATTGAACATAAACACTAACCATTCAGAATAATATGATGAATGGTTTCAAGATAGATCATCCACAATAAATTTAGTCATAAAACATTAAATAAAATATGTTATATCACTTCATAAATCATTAAACCCAATAATACCATGGAATCAATAAGATCATTGAATGAAAATACTCTTATAAAATCATTAAGCAATTTTGAGATAAATACTCTTTTATTTTGAAAAGAAGAGTTCTTTTGAAAAATCTTTGTATAAAACCATAAGTGAAGTAAGATATTATTTTCATAATAAAATGAGTATTTTTATAAAGATAATGGTTTCCAAAAATAGATTATAGAGTGACCTTGTAAATAGATATGAATTGGAGAAATTCCCTTAAATCGAGCTTCTATTTTGGAAACAATTTTGAATGTTCCTTTTAAAACGTGTATCTATCCATAAAATAAGGAATGGTTCTGGTTTGTAAACATATATATGATACTCAAACAGATTATATGATAAGTACATAACAATACATAATAATTTCATTGAAGTAATTAGATAATGAATGTAACCCGAATGAAAATGGAAGTTCAGGTGGAAAACCCTTACCTTAACTCCAAACGTGTTCTTCTCTCAAACATAAGCTCCTGGAATATGAAAGTATAATTATTAATAAATTATATAAAAACCTATTAGACATGTATTTAGTTTATCATAAATATTTTATTTCATTTATACCCTTATTTCTAAGTTATTATATTTAATTTCATTGTTCCGGAGTGTTCATTTTCTTTATTTTCATAATCAGTTCACCTGTTTTTAAGTAATGGAGTTCATGTGGAATGGTTATAAATCTCCAGGATTGGAATTATATATTATTAATGAACATAAATAATTGATAATAGTAAATTATATCATGTTTTTACAAGGAATGAGGATGAACCATTAGATGACCACCACTTCGATTATTCGGAGGTATTTGGAATATTATGAACTAGTTTTGTCGTATAACTTAATTATATGTACATATTCTGGTTCCTGAATATTAATTAGGTTATAAAAAATATATTATAGTCTGGATAAACCATTAATATGGTTTCATGACCAGTAATGAAGAATAAATTGAAGAACGAAACTTCGTCATCCACGAAGGTTATAAATCAGAACCTCATGGACGTCAGTTTCATTTATAAAATAAAAGGGACGGAGTAAGAATATTTGTGATGGTTCTTCCATTAAAATGATATAAATCCAGTATATAGATGTTCTTGGATTTATCATGATCATTTGGACATAGGAGGATAGGATAGGATATAAAAATAAGATAAATTGAAATGAAACCAAATGAAAAAGAAGGGTGCTTTACCTCTTGAAATAACCTCCTTGAGAAACTCATTAAGGTAAGGGGTTTTGGTATTTTGGAAATACTATGAGATTCCTGGTCTTGAAAAATGACTAGGGAAGGGTAATTGGGCAGAACTGGGAGGAGCTTCAAGGGTTAGAGGTGTGAAAAGAAGATGTAGTGGTGGGGGGTTTTATAGTGGAAGAGGGGACTAATTTTTGAATATTTAATTCATTGTTTTTTTTATTTCTCTCAAGAAAACCAATAGTATTGTTTCATGTGACCCATAATAGTAATAATGGCATGTGATTTTGAACCATGTGGCCTTAAATCACATATGATGTCATTATTAGTGTATTTAACTGATAATTTGTATATACGGTATTTTATCGTATTTCACTATTCATAAAAAATTCTAGAATTTCAGAAAAATCCCAAAAATTCACCCCTACCATTTTTTAACATGTATAATTAAAAAGTGAAGCCCATTTTTGAATAATAATTTTGTAAATATTATTAATTTAACTTTTAAATAAAAGCATACTTAATTTAAAAATTAACCGTTTTAATTCAACAAATACTTCTTTATCATAATGAAAAATTAACCAAGATGTTATTATCTTCTAGCCTTAAGAAAATAAAATAATAATAAAATTTACTATTAATTAGGGTCATACTACTATTCATATTACTATTCATAATGGTATGTTACTATTTACTAAAAAATCAAGTTTGTTCTATTAGACTCAAAATGACATCCTGAACACAACTCTAGATGACCATTTTTGGAAATTCAAAACATAGAAGTGGAAAAGTTGTGTTTTAATTGCTATATTATACAATATATTTATATATTTATTTTCAAAACATTGGGTTGTTACAAAATTCATAGGTAAAGTACCTTGCATAGGTGAGTTCTTCTTATGGAAGTAGGGTCCTCGAATAGGTATCTTGTACTTAAGATCCTTAAGAGAATTTGATCTCACTTATACCTTTTAATTCTATCTTATCGTGTTATTTAGAAAGATACCTGAGAGAATTTAGGGGACCTGGGTGATGATCTGCGCAATGGGATCTTTGGGAGTTTGTCTAACTTTCTCTGTTTTAAAAATGGGGAGCCCAAGCGTCCAATATATGGGAAAGGAGGGGACCTGGTCGGAGGGAGTTTTTTTTTGACTTTGGTCATGGGTGTAACTACTCAATGTAGCTCACTCATGTAGGGGTGTCAAACATATACAACCACTTAGGTCCCTCAGTGTTGTGGCTATTCCTTTAGACTGACTGGACAGAGCTGTGATGGCCTTCTTGTGCGTTGGTATGTTTTGTAGGTCCCTTTAACGTGATTTTATTGCTTACATTAAATTTATTTGACACTTTAAGATATCCAAACTAATTTTACTGATATTTTTTCCTTCCTTTATTGAAAAAAGGAGTGTAAACCCCTTCAAAATAGAGGTACTCTGAGTGATTCCATGAATAGCCTGATACATCAACAAGAACTACCTTAGTAAGGAATATAGAATCAGTAAGGGGGAGTTGAGTGACAAGTTTTTGAAGATGAGTACATCATTACAACAGAGGATGAAAGTCCCTAAATGGTGAAATGTATTATTCTATAATTATTCTGCTGTTTTACATTGGTTCCTTCCATTATTTTATTGTTTATTAGGTGGTGAAATAATTGGGATTACGAATGGAATTTATGACAAATGTTGTGAGAATCATCACACCCCTCAGGAAATGAGAGAAAATCGGGTTCAAATATTCTACAAGTTCCATAAACATTGAATTAGTCAACGTTTTATGGGACCTTACTATCCTAGATATGGAAATCTTTGATATCATCATGGGAATTGATTGTACAATAACATTCAAGGATATTATTGACTTATATATTTTCTAATTTACTTTTACATATCCCGAGGGATTTGTTTAGTTATCGAAAGAAAAATGGGATGTGAAGGTAGGAAGAACATGAAAATTAGAAACAATGGATGTGACCATCACATATTAATTATCATCAATAACCTTGGTGTATATTGATTGATATGAATATATATATATTTTCCTTTCATAGTAGATTGATACCCTGATTTTTTTCTAGATAACTTATATAGTTTTTCCTTTAAAGGTAAGTGTAATTCTCTATCATCCTACTCCTTAGAATTAATCACATTTCACTCCAATTATAATGACCTATATTTTAGAAAAATTTCAATTAAAAGTTTTATAAAATGAGTTAAATTTTATTGTATTTAGTTGATGTTTTTAGTTTATAGTTTTAGTGAATTAGCAAAAACTCTTACATAAAAAACTGGACACTTATGCTCAATGTCCATTTCTGCATAAAACATTATTATTTAGTTCACTTTATTATTTCATTTAAGATACACTATCTTCATCCAATACTAATTTACATTATTTACAGTTATTTTTCATAATATATCAAACTCATCCTTAGTTATTTTAAAAAACATTTTAGATATTCGGATGAGAACAAAAAGCATTATAAGGGATATAAAAAAGAATGAAAACTCATTAATCAATTTAAAATTCATGAAAATACATAAGGAATTTTGGATTTTTTATATAATAACATTTTGATATCCAAATAATAATTTATCTAGACCTGAAATAAATATAAAAGACCAATGTTTTTATAAAAAAAATTAATAAAGCATAATGGAAAAATCACATTTCATGAAATCATTACCATGAAAACAATACTTTCAACTTTATATGATCATAAAAAATCCATTAAATCATAAATTAATTGTTTACCTTTTGAAATTGAAATATTTTCATTAAAACCCATTGAAAATAATAGAGAAAACATTCAAGATATTTTGGGAATCATTAAATCATCACGGAATAACCAAATATGATAATTCCAATATTCTCTTGGGAGTAAATTATATCAGTTAAATTTGTCACTTCATTTGATTAATTAACTCCATAAATGTTATATTAGGAGTAACAAACCTTATTTAACTACATATCCTTACCCAATGAATTGGAGGCCTTTAACAGACCCACACATCACATAATAGATATATTCCCAAAAGGTTTGGTGTTCACTCCCCATTCCCACTTTAATTAGTAATGCCCAAGTTCCATGTTTTTAAATCCAAAAATTCATACCTTCCAAATTTTATCATATCCAAAATTAAAAATATTTGATAATTGTAACTTTTAATCATATCTTTATAGAAAATAATTTCATAACATGCTGTTTTCATCATAAAAACCATAAAATTGGAATTTCATCCCATAAGAAAAAGAAATTTCATTTTTCTTATAAAAATGAAAGGAAATATGATTTTATTTTGGAAAAATTTTGAAACTGAATTGTAACACCACATGATATAGTATTACGTTATCTCTTTAAAGTAAATCAATAGCTTGCACTACACACAACACAGAGTTCAAGCGCATCACGACCTGTCAAACTAGCTGTTTAAAATGTGGTCATGAATAGTATTAACAACATTTTGAATTTTATATATATCTTATATAATTTAACATTCATATTTTTTGTTTCTTATTCAAATATAAGTATAAATTCAATTATTTCAGATAAAAGAAGTAATTTTCAGAAAATTTAGTTTTTCTGCCATTTAATAGAGAGCCCTTTTAAAATAAAATATTTGACACTTTTATATATTAAATTTAATGAAATTGAATTCTATTTTATAAGTAAGACATAAAAATTTAGTTTGAATAATTATTTGGTACTTTTCTGATAACTTTCATATTTTGATTAATATTGAAAAATACTAAATTTCAATTAAAAACAACTTTTTTAATAGAAATAATTTGTAGTGTTAAAATATACATTTTAGTGGTTTTAAAGTATCATTATATTATATTTTTATCTCTTAATAAAATTTAGGAAATTTGATTTAATTTTACATTTAAATGGTACATAAACACAAGTCATTCTTTTGATAATTTTTACTTCTTAAAAAACCGCATTCTAGTTTTGACAACGAGAATTAATTTTAATTTAATTAATCCAAATTCTATGTTTTGAATTTTTTAAAATTGAAATCATTTTTCAATTTGGAATATCAAAAGTATATTTGGGTGAATTTTGGGTATTTTTCTAAAAACATTCATTTTTTATGGAAAGTGAAAAACATTGTGTTATAGATAAAACCCGACATTTTCATTTAAATAAATATTTTAAATTAAAAATTTATCATAACATAAAAATAGACACAAAATACATTTATTAGTCCCGAATAATTCATTAGATTAATTTTAATATAATATTAGACATATAAAATTTTATTTAACTTCTTTAACGTCTGTTACCCACCTTTTATGCACATTTACAAATTTGCATAAAACGTAATTTTACTACTTCTGTGAATTTAATTTCAAAAATATGAAAAACACAGGTGTCATTATTTATTAAATTATTGTTTAATAGGATGAAAAGATTTTTTTAATACTAACTTTTGAATTTTATTTACCATGGTTAAAAGTAAATAAGGTAATTAAAGGTGAAAATAATATCAAAATTACCCGAACACATGTCCAGATTCCATTGGATAAGTTTATTTCGACCAAAATAAACCTTAAGACAAAAATAATACCCTTTGATCCATTTGGGTTACATTAGTACATTTATTATATTTTATTTAAAGGAGTGTTAAAAGTGTTAAATTCTAATTTAATTAACTAAACCATTTTCAATATAGAGTTATAATAAGATAAATTTGACTATAAATATTCATTATCAAGATTAAAATATTTACTAAATCATGGTATTTTATTTATAATTTTTATACATTTAATATTTAAATTTATTTATGACACAATGATGATGAAATTATTACCTTATTAATGGACGATTAAAATAATTGATTTTATAAATATTAAAATAAAGGTAAATTGAGACTTTTGATGCAATACAAGAATTTTATAGTTGAATATGACATGTTTGGGTTGATTAAATGCATTTTTTTCATTATATTTATGTTTCTATGACCTAAAAAAACAAATACTAAATAGTTTCAAAGTTGACAAAAATTAGTTTTTAAAACAAATACTATTTTATTAAATGATATAATATTAAAAAAAATCTAATATTCAGACAAAGGACTTATATAATTAAAGATATATCAGTAATTAACCACTTGAATATCTCTTGTAATTTTATATTTACTATATTTACCATGTAATATAAAAATACAAAAAGACATGGTCAATGTTAAACTATTTAACTAAGAGTTAAATATAAAAGATAAGGTTAATATGGTGAAATAAACTTGTCTAAAACATATTGGTGGATAGTATTTAGAACCATACCCACCATATACACGAAATAAATCTATTTAGAACTATTAGAGACCCAAAATTATTCTATAATAAATTAATATTTCAAGATTTTCCTAAATTTCCCTCACATCTCTTATAAAAGGGTACTTCCCCTTCTCTCACATTCACACCTCCAATGCCATTTGGATCGGACAAACCCTACAAAAATATCCTCCCAACTACCCTCAATTCATCTTACAGGCATTACCTTGATCATAAATGTAACATCCCAAGTATGTAATGAATAATGGATATTTTTATCTATGTCTATTAATGAATTAGATAGTGTTTTAGAGGCTTAAAATGAAAATAAATCCAATCTTAAGCATGTAATACACTAATATTTTTAAAAGATTTTTTACTGCCTTTTGATGGAAAACCATTTTTAAATCTATCTTTTGACAATTTTATAAGCTATTTTTGTCAAAATAAACTTATGATTGAGACATCAAAATTTACTTTGTGTGAATTTTTGGTATTTTTCTGACAATGTTCATTTTTTAATGAATAGTGAAAAATACTGCATTTTACATCAAAAATGCTTTTTAATATAACTTATTTATATGATTAGATTATCTTTTTAATTGGTTTTAAAGTGAAATTCGAATATATTTTTACCATTTAATCCTATGGTGGTCATTAGGATTAATTTCACAATGGAATTGGGCATAAACTAATGCCAAACTTTTCAAAGATATTGTTTAAAAAAACCCGCTATTTGTTTTGACAACGGGAATTATTTTTAAATCAATTATTGCAATTTCTGTGTTTGTAATTTGGTAAAATGGATTAAATATTTTTAATCAGAAGTTACAAATTATTTAATCAGTACTCTTTTGTTTTTGGACATTATGAATAGTAACGACGGTAATTATCTTTAATTATCTTGATTAATGAGTAATCAGGTAGTTAAGGATAATAAAATAATATCATAATAATAAAAAATGACACCAACATGTGTCCTAATTCTACTGGTTGTCTCATGGCCGACCATGGGATGCCTTGTTCCAAACATGGGGACCCCATGGAATCACTTTTGTGAAAAGTGACTTGTTATGTTTTTATTTTTTTTAAAGAAAGTAAATATAACAATAATGTATCACTTGATTAAAACATTTTTAACTCTTTCTACATAGATGATATTTTATACTATAAATATTCATTGGAAATCTAAAAAGATTTCCTACATCATAGTATTTTTTCATAATATTTAGACATTATATAAATTACATTATTTATGACATCATGATGATGCAGCGATTACCTCATTAATAAAAGATTTAAATAAAATGAAAAGATAATGTAACATCTATGACCAACACATTTCCAAAACCTATTGTATGGGTGGATTTCGAACCCTTATCACCTTACCCTCGAATTATATCAATATGGGACCTTTTGAATCCGAAAAATCATTTTCAAATAAAGTAACATTTCTTTACTTTCCAAGAGTGCCCCTCCTCTCCTCTTATAAAAGGCCCCCACCTCTACCTCCTTACCCACACTCCCAAAGCCTTTGTCTCGGCCAAACCCTAACCATTTTGTCTCTCCACTTCCATCTATTACTTCTTGAAGCCTCAATTTGGGAAGAAGTCTTACCAAGGAAGCCTTTGAGCTCAAACCAAAGGGAGTTACCCGATTTTAAGGTAATGTCTTCACTTGAGTCCTTTTGTTTTATTTTGCTTCTCCAACCCCCTAAACTCATTTTATTAATTTCCTTTGTAACAACTCCAGTATATTAAATATACTAGGATGTTGTTATAAGAATGATTCAAGCTACAATTACACACACATACATCTAATGGTTAAAGGACATACTGTTTCCGTGGATGGTGAATTTATGCCTCCCGAAACGATGATTGTTCAACATTCTTATAACACCTTAAAAGGTGGACATTAAGATGTAACTATATTTATATGTGATATATAATATGTTTATGTTTTCCTTAATCTTCATTATTTTTCATTCTGGGCATACCTTTATGGTTTCCATTATGGGTAAACGCGATATCTTCATTTAAGGAAGTGCGGACTACCACCCCTCAAAGTGATTTGATTCGTTAATACCATATGTGGGATGTATAAAGGATGGAGTTATGATATTATATATTATATTACTCTAGAATTATAATATACCTTTATATCATTATGATTCAATTCTATAAAATATGAAATAGAAATGAAAGTAGCGTTCATGCGTACGTACGACTTACCGTCTCCATGAACGGTGCATTTCATTTCTTACCTATAAATGATTATGTAATATTATAAATGCATGCATGTACTGGATATATATGACATATATGATATCTAAATCATGAATAACATTCTGGATATAATGGATACATGAACAAATTGTAATTATAAAGGGTTTATTTTTTACTCAAGTACCAATGATCGTTAAAACGACCGTTATTAACTTAAAAAATTACATAGTGTTCATGACATGGCAATAAGTGATATAAAAGGAATAATGAACTTGAAAAATGTTCTTAAACAAGTATAAATTAACTCAATTTTATTATTCAGGAGATTAAAGAACGACATAGTCATGTCAGACCCGAGGTATGGGACTTCGTCTCAATCTCCTTTCATTGAGACATATTTTGTTTTATACACAACCTTCTTTTATACAGTGTATAAACCCTTTTGACTTTTACGTTTATCCAAAAGGAATCTTTTTTATATGAAGCATTTTACTAAACGACAAAAGGGAATGTTTGTTTCGTACGTATGCGGCGACAACAACTTCTCCGCCGCCATGACCATTATTTGAGTTTCGGCTTCCTCTACACGCCATAGATTTTTTTAAAAGAAAAATAAATACTATGTTTTAATTTTCTTTTATTTTGGTATTGAAAATGGTTTTCATAATGTTTTTATATCAATGTGTTGTATTGATATCTTGTGATTGAAAGGTGGAAATGTTATGTTTCCTTTATGCATGTTTTATGTGATACGATTATGTTGAGGTTATTGGGCATTATTATGAAGACGGGTGGTTCCGTGATAAAATAAGGGCGGGTGAGCCCGATATAGCTCTCCAATGCATTGGGTAACGCAAAGGAGTGAAACATTAAGGTATCTCCGAAGAGATTTAGGGAATATACTGTGATGGGTATTCCAAACATAACCAAGAGGGTTACTCCCTACGTAAGAATGTTATGAATGCCTCAAGTTACCTTTATGTCTTATGATTTCTATGATTTATTCATGATTTGATGTGGTATGTTAAAGTGCCTATGTTTTATGGGTAAATTATGATTTCATTCTTATGTATATATGACCTTATGTTTCCTTTCCATATTTTTATAACCCATACTGAGCTTTTTATGCTCATACCATGTTTTTTTGAATTTTTTTCACAGGTCAAAGGAAAGGTACATGATATGATGATAGTGTCCAGGAAGTGTCAAGAATGAATCCATGTTTTATTTTAAATATGTTTCCGTTGATGGAAAAAATGAATACTATCTTTATGTAACCACTTTGTTTATATGTGGAATGTAATGCATGTTTTATGATCTAATTCTCTAAAACTATAAACCCGAAAAGATCCTCAATGCTTAATCTTGTAATAACTCAAGATTAAGTAAGGTTTAAGGTTGGGGCCTTATAGTTGGTATCAAAGGTCGGTTTAGATGACTTTAGGAGTTAGAATTCTATTAAATTATTATCCAAAAATATTTTTTTATGGTCAAATTTAAGTGATATAGCATTTGAAGATTACCATGTTGCTTCATCTAAGACATGTTTGTTGAAAATGGTTTTCCGCAGAGGAAACAAGGAAGTAGTGCTAGGAAGGCATGCAGAAGGAAATAACCTTCCGAATCAGCATCCTGAGATGGTCAGAATTGGAACTAAATAGTTTGTTACAGTAATGGCGTAGTTGACTCAAGTGATAAATGGTGGTGGTATCCATGCACGAGATCAGCCAGATCAACCGTAGAGGAACATGTCAGTGGTTGAACATTTCATGAGGCAACGTCCCCCATCATTCAGAGTATCATCTGACCTTGTGTTAGCTGAAGGGTGGATTAAAGCACTGGAGATGTTTTTCGATGTCATGGGGTGTTCAGACAATCAAAAGGTTAGTCTTGCTATTTACCGTTTGGAGGGTGAAGCAGATCAGTGGTGGTCAATGGTTAAAAATAGCAGGGACGCCGATGAGATTAATGCTCTTGACTATGATGAATTCAAAGTTATGTTTCTTGAGAAGTATTTTCCTAAGGCTGTTCGACTTAGGATGGAAAATCAATTCTTGAAATTGAGGCAAGAGGAAGACTCAGTGGCTAACTATGAAGAAAGGTTCACTCGATTGGCATGGTATGCTCTAAATTTTATCCGAGACCTTGATAGTAAAATCATTCATTTTTACTCGGGATTAAAGCCAAAATATCGAAGGGAATTAGCTTCTCGTGAGTTTAAAAGTTATGAATAGCTTGTTTGATGTGCTGAGAAGGTGGAAATGGAGTTTGCCGATGATCAAGTGTTCTATAACAACCAGTAGAAGAAGAGACCAAAGTGGTAGGAGAAAGGGAAGAATTCTTCAAAAAAGTCTGATGGCAAGAAATATAAGTTTCCAGTTTGTGATAAATGTGGAAAAAGGCATACTGGGGAATGTCTTATGAATTCTGGAAAGTGCTACCGATGTGGTAAGATGGGACAGAAGGCTCGTGATTGCACTGAAAAAGATCAAGGTGAAGGTAAGACCAAATTTGATTTATAGTTAGTAAAATGTTTTAAGTGCAATGAGATGGGTCACAATGCAAACGAGTGCCCGGAAAAGATCTTGAGTGATGGGAAGCAGTTAGACTACAAGCAGAAATGGGTGGTGAAATCATTTTCAACCACTTCAGTAGATGTCGGGCCATCAAATGAAGTTGTATCAGGTACTTTGTTTGTTTTTTCATATTATTCCAGTGTGTTGTTTGATTCGGGGTCTACACATTCTTTCATCTTTGAAAACTTTTCTAGTAAAATGGGAATACCATCTCAAGAAATGACTCCTGAACATTTGGTAAAAACACCCGGGGGAAATGTTTAGGCAAAAAGAATTTATAAGAATCTTCCTATCCTTATCTTTGGAAAGAACCTACTTGCAAAAATTATTGTTCTACCTCTAGTAGAGTTTGATGTTATCCTGGGTATGGATTGCCTCTCTATTTACCATGCTAAGATTGACTGTAGAGATAAAGAAGTTTCTTTTTAGAAATACTTTCAGTTTGTGTACAAGAATGAACCCCTACTGTTGATAACTTATCAAGATGCCAAGAAACTTGTAAAATATGGAAATGAATGTTACCTTGCACACATCGTTGAAAATAAAGGAACTGTTCAAATTAATGATGTGCCAGTGGTAAATGAGTATCCTGATGTTTTTCCTGATCAGTTTCCTGGAATAATACCAGATCGGGAAGTTGAGTTTACTGTTGACTTAGTTCCTGATGCTAAGCCAATTTCAAAACCCCCTTATCGAATGGCTCAAATTGAACATTTAGAGTTGAAGGATCAATTGCAAGATTTATTAGAGAAAGGTTTCATTCGACCTAGCACATCACCATGGGGTGTTCCTGTTTTATTTGTTAAAAATAAAGATGGTTCAATGAGACTTTTCATTGATTATAGAGCCTTGAATAACATCACTGTTAAGAAAAAATATCCTTTTCATCATATCGATGATTTGTTTGATCATCTCCAGGGAGCTCAGTATTTTTCAAAGATTGACCTGAGATCGGGGTACCATCAGTTGAAGGTAAATGAAGCAGATGTTCCGAAGACTGCGTTTCGTACAAGATATGGCCACTATGAATTTGTATTAATGCCTTTTGGGCTAACCAATGCACCTACTGTATTCATGGACTTAATGAATAGAATTTTCCATGAGTTCTTGGATAAGTTTGTGGTACTTTTCATTGATGATATTTTGGTGCTTTCTAAAAGTAAAGAGAAGCATGAAAGACATTTAAGGGTAATTTTTCAGCCATTAAAAGAAAAGAAATTGTATGGGAAATTCACCAAGTGTGAGTTTTGGTTGCAACAAATTTCTTTCCATCGTCACATTGTTTCTAAAGATGGGATAACTATTGATCCTGCAAAAAAAAGTTGTGGAAGACTGGCCAAGACCCACAAATGTAACAGAGATTCGTAGTTTCCTTGGTTTGGCAGGATATTACCGAAGGTTTGTTAGAAAGTTTTCACAGTTATCTAGTCCAGTGACTAAGCTAACTTGGAAGGGTATTAAGTTTATCTGGACAAAAGAATGTGATGATTGTTTTCAGGAATTGAAAAGAAGATTGGTGAAAGCTCCAGTTTTGGAACTACCTTCCAGGAATGGTGAGTTTGTTATCTACAGTGATGCTTCATTGAAAGGACTTGGTTGCGTCCTAATACAGAATGATCAGGTAATTGCTTATGCTTCACGACAGTTGAAAACTCATGAGGTAAATTACCCTACACAAGATTTTGAATTAGCTGCTGTTGTTTTCACTTTAAAAATTTGGAGGCATCATTTGTATGGAGTAAAGTGTGAAATAATAACTGATCACAAAAGCTTAAAGTAAATATTCACTCAGAAATAGTTAAACATGAGAGAGAGGAGATGGATAGAATTAATCAAGGATTATGATTGTACAATTCATTACCATCCGGGAAAAGAAAATAAAGTGGCTGATGCTTTGAGTCGAAAAAGTAATGCTTCATTAGCAATGTTGCGTTTGGAACGTGATCCTTTGGTTAAGGATTTAATGAACTTTGTCATAGAAGTTGTTGGTGCAAGAATTTATTCTGTTTTGTTTCAGGTATCAATGAGATCATCTCTATCAGACAGAATCAAGCAAGCACAGAAGCAAGACAGTGAGTTGCAGAAAAAGGTAGAGATGGTTCAGAAAGGTAGGTTGCCTGGATTCAACATTGATAATGATTGTGTTTTGAGATTTGGGAAGAGATTGGGTGTGCCTTCTGATTCACAGTTTAAGAGAGAGTTGTTATGTGAAGCTCATAGTTCTCCTTTTTCAGTTCATCCTGGCAGTACTAAGATGTACAAAGATCTATGGGAGTATTACTGGTGGGATGGAATAAAAAGAGATATTGCTGATTTTACTGTGAAGTGTTTGACATGTCAATAGGTCAAAGCAGAGAGGCAGTTATCGAAAGGGATGCTTCAGCCTTTATCAGTGCCAGAGTGGAAATGATAGAATATATTCATGGACTTTGTTGTTGGGTTACCGAAGACATCTCGAGGTAATAATGCAATCTGGGTTATTGTTGATCACTTTACTAAATCTGCTCATTTCCTTGCTATACGAGATACTTTTTCCCTAGATCTACTTTCTCATTTGTATCTTAAAGAGATAGTCAGGTTACATGGATTTATCCTCTCCATTGTATCTGATCATGATCCCAGGTTCACTTCTATCTTTTGGAAAGGCCTTCAGAAGTCGTTGGGTACTGAATTAAATTTTAGTGCAGATTTTCATCCTCAATCAGATGGGCAGTCAGAACGGACAATTCAGACCTTAGAGGATATGCTACAAGCTTGTTCGATGGATTATCAGGGAAGTTGGGACCAACATCATTCTTTGGTTGAATTTTCATATAATAACAGTTTTCATTCCAGTATACAGATGGCACCATTTGAGGCGTTATATGGGAAGTGGTGCCGAACTCCAGCTTTCTATGATGAATTTGGTGAAAGGAAGTTGATGGGACCAGAATTGGTAGAAGAGATGGTAGAAAAAGTTGAGCTGATTCAGAAACACGTGAGAACAGCTCAGAGTAGGCAGAAGAGTTATGTAGACAACAAGAGGAAGGACCTATCTTTTGAGGTAGGTGATCATGTTTTTCTCAAAGTCTCACCATGGAAAAGTGTGATTCAATTTGGTAAGAAAGGAAAGCTGATTCCAAGGTTCATTGGACCATATGAAATTCTGGAGAGAGTTGGATCAGTTGCTTACCGAGTGGCTTTACCTCCGAGTCTATCTCAGGTACACAATTTTTTTTCACATTTCGATGTTGAGAAAGTATATGCCAGATCCATCTAATGTTTTGAGTCCAGAGGTAGTTCAGCTGAAAGAGAACCTATCTTATGAGGAATACCCGGTCCAGATTCTTGACCATAGGGAGCAAGTGTTGCGGAATAAGGTGATTAATCAGGTAAAGGTTTTGTGGAAAAACCACATGATGGAAGAGGCAACATGGGAATCTGAAAATTCATTGAGGGATAAGTACCCCCATTTATTCGATAAGTAAATAAATTGCAGAGAGGAAATTTTATAAAGGGGGGAAGGATGTAACATCCCAAGTAATTAATTAATAATAGATATTTTTATATATGTCTATTAATGAATTATATAGTGTTTTAGAGGCTTAAAATGAAAATAAATCCAATCTTAAGCATGGAATACACTAATATTTTTAAAAGATTGTTTTACTGCCTTTTGATGGCAAACCATTTTTAAATATATCTTTGGACAATTTTATAAGCTATTTTTTTCAAAATAAACTTATGATTGGGATATCAAAATTTACTTTGTGTGAAGTTTTGGAATTTTTCTGACAATGTTCATTTTTTTAATGAATAGTGAA
Organism: Viscum album; assembly: GCA_963277665.1. Taxonomy (NCBI): domain Eukaryota; kingdom Viridiplantae; phylum Streptophyta; class Magnoliopsida; order Santalales; family Viscaceae; genus Viscum; species Viscum album. The sequence continues at coordinate 28,023,402 of OY728135.1, read as the reverse complement.
AAATACTGCATTTTACATCAAAACTTCTTTTTAATATAAATTATTTATATGATTAGATTATATTTTGAATTTGTTTTAAAGTGAAATTAGAATATATTTTTACCATTTAATCCAATGGTGGTAATTATGATTAATTTTACTTTGGAACTGGGCATAAATCAATGCCAAACTTTTCATAGATATTGTTTCAAAAAAAGATGCTATTTGTTTTGACAACGAGAATTATTTTTAAATCAATTATTGCAATTTCTATGTTTGGAATTTGTTAAAATGGATTACATATTTGGAATCAGAAGTTCCAAATTATGTAATCAAGACTCTATTGTTTTTGGACAATATGAATAGGAACGAAGGTAATTATCTTGAATTATTTTGATTAATGAGTAATTGGGTAGTTAAGGATAATAAAATAATATCATAATAATAAAAAATGAAACCAACATGTGTCCTAATTCTACTGTTTGTCTCATTGACGACCCTGGGATGCCTTGTGCGAAACTTGAGGACCCCATGGAATCACTTTTTTGGAAAGTGACTTGTTATCTTTTTTTAAAGAAAGTAAATATAACAAGAATGTATCACCTGATTAAAACATTTTTAATTTTGTATACACAGATGATAATTTAGACTATAAATATTCATTGGAAATATAAAAATATTTCCTACATCATAGTATTTTTTTCATAATTTTTAAACATTAAATAAAGTCCATTATTTATGACATCATGATGATGAAGCAATTACCTCATTAGAAAAAGATTTAAATAAAATGAAACGATAATGTAAAATCTATGACCTACACATGTCCAAAACCTATTGAATGGGTGGATTTAGAACCCTTATCACCTTAACCTCGAATTATATCAATGTGGGACCTTTTAAATCCGAAATTCATTTTCAAATAAAGTAACATTTCATTACTTTCCAAGAGTGCCCCTCCTCTCCTCTTATAAAAGGCCCCCACCTCTACCTCCTTACCCACACTCCCAAAGCCTTTGGCTCGGCCAACCCATGACCATTTTGTCTCTCCACTTCCCTCTCTTACTCATTGAAGCCTCCCTTTGGGCAGAAGTCTTCCCAAGGAAGCCTTTGAGCTCAAACCAAAGTGAGTTACCCGATTTTAAGGTAATGCCTTCACTTGAGTCCTTTTGTTTTATTTTGCTTCTCCAACCCCCTAAACTCTTTTTATTCATTTCTTTTGTAACAACTACAATATATTCAATATACTAGGATGTTGTTTTAATAAGTATTCGAGCTACACTTACACACACCTACATATAATGGTTAAAGGACATACTGTTTCCGTTGATGGTGAATTTATGCCTCCCGAAACGATGATTGTTCAACATTCTTATAACACCTTCAAAGGTGGCCACTAAGATGTCACTATATTTATATATGATATATAATATGTTTATGTTTTCCGTAAGATTCTGTATTTTTCATTTTTGGCATACCTTTATGGTTTTCATTATGGGTAAACGCGATATCTTCATTTAAGGAAGTGTGGACTACCGCCCCCTCAAAGTGATTTGATTCGTTAATACCATATGTGGGACGTATAAAGGATGGAGATATGATATTATATATGATATTACACTGGAATTATAATATAACTTTATATCACTATGATTCCATTCTATAAAATATGAAATAGAAATGAAAGTAGCATTCATGCGTACGTACGGCTTACCGTCTCCATGAACGGTGCATTTCATTTCTTACCTCTAAATGATTATGTAATATTATAAATGCATACATGTACTGGATATATATGAAATATATGATATCTACATCATGAATACCATTCTGGATATAATGGATACATGAACAACTTGTAATTATAAAGGGTTTATTTTTTACTCAAGTACCAATGATCGTTAAAATGACCGTTATTAACTTAAATAATTACATAGTGTTCATGACGTGGTAATAAGTGATATAAAAGGAATAATGAACTTGAAAAATGTTATTAAACAAGTAGAAATTAACTCAAGTTTATTATTTAGGAGATTAAAGAACGACCGAGTCAAGTCGGACCCGAGGTATGGGACTTCGGCTCAATCTACTTTCATTGAGGCACATTTTGTTTTATACACAACCTTATTTTATACGGTGTATAAACCCCTTTGACTTTTACGTTTATCCAAAACTAATCTATTTTATACAAAGAATTTTACAAAATGACAAAAGGGAAAGTTTTTTTCGTACGTATGCGGTGAGAACGACTTCTCCACCACCATGACCATTATTTGAGTTTCGGCTTCCTCTACAAGCCATACCTTTTTTTAAAAGAAAAATAAATACCAAGTTTTACTTTTATTTTATTTTGGTATTGAAAATGGTTTTCATAATGTTTTTATATCGATGTGTTGTATTGATATCTGGTGATTGAAAGGTGGAAATGTTATGTTTCCTTTATGCATGTTTTATGTGATACGATTATGTTGAGGTTCTTGGGCATTATTATGAAGACGGGTGGTTCAGTGATAAAATAAGGGCGGGTGAGCCCGATATAGCTCTCCAATGCATTGGGTAACGCGAAGGACTGAAACGTTAAGGTTTCTCCGAAGAGATTTAGGGAATATACTGTGATGGGTATTCCAAACGTAACCAAGAGGGTTACTCCCTACGTAAGAATGTTATGAATGCCTCAAGTTACCTTTATGTCTTATGATTTCTATGATTTATTCATGATTTGATGCGGTATGTTAAAGTGCCTATGTTTTATGGGTAAAGTATGATTTCATTCTTATGTATATATGACCTTATGTTTCCTTTCCATATTTTTATAACCCATACTGAGCTTTTTATGGTCATACCAAGTTTTTTTGAAATGTTTTTCACAGGTCAAGGGAAAGGTACATGATATGATGATAGTGTCCAGGAAGTGTCAAGAATGATTCCATGTTTTATTTTAAACATGTTTCCGTTGATGGTAAAAATAAATACTATCTTTATGTAACCACTTTGTTTATATGTGGAATGTAATGCATGTTTTATGATATAGTTCTCTAAAACTCTAAACCCGAAAATATCCTCAATGTGTAGTCTTGTAATAACTCAAGATTAAGTAAGGTTTAAGGCTGGGGCCTTATAATAAATCCAACCTAAGCATCCATTTTTTTTCAAATCAAAAGGAAGCACCCGAAGAAGAGGTACCTATTTCATCACCTCTTTCGAAGTTATTTTCTTCTTCATCCACTTCCTCTTTCATTGTTATTTCCATAATAAAATAATAACTCCAGTACCTTATACATACTACAATTTTTTATAAATATGGGAAAACCATATTCTTTATTCTATCCATCCTATAAATCACCAAGTCACCATACATGCGTACGTACAGCTTACCATCTCCACGTCATGGTGTAGTTTGTTAGTCAACACTACATTATTTTTATGGGTATAATAATGATTATAATTAATTGAAATAATTAATATAACATGGTAATGATTCTATAAATATAATCTACCATCCAATTAAACACCGTTTTACCATCGAATGAATGAAATTGTCGCTCGTGCGTACGTACGGCTTACCGTCTCTATGACACGCTGGGATTCATCTTCAACAATCACCATTCATGAATTTTTATAAAATTTTATATATTGATTATGTTTGAGTTATATGAAACAATATTTATACTATAATAAAATATATTTATGTATATAAATATCTGTTTTTTACTTACATCTATATTTTATGATAAGAAAATAGAAACAACATTCATGTGTACATATAGACAATCGTCTCCCTGAACGGTGTTTCCATTTCATATATCAATCTTTTATAAATATTTTAATTCTTAATATATATGTTATATAAATAATTTTTTATATTCTGGAAGTATGTAAATCATGATTTAAGTGATACTTTCAAGAATAAAAAGTTAAAAGACGTATGATAAAGAAAGCGATTTTTACCCGAAATCTTACTTTAACAGGGAAATTATTATTAAATGGGTAATATAAAGTCATAAATGAATCATATATGATATCATAAATATTAATACGGTTCTGGTATAATTTAATAACATACTATGGTCATTATATGGGAGGTTAAACATACCCTTGACTAAAGGAAAGTACAAGGTAAGGGTCAATTCCTCAATCTCATTATTATCCCAGATTATTTATGTGTATGTTTTTACTGGGACATATTTATTATCCATGTCAAATTTTTATAAAAAAGATTTCAAAAGGATTATTTTTAAGGGACTCTTTAGCTAAAACATCATTTTAAATGGCTTAAATATTTATTATTCTAAATCATTCTCATTAATTTCAATGTTTAAAAAATGTTTTTAAGGATTTTTTATATGGGAATAATTGTTTTAAAATGTTAATTACTTTCAAATATTTAAAAGAGTTATGGGAAACTTTGATTCAAAAATGTCTTTTAAATTTCTTCCTTTATAAATTTTGTGGCTTTTAAAATATTTCCTGAAAAAGTGATATTTCCATCAAAGAGTTTTAATGATCATTTTCAACAATGTCAACATTCTTTACTAGATATTATTCATCATTGAGGTTTATTTATTATAATAAAATGATCTATATTATATTGAATAAATTATGATATTTTTGACTATGTATGTGTTGTTTTTATACCGTTCATGGTTTACAGTTGAAGTATTGTCATTTTTTATGCTAGTTTTAGTACGAATGTTTATGTTATGTTTCACTATTTTCCTAAGAGGAATGCATTGGACTTGGTATATAATTGGTGGGCCCACTATGGCCCCTCGATGCATCAGTAGGTCTCATGAGACAAATTAGTGTCTTGTCACAAGGGCTTGAAAAAATATTTATTTCTAGTCTTGGCAGGAGGCCATTAGAATGTGGGTATGATGTCTGAAATTATGTAGTCCCTTTTTATTAAATTAGTTATTACATGTAATTATTCGACTAGTAGAATATCCATGTGCACGTTAATATGGTAATGTTTGATTTATTTATTTTTATTATGTTCAAGTTTATTTTTAAAAGGATGTTGTTTTTATTACGCATCTTGACTTAAAAGTTTATAGATTTCACAAAATTATTTACCCTTACAGTGCATCTGAGCTCACCCCTTTCTTATGTAATGTTTTCCCAGGACTCTAAGTAGTTTATTATGATTGATATGTAGGGTTAAGAAAGTGGAATAATAGAATTATAAAATTATTTGTTTATGTTGTGTTTTATGTCTAAATGTGTAATATAACGTTCATATATGTAATCTATTTTCCAGGACTATTAAACTGGTCGGTCCTTTAGGACCTGATTCCTTGAAATAATGTTAATGTATTAAAATAATGCACCAAATTTGGGTAAATGGGGTCACAGAGTTTCATAAAAATTCCCAAAATATGGGGAAAATATCTTCTTTGAAAATTGATAGAAACTTTTAGAGTAATCTTCATAATGGAGAAAGGACATCTTGGTGGGAAATCCATTTATTACATATATGTTTAGAACATTCTTTTTCACTTTGTCAAAAATATTCTAAAGTGACTCATTCCAAAAATCTGTTAAATTATTTTTCTAAAGCATTTATAAAGAGTGAAATATAGTTTATAATTTCTTTCAAAAATCATTAAATAAAATTCTAGAATGTTTTAAAATAATAAGTCTAATATATGTTATTTTTTAATAGTAAATAAACCTGTCATCATAATATTATTTCATATGAACACTTTATTTCATAATAATAGTAAAAAATATTTAGTTATAAAAAACCTTTAAGTAATTGAATTTATACAATAATATAAGAAAATCTGGTAAATCAGGTAAAAATTTGTCGATACACTATAATCATATACTCAAATGGAGAATAATTGAAAATTAATAACAAGTATATGAGATACATTTCTTTTAGAATGAAAATAATAAACATTGTAAATGAAATTATGTATGATCTTAGGGAATTATATGAATGGATTTTGATGGTTGTTTGTATATATTAATATTAAAATAACCATTAGGGATTATTAAAAATTGATCAATATAATCATTGTTCATTATTAGCATTGATTAATGTGATTGTCAGGCATTATGATCATTGGTGGTATAACTATTAAGAATAGAATATTAAGATAAGTCTTTATTTAGGGAAATAATTAAAGTTAATTATCCAAAAAAATATGGAATAGGTATTTGAATAGTACAAACATCCCTTATGAATTTAATTTAACAAATATTAGAAAATTTGTAGCACCTCTAGGTTTTTCCCTCGACTAGGCACTAGAAAAACTCCAAAAAAGTGAAGTTGGAGTGAAACCTTCTGCCTGAGAAGTTCATATTAGTGGAAATCACAACCTGATAAATTTTGGGCAAACCAACTAGTGAAAGTATAACCACTATCCAACTTACACATAGGGAATATTTTTCTGTGATTAAATTTTATGTATTTATGGGTTTTTTTGTATTATAATGTAAATTATTTAAGAAATTGAAAGGATGGTTACTCATCTACTTTATTTTTGATATATGTTTCAACCCAACATAAAAAGAAAAATGCATATAATTAGAGAATTAATTTGCTAAAATAGATTTTCTATTTAGAATCTATCCATTTAAATTATAAAAAGGAATAATTTTTTTAATTTCTTATTAAAATTGAAAAATATGGTAAAAATGGTTGAATGTGATAAAATATGGTATCTATGATAAATATTGCATCATATTTGTTTAAGAAGTAATCATTTTATCCAATGAATTTATATTTCACTATTTTTCACTAAAAACTATAGAGGGTAATTAAGGGTTGCAGTAGAGCATAGTGGTTAGAGTGGGGCACTAATAGAAAGTGGAATAATAAAATAACAAATAAATTATTCTATGACATTCCACTCCAACACCTATAAATAATCATACCATCCTCTCATTTTGACACACAAAATTCAATGTTCCCTATTTATTTCTCTATAAAGGAGTATATTTGTATCTATCACTTAATTATTTAAGTGTTTGTATGGATCTAAAGTTGGGAACCATTATATGTAGCTCAAGAGAGGTAAGGGTTCATATATATCTCTCTTTATTAATTATTTTAATTTACTTATATTTAATCTTTTTTAAATTTTTATTTTATATGATTATATTATATTTATCCATGTTATTATATTCCCATTTAATATTTATCATGGAAATAATACCCAAACCCCTTAATTTATAATCCTTTTATATGTTGTTACTATGCCGATGATGGGGTTGGTTTTCTCTCTCTTTACAATTCCTATTAACATTATCATTTTTCATATGCTTTTTAATCTACATGTTATTATCCCATTATTTTCTTTATTCCATTTTATCTTCCATTTTTACGATATCAAAACCATGTGATCATTTTTTTCACTAAAAATATGACCAATTCATAAGTCATAACTATGAATAAACTTCCTCATATCCATATAAATATTACAAATTGTTTAAGAGAAATGTGTGTGATTTTCAATGAAAATACATCCCTGTATTGTTACTAAAGGTGGATTTGGTTTTTTCAGATGAATATATTGGTAATAACTAGAAAACTATTTGGTCGGGTATATCATAGTCATCATCTTGGTGCACAGACAGTGGGCCCTTTTTGCACACCTGGTTTGAAAGTCATCTGGGATATGCTCTTTTTAAAACAAATAATAAAATTTATGTAGTGGTGTATAATTTTTGTGTTGATTTTTCTCTTACCATTGAAACTAAAATCTCCAAAATATATTCTAAATCCTTAATATTGATAATTAAATGCTAGCTAAAAAATTATATAAATCACTTATTATGGGTACTCTTTGAAAACTATGAAAAATTAATTATTCCTTTCATGTGTTGACGGAATTAACATAGATATTATTTTTAATTCATTAACTAGGAAAATATATTAATTCCACATATAATTTTATTACTCTCTATGGTAATATAATTTATGATATTTTCCATTTGGAAAATGTTCCACGTATTTCTAAGTTGTTCATCCTTTGACATTATTCCATGTACTGACTGAAATCATTTTAATGTGATTGATTACATTGGAATTTTATGTCAGTGTTGGGGCATGGATTTATATAGCCACTCAGTGCACTGGTAACTGTCATGGGAAAACTAAGATAGGATAATGGTAGAATCCTTACATTTTATGTGTATGGTCATGGAATAAGGCCTCTTTAATATTTTTATGGTATCTAAAATTATGAAATTATATATTTTTGAATTTTTTTATGATCTATGAGATTATGAATTTATATTTCTTCCATGTATCACACTTATTTATTCATTTTTTGGATTCAATTTTATTCATGATGTTTCTTTTTCCATATTTTTCCCTTATTATCTTCTATTTTATTTTTTCCTCTAAATGGTAATTTAATCTCTCCTCCTTTACTTTTTCCCCATTTCCCCAAGAAATTAAGTGTAATATAATAATGGAACAAGAAACATATTATGGAATAAGGAATTTAAATTTTATATTTTAATGTTTTAATGTAATGTATGTAGTATCTTGTGGGATATTAAACCTTGATCCTTGGAATTTAGTATCCTGATAATTATTTTACATTTACTAAATAACCCACAAGATTTGGGAAACCATGTTTAGGGGAATTATAGTTGGTATTAGAGGACAGTTTAGTAAAACCCTTACAAACATGGGTTTGGAAAATTTTGGTAGAGAGAATAGATTTTACCATTTGGAAAAAAATGTACAGTTTATTATAGAATTATTTTAAATTTATACTATATATGACATGTTAAAATTTTTCTAATTAATTAATATTATCCATTTCATATTATGTAACCTACTAAGACAATTGACAACCAGGCAACATCCATGAAAAATGTGATGTATGCCTAAATAATCAAAATCACGGATTAAATATTGTTATTAAGAAAATTATGACTATTCTAGTATAATTGAATAAGATTATGAAAAATAAACTTTATGGGATTGAGGAATCAATTTCCTCTACATAAGGATTAACTTTATAGATCATATTATGAGGTTAAAACCTCTAAATTTTAATTGAACCACTAATCCCATAGAGGTCGAACAAATGTCTAGATAAAACATTCATAGTTTTAGGATTCTCTAAGAGGGAAAAATTCATTAGGGATATGTATCATATAATATCTTATGTTGATCAATGGTTTTCCTTAATTAAAAATTATATGGAAGAATAGAAGCATGATAAAATGGAATGGAATTCATTCGAGGTATTTTTTAGGAAAAATATTTTCCTTTGGAGCAAGAGGTGGAGATAGAAAAGAAACTCTTGAACCTAAGGAAAAAAGAAGAAGTGACTGTGGATGATTATGAGGATAATTTTACAATTTTATCAATTTATTTTGGGGATTATAAATGAAAAATTAAAAGGAATATTTATAGATTATTTTATGGTTTAAATAATTGTCTTTGAAGATCTATGATATGTCATGATTTCTCAATATATAAGGAGACAGTGACAAGAACTATACATACAGATAATGAGTTATCTAATTCCATTGTTTTCAAAGGGAAGTAGGAGAAAAGGGGATGGATTGAAACCATGTTTAATGGAATTTGATAAAGGAAAATAAGGGATGGGAAGGTTTTCTAACATGTAAGAATTGTGTAAAGAAGCACCTCAGGTATTTCGTAGAAGGTTTAGTATTTTTATAGAAGCATGAAGATTAAGAACATAAAGCTCATAAATGCAACAAAATATAGAGTCATAGAATTTACACTTTATAAATTTCAAGGATATGGGACATTATTCGAATAAATTCCCTAAGAACCAAGGGAATATAGATCATATTCATTCTGTTTCCATAAAAATAGTTGTCGTTGAAGCTCCAAATGATGTGATGGTAGGTACTTTGATTATACATTCAATGTTAGATAATACATTTTTTGATAATAGAGATAAAAATTCTTTTATATCATGTATCATTACAAAAAATATTCAATTACCACATCAACACTAAGGAATAGTTTTTTCAATTCATACACTAAGTGGTTCATTTATTGAAACAACGGTACACAAGGACATTTAAATTAATATACAAGGGTGTTGTGTCATTTAAAATAACATTATAATTCCTATGGTATATTTTTATGAAATCATGGGGATATATTGGATCTATAATTATAAATAAAGAATATATTATATCATGAGAGAAGTTTGAATTGGAAAATAGAGGAATTACTTATCTTTTGAGAATATACGTCCTTACCTGAATCTTTTCTTGAACCACCCTCATAATCTCAACATAATTAAATTTTTGGGGAGGAAATTAATGGAATTAAATTTATGGTGTTAAGGGTTTTCATAAAATATAGTATGTATCATTTGTGGGAGAATATATTGATGTATTTATGACTAAATTATAATGATAAACTCATGACTGAGAAGTTGAATTATATATTGATCTCATACCTGTTGTAAGACAATATGTAATCCACTGTATAGGATGGATCTAGTGGATTTCATTGAGTTGAAGAAGAAAATAAAAGACTTCTCTGATAAAGGGTTCACTTGTCTAAGTGTTTCATCAAGGAGAGAACCTCTGATATTTATAATGAATAATGATTAAGTAATGCTATTTTGAATTGATTATTTGGAAATCAATAGAATAACAGTAATGAAAATGTTTCCATTGACTAATATTGATTACCACTTTCTTTACCATTAAGTTGGTAAATTATTTTCAAAGATTTATCATTGTTTTTCATATGATCAGTTGAAAATTAAAAAGAAGTATATTCACACAAAAAAAAATTAACAAGGTATGACAATTATGATTTCTTAGTAATACCATTTGGGAAAATAATCTCCCGGTAATTTTAGGTTTTTAATTAATATAGTACTCAAATAATTCCTAGTTAAGTTTGTAGTTTAATTTATTGATGACATTGCTTTATACTTTAAGATCTATAAGGAGCATGATACAGATTTCTGAATTGTTCTTGAGGTGTTGTGGTAAAAAGAGTTATATGATGGATTCATTAAATGTGAATTTTGGATTAAAAAATTTACTTTCATTTGTTATATTGTGTCCAATGGTGGTATATTTGTTAACCCTTTATAGAAAAAGTCTATAAAATAATGTCCATAACCCACAAACATAATAGAAAAACAATTTATTCTTGGCATAATAGGAAACTATTAATGATTTGTTGAAATATTTTATTGATTAGATAATATGTTAACAATGAACACATGTAAGGTGGTGAATTGAACATGGAAAAATAAATGTTAAGATAGATTTGAATAATTGAAGAGGAAATTAGTGAATTCTTCTATATTGAATCTTCCATTTTATAATGAAGAATTTTTTATTTATAGTGATGTATCAAGGAATGATCATGGATTATTTTTAATGAACAATGATAGAGTTGTGTCCTATTAATCGACATAGTAAAAACCCATTGAGACTAATTATATAACTCATGATTTAGAATTTTTTATTGTAGTATTTACTATAATGTTATAGATAATTTACAAATATTTAAAGATATGTGATATATACATAGACCAAAATAGTTTTAAATATATCTTTACAAAGAAATATCTTAATATGTATAAAAAATATAGTTAGAACAAATCATAGATTATGATTTTTCTATCCATTATCATCAAGGTAAATTTAACATGGTGGAGGATTATTTGAGTAGAAAATACCATGGTGCCTTATCCCTGTTGAGGTTAAATAATGATAAGATTTTACAAGAAATGGTATAATTTTTTTTTAGAATTATAATTGAAGTAGAATCATCAAACTTATTCATGTAGTTAACCAACCATATATATTATATAGGATTAATAAATGTAAAAATGGAGATAAATCATTACAAAATAAAATGGAAGATTTGATGAATAAAAGATTAAAATAGTTAAAATTTTGTGATGATGTAATTTTACAGTTGGGTAAGAGGTTATGTGTTTTAATTTTATAATAATTAAAGAAGGATATATCAGATATGGGTCATAGATCAAACTTATTTGTGAATCCTGATATTACCAATTTGTATAGGGATATACAAGAGAACTTATTGGGGAAAATATCAAAAGGGGAATTTTAGAATATACCATAAGATGATTAGTATGCCTGAAGGTAAAGGATAAAAGATAAATTTCCAAAAGAGTATGTAGCATGTATAAATACCATAATAGAAGTGGGAATATATTAATATGGATTTCATCACTAATATTCCTAATAAATCTAATAGTAATAGAAATTAATGGGTAATTGTTGTTTCTATCACATATTCAACATGTTTCCTTGAAATTTGAGAAGATTTTTATATGGACAGTCTTACAAGGTTTTATATAAATGATGTTGTGAGACTTCATGGGAAAAAACCTATCAATATTCCCAGATCCCAACCTATGGTCCACATAAAAATCTTAGAGAAGTTTCTAAAAGGCTTTAAATATAGTTCTTAATCATAGTAGATAAAATTTTCCTAAAACATATGGGAAGTCTAAATAGATTATATAGAAACTACAAGAAATGAAAAGGTCATGTTCACTTTACTACCAAGGAAATTTGAATTAGATTTACCTCTTATTTATTTTTCTTATAATAAATTTTACCACTCCAAAATTAAGAAGGAATCTTATGAATACATGTATGGAAGTGTTTTATGAACTATGACATGCTAGGATAAAGTCAAAGAAATGATTTTTTTAGATCTATAACATATATAATAGAAAACTAAAATGGTAAGATCCACCTAAGAGAATATCATGGTATCCCAAAGTAGATAGACAATTTATTATTATAATCAAATTAAGGATCTTGATTTCTAAGTGGAAGACATTGTATTCTTGAAAATATCTCCATGTAATGGGGTTATGAGATTTGTTAATAAAGGGAATCCAATTCAAGTATATATTAGGACATTTGAAATATTGTAAAAGATAGGATTAGTGGAATATTGTTTGTCAATTCCACCAAAAACCTCCCAATATCGTTATTTATTCTATATATCAGTTCTAAGTATGTATATACAAATCCATACCCATTTTCTAAAAGATGATCATGTTTAGTTGGATCTAGACTTATCACATTATGAATATATGATTCAAATTGTTTATATAAGGGAACAATTTCTACGAAATAGAACTACTTGATTGGGGAAGGTTAATTAGAGGAATCATATTCTGAAAGAGGAAACATGGGATTTAGATGATGATTTGAGGAATTATTATCCACAACTATTTTTTGTAATCTTATTTATAATTCCAATGATGAATTTTATTTTTTGGGGGTGTTGAAATGTAAAAATCAAGATTCTTTAATAGTAAATAAACATTTCATCACAATATTTTTGTACAATGAACACTTTATTTCATCATAATATTACTATAAAAATTGATAAAACAAAAACTACATGTAATAATATTTTTAACAGAATATATAAAATGAACCATAGAGCATGTAATAATGTATGGAAACACCATAATATTATACTCTGGTAGATCATACTTGAAAAATAATTTGTATATGAGATACATCTATATTGATAACAAATCAATGAACATTGAAATTTTTATTGTGTAAGAGAGTAGATAATTATATGAAGGGATTTAAATGTTGGGAAAAAATACATGAGTGTTATGAGAGTTAGATAATAATATTTTATCATTTGATGAAAAATCACCAGAAATCCTAATAAATGATTAGATTGTGAACTAAAACCCTTACTACTTTCATAACATTGAATTATAAGCCCCATGAAAAAATAAATTTTAATGAAACAAATAATATCATTAGAATAAATATATTCATAATATTACTTTTCAAAATGGGTTTTATATACACATCATAAAAGAATATAGGTACCTAACATAAGATATGTCTCAAAGAAATAAAATTAATAAAATATACCGTTCTAATTTGGTAACATTTGAACAATATACCCCCTGAAAGAGAGATAACCAAATGGATATTTCAATCCTAAGATTTTATAGGTGAATAAAAATAAAATAACTTCCTGGGAAATATATGAACCTCATTAAATAAATAGTTTATTAATATTGAATGTGTTTCAAAGAAGTAAAAAGTTAGACATAAATACCTTACCACTTTAGAAATCTTTTGGATCTTAAGACCCAATAAAGAATAAAATAAAATGAATAGTTTAATATCTTTAAAATAAGGATAATAATGATATAAAATGTGAATATTTTATTATATACACCACAAAAAAATAAACGTTTTGTTAATTTTCATATGTCTCGAAGAAATAAAAGACACTCGAAATCTCTAACCTTATGTCTCGAATTCCTTCATACACATTCGAAACACCGGTATAGTGAATATAATTTTATTACAAATCTATTAAAATATAATTACATATATGATTAAATATATTATTTACTTATGGCCTTTTTTACATATTTATCATCAATTCAATGTTAATGTCATGTTCGATAAATAACAGAGTTGGTTTTTATGTAATTTTTTCTTTGTTATTTTCTTGGTCATATTATTTTATTCATGGTTCCATAATCTATATAATGATAAATATGATAAAAATATAATATATATTCTGTATATATATTTATATTAATCCATAATATATTGATATTGAAAATGAAATATGTCATTATTGGAGACGGTAGGTTATACGTACGCAAGAACATTGTGTCCATTTTCTCAATGAACTAAAAAAATAAAGGTAAATAATATATTTCCATTCAAGATTAATTTTTATGTCAAATAAAAAAAATTCATTAAAAAAATACTTAATAACTTCCACGTAAAGTGTGAATGAATCATTTCACTTCATGGGGCGATAGTTCGCCGTACACATGAGCGATGTTATCATATTCCCATAGAATTGATGCTAAGAAGGTATATATTGTAAAATAGTTATATAAATATAAAAATATATTAAATATAATATATAAACAATTAACACATAATTATATCCATCTATGATAGGTTTTAAATAGGATATGAATGATAACAGTTTTCGAGGCGGTAGTCTGTCGTACACACGAATGATGATTTTATAACCCATTTGACGGAAGAGGAGAAATATTTAGGTCATCCCATTAACATAATAAAATATTAGTTTATGGGATATATTTATGGTATTATATTAGTAATATTTAATAATAAATTAATGATTTGTAGGACTAAATAAAATAAAATGCTTGGTTAGGGACATTTCCTCTTCTTCGAACAACTTTATCTTGGTTTTCACTGAAATGATTCATAGGCTGGATTTCTGAAACAATAAGTCTTCTAGGATGAGATAAGAAAATTAAGGAAGTTATTTTTGTAGTTATTGTCTAAAAAAGGGGTATGGATGTGTAAATAAGAGAGTATAGGGGTGGAATTCTATAAGTGAGGTGAGTGGCACACTTGTAAATTTTGAAAAGAAAAAGGTGTTCCCACATCTTTCACAAGTCAAAAGGCTCATAAATGGGCCATCTTCAAACCTAGAAGAGATAATTTCAAAATATTCTCATCCAATTCTTTTTACAAATGTTTTTTATATATTAACTTTTATCATTTTATTTTAACCACCACCAGTAATCCAATTTTTACCTTAACTGTGGTAAATATTTGTTACATTTTTTTTACATTCATTATGGTAAAAAAAGTTGTATATAGTCATAGAGAAAAAATATTATTCTTATTAAAAAATATGGAATCCATGTTTTCAAATTATATTCATGAAATTTGAAAAATTAAATTTAAATTAAACCTACAGTCATGATAATAAAGTAGTTTTCAAAAGGGAATATGTTGAATTGTTAAACAGTTTTTTTATAAAAATTAAATATAAAAATTATTCCTATGAACTAAATTGGATTGATATATATATAATGCAAGTAATTTTAGTATTAAAAAATTATAAAACTAAATTAAACCATATAAATTCTTTAAATGAAATCAATGTTTTCAATAAAAGGGTATTTTTAACTATTCACTAAAACCTTATACTTTTTAGAAAAATCCCAAATATTCACCCTAAGATAATTTCTATATTATGATTTAAAAAATTAGTTTTATTTTATCGAAATAATTTTGAAAAATTTCCAAAATATATTTTTTCTTTCTGAAAAAATAAATTCTAAAAAAACATTTATTTTAGATAATAAATATGTATAACATTTAACGTATTTGGTAAAAAATAATTATTTTTATCAAATATTTTCTTTATTTAAAAAAATTATAAAAAATATTTACTACTATTCATATGGATGTGTTTAATTTCTAGTTTATAATGGTCACATCTAAATAATAATATAAATAATATATCGTGATTTGTTAAAAATTATTGTTTCATTTAACATGAGATATCAAATAAATTTAATTTATTTTAAAAATAAATAATAAATCATAAAAAATCAAGGTGTTACGTTATACCCTCATAAAATTAAATTTTTCATTAAAAGGTTTCACCCTCATACAATAAAATGTCGATACCTCTACTTCATAATTTCCTCATGTTCATATATAGCTTCCTCAAACTGGTGGTTTCACAACAAAACTTTGAACAAGGGAGTGGTCTTGTCTCGCATCACTTTCTCTCTATGATCCAGAATCTCTAGTAGATATTCCTTATAATAAGGATACATATAAAGTTTTATTACATTTTATTTTTTGTATATATGGATGGTTACGTATGTATTTATCAAGAGAGATACAGAGAACACATCTGAAACTTATGATATATTTGGTGGAAGCACCAAATAATAAGCTACTATCCCAAAATAATGAAGAATTTGAATGGGAAAAATTTAAAAAGTTCACAATTTTACCTTATTTACTTATATCAATAATTTATTCTTTTGAGAAATTCATAGAAACACTTTGTGGACAACTAAAAATTCTAGATCACACCGGAGATTGTCAGTAGAACGTTGATGTCGACTCTGAGCATCGTTTATGTGTTGAAGAATGGATATAACCTTCTACGATGCTTCATTAGCTATATCAGGTCATAAAAGTTTTCTTTCTACAAATTCATCCGACAATGTTGGATCTATACGGTTCTTTATATAGAGGTCTTCATAAAGAGTTATTTGAATGCTCGAGTAAAAGATATTGTTGTATGAAAAGTCAACTAGAGAAAGGTGTTTATCCCAATCTCATTTTAAATTCATAATAAAATATGTTATTATATACTATAGGGTTTGAATTTCTCTCTCAAATTCACTATATTTTTTTAGGATTATATGATGTTCTTAAAGATTACTTCATATCAAGATCCTATTGAATATTTCATGATAACTTCGAGGTAAAACTCATATCTTGATTCGACACAATAGAGTGTGTTAGTCCCTGAAATCTTACTACTTCATTAATGCATATTATAGAATGATTATCAAGAGATAAGTATTCTCTGATAGTGATAAAGTGTAATAAATTTGTAATCTGATTCTCTACAATACATATTGCATTATTCCATTTACACATTTAAGGAAGTCTGATGGAAAAATTCATAGAGATGTTTTTCCATTTCAATTATGGTATAGGTAATATATTTAATATCCCTGTAGATTTGTTTTCTCTCAAATTTAACATACAATCATACCAAAAACCATGATACAAACTTTTTGATATATCTATTTATTCCATCCCAAAATAAATAATTTTTCAAATATTTATATTTCTTCAAACTTCTGTAATTAATAGACACTTAAAAACTATGATCTTCCAATAACAACTCCTTAAAATCTGTTATAAATGGAACACATAAATGATTCCTAAACCTTATCATTCCATCATGATTAAGGTGAATCTCAATAAAATTTGTAACTTTATTTTTTCATTTATTTATCTTCCTTTTACACCTTTATAATATTCCCTTGGATTGACGGTTGAACATTCAATTGACCAAGAAAACATTTCTACCAATCATTCAGAATTTTTAGATCTGTCCTTTTCAAATAGAGAAATGTTGGATATATTTTTATATTCATCATGGATAAGATATCATGATCCTTTTGACTTTATCCATCATCCACCTTCTTCTATTTCCTATACTGGTAAAGTATTTAGAATTCATAGTCATTAATCATCTACCATCTATAACAATCTTTTAGGGTACGTATTAAATTCCATATATGTTAATATATACTTTAATCTTTTTTGATCATTATATGTTTCAAAATTTTCTCCATAAAGATAGTTCCACCATATCCATAAATAAAAAATCACCCTAGCTTACTCAAAATCATTATTTGGGTAATTTCTCCCATTAATCTACAATTTTCATGATGCATAATCTATAACCATGTCATTTTTTCATAAGAACACATCCCAATCCCCTCATTAATGCAAAACTATAGATTTAAAACCCTTATCTAATACTTAGTAATGTAATCATACTTTTTTCTAGATAATTTTCTCTTTAGTTCATGAATGTTTCCTCACATTCATCTATCTTGAGGAACTTGAATTCCTTCTAAGTTAACTTTGAGAGTGGATTTGATAGTCATGAGACATTATCCCTAAACCTTTGATAATATAAATCTAAACCAAGAAAAATAAGGATCTCAATCATCATGGTTGGTCTGGTCTAGTACTCAGTAGTTTTTTTCTTTGATGGATCTACTAATATACCATTTCTTGAGATTATATAAAACAAAAATGGAACCTTTTACAGGCAAAATAAACACTTTGTAAATTTGTCATATATTTTTTCTTTCCATATAGTCTTTAGTATATTTCTAAATTGATATTCATTATCTTCCTTTATTTTTGAATATATAATAATACCATTTATAAATACTACCATAAATTGATTATAGTAATTCATAGAACATGATCCATGAGAACATAGTATTGGAATATGACATGTAGTTATAGAATGCACATAATCATTTATATAGTAGTAAAGGATAACTTCCAAGGCTATCATAGTTGAATAGGTTTACTCCCCATACCATCATAGTATTCAAGGTTCACTCCTAAGACTATCATAGAGGATAAATCCCCTTATTAAACTTGGTTCACTTCCCATTCTCATACTTTATATATTATGAGATATAAATATTTACCCATTGAATTGGAGGGAAATATAGGATCCACCCATCACATAATGAAAATCAAACCTATGTGTTCCATAAGATCATAAAAATTCATCATATCATAACCCATGAATTGAAATGGGTTCATAAACATTTCATCATATCATAACCTATGGAAAAGAGATAGTTTCATAATCATTTCATCATTACATCATTTCAGAACCTGTGAGAAAGAGCAGGATTCATAAGAATTTACACATGTTATAACATGTGGAATAGAACCAAATTTCATAAACATCATGCCTTCATAAACATAATCCATTCAAAAAACCAATAAGATAGGTATCATTGGATCATATCCACAATAATTCATAGGTAACCTCAATATATTTCATCTTAGTTAGAAATTTATTTTTAAAGACCTTTTAAATTTTTTTATAGCAAATAAATTTACATTTAAAACAATTTTAAAAAAATTGTAAAATATTTTGGAAAAACTTTTCAATGAATATAACTATGAAAACATATAAATTAATAATTAAAAGTAATTTATAAAATTTCACGAGGAAAATAACATTTCCTA
The DNA here is from genome assembly GCA_963277665.1 of Viscum album. Classification (NCBI taxonomy): domain Eukaryota; kingdom Viridiplantae; phylum Streptophyta; class Magnoliopsida; order Santalales; family Viscaceae; genus Viscum; species Viscum album. The sequence continues at coordinate 28,003,866 of OY728135.1, read as the reverse complement.
TTCAAAAATATAGAACATAAAAAATTTAAAAAAGATTATATTTGAAAGATAAATTTTAAATATTACAAAGGCAGCTTCAAACAAATGATTGGTCATGATAAAATAGAATTCCTTTCATGCCATACCTGTTAAAATGACGATTCCATCCACATTTTTGGTAACAGACAAACAAGAATTGTTTGGGAAATGATAAGAATATTCCTTTCAAAATAATTGTAAAATTAAAAACATGGGTAAAAATTTATTCACTAAATCATTTAGATAATGTTAAAAATATTTTTTAAAATAGGTTTAGAACACATGGTTTGGGGATCATAAGGTTTTTCATCCAAATAGAGTAATAATGATTATTTTTATTAAAAACATTTTCCTGAACACATGAGTACATATAGTGAGAAAAATTAAGGTAGAACATGAATTCTCACAAAATAAAAAAAGGATAAGAAAATAAATTATTTTATTGATATTTAGATCATAATATTTCATTATTGGAAGCATAATCCTGAACAATCTTGATAAATGAAGAGATAGTAACATAGAACCTTTACCACTTAGGTAATTTTGAATCGAAATACCCATGAAATAATAATGTTGAGTAGAACTTATAATATTGTGAGAATAAATTAATTCATAATTTTACAAGTCAAAATGGTCTATATTTCCACCTTAAAAAAAGATTTGTGCATAAAAACTTATGTCATAAAGAAGGAAAATTGAGAGAAAGATCCCTTAAAACTTTGGTAACATTTGAACTATAAACCCCATGAAAGAGAGATCCAAAAATGTATATGTAAATATGAATAATTTTCATATGATGAATCATAAAATAAATTGATGGTCAGTATGTATATCACATAAAAGAAATAGGTAGTGAATTTGGAATGTGTCTCACAAAAGTAAAACGTGAGACAAAAATCAATTTCTGATTTAGTAATCTTTTGTATCTTAAGACAAAATAAATAATAACATAAAATTGTGCATTTAATATCATGAAAATATGGAGATCCATGATATGAAATGTAAATTCGGTAGTATATACACCACAAAAAATGTATGAGTTGTAAATTTTCATATGTCTCCCAGAAATAAGATAGAATTGAAATCCCGTACCTTTTGTCTCGACTTACTTCATACACATTCTAAAATCCTATATAATAAATTTAAGTTTATTATAAATATATTCTATATCCATAATTATATATATCATACCATATATGATTTATTTATTACCTTTTATTACCCTTTTATTTACAATTCTGAACTAATATGAAGATTATTTTTTATTCAAGGATAGAAATTGAACGAAACAACCAAAACATGATCCCTCAAGGGGACCGAAAATGGTAAAGAAATAGGGTGCCTCCTTGACTGAATGAATTACACTCATCTGGAAGAGAACCCATATTATTATAAACAATCAAGGCTTCCTCCTGATTTCCCCTACGTGGTAGAGATTCCACCGCAAAATTTGATTCCCTACAGCTATGATGGAGATTTTTTCCTCGCGTGGATTCACTATCACATCTGTAGAGGATATAGATCAGTTTCCAATGAACCACATGATGCCTTTGGACTGCTCTTACAATGATCATCGAATCATACTCAATCTCCACCACCAGAAGTCTACGACCCCTACAAAACAGCAACCCTCAAAGGAGATCATACACTTCCACACCCAAGGAGCTTCCTATACTATAATATGCACTAAACCAAAACATAATTGAGCCCCTAAAGACTTTATGAATCCATCCACCCTTATAACCCCATTCATGTAGGATCTTTCAACATTAATTTTCAAGCCACCAAGAAGGGGTTCCCATCTGACCCAACGTCCATTCAAACTTCTCTTCCTACATGATTTTCTGAGGAACTTTCAAACCATATCATACCCTTGGAAACCTTTCAATAACAAAATATATTCAAAAATTAGCAACCTTAATCACATCTAAAAATAGAGCATAGACTGACTATTTTCAAGCCTCACATGGTTGCGATTGTCGCATATAATCTATGAACTGACAACTAGAATAACCTCTAGCACCTTCTTCTATGAAACTTCTGAATCGGTGCCACTAAACCAGGAAGCCAAAAAATATTCCAGGAGAAATTTTCCCCTATGAGGCAAGGTTGAGGCGTAAAAAAATACCAATGAAATCTTGCCCCATCGCGTTGAAAAAATAGATGAAGGGGGGACTAGGACTGGGGGTACACACATCAAACGAATTAGGAGGCCAAGAGAATACCCTTCCTTTGAAAATTTTCATCAGTTGGAAGGGAATTATTTTGAACGTGCCATACCAGGAAACTCATTTTCCTTGGTATCTCTTTGAACCAAAGGTTGGGTGCACATTTATTTGTAGCACCATTGGTGTGAAGAAACCTATTGTAGTCCCGAGTGGAGGACATTCCCAAGATCAAACTAGAAAAACAACATCTCTCAGGGTCATCACTCATAACAATATCTTGGAATGCCTTTATCTGACCAGGAGAGAGTGTTGCATGAATGAGATCATAGTTCCCTGCAACCTCTCTAAACGAGATATCCGAAGAAGGGTGACCAGGATATGTCAGTGTTTCTCCAACCTAGTTGGTCATCCAGAAGTTAATTTTCCCATCCCCAATAATTCAACGACTTGCATTACGTAAGAGCTCTAGATGATGAAACATGTAGGATGATAGGTTAAATGGTTTACCATTACTGGCATCTTGGATTCCCCCGACATCTTCATAATGGTCTTTGAAGAAATCTTCCCACAAGGACTCTCCCACTAGGATATCCCACTCCATTATACCCTGCATGCTCTACATGGCAGTATTCAAGTACCTTAGCCCAAATCCTCCCTCAACCACTGGTTTGGATAGAAATTCCCAAGAGGCCTAGTGAGTGTGACTTAAGCAATTGTAATCCAAAAGGAACATTGTAAGAAGCCTCTCAATCCTTCCAAGCACCCCTTTCGGGGGACTGATGATCTAGAAAACATGAACTGGTATAGATGACAGGACACTATTGATCAGGGTGACATGGACTCAAAATTAAAGGATCTTGTTCTTACAATTAAGGATCCTTCCCAATAAGTAGTTGGTAATATCCACAAATTACATCTTCTTAATTCGCCTGTAGGAAATTGGGACACTTAGGTAGAGAATCAGTAATTGTTTCTGTTGACATCCAAGGATGTGACTAATATCTAAACATATTTTTTTGACACACTTGTTTGAATAAAAACCTTGATTTTCATTGGATTTATCCTCTTCCCACTCAAAAAACCATAAGAATTCATAATCTCCATGAGTTTGGAGAGGTATATGTGCCTACTATTAGAAAAAATTAAGATGTAATCCGCAAACATAAGGTCAGATACTCCTTTCCCGCCAAGCCTTCAAGTATATGGAGAGGGCCTACCTTGCTCCAACCCATTAAGTAAATTCATAGAAGGATCATCTTATGCTAAAATGAAAAGACTTGGGGATAAAATATCACCTTGGAGAACACCATAGACCGATTTGAAGAACTCAAAGTTTTTCCCATATAATTACCAGGAGGGTAAAGGGGAAGAATAAAACAAGAATAATAGATCATAAAACCAATCTTGGAACCAAAATTTTCTCAACACACGAAGGATAAAACTCAACTCAATTTTATTATAGGCCGTGTTCATGTAGACTTGAAATATCATGTTGGAACCTAGATTTTTCTTATACAAGTCTGTCACCGTTTCATATGCAATACCAACTGCCCCTTGAATACTCCTCCCCAGAACAAAACCATGTTGCTCACTCAAAACCATCCTTGGAATGACCCCATTCAACCACCTATAGATAATAGTAGCCAATATATTTTTTGCCACATTGTATAAACATATGGGCTGATAGTGACTGATACTCATGGGGTCTTTATTTTTTGGAATAAGGACCACTATGAAAGAACAATATCCCATTTTTAGCCCCCCGCTGCCAAAGAATTCTAGCACTACCTCGACAACCTACAGACCGACCACTTCCCATGATGTAGCCTAGAAGGACGCCAGGAAGCCGTCCGGCCTAGGCACGCTATCTGGAGGCATCCCTAGAACTGATTCCTTGATCTCATCTATCGGAGGAGCTAAAAAAGTGATAACTTATCAGCTTCCCCCACAAAGTAGGGAACCCATCTCAAAAATGCCTTAATTTACATGACATTATGAGATATCCCATCACCTTCCCCCTAGCCCGAAGATCTTCAAATTGCTATAAATCTATTTTTCCTACCACGTCCACGTTTGAGGTGAACACCCCATTGATGAGGCTCAAATTAGTCTTCATTCTCCTCCTCTCTTTACAACATTAATTAAAAAAGCATTATTGTGGTCACCTTCCTTTATCCATCTCACTCAGGATCTTTGTTTGTATATGGTTTCAATCTCCAATAGTTTCTCTGCAAGTGCAGTTTTTTATCTCATAGTATGAAGAAGGTGTTCCTTTCCCAATCAGATAGGAGCATATATTCCATTCTGTCATCCTCATCTTGGATAGTACTCACCCCTTTAGCATCATTCAGCCTGTTGGCCAACCAACCCTTAATGTCCTCATTGAGACACATGAGCCTAACAATTTGTCCCCTCCATGACCCTCTAGCTTCCCCTTGCACCAATAACCACTTCACCAATTTGATGAACGACTCCTCCTAATGCCAAGTGATGTAATACCAGAATCCTTGGCTACTAGAGATATCCCACCTAAGGTCCACAAGAATTAGATCATGATCCTAGAGAGCTCAGGACAAATGAGTAACAGACGCACGAGAGAAACCATCCAACCCTTGTAGGTTTCCAAGGAACCTATCTAGCCGGATGCAGATGTGGTTGTTGACTCGTCGGTTATTTCACCCTGGGTATTTAGAACTGGAAAACCCTAGGATCAACAAACCCCTTGTGTCCATGAAGCTCCACAAGTCTTGTGATCCACAAAGGTTGCTGGTCAAGCCACCTCTTTTATCTGAAGGATCCAGGATGACATTAAATTCACCCTTGATAAACCAATGATGATGCCCTGAATCAAATGGCTCCAAATGCTTCCAAAGCTCTCTCTTCCTAATGGGGTCAATGTTGGGATAAACTATGGAAAAAAATAACCTTCACACCATTGTCCATGATCCTGATGCTAATGCACTATGAAGTGATACTCCTCACCTCACCTGATAAGTGACCCTTCCAAAATATCCGAATGTGCTCATTGTCTTGGGACCCATGAAAAGTGTTTGGGAATCCAATTCTCCTAGACAAGGAAGATATTTTGTTAGGATTCTGTTAGGGATTGATGATAATAATGAGATAAGATTGATAATTTATGCTTTCAGAGGAGATGAAAGCTCGTTTCTCTTGATCTACAAAGCCCTGTGATTTCACGATAATTAGAGAGATCATTAGTGATGACTCTTATACCCCTTCTATCTAGAAAATAATGTGAGAACCAGGGAGAAAAAAAATCCAAATTTTTTTCACTTGGAACACGTGATAGTCCCCATTAGTCATTCCCCTGAGGGACCCCATTTAAGATAAAAGATATTCTTCATTAAGGACACTTTCGGGTCCTCCACCAAAGATAGATTCAGAGTATAGAATGGAATACACGGTATCATATTCTACTATAACAAGGATACCAACAGAAGCCATTAAAGAGACAATCTGTCAATCTAACTCTTCTTATCCATCCCCTCGAACATCTCTAATGGAATTACTTGTTCAACTGGGGATGCAAGACAACTAACCAAAGATCGCTGTAGAAAATCCAAGGATAGCTGGGAGGAGATTTAAAACTCTGGTGAAGGTGGTGACATAGTCTTATGGGGACTCAGATAGTAGAACCGACCAAAAGGTTCATGCATTTGAGAAAGGACAATAAGGTCCGCCTGTTCAGAAGTTGAGCCTAACTGGGGAAGCCATGCATCAGAGGGAGCACCCGAGAAAGAGTCACCAGTCACGTGAGGACTGTTAATAAAATTTAAATATGAAAAATTCTCCCTAACTATCACATGAGTCATCTCCTTCACCGAGGAGTCTACAGGGACCATATCCTGGCCAACCTGGGAGACGATAGACTGTATATACACATGAACATTGTTTCAATTCTCTAAAAATATTGAAATAAATAAATATATATAATATATTACAGTTAAAAAAAATAGTTTTTACATTATATATTTCACATATTTATATTTAACCCATCCTTATTACCTCATAAGTAAGGATTGAATGAATTGCATCACATCGTGAGGTGGTAATCCTTTGTACAAACAAAAAACGTTTCCATATTCTCACAAAATAGAAATTAAGAAGGTATAGGTGAGATAATAATTTAATAAGTTCAATAATATCATGGATATTATATAAAAAAACTCAATCCATCATTATATATAGCCTTGAAACATTTTAATGGGAAAAAAATGACATCAGTTTGTGAGGTGGTATTCTGCCGTACACACGAATGATGATTTTATAAACCATTTTATGTAAGAGAAGAATGATTTAGGATATTACACTATTATAATAAAATATAATTATTTTTAAAAAACTATGGTTATTATATCAACAAGTTTTAATAATAATTTGAAGAGGTATAGGAACAAATAAAATAAAATTCTCTATTAGGGATGTAACATCTTCCTCAGAAAACTTCTTTTGGTATGTATCAAAAGGATTATTATGTTGAAAATATGACCAATATAAGGCTCCTAGTATGAGAGTGTGGAAGTAATTGATTTGGACATGTCCTTTTAGAAACAAAGGGTTATGTATGTGTGAAGAGTAGAGGAGAGGGGGTGACTATTTGTAAGTAAGGTGAGTGGCACACTTGTAATTTTTGAAAAAATGTGTACCCATATTTCTCACATGAAAGAAGGGTCAAAAAGGGATATTATAGAAAATAGAGGACATTAGATTAAAATATTTCCATACAATGGGTGTTGGAAAGGTTTTGGGGCATTTTTAACCCTTTTCTTCTCAGTTTAACCCCTAGTAAACCCATTTTTACTTGAACCACAGTAAATGATTTTTGTTCTTTTTATTAATCATTATGGTTAAAAATTAATTTTAAATTATTAAAAAAATATAAATTATTACGATTAAAAATATAGAATTAATTTTCTAATATTCCATTATCATAAGTGGAAAAAATTAATTTAAAATTAAACTCATAGACACAAAGAGAAAGCGGGTTTCCAAAATGGAAAGTGCTCAAATGATTGATATGTTTTTATATCAAAATTTATAATAATATTTATTATAATGAAATAAATTGGAATATTGAAATATAATTTAAATAATGTTTTTTAAAAACATTTTAATGAAAAAATTATCCTTATAAATTCTATAAACTAGAAGGCATTTTTCAATAAAAAACATTATTTTTCATTATTAACTTAAAAATTAAAATTTTTAGAAAAATCCAAAAAAAATTATGCTAAGATAATTTTTTCATTATTACATAAAAATTTAATTTAATTTTATATAATTCATTTTTTTAAATGTTTCAAAAATTCATTTCTTTATTAGTCATAATATAAAAAATATATTTTTTTGAGAAAATAGTACTTTCAAAACGTAAAAATAATTTTCTAAAAAATTTAGTAATTTTTTATCAATATGTATTATTTATATAAAATAATTATAAATAATATTTAAAATTACTTAATATTATTCATATCACTAAGTGTAACTATTATGTTTTAATGACCACGTTTATATAGTAATGTTAATAATATACTGTAGTTTGTTAAAACTCAGCACTGTCTCAAACAAAAGATATCAAAAACATTTATTTATTCTAAAAATTTAATAAAAATTCATAAAAATTTGATTTGTTATAAGTTGTACTATAACATAAATTCATTAATAAATTGAAAGGATTTTTACTCTTTTAATTTATTTGTGATGTATGCATCAACATAATATAAAACAAATACATTTTGTAATTTGAGAATAAATTTCAAAAAAAGGATTACATATTTACAATCAGGACATAAAAATTATCCAAGGTGTGAAATTTTTTTATTTTCGATTAAAATATAAAAATATGATAAGAAGGGTGGAATATCATAAAATATGGTAAATACTATATAAAATACATCATATTTATATAAGAATAAATCATTTTAGATAAATTATATTTCACAAATTTTTCGAAAAAAACTAAATTAGGGAATTATAGGTGGTAGTGGAGCATAATGGTTATAGTAATACACCGATGGAAAGTGGAATAATAAAATAATTTCAAAATTATTCCATCAAATTCCACTCACTACACCAATAAATACCCAGCCTTCCTATCATTATTACACCCCAAATTAAATGTTGCCTCTTTATTTCTCTCAAAATTATTTTATCCCCTATCTATCTCTTTATTCTTGAAAAAACTGGTTGGATCTAATGTCGGGTGCCAATCTAAGAAGCTCACAAGAGGAATGTGTTCCTGCTTCTCGCTCTTCATTTTTTGTTTGAATTTATTTATCATAAATCTCTTTTAATTTTTTATTTTATATGATTCCATGATATTTATCCAACATAATGTCTCCCCATTGAACTATTATAATGAATTAATATCCTTATCCCCTTAATTTATACATTTTTTGTAATCTGTTATAATGCTAAAGTAATGGTATATTTTCTATCTCTTCACAATTTCTTTTATACATTACCATTATCGTATGATTTTTTATGAACAAGGTATTATCCCGTTAAATTTTAATTTCATTTTATACTCCATTATTAAGACATATAACTATATGATAATTCCTTTAACTCACATTATACACAACTCATAAGTCATTACAATGCCTAAAGCTCCACATAGTCATAGAAATACTATACATTAGTTTTGTAAAAAGACTTTATTTTTCAAATAATGTAAATTAATACCTAGATACTACAAGTGGAAGTGGGTTTTTGATCAAATTAAACTAGGGGTAATAACCCCAAAAATATTTGGTTTGGTATATTCGGATCATCATCCTATTGTATTGTGAGTGGGCCCTTTCTAAACACTTGGTTTGACACTCTTAGGGTATATGATATGGATAATTATCATACACATTATAAAAAATAGTATTTATATAGTGGTGTATAATTTATGTTTTTTTGTCTTAAAATTTCAAAAAAAAGTCCTAAACACATTGGAAATCTATAATCTTTAGAATTACTTATTATCTAAAACTTCATATGAATCACTGGTTGTGGGAACTTTTTGAAAATTAGAATAACTAATTATTATTTATATATTTTTATTGAATTCAGTTTGACCATATTATTAATTCATTTACTAGGGAAATATATTGATGAACTATATAATATTATAGTTCTATATAGGAAGATCATCTATGATAATTTCCATTGGGAAAATGTTCCATGTATTTTTAAATTGTTCATCCATTAACATTATTCCATGCATAACATATACTTATTTGGAATGTGTGGTAATGAATTGTAATTTTATTTGATGAATGGGGACCTGAATTATATATCCCCTTAATGAACTGGTAGGTCTCATGGTACAATTAGGATAGATAAATGGGAGGGTCCTTAGTCTTTATGTATAATGTCTCAGAACAAGTCCACACCCATATATTTTTTTTGTCTAAAATTAGGAAATATCATCATCCATATTATTTTTTTCATCCTTGTGATTATTAATTTATTTATAATCAATTGATTACATTTTTATATTCATTTTTATGGTGTCAATTTTACTCATGATGTTGCATATTCCATATTTATCCTTTATTGGCAACCGCTGTATGTTTTTCACTTACTGAGAAATTAATCTCACTCCAATTAATTTATTCCCAATTTCCCATGGTAATGAATTAGAATATAATTATTGATAAACTATGGAATTTTGTAATAAATTATTTTTTGTAAAGCTATTTTGTAGTTTATATATTCTATTAAGACTACTAAACCTTGATCCTTGCAGTGCCATATCATGTACCCTATTTTCTATGTAATTAATAACCCACCATATTTGGTAAATCAGGGTTGTGGGTATTCAAATATGTTTGTGAAGAGAAATGTTTTGATAAGTCAATTTTGAAACCATATTTTAAATAAAATATCTTACAACTTTTGTAACTTTTAATTCAAAAACACATTGAATAAGATAATTATAAAAGGATTGTAAAACCACTTGACTTTCGTTAAGTGAATGATAATATATTTATGTCATATATTCTAAAATACATAGAATAACATATGTGTTGAAAATGAGTATATCTCAAGGAAATTAAATTCTGATGAGAAATCACATACCTTGAACCAGACTCACCATGTATATTATTTTTCTCATTTGTAATAAAAATATATTAATTATTTACATTCTTAATAATATTTTTATTTTTAGTACTTTATAATAATCCATTTTATTTAATTTATTACTATATATTACATATTTATAAAATTGATTAAGTTCTTTTCAAACGTTTTGAGGATGTTCAGTTCATAATCACAAAACAACTTCGGTAGTTTGAACACTATAAATGGGCTCATTTTTCTATAATCTACATAATATTAATCATTAAAAAATTATTATTTCTAAAAAATAAATACACTTCTAAAATCATCATTTATATATGTTCATAAAGAATGAATTACACCATTTCATGGAGATTGTAGTCTATACATATGCACGAATGACGCTTTTATTTTTCTATTAGGAAGAAAATAAAGTAAAAAATATTTTTATATTCAAAAATCGTAAATATGTTAACAATTTCACATTAATTCATTATTTACATCCTCATAACCAGTCATGTGACTATGTAATAGAAAAAATTGCATCGCTTCAAGGAGGTGGTATTTTACATCTACGCACTAGCGACACTATAATTTTCCAATAGATAGAATGGGTAAAAAGGAATGTATTAAGTTATTTTTACATAATAATAATAATTTCGTAAACATATTTTATATTCATTGTTGGGAAAAATCCATCAAGGTATCATTGAAGCATTTTTGAGGTGATTGTGTTTGTTGATAAAGTGGACATCTGTGTTGTGATTATTGACAATGAAAAACAATGACATACAAATTTGTTGACAAAGGGGATTTCATGGTGGAATGTAAAGTTCAAGAGATGTGGTCAACGATCCATGTTTGATTCAAGAATTTCAAAAAAGGAATGGATGATATGGAGGTGGTACAAAAATAACAGATACAAGGTGGCGTCGTTTTACAGTGTTTTCCAAATTTTTGGGCCTGAAAATCAACAAATGAAGAAAAGTGGGTTTTGGAAAAAAAATATGCGCGCCATGTTATTGAAGGTGAGGATACTTGCGCGCCATATGTTTTTCAAAATCATATCATCAAAATATGTCAAAGGGATAAGGATCACGCAAGTATTGGGTTGGTCGCGCAGGTTACTTGCGCACCGAGAAAGGACTTGCACGCCGGTGCCTAGGAGAATTGGAAACTCGTGTGCCTGTTGTTTTTCAAGATCATAACATCAAAATATGGAAAAGGAAAGAGAGTAACGGAGGTATTTGGTTTGTCTGCACAAGTGAATTACAGGAGAAGATACTTGTGCACTGAGACTTGCGCACCAAGGGTTGACTTGCGCGGCGTCGCGTAGGGTGTTCAAAATGACTATAAATACTAGACCACCCATCCACATTTCACAACGGAGTTAAACACATTGAGAAATCAGACCTCTTGTCGCGCAGGTGTGGTGGTCTCACAAGTGGTGGTGGGTCACGCAAGTGGGACTTGCGCGCCTGATTTGAAGAAGCGCGGTTGTTGTTAGTTGCACGCCAATATTGGTTTGGGCCTAAAGGTAAGTGCATCGTGCAAGTTTGGAATTGAAGAATCATGTGTCGCGCAAGTGTCTAAGGTAGACTTGCATGCCAGATTTTACTTGTGCACCAAGTAAGGTTGATTCCCCGACAGTGTTTTCGAGCTGCGTGGAAGCTGGAAGTTTGCCCAATACCTTCGGTGCAAAGAGAGATTCATCTACGGGTGAAAGTTGGACTTCAACAGAGCATCTACACACAACGGAGGTTGTATTCATTAGTGATAATGAAGATATCTACAGGTCTACAAACTATGAGTGGATCTTTTTCGGAGCATTGAGCAAAGGAAGGGGAAGAAGGTGATCCTCTCCACCAGCAGTGAGCCAGAGAGAGAGACATGGAGTGACCCTTGGGAAAGAAGTGAGCTGACCCTAAACATTGTATGGTAGTGTGCTTGGGACAGAGGGACTATGCCCGAACCTTGTAATCCACAGATAGTGGAGTTTAGTGGAATTTAGTATGACTGACAACCTGTCGGCATATGCTCCTTGTACGTATCCCTTAATGGTGAACCAAGTAAAAATTTATGTGTCTTGTTCTTTCTTTACATTCTGTTTATACTATGAAACAGGAAAGAGAGAGAAGAGTTTTTTTCTTAACATTGAAAAAAATATTAGAATGGGCTTTAATTTTAAATTAGTCATACCTTGATTCACCCCCCCCCCCTCTCGGGGTATTTAGCCTTGTGGACCTAACAATTGGTTTCAGAGGAAAAGGTTGATATTACTTCTTCTCTCAATGGAGGTCACTAATCATAAAGGGATTCCGATCTTCAACGGGTGTAATTTTCAGATATGGAAGAATCGAATGCAACACTATTTCTGATCTTTGGGAATGGATGTGTTTTCAGCAGCTATGCATGGTATCACAGCTGATATTAATAGTGGTGCATTATCAGAAGCTGAGAATAGAGAGTTGGATGCTGATGCCAATGAAATCAATGGCTAAAGAGGAGCCCTTTCCAATCCCATCTTTACAAAGGTGATGTCAAGAAAAATGTCACATTCCATGTGGGAAATATTATTGAATATATATGAAGGAGATACAAAGGTCAGAGTGGAAAATTTGCAAGTGATGTGGAATAAGTATGAAGATCTGAAGATAAACCTGAAGGAGTCTGTTGATGCATTATTTGATAGGGTAAATATTGTTGTGGAAGATATGTGAGGACATGGTGAATTCATTGAAGACATAAAGATCGTAAAGTGCATCTTGAGGAAGCTTCCACCTCGGTTCAATCTGAAAGTTTCAGTACTAGAAGATAAATATCCCAAAGAGCTGACACTGGACAATTTGCATAGTACCTTGGTTGCATATGAGATGAGGAATGATGATAACGAGGCTGTGGGAAAGGGGAATTCCAAATAGATGGAATTTACGGCCATGAATAATCTCACCATTTATGATTCTCAGGATGAAGAAGAGACAGATGAGGTTATTTCAATCCTTTCCTCAAATCTTCAAAGAGGAAAAGGAATATCCAAAGGGAAACTTCCACTTGATTGCTTTAGATGAGGAAAATTTGGTCATCTTGCTTCAAGATGCCCCAAAAAGTTTCAAGAAGAAAATGATGAAGGTGAAGTTGAAAATCCCAAGAAGAAATCTCCAGTCTATGTGAAAGGGAAGAAGAAGTTCAACAAAACTTTCTTCAAGAAGAAGAATATTCTTTCACAAGAAATAGACAGTTCAGATGAGTCTGAGGATGACCAAGTTGAGGAGTTTGAAAATTATAAAGATCATGGAAAAAATGCAATGGTGGCTATTTTCAGTAGTGCTCAAGAAAAGGAAGAAACCGACGTTGATGAAGAAGTAGAAGAAATTGAAGGGAGAGTTGACATAGAAGATGAATTAAAAGTAGCTCTTGAAGAGATATATATTTGGAGAGAAAAAACAAAGAAATCCAACAAGGTGGTACATGATGCCAAAATCTACATGCAATAGCAGGAAGAATAGAAGTCTGAGCTAGTAAATGAAATAGAAAACCTTAAGGATTTGAGGCCAGAGAGCATAGAAAAGGTTGATGAGCATGAGATCAATATTGAAGAACAAAAAGGGAGATTGATGGATTTAATGGAAAATTGAAATATCACGTCAAGCGTATTGAAGAGCTAGAAGAGGAAGTTGTTGGTATGTGGTGAAAAGTAAAATTCCAGGAAAAACCTTTGACTCCTAACACATTCTTGGGAAAACAGGTTATTACGAAGACTGAAAATATGAAAGAGGATCCTAGTAGTTCTGCAGGGAAGAAGCCGCAATTGAGCTCAGATGTTAAGTCTATTTTAGGGATTAATTAGAAACAAAAATATGTGACAATTCAAGTCAGACTGCAAGAACCAGTCCCAAGGTTGATGGTTGATTTAGGCACAAAGAAAAATTATAATATTCAAAGATCGCAAGGGGAAACTTGTAGTACTGATGTACCACGAAGGAATGCACCATATTTCAGGTGTTATTATTGAGGGGATATGGGACATTCACAGTATGTGTGTTACATAGCCAAGAGATATCAAAGGGAACAAGAATAAAGGTGGCAGTCAAATAGAGAATGGTTCTCCAGAACATATTTCGAAGGACACAGTTTTAGGTGCGGAGGATTTGGGCACATGGCTAGGTACTGCACTTCAACCATACAGAGGAATGTGCCAAAGAAAAATCAAAATGATCACAAGCAGCATATCAATAAACCAATAGGTGAGTTAAAACTGCAAAATCGATCTTTAGCGTTACAAGATGAAGCTGGTTCATCACACTCTAAGGAATATCAAGTTCTCCAAACCACACTGAGTATGAAGTCAAAGACATGGATCAGAAAGAAAAAGGAAGAAGAGGCAGTAGTTGCGGAAACTTCCCTTAACTATCCAGATCGTTCAGGAATATGGACCCTTGACAGTGGTTGCACATCCCATATGATATGTATCAAGGATCTTATTATAGGAATAAAATATGACAAAGAAGGAGTTTTCTAGTTTTGAAATGATTAAGGGCTGAGGATTGTTGATTCCGGAAAGGCCAATTTTTGGGGAAAAGAAATGAGACGTGTTGATGTCTTGGTAGTGAAGGGTCTTAGTCATAACTTACTCAGTTTCAGTCAACTATGTTCCTCTGGGAACTCTATCCGATTTACCAAGAATATGTATTTTGTGAAAGAAAAAGATGGAGTATTTGATCTACAAGGAAAAAGACAAAGTGAAATCTTTACCTTGTAAGTGGGGAAGAAGATATGTGCCTTTTATCAAGAGAGGATGAAAACCAGCTATGGCATAAGAGACTTGGTCACCTATTCCAACCATCTATGGAAGATCTGGAAAAATGTGATGCTTCTAGAGACCTTCCAAAACTATCATGTGGTCGTACTCATACATGCGATTCTTTTCAACAAGGGAAGATCATCGGAAAGACATATAGGCTAAGTAACAAAAATCAACCAGAGTGCTCAAATTGGTTCATGCTGATGTATGTGGACTTATCTCACCATGAGACATAAATGGGAAATGGTACTATATCCTTTTCATTGATTATTATAGAAGAATGGATTGGGTATTTTTCATAACCCATAATATATAAGTGTTCAGTTGTATCAAGAAATATAAGAGGGAATAAGAAAGGATGCTTGGGTATAAAATTTTGTTGTTTTGTACAGATAACGGTACAGAATTTACAAACAGTCAAGTGGAAGACTATCTCCAGAAACACAGGATAAGGCATCAAGTCTCATCAGTGAGAACTCCCCAACATAATGGAGTTTCTGAAAGGATAAATCGGATCATCAAAAATATGGCCAGAACAATGCTTATTGAAAATAGACTACCAAGAAAATTTTGGAAGGAAGAAATTTTGACATTGGTCTATATTTCGAACCGGTCTTTGTTGTGTCTAAATCAAGGGAAGACTCTATATGAGATGTGGTATGAAAGGAAGCCAACATTTAAATAATTTCGAATCTTTTGAAGTAAGTGTTTCATTCTCAACAAAGAAAACCACAAGAAGTGTGAGTCACGAGGAGTTAAGGGAATATTCCTAGGATACTTAGGAAAAATCAAATCTTATAAATGCTTCAACAAAAGGCTTGGAAAAATTGTTGAGGGCAATGATGTCACTATAGATGAAAATTAACAGAATATTGAACAACCAAGTGACCAGTTTCTGGATGAAAGTGATGAGAAGGTAAGCAACACAGGGGGAGTAGAAGTGGCAGAAGCTGACTCAGAAGAAGATACTGATGATGATGATGATGAAACAAAGTTTGTGTCTTCAAGGAAGCCAAAGAGTCGACCTAAAATTGATAAGAAGAATACCATTGGTGATCAGACAGCTCTAGTTCAGAGAAGAATAATGAAATCATTACCGCAAACATCATTTTTATCTCATGTGGAGCTGAAATGTTTTTTTTGATGCAGCAGAATATGAAAACTAGGTTTAGGTTATGAATGAAGAGCTTGATCATATTGAGAAGAACCAGACTTGGGAGATTGTTTTGAGGCCAGCAGAAAAAAATTTCATTGGGACTAAATGGGTCTATCGCAACAAGATGAATAAAGATGGCACAATTATTCAGAACAAAGCATGGCTAGTGTTCAAGGGATACTCCAAGATAAAGGGAATAGATGTTGATGAGATATTTGTACCAGTTGCAAGGCTGGACACAATCATATTATTTTTGGCCATAACAGTGCAAAGAAAGATCAAAGTGTTCCATATAGATTTCAAATCTGCATTCTTGAATGGAGTTATGTAAGAGGAAGTGTATATTGAGCAGCCAAATGGTTTTCTCATTCATGAGGATGAGAACAATGTTTGCAGGCTGCAGAAGGCGTTGTATGGGCAGAAACAAGCACCAAGGGCATGGTACTCAAGGCTTGATCAGTACTTGAAGAAACTTTATTTCCAGCATGTAGGATTTGATTACAACCTCTATTTTTGCAACAATATTAATCAAAGGATGATGGTGTTGGTTTATGTGGATGAAATAATATTTGGCGGATCATATGAAGCTCAGTGTAGACAATTTTCCGAATTCTTGAAAAAATGAGTTTGAGATGTCAATGACTGGTGAGATAACATTTTTCCTTGGTCTACAGGTGACACAAGGAAGGAATGGATCATTCATTTCTCAATCCAAATATTCCAAGGAGGTTTTAACAAGGTTTGGCATGGACAATTCCAAGGAGATGAAGACTCCAGTTGCTACCCGGATGAAATTATCAAAATATGAGGATGGCAAGGCATTTAATATCACAGAATACAGGAAAATAATTGGAAGTTTGTTGTACTTGACTGCAACAAGGCCTGATATTGTTTTCACCACATGCCAAGAAGCAAGATATCAGAGTAATCCCAAGGAAAGCCACATTCTTGCAGTGAAAAGAATACTTCGGTATATCAAAGGCACCATGGATTTCAGTTTGACATATAGTGACAAATCTCAGACAGAGTTATTGGGATATACTGATGCTGACTAGGACAGATCATCAGATGACAAAAAATCAATGTCGGGAGGTGCGTTCTATCTTGGTGGATTCTGTATTTCTTAGATAAGAAAGAAGCAAGATTTAATTTCATTGAGCACCATAGAATATGAGTATATTGTGGCCACTCAAGCATGCACACAGTTATTGTGGATGAAGCAACAACTTGAAGATATGGTAGTTGAAGTGAAGTCTCTGATCCGAATCCAGTGCGATAACTCAAGTGCTATCAATCTCAGAAAAAATCATGTCCATCATTCAAGGACAAAGAACATTGAGATAAAGTATTATTTTATCAAGGAGAAGGTTGAGTAGGGAATCATGAAGTTGGAGTATGTGCCTACAGAGTTCAATGTTTCATATTTTCTTAGAAATTCCTTACTCAAGGAAGCATTTGAATGTCATCGACTGGATCTGGGAGTTCAGTCGACTCCTCGCACTTGAAATAGTGTGGATGTGGGACCCCCCCTCTCCCAGAGGTATGATGTGTTTTTCTCTAATGTGCTGATATGTGCTCTCTACTCTATTAAATACTACAAAGGATTCACCTTTGGGTTAACTGACAAAGGGGGATAATATAGTGATTATTCAAGGGGGGGACAGTGTGGTTATTTGAGAATTCTTTAAAGATACAGGGAGAAGCTGACAGGTGGAGTAGCCAGATATGGGGAGTTTAATGTGATTCACCAGAGCTCAGCTTGGACAACACAGGCAGTAGGGCTATAGAAGTTTTGAAGTTGATGAGAGTTAAGGTTGTGATAAGAAAGGGGGAGCGTATTAAATCTGATGATGCTAGAAGTGATCGATCAAATAAAAGATATCACGATATCTGAGGATCATGATAAAAGAAAAAGAGAGATGTTGGAATGTGGTAAAAATATTTCCAATAATTGTTATTAGTTTGGTAAAAAATTGGTATCATTTTAGTGACAACAGTGAGTTTCATAGATGAAGTGATTCATTGATAAAATTTTCATTTACTCTTGTTTCTCACGCCGAGCATTGCTCATGTGGGCTTATAGTATGTGTTGAGTAAATCCTCAGTCACTATCAGAATCGCAGAGGTGAATGGTGGATAAACAATTAATGTTGTATCTTTTTATGGAAGAGTTGTCAAAAAACCCAAAGGGGGAGATTGTTGGGAAAATATCCCTCAAGGTATCATTGAAGCATTTTTTAGGTGATTCTGTTTGTTGACAAAGTGGACATCTGTGATGTGATTGTTGAAAAAGAAAAACAATGACAAACAAATTTGTTGAAAAAGGGGATTTCATGGTGGAATGTCTTGTTCAAGAGCAATTTTCAATGATCCATGTTTGATTCAAGAATGTCAAAAAGGAATGGATGATCTAGAGGTGATACCAAAAGAATAGATACAAGGTGACGTCATTTTCCAATGTTTAACAAATTTTTGGGCCTGAAAATCAACAAATGAAGAAAAGTGGTTTTTGTAAAAGGAACTTGCGTGCATGTTCTTGAAGGTGAGTATACTTGATTGCTATATGTTTTTCAAGATCAGATCATCAAAAAATGGAAAAGGGATAAGGATCGTGCAAGTATTGGGTTGGTCATGTAGGCGACTTATGCGGCGAGAAAGGACTTAGAGGTCGGTGCGTAGGAGAATTGGAAACTTGCGTGCCTGTTGTTTTTCAAGATCAAAATATAAAAATATGGAAAAGGAAAGAGGGTCGTGAAGGTATTTGGTTTGGTCGCGCAAGTGAATTGTAGGAGAAGAGACATGCATGCTGAGACTTGCGCGCTGAGGGTTGACTTGCGTGGTGTCACGCAGGGTGTTCAAAATGCCTATAAATAATGGACCATCCCTCCTCATTTCACAACGGAGTTCAACACTTTGATAAATGAGAGATCTCGTCACGCAGTTGTGGTGGTCGCGAAAGTGGTGGTGGGTCATGCAAGTGGGACTTGAGCGCCTGATTTGAAGAAGCGCAGTTGTTGTTAGTTGCGCGCCAATATTGGTTTGGGCGTAAAGGAAAGTGTGTCGCGCAAGTTTGGAATTGAAGAATCTTGTGTTGTGCAAGTGTCTAAGGTAGACTTGCGCGCCAGTTGTGACTTGCATGCCGATACTTGCATGTCGTATTTGACTTGCGTCCCATGTAAGGTTGATTCCCTGGTAGTGTTTTCGGGCTGTGTGGAAGCTAGAAGTTCGCCCAATACCTTTGGTGCAAAGAGAGATTCATCTACGGGTGAAATTTGGACTTCAACAGAGCATATACATACAACAGAGGATGTATTCCTTAGTGATAATGAAGAGACCTACAGGTCTATAAATTATGAGTGGATCCTTTCCAGAGTACTAAGCAAAGAAAGAGGGAGAAGGTGATCCTCTCTACTGGTAGTGAGTTAGAGAGTGAGAGACAGAGAGTGACCCTTGGGAAAGTAGTGAGATGACACTAAACATTGTAAGGCAGTGAGCCTGGGACAGTGTGACTGTGCACGAACCTTGTAATCCACAGCTAGGGATGTTTAGTGGAATTTGGTATGACCTAAAACCTTTCGGCGTATGCTCCTTGGACATAGCGCTTAGTGGTGAACCAACTAAAAATTATTGTGTCATGTGCTTGCTTTACTTTCTGTTTATACTGTGAAACAAGAAAGAGAGGGAAGAGTGTTTTTCTTAACAACAAAACAAGATCAGAACATGATTTAATTTGAAATTAGTCATACCTTGATTCACCCCCCTCCTCAGGGTATTCAGCCTTGCGGACCTAACATTAATTAATTAAATATTTATAACCAATCATGTTAGTTGGTTATGGAAAATTAAACACATCACTTCATGGAGGTTGTAGTCCACACATACACACAAGTGATATTTCAATTTCTCAAAGATAGAAAATGATATGAAAACATATTATACCATAATAAAGATAATATTTCATTATATGTAAGATACAGCTGATATTAATTATTTTCAGATAATATTTAAAGGTGGTAGAAACAGAAATAAACATGAAACACTCCGTTAACAATTGTAGTTGTTTTTTTTTGAAAACCACTATTAGATTACACGTTGATCCTTCTTTGGTTGATATTATGGTTATAAAATAATATTTTTGAAATGCAGAGGTACTTTTGAATCTACTTTATCAGGTCATGGTTATTCTAAAGGTCTCAATAGGTTTGAGGAAGAGTGGAGAAGAGATACCCATTTATATGTGAGGTGGGTGGAAGGCCTGTTAATATTTGAAATATTAATCTATAAAATGTTTATACATCATTAAAAATGGATCTATAATTCCATATATTATAATATAAGTATTATAAAGTAACTATATTATAGAAAAATAAATTTTATATTAATTTGGGTGTCATTTTAAACCTTATCTTTTGGTTCGACTCCCTCATAATCCATATTTTACATTAACCATTGTAATACATCTATCATTCTCTAAGGGTCATGAAAGTAAATTTAAAAATGAAATGTTGCAACTAAATGAAATATAGATTATATTATGAAATATTTAATATCCACTAAATTAATTATATGTTTATTATAATTTTATAATAATTTAAGGATAAATTTTAAACAATAAATACTATATAAGGTAATTTTCAGGAAAATTCATATATCATTACCCTAAAGGAATCAAGATAACAATTTAATTTTAATGTATCCTATTATTCTATAAAATATAGATTATAATTATCCAATAAATTTATATGACATCATAATTCATCCAATTTATACTTTTAATTTTTTTTGAATATTTTATTTAACTTTGGGATTGTTTGTACAAGCGTTACATAGGCATTGTGTAAGCATTCTAGACAATTATATTATATCCCAAAATTAAAAATAAATAAAATTCATAAAAATAGATTAAAAATATTCATAATAACCATTTATATTCATTCAAAAAATCTTTCTTTAATATGTGGTAACATATTAGAGATATTAAAAGAGAGTATGGCATTTTTCAATTTTTCATAGTAAAAAATAATGTAAATATCATAATAATACTCAAGTGAAAAAAATTCATATTTTAAAATATAGGATGGATATTTCCTAATAACACTGATCCTATGGAATATTGGAATAGTTGTATAAGAGATAATAAATTAATCACTCAAAAGTGAAAGACACATGTAGAAATAAAGTGTAATGAAAGATACACATATTGACTAATAAAATGTTCACCACGAATGATACAATCTTGAAAGCATGATCAAATGGGGCTACACAATCCAAATAATAAAATACACAACATTATAGACAATATAATACAGAAATAAGATAAGATAAAATGCCCCAAGGGAAATCTCCATGAGTATTTTCGTTCTCCTAACTCCCTGGTTCTAGTAGGACAACCTAACCTATCAACCAACAAACATGAGGTATGCTTGGGTACCCCAATAAAATGAAAGACTGAGTAGATTGTGAAATATAATAATGTAGGACACCACCAATGGTGTTTAGAACAATCCAGTATAGGCATATAAATTGAGTAGTGTGTCAATAATAATAAATCTAGAGAAATAAATAAATATAATATGTAGGTCTAGGTAAATCATGGATACCGAACCAAAACTAATTTCTTTGGAAAAATATGTATTTCATTGAACCAAAGTGATCCTGTATAGATATGATATGGATATAATGACGAAGATTCATTATAAAGCATATAAAGATAGAACAACCCCACACATGTGATATGGCTTAGTGGGTGTATCTCTATACAACAGATATGCCCTCATTATCTTTAATATAATAATCATCATTATAATTTAATAAGAGTCACCCTAAGCCCGTCCGAGGTTATCCATAAATAGGAATCCCAATAATCAATCCAAGGGCACTCTAAATTCCCAATACTAAAAGAGTTCATCCATGTGAATCCTTAAATGTAATCATAAATATCACTCCCTACATGGTGTGAAGAAAACAAACTCTGAGATAATCCTTGATATATCACCTTGGGTACTGAGTATCACTCATGGCCTGGTATAAACATCTATCCAACAATCCTCTCCATGGTTACTCTCCTAGGGAATCAGTATCACTCATAGGAGGTAGAGAATATGACCAACGAGACCGTCCAAGGACTAGAAAGTATCTCTCCAAATATATTTACAATTCATTTAAAATTTCTAATAATAAATCATGGTGTTCCCATCCAAAGAATATTTAAATTATGACCCATGTATCACAATCGGCCTAATATGAATGTAAGTTTAACAATCAACATCTCAAATCATTGAACAAGGCATTAATATTTTCACCTTTCAATCAAGTTATACAATTAATTTAAATAATTTAATTCATTCTATGGAATATAACACAGGATCCTAACTCATGGAAACTCATTTTCCTTAATTCAATTTAAATTAAAAAAAATTATTTATTATAAGACAACCACACACCTCAAAAAGTGGTTTAACAATTTATCCAGTGGAGAATTTAGGGACTTATGGAAGGAAACACCCATTAGGGTGGTTCTTATAGAGGATAATGGCCCAAAAAATTATTATATAGGTATCTAGGGTCCCATTATTCCTGGGAATAACCTTTAATTCAATTAATTATACATTATGGAGGTGAAGCTGGAGGAGTCTGGTGTGCGGTAGAATAATGAATGATAAAAACATAAGAACAATTTATGGAAAATAGTTATACCCCCAAACACATTCTTAGTATGGTACACCCATCTTATATCGAGGCTTGAATCAATATAATTCTAGAGAATTTGTAGAAATGTAAAAATACCCTGATAATAGGGTGAATTATCCCTTACAAAGATAGAACAAGAGATGAGAAGATAAACAACGAAATGAAAAATGGAGTCATAGACTTACTGTGGGATATCCGACACAAATGATGGTGCTAAAATACTACATGGTATGGAGGAGATAACTCTATACATAGGGGAGGATAGGAGGAACATTATGATTAGATGCTATGCATGGGTAAGAGGAGAAGAAGATTGGAGAAAGGAAACAATTTCTGAATGGTGATTTAACACAATTAAAAGAGGTGAAGGGTTTGACCAAACTGTTGGCCAAGATATGTACCAATTGTGCTCGAGAAACTACCAAAGATGGAGACTCACAGAATTCATGTTCATGGTTTGGGAAACCATGCACAAACCCTTCCAGTAACCTCTATTAATAGAATTGTTGAAAATTCATGATCGTGCAACTCCTCTCGTGTGTATAAAAAATAGTGTGAGTCCTCCATTTCCATTATATCATCCATACAATTTAATCTCATTGGATGTATGGTTTTAGATAAACCATTCACCCTTTCTAGTTCATCATTAAATTGAGTTTATGGGGCTCAATGCTCCCAATACTCAATGTAACCCCTATGACACCTCTCGGGCCTCTAACTATATATGAAAACAACACATTTATGTATTACAATGCTCAGATTTACATTTTAAATCATGGTTTACGAAATTTCCCATCCACCAAACATAAATTTCATGTTCTTTAGAAAATATTTAGTCTGGTCTAAAAACATAGGATTCCACAATAACCCCACCCTAGAACTTATCATCCTTAAGAAGCCTTGGGAAAACCATGAAGACAATACCTATCCTACTTGTGTCATGAAGTCCTGTTCTAATGGTTGCATTGGATTTCCAAAATCCCAACACACCACTAATCATACATTTAAGTGTAAAGTGAATAAGTCATTAAAAAATATCCAATGCTTGAATTCATAACTAAATCAAAGACAATGGTCTCACTTGATCCCATCAAACTTGAAACATGATCACATCATCATTTCAGTCAACACTTAGCCTATGATGCTCCCCGCCTGAGTTTCTTGTGTTTGAAAGGCCTATTCTGAGTGATGGTATCCCCGCCATTGGGATTTTCTATTTAATAATTCCTAAGGGTTCAAATGATGCTCATGAAGAAACCCTTTACTCCATCGAAGATTCAATTAAATATTTACCTCATTTTCCTTGGTCAATCCCACCATTCCATAAAAATAATCATATGATATTTACATTTCACCCATTTTAACCAGATGATGTGCTTGAAATAGTTCATCCCCAACCATATTCATTAAAAAATAATGAAAACAAGTCAACCCACTTTAGGATGACTATTCATGAAGTCTCTTAGCTTATATGCCCTACATATTTCACGAACTATAATTTGGTTCCTCTAAATGAAGGCACTCAATATTGTTTGAAGAATTTTGGCCAATACCCATAACTATATTATGGCGATATCACCAGATAATAATTTCATTTGTGTGGCCATTCCCTAGAATGAACATATGTGTATAAATGATCTCACACACATGGATAATCAGACATAAAACAATCCATACAAGAATTACTAAAGTCATATGTAACCTCATAATCATTTGTCGGAGTCTACGGAGATTATCCAAGATATTACATACTCTAGAATTTACAATAGATATGTTGGTACACAGATGAAATTCCCAAGAATTAAGTTACTGATCCCAAATTGGCATCCGCCTGAAGATGAGTCAAAATGATACATCTTATTTCCATTAGTCCATCTAAGGAACATCCACTTGGGAAACCAATTATATCTCATGAAAACCATTCTTCATAAACTAACCATATTGGATAATCTTAACTCCCCATGTTGTTTATTACTAAAATAGAAATCCATTTTAAACATTTAGATCAACATATAAATGACACTCTCTTAGTGTATCTTAGACAATAAAATAATATGGAACATTATTGTCACTAAGAAAAGAGTACACTAAGAGGATATCATTCTTGCTGAAAATACCTATGGAAATTCCATCATACCCATGGAAAATTTCAAGTTATGGTTCTGAAACAAACATACACATCTAGTAACATAAAATAAAAGTATTCAACCCACTACTAGCCAACATCTTTTAAAGAGCTTGGTTGTAACTATTGATTCATCACAACCCCAACCATAATTCCTTTACTTCTCATGACATCTTGTGATCACTAAAACATAGCCACTAAAGTCCATCCCCAAACCACTATATTTTCAAATGCTTCATACTCTTCCAATTACATCATCATAATTTTTCTTAGTAAGCAATGAACCAAATAAAAACTCACCAGAATCAAGGGAATTTAAAACAAGGATGACCATTTAAAAATGGTCCCTTCATGGTTGTGCTCTCTATTCTTTGAAGGATATGGTAAGCCTTCCTGACGTGAGTGTCCCCTCCATAGAAATGTCTTAGTTATAACTCACTAAAAATGTTAACTCATCCTAGGAAAAATGCTCCATTTACCACTGAACATGGGTTTTGTATATGGCCAACACACATTAACATGTGTTAAGTTGAAAGAGAGAACAACTAGCCACAAAAAATAGAATTGGGTATAGGTTCAAATTGGGTGTATATAACGACCCATACTTTACATACATTGTTATTACTTCAAAATTGAATCATACTTATAATAGTATATAAAAAACTATGAAAGGACCGTATAGGTATAGTGTCTTTAGAAACTGGGAAACATAAACAACTAGTTCATAAATCATCTATATTGTCTCCCATTTATTTCATCATATCTAGAGTCCATTTTGGAATATTCTACTTAATACCCTTCTTCCTGACCTGGGGAATAGAAAACATACAAAAGTGAGAGCTCAAATGCTCAGTAAGGGTAACAAAAGAAATATCGATCATATCATATTCTTAAGAACATAACATTTTTAAAATCTTATCCTGCAAAAGAGATCATAATATCATGACATGGGATCAATCATAATAGTGAAATGCAATCCAGATAATCATAACATAAAACATGAAACATTTTTGAATACACACATAATCATAGAGAATCATTTCTTATTAGGCAAGACTCATTTCCAAGACTATCTTAGCGGACAAAGTCCATTTCTTAACCGAGTTCACTCCTCGTTTCAGTCCTGTTTCACCGAACCAGTGTAACACCCCAGGTAAATAAAGAATATGACATTTTCATATTTATCCATATTTGTGAATAAAATATTAATATGGCTTTAAAGGGGACGCTATGCTCGATGGCATACCCAACACGCAACAACGAGTTTCTTGGGAATCTTACGTTGCACTCTAATAATAAAATAATATTATTTTAAATGGTAGTTAACATGTAGTTGTTGTATTGGCGGGAATGGATATAAATAACTAAAATACTATTATATATGATTTTAAATGTTTTTTCATTTATCCAATAAAAGATAAAGGCTTAAAATACGGAAGGAATTCAATTTTAGGCGTATATGCCCTAGTTTTCACTAAAGGTTCACTTATCGCCTTTTGATGGCGAACCGTCATTAAATATAGTTTTGTTCACTCTTATACATTATATTGGACCAAATAAAAATCTTATTAAGAATTCGGACCTCAAAATTTACTTTGTGTAAATTTTTGGTATCTTTCGGATAAAGTTCATTTTTTTATGAATAGTGTAAAATGTTGTATTTTAATTCAAAACCTCTTTCTAATCTAATTTATTTATATGATTAGATTATCTTTTGAATTCGTTTTAGAGTGAAATTAGAATATATTGTTACCATTAAATCCAATAGTGTTCGTTGGAATTAATTTCACTTTGAAATCAGACTTAAACTAGTGTCAATCTTTTGATACTTATTGTTTCATAAAAACACGCTATTTGCTATGACAGCGGGAATTAATTATTAAATTAATTAATGTGACTTATATGTTTTGAATTTTTTCAAATAGACTTCATTTTTGAATTCGGAATATCAAATATAGCTTAGGGTGAATTTTTGGTATTTTTCTGAAAAATATCAATTTTTGATGAATAGTTAAACCACTAAGTGGTACTTATAAAAACAGATTTTTCCGTTTAAATGAAATTTTTCCATCTTTGTGTTTTGAATTTCAAAAATCCGACATACATGGTTGTCATGAAGAAGTAAAATGTGGTTCAATGGGATGAAAATAATTTTTTGGTGAATAGTAACTTTTTTTTCATTAATCGCGATTAGAGGTAATTAGTGTAATTTAAGTTAAAAATGATATTATAAAAATATGAAAACACCATCACACTTGTCCTAACCCTATTGAATGAGTCATGGCCTACCAATACAACCCATGGGTCGATTTAGGGGACCCTATGGAGCCTCTTGGGCGAGATAATGATTTTAATGCCTTTTTTTAAAATAAAGGTGAAAATGACACTAACATAAATTGTTTTACTAAAACAATTTTTAGAAGGGGTTATACTAATCCTATTTTTGTCTATAAATACTCTTTGGAAAGATAAAAATATTTCCTACATGAGGATATTTTTGTTATAATTTTTATACATTAAATAAATTAATTTAATTATGACATCATGATGATGCAACGATGACCTCATTAATGAATAGTTTAAATAAAATGAAACGATAATATAAAATCTAAGACCTAAACTTTTCCAACAACTATTGGATGGAAATATTCCGAAGCCTTATCATCTTATCTTCTAAATAGAGCAATGTGGGACCTTAGAAATTCGAAACACTTTTGAAAATAAAATAATAGTTTCATGATTTCCAAAAGTGCCCCTCCTCTCCTCTTATAAAAGGCCCCCACCTCTACCTCATTTCACACACTCCTCAAGCCTTTGGCTCGGCCATCCCCTGCCCATTTACTATCTCCACATCCCTCGCCTCATCCTAGAGGATTCACATTGGGCAGAATCCTTTCAAAGGAAGCCTTTAGGCTCAAATCAAAAGTAGTTACACTTTTAAAGGTAATTCATTCTCTCATGTTCATTTGTTTTATTTTTCTTCTCCAACCCCCTAAACTCTTTTTATTTACTTCTTTTGTAACAACAACAGTATCATAAATATACTAGGATGTTGTTATAAGATTTATTCGAGCTACACTCTCACACAACTACATCAAATGGTTAAAGAACATACGGTTTCCGTGGATGGAGAAATTCTGCCTCCCGAAACGATGGTTGTTCAATACACATTTAACACCTTCAAAGGTGGCCATTGTGATGTCACTATTTTTATATATGATATATATAATATTTTTATTATTTCCTTAATCTTCTGTATTTTTAATTTATGGCATACCATTATTGTTTCCATTATGGGTATACACGATATCTTCATTTTAGGAAGTGCGGACTACTGCCCCCTCAAAGTGATGTGATTCGTTAATTCCATACGTGGGACGTATAAAGGATGGATTTAATGTTATTATATATGATGTTATACGGGAATTATAATATACCTATATATCATTATTATTTCTTTCCATTAAAGTATGAGATAGAAATGAAAGTAGAGTTCATGCGTACGTACGGCTTACCGTCTCCATGAACGGTGCATTTCATTTCTTATCCCCAAATGTAATGTACTATTATAAGTACATGTATATAATGGATATGTATGATTAATGATACATCTAAATGATGAATATAATTCTGGAATTAAAATTTACATACCTCTCATTTAGTTTTAATTCCATTAATATGACAAAGAAATTAAAGTAGCGTTCATTCGTACGTACGGCTTACCGTCTCCATGAAAGGTGCATTTCATTTCATACCTCTAAATGATTATGTAATGTTATAAATACATGTATATGCTGGATATATATGATATATATGCTATAAAAATCAGGAATTTCATTCTGGATATAAAGAACCTTTGACCACACAAACAACATGTAATTGTGAGAAGTCCACTTTCGACTTAAGAACCAAATATCGACAAAACAAACATTATTAACATAAATGATTACATAATGTTTATAACATGAAAATAAGTGATCTAAAAGGAATAATGAACTAGAAAAAGGTTCTTAATAAAGTGGAAATTAACTCAAGTTTATTATTCAGGATGTTAAAGAATGATCGAGTCAAGTCGGACCCGAGGTAAGGGATCATACTCCTCTCTTTCTTTTTAAGTAAACTCTTTTCTGCCATTCCTTTTAATATCATATTTCGTGTGATTGGGATGTTCTTTTATATTACTCTTACTGTAATTTTTATGTTCATATGATGAGAGACCCTATTCTCTCTCATCAATCCATTTTGTATGTTTTGAGTGGCGCCATTAGGCTGCCGAATTTTTGTAAGAGATCTAACCTCTCTCTTTCTCTTTAAGTACTCTCCATTATGTCACTTCTTTTAAGCTCATCTTTGTTATTATGGGGGATGTTCTTTTATATTCATATTGCAGTACATTTTATTGTAATGTGATGAGATACCCTATTTGATCTCATCAATCCATTTTTGGAAGTTTTAAGTGGCGCCGTTAGGCTGCCGAGTTTTCATAAGGGATTTTTCATCTCACTTTTATTCCCGTGAAATTTATGCTACATTTTCCACAATTTCCTTTGAGTGGTTTATGTACTACCCATTATTACACTCTTTTTTTAATATAATTCCATTTATGGGTATTTACATATTCATTGTATGGCACTTCTTCAATGGGGTGTACTTTTCAAAAGTTACCCAAGTCGGTAAGGGAACCTTTCACCCTCCTCTTTTTAAAAGACTTCGTTTGTTATGTCTTTTAATTCACATAATATTATGTTGGGATATGTTCTTCTATATCCTGATTGATGTAAATTTTATGTCCAAGTCATGAGATACCCTTTTAATCTCTCATCAACTCTTTTTATGAATTTTGATGTGACGCCGTTAGGCTGTCTAATTATTGCAAAGGAACTTCTTAACCCAATTTCGATTCTTTGGGATAATCTTATACACCTTGAATATGTCATTATATTATTATTTTTGAATGTCCTCTTATTGTTTTACAATTAATACCCACTTATATTTCGTTTATTCATTTGTCACACATAGTTATGTAACTGATTTATCATTAATCCAAGGATATCGTCTTTGTATGGGACTTCGTCTCAATCTCCATTCATTGAGGAATATTTTGTTTTATACACAACCTTCTTTTATACGGTGTATAAACCCCTTTGACTTTTACATTTATTCAAAAGGAATCTTTTTTATACGAAGAATTTTACTAAATGAAAAAGGTAATGTTTTTGTCGTACGTATGCGGCGATAATGACTTCTCCCCCGCCATGACCATTATTTGAGTTTCGGCTTCCTCTACAAGCCATAACTTCTTTTTAAAATAAAAATAAATACCATGTTTTAATTTTCTTTTATTTTGGTATTGAAAATGGTTTTCATAATGTTTTTATATCAATGTGTTGTATTGATATCTTGTGATTGAAAGGTGGAAATGTTATGTTTCCTTTATGAATGTTTTATGTGATACGATTATGTTGGGGTTCTTGGGAATTATTATGAAGACATGTGGTTCCATGATAAACTAAGGGCGGGTGAGCCCGATATAGCTCTCCAATGCATTGGGTAACGTGAAGGAGTGAAACTTTAAGGTTTCTCCGAAGAGATTTAGGGAATATACTGTGATGGGTATTCCAAACGTAACCAAGAGGGTTACTCCCTACGTAAGAATGTTATGAATGCCCCAAGTTACCTTTATGTCTTAAGATTTCTTTGATTTATTCATGGTTTGATGAGGTATGTTAAAGTGCCTATGTTTTATGGGTAAATTATGATTTCATTCTTATGTATATATGAACTCATTTTTCCTTTCCATATTTTTATAACCCTTACTGAGCTTTTTATGCTCATCCCATGTTTTTGAAATGTTTTTCACAGGTCAAGGGAAAGATACATGATGTGATGATAGTGTCAAGGATGTGTCAAGAAAGAATCCGTGTTTTATTTTAAATATGTTTCCGTTGTTGGGAAGAATGAATATTGTCTTTTATGTAACCACTTTGTTTAAATGTGGAATGTAATGCAAGTTTCGTGATCTAATTCTCTAAAACTCTAAACCTGAAAAGATCCTCAATGTGTAATCTTGTAATAACTCAAGATTAAGTAATGTTTAAGGCTGGGGCCTTATAGTTGGTATCAAAGGTCGGTTTAGATAACTTTAGAGGTTAGGGTATTCTCTAAGCATACGTGACATTACCATAATGGTTAAGATTTCAGAAAGAGTCCTAGTTTTAGATAAACTGAATGAGTAAGTATATCATAGTGTTTATCATCCTCATTAGTACATGATGGTTTTGTTGATATACTCACACTGACATTTCTGTTTTTAGTTAAATGATGGATCTAGCAGGCACCAAAGAGACAACCGGTTTGAAGGAAACTATGGTGGTTCTCTGATTAAGAGACTGGATGAAATGGGGGATTCAATGGGGAATCTCATGGTTGTTCTAAACCAACTATCAAGGAGTCATGATCAACAACTTGAACCTCGGTATGTTCTATAATTCATCATGTACGAGATGACCAAATCGATGTGGAAGTTTAGGTAATAATTATAAAGGTAACAATTAGAGTTTATATGATCCTTACTTTTGAGGTAATTATGGGTTATTATATGATATGATGGAATAAGAAGGCATGAGCTAAACATGAGGAATATTTTATATTTATTTTTGATGAATTTATCTCCTTTTGAGGAATGTTATAAAATTATATAGTTTTTGAAAAGGGACAACACGCAGACCGTGTGACAACCTGTCGCGTCGGACGAAGCTGCGGGAATCGAACCCACAACCAAAGTGTGACTGGTATTTATCGCCTACCACTGGACTACGTGAAGTCCATGGTTAGTTTGACTGATTCTTTCTAGTTATATGATTTTATGAATTAAGAGTAAGTTGATATTGGGTTATTTATGAAAATGATTAACCTATCATGGAGGATATGTGATTAGGTTAATTACTTTTCAATACGAGACTTTCGGAGCAACTGATGTTGTTTGGAGATAAATGTTACGATTTAACTTGGAAGACTATGTCACTAAATCCTTAAAATATTTGGGTTTGAATATTAGATTGGTTTACTTTGAAGAATTTTATGGACAAATTGTTTATCTAATGGTCCTCGTTGAACTTTGGGTTTTGTTGGACAAATTTTGGAGGTTAAGAATAGATTTTCTTTTTATAAAGGGTTATCCTTTTCTGGATTATCTGGTCTTGTACTAGCCTTTTTTGTTTTGGTTTTGGTTAATGTGTAAATACATGTTAAGTATATAGTTATCTTTTGTGGATTAGGTGATTCTCTAAAAGTTGATTATAGTACTCTTAATGTGAACAAGTCTTCCTAAATACTCGCCTTTTGGAGAAATTATGAGTTTGTGTAAGGAATCTAATAAAAGTTGAAAGTCAACATGATAAGTGATTATGTTTCCTTATGAATAAATTCCCCAATAAAAAGTATCTTAAAACAAAAATGTTGTCTATTAACTTTTCCTACTGGGGAATCGAATACCATTTAACCCATCACAAGTTTGTGATTTTCTCATGGTTAACTTTCTCCTAAACATGTTTTCTATCACTCTTCATCAGAACATGACCCTATGTTTTCTCCTCCATGTCCATGTTTTCATACTTGGAATCCTAGTATGGGTTAACTCGGGTGACCTTTGTACTTATCTTTCCTTATTTTAAAGTGATTGTTTTACCGACTCTTCTTCCGATGTGGGACTTTCAAGGATGTTTCCAAGCTCAATTTTAAAAATTGCAAGGACGCAATTCCCAAACGGGGGGAAGGATATAACACCCCAGGTAAATAAAGAATATGACATTTTCATATTTATCCATATTTTTGAATAAAATATTAATATGACTTTAAAGGGGACGCTATGCTCGATGGCGTACCCAACACGCAACAACGAGTTTCTTGGGAATCTTACGTTGCACTCTAATAATAAAATAATATTATTTTAAATGGTAGTTAACATGTAGCTGTTGTATTGGCGGGAAAGGATGGAAATAACTAAAATATGATTATATATGTTTTTAAATGTTTTTACATTTATCCAATAAAAGATAAAGTCTTAAAATATGGAAAGAATTCAATTTTAGGCATATATGCCCTAGTTTTTACTAAAGGTTCACTTATCGATTTTTGATGGAGAACCGTCATTAAATATATTTTTGCTCACTCTTATACATTCTATTGGACCAAATAAAACTCTTCGTAAGAATTGGGACATCAAAATTTACTTTGTGTAAATTTTTGGTATCTTTCGGATAAAGTTCATTTTTTTATGAATAGTGTAAAATGTTGTATTTTAATTCAAAACCTATTTATAATCTAATTTATTTATATTATTAGATTATCTTTTGAATTGGTTTTAGAGTGAAATTAGAATATATTTTTACCATTAAATCCAATAGTGGTCGTTGGAATTAATTTCACATTGAAATCAGACTTAAACTAGTGTCAATCTTTTGGTACTTATTGTTTCATAAAAACACGCTATTTGCTCTGACAGCGGGAATTAATTATTAAATTAATTAATGTGACTTATATGTTTTGAATTTTGTAAAATAGACATCATTTTTGAATTCGGAATATCAAATATATCTTAGGGTGATGTTTTGGGATTTTTCTGAAAAACATCAATTTTTGATGAATAGTGAAACCACTAAGTGGTACTTATAAAAACTGATTTTTCCGTTTAAATGAAATTTTTCCATATTTGTGTTTTGAATTTCAAAAATCCGACATACATGGTTGTCATTAAGAAGTAAAATGTGGTTCAATGGGATGAAAATAATTTTTTGGTGAATAGTAACTTTTTTTCATTAATCGCTATTAGAGGTAATTAGTGTAATTTAAGGTAAAAATGATAATATAAAAATATGAAAACACCATGACACTTGTCCTACCCCTATTGGATTTGTCATGGACGACCAAGACTACCCATGGGTCGATTTATGGGACCCTATGGAGCTTCTTCGGTGAGATAATGACTTTAATGCCATTTTTTTAAATAAAGGTGAAAATGACACTAACATAAATTGTTTTTCTAAAACAATTTTTAGAAGGGGTTATAATAATCATATTTTTGTCTATAAATACTCATTGGAAAGATAAAAAGATTTTATACATCAGGATATTTTTGTTATAATTTTTAGACATTATATAAATTAATTTAATTATGACATCATGATGATGCAACGATGACCTCATTAATGAACAGCTTAAATAAAATGAAACGATAATATAATATCTAAGACCCACACTTGTCCAAAAACTATTCGATGGGAATATTTAGAATCCTTCTCATATTATCTTCGAAATATATCAAAGTGGGACCTTATAAATTAGAAACACTTTTGAAAATAAAATAATAGTTTCATGATTTCCAAAGTGCCCATCCTCTCCTCTTATAAAAGGCCCCCACCTCTACCTAATTTCAAACACTCCTCAAGCCTTTGGCTCGGACATACCCTGACCATTTACTCTCTCCACATCCCTCTACTAATCCTAGAGGATTCCCTTTGGGCAGAATCCTTTCAAAGGAAGCCTTTAGGCTCAAATCAAAAAGAGTTACACTTTTAAAGGTAATTCATTCTCTCATGTTCATTTGTTTTATTTTGCTTCTCCAACCACCTAAACTCTTTTTATTTACATCTTTTGTGACAACACCAGTATCTTCAATATACTAGGATGTTTTTAAAAGATTTATTCTAGCTACACTCTCACAAAACTACATCAAATGGTTAAAGAACATACGGTTTCCGTGGATGGTGAAATTCTGCTTCCCGAAACGATGGTTGTTCAATACTCATTTAACACCTTCAAAGGTGGAAATTATGATGTCAATATTTTTATATATGATATATAATATGTTTAATATTTCTTTAATCTTATGTATTTTTCATTTATGACATACCCTTATTGTTTCCATTATGGGTAAACACGATATCTTCATTTTAGGAAGTGCGGACTACCGCCCCCACAAAGTGATGTGATTCGTTAATGCCATACGTGGGACGTATAAAGGATGGATTTAATGTTATTATATATGATGATATACTGGAATTATAATATATATATATATATAATTATTATTTCTTTCCATTAAAGTATGAGATAGAAATGAAAGTAGTGTTCATGCGTACGTACGGCTTACCGTCTCCATGAACAGTGCATTTCATTTCTTATCCCCAAATTTAATGTACTATTATATGTACATGTATATATTGGATATATATGATGAATGATACATCTAAATGATGAATATAATTCTGGAATTAAAATATACATAACTCTCATTTAGTTTTAATTCCATTAATATGACAAAGAAATGAAAGTAGCGTTCATTCGTACGTACGGCTTACCGTCTCCATGAACGGTGCATTTAATTTCTTACCTCTAAATGATTATGTAATATTATATATACATGTATATGCTGGATATATATGATATATATTCTATCCAAATCAGGAATTACATTCTGAATATAAAGAACCTTTGACCACACGAACAACATGTAATTGTAAGAAGTCCACTTTCAACTTAAGAACCAAATATCGACAAAACAAACATTAATAACTTAAATGATTACATAATGTTTATAACATGACAATAACTGATATAAAAGGAATAATGAACTAGAAAAAGGTTCTTAATAAAGTGGAAATTAACTCAAGTTTATTATTCAGGACGTTAAAGAATGATGGAGTCAAGTCGGACCCGAGGTAAGGGATCCTACTCCTCTCTTTCTTTTTAAGTACACTCTTTTATGTCATTCCTTTTAAGATCATATTTCTTGTGATTGGGATATTCATTTATATTATTCTTACTATAATTTTTATGTTCATATGATTAGAGACCCTATTCTCTCTCATCAATCCATTTTGGAAGTTTTGAGTGGCGCCATTAGGCTGCCGAATTTTCGTAAGAGATCTAACCTCTCTCTTTATCTTTAAGTACTCTCCTTTATGTCACTTCTTTTAAGCTCATATTTGTTATGATGGGGGATGTTCTTTTATATTCCACTTGCTGTACATTTTATTTTAATGTGATGAGATACCCTATTTGATCTCATCAATCCATTTTTAAAAGCTTTAAGTGGCACCGTTAGGCTGCCGAGTTTTCGTAAGTGATTTTTCATCTCACTTTTATTCCCGTGATATTTATGCTACATTTGCCACAATTTCCTTTGAGTGGTTTATGTACTACCCATTATTACACTCCTTTTTTAATATAATTTCATTTATGGGTATTTACATATTCATTGTATGACACTTCTTCAATGGGGTTCACTTTTCGAAAGTTACCCAAGTCGGTAAGGGAACCTTTCACCCTCCTCTTTTTAAAAGACTTTGTTTGTTATGTCTTTTAATTCACATACTATTATGTTGGGATATGTTCTTCTATATCCTGATTGATGTAAATTTTATGTCCAAGTGATGAGATACCCTTTTTATCTCTCATCAACTCTTTTTCTGAATTTTGAAGTGATACCGTTATGCTGTCTAATTATTGCAAGGGAACTTCTTAACCCAATTTCGATTCTTTGTGATAAACTTGTACACCTTGAATATGTCATTATATTATTATGTGTGAATTTCCTCTGATTGTTTTACACTTAATACCCACTTATATTTTGTTTATTCGTTTGTCACACATAGTTATGTAACTGATTTATCCTTAATCCAAGGATACCGTCTTTGTATGGGACTTCGTCTCAATCTCCTTTCATTGAGGCATATTTTGTTTTATACACAACTGTCTTTTATACGCTGTATAAACCCCTTTGACTTTTATGTTTATTCAAAAGGAATCTTTTTTATACGAATCGTTTTACTAAACGACAAAGGGAATGTTTTTGTCGTACGTATGCGGCGACAATGACTTCTCCGCCACCGTGACCGTTATTTGAGTTCCAACTTCCTTTACAAGCCATACCTTCTTTTTAAAAGAAAAATAAATACCATGTTTTAATTTTCTTTTATTTTGGTATTGAAAATGGTTTTCATAATGTTTTTATATCAATTTGTTGTATTGATATCTTGTGATTGAAAGGTGGAAATGTTATGTTTCCTTTATGCATGTTTTATATGATACGATTAAGTTGAGGTTCTTGGGAATTATTATGAAGACGGGTGGTTCCGTGATAAACTAAGGGCGGGTGAGCCCGATATAGCTCTCCAATGCATTGGGTAACGTGAAAGAGTGAAACATTAAGGTTTCTCCGAAGAGATTTAGGGAATATATTGTGATGGGTATTCCAAATGTAACCAAGAGGGTTACTCCCTACGTAAGAATGTTATGAATGCCCCAAGTTACCTTTATGTCTTATGATTTCTTTGATTTATTCATGGTTTGATGAGGTATGTTAAATTGCCTATGTTTTATGGGTAAAGTATTATTTCATTCTTATGTATATATGAACTCATGTTTCCTTTCCATATTTTTATAACCCTTGCTGAGCTTTTTATGCTCATCCCAAGTTTTTGAAATGTTTTTCACAGGTCAAGGGAAAGGTACATGATGTGATGATAGTGTCAAGGATGTGTCAAGAAAGAATCCGTGTTTTATTTTAACTATGTTTCTATTGATGGGAATAATGAATATTGTCTTTTATGTAACCACTTTGTTTAAATGTGGAATGTAAGGCAAGTTTCATGATCTAATTCTCTAAAACTCTAAACCTGAAAAGATCCTCAATGTGTAATCTTGTAATAACTCAAGATTAAGTAAGGTTTAAGGCTGGGGCCTTATAACCGGATTAACCAATCATTCCAGCCATGTCTATATCATGAGATATAAATCTTTACCCAATGCTTTGGAGGGGGTTATTGGTCCCACCCATCTCATAATGAAACCATTCTTATGTGTTTCACAAATTCATAAATAATACATCATAGCATAACCCATATAATAAGAATGGGATTCATAAACATCATACCATCATTACATAATCCATATACAATATAAGGACATCATAAAAATAATTCCATCATAACATAACCAAATCAATGTAAAAAAAGGGATAGAAACAAAACTCTATATTATCATAGATGGAAAATAATTTTTATAAAACAGTTGAATTTCATTCTTATGGAAAATATCCTTTCTACTTCAAAAACATTTTTCCTTTCTTAACATGTCATAAAATTTTAAACTAAAAGAATATGATTAAAAATAAACATGAAAATTTGTAAAGGAATATTCATGGAAATAATGTTCTAAAAATCCATTCAGGCCGTATAATTTTAAAAAACATTCTTCTCGTACTTTGACCGAAAAAGTCAAAAGGTACCTTGTAATAAAAACAAAAAAAGATTCCATTCATTTCTTTTACTAAAAAATCACAAATGGGTAAAATTGGATTTAAACAATTTTAGGAGGATATAAATAATATTACATATTTAGGAAACATGGATGTGGGTGATAAATACACCCCAGTAAATACCAATGTATAAACAATCTCGGATAAAAATGAGATTGTGAGATTTTCCCTTACCTTAGGTCCAATTTGTTTCATACGTGTCCGAACCTCATGTATAATGATTTTAATAATGTAATTGAATTATTAAATAATCGTACTCATTTTTTTGATATCATATGTGGTCATATTCTTATCTTCTTATTAGTAATATTTCATCGCCTCTTGTTATTCGGGTGTTTATTGCTTTTTTGTTCTTATGCGTGTTTTGTCGAATAAATTCTTATTCTTATTTTTCGGTTATAGATACCTCATTTCCATAATGGTATTATTGTAATATATATCATATTTATTCATTCAATTCATTTATATTTTCATTTTATATAGAAGATCATTTAGAACGAGTCGCATCACATCATGGAGACGGTAGGCCGTATGTACGCACGAGTGATGATATCATTCCCATGATCGTGGAATTGTACTGAAGTGTATGTATACTATTTCAGAATCAATTTCACTTTAAAATAATCATATATAGTTATTCTTTACACCATTATACCCATCCAAGTAAGGTGGTGGTGGAAAACAGTTTACACCAAGGTGTGGAGACGGTATTCCGTATGCACGCACGCGCGGTGATTTCGTTTTCCGTAGGATGGATGGAAGGTAAAATTGGATTGTTTCATATTTATAATAACATATAAGTATATGAGTGATACTTATGTTGTTACTTCATAATTAAACAATTAATGAAGAGGAAGTAGAAGAAGAAATAAATTGGAAAGGATCGGTAATGGATATTACCTCTTCTTTGATGTGCCTCTTCTTAACCTCCACTTAGGGCACTAGAGTTGGTATTTGAAGAATACCAGGACCTCTAGGATGTTTCTAGGGAAGTTAGAAGATAATCAGGTAGGGTTTGACCAAGCTTGACAGCTCAAAGTGGTGTGAGGAGGAGATGGAGGAGGTGCCCTTCTATAAGGGAGGAGAGGAGCATCTTTGGAAAAACTAAAAATATTATTTTATTACAAAGTCATATTCAGTTTCTAATAGTTCCAAATTGATTTATTTGGAATATAAGGTGGGGATGGATAGAAATCCTCTCATCTAATAGAATTTGGACACGTTTAGGTTACTATTTCAACCTTATCATTTAGATTTAACTTTATGTTAAATAATTTTACTTTTACTGTGTCTTCTTGTTTTCTAACACTATAAGGTTAATAAACTTACTTTAACAAGAAAAACGAACCCCAAGTTGTTAATTATTAATATATATAACCTTATATAAGTCATTTGGCTGATCCTTGTATTTTTATTAACAACAAAACAATTAATAATATTATATTTTTTTTAAAAACTATTTTATGTCAATTTTGAAACTATTTGGTAATTGATTTTTGTGAAAATCATAACAGAATTATTAGTTCAAAAAACATTACTTAAATAAATACTAACATGTCATATTAACCTATAAAATTATTTTAATTCATTAAAAGTTTAAAATTACATTTATTTGGGTATTTATAACATCTATTATGTTAATATTTCCTTAATAAGGTAATTACTACATCATCATTGTGTCATAAATAAATTAAATTATTTAATGCCTTAAAATTATAAATAAAATTCCATTTCGTAGGAAGTCTTTTTATATTTCGATGGAATATTTATAGTCGAATTTATCTTATTTATAACCCTATATTAAAAATGGTTTAATTATTAAAAATTGATTTTAACTATTTTAACTCTTCTTTAAATAAATTAATATTAAATGTCCTAATCCAATCCAAGTCGACATAAATTGTCATATTTTATTCCTAAGGATTCTTTTGGTTGAACTAAACTAATCCATTAGAATTAGGACCTGTGTTAGGGTAATAATAATACAATTTTTACGCTTAATTACCCTATTTACTTTAAACTGTGGAAAAAAAAGTAAAAATTTACTATTCACCAAAAAGGATTTTTATCTTATTGAACCAAATTTTACTCCATGATATTAACTGTTTCTCTCGGATTTTCGAAATTCCATTCACAAAAGCGGTAAAATTATGTTTTATGTAAATTTGCAAATTCTCCTAGGAGGTGGGTAAAAGATGTAAAAAGTTCAATAAAATTTTTATATATCTAAAATTATTAAAAAATTTCTCCAATTAATTAATTTGAACTTATATAGGTATTATGTATCAATTTTGACCTAAAATAAATTTAAATAAAATAAATAATTATTTAAATAAAAAGTCACTTTTTAAATAGTAACCTAGTGTTTTCACTATTCATAAAAAATTGAATGTTTTCAGAAAAATACCAAAAATTCACCTTAGGATAAATTCGATATTCCGAATCCAAAAAATGAAGTCCATTATGAAGAATAAGATTTATAAAATTTCAAAAAGTGGGTATTACATTTCATAACGGCTAGTTTTAATAATAGCATATCGTTGTTTAATGAAACTCAGTATTGCGTACTATGCAAGCTATCGAGGAAGGTCATGATTGCGTGAAAAACAACCCAATCTAGTGTTGTGT
Organism: Viscum album; assembly: GCA_963277665.1. Classification (NCBI taxonomy): domain Eukaryota; kingdom Viridiplantae; phylum Streptophyta; class Magnoliopsida; order Santalales; family Viscaceae; genus Viscum; species Viscum album. The sequence continues at coordinate 27,962,889 of OY728135.1, read as the reverse complement.
GTATTGAAAGATTCCTTTTATGATGTATAAAAAATAAAAACAATGTATTTCTCATAAAAATATCAGGTGTTACATTCTACCCCCTTAAAATGAATTTCGCCCTCAAAATTCGTCACATTGTAACAAACAGATGAGGATACCTCTCCTTCATTATATCCTCAAGCTCCCATATAGATTCTTCTAATTGGTGGTTCCTACATAAAACTTTCACCAAGTGAGTGGTCTTGTTCCGTAGTTTTCGCTATGATCTAGAATCTCTATCAGCTGTTCTTCATAAGAAAGATCTTTCTCCAGCGGTACAACTTCTGAGCTGAGTACATGTGAAGGATCGGGTATGTACTTTCTCAGGAGAGATACATGGAACACATCATGAAATTGAGAGAGATTCGGTGGAAGCGCCAATCAGTATGTTACCTTCCTTACACGATCCAATATTTTGAATGGACAGATATACCTAAGGCTCAGTTTTCCCTTCATTCCAAGTCTCATTACTCTCTTCTAAGGAGGTACTCATAAGAACACTTTATCACCCACTTCAAACTCTAGGTCTTTTATTCAGTTATCGGCATAACTTTTTTGTCGACTCTAAGCTGCTCTTATGTGTTGTTGAATATATCTGACCTTTTCTGCCATCTCATCAACAAGATCATGTCCTAATAGCTTTCTTCCCCCAACTTCATCCTAGCCAATTGGAGTCCTGCATTTGTTTCCATAGAGAGCTTCATAAGGATCCATCTGAATACTGGAGTGAAATCTATTATCATATGAATATTCTACCAAAGGTATTTGTTGATCCCAATCACCTATTAAATCCATAGAGCAAGATCTTAACATATCTTCTAGAGTTTGAATTGTTCTTTCAGACTGACCGTCTGTCTGAGGATGATAAGCAGTGCTGAAACTCAACTCTGTATCTAGATTATGATGAATAATTTGCCAAAAATTTGAGGTAAAACTCAGATCCCGATCAGATATAATGGAAAGTGGTACTCCATGAAATCTTACCACTACCTTTATATATACCCTGGAAAGATGATCAAGAGATAAATCCTCTCTAATAGCAATGAAGTGTGCCGACTTTGTAAGACGATCAACTATGACCCATATAACATTATTGCCTTTTGATGTTTTAGGAAGTCCAGTGATAAAGTCCATAGTGATGTTTTCCCATTTCCATTTTGGTATGGGTAATGGTTGTAAAAACCCCTTAGACATATGTTTCTCAGCTTTAACTTTCTGACAAACCAAGCATTGAGAGACATATTCAGCAACAACTCTTTTCATGTCATCCCACCAGAAGTACTCTTTCATGTCCCTATACATATTCATGATTCCAGGATGAATAGATAATGAAGAAATAGGTGCCTCATCCAGAAACTCCTTCTTTAATTCTGGGATGGGAGGAACACAAACCCGATTTCTGAACTTTATTATCCCATCAGAATCAAGGTTGAATTCAGGAACATTTCTCACCTTTTTTTTGTAACTCTACATATTCTTTCTGTGCCTCTTTAATATTCACATGTATATATGGTTGAACATTCATTTGAGAAAGATAATATTTTCCCCTTCCATTATAATTCCAAGATCTATCCTTTATAAATCCAAAAATATTGGATCTTTTATCATCCTCATCATGGATAAGCTAGCATGTTCTTGTCGATTTAATGCATCTGCCATATTGTTTTCTTTCCCATGGTGATAATGAATTGAGCAATCATAATCCTTAATCAGATCCAACCATCTTCTTTGGTGCATATTCAACTCCTTTTGTGTGAAAATATACTTTAAACTTTTATGATCAGTATAAATATCACACCTTTCACCATAAAGATAATGCCTCTATATTTTTAATGCAAAGATTACCGTAGCTAACTCCCTATCATGAGTTGGGTAATTTTGCTCATGGATTTTCAACTGTCGTGAGGCATAAGCTATCACCATATCATTTTTTATGAGAACACACCCCAATCCCTTCTTGGATGCATCACTGTAGATCACAAACCTTTCTCCACTACAAGGAAGTGTGAGCATAGGTGCAGTGGATAACCTTATTTTCAACTCCTTGAAATTCTTTTCACACTCCTCTGTCCATATGAACTTAACTCCTTTTCAAGTCAACTTGGGGAGTGGCTTAGATAATCGTGAAAAATCTTTCACAAAACGTCGATAATATCCAGCCAAACCAAGAAAACTTCGGATCTCAGTTACTATTGTTGGCCTCGACCATATTTCGATAACCTTTGTTTTTGTTGGATCCATAGATATCCCCTATTTTGGGATTATGTGACCCAAAAATGAAACTTTTTGAAGCCAAAATTCACACTTGGTAAATTTTTCATAAAGCTTCTCCTTTCTCAGGGTCTTCAATACAATTCTCAAGTTATCTTCATGTTCTTCCTTTCTCTTTTAATAGACAAGAATATCGTCTATAAAGACTACCACAAACTGATCAAGATTGTCTCTAAAGACTCTATTCATCAGATCCATGAAGATAGCAGGGGCATTAGTAAGACCAAATGGCATCACTATAAATTCAGTGTCCATACCTTGTACAGAAAGCCATCTTTGGTATATCCTCCCTTTTGACACTTAATTGATGATACCCTAAATGAAGATCAATCTTGGAAAAGTATTGATCTCCACGTAGTTGGTCAAATAAGTCATAAATGCGTGGGAGAGGATATTTGTTCTTGATAGTGATCTCGTTAAGTTCTCGATAATCAATGCAGACTCTCATTGATCCATATTTCTTATTAACAAACAGAACATGTGTTTCCCAAGGTGACCCACATGGGAATATGAATCCCTTATCAAGATTCTCTTGGAGTTGATTCTTCAATTCCTGCAACTCAATTGGGTCCATTCTATAAGGTTTCTTTGGAATGGTCATAGCACCCGGTATGAGTTCAATTGAAAACTCAACTTCCCAATTTGGTGGAAGACCTGGGAATTCCTCTAGAAAGACATCATCAAACTCTCGTACAATGGGAATATTCTTAATTGTGAGTTTCTCACCAAACATTTGAGATAAATAACCTTCATTTAGTGGAATCAAGACCCATAAGATGGAAGAAATTTCCACTGGAAGGTTATGTTCATCCTTGCATCGATAGACGATCATAGATTGATCTGGAATATGAAATGTGAATTCCCTTATTTGGAAATTGATATGATCTCCATATAATGAAATCCAATCCATGACACGAATCACATAAAATTCCACTATAAGAAGGATCACAAGATTTGCAGGAATCACTTTCACACAAACATCAATTGCAGAAGAATTGTAAACTTTTTATGTGACTGTTTTTCCATTAGGGGTATTCACAGCTTACTCAACATCTAATTATTGAGGTAATACGACAATACCCTTAGAAAATTATTTAGAAATAAAATATTTAGTGGATCCAGAATCAAATAAAACATTTTCTACTTTAGATTAGATGGTAAGTGTACCTTTCACCACTTCGTTATCGTACTCCACATCGTTTATAGAAATTTCTTGTGACTTTTCTTTTTCTATAGCCTTCAGAGTTTGTTGACGTCGATCATCATTAACAACCCTTGGATTTGGGAATTGATTATCATATTTCCTCAATTCCTTTCACTTGTAACATTTAAGTGTAATAGGTGAACTCTGTGTAGCATTTTTTTTGTTCGCATCACTATACATCTTCTTCCAATCATTGTGGCATTCAAATGCCTGATGACCTTCTTTTCCACATTTGAAACATTTACTTGTCCCTTTAAGACAACTCCCTCCATGTTTCTTTCCACACTTTGAGTATAAGGGAAAACTCATCTACTTTTCCGTGTTCTCTTTAGATTTTCATTTGAATTCCATTTTCCTCTTCTTATCAAATACATATGACTGAAGGGTTACTCCAATCTCCATCTCAACCATGAGAGCACATAAAATGATTTCCTCATAGATATTGAAGTCCCTTATGTCTAACGGCCTTAAAAGACTTGGTTTTAAGCCACTAAATAATCGATTGATCTTACTCTCAGGTTGGATAATAATACCATAAGCATACCTTGCAAGTCTTGTACAAGTTTCTTCGTAGGTACCAACAGATTCATCATCCTTTTTCTTGAGATGAAGAAACTCCTTCTCCATCCTTGTTCGAAGAATAAGAGGGACGTACTTACTGAAAAATACGTTCTGGAACTCGTCCCGTTACATGGACTCAATTTCATCTCTTTGCATCGAATTCTTGATAAGATTCCACCATTGATCAGCATCACCTTCCAAACGATACACTGCTAGGATGACATTGTCATGTTCAGAACATTGAAGAACTGAAAATATCTTTTCAGTAGTACTGATCCATTGTTCAGAAACTAATGGATCAGTAGACCCGTTGAATGAGAGTGTATGCTTCCTCATGAAGGATTCAATAAAATGTTTCTCCTTCCTTTTCCAGTTTGGAATACCAGCATGATTCATATCTTGAGAATGTTGTGTGAGGATGGATACAAGATTTTTCATTCCAACTCCCATACTGTTTGGTTGCCCAGGGGGACAATCATTGCATTTCCCGTCACATTCTGCATTAACACAGTTCCTTTGGGTTCCATCCATTGACTAAAACCATGAAGAATAGTGTCAGAAACACTAATTATAATAGGAAAATCACATAATCAAGAATAAAATTTCATACTTAAGGTCTTATCATAGGTTTTTCATGGACATTTCTAAAACACTAAGATTTTGTTATATGCTTAGATATATCCTTAGGGTTCTTACTAAGGCACTCACATCTTAGATTCCAAAGGTTGACTATTCCTTTACTCTGATACCAACTATAACGACCCATACTTTACATACATTGTTATAACTTCAAAATTGAAACATACTTATTACAGCATATAACAAAACCATGAAAGGACCATATAGTTATAGTGTCTTTAGAAACTAGGAAACACAATCAACTGGTTCATAAATCATCTACATTGTCTCCCATTTATTTCATCATATCTATAGTCTCTTTTGGAATATTCTACTTAATACCCTTCTTCCAGACCTGGGAAAAAACATACAAAAGGGTGAGCTCAAATGCTTGGTAAGGGTAAACAAAAGAAATATCAATCATATCATATTTTTAAGAACATAACATTTTGAAAATATTATCCTGCAAAAGTGATCATAATATCATGACATGGGATCAATCATAATAGTGAAATGTAATCCAAATAATCATAACACAAAACATGAAACTTTGTGGCATACACACATAATCATAGAGAATCATTTCTTATTATTAAAGACTCATTTCCAAGACTCATTTCCAAGACTATCTTAGTGGACAAAGTCCATTTTTTAACCGAGTTCACTCCTCGTTTCAGTCCTGTTTCACTGAACCAGATTAACATGTCATTCCATCCATGTCTATCTCATTAGATATAAATCTTTACCCAATGTTTTGGAGGGAGATATAGGTCCCACCCATCTCATAATGAAACCATTCTTATGTGTGCCACAAAATCAAAAATCATACATCCTAGCATAACCCATGAAATAATAATGGGATTCATAAACATCATATCATCATTATATAATCCATATAAGATAAAAGGACATCATAAAAATAATTCCTTCATATGATAATCAATTCAATGTAAAAATAGGGATAGAAACAGAACGCTATATTATCTTAGATTGAAAATAATTTTGATAAAACACTTGAACTCCATTCTTGAGGAAAATATCCTTTCTACTTCAAAAACATTTTTCCTTTCTTAACATGTCATAAAATTTTAAACTAAAATAAGTTGATTAAAAATAAACTTGAAAACTTGTAAAGGAATATTCATGGAAATAATGTTCTAAAAATCCATTCAGGCTGTATAAGTTAAAAAAACATTCTTCTCATACTTTGACCGAAAAAGTCAAAACGTACCTCATAATAAAAACGGCAAACAATTCCATTAATTTCTTTTACAAAAAACTCACCAATGGGTAAAATTGGATTTTAACAATTGTAGGAGGATAGAAATAATATTAAATATTGAGGAAACATGGATGTGGATGATAAATACACCCCAGTAAATAACAAATTATGAACAATCTCGGATAAAAATGAGATTATGAGATTTTCCTTTACCTTAGGTCCAATTTGCTTCGTACATGTCCGAGCCTCCTCTATAATGATTTAAATAATGTTATTGACTTATTAAATAATCATAATCATTGTTATCATATCATATGTGGTCATATTCTTAGCTTCATATTAGTAATATTTCATTGTTACTTGTTATTCGGGTGTTTATTGCTTTTTTGTTCTTATGCGTGTTTTGTCGAATAAATTCTTTTTCTTCTTTTTAGGTTATATATAACTCATTTAAATAATTTTATTAGTGTAATATATATCATATATATTCATTCAATTCATTTATATAATCATTGTTCATTGAATATCATGTAGAATGAGTCACATCACATCGTGGAGATGGTAGGCCGTACATACGCACGTGCGATGATATCGTTCCCATGATCATGTAATTGTACTGAAGTGTATGTATAATATTTCAGATTAAATATCACTATACAATAATCATATATAGTTAATCTTTACACCATTATACCCATCCAAGTAAGGTGGTGGTGGAAAAGAGATTACCCCACGGCGTGGAGATGGTATTCCGTACGTACACACGCGCGGTGATTTCGTTTTCCGTAGGATGGATAGAAGGTGAAATAGGGTTGTTTAATATTTATAATAACATATAATTATATTATTGATACTGATGTTATTACTTCATAATGAAACAATTAAAGAAGATGATGTAGAAGAATAAATAAATTGGAAATGATCGGTAATGGATATTACATCTTCTTTGATGCGCCTCTTCTTAACCTCCTCTTAGGGCACTAGAGTTGGTCTTTGAAGAATACCAAGACCTCTAGGATGTTTCTATGTAAGTGTAGAAGAGAATTTTGCAGGGTTTTTCTGAGATTTATGGCTCAATGTGGTGTGAGGAGGAGAGGGAGGAGGTTCCCTTTTATAAGGGAGGAGAGGGACACCTTTGGGAAAACTAAAACAATTATTTTATTATAAAGTCATATTCAGTTTTTAATAGCTCCAAATTGAGGTATTTCTAAGATAAGGTGGGGATGGGTCGAAATCCTCTCATCCAATAGAATTTGGACATGTTTAGGTGACTATTTTAGCCTTATCATTTAGATTTAACTTTATGTTAAGTAATTTTACTTTTACCATGTCTTCTTGTTTTCTTACACTATAAGGTTAATAAACATACAATAACAAGAAAAACGAACCCCAAGTTGTTAATTATTAATATATATAACCTTATATAAGTCATTTTTCCGAACCATAGTTTTTTAGGAAAAAAATAACAATTAATAATATAATATTTGTTTAAAAAACAATTTTATGTCAATTTTGACACTATTTGGTAATTGATTTTTTGTGAAAATAATAACAGCATTATTATTTGAAAAATATTTAATTAAATAAATAATAACATGTCATATTAACCTATAAAATTATTGTAATTCATTAAATGTCTAAAATTACATTTAGTGGGGTATTTATAACATCAATTATGTTAATATTTCCTTAATAAGGTACTTACGGCATCATCATTGTGTCATAAATAAATTACATCATTTAATGTCTAAGAATTATAAATAAAATTCCATTATGTAGGAAATCTTTTTATCTTTATAATTAATATTTATAGTTTAATTTAACTTTTTTATAGCCCTATATTAAAAATGTTTTAGTTATTAAACATTGATTCTAACTATTTTAAATCTTCTTTAAATAAATTAATATTAAATGTTCTAATATAATCCAAGTGGACCTAAATGCTCATAGTTTACTCCTAAGGTTATTTTTGGTCTAATTAAACTTATCCAATAGAATTAGGACATGTGTTAGGGTAATAATAATACCATTTTTACCCTTAATTACCCTATTTACTTTTAACAGTGGTAAAAAAAGTAAAAATTTAATATTCACCAAAAATTATTTTTATCTTATTGAACCACATTTTAGTACTTGATATTAACCATGTTTCTCAAATTTTCGAAATTCCACTCACAGAAGCAGTAAAATTATGTTTTATGTAAATTTGTAAATTCTTGTAGGAGGTGGGTAAAAGACGGTGAAAAGTTCAATAAAATTTTTATATATATAAAATTATTATAAAATGACTCCAATGAGTTACATTGATCATATATTGGTATTATGTATAAATTTTGACCTAAAATAAATTTAAATAAAATAAATAATTATTTAAATAAAAATTTGGTTTTTAAATAGTAACCTAGTCTTTTCACTATTCATCAAAAAATAAAAGTTTTCAGAAAAATACCAAAAATTCACCCTATACTAAATTTAATATTTCGAATCCAAACATGAAGTCCATTTTGAAATATAAAATTTATAAAATTTCAAAAAGTGGGTATTACTATTCATAACGGTTAGTTTTAATAATAGCATATCGTTGTTTAGTGAAACTCGGTATTGCGTACAATGCAAGCTATCGAGGAAGGTCGCGATTGTGTGAAAAACAAGCCATGCTAGTGTTGTGTGTAGTGAAAAATTCCTTTGATGGTGTATAAAACATAAAAACAAAATATTTCTCATAAAAATCTTGGGTATTACAGTGTACACGTGAAACTTCTCCCAGGTTATGTTCACTCCCACCATGACATCACTCATAAAATCCAAAACTAACCAAAAAGCGTATCAAAACACCTTATCCTCTTTCAACATCATCTTGAGTTTTAGAAAGAGTTTATTTTCCTTAAATTTTTATGTCACTCAACCTTTGAGATGACCTGTGATCAGAGAATAATAAATGAAGGCTTTTAAATATTACCACTAGACCCAAACGATTTGTTTTACCATTTTATCAACTTGAAGGGTATTGTGTGTATCAATTCATACTACCCTAAGGTTTCACTATAAATACAACACATCCATGTCACTATCCATGTAATTATCAAAATTATGAATCCAGTATTTAATAGACCATAAAAATAATTACCCTAGAGTTGTATAATTCTATATGACCGTAATCCAGCTGAAGACATACTGAGTCATCCACCACTAGAAAAACAATAAAAGAAAGAATAAGATTGGTCCCACACCCTAATAAGTATACAAACATGACATATGGATGTATATTCCACTGAAACTAATAGTTTTATGATTATTATGACCGTAAAGAGGGTCAAACATGAAACGACCACCCATCCAACCTGGGTGTCATTTGGAAAATGAATGTCCTGCTTGGGAAAATGGAACTCGAACAACACCACATGCTTGAATGTTCACATGCATTTAGCTAGGTTTTATGTTCTTGATGGCGCTAATTACCTCAGGATATCCCCTTTCGAAAGTCAAAAATATATTCCATATAGCTAGGATATATTTAAAATATCTATAGGATCTACCGTCAATCACTTGTTTTTAGAAGAAACCTAATGGAAATTATCTTGTTCCCATTTCAAGTAAAAAATGAAATGAAACATTTAAAATACCCTTACATAAGGGTTAAAGAAAATAACACCTCTACATGGTTTATTTAACAAAATTAAATTTTATACAGTTGATAATTTAATATTTGAAGGTTCAATTATCAAACATCAAGTACTAGGTATAAGAAAAATTGTACATTGAAAATTTATTTTTCTAATGAAAAAAGGCACATAATGAAGTTATATTAATATTCCATTTACCCGTTATTTATTTAATTTCCATCCATTCATAATGATGAATTTATCTTGTATGTTTATTTTTTCATTTTATCTATTCATATTATTATCACAATTTGGGATTAGTTAGAGGAAATTAAAATTCCAATCTATAGAGGAAAACACCCTTTAGGTTGTAATTGGAATTTTAATTAAATAATTCCACATATAAAAATATATCAATAGAATAAAACGGATTGTTATTAATTAAAGATGAACTACTGTAGTAAGATGAAACCATAATTCTATATGTGGAACCATATAGGTAGTTGCAGACAGTATAAATAACCATCCTATATAGCATAAGTATACACCCATGGGGTTTAATACAAAGACATAAAAGATAGGGAAACCTATTAGGGTCCCATCATTCCTATATGGGTTTATAAACCAAATCAGTTGCATTAATTATTTAATTATTAATGTTTCAAAACACCCGTAGTGGGTTATCTCATAAGAAACATTCCTTAAATGGCCTACTTTGGTCCATTTGTACATTTTAGAGTATAATCATTTGGGTCTTCATGTCTAAGTGATAGAGATAAAAGCATTTAAAAATGGAAAAAATTCATTTTATAGAAAAACAACATATTTCATAATTACAATTGTCTCAAGGTATATAAGCCTCTTATATAAAGATTTGATTACATGGCTTTCCATTTTCTCATTTTATAAAGCATCCATTCAATTTATAAATTGTAAATTAGCTTCCATTTTTTCAAGAACAATATTTTTCATCCCATATAACCAATGGTACATGGTTCAAACATGTCAAGATTGGTTAGTTAAGGTATCACTATCAATATCTGAAAGAAAACACCATTTACGTTGATTGTGTCACTTCAGTAACCAATTAAATATTAAATATTATAACTAGGCATACTATCAAATGCAATTAATAAAAGAAACATTCTAAATAAGAATCGAAGGAATACATAAACTTCAAGAAAGGTACACAAGTAAACATGGTAAAAATAACACTAAATTCATAGATTCATGTTGCACAAGGAAACATACTAAATAAATCACTCATCATGTTATATAGACTAGCATGAAAATGAAAAACCTAAGAAGGTATAAAACTATAAAGGTTAATAAAATACCTAACATGGTATATAACAGGAATTCTAGTAAACATAAAATGAGAATCAATAATTATCAAATATCAAACAAATTCACTCTTCATGGAATAGAATATTCAATGAATGTGAATCCCTATGTTCCTGTAATGAATCATGTAAGGCTACATAATTGGCGTACTAGACTAAGTGTAAAATGAAGTAAATATAGTAAATTAGTAATTATCTAAACTATACCATTCACTCATGGTGGAATCATAATACATTGTAACAATGAATAGAAAGAACAATAATCTCATCCCTAACCCCTTTGAATTTCCCCCATACATGGGGTGATCACTCCTAGACACCGTTTTTTAACAATCATAGACACATTACATGAATCCTATCTACAAACCCAAATAAACAATACAAAGAAAAATAAAATACTATAATACCACTTTGTAGCATCCCAACTCGAATGACTATAAAACCTATATCTTGACTGGTCTCCATATGGACTTAAGAATACCTCCCCATACACCATAGGTTATCGACTATTAGTCAGGGTAAAATAATGGTATGGTTGAGTGACTATAACCTCATAAGAAAAGTAGCATAGTGGTATTAGATATAAAAAAAATCACTCAACATCAGTCATCGTATAAAGAAAGGAAGGGAAGTAAAATATAAACTTAACAACTAATAAGAGGGTCACCATAAATGACACAATGAAGAATTCATGATCATATGAGGCTAAATAATGTAAAATAGAAAACTCACATCAAGATATAAAAAATAATACATGAAATATGAGAAGAGAAAATTCCCTAAGTTACATATTTACGAGAATCTTGAGATACATATCAATCCTGTGATCTTAACTCCACAGTATGAGGATGAAATCACAATCAACAATCCATCAACCTGAAAACATGAGGATTTCTCAGGTACCCCAGTAAAACGACCATCTGAGCAGGGTGTGATATATACTCAACATGCCACCACCAAAAAAATCTAGAAAAATATGTTATGTTAATTTGAAATGAGGAGTTTTCTAATAATAATAAAAGTGATGTGATAAATAAATAGTAAAAGTCAATCCACGTTCCTCATGGATACCTAACCGACACTACCCGCTTCATCCTGATGCGAATTTATCTGAAAGAAGTAAACTTGTATAGATATGATATTGGATTAATGATAATCAACAGTTATAAAACATGTATCAAGAGATGGATCGAACACTAGCATGCGATTTGTCTTGGTGGATGAATCCCTGAATAAAAACTATGAATTCATTATCTTTAATGTAAATTTATTCATTAGAATTTAATAACATGCACCTTGTGTATATACAAGGTGATCCAAAAAGGAATCCCAAGTATCAACCTCAGGGAATTATAATGACCCAACACCTTAAGAGTCTATCCAATGTGATCCAAAAATGGAATCCCAAGTATCACTCCATACATAGTGTGAATAAAAATCCATGTGAGGTCGCCCCTCACATCTCACATAGGGGAATGAGAATCAATTGTGTCTTGGAATAACTATCTAGCCATTGAGACCAGCCATTGTTTATCCTCTAGGAAACCAATATAACTCAATAAGAGGTAGAGAATCCATTCGACCAGCCCATATATGGCATATCAAGTATCACTCCTGATGTATTTATAATTATTTTAATAATAATGAATCATGATTAACCCATCCAAGGCAACCTTAAATTAATACCCATGTATCTTATTTAGATTTATATAAAGGTAAGTATAGCTATTAACAACTCAAATAATATGACAAGTCATTAATACCATAACCCTTTAATCTAGAAATACAATTCATTTAAATCTTCTCATTCAATCAATGTCATATAACATAGGGGCCTAACTCATGGACACTCATTATTCATATTTCAATTAAAATTTCAAAAGCATTATTTATTAAATGGAAACCGAACACCTCAAAATGTGGTTTAACAATTTATGATATGTGAAATTTAATCCCTAAAGGAATTTCACGCCCATAGGGGTGGATCCTTTCAAGGAAAGTTCCCAAAGTCATTGTTTCCTAGAAAGTTAGGATCCCTTTATTCATTAGAATAACCTTTAATTCAATTAATTAGACATTATAGAGGTGATTATAGAGGATTATGACACCTGGAACAATGAAACATGATATAAATTTAACATGACATTATGGAAAATAGCTATACCACCAATCTCATTCAAATTATAGTCCACTGATCCAATATCAATGCTTGAATCAACATGATTTGAGATAAATCAAAGAAACAAATAAAATTCATGAAAATAGAGGAAATTATCTCACACAATGATAGATTAAGAGATGAAAAGATAAATAATAAATTGGAATTAGGAGTTATAGACTTATCTTGGGCTATGAAACACACCTGAGAAAGATTGAATCTAACACTAACATGAGAAGATATCACCTTACCAGCGAGTGGAGAGGAGGATCTTCATGGGAATCTACCATTCACATGAAAGAGGAGAAGAAAATAGGAGAAAAGAAATAACTAATGGAGGGTATGAATTGGAATTTCATACCACTAAAAGAGTAGCACATTTTGGTCGTATGGTTGGTCAAACTGTGAGCCAACTATTCTTGAGAAACTGGTCAAGAAGGAGGCTCCCACAGTTCATGCACTTGGTTAGGGAAACCATTACAAAACCATGCCACTCACTATTATTAATAGGGATAAATTAAATACACATCCATGTAGATCCTATTTCATAGTTAGAAAAAAATATGTGAGACCTCCAACTCCACTAGATCAGCCACACGGTTTCACCTCGTGGGATGCATAAGTTTAGATAACCCATGGGCCCGTACCAATTCCTCTTGAACTTATGTTAAGAGGAAAAACACTCCCAAAACTCAAAAAACCCTTCTGACACCTCCCATGACTCTAACTAATTCTAAAAACACATTATGTGTTCTAATTATTAGATGTACTTTCCAAATCATGGTTTAATGAACTACCCATCCACCCAAATGAAAATTTATGTTTCTTTGGAAAGATATCATCTAGTCCAAAAAAATAGGACACTAAAATACCACTTGAAAAAGATTATATATATATTTAAAAAAATATATAAAATATTGGGGTGTCACAACCATCATATAGAATGAATTTAATAGAGCTACGAGAGATGAAATTTCAATTGAAATACTTGGAAAGTATGGGTTTTATAAGAACAAGTATGTATCTGTGGGCCACATTGGTTATTTTTTTAAGCAGGTGGACAAAACTCATTGGATTTGTGTCAATTATTATAAGATAAATCAAGTTAGGATAAATAATCAATAGACACTTCCATGAATTGATAACCTATTTTTTCTAATCACTAGAGCTATGTGGTTCTTCAATGTTGATCAATGATATGGGTGCCACAAACTCCAAATCAAAAAAGTGGATATTTAAAAAATAAATTTTAAAATCCATTATATACATTATGAGTACTTGGTGATATCATTTGTTCTCACTAATTTAAAAAATTATTTTTGAAGGAATTTATAATTAATATCTTTCATAAATAGATATATTATTTCATTATGGTATTTATTAAAGAAATCATAGTGTATTATAGAATTAAGGATGATCATGGAAGCATTTGGAGAGGAAACTATGTACATTGTGATAAAATTCGTTTTATGATAAATTATCGAATTATGAGTTCTGGTTATAGGAAGTTTCCTTCCTTGGGAATGTACTATAAAAAAGGCATATAAGTTGATCCTAATAATGTTGAAGAATCTATTTCTTAGCAGCCACCTAATAATGTATTGATATATAAAACTTATTAGGATTTGAATGTTATTTTCACTACTCTCTCTATGACTTATCAGGCCTCAACTCTCTCATAAAAACATTTACAAGGAAGGTAATTCCATTCTATTAGAGTGGTGATATTCATAAGTACATCAAGGAACTCTAGGCTGATGTTCCTTTAGTACATATCCTAATATTTCCAAAACATGATGGGTATCTATGTTGTATTTAATGATTCTATTAGTTATGTACTGTGTTGTGTTCCCATGTAATGGGATCATGTCATAGCTTATGGCACTTGAATGTTGAGGATAAATGAGATGACCTATCTTATGAATGATCTGTAACTAGACATTGTAGTCCATTCCTAAAAAACATGATGTTACTATCTATTAGGTAAACCTTTTTGTCTGTTCATTGATCAAAATCTCATGAAACATAAATTTTCCAAACACGAATTGAACATGATACAAAGAATCTAGATTGAATATTTTTATTTTTTTGACATTGACATTGTATATTCACATAGGAATAGAAATTCTATGGTTGATGAATTATGTAAAAAAATTTAATTATCAATTGTTTTGAGAGGATTAACATCAATGGGAAATAATGATGGGTATTATTGATATATAGTTGGAATATGAAAAATAGGATGGGGTTACGATTTTATTTCCAATTAATCTTGTTCCTAACTTAGAATAGTTGGTTAAAGATAATTAGAATAAATAACATAGTTGACTTAACGTGAGGTCAAACATCAATGGTGGGGACACCATTGATGGTTGGACAATAGATTAAAACGTGATGTTCTATCTTTGAGACTTGGTTTTAGTTCTTCCAACGTTATGAAATAAAATACTTTGTGCTTATAGATATTCAAGGTTATAAATACACCTCGGTACCTAGAAACTTTATAGGGAAATTAAGGATCGTTTTGTGTGGTTAGGTATGAAAAGGTATGTAGATGAGTTTGTTTTGAAATGTATCAGTTGTCCGCAGGTGAATGGTAAACATCAATGAAAAACTAACAAATTACTATCATTTCCCATATCCATATGTAAATATTAGAAAATTTGAATTTAATTTTTCAAATGTATACTAAATTCACTTCAGAATTGTGGCACATTTTGGGTGATAGTGGACCAACTCATGAAGTCCTCACATTTTGTCTTAATTTAAGAGATAAATATAAAAGATGAATTGTGAAATATCTATATATAGAAAGTGGTCAAATTTCATGGAGTACTCATATCTATTGTCTACAACCATGTTCATCGATTCATTTCATGGTTTTGGTGGTTCGTACAATAAGACCTTGGAACCATGTTTACCATGAGAAAAACATATCATCCCAAAATGAATGGCCAGTAAGAGTGTGGGATTCAGAATTTAGAGGACATATTCAGAGATTAAGTAATGGGATTATTTGGTTCCTAGGAGGACCATATACATTTATTGGTGTCTTCATAAAATAATAATTATCAGTCCATAATACATATGGATGTATATGAAGAAACATTTGATGACCCTTATCATTCGCCATTTTTTTGGGTCGAGGCCTCAGAAAATTCACTAATTGGATAATGTTTGGTGCGTGGTACTATTGAAATGAAATGGGAAATTATGAAAAGGATGGAGAAAATCTATGTAACCCCTCATCCCTAGAAGGCCAGAGTCGGTGCATTATTTTAATACATTGGTATGATCACAATGGATCAAATCCCGAAGGACCGATCAGTTTAACAGTCTTGTAATATATATTACATACATGAACTTTACATTACACATTATAAAATAAAACACATCATATATAGTTCTTTGAGAACTCCATTATTACCTTTATCTTAACCCCACATATCAATCATAATACACTTATTGGAATCCTGGGAAAATAAAACATAAGAAAGGGTTGATCTCAAATGCTCAGTAAGAGTAAGCAATATTGTCGAAGATAACATAAACATTAGGCATGGTGCATAATTGAAAACACTTGCCTTTACAAAAAATAAACATGAACACTTTATGGAAGGAATATCCGCTGAGTAAATAATGTCGTAATAAAACATAATCATGGGTATTCTACTAGTTGAATAACCACATGAACCATCAATATTATTTTCATAATGAGGGAATGTATAATTATGAACATTCAGAAATATTTTGTTAAGGCCTTGGCCAATTCGTATAGAAATTATTAAGGTCTCGGCTAAAATGATATATCAAATTGGGAAAGGCCTCGACCAATTCCATGTTTAATTTACTCATGATACCTACCGATTCACCGAGGAGCTATAGCGAGCTCCACCCATCACTTACTAAGTCCAATACATTCCTCATATGAAAAGGATGAAACAAAACATAAACATTCATATCAAATCATCCGTATGAAATGTTAATACATTAACAATAAACAATGAATGTTATAAACAAATAGCACATTCACAATCAAACATATCATAACTCATTGAATATAATATTTAATATTGTATTTATAATAAATCATCCCCAATCAAGAATAATATCCAAAAAATAATGTTGACAGAGTTGAAAATGATTAGTAAAACTCTTTGAGAGAAATATCCATTTTTTATGAAAACATATAAATGTCACACAATTTAGAAAGGAATAAATTTAAATAAATTTTCGAATAAAAGTTCCCCATACCACTTTGAAACTTCTGAAAGGAATTAACATTTTATAAAATTCATGTCCATATAAATAAATCCTGAAGACCATTTTGACTTCATGGACATTGATGAGAGTGATTTATAATAATAAATATTTAAACCATTTAAAATAATGATCTAGTTAAAGTGTACCTTTCATTAAACCTTAAAATATTCCTTTTGAAAACATTTTTATGAAACATGGACATGGATGATAAAGAGGTCCCAATAGATTCTTACGTAAAAACAACCTTGGATAATAAATAGATTGTGAAATTAACCCTTACCTTGTTTTCTTCCTTATTCAAGGGTAATTTAACCTCTTTTATAATGGTTAAATAAATGTTATTAAAATATAAAATAACTATATACAAAAATATGATATCATATATGATCTTCTAATATTGTTTTTTCAATAATATTTTAGTAGTATCATTGTTTCATGTGTTAATTGATTCATTTTCATTTATATATTTTGTACGTAAGCCGTGTTTCTTATGGATAGGATGTATTTGATTCATGAACTAAATAATATAATTTTTATAAACATTATTTTAATTTATAAAATGAAAATTATTCTTTAATGATTACCATGGGAAATTAATCTCATCGCGTTCGTCAAGACGGTACTCTGTACGTACGCATGAGCGAAAATATCATTATATTGCTGGTGAAATCGTATGTAATTGGATTGTATAGCATATATACCGAATAATTAACATGTTATATTTTTTATTTAAATTAGTTATACTCATTATTATACCCATCCAAATAATGAACTGTTTGAATAAAAAACAACACCACGACATGGAGACGGTAAGCCGTACGTACACACATATGGTGACTTTGTCATTTATATGATTGATAGAATAATGAATATGGTTGTACCATAGTTATAATAATATAACAATATGTAGAATTTATCTGGATTTATTATTTTGTTTTGGAAACAAAAATGAAATAGGAAGTGTAAGAAGAAAAGAACTTGATAGAGTGTGGTGAAATTATTACCTCTTCTTTCGGTGTTTCCTTTTGAGTGGATAAAAAGGGCTCCTTAGGTTGTATTTATGATCAAATTATGGACTCTAGTTTATGTTAGGGAATTTGGGAGGATATTTGGGCTGGGTTTGGCTAATCCAAATGGCTTTTTAGGTGTGCAACTAAGAGAATGGTAAGGGCCCTTTTATAAGAGGGGTGGGGGTCACTTTAGGAAATGATTTAAATATTAATTTTTTATACAATAATGTTCGGTTTAAAATGGATCCAAATGAATTTATTTCTAGACATAGGTGGTTATGGGTCTACATCCTCTCAACCAATATATTTTATACAATTTTAGGTTACCATGTTAACCTTATCGTTTAGATTTGCCTCTTAGTTAAATAGTTTAACTTTTACTTTGTCTTCTTGTATTCTTACAATACATGTTTAATAAAACTACTCTAAAATTCCAAGAGAACCTAAAGTGGTTCATTAATGAAATATATAATATTATTTAAGCCTTTTGTCTGAACCTTATATTTTTAAGAACATTATGTAAACCAGTAATATAGTTTTTGTTTTAAAAAATAATTTATGTCAATTTTGACACTATTTGGTAATTTGTTTTTGTGAAAGTCATAAAAACCTTATAACTTCAAATATAATTTATCTAATCAATTCTAACATGTCATAATAACCTATAAAATTAGTAGAATTAATCTTATGTCTCAATTTAGATTTATTTGGATATTTTTAAATTCAATTATTTTAATATTTCCCAAAAAGGTAATTACTGCATCATCATTGTGTCTTAAATAAATTTAATTATTTAATGTCTAATAATTATAAATAAAATACGATTATGTAGGAACTCTTTATAGATTTCTAATGAATATTTATAGTCCAATTTATCTAATGTATAACTGGATATTAAAAATGGTTTAGTTATTAAACTTATAATTTGACACTTTTAACTATTCTTTAAATAAAATCATAATAGTTGTCCTAATCTAATACAAGTGGACCTAAAGGATCATATTTTCTTCCTAATGGTTTTTTTCATAGAATTAAACTTATCCAATAGAATTAGGACATGTGTTAGGGTAATTATAATATCATTTTACCTTTTAATTTCCATATTTACTTTTAACTATGGTAAATTAAAGTCAAAAGTAACTATTCACAAAAAAATATCTTAATCTTATTAAATCACATAATAATTACTGATTTCAACTATGTCTCTTTTTCTTTTGAAATTCAACTCACAGAAGTGGTAAAATTATGTTTTATGAAAATTAGCAAATGTGCCTAGATGGTGGGTAAAAGACATTAAAAAATTCAATAAAATTTTATACATCTAATTTTATTATAAAATGTCTAAAATTAATTAAATTGAACTAATGTAGGTATTATTTATCTATTTTTCCTTTAAATAAATTTAAATAAAATAATTAATTATTTAAATAAATAGTAGATTTTAAACAAAAATGCAGTGGTTTCACTATTCATCAAAAAATTGAATGTTTTTAGAATAAAAACAAAAATTCACCCTATACTAATTTTGATATTCTGAATTCAAAAATTAATTCTATTTTACCAAATTCAAAACATAGAAGTTGCATTTAGTAATTTAAAATTAATTCCTATTGTGAAAACCAAAAGGTGGGTTTTTTAAAAAGTAAAAACTACCAAAAGATTGACATGTGATTTTGTCAAATTTAAATGTGAAATTACTTATAATGAATTAAATTGTATTAAATGATAAAAATATAATCTAATTATACTTATAATCCATTCAAATGTATAATTTAACACTATAAATTATTTTTATTAAAGTTGTTTTCAATTAAAATTTAGTATTTTTCACTATTCACCCAATTATGAAGGTTATCATAAAAACACCAAACTTTTATTGTAACTAAATTTTTTATGTCCTGATTCTAAAGAAGAAGTTTATTTTGTCAAATTAAATATATAAAAGTTTCAAATATTGGATTTAAGAAGGGTTTTCTATTAAAAGGTGGTAAAATTAAATTTTTGAAAAATACTTTATCTAAAATTTTAAATTTGTTCTCATATTATGTCTAATAAACACATAATATGGGTGTTTATATTATATATAATATATAATATTCAGAATTTTTTTAATATTATTCCTAACCACATTTTGAACGACTAGTTTGGTAAGTCGTAGTGCGCTCGAACTCAGTGTTGTGTGTAGCGTAAGATATTGAATTACTTTGAAAAAATAACGTACTATGAAATCATGGGGTGTTACATTCGACCCTCATACAATAAATTGCATCTTTGCAATTTGAAATTGTACTTAGAAAATAAATGGTTAAAAATAGAAAAATACTTTTGTTGAAAACCCACATTGGAAATTGGGTTAATAAAAATTTGTCTTAATAAGAGGGAAAGGGAAATGAAAAAGTCACCACCAAATTATGATATCGATTAGGAGAACATTGGTGGAAATTAGAGACACATAATTGGAGAAAAAATGTAAATATTTATAGTAATTTATTGAGTTCGTCAATAACAAACAAGTGTAAAATTTATGGCTTCAATGCCATCAATCTATGAGGATTTAAAATATCACCAGTTCAAAAAAACATAAGGTATTAGGATTACACATTTTTTGTTTTAAGATCCCGAACCTAAAGTTTAAGAATTAATTTATTCATAGAACAAGAGGTAACATATATATATATATATATATATGACAAGTAGAGTTTCATCCTTAAACTAATTCCTATAATAAACCCATCTTTCACTCCAAAAGATAATACAATTCAAAAATATTCTATTTATGCTAATCGTATAGGGTTCAAAAAAATGAATTTATAATTTATATGTCAGACCCTTTAAAAAACAACATTATACAAACCAAGACATCACTTAGGAAAGTGTTAGGTGATCCACCCTTGTCACTCTTCGGTTGCGGGTTCAAGTCTCACGGCCTTGCCAGACGCGACAGGTTGTCGCCCAATCTCTAGGTTGGCCTTTTTCTGACAATCCAAAAACAATCTCAAGAAATTATTTAACCTTAACAATAGTATATGATATAAAACTTAATCGATTATAACCTTTAGACTTATCCAAAATAATTCTGTCCAAACTCACAATCCCAAATTTATAAGGAAGGTAAACACAATTAAGATCCTTTTATCCATGTAATAACATGTGAATACCTTCATCATGTATTCTTTTAAAACACGGTAACACCCTGAATTATCATAAAACCTTATTGATTAAATTCAGGCTCCCTTATTCTTTATTAACTACTAGATATATTCCTTACATCCAAATATTTTAAATTATGGAATAAAAAAACCATTAATCAGTTCCATGGTATTCAAGAATATACAATATAATTTATCCAAATAAGCCATCACTTATTCCAAAATCACTACCTAAGTATGAGGACTATATTTAGGTTTATCTTTCCTTCAAACATGTATTTTCCAAAATGATTAACTTTTTATTGAGTCACTTTTCTTAGTTCCACACAATCTCAAGTCCTTAATGAAATAGTACTGTAGTACAATCCTTATATACTCTATAATTCCTATTAAATATACATAATTTATACAACACTCAAATGACACAATACTTTAATAACAACATAAGAACTCTAATCATTCCTCTTCATATTCAGTAGTATCATAACTTTATTATTATCCAATATCAGCATTTGGGGTACACTCTAATGATTTGATAATTGATTCACATAGTGTCCCAAATCCTTACACATAAAACGTTGTACATTTGAAACCATTTTCTTAACCTTGCAATCACATACTTGGTGTCATTTTCCTCCACACTTATAAAAAACTCTCATTCCATTCATAGATTTAAAAAGGTGATTCTTTCAACAGTTATCACATTTGGGAAAATTCTTCTTTTTCCCAATTCCCTTTATCCATATTTCTCTCTTCAATCCTTTTTTTTCTCTTACTTCCCTTCAAATCCATAGGTCTCAGAGAATTCTTTACTTATCTTATTAAGACATGATACTATTTCTTCATATGATGAGAATGTGTGGGAGACTATTTTCCTTTTAAATGTTGGATTAATCATTAAAAGATATTATCCTTCTTAATCTATCGATCATGTGTATTGTTTGAATTCTCATTCCTTCTACTTGGCGCCATTTCTAAACAATGGTATAGATTATATTAGTTTATGAATTTCAATACATAATTCCAAACATATAAAACACTTAACATAAATAGAACTATTTATAGTTATAATACATAATAATAAAAATGTTTTCTTTGAGGAGGTATATACTCATAAATCATTCATAATGGTTTGTAATGAAAATTTGAATTATCCTAAGAATATTTATTGGGAGTGTCACAACCAAGAGTGCAGCAAGGCCCATTGTTGTGTACCAGGATACCACAGGTCAAGCTTGAAACTCCTTGTCTGAGTTTTCACTTCTAGGTACTTTTTTTCCAGAGCTGCCTCTACCTACTTGTATCCAGACAGGGATGTATTACTTGGAAAATACACAAAATCTCTACATTACCTAAATTCTAGGAAGTTTTTCTATACTAATCCTCAAATTCTATCTTATGGTAATGTTCTATAACTAGATTTTATCTCAATCGAGTTTCCAAGGATTGTACTAAACTTCCACTGATACCAACTATAATGCCCCGAAACTAGAAGCCCAAATTTGGTGCATTTTTTTAATACATTGGCATGATCAAAATAGATGAAATCCCAAAAGCCCGATCAATTTAACATTCATGGAAAATAGATTACAAACATGAACGTTACATTACACATTAAAAAATAAAACACATTATAGATAGTTCGTTGAGAATGCTATTATTACCTTTAGATTAACCCCACATATCAATCATAATACACTTATTGTAATCCTGGGAAAATAAAACATAACAAATTGGTGAGCTCAAATGCTTAGTAAGAGTGAGCAATATAGCGGAAGATAACATAAACATTAGGCACGGTGAATAATTCAAAACACATGCCTTTACAAATAAAAAACATGAACACTTTATGGCAGGAATATGAGCTGAGTAAATAATTCCATAATAATACATAATCATGGGTATTCTACTAGTTGAATAACTACATGAACCATTAATATTATTTTCATAATTAGTTAATGTGTAATGCGGGACATTCTGAAACATTTTGTTAAGGCCTCGACCAAGACATCTAAAAATGATTAAGGCCTCAGCCAAATGATATATCAAATTGGGAAATTCCTCAGGCAATTCTATGTGTAATTGTCTTATTAGACCTACTGATGCACCAAGGAGCCATAGTGGGCTCTACCCATCACTTACAAATTCTAATACATTACTCATATAAAAATGTTGAATCATGACATAAACATTCGTATTAAAACTAGAATACGAAATTGTAAATACATTAACCATAAACCATGAATGGTATAAAAAATAGCAGATTCATATTCAAACATATCATAAATCATTCAATAAAATGTTGAATATTTTGTTTATAATAAATCATCCTCAATCAAGAATAATATCAGAAGAGGATGTTGAAATAGTTGAAAATGATTAGTAAAACTCTTTGGGAGAAATATCCTTTTTTTTCATAAAACATTTAAAAGTCACACAATTTAGAAAGGAAGACATTTAATGAAATTTTCGAATCCAAGTGTCCCATACCACTTTGAAACTTTTGAAAGGAATTAACCTTTTCAAACATTCATTTCCATATAAATATATACCAAAGACCATTTTGAAAACATAGACATTAATGAGAATGATTTATAAGTATAAATATTTAAATCATTTTATATAATGATCTAGTTAAGGAGTTACTTCCATAAAACATAAAAATATTCCTTTTAAAAAAAATTTTATGAAACATGGACATGGATGATAAATATTCCCCAGTAGATACTTACGTAAAAACAACCGCGGATAATAAAGAGATTGTGAAATTAACCCTTAACTTGTACTTTTCCTTGGTCGAGAGTATATTAACCTCATATATAATATTTAAATAAATGTTATTAAATTATACATGAACTAAATACATAAATATGATATCATATATTATCTTTTAATATTTATTTGTTAATAATATTTTAGTAGTATCATTGTTTCAGGTGTTAATAGATTCGTTTTAATATATATATTTTGCTATGTAAGTCATGTTTGTTGTGGATATGATGTATTTTATTCATATACAGAATGATATTATTTTCATAAAAATTATTTTCATTCATAAAATGAAAATTATTCTTCAATGATTACGATGGGGAATAAATCATATCATGTTCGTGGAGAAGGTAATTCGTACGTATGCATGAGCGAAAATATCATTATATTGATGGTGAAATCATGTGTGATTTGATGGTATATCATATATAAAGAATAATTAACACGTTATATTTATTATTTACATTAGTAATATTCATTATTATACCCATATATATAATGATGTGTTTGAATAACAAACTATACTACGACTTGGAGACAGTAAGCCGTACGTACGCACGTATGGTGACTTTGTCATTTATAGGATGAATAGAATAACGAATATGGTTGTACCATATTTATAATAACATCATATTATATAGAAGTTATTGGAGATATTATTTTGGTATGGAAATAACAAAGAAAGAGGAAGTGGAAGAAGAAAATAACTTGAAAGAGGGTGGTGAAATTATTACCTCTTCTTCGTGTGTCTCCTTTTGAGTTGATCAAAAGGGATCGTTACGATGGATTTTTGAAAAAAGTAAGGAATATATATTGATTTGAGGGAAGTTTATTGGTTATTTGGGCGATGATTGGAAGATCCAAATGGCTTTGGAGGTGTGAAATTAAGAGAAGGGTAAGTTCCCTTTTATAAGAGGGGTGAGGGTCACTTTAGGAAAAGATTAAAATATTAATTTATTATACAATCATATTTGGTTCATAATGGATCAAAATTAATTTATTTTGATGCTTAGGAGGTTATGGGTCGAACCCCTCTCAACCAATTGGTTTTAGAAAATTTTAGGTTACCATTATAACCATATCTTATAGATTTACCTCTTAGTTAAATAGTTTGACTTTTACTGTGTCTTCTTGTATTCATACACTACGTGGTTAATAAAATTACTCTAAACTTCCAAGAGATCATAAAGTTGTTCATTAATGAAATATATAATATTATTTAATCCCATTTTCCAATCCTTATATTTTTTTAAATATTATATCAACCAATAATATAGTATTTGTTTTAAAAGTTAATTTATGTCAGTTTTGAAACTATTTGGTATTTTATTTTTGTGAAAGTCATAAAAACATTATCACATCAAAATAAATTATATAATCAATCCTAAAATGTCATATTAACCTAGAAAATTATTGTAATTCCTCAGAAGTATCAATTTACATTTATTTGGATATTTATAATATCAATTATTTAATATTTCATTAAGAAGGTAATTATTGCATCATCATTGTGTCATAAATAAATTTAATTATTTAATGTTTAAAAATTATAAATAAAATAAAATTATGTAGGACATATTCTTATATTTCTAATGAATATTTATAGTTGAATTTATCTTAGCTATAACCCTATATTAAATATAGTTTTGTTATTAAACATTGAATTTAACACTTTTAACTCTTCTTTAAATAAATTAATAATAAATGTCTTAATCTAATACAAGTGTAAAAGATAATATTTTAATACTAAGGTTGTTTCTGTTCAAATTACACATATCCAATAGAATTTTGACATGTGTTAGGATAATTATAATATAATTTTTACCTTTAATTACCCTATTTACTTTTAACTGTGGTAATAAATGTCAAAAGTTACTATTCGCCAAATATTATTTTCATCTTATTGAATCTAATATTACTGACTTATGTTAACCATGTCTCTCAGATTTTTGAAATTTAACTCACAGAAGCAGTAAAATTATATTTTATGCAAATTTTCTAATGTGCCTAGAATGTCTGTAAAAGATGTTAAAAAATTCAATAAAATTCTATACATGTAATTTAACTATAAGATGACCCAAATTAATTGAATTAAACTAATGTAGGTATTATTTATATATTTTTACTATAAATAATTTTTAATAAATTAAATAAATTAAATAAATTAAATAAATATATAAATAAATAGTCGATTTTAAACAAAAACGCATTGTCTTTCACTATTCATCAAAAAATTTAATGTTTTCAGAAAAATAACCAAAATTCATCCTAAGATAATTTTGATATTCATAATTCCAAAATGAAGTCTATTTTACCAAATTCCAAAAATAGAAGCTGCATTTATTAATTTAAAATTAATTCCCATTGTCAAAACCAAAAAGCAGGTTTGTTAAAAAGTAAAAACTATCAAAAGATTGACAAGTGTTTATGTCAAATTTAAATGTGAAATTACTTATAATGACCTAAATTATATTAAATGATAAAAATATAATATAATTATATTTCAAAACCATGAATATTTATAATTTAACACTAAAATTATATTGAATAAAAAAGGTGTTTTTAATTAAAATTTAGTATTTTTCACTATTCATCCAAATATGAAAGTTATCAGAAAAACACCGAAAATTTATTAAAACTAAATTTTTATTTCCTGATTCTAAAGAAGAATTTTATTTTGTCAAAATTAATATATAAAAGTTTCAAATATTGGATTTAAAAAGGGTTTGCAATTTTAAGGCAGTAAAATTTCTTTTTTGAAAAATACATCCTTTATCTGAAAATTTGAATCTGTTCTCATATTATGTCTAAGAAACACATAATATGAGTGTTAAAATTATATAGAGTATATAAGAATCAAGATTCATTTAATACTATTCATAACCGCTTTTAGAACGGCTAGTTTGGTAAGTTGTGGTGCGCTCAAACTCTGTGTTGCATGTAGCACAAGTTATTAAATTGCTTTGAAAAATAACATAATATAAAATCTTGGGGTGTTACTTTCTAGAGTGATCAAAAATCCGATTTGGATCATATTTACTAATGAGATCTTGAAATTTTAAAAAATTAATTTATTTTCATTTCTAATTACCACCATAATTAATTTTATTTCAAAAGTTTTTAGAATCTCGAATTCATGAAAAATGGCATAAAATGATGAATTTTGGTGATTTATTTAATTTTTAGATTTAGAAAAGAAACTGTACTTTGATTTTTAATATTAAAATTACATTGTTTTATTAAATTATAAAATTCATGTGTGATGAATGAATTTAAATCCATGTCTTATCTCTGATTTATCAAGGGGGTTTTCAATGTGTATTTTTAATGAGTTTTTTGCTATTACATTAATTAATTAATAATTATAAAAAAATTATTCTAATTTTTTATTCAATTTTGGATTTAAATTTTGAAGGAATTTTTTAAATGAACCCTAACATTAATTATAGAATTAAATTTAAGGTGTTGTAGTCTAATTTCAATATTCTTTTAATTTTTTTAATTTTTGAATTTTTTTGAACATACCCTACACTGATTTTTTGTTTTTGAAATTTTCGATTGAAAAATATAGTGCAGTATCATAATGACCACATAAAAGAGGAATAGTTAGTATACTGACCACAAAAAATAATCACTAAAGTGAATGTATGAGAATATTATAACTTGACACACAACTAATTTTTAACCGTCCACAAAATTGAAATTTAACTCACCATATGTGCATCTATGTGTTCACTCAATTGACAGTAGATGAAAAACTATAGGAATTTCTAGACATATTGTGCTTCCTCTCATGTTCAGTATACTGACCACAAGAAGAACTTATAAAGCATACCAAATGATAAATATATAATTTACCTTGAACTATCTAATCTTCAACTAATTGTGCCTATTATCTACAACCAATTGCAAGAGAACACACCAAATGACCATCAAACCACCTTCCCTAACTGTCCATAGGGTCATCATGGTATAGTGACTAAAACCCTCCACTCCTCCACCACAATCAACTTTATAACCTATAACATCCCGTTACTGATCTTATAGTTATGTATTTATACATGTCATGGATTTTCCCTTCCATTGAGTGGGTAGGTTTCATAATGTTTTCGGAGTATACCTATAATGGTAAAGACCAATATTTTTTAGACTCTCATCTTTAACCGGTTCTTTCTACAGGATGAAGAAGGGATACACGTCATATTCCAAGGTTAGAAGCCTTTTAATGGTTCTAGGGTGCATGTCATGAAAGGATTCATGATCTTAAGGTTACACAACGTGATGACACTTTAGAGGTCATGAGTTACTTAAATATCAGTTTTTAATTTAGAGCATATTTTTTTAATTCTAGGTGATGCGTTTGTTGATGGTTACAGAAATTAACAATCTTACAACATGTATTTGTATTACATTTCATGTAATACCTCAAATATGGTTTTTAAAAAGGAATAAAAACTAGTTTGTCTCTTTGGGATCCTCTCTAGTTTCATCTCCCTTGACCCAAAGCCTTCCCCAAGTGATCTGGGATCTTTCCCACCCTTCCAGATCCTCTCGTTTGGAGTTTGATCATTGTTGTGTTTGTTGTGTGATTCCTAAGAAAGCTTTCTCCCTCATTATTCATCATTATCTCTTCACTATCCTTTGGGATATCAATATATAATCTTAGGATTTATGGGTTTATGCTCTAGCATGTTGGATATCATATCTAGGTTGTGATTTGAGGTCTTCTAAACCATTTTTCTCATTGATGGGTGTCATTATGAGTGTGATTTTTCAAAAAAAAGGTTGGTGGTTCCGTCCTGATTTGCCAAATTAATTAACCTTACATTTCGGGATTTATTTTAATTATTCATTAAATTCAATTTCTCATAATTGATTTCATCTGGATTTGTGAAAACCCAATTCAAAAGAATTGGAGTTTTTGAAATGGTTTTGAAAAGAATTTGTGAAAACCCCCAATTCCATTGAATTTGGGTGTGTTTGAAAATGGTATGGAATGTTTTGATTGTGGATTTTATTGAAATTATTTCAATTAAATTATTGAATTTAATTGTGGAAATGAATTTTTAAAAATTAATGGAATTGTTTTAAATTGAAATTTAAACAACTGAAAATGGATTAAGAAGTTTTATTAGAAACTTAGTGGTTATATCTTGTTTAAAAAGGAACTTTTATGATTAAAAAATATGTTTGTTTTAAATAGAAAATTGGAATTTGAAATGGGGAATGAGATTTAATTGTATTTTAGTTAGTCTTAAAATAAATTTTACATCATGGATTTTTTAAGATCACATGAAGGCCTTAGGTTGATGGCGAGTTATTTGGCCACACTTTACAATATTACAATGTTCTAAAACATACATTCAGTAGGTCACATCCCTAATTGTATGGTGATGAGTCACCTTTGGATAGTGTTCGAGGGATGTTTGTATACACATTTTTCTATAATCACGTACAGATTGTGATGTCATATAGATGGAAAATTTTATGCCTTTTTAGTATATGACTATATTTCACATTTCTTATTTATATTTGAGATATAAATTTATGCCAATGTTGTAAAACTGATTAACATGACTTATGAGTTTAATGAAACTATTTTACGTAACTGTATTATTTAATACATTGTTTTAAAAATATTCCATCACTTGTAAGCCCTTTCTCAAAGTATTTTCCTTCATTGAAACTATATAGCGTTATTTTTTTAAATATGCTTTAAAATTCCAAACGTTTTTATTTTCAAAAATTCAAATAATTCCTTCGGTTAATCTATTATTGGACTCTTTTATTGAATTAGTGGGTAGACCCTAGTGGAATTTTTAGCTCACACTCTACTTGTGCCCTTGGGTGTTTGTAGATTATCTTCTTCCATGTTTGAGAAAGGGGAACAAATATCTTGGAGGTGGATATATCTATTCAAACTTAGACCCAGTGAGTTGTGTCCTTATGGACTTGAGTTGGTTTTTCCCTATTTTGGTACTTAGGTTGTAGTACATTTGTATTGTTGATTCCTTGTTTACTTCTGGTACATTACTCCCTATGAAGTTTCTTTTTTTTATGCATAGCATTTTGTTTTGTTTTATTTCACATTGTGAGTAGATAAATAATTACCAATTTCTATTTGTATGATTCCAAGTGATAGTTACTGACTTGTGGGGATCAAGAACACCATTTGGGTTATGTCAGGGTTAGCTTGATTATCGGGTTACCAAGATACCTAGGCCAGTTCATGATAAAGTGGTATTAGAATTCCAGGCTGAGCTTATGTCTTTAAGTTAGTATAAAATTGTGAAATCTTATTAGGACATAAGAGGTATTTGCGATTGAGTTCATGACCATCTATAACCGCAATAAACCTTAATTTTACAAGGATTGTTAGGGAAACATTTATTATAGATTATTATTGTGTATTCCCTATATTATTTTGCATAAGGTGAAATAAAAATCTTGATCATTCTATATGTTCAGAATAGTTATCCCTTGTTTCTCAATTTGAGTGTTAATATGATGCCTTCCTTGTTGTCTATTGATGTTTTGTAACATCATAACAATGAGAAAACATGTGAATCAGAGCCAGGATGAGACTTCTACCAAACCGCAGTGAGTGAATCCTCCCATGCACCTAAGTCTATGTGAGGTGATTGTGTACACTATCCAATAGTTGGGAAAGAAACCACCTCTAGTTCCCATTTTGGCCCCATATCTTAAACCTCATAAGAATTCTCTCAATGTTAGTTCTTAAGACTTCCTTCACCATAAACCACTAGTTTTCAAAGGATCCATTGATCCCCAACACACTGAGTAATTGTTGGAAATAATTGAACATTTTTTTGAGTTCTTGGAGACACTGAATGTGATCCAGATGAAGTATTCCACAATCATGCTGGAAGTACTGAGATGGGGATGGTGGGAAAACATGTTGAAAGAAAATAAACATGATTTATTGGAGTGGATAGACATCAATGTTATTTTCCCAGACCAATTCTATCTAGAGTCAATGGTTTTGTCCAAGTCTATATAGTTTTTCAAGATTGAGTAGACCAATAGAACCATGACTGAGTATTCAAATCACATTGTTGAACTAGTGCAGTTTGCACTGGAGATAGTATCGAGTGAGAGGATGAAGGATCAATGGTTTGATTTTTGAATTTTATCAGATATCCATTCTCAGGTTTTCAGGTTAATGCTACTCGCTTATATTGATGTGCTGGATATAGCACTTGTGGTTGAAATAGAGCTGGCTAGAAAATCAGGGTTATTAGAAGTTTCATTCACCCCTAATGGAAGCGTGCATTCTTTCTAGGTAAAATAAAATATTTATTATTATAACATTATTTATAGATGATAATTTCATTCTAGAACTCTTATAGTTCCAGGAGGATGTCTTTTGATTTTCTATCAGCGCGTCAATAAAATTCATTATTATAGGGTTTCCACTGAGGAACCCAAGAATTATGGCTCATGCAGTGGTTTAGGGAACTTACATAGATTCAACCATAACATTTCAAATCCATGTAGTGGAATATAATCATAATCTACTTCGAAAACTATAGGTCAATCTGATGCTTTAAGTATAAAAGAATTTCTGCCATAGGAATCCGGAAAGAAGCTACTTCACACAGTGGAAGAACGTCTTGAGGAATGAGTAATGGGTCCAGTGACTGTGAGATGTACCATTATTATAGATTCATCACTAGTGACTTATCTGTTTGAAACTAGTTCATCTCATTCATTTATTTCAACATGTATTGTTAATCTGCTTATTCATCCTCTATAGCTTTTATCTCGGGCAATGGCTATTACTACCCCCCTTGGTACGTTGTGAGAGTAGGGTCTTTATACTCCCACTTGTGTCTTCTTTATATCAGATGTTGAGATGGATTATATATTTTTGGTTTTTGATATGAAATCTCTTGACATCATTTTCAGAATGGATTTTCTTGGTTCTAGCAATGACCAAAATGATTTTTATCTTTAGCGGGTATACCTTACTACACCCTGCGTTGTGTCTATTATCTTTCAAGGACATTGATACCTAATTTAGAGTAGATATAGATATTATTTATAGATTTGGTGAATGTAATATGAATTTTTAATTTTTTATCTAGATTGGGAATCTTTTAGTTGTGATCTCTCACTAGTTGTCGTCAAGTTTCCTGTCGTGTTTCCTTCTAACTTCTATGATATTTCACTAGTAAGGGAGGTTGAGTTTTTCATTGATTTAATGACTGGTAATCAACCATTTTTAATTCCCTCTTACAGTATGGTTATTGTTGAACTAAAAAAACTAAATTCACATTGGGATGACATTCTTGAGAAAGTCTTAATATGCCTGATTGTGTCACCTTGGGTGGCACTATTTATCTTCACCAAGAAAGCTGATGTTTCTCCTCTCTTTTGTGTATATTATAGAAATCTCAATTGATTTATGGTGAGAAAAAGTATCTATCATGGTTAATTGATTATTTATTTTATCATTTCAAATGGGAGATGTTGTTTTTAAAGATATTCCTTCAATCTAGTTTCCATCGGTTGAGGACAAAATAATCCAACATTCAAAAACTAACATTTTAGAGAAGGTATAACAATTATGAGTACCTTGATATTCCCTTTGGTGTCACAAATTCTCCAACAATTTTCATGTTAATTTGGATAACTTTGTTGTAGTATTTTTATATTTCAACCTTTTTTTCTCCAAGTATGAGGATGATCATGTGTGTCATCTGAGAACAATTCTCAGTCTGAAAAAATAATCACCAACATTATTCCTAGATATTGAAATGTGTTTTTTTATTTGGATGGGAAATTATAAGAACATGTGGTGTTGTAAAAGTAATATCAGTTGATCCTTATACGGTGAGGGATGTTGTGACTTTCAAGAAACTAAGAAATGTCTTTGAGATTCATAGATTCTTGGGCTTAGTCAGATATTACAGTAGGTTTATAAAGGAATTATAAAAATTTTATTCTCTAATTACTTATCTGACATGGAAATGAGTAAGTTTTTCTTGGGATAAATGATGTGTAAATTATTTTTTGAGAAGAAATGTATTTTGACTAATACATTGGTGTTGACTCTTCTAGAGTTCAAGAAAGACTATGTGGTCTTTTGTTATGCATCAAGTTCAGGCTTTTGTTGTATTCCTATGTAAGGAGATCATGTAATTTCTTATGTGTCTCGTTATCTTAGGATAGAAAAGAAGATTTATCCTACCCATGACCTTGATCTTGTGGCTGTGATGAACATGATTATGATTTTTTAGCATTACCTTTATAGAGAAATTTTGATCATTTCTTCAAACCACAAGATCTTCAGTTATATCTTCTCTCAAAAAGATTTAAATCTGAACTAGAATATTTTAGTGGAATAACTGTAGTCTTTTGATTTTGACATCACAAATACCCCAAGGAAAGGGAATGTTGTTGCAGATGTGTTGAGCAGAAAGCTTCCAACCTAGGTAGTGAAGGGATATTCAGAAGAGTGGAAATTGATGGATCTCTTTGCTCAGTTTCATATTGTAGTCCAGGAATCAAGGGCTGAGGTTTCATTATCCAATATTCAATTATCATCTTCCCTTCTCAAGATGATTCTTCTAGATCAGTAGCTTTCTGATGAATTATGGGGTATTTGAGAGTATTTTCATAACAAACCTTCTCATTATTACACACATAAACATGATTTATTGCATAAAATCTCACTTAATAAAACCTATAAGATAAATATGTCTTGTATCTTTGGGGCTTAGTAACATTAGATAACAACTTAGAACATAAAACATAGAATATTTATTGAAAACTTCTTTTACATGAACACAAAATTCATTCGTATGTAGAATTGCATGGGATAACCTGAGGACATGAATAAGAAAACGTGAGATATAAAGACCATTAAAGGAGTAAACACATAATAAAATTAATAATACAGAACATGTTAGTCAATAGTCATGTCAATGGAGGATAATAGAAATATGAACATAATTGCAAGATATAACATGATTATCATAACATGGGAATGTAGTAACAACATTTGACAAGATATTATCATGATAAAAGGATCATTGTAGATAGAGCATTATTAAACCCTCGTTTCACTTGACATATCATGATACTAGTGTTTACCCAATGCATTGTGGCACTATCAGGGCACGCCCTTCTTAATCATTTCATTTCATGCATAAGTGTTCCACATAGATCATACAACATGGATTCATTAAAAATAATCATTTATTCTATAAAAATGGAATATGGAATTAATATATGAAACTCTATAATCAATCAGTAAATGTGCATAGAATTTAATACCCTTGATAGAGAAATGGGCATGGTATTCACTACATAATGACATTGGCTTGAAAATCACAGTACAATTTTGGCAGCATAACAACATGACATAAGAATTCATAAAAATGGTTGATGAGAGATAATGGGGTGTTTCATCATATGTACCAGATATTTATAGTAAGGGAGTTATATAGATACATTTACCAACATAAGTAATATAATTTTTGTGCACAATATAAAATAATTGCTTGAATGTAAATGAGAGGAGATAAATTCCTTATGGAATTTCAGCATGGTAATAGGAGTTCATAGGAGAGATTAATGAGAGAGAAAGAGGTATATAATCATTAAAACATATGGAGTTCAATATGGGGAAGGAGATAAATCATACCCCTACATTTAATATAAAATAAAAGGTTATAACAACATAATGAAATTTTGACAAAATGAGAAAGGGAGAAATCCCTTACATGGAAGTGAGATCCAATGGCTTGGGAGAGGCTCTAGAGAGGATTATTGGGACCTTGGGGAACCGTGTAAGGATACTAGAGTTAGTAGGAAACGTTAGGGACGTGATACATGGGTTTTTAGTGAATAGAAGTGGGAGCTTGGGTGAGTTTCTATAGGAAAAGAGAAGAAATTCTTTATTATTTAGGTTTTGGACACCACATGTTAAAATAATCGAAACCCCAAACCAACTGATAGTTTTGGCCCATGGTTTTTGAAAAAGAAGAATGGGAAACATTATTTTATAATTCCAATGTCCTAACTTCTTAAAATATTTGGCTTGATTTTGTGGAGGTGATTCACACTCTCAAAGAAATCATTTTAAATGTTAAAATGTTTTATAAGTCTGGGAGGGTCCACTAAGGCACCATAAAATTAATCAATCAAATATAAAATTTCATTATTTTAAAGGTAAAAATATATATTGTCTGAAAAACATTTTTATAGTATTTTATTACATCATTATTAAGTCATTATAATGTCATAAGATATAATATATATTTAAACAATATTTAATTTTTACCCAAAAATTTGACTCTCAGAAAATTATGAAAAATTCACCATTATATAATTTTGACATCCTGATTCCAAAAATAATATTAATTTTATCTAAATAATTTTATAAATATGTGAATTTTTAATTTTAATATAAAAACCGACATTTATCGAAAATTCATGGGTTTTGACAAAAACAGCTTTCAAACCTGAATACAAATTACAATTGTATTCATAAAAAATTATACAATCACCTATATTTAATAAAAATAAATTTAGTAATAATATTAAAATATTATTTAATTCAACAATACATTAATTAATCAATATATATTTCTTAATTTAATATTAACTTAAAACACTATTTGTT
The DNA here is from genome assembly GCA_963277665.1 of Viscum album. Classification (NCBI taxonomy): domain Eukaryota; kingdom Viridiplantae; phylum Streptophyta; class Magnoliopsida; order Santalales; family Viscaceae; genus Viscum; species Viscum album. The sequence continues at coordinate 27,927,045 of OY728135.1, read as the reverse complement.
CTTTCAAAACTATTTTCAAAGTAACAATAATGAAATGAATGTATATTCTTTATACTAAAAAAACTAATGAACATAATAATAGTGATATATTGTTGTTAAATAACTTCTTTTAACACCCACATAAGAACTAAGGGTAAGGTGTGCGATGCTGACAGACTCTTGGGGTGGCTCAGATAAAATCGATCAGATGGTAATCTCTATCAACTTCCACTTCTACCTTAGGTTGTTCCATTCAAGATTAACATGTTGGATATTAGCTTGGGCTTGGTCAATAGCAAATACTAGTAATGATACCTCCTTTCTAAGCTTCGAAAACTGAGCTTCATATAGAGAAATTATACTTGATGAGGCAATTACTTCCTTTTTCTGATTAAATTGGATTTATTAAAGTCCTATATTTATACTAATCATGTGGTCACTATTCAACCACTATATTGTCAATAGTAACAATTCATAAATCTGTTTTTAAATCCGAAAACATAAAACCAAGGAATTTGACATGTTATATAACCATTTTACATAATAAGACACTTAATTAGATCAAGAGAAATTTTCATTAATAAAAGTTTGGGTCGTTACAGTCTTCCCCCCTTAAGAAATTTATCCCTCAAAATTTCATTTTCCCACACTAAAACAGATGTGTGTAACTTTGCTTCATCACATCCTCAAATTCTCACATTGGTTCTTCAATCTTTTGGTTTCGACACAATACCTTGACAAGGGCCATTGTCTTATTTCATTGAACTTTTTCCCTACAATCTAACATCTTCTCCAATTTCTCTTCATTGGAGAGGTCATCAACAGTGGTACCACCTTTGGATTGAGTACATGTGATGGGTCTTGTATGTACTTCGTCAAGAGTAATACATGGAATACATCATGTACTGGAGATAGGTTCGGTGGGAGAGCAAGTCGATAGGCCACTACTCCAATGAGACCAAGGATCTCAAAAGGGTATATGTACCTTGGAATAAGATTTCACTTCTTCCCAAATCTCATAACTCTCTTCCACAGTGATATGCAATGGAATACCATGTCTCCGACATTAAAATCTAGGTCTTGTCGATGATTAACATCATATCTCTTTTTTTACTCTGGGTAGCTTTAATGTGATTTCGGATGGTCCTAACATTCTCCACCATTTCATTGACCATTTTTTAGACCTGAGAGTTTTCTCTCCCCATATTCATCCCTAAATGTATGTGTTCTATGCCTTTTCCCCTAAATGGATTCATAAGGATCCATTTGGATGCTTAAGTGGAAACTTTATTGTAAGATAACTCATCCAAAGGAAGATGTTTATCCCATCCTTTTTTAAGTCGATTGAGCATACTCTCAACAAGTCCTCAAGTGTTTGGATAGTCTTCTCATATTTCCATTAGTTTGAGGATGATAATCCACACAAAAGTTTATCACAATATTTAGAGCATGTTGATGAATCATTCAGAATATAGAGGTGAATATTGGATCTTTATTAGATACAATATATAGGGTCAGCCCATGTAGACTTACCAACTCTCCGATATATATCTATGCCAGTTGATCCAAGGACAAATCCTATCTAATTGCAATGAAGTATGTAGTCTTTGTAAGACGATGCACAACAACCTCGATATCATTGTTCCCTTTGGATGTCTTCAGATGTCTAGTGACAAAGTCCATGGTGATATTCTCCAATTTTCATGATGGTTTGAGTAATGGTTGTATCACCCCATTAGATGTCTGCTTCTCAACCTTCACTTGCTGACATACCAAGAACTTTGATTTATACTCAATGATATCCTTCTTCATGTTATCCCACCAATAATGATCTTGGATATATCTATACATCTTTGTGTTTCCTGGGTGAATGGAGAAATTCGAACTATGTGCATCATCTAAAGGTTCATTCATTAACTTCAGATTTTATGGAACACATATTCTTGTCCCAAACCTCACAATTCCTTCTTTATTAACATTTAACTCCATGGATTTCCCTTTTCTGATAGTTTCCACTTTCTTCTAAATTTCCACATCATCCTTTTGAGCATCCTTTAACCTTTATAAAAGCGACAGTTGACCAATAATTTGTGAATGTATTGATGATGTTCCCTTATTTATGATTCTCTTGTCCATATATATAAAATCTAAGGATATTGGATCCTTTTCAATTATCATTAATGATAAAATCGGTGCATCCTTTCTACTTAGAGCATTTTCCACCATGTTCTCTTTCCTAGGGTGGTAATGGATTGTGAAGTGATAGTATTTGATCACATATAACTATATTCATTGGTGTGTGTTCAGCACTTTCTATGTGAAAATATACTTGGGGATTTTGTGATCCATATATATTTCTCACTTCTCCCCAAAGAGGTAATGTCACCAAATTTCTAACTGAAGATTAATAAAGCCAACTCAAGATCATGTGTTGGATAGGTTTTCACATGAACATTATATTTCCGTGAAGCATATGAAATGAATTTTTCTTTTTACATCAACACACAGCCTAGGCCCTTCTTTGAAGCATCACTGAATACCACGAAATGTTCTCCACTTGTGGGTACTTAGAGCACCAGTGTAGTGATAAAATTACTTTTCAACTGCTTGAATCAATATTTACATTCATCACTCCATGAAACAATTACCCCCTTACGAGTTTTCATGGTAAGAGGGTTGGAATATCCTGAGAAATTTCTCACAAATCAGAGATAATATCCAGATAACCCAAGGAAGATACAGATTTTCGTTGCGATTGTTGGCCTTGGCCATCCCGCAATTGGAGTTGTCTTGGAGGGATTCATAGATATCCCATTTTATATGATGATACGACCCAAGAATGAGAAATACTTCAAATATAAATCACACTTTTGTACTTTTCATAGATATTATCCTTTCTCAAGGTCTCTAGTACAGTTTTTAGATGCTCCTCATGATCCTCCTTGGTTTTAGAGTTTATTAGAATAATTTCTATAAAGAATACCACAAATTTTTTGAGGTAATATCTAAATACTCTATTAATCAAGTACATAAATATTGATGGAGCATTAGTGAGTCTGAAAGGAATTTCTATGAGTTCATAGTGCTTGTATCCAATAAAAAAATAATTATTAGGGATATCCACCTTCTTCACCCTTACTTTGTAATATCCTGAATGTAAATCCACCTTTGAAAATTATTGTGCTCCACATAGCTGATCAAACATGTCATAAATTCATGGAAATGTATACTTATTCTTTATCATAATTTTTTATCTCATTATAATCAATGAAAAAGGCACATTGAACCATTCTTCTTCCTGACAGAGAGGTCTGGTGAACCCCATGGTGAAGCACTTGGGTATATAAACCCTTTATCCAAATTCTATTGTAGTTGTTTATTCAAATCATCAAGCTTTAAAACATCCATTATATAAAGATTCTTGGATATTTGCAATTCCCAAGGTATAAGATCAATTGATAAGTCAACATATATTCTAGGAGAAAGACCACAAAATTCCTCAAGAAACACTTCAGTGAATTCCCACACAATAGGCATGTCTTCAAGGATAGTTTCTTCATAAGACTCAATCATATGAGGAAGATACTCATGATCATCAGGAAGTAATATAAATGCTTGAGATTATTTTTCTAAAGAAGATTCATCCTCATACTTTCACTTGTATATAATTGGGGTAACACATAAAGGGGAATCCAATAAAAAAGGTACAACATATAAATTACATTTATTTCCTTAACTTATCTATGTTATCCATGATTTACATCCCAATATATATTCTTAGTAGATTTTTTTAATTCCCATAATAATGGTTCATAATAAGATTATGAATTTATCAAAGGATATACCCAGGGAGTGTTGTAACCAAGTGTGTAGCAAGGCCTGTTTTTGTGCTCCAGTTCTCATTTGAGTCAAGCTCAAAGCGGTGTTTTCAGGTTTTACCCCTAGATACATTTTTTCTAGAGCCTCCTCTACCATATCATATTCAGATAGAGACACATCTGATTGATAAACCACTTACAATATTCTCAACAAAATTTAGGGATTTTTTTATTATACATAGTCTTATCCCTAAGGCTTTCACTAGGGTTTTCTAATCCTAATCCCAAAAATAACTGAACCTATCCTCGGATACCAACTATAACAACCCTTCTATTTATTATAGACATAAACATGCACTTAATACAACCCTGAAAATAAATAGGTATAGTATCTTTTGGTATTAGGAACATTACATAACAACTTAGAACATAAAACACAACATCTTTTTTGAAAACATCTTTTACATGACCACAACATTCCTTCATACTTATAATTTCAAGGGATAACCTAAAAATAGGCATAAGAAAAGGGTGATCTATAAAGACCAGTAAGGGAGTAAACAGGGAAAATCCTGAATAATACAATACAAGTTAAAAAATAGGTATATCAATAGAGCATAAGAGAAACCTGAACATAAAGACATAATATAGCATGATTATCATACCCTGGAAATGTGGAAATAACATTTAACATGATATTAGAATGAGCTAATGCTCATTGAAAATGGATAATGAGTAAACTCTAATTGTACCTGAATTATCATGAGTAAAACCTCATTACAATTGATGTATCATGATACAAGTCTTTACCCAATGCATTGGAGCGCTATTAGGGCTTACCCTTCTTAATAATTTAATTTCATGCATAAGTGTGCCACATAGATCACACAACATGGATTCCTTAAACAGAATCATTTATTACATTTTAAATGAATGTGGAATTAAAACATGAAACTCTTAATCAATATGTAATGTGGATAAAGTTGAATACCCTTGATAGATAAATGGGAAGGGTGTTCACTACATAATGACTTTGGCATGGAAAATCACAGGGCAATTTCGGTAGCATAATGGTGTGACATAAGAATTCCTAAAAATTGTTGATGAGTGATAAACAGGTGTCTCAAAATATGTAAATTAAATTTAAGTAATTGAGGTCATATAGATACATTTCTCAACATATGTAATGGAATTTAGGTGCACAATAAAAAAAATTCTTGAATGTAAATGAGAAGAGATAAATTCCTTACAGAATTTTGGCATAGTAACGGTTGTTCATGGGTGGGATTAATGAGATAGAAAGAGGTATATCATCACTTAAAAATAAGGAGGTCAGTATGGGGGAGGTGATAAATCATACCCCATCATTTTTAATTGAAAATAAAAGGTTATAACAACATAATGAATTTTGGACAAAAATGAGAAAGAAACAAATCCCTTACATGGAAGTGTGATCCAATGGCTTGGGAGAGGATTAGTGGGAGATTGGGGAGACTTGGGAGGACACTATAGAGATTAGATCATAGTAGGGATATGATCCAAGTATTTTTACTGAAGATAAGTTGGAACTTGGGTGGTGTTATATAGGAAAAGATAGGGAATTCATTATTATTTAGGTTTTTGATACCAAACATTAAACTAATCAAAACCACAAACAAAACCATGGGTTTCCCATGGTTTGTGATATAGGGGAGTGTAGATCATTATTTTATAAATCAAATGTATCAACATCATAAAATATTAGGCTTTCTTATGTGGTGGTGAGTCACACTCTCAAGGAAATCATTTTAAAAGTAAAAAATGTTTTATAAGTCTTTGAGTGACCACTAAGGCACCGTAAAATTAATCATACAAATCTAATATTAAATTTTTTTAAAGGTAAAACATATATTATCTGAACACACTTTTTATAAAATTTTATTACATCAATATTAGGTCATTATGATGTCATGAAACACATTAGTTTTATAAAAGGTATTTATTTATTACCCAAAAATAGGAATGTCACAGAAAGTTATGAAAAATTCACCGTTGGATAATTTTGACGCATTTATTCCAAAAATAATATTCATTTTATCTAAAAAAATTCTAAATTAATGCATTTTTATTTAAAAAAAACTGACATTTATCGAAAATTCATTGGTTTTCAAAAAAATAGCTTTCAAACCGTAATAAAAATTACTATTATATTCATAATAAATTATAATATAATTTATATTTAATAAAAATAATTTAGTAATAATATTAAAATATTATTTAAATTAAAAATACATTAATTCATCAAAATATATTTTTTAATTGAATATTAACTAAAAATATTATTTGTGCTTTAAACACTATTTTCAAATTAACAATAATAAAATGAATGTATATTATTTATTATATATGAAAACTAATTCACATAATCATAGTGCTAGGGTCTTGTTACATAACCCCTTATGACACCCACAAAAGACATAAGGGTAAGGTGTGTGATGGTGACCGACTATTGAGATGGCTCGTATAAAATTGCTTAGGTGGTAATCTCTATCATCTTCCACACATCCTATAGGTGGTTCCATTAAAGCTTAGCGTGTTGAATCTTGGACTGGGATTGGTCAAGTGAAAATCCAAGTGATGCTACCTCCTTTCCAAGCTTCAAAAAATGTGGAGCAATTCTGCTGGGTGAGGCAATCGCTTCCTTTTTCTGAGTAAATTGGATTTGTTAAAGTCTTATATTTATATTAATCATGTGGTCACTATTCAATGACTATATTATAAAATGTAACAATTCTAAATAGTATTTTGAAATTAAAAAATATACAACCAAGGAAATGCACATGTTATATAATCATTTTACATAATAATACATTTAACTAGATCAAGAAGAGTTTTAATTAATAAAAGTTTGGGTCGTTACACTCTTTATGGTAGGGACATAGTTTTCTATTGTTTTTCCCCAAAGAAGGTGTTCTATACTATCATAATATCTTTTTTGTACTGTTAGCGGAAAATAAGGATGTAGTGGGGGCTTGTAATAATTCCTATTAGGTTGTGCACACAAGAACTAGAAAGATTTTCTACAACATGCGGTGTAGGTTCTAGTGTCTAGGGATGAGATGGAGAATTACTGAGTTTTTCTCTCATTGTTGTATGTTCCAACAGTTTAAGGTCAGGCACCAGAAACTGTCAGGTTTTCTTAAACCACTTCAAGTCCCTACCTGGAAGTGGGATGACATCTCTATGGACAATGTGGTTAGGCTGCCACATTCCTAGATACAGAAGAATGTGATATGGGTTATGATCGACAATCTATCCAAGTTATCTCACTTCATACCCATTTGTGATATGGCCAATGTTGAGGAGTTGGGAAACCTCTACACAAAAGAGATTTTTTATGGAGTTCCATCTACCATAGTCTCATATAGGAATCCTTGGTTCATTTCTCACTTTTGGAGTGGCCTTCAGGAGGCACTGGGATCTCTATTCCATTTCATCGCAACCTATCATCCATACTTAGATGGCCACATAGAGAGAGCTATATATATTCATGAATATATTCCATGCACATCTTTTCTCGACTTCGTAAGGGCTTGGGATGATCAAAAAGGGACGGTTGAGTTTTCTCATGAAAATAGTTACGATTATGTGATAAAAATGTGTCCTTCTCAGGCATTTTATTGATGGGATTGTAAATATCCATTGTTTTGGTCATAGATTGGTGAAATTTACTTGGTTGGACCAAGTTTTGTGCAATAAACAAAAACAAAAACTTATTTCATCCATCAGAGAATGGTCACGGAATAGAGATGATATAATTCTTATACTGATATTCATCATAGTCCTTTGGATTTTTTAGTTGGTGAATAGTTGTTCTTGAATGTTTCACCCCGGTTGGATCATCGACAGCTTAGGAGGAAAGGGAAGATTTCTCCTCATCTTGTGGGACCTTTCAAGGTTGTTGAGTAGTTTTGAAAAGTTTCATACTATATAGCACTTCTACCACAGCTAACTTCGATACATAACATTTTTTATGTATCATAGTTGAGAAAGTATCTCTATAATTTATCTCATTTTTTGAGTAGGAGTGATCTTGTGATTGAGCCTGATTTATCTTTGACTGAGTGTACATTAAGGATAGTTGATGATGAGACGAAGGTGCTTCATGGGAGGATGATACCTTTGGTTCATGTCCTATGGAACAATGGTTCTAATAATCATGATACATGAGAATATGAGGCAATAATGAGAGACCAATGGCATCATATGTAACATCCCTAACCTGGGATCTACTAAACTAGTACCCCAAGATGGGTCTCCACATGACCTCAAGCGCACCACCTTGTACTTCAGAGGTTGTCGACTAGCGGTGAGGGTCTAATAGGATACATGGGGGGACTATACCCTATCTCCTATAGTAATCCACAATAGAAAATAGTTTAAATATTTGAAATAAAAAAAGAACAGTCAATAAGATTCATAAATACCCAATTCCCAAAACTGGGTACAACCATATACAATAGTAAATTTGTCATGACATGGTATAGTTTCAAGTGAAAAAACACCAAAAGAATGAAAATAGTAGAATCCCAAAATGGTTTGGACTCAAATTTAGGAACCTCACCTAATCATGTCCCATGTCCAACTAAACTCTCTAGCATAGGAACATTTCCCTTATCCTGACCTGCAAGTAATAAATATGATTGTGTACCCAATGGAGGCCCGAGCATGTCACGACCCATCCCCCAGGGGTCATGTCATGACCACCCTAAGAAAACCTCCTATAGGCCAGGGGTTGACGACTAGCACTAGAAAGGCATATCCCTAAAATGGGAATACATTACCTTTAAACATGTATAAACACCCATGAAGTGAAACTGATGTAGTAAATGTGTGTACTAAAAGTAAAGGAGACTGAATACAAGCCCAACTGAAATGTATAACTACAACTGAAAAATAGAAAAAAACTCTAGTAATTTTCCACTAAGGATCCTACCTGAAGGGTAGGTAGAGCTCATCTCCACTTCTCTCCACGTCATCCAATCTACTCTGTGTACTACCTTTTCCTGGATCCCTCAATTCTCATCCAAGTTGCTCATCATCTTCACAAGACACAACAAGGTTCAAGTGAAGCTCATGCAGGGGTGAGTATAACAATACCCAGTAGGGACCCTGAGACCCCAGAAGGTCTCTCAGAATTCCACAAAGTGAAAACCACAAAGCATGATCTCAATCACAAAGCATAAAGAAATAAACACATCTCAAACCAGTTATAAGTAAAGCACAAAAGTATAAATGATTAGTTGAGAAGCTATATAATCTTATTCTATCGAGAGGCACACCTGCTGATCATAAAGAGTCGGACTCGCATAGGATCGGCAGGTACTAACCCCTATAAGACCCACATAGGATGCGACCCACCCAATGTTTATAGGTATTAACCAAAACAAGAACCACATAGGATCGGTATGTGCTGACGCACACAGGATCATCGAGCGTTGACCCACACAGGATCTGGCCCACAAAGGATCGATATGCCGCTGATCTATGACGGGCCAATCTACGGATGGGCCTTGTAGGATCACATATTGCTGATCCACACAGGATTTCTAGGTGTTGATCCACACACAAACACTCAGTGCTGAGCCACACAGGATCTCTAGGTTCAGACCCACACAGGATCGCTCGGTGCTAACCTCCGTATGATATGTGTCTAACCTTAACCTCCCTTCTAGCCACTGGATTCTAGTTCTTAGTAAGCTATATTCTGGGAGAACTGCTCCTCAATCCATCAATCATATTTCAACCGGCACGAAGTCCCAGAAAAAGAAACCCGATGATCTATCACATCATAAGGGTTCCAACGCATTAGGTGGCGTGTCAATTGAATGTTCGACCTGTAAGTTATTGGAATTTTAGTGCCAAGGGCCCAGTTGGATTCAGGGTCAATCTAACCCAACAATACTCCAATTTTCTCCATAACTCTCATGGAGTCTCTTAAAAAGAACCATATCGCTTTGGGGATCCTAGCGCTATAGATTGTTCATATAACAGACGTCTTGTTCACAAGATACGGTCACTCAAGATTAACTGGGCCCGAGAGGGGTCAAGGTCTGGTCTGACCTCGCCACACCGACCCGGCCAGACATGCCCCGACCCAACCCACCCCAGGACCAACCCTACCTAGCCCAACTCGCCCGGGGCTAGCTTGGTTAGGCTGGGCCACAGCAGGCTCGGCTTGACAGATGGTGTGACCCATGCGGGGTCGCGTGGTCCATTGCTCTTGAATGGATCAATGGAGCTATTCAGCTCCTTTAATTGGGGGCACCGCCTCGTCACCTGCGAGACCCACAATAGGTAGTTCCATTTCTAGCTCCTCGGTGGTTTTGAATCCATGACCTCCTTCAGTACAGCGTGCGATGGCACGCCGCCTCCACCTATGTGGTCAGCCATCTATCCAACCACAGTGGCGCCCAGTGGTGCCACTCCTCCACTACGGTCAGCAGTTGTCGGCCACCACTCTCATCTTCTAGTGTTGGTTTCTATCATCTCTATGATGGTGCTGCAGCATCGCCTCTTCTGTGGGGCTCTGGTGATTATCTGGAGCTCTGTTTTCACTTCTTCTAACATCTATGGGCTCACTGGGATGCCGTCGTCATTGGAAATCTCCCGGATTCAAAATTTTGGTGAGTTGAAGAAGTTTCCCCTGATGAACGCAACAAGAACGAAGCGGTGGAGGGTCCGTGACTTGTGTTTTGGCCCGTTCCCTCAACGTTAACAAGATAACAAGTGGAAGGAAAATAATTTATCATAAATAACTATAATAAAATAAACCCCTACCTCGTGAATCGTTAGAGGTATCTCAGACGTTGGTAGAAGGAGAGTCCTCATCGGAGTGAGTTCATCGGTGTTCGTTGATCCTGGATCGTCACCGCCCCTGATTCTATCCTCCGTCGGTGGAAGTTGCCATAATATTTCACTATAGGTTCCACGCTTGATGAAGCTGTGTCAAAAATACACCCCAAGATCCATTCTAATAGGTAGGGAAACCACCTTTGTTGCATGTCATTAATGCGGTTCATTTATGGACAGCAAATAATGCTGCAACATTGAGGTTACAAAGTTGGTGGGTCAATCCATTAATTGTCATGATAACCCATCAGACCCACCACCACCACTCATCCACTAGAGAATAAAATAACTTGTTATGTTATTTTATTATTTTTTTTATAAAGTAAAAAATTTATCTTTTTCTCACGACCAGCTACTGTCGAAGTGAATCCTCCCTTAAACGAATCTGGGTGCTGCAGATTCAATAGTGCCAAATCCGAGCACCGGTTAAAAAGATAGAAAATGCCACCCGCATGTTTACTGAACATACCTTAAACAATGTTCAAAAATTCATTCCGGGCACACCGAGCCTTAGAATCACGCGTCTTCAATTTTCACAGACTCAAAATATTCCCATATAATTTAAATAAATTTCATTGAATTTCTCGGTCTTTAGAGAGAAGGGTGTGAGGATAACTCAGTAGGACATCACCAATAGTGTCTACCTAATATCTAGAAAAATAATATAGTTCATGCAAGTGATAAATAATGGAAATTAAAGATAAACAGTTCAATAGTCCATTCTTGACTATGTTCCATTAAATATTTTACCATTGTGTTTGGGTTCACTACTTAGGCACATCCTGATTTAATATAACCTTTTCATGTGTTAAATGTATTAATAATATTCATTGTTCTCAAGAATACAGGAATAAAATCATACCCCACCTCACTAGGGATCTCATTATAACAACCTCATAATCTTTACCTCGAAGCTTTAGTCCAGATGGAATGAAACTATTTGAGGAATCAAAATCGATCCCCTTCCCTAACCCATGAATCTAGGGGTGGAGCAAGATCTTCAATCCAACTCGACCTGTGGGCGTAGAACCTCAAGTCTATAACCCACACTACCAAGACATGTGCACGTTCTTATTTAACATTCACCACAATTAACCACATCACAAAAATCCTAGCCAATATCATTTACAACATCCCAAAAAGATCAATAAAATGGGAAATTAACATTATGCCTTAATCTGTTCATACTTTCATCATTTATAATACTTAATTCGTTAGTCCCATTTCCCATTTCACAATCCTAACTCGTTAATCTTATTCAAGTGTAAACATAATTCCTTATCATATTCCCACTATTCCCTTCTAGCCCATTTAAATTTCAACCAAACAATCCCTTTGCCTTTAACTAAATTATACCCACCTATCCAAAACCCCTAAAACCTATTATATAAACTAATTAACACAATCATTAAGGCTCTAAATCAACATGAATCGATTTTGTATGCTATGTTTCTGTTAGTCATTTGGGAGGTCCAATGCACCCCATGGGTAGCCCAAAAATAGGTCACATCATCCTCTATGTATCCCATGAGGATCATGAGGGTTTCATTAGGTTTTTTAGACACCCAATACATACCATCATGTTAAGGAACAAATAACTCTTCAAAATAGGGAAAGAATAAAAACCCTACATGAACAAATCTATAAACAAAACCAAGGGATATTACTTACAGAAAACCTGCATTGAATCTGTTGGTGAACTCACTCTCAACCATAGACTTTTATTCCAATTCAATCAAACTTAAATCCTCAACGTAAAACTCACTGAAGAAGAAGGGTTTGAGAGTTTTGAAAAAAATATAATAGAGAGATACCAACCCAAATCAAGAAAAAGAAGAAAGGAAGGGTTTTAGCCTTACCTGGATATTCAATCTATAACTGACGACACTCCAAATAGCCCTAAGATGAGGTAGATTAATCCTTTGAATCTCTTGGGAGCTTTGGTTTATTCCAAGGGTCCACTGGAGGAAGAAGAGGAAATATCAAGTTGGGTATAAAAATACCATAATGGAATTTTGGTATTTTTTTAGAAGTTTCTAGGCCGCACGGTTTTCCCGCATGGTTTTCCTGCACGGTTGTCCAAGACTTGTGCAAACCATGCAGATGATACTGTTAAAAAATATCCCCCTCGCATGGTTTTCCAGAATGGTTCTCCAAACCATGCACAAACTGGGTGGAGGCTTCTATCCAAAAATTCTTATTCCTCATAGTTTACCTGGGTAGTCTGCACGGTTAGGACTAACCGTGCATAGACCATGTGGCTTTACCAGAAAACTAATTTCCCCCTTTTTCATGTCCCAAACCCCAAGAACACCCCTGAACCTTCTTAATTGCTTTGGAAACACTTATTCAGCCAAAAAAGAGGATGTAAATAGAAACATAAGAAAAAACTAACCTAACGGAAATCTAGGATCTTACAACCTCCACACATTATAATAGCTCATCCATGAGCCTATATTCTATCAGTGAGTTCCCAAAGGAAATAGATCAGGCCAGTAGGTCCACATATATGATTATCTCTCCCAAGTTTATTCCATTATGTTTCCATGTTTCCATAGAACACGAACTAAGGGTACAACCATTCCCTGCAAAACGTTCTCACTATGATCCCCAAAACGAGTTGGGTGCTCCTCAAAAGACGCATCAGCCTCAAGCTCGATATCCTCAGAATTTAAAAAATGAGATGGATTAGGATGATACTGTCAGAGTTTTGAGTCATAGAAAACATCATGCATCCCACTATACCATTGTGGATGAACCAATCGGTAAGCCAACAGCCTGATCCTTTGCACAATCTCAAATGGACCCACATATTCTTGGCGCCATCTTTCCCTACTTCCAAATTTAATGGTCACCCAACCTTGATGATACCTGAATAAACACACTATCTCTAACCAAGAACTCTAGAGGTCTATGACACTGATATTCATATGACTTCTTCCTACTCTGAGCTATTTCCATACTCTTTTGAATCAAATGAGCCTCTCTTAAATCTCCTACACAATACTTGGTCCAAACAACTCAGACTCTCCAGCCTCTAACCAACACAACGAATATCTACATAGTATCCCATAAAACGCCTCAAAAGGTACCATCTAAACTATATCCTGAAAGCTATTGTTGTAATAAAAATGAATAAATGACAAGTTATATTCCAAAAAACCACAAAAATCCAAAACACATTATCTCAACTTGTTTTCTAATACCTGAATTGTATGTATTGACTTCCCGTCAGTCTGTGGGTGGTATGCCAGACTCAAAAACACTTAAGTAACAATTTACTTCTATAGTCCCTTCTAGAAGTGTGAGGTGAAACATGGATTAGGATCTAAAAACTATGGTTCTCAACATTCCCTTCTACCATTCTATTTCACGATCATACAATTCTCCCAACTGGTCGACTATATATGTCTCCTGAATCGGCATGAAATGGTCCAATTTAGTCATCTGTTCTACCACCACCCAAATTTCTTCATTCTTCTAAGGCTTCCTCAGATGTCCCACTTATAATTCCATCACGATGCCATTCCACTTCCATGTTGGAATAGTAAATGACTGAAACAACCCACCTAGGTGATAATGTTTAGATTTCACCTGCTGATAAGAATGGAATCTTTCCACAAAACTTGAAACATATTTCTTCATTCCTAGTCACCAAAACTGGCTATGAAGATCATGGTACATCTTAGTCAATCCTTGATTCACTTCTCACTTTGATGCGTGGAACTCCCACATTAACTCCTCTCGACCACCTGTCAGCACCACAACACAAAAATGAACATAAGGAACTCCATCAACAAAGAACGTCCAACCAGAAGGTGAATCCCCACCTTTAACTATTTCCTTCATAGAAAAACACTCCAGATCCCCCAAATGACTCTCTCTAGCACAACTCAGATGTTCATATTCAATTGTTATATATGCAAGGTTAATCTACCCATTCCCAACCTATAACTCTAAATCAATATCTTCAAACAATTACATAATCATGCACTCAGAGATAGACTCCTGAACTACCGGATTCTGAGTCTTCAGGCTCATAACATTAGTGACACTATTCGCATTCCCTGGTGTGTACACCAATTAAAAATTTAATGATTTCAGGTACTCGACCCACCATTGTTGTCAAAGATTTTAATCTCACTGAGAGAAGATGTATTTGAGACTTTTATTGTCAGTGAACACCATGAAAGGTTCCCCCATCAAGTAATGCCTACATCACTTTAAATCATGAACCACAACAGCTAGATTAAGGTTATGAGTAGGATTATTCCTTTCATGTGGCCTCAACTATCTCAACCCATAATCTAAAACTCGATCATCCCACATCAACAATGCCCTATGTCCAACACCAGACGCATCACAGAACATGGTGTACCTCTTACCTAGTTCGAGTAAGATCAAAATTGGTGTTGTATTCAACAACTTCTTAATCTCTTGAAAATAATTCTCACTAGACTATAACCAATAAAAATTTACCCCCTTCTTGGTTAGGCCTGTGAGTGGTGCTACCAAATGAGAGAAATATATAATAAACCTTCAGTAATAACCAACCAAACCCAGAAAACTCCGAATATTAGAGAAGTTCTAGGGATTCTCCAAAGTCACCACAACTTGCAATTATTTTGAATCCACTAACAAACCTGACGTAGAAATTATGTTTCCAAAAAGGTCACATCATTAATCCAAATCTAAGATTTTGATAGTTTGGAATAAAGCCTATGCTCTCTTAGTGTACTCAAGATGATGTTAAGATGTTTGGCATGATTGTCATGCGTTCTGGAGTATACAAAGATGTAATCAATGAATACAACTAAAAACTAACCAAGATATGGGTAAAATATCCAGTTCATCAATTCCATGAACATCACGGGTGCACTGGTCAATCCAAACGGTGTCATCATAAATTTCTTCAATTCGTACCTACTTCAAAAAGTTGTCTAGGGTATGTCAGAAGGTCTCACCCTCAACTGATGGTATCCTGATCTCAAATAGATATTCAAAAACACTGAGTTACCTCTGAGATGGTCAAACTTGTCATCAGTTTTCGGAAGAGGGTATTAGTTATTAACCATCATCTATTTTATCTTCTTCTAATCGACACATAAAATAAGTGATCCATCATCCTTCTTATCAAACAATAGTAGAGATCCCCAATGTGGTGTACTAGGACTTATAAACCCCTTACAGTCCAGTGCCTCTAACTAAATCTTTACTTCTTGGATCTACTCTAGCACCATTTGATAGGGTTGAATGGAAACTGGATCCGCTCCTGGAAACAATTCGATCATGAACTCAACAAATCTCTCAGGTGGTAACCCCATGAATTCCTTAGGAAAAACACCTTGGAACTTGTTTACAATAAAATGGAATTATGGATATCCTTTCTCCCCAGCATCTAATATAAGGCATGCAACTTGGGCTATGAGTTCCCCCCACTACTAGCATAGTGGCCCTGCATGGCACGATCGAGTATCCCACTCACCCAAAAGGATATAAGTTATCCCATTGAGAGATGTAAAAATTACCTGATGTCGGTAACAGCCGATATGGGATTGATATAACAACAACCATTCCATCCCCAAGATTAGTTCAAGACCTAAAAACTTTAGGAAAAACATATCCCAACAAAAACAATACCCCCAACCTCCAAACCACAACCCTTACACTACCCGATGTTCTGAAATCATACCCCTAGCAGAGTATCAAGTGTCATTATGCCACATGAAGTCTCTACAGTTAAGACCAACACAATTACCAACTGAGAAGAATGAAAGGAATTCCTAGCACATGTGTCAAATAAATAACTAAAAAGAATGGAAGCAAAAAGAATCGTACCTAGAATAGTAGATGGTTCTGCCTCACCACCTTTAGGTTTAGCTTGAACTTCATGGAGATGACCTGCCCCCTTGCCCTAGGCTCCAGGCTATGTACCCTGCACTACACTACTCTGTTGGGTAAGGATGATCTCTCCCTAGAGTTCCACGTCCACTACCTCTACCAGTACGACATGTGGAGCTCCAAATACCTTCTTGATTCGGGGTAACCACCACCATGCCTACACTCAGAATTATATTCTTACCTCTATCATTCCCTAATTGTCCAAGGTTCCTGAAGACCCTCTGCATGTGGTCTAACTTGCCGCATGCTAGACACTCAACTGGTGGGTGAGGAAACTGGTCACACTTATTCCCCAACCTTCCACACTAATAATAGAGGACCCGGTCACCACCCTAAGAAGCTGACCCCCTATTCTGAATACTCTATGCGATCCCACCTTACTGAACAACACTTCCTACAATCAGAAGATGCACCACTTGCTCTCCCAGCTAGCTCGACAAGATCACTACATGAAGCTTCCTTCAGGTTCCAATCTGAGATAAGAGCTTCATCCACCACTTCAGAAACCCTTTCATATGAAATATATTCACCAAAGACTTGATCTCATGTATCATCCCATATTGTATGTGTTTCTCCACAGTTGCCTCATCTCATGTCAAAATCAGATTGAAGCATCTCAAATCTGTGAAATAAATAGCATAGTCCATTACCAAAATTATACCTAGAGTCAACCTCATAAAATCTGTTGACTTCTCCTGCAACAAGGTTTTGGCAAAGAAGTTCTCAAGAAACTTCTATTGAAAATATTTCCACATCATTCCTTCAACCTCCTCCACTTGAACCATAATTTCCCACCAATGATTTTCTTGACCCCTCAGCATATAGGCTTCTAACTGGACTCTCTTCTTAAGAGGAGTCTCTAGATGGTCAAGCATAGTTTGGATGGACTATATCTAGAACTCTATTGCTTTTGGACCACCCTCTCTGATAAAGGTT
Source organism: Viscum album (assembly GCA_963277665.1). Taxonomy (NCBI): domain Eukaryota; kingdom Viridiplantae; phylum Streptophyta; class Magnoliopsida; order Santalales; family Viscaceae; genus Viscum; species Viscum album. Next base: position 27,909,520 of record OY728135.1, on the reverse strand, counting down.
GGAGGGTGTTGCACCTGAAACTGTCTTTTAAGATCAAACATACTTGGTGAAACTGTCCCTTGGCCTTATTCCATAATTTTTATAAAATGAGAGAAGTTCTCACAGAACTTATCTTCCCTATATTACTATATCACCACGTTCTCTTACTCCACAACTGGAGGAGCATTCTTGGATACTTCCTCATGTCACCCAACTGACACACATCTTCAAGGTGGAATTTCTCCATAATGCCAAAGATGATCTTTAGAATGCAACCATAATTCTTTTATGTGAAAGAAAGAGATATAGTTAGGTTCATCACTTGCCACAACCAAACAAATTCACATACACTACCCAAAAGATATCACTCACAAATGGATCAATACCCTTGTCTATCTCTCCAATGGCCATTGAAAACACGGTATCAAATTCACATTATTGCAAGCCGTATCTTTTACCCGATTCAAAATAGTTTCCCTATTCCAATTTACTCTCACCACATGTTAATCCACTTTTTATTATTTTATAAGAATCTTTTTCTAATTACTACTTACCCTTTTGATTTTCTTTATTTCTCATTAATACCATCCCATTAGGAAAACTTTAATTACATTTAAGAAAACATATGCTTCCCAACCTTTATATCCAACACACCCATCCCGTGTGTGTGTCTATCATGATGCATGTCACTTTCCTACATGGGTTCCTATAATGATGCATGAATGCACAACTTCGTTCCTTTCCATCCATGATAGAAATACCACAAAACAATGAAATGACAAAAAATGTGCATCACCCAATGGTGAAATATCATCAAATATAAAAACACACAACAACAACAAACAATCCCCTCGTAGGGTGAGTTGGGTATTTCCCCATACCTGGGTTAGCTACTCCCAAGCACAAGCTCATTACCAAGGCCTAACACTTTTCTATCCTCCTATCTACCATCCACAAATAGTAGTAAAGATAAAATAACATCCCTTTGATACCACTTTGTATCGTCCTCAACCCGTGAGCCACTAAACTGGTGCATCGATCCGTGTCACCACAGGACCTCAAGCGCGCCTCCCCATACACCAGAGGTTTCTGACTAGCGGAGAGGGTCTAATAGGATATTCATGGAGACTATACCCTCTCTACCAAAGTAAGCCACAACTGATAAAAGTATAAATAGTGTAAAAAATAGAATAATCAATAACATGCATAGATAACCAATTCCCACAACTAGGTACGACCATATACAGCAGTACATATGTCATGTCGTGCTACAGTGTCATGTGAAAAAAACCCAAAAGAATGAAAATAGAAGAATCCCCAAATAGTATAGCTCCATGTCCAGAACCTCACCCAAACATGTCCCATGTCCCTCTTAACTCCCTAGAATAGGGCCCTTACCCTTGTCCTGACCTGCAAGCATGAAATCTTCTTGAGTACCCAATGGCGGCCTGAGAAGGGTGTGAGTATAAATTAGTAGGCCACCACTATCACTATCTACAAAATATCTAGAAAAATAAGATATTGCATGCATGTTCTAAATAATGGAATGTAAAGATAAACAGTTCAATAGTCCATTCTAGATGACGTTCCATAAACTATATTACTATTGATTTTGGGTTCACTACTTAGGCACTTCGGGATTTAATCTACCCTTTTCACAAGTTCAATGGAAGAAGCATAATAATTGTTCTCAAGAATATGGGAATAAAATAAATCCCTATCTCACTAGGAATCACATTATAACAACCTCATAATCTTCACCTCAAAGACTCAATCTGGGTAGAATGAAACCATTAGGGGAATAGAAAATTGTCCCCTTCCCTAGCCCAGATATTTATGGGTAGAGTTAGATCCTCAGTCCAACTTGACCCATGGGTGTAGAACCTCGAATTCTATACCCCAAACTACCAAGCCATGTGCACATGCTTATTTATCATTATCAATAATTAACAACATCACAACAAGACTAGAAAATATCATTTACAACATCACAAAAATATTAATAAAAGGGAAAATTAACATTATTCCTCAATCCATTAACGCATTAATAATTTATAATACTTAACCCATTCGTCCCATTTCCCATTTTCCAAGCCTAACTCGCTAAGCATATTCATGTGTAAACATAATTCCTTATCATATTGCCATTATTCCCTTTTAACCCATATAAATTCCAACCAAACAATCCTTTAGCCATTAAAAAAACTAGACCCAACTATCCACAAACCATCTAACCTATTACATAAACCAATGAACATATTCATTAAGGCTCCATATCAACGTGAATCTATTTCACACCCTATGTTTCTGTTTTCTGTTTGGGAGGTTCGCCGCACCCCATGGGTGGCCCAAAAATATGTCCCATTGTCCTCTATCCTCCCCATAGGGATCATGAGGGTTTTATTAGGTTGTTTAGACCCTTAATACATCACATCATTTCAAGTCACCAATAACTCATCAAAAGAGGGAAAGAATAAAAAACCTACAACAATAAATATACAAAAACACTATGGGATATAACTTTTAGACCACCTATCTTAAATCTATTGGTGAACACACTCTCAACTCAAGCCTTATATCCTGATTCAATCAACCCTTGAAGCCTTATCCTAAACCTCACTAAAAAGAAGGTTTTGATAGCTTCATAAAATAATAAGAGAGACGTACCATCCCAAATCAAGAAAAATTATCATAGAGGGGTTTAGCCTTACCCGGATATTCAATATGCAATAAAAAATGCTCAAAATGGACTTAAGAAGGGGGAGATAGATCCTTGGAAGCTCTTGGGAGCTTTGGTTTTTTACTAGGGTATAAAAGAAGAATAAATGAGGAAATCCTGAGTTGGGTATAAAAATATCGTAATGGAATTTTTTGTAATTTTTAAATGTTTTTGGGGTGCACAGTATTCCTGCTCGGTTTTCCAAACCATGTGAAAAATGTGCAGATGATACTCTCAAAAAATATCCCCTCACATGACTTTCCAAACTGTGTGCAAACCATTCAGATGCTATTGTCCAAAAATAGACCCCTTGCATGGTTACCTACATGGTTTTCCAAATCATACACAAACTTTGTGGAGGCTACTGTCCGAAAATTTTTCTTCTGTACGGTTCACTTGGGAACTCCACTTGATTAGGAATTATCATGCAAAAACCATGCGACATACTGAGGAAACTCATGTTCCCCCTTTTATGTGTCTGAAACCCCCAGAACACCCTCGAGCCTTCTTAAGGACTTGGGAAACACTAATTTGGTAAAATTAGAGGACTTAAAAAGAAATGTATGAAAAAAGTAACTTAACATAAATCTGGGATCTTACATCATATTTTTTTGTTATGGAATCTTCTTCATAGGCTTTATGGGGACATAAAATATTTATGGTGGGGAGGTTGTATCATCTTGTTACTAATCTATAAGGCATGTCTTTAACCTTGTAATGGTTTTTCTTTTTATTTTACTGGGTAGGGTAATGATTTTTTTAGTAGGATACCAATTATGGTTAATTGAGAGATATTTTGGACTCTCAGATTTAACCAACTCTTTCTATAGGCTCCAGGAGGGATACACATCATTTACCAAGGTTTCATATCATGTTATGGTTGTTGGGTGGAAGTCATGAATAGATTCACGCTGTGAAGGGTACATGATGTGATGTGTCTTTACATGTCATGAGTGAATTAAATATCACTTTTTAACTCAGATAATTGGTTTTATATTCAATTGACATGTTTTTTGGTGGTTACAAAAATTAACTATTTCAATATGCGTATTGGGATTACACATGAACCAATACCCTGACTGCGGTTTTTAAATAGGCAGTATGGTTGTTCCATCCCCTTTATCTCCTCTCAAATTTCATCTCCCTCTACCCAAAGCTTTCCATATGTGATATTTGAGCATTCCAACCCTTCCATGTCCACTTTTTTGGTGTTCGATCATTGTTACACTTGTGGTGTGATTCATAGGTAATCTATTACCCAATTCATCATCCTTCTCTCTTCCTACTCCATTAGGATTTCAATATATCATCCTGAAATTTATTGATCTATGCTCCATGATAATATATATAATCTCTAGTTCATGTTTTAGGTCTTTTACAACTTTGTTCTTGTTGATGTCTGTTTTTGTGAGTGTGTGTTTTTGGAAAAGGTAGGTGGTTCCTTCCCAATTAAAAAATTTATTCACCTTACATTTCTTAATTTATTTCAATTATTCATTTAAATTCAATTGATCAAAATTTACTTCATATGGTTTTGGTGAAAACTAAATTTTGGTGAATTGAGGTTTTTGAAATGTATTTTGAATGAATTTAGAACCCCCCCCCCTCAATGCCTTTGAATTGGGGTATGTTTGAAAAATGAATGGAATGGTTTGACTTTGGGTTTGATAGAAATTGTTTCAATTAAATTATTGAATATAATTGTGGAAATTAATTTGTGAAAATTTATTGAATTGGTTTTGAATTGATTTTTTAACTTTTGGAAATTTCTTAAGAAGTTTTGATTCAAACCCAGTGGTTTTATCTTGTTTAAGAAGCATGTTTTTAATTAAAACATGTTTTGGTTTTAAATATAAATTTTTCATTTTAAATGGGCAATGAGATTTAATTTTATTTTAAGATGTCGTAAACAAATTGCATATCATTGATAGTGTAAGAACACATGAAAGCCTTAGGTAGTTGGTGAGTTATTTGGACACACTCTATGCTATTACGATGTTCTAAAATTTACATGTAACAGGTCACATCCCCAATGGGATGGTGACGAGTCCCCTTTGGATAGTGTTAGAGGGATGTGTGTATAAACATTTTTCCATGGTCTCTTACTTAGTGTGGAGTCCTACAACCTAAAAATATCATAATTATTTGGTAGATGATCATGTTTCTCGCTTATTTGTTGATATTTGATATATAAATGTATACCAATGTTGTAAACATTATTTACAATCCTTCTAAATATAAATAAACTGTTTTATGTAACTGTTTTATATAATCTATTGTTTTAGAAATGTTACATCACTTATAATAATTTTCTTGAAGTATTTTCCATCATTTGAACTATATAACATGATTTTTTTAAATATTCATTAAAATTCCAAACCTATTTATTTTAAAAAAATTAATGCATACTTTTGTTTAATATATTATTTGAATCTATTTTTCAATCAGTGGTGAGATCCTATTAGGATTGATAGATCACACCATACTTGTGACTTTATGATTTTGTAGATTATCTTAAGCCAGATTCGAGCAAGGGGAAAGTATCTCTTAAAGGACGATCCTGTTGTTGAACCTTGGACCTGGTGAGTTGTGTCCTTAGGGACTTGAGTTTTTTTTTTCTTATTTTGGTACTTGGGTTATAGTACTTTGGTCTTGTTGATTCCTTGTTGAATTTTGTTACTTTACTCCCAGCGGAGTTCCTTTTGTGATGTATATTGTCTTGTTTCTTTTCCTTCAACATTGTGAGTGGAAAAATCATTCCCACTTTTGGTTTTTAGGATGATAGGTGCTATTCTCCGACCCATGGGGACCGAGAAACCCTTCGAGTTATGTCACAGAAAACTTGGTAATCAGGTTATAAGGGTACCTAGGCTGGTTCTTGATAGAACCGACCATAAGTAATCCTCCTCTAATTAATTTGACCACAAACCTGATCATATTTCTTGGAATAACCAAGCCCATCCATACTATAATAGTAGTGAAATAACTTATAGCCCCATGTTTTTTAATGATTCCTGTGTAGTCATGGAGAATCTCCCCAAAATAGAATGGATGTAGTCCTTGATTACATGGATTGAGTACATGAACATAGAATCTTAAACGCAAATCCATTTTAATCTATCAATGAAGAAGATGAAAATCAGAGATATCTAGTTGGCCACGTAGGGCCAAAACAATCTAATAAAAAATAAATAACACAATATTTAAAGGGATAGTAGAAGTTTTGTGAGTGTTGAAACTTAAAGAAGATGACTTGTATGATTTGAATTTAAAATTCAATATGATTTTAATAATAGTAGATGAATAGGCTTATTGAACCTAAGATGAGTGAAGTAGGTTCTGTTTGATATAGGCCTATCTAAGTTTAAAAAATTCTACCAAATTTTCCTTCCCAATATATGTCCAACACCAAACGAATAACTCTCAAACATCCAACTAACTATTTGTAGTTATGAAGAATAATTCACATAATATGTTCAATGAATTATCCCATCGATTTTTTCTAATTAGGATCCCCTAAAAGACCAACAAACCAATCCATAAGTCCACTTCATATCTAGTGTTCACCAAACAATCCATATCTTCTTATTGAGGAAACATCTATAGGTAGCATTTCACTTTAAAATTTAGCAAACACAAAATAACTAGCTCACCATAATTCCTACTTGAATGAAACCCTTCATTGAACCTATGCCCAAACGAGAGTAAACTTCACACAAATTGATTTTATAAACCAATTGTGGCACAAAATATTGATGAAGAATATGTCATAAATCCATCATTGGAACTGCCGCACAACATGCCCGAGCCCATTTAAGGATATGGTCTCCTGTGATTCTTGTACTAATGAATGAATATAATGATTGAGGTTATGTTACACCCTGATATTTTATAATTAGAATATTATCTTTGATAGTGTATACGACAAACAAATCAAGCTTAAAAAACTCAAAAAATATATTATTTGAATCCGAACATTATAACATTGACGTTAAATTTGTGTGTAAAAATTAGAATAACTGAATTATGAAAATTATATTATTAACACATGTTTAAAACAAATCCATTAGTTATAAATTTATTAAAAATAAAAATAAAAAAAAGAATCATTTGAATGTACTAGAAATGTTTTCCTCAAAAACTATTTTTATGTGTTCCATGTGATGATATCTTAATGAATTTGATTAATATTTTTATTTCTATTAATTTTTTTTATTCTCTATTTAATTAATTTTTTTCAACCATATAATATTTTTTGTAGACATGAGATGAGAAAAATCCAATTTTATGCTTAAAAAGTATGTTCTCTAAAAAGAGGCATGTCATTGTTTTCAATATTATCTTAAAATTAATCATTATACACATTATGAAATTAATTTGAAAATATGAAATTAATTTTTTATATTTTCAAGAAAATTATTTTAGAGTGATTTTTCTAATTTTTTGAAAATATTATATTCCTGAAGAATAGTTAAAAAAGACTGAATTTTATTGAAAATGTCTTTTTATTTTAATTTTTTACAAGGTTTGTTTTTTTATTTTTCTAAAAGTAATATTAGTTAAATTATATTACAATAAAACATATTCATTGTTTTGTAGTGGTTTACTAAACTTCCATAAAAATGAACTTATTTTGCATTAACTTTTTATAAAACATTACAAAATTTATTTTTTTATTAAAAAAACACATTTTTCCTTCCCTAACTCTTCTCCCTCCCCAATCTCTCCTTAACCCCAAACTCTGAACCCTAGCACATCGGAACTCCTGATCCCTCTATCGTGCCACACCTTCTCCCTCGATCTCTCCTTCTCCCTCAACCCCAAACCCTAGCACCACCCCCAAACCCATGCTCTCGATCCCTCCTGTGCCCTCCCCCCCAACCTGAACCCTTGAACCAACCCCCTCACCAGTGCTCCTGATCCCTCTACTGCACCCTAATATTCTCCCCTAATCTCCCCTTATCTTCAAACCCTGAACCCCAGCACCACCATGCTTCCCCCTTATCTATTCTTGAGAATCTCTTACGCCCTCTAATATCATGCCCCTTGATCCTTTATCGACACTATGGTTAGAGCCTCATGCCCCCTGAACCCTTTTCAGTGTTGCGATCATGACCCCCTCCCTTAACATTACCCGAGTTTTCATCCTCACCCAAGTGCTCTCCCCTCCATTTCCTTCTCTTGAGTCCATGCCAGTGGTGAGGTTATATAAGTTGGATTTCTCTATTTAGCGATAATCTAACACTATTTCATTAGATTTGTAGACTTATATAGTTAATTGTTGACTACATCATCATTGATTGTTGTATTATTATTTTGTTTTGTATTTTTTGATTTTCTATGAATCATCATATTTATTCACTGTATTATTTTTTGTTTTCTAGTTCTAGTTGGTTAATATATGAGGTTAAATCATCTTAAAATGATATTATAAACCCTTGAAATTTATTCTCAGCTTTTAGTTTCTTGGGGATGCACCTATGGTTAGTTTCATTTAGGTACATCCCAAAAAAATTTCCAGGTTTGGGATGATTTTCATGAATATGAGATGTTTCAGGATTGGAAATTCATAGTATTAAAAAGTGTTGATAACCTCTTTATTCTAAACCTTAATTTACTAGGATATTCCTGGTATGAAATGTTTTTATAATAATATTTAATGATATATCCATTTCATAGTCATGATTTAATTGATGAGAATCAGGTATCATAAATTAATAAGGAGAATTCCAACTAAGATTTTAGCATTCATGTGGTGTTATATTTTATATGCATTAGTAAAAGATGACAATATTTTTTTGGGAAATTTATGGGATTAATTATGGATAAAAACAATAGTTTATAGTGAATAGTTTCATGAACATGGTAAATAATATTTATGATGTGAACTGAATCATTCTATAATTTTGTTTTTTTTATCCCTTAAAAATTGATTTATATATTACTAGAACATGAATATGGTGTGTAACTTGATGATAAATAAGTACTATCCGTAATTGGAAACAACTAACTGGCTGTTAATCAAAATCCTATCTATTTTAAGAAAATATTATGAATTTTAGATTGGTACTCGAAATCATAATTATAAGTTTAAAACCTTACCTTTTAAAGTTATTTGTCACATATATATTGTATAGGACCCGTTAAAATGGTAGAATATTTTTTTCATCATCTCATTGATAGTTTTCAGGACATGTCATGCGTTCCCTTAAATTTCATGATTTATAATTATAGTTCCAAATTAATATTATTAGAGAAAAATAATTCTATAAGGTGAACTATATTTATTTTGGTTAATTTTAAAATATAATAAATAATTGTTATTTTTATTCTTTTTTATCTACATAGTTAGAAAATTATGTCTACTTTAATGAGTATAGCAGTAAATAAAATAGAATGATGTTTAGAATGGAAAATGAATTTAATTTTATGCTATTTGATATTCTCCAAATTTTTAGATTATTTTCCATGAGATAATTTTGAAATATATAATATTTTTTTGGGTTTTTAATCCATGATTTAATTAATAATGAAGGTTTAAAACACAAATATTTTTCTGAATATGTTTAAGCCATGAGAATCTTGACATGGAATATGACTATAGATGATAAGTCATAAGAATTTATATTCTCTCAAGTTTAAAATAATTGAAATTTTTTTAGATATAATTATAAAATAATGAAATTATTTTTTGTATTAAACTAGTTTTTTAACACATGTTTTTTATGAATTTAATAACATTACATGTACATGAAATGATCAGTGAAAATTGTTCAATTGTTTTTTATTACTGGAAACATGTTTTTTTAATAATGTCTATGTGATAAAATTTGATGATCCATTTTTTTATAATGAGGCATTTAAATTAAATAATATCCTATTTTTTTATAAAAAAATTATCTTGATTTAAGATAATTTTTACAAAATAAATTATCATATATTTTCTACAATATATTTATGGTATTTATACATGATGGAATATTTAAAGAGTTATTTTTTAATGGCTCATGGGAGAAATAATTTTTAAATTAAACCTCTAATTGATTTTAAATATAAAATTTTATAGTTTTTAGTATATTTTTTTATAATGGTGGAATTGTTTCATACCAGTTATAATGGGATGTTATAAAAAACTATTCTCCCCAAAGTTTTCCTAGTGTGGCCTCTGATTGATTTGAAGTATTCATTGTAGTATGTTATTTTGTATTATGAGTTTTTGGTTCGGAATATTTTTATCATGATGTGATTTGATCCATAACTTCCATTTCTATGGTAAGTTTTACTAAAAACCAAACACAATATAAAATGTTAATTATGATTATTTTTTTATGATCGACAATTACCATATTTCTCAATTCTTTGAAACTACTCACTAGCCAACACACCTTTATATTCACATTGATTATCTATTCATTCAATGAATTTACATTTTAATTAGTGCATGAATCTATTTAATTCCAACTATTGTCACTTTACCAGATTTTACCATTATATATTTTCCTACTTAGTAATACTTATGTGTTTTAATTTTTTTTAAATAATGTGTAGGAGTATTGTGATATATATGGAAAAAAGATGGATCACATTATCGAGGAACACACTGAGTATGCTAACAGTTTGGATCAGTTTTTAGATTTTTCAATTTCTCATCGATATGTCAATGGGAGAGTACTATTTCCAAGTCCTAAAAGTAAATTTATAATATGGTTAAAGGGAGATAAATTAAATGAAAACTTGATATTGATGCAATTCCTTTCTCAATATTTGTGTTTAATTTTGCATCGAGAATTGAATGTTATAGAAATTTTATCACTAATGTCAATTGATATAATGAGCTCCCAGCTTCATCGACAATGGATAATGAAATTTAAAACCATATAAATGACGCCTTCAGATTTTAAAGTCACCAATATAAACATCAAAACATATTAGGACAACTATTTGAAGGTGATATGAATAGGAACTTTAAAAGTGATGTTTTATAGAATATAGGAAAACCATATCAAGATTATACCATATCATTGGTTCCCCATCTTGATTTTATGGAGACTAATGTAAGATAAAACTTCACCGAGTAGACCAATGTGTTTCATGGTTTAGTTGACGATAGAAATCAATAGTTTTATAGTGGATGTATGAAATATTCAAAACTTTTTTCTTTTGAATTTGTACCATATCAAATGCCAATTTGGAATTACAAATAAGGAAATGTCCAAGATATTGGAATTTTTATGTGATGCATTTCTTGAAGCAAATATCCTTTTGTCTTTTTATGATATGAAAAAGTTTATTAACAAGTTTTCTCTGAATTATAAAAAAATACAACTGTATCCCAATGATTTTATGATTTATTTGGGAGAGGATTCAAGTATATAGGATTAAAAAAAATATTCTTCTTCTAGATGGAAATCAATGAGTGATGTTGTAATTCTGAATTGACATACTATTATGAAGAAGAATAAAATAGACACTCCTAAAATGGTTTTTAATTACTTTCATTCAATGCCTCGATTGAAAATATTATTCATGTAATCAAAAATAACCGGGCACATGAAGTGGAATTCTATAGATAATAAAAATGATGGGTTAATGAGACATCCAATAGATTAAAAATATTTGAATTCATTTGATTCATTACATCTAGATTTATCATATGGACCTAGAAATGTGCGATTGGGATTGGTTGCCGATGGATTCAACCCATTTGGGACTTTGGGCACTAGTTTTAACAATTGGTCAGTTCGTTTGATATCATGCAATTTTCCTCCATGGATATGTATGCAACAAAAATATTTTATCATTTCGATGATTATTCCTTGAAAACAATTCTTGAATATGATATTTATGTATACTTATATCCTATAATTGAAGAATTATATAAGTTATGGAGAAACAGTGTCGATACATATGATGCATCATCTAGAAAAAGGTCAAAAATTAATGCTACTCTAATGTGGAACATTATTGACTTCTTTGGACATGGTAATTAAGCTGGTTAGAACACATACATGTGCTTGGATTGTCCTATTTGTAACTTTTATTTTGAGTCTGAATGACTACGTTATAGTAAAAAATGTTTCTTCTTGTTCCCTCGAATATTTCTAAATGCATATCATATATTTCATTTGAACAAGTCAAAATTCAATGGTTTTATTGATTGCAGACCAACTCTAAAGTTGTTGAAAGGTTATGAAATATTGGAGTAACATTGAAATGTTTAAATGGAATTTGGGAAGTTTAATCATATTATTGATAGTGGGAAATGAGTTCTAAGTGCATCGTCAAGTGAAATTTGAACACAAAAATGTAAGAAAACAATATTCTTCCAACCTCTCTATTGGGAATGTAATTTTTTGTGGAATAATCTTGACATTATTCATATTTAGAATAATGTTTATAAAAATTTAATATTCACATTAATTAATGATCGTGGAAAATTGATGGACCATATCAATGCTCAGAGCGACATACAAACAATTAACATAAATCCTGATCTCTGTCCAGATGAGAATGGAATGTATTTTCCCTCAATTTTTCAATGAAAAATAGGGATAAAAATACATTCCTTATAATTTTAAAATATGTGAATGTATATGAGGGGTATTCAAGTAACATGTTAAGGTGTCCTGACATAATGCATTGTAGGTTACCTATATTGAAATGTCATGATTTGAATATTTTTTTACAGTTGTTACCATTATTTGAATTTCATACCTTATTACTTGAAAAGGTTACTACTGTTGTACTCCAATTATTCACATTATTCTGAAAAATATTTGAGAAAACTCTACAACCATTCTATCTTTAAAACCATCATGAGATATTTTTATTAAAACATTTTTCAATGGAGATGATCTTTCCTTTACTTCTTTTCTCTATCAGGATGCATTTAACTATGCATTTTGTGGAGGAAGCTAATTTAAGAGGCCATGAATAGTATCAATGTATTTATCCAATTGAGATATAATTTATTGATATGTTTTTCATTTAAGTAAAACAATCTTTTTAATTTTATAAATACACAATAATTGTTTTTATTTTTTTCACAAATATCTTGGGCATTTGAAATCATATATCAAAAATAATGCTTAACCCGAAGGCTCTATTTCTGAAGGATATTTTTCAAAGGTATGTCTTAACTTATTTTATAGATACCTGGATGATATTGATAGAATATTCAATCGAGTTTGACATGTTAATGATACATCGAATAAATCTCTACAATATAGGAAATAAAAAATCATTCTAGCTACTAGTCGATCAGTTGGGAGGAGATCAAATGTTACACTAATAGAAATGGAATTTTTATAGGCACATAGATATGTGATGATGAATAGTGAAATTACAGATCCACTTATTGAGGAGTTCATGATTCAATGAAAGAGATGAATGAGAGGCCAAAAAAGAAATGATAATGATATAACAATGGATATTAATAAATATCTGGTAGAATAGTTTACATGACATGTATATTCATAAATATTGAAATCAATATAGATATTAGGTTGAAACCTTTTTTTGTAAATCTATTAAAGTATATTATGTTTTGTAGATCATGAATACTAATAGTCTAGCTGAGTTGTTATATTATTTGAGGTTTCTTTCTCGAGGACATCTCAAACATGCTAGAAAGTTTGAAGCTTATAATTTGAATGGATTTGAATTTCGTATAGTCAATCGGGAAGAGGGTTTCAAAAGAAATAGTGTTATATTTATGTATTCTGAAGTGGGATAGTATGGAAATTTGACAGATATTATCTAATTAAAATACAACAAGAATTTTTTATTTGTTTTATTTTTATTTAATCAGGTCTATATTATCAGGGGTATTAAAAGATATTCACTGTAATTTACTTCTGTGAACTTCTTTCACTTCATGGATGTCGGTGAAAATGAATTACATGATCTTTATATCTTATAATTATATGAAAAAATGTTATATTATTTGTAATATGTTGTAGTTAATGTGTAGAGTGTAGTTTCATACATAAAACGAAGAGACTGGTATGATATGGGTGATGAAGTTAATGATTTGACCTCTGAAATTGAACCCCATCAACAATAAGAAACGAATTTATTTTTCCATCATCATATTGAAAATGTTAGTCTTGGAAGGGTGTATGAAGTAGATGATGTAATGATGGAGAATTAAAATGACATGATTGAATGACAAAATGATTATATGTGTATTGATCAATTCATTTATCAACCAATTATGTTATTTGAGAAGTCATTCAATATCATAGCTATGTCTATTTTGTTTTTTAATATTGTGCACCATTAACCAATTCTATTTTTTTCTACATGAATGTTTTGATATATATGCTCTAAAGTTATTTTATTTGATTCAATGATAGGAATTCCAAGGAGGAAGCATTTTAATAATCCTAGTTGACTCTCAGTCGATGTTACCTTAACCATACTGATAGATGATGATCCATCGATCTCCCTCCCAATATTATTCTAGAAACCCTCCACTTTACCCCCTAAACTATCTCTCACACCCTCCATTATTTTATCCTCTATAACACCATCCAAAAGCATCCCATAAATAGCTCAGTCAATGCCTCCCCATTCAGTAGCCTCAGCAGTAAGGGTGCAGGTCTTCACTCCTGCTTCTTCACGGCGATATTTGAGGGTGATAGTTATAATTAAAAAATTTAGTATAAATAAATTTATTTTAGTTTTTTATACTTCTAACTATTTTTTCATAAAATAAGGAAACAATTATACTACCTATATAAATATGAAAAATATCAGATGTCTAGAATCTGAATGTACTAAATAGATTTGTCTCATTTAACTCCTTTGGGGCCCCTAAGGATGATTCGTAAGAATATTTGGCCAGATTCTAGTCCAGTTAGTGCGAGAGTCGTTTACCCTTCTGATTATGTATATTGATTGGAGGCATATTGCTCTATCCTAGAAAAATGAAGTCTTTGATCACAAATAATGTTATTTTTAATACATTATTATGTAATTGAAAGTAATTATGTTTTTTAAATTCTAATATTTTAAAAATGATTCTCTTTGTACAAATATTTTTCAACATTCCTGTTGCTGATCTTATAGCAGAAAAGTGGACATTGAAAATTTTACGTAATAAATTAAAGGATTTTAATTGAATATTATGGAATGAATTCAATGATACTTCATTAAGAACCCAAAAACTGTATGATAAGGTTCCCAATGGGGTGTCGAGAGAGAAATGGAATGTTTTCGTTGATAGCCATCATGATGACAAGCACATGGTATTTAAATATATATTATTATATTAATCTCATTTTATATTTATACATGAAAATGAAAAGTAGATGACATTTAATATATTATTATTAAATTACTTTTTATTTCTTTCAGTATGATTCAAGGAATAATTCATTGAGTCGATCTATGAAAATCATCCCTCACACTGTTGGGTCAAATAGTTTTTCAAGAAACCGATTAACTCTAGTAATAATTTAATTAATTTAAATATTTAGAAGATAATATTATCAATTTCATATATTAAATTGTTGATTTATATTTGTTTAATGATGTCATAGAATTTAGGGTACCAAGCCTCCCAAATAGAACAGTGGTAAGATGTTCATAAAACATTTGATGGGAGTTATATTAATGATCATGCCAAATAAGTGAGGATATGAATTCATTTTTCATTATAATAACTTACTTTTAGTTATCACTATGTTAATATATATTTATTCAAATATGACTGATATTTTATTTATCCATAAAAATTATTTAACAATGTAATTTCATTCCCATACAATCCTTCTCAGTCTCCCAAGATGACCTAGTCAGTAAAGTCCCTGGGAAGAAGAATCCTTGTTGAGTGCGCAGGATGGGTTTTGGACCATTACTATACGAGGTCATTGGTAGCACATCAGGTATTTAAGTTCCATATACTCTTGGTTGTAGTCACTCTCAACTCTAAGATGCTCATAGAGAATTTTTTTTTATGCAAAGCAGCATTTTGGAATAGAGGGCCCAGATATCCACTTTACAGAAAACACTGGTTGATTTATTTCAGAAGACGACCGGATCGATCCCTAGTGATATTGCATTGATGACTGGTGGTACGTATGTAAATCACACAACTGAAAAATCTTTTACTTCAAAAAAAAAATTGTTTAATGTATTAATATAAATATAAAACACTATTTAATTTTCAATATAATTGTGTTGTAGGTGCCAGTAGTAGGAAGTAGAGACCAAGGTGGAGAGGGTGATGATAAGTGTTCATCATTAGGTAGTAATTAGTGGTATCTTTGATCTCCTGGACCAATATGAAAAAACAACATTCCACAATGATTTGTAATTTTTTTCTTATTCAATTGAGAATCCATGGTTGAAAACATTTGGTTCAAATTAATGGTAAAAATTAAATTGCAAGATGGGTTGATTTTCTTTTTATATGGTTTCATCAAAAGAAGATTATATATATGACATATACTATAGATTTTAGTTTAAATTTAATTTTTCTATTCATTTTTCTAGAAGGATATGGTTCTTGTAAAGTGTGAAGGTGTTTATATTATTTATGCCTTTGTATGGACTGATTTGGGTGTTGTTTTTTTTTGTTGTTCTGGGGTTATATATTCTGAAGAAACCCTTTTCCATAATTCAGCATTTAGTGGTGGCATAAACCACTGGTAAATATTCCATATTATTTTTCAGTGGTGGTCTAAACTACCTCTATAAAATGATGTTTTTTAGGATGTTTTTAATCATCGCTAAATATGGCATAATATAATTTAGCAACTGTTTTTTTCATATTTTCAGCGGTTTAAACAACCGCTATATCATTTCTAAATTCTTGTCTGGGAAATTACTGGTAAAACAAAAAAACACTGCTAAATATATGTTCTATGATTCATTATAGAGACTTCCACTAATTGGGAGGAACCACCGCATATTGGTTGCCGACCCCAACATTAGAAGCTGTTTTTTTAAACTGTGCCAAAAACACTTGGCAGAGGTTTAAACTATTGAGAAAACAAAAAAACACCTCAAAGATGTGATTTTATTATAGTTTTATAATTTATCCAATTTAAGTCATTTTAATCTATTTTATGTTCAATTTTTATATAAAAACATTTTTTACTTTTTAAATCTTTTCCTTTTGAAAAACATTTTTCCATCACACCTACAGGTTAAATTTTAAATTAAATTATTCCACTTATCTGATTTAAATTTGAAAAAATTGGATTATATATTTAGAATCAGAAAAATTAATATTATATAATAATTTCATCTTAATTTTTGGTCATAATGAATTGTAAAAATAGTATAAATTAATTACTGAGGTTAAGGTTAAGATGGTTTTATAAGGGTAAAATAAAATGATTAGGGATAAAATGACCTATAAACTTTTTGAATTCATGTTTTATAGAAATATTTAGATCTTTTCTCCAATAATTTTATAGTATGGTTCATTTTGGATGTAACACCCTAAGATTTTAAGAATTAATATTTTTCGAATAAAATAAATTTCTTTTATGGCTTGCGTTACACGCTACACCATGTTAATATTTATTCATACGCAACACCATGTTAATCTAACACTACATGAAACATTTTCATTAGCTTCTGGTATACAAAACACCATTTTTTCATGTGTTACACACAATACAGATCTCCTTAGATAGCTTACATTACAATCAAGGCTGAGTTGTACCAAACTACACTGCATTATTAATAATATTATTAAAATATTTTTAGAGTTGTCACCGAGCCACTAGAATGGAATTTACGAATAATATTAATTAAATTACCAAATTATGGTTTCAAAATTTCTATAAAATCAATTCTTTGTTTACCATTTTATTAGAAATTAATGTAATAACTATTTGAAAATAAAGAAATTCCTTTTCAAAAAAAAATTTGTTTCTTACGCACAAACAAGAATTTTCCCAACAAATTAAACAAAATTATATTGATCAATGATTTTAACTGAATTTATATATTATATATTCATTAAAATATTAAACATTAATCTTATATGCTTTCTAGAAAATGGATAATAATAAACACAATTTTACTCCTAAAAAGATGTATTATTCTAAAAGAAAGTTTTACTACCTTTTAATGGAACACTTATTTTAAAACTAAATTTATACACTTTTATAACTTTTATTTGAAAAAATAGACATTTTTTACAAATTATTAATTTAAAAAATTATTATAGGATTAATTTTTTTAATTTTTCTAAGATGGTTATTTTTTTGATGAATAATGAAAAATATTGATTTTTAATTAAAAACTGTTTTTTATTAAATATTTTTACATAGGTAAATTTTTTTTATTTGGTTTTAATATATATCTATTTAAATTATTAATATATTAATCTAATTAATGTCATATGAATCAATTTCATATTTAAAGTATTTATAAAAACACTATAAATATTTGATCTTTTTGCTATGAAAAACATGCTTCTCCAAAACGTCTATATGATTAATTTTAAATTAATTTCCTTCATTTATGTTGTTGGAAGTTGGAAAAATGGTTTTAGTAATATTAATAATAAGAATTTTTTTTATAATAAGTAAAACTTATGTTTTGACAATAATTATCATTGAAAATAGTTAAAATTAATCACAGTGATTAAGAGAAAAATTAGTTTACTAAGGGACTAATTATTGAACTCAATGGAAAATATGACCTCGACAATTGTAAAAAAAACTTTTATGGACATATTTTGACCATATTCCCAATTTTATTTTAAATATTTTATAATTGGAGGAACATGATGTAATGTATAACTCCCAATAGTGTTTACCTTTTGGTATTTACAAGAATGTCACTCCTCTATTATAAAGGGGAATTCACTCTCCCCCATTATTTGCACCAATGGAGCCATGTGGATCTAAAAAACCCTAAAAATGAATTTAAAACTTATCTAATATACTAATTAAATAATTACTCTATAATAAATCCAAACAAATAAGTATTTTGGTGCAATCCAAAAGGATACACCTGAAGAAGAGTTAACAGGCATCAACTAATGTTTATGTTTTATTTCTACCAAAAACCCTAATTTCATTTTAATATCATGATTATATAAAAATAAAATATTATTAAATATAATTATATTATGTTATTTTAAGATTACAAACTTCAACCATGCACAATTCCATCAAATGGGATACACAATCATCATTTGTGTGTACGATGGACTACCACCTCGCGAACCGATGTTGTTCGTTCTTCAATTACCACATCTTAAGGATGTGAAAAATGGTGTAAATGATACTAATATATGATATATGTAATATTTATGCTGTATTTATCCTTATAAATTTATTATATAACACATAACATCAAGATTTATATTTTTTTTGAGAATATGATAACATCATTCATGTGTACGACTGACTAGCGCCTCACGAAGCAATGTGATTTGTTCATGCTTTACATAGAATGGATTAAGGATGGATTATATATAAATATGTGTTATAAGTGGAATAAAAAGTATACTTTATTTTTAATATATATATATCCTTTACTTTTCTGTCTTTCAATATGATAAAAAATTTAAACACCGTTCATGCGTACGTACTACCTACCGTCTCCGTGAATGGGGTATTTCACTTCCTATTTTATCTTTTATTGATTATTTTAAATACATATATAATTAATATATAAGATTTTTAAATAATGTTTTACATAATATAAATAAATAAATCATGATATAACTAGGAGGGCCAAGAATAACAAGTCAAAACATGTACAAAAAATAAAGTGGTTATTACCCAAAATATGACATTAACGTGGAATTGTTAATAAATAGATAATATAAAGTCATAAGTAAATAATATATATAATTTTATAAATTAATATCATTATTCAATATATTTATATAAACTTATATTTATTATACATGATTTTTGAACACATATGATGAGAATCAATACTTTAGCTAATCGATTTTCGTCTCACATTTTACTTTTGTGAGACACATGCTATATTCACCACCACTTTATTCTATGTGGTGTGTATACTTCCTATGAATTTTCATTGTGATTATTATATTAAAATTTATTAGTATTTACATATCCATTTTATTATCTCTCTTTCATGGGGATTAAGGTTCAAGAGTTACCAAATCGGTAAGGGAATTTCATCTCACATTTTTGTTTTGTGGTGTACATGCCATATTTACTGCCTATTTATATTTTGGAGTTTTTATACTTCCCCATGACATGATATATATTTAATAAAACTGACTTCATTATAATTAATGTTTTAATTGAAGTTATTCTTTTATGGTGATTTCAATTTAAAGGTAACTCAAGCAATAAGGGATTTTTGTCTCAATTTATCTTCATTGAGACATACATTATGTTAAGTGCATATATTCCATCCATAGATGTATAAAAATACCA
The DNA here is from genome assembly GCA_963277665.1 of Viscum album. Classification (NCBI taxonomy): domain Eukaryota; kingdom Viridiplantae; phylum Streptophyta; class Magnoliopsida; order Santalales; family Viscaceae; genus Viscum; species Viscum album. The sequence continues at coordinate 27,889,432 of OY728135.1, read as the reverse complement.
TTTGACATGTAATATAATTAATTAATTTATCCCTATGATATTTTAAGTTCTATTTCATGTTATTCTCTCAGGAATCTTATAATTTATGGTTAATAAATTGGTAATGATTTTATGTTTAAATCTCTTCCCTTATTTAGATCAGTTATGAATATGTTTCCAATGATAGAATATTATGATAAATATATGAATAAATTCATGAATTATATTATCCTATAGTTATTCATGATATATTTATGTAATTGTACAATTTTTCCCACACTTTGATACTTAAATACTTAAGAAAATGTTTTTAACGGAATCCGACTTTATTTCCCTCTATGGTAAAAAATATGTGTTCCTAAAAAACCATGTCTTATGAAAATAATTAAAAAATGTTTTTAAATGATAATTTATTTTAATGTTCATGGAAAAGGTTTTTTTTTACTTTCAATTTTTTCTACAAAAAAATTAAATGATTTTCAAATATTCCTTTATAAATTTTCATGTTTATTTTCAATTAAAAATATTTCAAAATGTCTTTTGTATTAATTTTTTTCAAAGTGGTAATTATAATTTCATTAAGATATTTTTAAAATTATATTTATGAAATTATTTTCCATGTATAATTACATCTGTTGGTGTTACTCATGCCTTACTTGGGATATTATCTAAGGGTACCATTCATATTATATCACTGAATGGTTTATTTTTTGATTGCATGATATTTATAAAATTTGTTTATCTTTAAGGGGTCATCCCTTGATAAAATTATTATAAAACACACTTCTCTTCATGGGATATTCTATGATGAAATGATTACTAAACACCCATTTTTTCTAAAGTTTAAGATATGACTAAATGTTTATGATACCCATTTCATTTCATGGGTTATGATATGATGAATTTTAATGATCTTGTGGAACATATAAATATGGTTTTAAATATGTGACTAGGGGGACCAATATATCCCTCTAATGAAATTGGTAATGATAAATGTTATATGAGGCTATAGGGTACACATGTTGTTATCTCAAACCTAAAAATAATAGGGTACATGAGTTTTTATCCCAAGCCCAAAACCAAGAGGGTACATAGGTCATTATCCCAAGCTTGAAAACAAGATGGTACATAGGTTTTTATCCCAATCACCAAAAAAATAGTGTACAGGGGTTGTTATCCCACGATCTAAGAAGGTACAAGGGTGTTCATCCCTAGACTAACATGTTATGAATTACTGTGTGGCTATTAATGACATAATATTCTCTATGCTTAGGTTTATTCCAAAAGTCTATGTCTTATGAGAATGCTATGCTCTGATCACTGATATTCTTTTATTTCCTTATGATTCATGAATTATTAACATTAAATATTTATTCCATGAATCATGTGTATGATCTTGGATATATAGGGTATTATCTTAAAATTTTATTCTCATGTTCACAAACCCTTAAGTTCCTATTATTCTTAGGTACCCATTTTATTTACTCTTTCTAAGAATCTAAGATTATCCATTTTTTCTCCATTCCCCAGGTTGTGAAGAAAGGTTTTAAGTAAAAGTAAAAAAATATTAAGATCTTTTAGGGAAACATTGAAGATGTTTCACTAAGTGATAAGTTCATGTTTCTAGTTTCCAATTTCACTAAACTATTATGGTCCTTGGTCATATACTTTTGTAATGTGGTGAATATTTATCTAAATTGATGTAATATCCATGTATCAGAAGCCTAGGTCTCTATATTTGGTATTAATTGAAATGTTTTGTTAAACATTGTAAAATAAGATGATAAAACATTCATGATATTCCAACATATGTTTATAAGGATATGTATAGTTATGTCTCTAAGGATTAGTCTAAAGGTGACTCATTATTTTGTGAAATTTTCTAGAATTTTTTTAAATTATTTATAAAGTTGTTTCCATGTAATTACATCCTTTTTTGGAAATTACAAGTGGATTTTTCTCTGGTAAAAATTTACATAGGAATAAAAAAATATAAAATAATTTATTTATTTGGACCCAATTGGGAGGTATTTCAAAAAAAATGGGCCTCACAGTACACCTATCTTGACACTCCTAGGGGATGTGATTAGGAAATTTAATAATACTCAACAAACCATCATTAAGTATTTAAATAGAATATAACTATTAATAACATAAAATAAACCTAAGGATTCATAAATTAAATAATAATTTGTTATTATTTATACATTCCATTAGTTAATTTTCATGATTATGTGGTTCCCCAAAATGATTAGTGTTCTCACACTATGATTTTAGTTTTTACTGAATGTTTCACCCAGAAGGAACTGTGTTAATGCCGAGTGAGATGGAAAATGAAATTATTGTACTTCTAAGAAACCAAATTATTTGATTTCTGGAATGAGAAATTGCTTTTTATATTTTCAAAAAATATCTAAAGGAAAGAAACATGTTGATATTCCAAATAAGAAAAGGATGAAACAAAAAATTTTCAGTCCTTCATGAGGAAAAGTCCACCTTATTTTAGTGGTTCCAATGATTCACTTGTTTCAAAGATATGGATCAACACCACTAATAATATATTTCCCATTAAATGGTGTTTTTATCATGAAAAATTATTTTTGTCTACCTATAATTTTGAAGGTAATGTATATTAGGGAAAACACTTATTAAGAACACTAGATAATAAGAAGAAATTTAATCTATGGAATGGGAATAGTTTAAGGGGTATTTTTCTGTAAGTAATTTCATCATATTTTATAAAGAAATATGGACAAGTAATTTTTATATATTAATAAAAAAGATGATAAATGAATTGGTACCTATGAATCTAATTTTACAAGACATGCAAGGTATGCATCTTTGTTAATCATCATCCTTGAAAGAAAAATCGATCAATTTTTTGGTTTCCTGAAACCATGTTTTCTAAAGGCCTTAGTTATAAGATAATATAGTAGCTAGAAATATTTATTTTATGTGCACTAAAGGTAGAAATGTAAATTTGGTATTCCTACAATTCCCCTGGTTTTGATAATAAAAGGAAGATCAAGTCGCATGAAATCAAAAATGGTGGAAAGGAATTACAAGTATCTGTATGCTAGAAATGTGGAAAGAAGCACTCAGGTGATTGTATAAAAGGTACAAGATGGTGTTATTAGTGTGTAAAGGAAGATCATTGAGTGTCCAATTCCTAAATTATAGGAATAATTTAGATAATAGTGTGAATAATGTAAAAGCCTTGTATAATGAACCTCCCACACCTTAGTGTTTCAATTGTAAGGAGTTTGGTCATTATGTTAAAAACATCCCAAAACTTAGTGTTAGTAATGGTGATCAATTACAACAACCTATAAATATAGAGAAAAAATGTAAATATTATTCATTCACAATGAATGAAGCGAATCATTATAATTTGGGCACTCTATAGTGGGTAATTTCATATTAATTTTTTGTGAAAATAAGATCTATTAAAATATTATTTTTCATCCTTTAGTGAAACTTGATATGATAATATGAATTGATTATCTCTCTCTAAATGGATTCTGGAATAATGAAATAACATTTATATTATATCAGTGTAATGATGAACCCATGTTTCCAATGGGAATGTTTTTATAAGATAAGATCCTATTTAATAAATAATGGGAAAATTGTCTTTTGTAAGAATGTATATTCTCAATAATGATTAATGGTAATTTATATTATTAAAATGTTTCAAGAGAATGCATGATGAAGGTATTCACATGTTTGGTATGAGGCAATCAGAATATATGTTGTAATATTTGGGGGGATAATGTAATGTTTATTTTAATAAATTATGAAACCTTCTTTATAAATTTTGAATGTTGAAAGCGTAATAATGATAACCATTTATGAAAACGTTTATGTTTAAATTTGGTTGAGGTTTTAGGGATTAATGTATTACGTCCCCATATGAGGATTTATTCATATTGGATAACCTATGAAAACATTTTTTAGATAATAAATAAATACATATGAAATGAATTATCGTTTTAGATATGGATCTCAGGATTCATTAGTGCTCCAAACACAACAAATTGCCCTCTATTTCTTATAGTAAGAGATGAAGTGAACATTGTTAAAGGAAAAACTGATGGATTATATTGTGCTTATGAAATGTAATGAAATAATATAAGTATATCTTCTTCTAAAAATTCTTCAACTTTAGGAAATGGTCTTTATATAAAATTTTGTCCTCTTATTTTTATTTTTTATGACATTAATGACCTTTTTCAATCCTATTTGGCTTATAGGTTTTTGAATATTTACTTTATCATGAAAATTTTATCTATCACTCTCTATAATTATTTGGGTTTTTGTTTTCTCTTTTATTTATATGTTTTCACTTTACACCTATGTTCTCTTATGTGGAAACCTAGCTATGAATTACTTTGGGTGACCATTATGTTTCCAAATTTCCTTTTTAAAGGAAGTTTTATTATTCATTATTATGATGTGGGTTTCTATGAAATGATATTTCATGTACTAAAACATTGATAAACTGGATGAATTTTAATTGAGAAATTCTTAAGGGGGTAGAATGTGTCACCCTAAGTTTTAATGAAATATTTTTTTCTAATAAATTAAATTTCTTTGATGTCTTGTGTTGCATGTATAGTTAAACAATTTAAGCTTCATTTATATTCCAAAAAATTTTAATATTTACTACATGAAATGTTGATATTATATTATAGAACACACAACACTAAGTTTTCACATGTTAAACATAATATTGTGTTCCTTCGATAACTTGTGTTACACATAAGACTGAGTTTTAATAAACTACAATGTAATATTAATAATATTATTAAAATATTATTATAGTTATATCATATCCATTGGAATGGAAATTATGAATATGATTACCTAAGTTATAGAAATATGGTTTACACATGTATATAAATTGATTTCATTTGTTACAAATTAATTATAAACAAAAGTAATAACTATATGAAAATAATGAAATTCTTTTTCTGAAAAACAATGTTTCTATGAAAAAACATGATTTATCTCAACAAATTAAACAATTTTTTTTTGAAATATATTAATGTAATTTATATATTATATAATCAATCAAATATTTAACATTTACCTTATTTTTTATCTAGATAAGAGAGAAGAATATATCCAATTTTAATAAAAAATGTATTTTTTCTAAAAAAATGTTTTACTGTCTTTTAAGGGTGCACTTATTATAAAACGGAATTTTTAAAATTTTATTAATTTTATTTTAAAAATAAATATTATTTTTGAAATATTAATTTCAAAATTATCTTAGGATGGATATTTGGTATTTTTGAAGAAGTATCATTTTATGATGAATATTGAAAATATAGAATTTCAATTGAAAAATGTCTTTTCATTTGATCTATTTATATTGTTAAATTATATTATTATTTTTTTAAAATTTATATTTAGTTCAATTATAAATCTATTAATCCAATTTAGTTAATTGTAATAAATTTCATATTTAAATTGATTATAATAACTTTCTAAACTTTTTTTCTTTTTTCTCTAAAAAATCAAGGTCCCTCAAAATGTATATGAGATTAATTTTAAATTTATTTTTTCCACTTGTATGAATTGATTTTGGAAAAATGGGCTCCATATTTAGAATAATAATAATTTATAATTTCATATAATCTCAAGGTTTTAATTCCAAAATAATTTGTTATAACAGTTAAAATTACTAACAGAGGTTTTGAGAAAATGATTTTACTAAGGGACTAATTTTTAAACATAAGAGAACAATAACCTAGAAACTTGTGAGAAAACAAATTTTATGACCATAGTTTGACTATATTCCCACTTTTCAAAAACAAGGTTTCATTATTATAGGAACATGATGTAAGTGAGACCTCTGAAAGTGTTTACCTTTTAGTATTTACAAGAATGGAACACCTCCTCCATTATAAAAGGGAATTAATTCTCCCCCATTCATCACACCTCTCAAGAAATTCAACTTGAAAAAACCCTACCAAATTAAATTATAAAATTCAAACCTATCATAATATATTTCTAAATTTGGTCATAAATCCAACCAATGAATTATTTTAATGGAAACCAAAGGGAGATACCTAATGAATAGGTAAGGTTCATTGACAAATGTTTTTGTTTAATTTCTTCTTCAACCCGATTAAATTATTTTCATATCATATTTATATAATAAAATAATTATCTTAAATATAATTATATTTTTTTATGTTAATAATATGACCTAAATAAACAATCCCATCAAATGGGATACACAATCATCATTCGTGTGTATAGTGGACTACCACATCATAATCTGATGTCATTCGTTCTTCCATTACCACCTATTAAAGTTGGGAATAATGATATGCATTCTATTTATATATGATATATATAATATTTCTTATGTATTTATTATTCTAAAATTATTATATAACATATACATTCATGCTTTACTTTTTTTGATAATATGATAATATTTGTGTATATGGATAACTACCGCCTCGTGAAACACTATGATTCGTTCATGCTTGACATGGAATATAATAAGGATGGATTAAAAATAAATCTGTCTTATTTTTTTCATGAGAATATACTGTAAAGATAATATATAAATATATCATTTAATTTCTTTTCTTTCAATACAAAAAAATGGAACCATCCTTCATCCGTACGTATAGCTTATCGTCTCCATGAACTGTGCATTTAATTTCCTATTTATATATTTTATAGATTATTATAAATAATTATATACTGAATATATATGATATTTATATTATTTCTTTACATTATAGAAATAATTAAATCATAATATATGTAATAGGAAAAATAATAACAAGTCAAAACATATACAAAAAACAATGTGGTTATTACATGAAACATAACTTTAACATGGTGTTATTAATAAATGGGTAATATAATGTAACAAGTAAATCATATATGGTAATATATATATGAATATATTTATTTGGTAGATTTACAATAAGCTTATATTTATTATAAAGATGTTTTGAACAAGTATGATGCGAGTCAATACTTATGGTAAGGGATCTTCACCTCAATTTTTACTTTTATGACCCACATTCAATATTCACCACCTCTTTCTTAAATATGGTGTGTATAATGATAATGAATATATTTTATGATGGTTATCCTAAAATTTATTAGTATTCTCATATCCATTTTAGGATGTATCTTTCATGGGGTTCATGGTTCAAAATTTACCAATTCGGTAAGGGAATTTCATCTCAATTTTTACTTCCATGGAATACATGCCATAATCACAACCTATTTATTTTTTGTGGTGTATATACATCCCTATGAAATGATATATCATGAATATTCCCAAATTAATGATAATTAATTTTTCAATTTATGTTATCATTTAAGGGTGATTATGATTCAAAATTTAGTCAATAAATAAGGATCTTTGTCCTAATTTTCGTTCTTTGAGACGTATGTTATGCTATACAACTATATTTTTCCACGAGGTGTATATACAGCTGATTTTACATGTAATATCATGAATTTATTTGTCTTCCCAATATTTTTAGTTCTATTTTATGTTATTCTCTCAAGGATCTTATGATTCATGGATACCAAAGTTGTAATGATTTTATGGGTTAATCTCATCCCTTATAGATATTGTTTATTATTTTTTTCCAATGATAAAATATTAAGATCGATATACCAATAAACTCATGAGTTATCTTCTCATATAGTTATTCATGATATATTCAATTAATGGTACAATTTTTTCACACATTGGTACTAAATATAATTAATAAAATATTTTTATGTGAATCTGACTTTATTTCTCTCTTAGGTCAAAAATCTATGTTCTTTCAGAAAAACATTTTCTAAATATTTTTTGAAAATGTCTTTAAATAATATTTTTAGTTAATTTAGAATTAAAACGGAATTTTTTTTAAAAAAATTGCTTAAAAAAGTAATAATTTATTTTCAAAATATTTCTTTATAAATTTTCATGTTAATTTTAAAAGAAATTTTTTTTTAAAATTTCTTATGTCTTAAAAAGCATTATTTGTAGAAAAAACGATATTTTCATCAAGATATTTTTTAAATGATCTTTCAAAATTATTTTCCATCTAATATTACATCTATTGGTGTTTCTCATTCCTTATTAGGGATATTATCAAAGGGTACCATTCATATCTTTTATTTGAATGGTTTATGTTTTGATGGTATGGTGTTTATAAAACCCGTTTTTCATCAATGGGTTATACCATGATAAAATGCTTATGAAAGCCATATACTTACCAATGTTATTATATATTGATGTGATTATGAAAAATATGTTTTTTCAATAGGTTATGATATGATTAAATTTTTGTGAAACCCATTTCATTTCATGGGTTATGATATGATTAGTTTTTATGATCATACAACTCTAATAAATATGGTTTTTATTTTTTTGGTAGATGTGACCTAAATATCCCTCCAAATAATTGGGTATTGATAAAAATTATATGATCTCAGAGGGTAAATGAGTTGTTAGCCCAGGCCTAAAAATAATAGGGTGTACAGTTATTTGTTGAATCCCAAAAACATAAGGGTTCATAGGTTGTTAACCTATGTCTAAAAACAAAAGTGTACACAGGTTGTCAGCCCAAGCCTAAAAACAATAGGGTACACTGGTTGTTAACCCAAGCCCGAAGTAGGTACATGGGTGGTCAGCACAATCTTAACAAGTTATGAATGTCTTGGTGGCTAGCCTTAACATAATATTTTATATACATAGGTTTATTCAAGAAGCCTATGTATCAGGTCATTATTATGATCTCACAACTAATATTATTTTATTTCATTATGATACATGTCTTATGAACTTCCAAACTTTATGACATGAATCTTGATTATAATCTATGATAAGTAAGTAATGATCATCAAATGTTATTCTCATGTTCTCATACCATTATGTTCATTTTATGAGGGTGTATTTCATTTATTTACTCTTATTTATCATCTGATCTCACTCATAATTATTTTTTTGTTCCACTTGTTATGAAGAATGTTTTTATGTTAAAGTAATAAATGTTAAGATCTTTGAGGGAATCATTAATGATCTTTCACCAAGTTAGATGTTTGTATTCCATGCTTCCAAAGAAACTAAACTATTACGATCCTAGGGCCTGTACTTATGTAATATGCTTAATATTTTTCTAAAATGTTGTAATATCCATGAATGAGAAGCCTACTTTTTTATATTGGGTCCTTGTTAAATGTTTAAAATGTGGGTATAATTTATTCTTTTCAAAAATTCTAACTGTTTCATATCCACCTCTTATAAAAGGGAACCCCCTATCCTATCCTCTTCACACATCCAAATCCATTTAGTTCAGAAAATACCTCTATAAGTATCTTAATTAAATTCCTCCCTAAAACCTATATTCCGTTCTTATTATAAAACCAATCTTGGAAGGATTTATGTATAAACCTAAAAAGGTTTTCCAAAGAAGTGGTATAGTTCTTAACCAGTCATTTTCATTTTATTTATTTCATTAATCCCTTAAAATCTCCATAAAATATGATAAAATTATAAAAATATATCTTACATATATTGATATTTTATTTAGTTAAATTAATGACCTATAACCATATCTTATTATATCAAATTGGAAACGAAATCATCGATCGTGTGTATGGCGGGCTACCGCCTCACGAATCTTTGTAATCTATTTTTCATCATCACCACCTACAGAGGGATATAATGATGTATTTAAAGAATATATATTAAATTTATATAATAACTACATGTCTTAAATTATAATATCACAAATCTCGTTTTACTTTAAAATTTATTGGAAAACATTAACGTTTCTCGTGAGTATATGTGGATTACCTCTTACATGAAGCGATGTGAGATGTTTTTCCTTTTATTTTTATATAAATGATAATAAGGATAGAGTCAATGAATATATATTATATATTTATGATTTTATAATTAATATTTAAATTTTAAATATTCTTTACCTTTCTTTCTTTCCATCTGTCAAAAAAATGAAAACAACATTCATGTGAACATACAACCTACCATCTCTATGAACAGTTCAACCAGTTCTTCTACCACTAAATTTTATGGAATATTATATATACTTATATAATAAGTATTATTGATATTTATATCATGTTTATAATTCTATATATTATATAACCTTGAGAAATGTAGAAGTAATAAAACTACTGAACAAAAACATACAAAAAAATGCACTAGTTATCAACTGAAATATTGTTTTTAATATTGAATTATTAATAAAAAGGTTATAAAAAGTTATAAGAAAATCATAGATGGTATAATATATATAATTATTGTTTTATAATATATTTATAATATATTTATTTATTTATTTTTTAGGTGTTTAGTATATGTAATAAGGAATCCAAATGGGATGTAAGGGTTCGTCATGTCACTTTTACTTATGTGAGACAAAGGCCTTATTCAACAGTTATTTATTTTGTGTACTGTATATATAGCCCATTTTATATGTTATATTATGAATCACTTTATATTTATGTTATTTAATGTTTAATTTTTGGTTATTTATTTCATGGGTATTATGATTCAAAAGTTACCAAAGTGGAAAGGGTTTATTTCACAAAATCACCGTTGTTCCTAATTATTTATATTTAAGGATACCTTGAGGGAATTGTCTGAAATATCTATATAAAACCAAATATATTTTCTCCAACTATTTTTATTCATGAACATTTAATGTAATCGTTCAATTTTATACTCTTTTTTATTCAAAAGTATTGAGAATATGTTCTTATGAAAATATGACATTATTTTTCTCTTCAATCGAAAATCCATTTACTTCCATATCCATGTTTTCTAAAATTTTATTAAAATATTTTGTGAAAATTAAAAAAATATTTAATAAAGATATTTTTACCCATTTTTTTATCTCTAAAAATTGGTTTGAGAGGAATATTATTATCATTTTCTAAGTAAGTACTTTTTAACCTTTTGACAACATTTTGAAAATAAGTTTTTTTTAACATATATGGCATGTATGGAATTACCCACAACTTTTTTTTAAAGAATCATGTACATGTTTAAAATAAAAATTTTAAAGAAAAATTATTTCCAAGTATTGTATAATTTTTTATATTTTAAAAGTTATTTTCAAAGATAAATGTTTATTTTGTTCAAAAATATATTTAATGTAATTTTTATGGTGTTTCTATTTATTAACATCAACAACCCCTATTTTACTTCTTCTCTACTGAGGATATGTTTTAATGATACTAAAATTATTATTTATATATATAGTTTATGATATTTTTTATTGGAGAATGTATTAACATTTTTATTCTGGTTTTCTAATATGAATGTTTATGTTGATTATGTTCATTGATTAAAGAAATTATTAACATTTTGTATGCTAGTTTTCAATATGAAAGTTTATATTGATTATATTTCATACCTTTCATATAAGTTACACATTAGGGTTAATAAGATAGGGGATGGACCCTATATATCCCCTCCATTATTTAATAGGTCTCATGAGATGAACCTAATTGGGTATTTGGCTGACACCTCCGTCATTTATGTAAGATATCTTATAATGAGGCCTTAGTGGTATTTTTATGATTTCTAAAATTAGGCATTCCCTTAATATAATATAAGTTATTGATGTCGGTGTGATTATTTTATTAGTTTGAATATTCATGGATAAGTTCCTATCTAATGTGATTATTTATATTTAATTATTTTGACCATTAATTATTCCAATCATGTTGTTCTTTATGTTCATGTTATTGATTAAATGGAAATTATTTAATTTATTTACATTCCTATATTGATTATTCCTCTCTTTTTTTTGATTTATTCTAATATACACATACCCTTACTAACAATTAGAGATCACCCCTTTTTAATATTTCCCTTTCAAAGGATGTTAGGAAGTGTATTATTATTGATATGAAAGGATATGGAAAATAGAATAATTTCATTATAAAAGAAATAAATGTGTTGTTTTTTATGTTTTCAAATGTAATGTGAGTTTCAAGTAGGTATCTATTTTTTCACTACAAAAAAACTATTATGTAATTTGGGATCAAATAACTTGTATCTAGCATAATGTTAATAATGTAAACAACAACATTGGGCTACTAGAGTCTAGGTATTATAGTTGGAATCAGAGAGATTCAAGTATAAACCTTGAGAACTAGATTTATGGAAACATATATTATAACAAATCACCTTATGATTTACTTTTAGAATAATACTATGTATAATATAACATCCTAATGATCTGGTAAGATATATATATTGATTATTTCCTTAAAATACTTCCTTTTATTAATACTAAAACTAGATGTGGATCTAGCACAATTTTACATAGGGTAATAACTCCTAAAAGGGAACTTTGGGAATTGACATGATCGTTACCTGGTGCATGACAATGGGCCTTTCTAAACACTTATTTTGACAATCCGGGGGGTATTATAGGGTTACATCACATTTTATTTATAAACTATAATAATGGATTTAAATATATGATTATCATGGATGACCTATATTAATCCTATGGTGACATATATTCAAAATAATGCGTCATGATTTAGAAATCTGATAAATAATTTTTCATAAATATTGATTATTGTTGCTTACATTATGATTTTTGGATTATTCAATGGTTGAAAATAAGAGTAATGGTGTTAATATTAAATATGATGGACAATAACATGATTATGAGAAATCAAATGGGATTGTTACTATAGTTAAAGAAATCATCATTATACCTAACCATTTATCATGATATATGATTAACAACCTACACCTTAACCAACTCTAAGACTCCCTAAAGAAAAGAAAGATAGAGTTTTCTAGGAGATCAGATAGTAGAGGCCTTAGAGAAAGAAGTCTCAATTTCCTTAATTTCAAAATTTTTTAAGGAGACATCATGATTAATGTCTCAATAGACCAAGAAAAATTATATGTTTAAAAGAGAAGGGCATAGGGAAACAGATTTCTAAGGAAAAGTGACTAGTTTAATATACATAACTAAATTTCATTATAGGGATCTATTTATAATTCATTCTAATAAATATGGGGAACCTAGGAATTCTTTGAGTTAATGAAATATTTAAATAGTTAACTTATAGACCAAGGAAGGACCTATGTTGTTCCATTTTATGAAGTAAAAGGGTTGAGGGATTTATGTATTTGGATTAAGGAGTTATTTTATATAAGTATTTTTATCAATTGTATTTTGGCTATAAGAATCATGAAACTTTTAAGTATTGGTTTAACTTTTTTAAGAATACATGTCTACACATAAGATTATCGTAATATTTTCAATAATGGGTTTTTGATTTTAAGGTTGATCATTAGTTTAATGTCTATGAAATCCCTTTTCTAAGGGATGGAATTCCAAGATTATTAACATAATTTTTGGAGACATTTATGGTATTTTATCCCTTGATATTAACAATAGTATTAGTAAAAAATTTATTTTACCATAATATTAAAGGTATTGATATCCCTTAGGATTAATATGATCATTTATGTTAAGGTAATAACTGTAGATTAAGATTATCTGCTCGTGTGTAAAAATAATTCTTATAGAAAACCATTCTGGTTAAAAAGTGATTTGATGACAAATGTCATTTCGAGGATATTTATCAAATATTTGTGAATTTTATTGGAATTATATTAAAAAAAGAGGAAAATGATAGCCAACATACTGGGTGGAAACCCATCGCATTTGATGAGGCCATGGGGATTAAAACCCCAATCAGAGAGTGAAAATTCTAAGGATCCTACCACTAGCCTATGTTATGTTCTCCTAAATATGACATTGATTTTACTAAAATTGTTTGAAGGATAAATATTAAGTTGATCATATAATTTTGAATTTTTATGATTTTGAGGTGATTAATTATATTTTGGGGATTTTTTGTTGGGTTGAGATACATATATCACTTTTAGGTATAATATAAATGATTATTTGGGTATAATTCTGTTATGTTTTTTGAGATGTAAGATGAAGGGTATAAGGAATAAATACTTATGGAATGGATTAAGATGATCTTTGGTTGTTACTATTGAGGTTTATAGATTAATGTATTATATTGAATAAATTATGGAAATAAGTTTTTGTTTTGTTAAATATCAAGAGACATATATAAGGAATTTTTACTCTTTTATGGATCATATGATCCATTAAAATCTAATTTTAGTACTTAATAAAAAAAATAATCTTGTATAGTCATTTTATATAGTGAGAAATGAAATGTAAATTTATAAAAGCACAACAAAACTATGAAATTGTGTTTCTATCATATAAAATATAACAAGTAAGTATATTTCATGGATTTTTATATCTTGATAGTAAATAATCCCTTAACATTATAAAAGGATCTTGAAATTAAAATGTTATACATTTATCATCATTTTTGATAAATCAATGGTTCCATTCACACCCCATCTTATTATGGTATTTTGGTTGTTAAATTTCACTTGATTATTCAATTTCCTATGATAAATGATCTCTTTCACTCTCCATAATTATTTTGGAATTTTGATTTTCTTCCATGTCAATATTTTTAGTTCCCACTAATATTTTACTACTTAGAAATCTAGTTATGTTTTTTATAGATAACATTAATACATCCCTTCCTCTCTTATCAAAAGTAAGTTTTACTAAACCTTTTTATGTTGTGGGATTTAAAAATAATAATTTTTAGATAGAGAAACCTTCATTTCAAAGTAAATGTCTGAATTAAGAGGATTCAATTTATTTAATTTTGAGATAATGTAACCCCCTAAATTTTTTTAGTATAAAATTATGCTATATTGCATCTATAACACAGAACACCAACCTTAAATTGACCCCAAATAATTTTTTTTTAAATATTACCATTATAATGTAGCCATTAAATTATCATATATGAATGGTAAAAACTAAATTATGAAAATTAATTTTTTTAGAAATGAATAACATAAATTCATTGGTTATAAATCGATTAATAATATAAATAAAAAATCATATGAAAGTAAAAGAAATGTTTTTCTGAAAGACAATTCTTATGTGACAAATGTGATTTCATATTAATGAATTAAATCAATCACATTTGGTGAATCATATTAAATATATTATTAATTTAGTAAAATACTATAACATTAATCAAATATTTTTTTTAGGTATGAGGTAATAATAAATTAATTTTTCTACATAAAAACTGTATTTCTCTAAAAATTTGTTTCTTCATGTTCTACACACTTATTTTAAAATTTATTTTTATAAAAATTATAAAATATATTTGAAAAAATTAAATTATTTTTTTAAAATCATAATTTAAATATTTTCATAGAGTTATTTTCATATAATTTTTAGAAAATATTATTTTTTTGATGAATAGTGAACCAAATAATGATATTTATTGAAAACATCCTTTTAGTTTAAATAGTTTACAATTTCCATTTTCTTTAAAAAGATTAAAATGTAATTTTAGTTTAATTATATTATAATTAATCCAATTTAGGTCAATAGAATCAATTATATCTTCAATATTGATATAAAAACTTTTTGTACTTTAAAAAAGCTTTCCTTTGAAAAACCGTTTTTGTCACATTTGGGGGTTTAATTTTAAATTAAAATTTTCCAATTATATGATTTGAATTTGGAAAAATGGATTTAATATTTTGAGTTATAATGATTAATATTAAATAAAAAATTCATCTTATTTTTTTCACATTAATACTAGTAAAAATTGTAAAAATTAATTAACGCATGGTAAAAATAGCTTTACTGGGGGTTAAACTAAAAAGATAATGGTAACATAAAAACATGTATAATTAATATTTTATGGATATATATAGACATTATATATTAAAAGTTTTGATAATGATCCATTTTGGTGTAGTGGAATGTGTAAAGTGTTCATATTATTTTTTCTTTTCAAAAACTATTAGTGTGTTGTCTCGCCCAATTATAAAAGAAAACCCCTCTCCTCTCCAATTAACACATAAAAATAATTTTTTTTAGGCCAATAACTACCAAAATACATTCCCTAAATTCCTTAAAATGACCTATAGTTCTTGGTTTAATCATAAAACAAATCTAGTAATGCTTTTGGTATAAACCTAAAGAGTCTGTTTAAAGAAGAGGTATAGTTATTAACCATGAATTTTCATTTTATTTCCTCTTTTTAAGTCCTTAAAATATTCATAGAATATGATAAAATAATAACACCAGTATATCACATATACTTATATATTATTATGTTAATTTTATGACCACTATCAATATTCACTTCCCCCAAATGGTAAACGAAGCCATCAATCATGTGTAAAGAGCATTGCAGCCTCGCATACTGATGTAATTTGTTTTCCATAATCACCTATCATTGTGGGATATAATGCGGGATATATATATATATATATAAATATATTATAATTGGGATACAATAATACTTATTAAACTATAATATCAAATATAACTTCTTATCTTCCCACCGATTGGAGAATGATAACATCACATGTGCATACTTGTGGAGTACCGCCTCCACAAAGCGATGTGAGATGTTTTTTATTTTTTTGATATGAATCATAATAAATAAATATTTAATGAGTATGTATGATATATATAATATAATAAGTATTCTATAAATATGAATTATTATTTACATTTCTTTCATTCAGTCCGTAAAATAATGAAAACAGCATTCGTGCGTATGTATGACCTACCGTGTCCATGAACAATATAACTCATTTTTCTACCCATAACTTTTATGGACTATTATAAATACTTATATAATAAATATATATGATATTTATATCATTTATAACATTATGGATATTTTGGATCCATTACCAAAGTACAAATACCAAAACTACAAAACTAAAAGAAACGTGAAAAATGAAGCACTTATCTTCTGAAATAGTATTTTTAATAAAATATTGTTATTAAAGATGTGATAAAAAGATATATGAAAATCATATATGGTATTATATATATTATTATGGTTCTATAATTGATTTAAAATAAATTTATATTTATTATTCAATAAATATTTACAGATATGATGTATGTCGGGTATTAGGTAAGGGTTTCTTATCTAAATTTTACTTTTATGATACATATGCCATATTCAACACTTATTTATTTTGTGTGGTATATATAACAACCCTTTGATATGTTATATAATGAATCTCTTTATATTTATTATATTTAACGATTCATTTGAAATTATTTCATTCATAGGGAATATGATAGAAAATTTACAAAAGTGTAAAGGGTTTATTTCAAAATCTCATCTTTATTTGGGATTGTTTATATTTAAGTCTCCTTTAGTGGACTTTTTTGAAATTTCTATCTTATACCCAATCTATTTATTTCTTTATTTATCCCTTCAGTCAATTTTTTTTATTTTTATATCCATGTTTTTTAAAACTATTTTCAAAAAAAAATTCATCAAATGATTTTTAAAGACGTTTTTTTCATGTTTTAATTTTTTCAACAAAATTGAAAGGAATATTATTTTAATTTTCCAAAAATTATACTTTTATAATTTTAAAAAAGTTCAAAAAGAATGTTTTTTTAACTTATAAAGAATATTAAAAATTACTTTTCGCTATTATTTTGAAGCTTCTTTTAGATTTTTTACAAATTTATTTTTAAGAAAACGTTCTTCTATAATATTCTTGAATTTTTGTGTTTTAAATGTGATTTTAAAATTGAAAAGGTAATTTTTCTCAAGAATGTTTTTAATGAAATATTTATGTAATTTAAATTCATCAAAGTCAACAAACCTTATTTTACTGATGATCTATTGAGGATATTTTTTAATAATACTATACTTACTCTTTGGTTGGATGGTTTATGATCGTTTTTATTGTGGAATGTATTATCTTTCGTATGTTAGCATTCCAATATAAATGTTTATGTAGATTATGTTCATTTATTGGGAAAATATTAACATTTTTTATGTCAGTTTTTTAATAGTAATGTTTATGTTGATTATGTTTCCACCCTATCATATAAGGAATGCATTGGAATTAATATCTAATGAATGGGGATTGCTATAACCTCTTGATGCATTGATAGGTATTTGGAGACATAAGAGCTTGGGTATTTTTCTAAGGACTTAACCATTTTTGTAAAATATATTTTCATGAAGCCTTGATGGTATGGTTATGATTTTTGACAATATGAATTCCATAATGTTGATATTAGCTATTTATTTCTATGTGATTATTTGATTAGATAAAATATCCATGGATAAGTTTCAATCTCATGTGATTATTTATATAGATTTATTTGGATCACTATTTATTTTGTCCTTTATTATTATTCATGTTTAGGTTATTTATTAAATTGATAGTGTTTTAGTTATTTAACATTATGTAATGATTATGAATTATTTTTTCATGATAACTTCCACTGTAAAAATACCCTTACTGATCATTAATGATTTACATTCCCTTGGATTACATAATGTGTATAGTTATTGATATGAATGTATATTCTAAAAGGAATAATGATATTTTTAAAGAAAATTATATTTTGTATTTTATGTTTTCTAAGGTAATGTGAGTTTCAAGTATGGAACGAGTCTTCCAGAAATACTAAACCATCCATCCCTTTAGTCTGTGATCGATCATATTTAGAAATAATATAATAAAGTAACCACCAAATATGGGCTACTAGTGTTGGGTTATTTAATTACTAGGTTAGGAAAAAAAATTTATTGATTCCCAAGTTTAATTCATGTATGAACTCGCTAAGATAGTATAACACCCCAGGATTTTATGGTATGTTTATTATTAAATATTTTCAATTAATTTGATATCTTATAATGCATGCAACACCAATTCTCTATGAAACAAAACATTGTTATTATAACAAGATAGTTATAACCAACCATTAATCTTAATTTTTCCACTTCTGTGAATTTAATTTTGAAAAATAAACATACATAGTTTTGATTAGAAAGATATTTATAGTCTGATTGGATCAACATAATTTTTTGCGAATAGTAACTTACCCTTTTGAATAGTAATGTTACCCTTATGAATATTAATATAACCTTATGAATAGTGAAATGGAAAATGAATAGTAAAATCACCCATGAGTTTATAAGTAAAATTTTGGCATCTTATAAATGAAATTATGATATAACTATATCAGAGTACAAGTAAAAAAATATTTTAAAAATTAATGTTTGTATAAATATTTAATTACAATTTTATATTTAATTTAATCATAAAAATTAAATTTTCATAAAATATATTAAAATATTAATGTTTTTTATCTTATAATTATAGGATAATTTTGTGAGACCTTAGTTAATTTATTAAAGTGTTATAAAATAGTTATAATATGAAAATCGATATTTTCATATAAATGTTGATTTTAATTAAAAATTAAATTTTTCATATTTATAAATTTATTTTCATAAAATGAAGTTCAATTTTTGAGTCTACACATAAAAAAAGTGGTTAGGGTGAGTTTTGGGGATTTTTTAGAAATACATGAATTTTTTAGTGAATAGTAAAATATATTAATGTACGGTATAAATATATTATAAATTAAATACACTATTCCATGATTCTTGAATGATGTAAGAAGTCATTAGTTAAAACTAAAATAATCTCTTTACTATATCTATACACAGGAATCCACACTATTTCTTTTCTTGAGAAAAATATCCAAGAAATTAATAAAATATTCAAAAAATCACCCCTCTCCTCCATTATAAAAATAACCCCTCAACCCTCTTCTCCTCACACCTTCAAAGCTCTAAGAAATGTAAAATTTCTTCTTAATACCTTTATAATATCATTCCCTATGTCCAAAATATCTATATATTATCAAAATAACAAAATAAATCACCTTAAGGGGATTCTCTAGGAGGAGAATTCTAGAGGTAAAATCATATTCCTCTTCGTTTTTTATTTTCTATTCTAGTTATTTATTTTATTATTATATCATCAACAAATTATTTGAATCCGAATCAGAAATAAGTTATCATTTATACATTGGAATTATATCATGTTTACGGAATAACCATCATCAATCTTATTACTATCCCATTTTATTTTAAAAATGAACTCATCGTCTAGGAGTTGCCGATTTATGTCCTTTGTGGATGACGAACGTTAGTTCTTAAATTTATTATTCAAGGTTGTTCATGATACCATTTTTTTATAAAAAAATAAATTAATATATTTATTATATCCTATTTAATTTTCTATAACTAGTATAAATACATAATACTAATTCATATGACAAAACTAGATCGTGATGATCGAAATACCGCCGTAATAATCTCAACTATTATCAATAAAATTCTTATCCAATGATTCATACTCATACTACATAAAAATATACTACATATAACCATTTACAAATATTTATGATCACTAATAACATGTAATTATAATTCTGTATAATTATACCCATTTAACATGAACTTCATTACAAGTATACAAGTAAACCGATCAAGAATACCAAGAAAAGGAATGCTCTAGAATGATGAAATCAAACTCTATAACTCACCAAAAGGCCATAAATCATCTTAATAAAACTATAAAGAATCAAATAACTAAATTAATATTTTTGAATTAATTATTTAATTTATTCAATCTTATTATATAGTATATTAAGATCAAGTGAAAAACACATTCAGACATAATGTAAGGGATTTACCATCTCACTTTTATTTCTGTGAGATTTCCATTTTTCTCCACTTATTTCTTGTATGTATTGTATGTATAATAAAATTATATATATAAATAATTATTCCATTTATATTAATGGTATTCAATGATTCATTTGATTATTATTATTTTTTGGTCATATGATTTGATTGATTATAATGTGGTAAGGGACTTCATCTCAAATTACATATCATTGATATATACTTGGTATTGTGCACCAAATAAATTCTATGTGGAATTTCTACTTATCCTTTTAAATCATTTTCCATTTGAGATAACATTTAAATTAAATATCCATATTATTTTATCATGTACATGATTAATATCTTAGTCGTACAACCCTTTACATAAGGTGATATTTTGAATGTTGTTTTAACTGTGGAAATATTTATGAATTTGTATCTCCTAATCAATACCGTAATTCATAAGTCATATTGTTCTTGAAATGATTTTATGTATAAATAATTAGATTTAAATTCAGTTATGGGGGAGTCCAATTATATCCCCTCGATGCATCGACAGTTCTTATGAGACAAAACAGTTGGCGACAAACTCTTCGAGTCTGTTTCACAAACAAAATAAGATGTGTATCTAGATAGAGACTTAAACTATCATGATTGTATGATGGTTCATGTTTAAAATAAAGGACATAAAAAAAATAACCATTGTCTTTATTCAGTTTTTGGTTATTAATTTCTATAAGGTTTTCATTATGAAAAAAATCTATGGATGCATTTTCATTCTCAGTTTATTGATGGCGTTTTTTTTAATTATTCACCATGACATATTGATTATGTAAAATTGATTATGATTCACTTATTATTGTTTCATGTTCCCACTATATTTCACCTTTATTGAGAATTTGATCCCACCCCAACCATCTTTTTCCTTCCTTATGTTATGAATAAGATATCATTTATTGAGTTTTCAAGGATGTAGTTTATTATATTTTGTAATGTTTTCTTTTTCCCAAAATAAAATTGTTTCCATGTATGTATCTAGTTTATTTATGAATACTAAACTGATTGGTATGTTAATATTTTTTACTTAAAATAATTATAATTAAATAATATAATGCATCAGCTCTGGGCTTTTGGGTTAGGGTGTTACCATTGGTATTAAGGGAAGGTTAGTATAAATCTTGGGAACTGGATTTAGAAAATATATTTTAGGGTACATAACCCTAAGATAGTATTTGTGGATAAGAATAGAATAACATCCTAGAATTTTGGTAAGGTAGAGATTATGTGGGTCTTCCTAGAAACATAACCATGTCTAGATACCAGATGTTGATGTGGTTTTGCATAGATTTACCTAGGGTTAATAACTTCAATAATGTGTCTTAGACCAAACTCAAGGTAACCCGGTACACAACAATAAGCCTTACTATACAACTAGTTTTAATATCATGGGGGATATGATTAGGACAATTCATATTTTCTTTAAAAAAATATGAAGGATATAAAAGTTAATAGAAACGGTGTCTATGATTACGCTATTATTTATACATAAATTTTCAATTTATGTTAAGTGTTTTTCTAGTTTGAAATTATGCATTATGATTCATAAATTAATTTAGTTTATGCCATTACTTACTAATGGAACCTAATTAAATAAATGTAATAAATACCCACATACAATTTAGGGATTTCTCCACTTATTAAATCAACATAGTAGGAGTTGTATCTGATAAAATGATTATCATATTAGGACAACATACTTATGTTGTGATGAATAACCATAATACACATATTTTGGATCATTTCATGTCGTAGAAGACCAATTATTTTAGTGGGACTACTAATATAGTGGTATCTTTGCAGTGGATCATGTCCCTTGAAAAGATATTTCTATCATTAATATGAATTGAAATTTAAAAGGTAGTACTAGAAGTATATTCTCTCAAGGGTGATGTTGATCAATAGTGGTATTTAATCCGAAATACTAAAGAGGAATGTGGAGTGGAAGATATCTAATATATCACTTTTATTGAGAAATTCTTTAACAAATAATTCCCTCATGGGAAATCAACTAAAATGAAGAGAAATTTCCTTAACATAAAGGAAAGGGAAGAAGATATTGTTGCAGATTATATGGCTACCATCACAAGACTATCCAAGTATGATATAGACTACATAAGTTATTTAGAAGACATGTTTGACTATTATTTTGACGGTATTAAGCCAAGTATCCAAAGGGAACTATATTCGGAAAAATTTCATCATATGATTAAATAATATTAAGTTCCATCAAAACGAAGAAGGATTCTTATGGATCTAATTTCTTCAAGTGAAATCAATATAAGAATAGGTATTTTGATAACCATGGAATGGGTGAAGCATTAAAGAAGAATAAGGGAATTAAGAAATTTTTATTATGTGAAAATTGTGGAAAAAATCATCATGGTAAATTATTGAAATTCATGGGAGTTTGTCTTAATTGTGGATAAAAGGGTAATCAAGATAAAGATTTAAATGGAAAAAAAGAAAGAAATAATTTTAAATTGTCCAACTTAAATGAAAAGGGGAAATATTCAAATCAATTTCCCAATTTTCAGGGGAATATATCACAGAAGAGTCCAAGGGGAGATGGCTAAGATTATGTGATCACCAGTGTGAAGGTTTATGTTTCATTTAATGTGGTGGAAGGCACATTAATTATTTCTTCAAATTTATCCAATTCTTTATTTGATTCTGGATCATCATGTTCCTTTATATCTTTTTAGTTTTACAATAAAATTATACATTTACTTTTTGATTTAATAAAGGAGTTATTAGTTAAAACTCCTAAGGGAATTCTCGTTACAATAATGATGTGTTAGTGAGTCCCCTTTTTTACATATAAATATGAGTTAGTTTTAGACCTTATTTTCAAACCAATGGTTTATTTTGATATAATCTTTAGTATGGAATGCCTTTCAAAATTTGATTCAAAAATCCATTTCAAGAAGCATGAATTTGAAATTTTTGAGGAGGATATAGAATTTATTATCTTTAAAGAAAAAACATCATCATCTGGTTCTTATCAGTATCCACCTCTAGTAGCTCTACTAAATTAAATTATTGGTGTGGAAGAATAAACAACCTCTAGGGATGAGGAATGTAATATTTCAATTGAGGATTTACTAATTGTGAAATAATATATTGATGTATTTCTAGAGGATTTATCTAGACATCCTCCAGAGCGGGAAGTTGAGTTCTCTATTGATTTAATTCATGGTGTACCTCTATCAATTTTGTAAGATTCAGACCCTTGTTCTATATAAAAATTCTAGAATACTCTTCATTTGGATACCAAGATTTAAATTAGTACTACTTATCACTCTCAAACTGACAGACAGTCTAAAAGAGTATTCCAATACTAGAAGACTCATTGAGATCATGGTTACATGACTTTAAGGATATGTGGGATTAGTAATTACCTTTGGTGGAATTTTCCTATAATAATAGTTTCCATTCTATTATCATAAATGGTGTCATATGAATCAAAATATTGAAAGAGGTGCCTAACTCCAACATGTTGGGTGAAGTTGGTTGGAGGAAACGTGTAGGCCCAGAACATATTGAAGAGACAAAGACAAAGGTGAAGACAATTTAGGACCATATTAAAGTATCCTAAAGTGGGAAAAAGAGTTATGCTAACAACCAAATAAAGGATTTGGAATTTCAAGTGAGAGATCAGGTCTTTCTAAAAGAATCTCTATAGAAACATGTCTTAAGATTAATTATGAAAGGGAAACTAAGCACCAAGTACATCAGGCCATTTCAAACATATTTTTTCTAATTCTTTATGTTGAATTTCAAGAAATGGACATACATGGTTGCGATCAGTAAGATATTTAGAGTATGAGAGGACCAACTTAATTTATGGTGAATAGTAATATACCCTTAGAAATAGTAACGTTACCCTTATGAATAGTAATATGGACCTTATGAATATTAAATCAGGGAAATGAATTGTAACCTCATCCATGAGTGTATAAATAAAATCTAGACATTTTATTCATAAAAGTATGATATAATTATTTCATAGTATAAGTAAATAGATATTTTAAAAATTATTAATTAGATGTTTTTATAAATATTTAATTATAGTTTTATTATTAATTCATTCATTAAAAATTTATTTTCCTAAAATATATTAATATATTAATATATTGGTGTCATATTGGTTAAAGGATAATTTTTTAAGACCTTAGTTAATTTTTTAAAGTTTCATAAAACAATTATAATATTAAAGTCGATATTTTTCATGAAAATGATGATTGTAATTAAAAATTAAATTTCCCATATTAATAAAATTATATTAATAAAATGGATTTCATATTTAGATTCTAGATGTCAAAAAATGGTTAGGGTTAGTTTTTGGGATTTTTTAGAAATACTTGAATTTTTTGTTTATCATAAAATATGGTAATGTATGGTATAAATAAATTATAAATTAAATAAAATATTACATGAGTAATTAATTATGTAATAATACATTATTTAGAACTCAAATTCTCTATTTACATTATTTAGTCACAATAATGTACACTATTACTTGTCTTGAGAAAAATAACAAACAAATGAATAAAATATTAAAAATATCACCCCTCTCCTCTACTATAAAAACCACAACTCATCCCCTCTTCTCCTCACACCATCCAAGATTTTAGACTTGTCAAATTTATGTCGAATCACCTTCCCAATATTATCTCCCACGTTCATAATCTCTTGGTATCATCAAAAGACAAAAATAAATCCCCTTAAAGATATTCTCAAGGAGGGTTATTCAAGATGTAAAATCCTCTTCCTTTTCCTTATATTTTCTATTCTAGTTATTTATTATATTATTCTCTCCTCTCCTCATCTATAAAAATGAGAATAATAACTCCAATAGAATTTATATAATTGAATTATATCCTATTAATGGAATAAACATCATCAATCTCCTTACTCTCCCTATTTTATTTTAAAAATGAAATAATCATCCGTGAGGTACCGATTTATAATCATCATGGATGATGAACATTTGTTCTTAAATTTATTCTTCAAGGATGATCATGATATAATTTTTATGATTAAACCATACTATAATATATTTATTATAACCTATTTAATGTTCTTGAACTACTGTATATATATAATTCTAATTCGGGCATCAAAACTAGTTCATGATGGGAGAAATACAATCGTAAAAATCTAAAAAACTATCAAAAAATATATTATCTTATGATTCATCTTGATACTCTATAAAAATGTGATACAGATGAAATTTAACAATTATGTATGCTCAATAATAATATATAATTACAATTTTGGATAATTCTACCCAATTTATATGAACTTCACTACATGTATACTAGTAAACTGATCATCAAAACCAAGAAAATGAATGCTCCTGAATAATGAAATTAAAGTATATAACTCCAAAAAAAGGATATAAATGAACTTAATAAAACTATAATCAATAAAATAAATGTTTTAATGGTTCTAAATTAATTAATCAATGTATTTAACCTTATTATCTAGGACATTAAGATCAAGTGTAGAATACATTCCAACATTAGGTAAGGGGTTTCTGATCTCACTTTTATTTCCATGATATTTCCATTGTTCAAAACTTATTTCTTGAATACGGTCCATATATACTTCCATATGATATATAATATAATTATTCTCTTTATATTCATGCTATTACATGATTCATTTTATAATTATTAATTTTTGGTCATATGATTTGATCGATTTCAATGTGGTAAGGGATTTCATCTCATTTACCATTTCATTGAGAGTTACTTTCTATTGTGCACCTAATAATTATTATGTCATGTATAAACTACCCATTTGAAATACTTTTTCATTTGAAAATACATTTATATTAAATATACATATTATTGTATCATTTATATGAATATTTTCATAGTCATATACCCTTTTACATTCTGTGATTTTTTGAATGTTGTTTTAACTATGGGAATATTGATGAAACTGTATCCTCTACTCAATACCGAAATTGATAAGTCATATTTTTCATGAATTTAATCTATGTATAAATAATTATTTGGACTTTTAGTGATGGTAGGGGCCTTTTATATCCCATAGATGCATCAACAGGTCTCATGAGACAAAATAATTGGTGAAAAACCATTCAAGTTTGTTTCCAAAAAATAATCTTATAGGAATCTACCCATAAAACTAAATTGTCTTGATGATATGATGTTTCATGTTCCAGATAAATTACATCTAAATAATAATAATTCTCTTTATTTATTATTAATTTAATAATTACCATTGGGTTTTCATTATGAAAAAATATATGGATGTATTTTCATTCTCATTTTATTGATGGTGTGTGTTTTTCAATTATTCCCCATGAAATATTGAATGTGTAAAATTGATTATAATTCACTTATTAATATTCCATGATTATGTTATATGTAACTCTTACTGAAAATTTGAGCTCACCCCTTTTATTTTTTTCCTTCCCCGGGTTAGTAATAAGTTATCATTTGTTGAGTTTTCAAGGATGTATTTTATTATGTTTTGTTATGTTTTCTTTTCCAAATGTAAAATGGGTTCATGTAAGTATGTAGATTCTTCTAGAATACTAAAATGATCGGTCCTTTGGGATTTTTTCAATGTAATATTTCCATTGAAATAAAGAAATGCACCTGCTCTAGGATTTTAGGGTTGGGGTGTTACATACTGGACAAATTTTCCAACTTAAGACAAATAATATTTTATACGAGGCCCAATGTACAGTGAAGTTCATGCAAAAATCCATGGGAGAATCCCCTAAAAATTAAAGACCATATTATGAAAATATTTTATTCATAGACCATGATCTGGCACCTTTGTCAGTTGAACTCCTCATGTGATCACACAAAAGTAGATCCCAATCTTCACTATTCAGCAATGAACCAAGGAATAATCAATTATTCTCAATGATGTATTAGTCTTGATCAGGGTATGAATCATTGATCTAGATATATTTTTGAGGATACTATCAACTAAACCAATCATATACTTATAAATTGATAGACACAAATTATCCAATGAAGAAGAAATCACTACGGTTGGGCACTAAAAGGGAGGAACATTCTATATGTATTGAGTCACGCAAAGGAGTTAAAGAAACTAATTATTCTCATGTGTTCAATTCTAAATTGTTCCAAGAATATTCAAGAATTATTCTATAAATTTATAACTTTTCACTACGGGGAATGATCTTATCTTAAATCATGATGAGGTTTGAGCTCTTACTTTTTATTAATTTATTTTTTTATTTCTACTATAAAACTATTGTGATGGAACACTAATCCATTAGTGGATGAGATCAGGATATTATTATTATTCATTGTTAATGAATTAAAATTTTTAATAGTTAATTATTTTCTATTAATCTCTTTGGATTCATTCAAACTATATAGACATTGGGATATTTCCTCATTTTTTACATTTTTAATTCATCTTCCATTTTCACTGGATCACACACACATGCCAATTATGTGTTCTAAATTTCATGAAATTAGATTAGTGGGTGGAATTAACGATAATTAGAGATCTCATATTATTGGGTAAGTGCGGTAAAATGTTATGGGGTTTATTTAATCCCTCTGGTTAAATGTTTTTCAGAGGTGGGTAATCAGGTGATATTTCACATGATTGAGAGAAAATAAAAGAGTATCAAATTATAATAATTATTTAACAATAAGTGTAAGGAGATATCAAAAGTTAGGCCACTTATTTTAAAATTTAATTTAATACCAATCATTATCATGAAATGTTTCAAAACCTCAAACCCATCAAATAAAATAATAACATGCCAATAACACTATGAATGTAGAGACCCCAAACTTGACGTACATATACATTACATTACTTTTTCAGAATACTTAATACATAACAAAAATAGACACACAAGGATCAAAATAGTTTATTGTCTTTGGAAACTCAGAATATAATCTTCTAATCATGGTGAAAGATCTTAGTCATCTCCCATAAAGATTTCCCCCTTTTTTCTTACCTAAAACCTTTATTTAAATCCTGGGGAAAAGAAAACATATAAAGGGTGATCTGAAATGCTCACTAAGGGTAAGCATGGATAAAATAAAACAAATCATATACATTTGAACTAAAAAAATGATCATAATGTTTAAACATCAAAAGCTTGAGCAATGACATAAAACATGGCAGTACGTAAGGCATAGATCATCACGAAACATTAATCATGGTAAAATTTCCTGGGAATAAAACACTTAATTGTATAAAACCATTAAGCACATGATATTATTTCCATAGTAGCCAAGGCATTGCTTCCAAGACCATCTTAGTGGACAAAGTCCCTTTTCTGAATTAAGTTCACTCCTCGTTATAGTCATGTATCACTGAACCAGATTAACATACCATTCCAGCCATATCTATCACATGAGATATAAATCTTTACCCAATTCATTTGAGGTATATATAGGTCCCACCCATCTCATAATGAAATCATTCTTATGTGTGGCACAACATGAACATAAATCATTCATAATTACCAAAAGAATAAAATGGGTTTCAAAAACATCATCCCATCATAATATAATCTATATAAAAAATGGATCTCACTTCATCATAAGAAAAGTGAAACCATTTAAATCATAGAGACATTATACTTGAAATATAAACATATTAAATAATGTTATCTTAGATGGAAAATGGTTTTGAAAAAATACGTGAAAAGAATTCTTGAGGAAAATATCCTTTCTCCTTCAAAATCATTTTCTTTTGAAAAAATTCCATGAAATTTTAAAAGAAAAAGAATTTTGTTGAAAATAATCATGAAAACATGTAGAGTAATCCTTAGGAAAATTAGGCGTTATGAAACCGCAAAAATCCCTTCATGCCTTATATGTTAAAAAAACATTCTCCTCGTACTTTTGATGGAATAGTCAAAAAGTTCCTCGTATGGTAAACCAAAGAAAGATTCCTTCCATAACATGTGGTAAAAGTCAAAAATGGGTAGAAGTACATTAAATATAAATGATTTGTTTTTGAAAACATGGACATGGATGATAACAATAACCTTAGTAAATACTTAAGAATAAACAATCATGGATAAAAACGAGATTGGAAAAGTTATCCCTTAACTTATGTCCAATTTCTTCTGTATGTGTCTGAGACTCCTTTATAGTGGGTTTAAACATATTATTAACTTGTAAAAGAACTATATTAATATTTATGATATCATATATGATTCACTTACGACTTTATTTTATCCGTTCATTAGTAAATTCCATGTTAAAGCATCGTTTTGGGTAAAATCGTTCCATTTATCATTCGTGTTTTGACTTGTAATTATTAATATGATTACATAGATCATGATTACTTAATTACATAATATAAAACATTATTTATATATAATATATATTCATAATATACATATATATAACAGATATATAAATGGACAAAAATTCACCGTTCATGGAGACGTTAGGCCGTACGTACGCATGAACGTTGTTTTTCGTTTCCTTGTTGAATTGGATGGAATTAATTAGATTAAATACATATATATACATACATCCAGAATAATTATTAAGTCGTATATTTCAAGATTACTTATTATATATACTTTATAATCATTCATGAATTCTTAACCTGGAAAATGAATCACATTGCGTCGTGGAGACAGTAATCTCTACGTACGCACGAGCGATGATATCGTTACCATATTTATTGAATGGAATTGGAGTGGATGATATAATATCATAGAATCTTTATGATGTTATAATAATCATATATAGTTAATCTTTACACTATTTTACCCATAAAAGTAAGGTGGTGGTGGAAAAACTGATTACAGCACGGAGTGGAGACGGTATTTCGTACGTACGCACACGCGGTGATTTCATTTTCCGTAGGATGGATAGAAGGTGAAATAAGGTAGTTTCATATTTATAATAACATATCAGTATATAAGTAATACTAATGATATTACTTTATAATGAAACAACTAAATAAGAGGAAGTAGAAGAAGAATGAAACATGAAAGAGTCGGTAGAAGAGATTACCTCTTCCTCGACGCACCTCCTTTAAACTCTTTCTTAAGTCACTAGAGTTGGTATTTTGAGAATACCAAAACCTATATGATATAACTAGAGAGGTTTAGAAGAGGAATTGGCAGGGTTTGGTCGACCTTCAAGGCTCAAAAGGGTGTGGAGAGAAGAGGGAGTAGGTTCCCTTTTATAAGGGAGGAGAGAGGCACCTTTGGAAAGTGTGATAATACTATTTTATTATAAACATATCTTCAATTTAAAAAGGTCCAAAAATAATTAACGATGAAGATAAGATGACTCATGGTCGAAATAAAATCATCAAATCAGAATTGGACATGTTTTGGATAATATTTTAATCATTATAATCTTATTTATTTAAATCATTTATTAATTAGGTAAATACTACACCATTATTGTGTCATAAATATTTTAATTTATTTAATGTCTACAAATTACAAAAAAAAACACCACCATATAGGAAATCATTTTATATTTCCAATTAATTTTTATAGTCGAAAAGATAATTTATATAACCCCTTATAAAAATTAATTACTAAAGGAATTTTGTTAATGTCAATTTTTTCTTTACATTAAATTAATTAATCCAAATTATCATTATCACCACCAAGTGGCCCAATGGGGTCCCAAAATTTACCCAATAATTCCCATGGTCATCCACTACTCATCCAATAAGGTTAGGACAAGTGTTAAGGTATTTGTGAATTATTATAACATTCTTTTAACCTTGAATTACCCTATTTACATTTAACCACAGTAAATAAAAGTCAAAAGTTACTATTTAGCAAAAATTATTTTCATCTTATTGAACCAAATTTTACTTCTTTATAACAACCATGTAGGTCGGATTTTTGAAATTCAATTCACAGAAGTGGTAAAATTTCATTTAAATGAATGAGTTAGTTTTTTAACTACCACTAAGTGGTTTCACTAATCATCAAAAATTGAGGTTTTTCAGAAAAATATCAAAAATTCATCCTAATATATATTTGATATTCCAAATTCAAAAATGATTTCTATTTTCTCAAATTCAAAAAAGAGAATTGGAATTAATTAATTTTAAAATTAATTCCCGTTATCAAAACAAATAGCGTGTTTTTAGGATACAATAACTACAAAAAGATCGACACTTTTTTAAGTCCAAATTTAAAGTGAAATTAATTCCAATGACCAACATTATATTAAATGGTAAAAACATATTCTAATTACACTTTATAACCAATTAAAAAGATAATCTAACCATATAAATTATTGTGATGAAAATATTTTTTTTAATTAAAATATAGCGTGTTTTTACTATGCATTAAAATATGAACGTTATCAAAATAATACGAAAATTTTTTCCAAAGTAAATTTTTATATCCTGATTCTATAGAATAATTTTATTTTGTCAAATTGAACTTATAAACATGTAAAAAACTATATTTTAAGAGGGTTCTCCATCAAAAGGCGACAAAACTACATTTTTTGAAAAATACTTATTTTAGTCGAAACAATTATTTTGTTCTCATACCATGTTCTAGAAAATGTTTAAGATGACTGATAATGTTATAAAATTCAAAATGTAGTTAATAATATTCATAATGTATAGTTCATAATAATATTATAACCATATATCGTTTTTTAGTGAAACTCGGTATTGCGTACAACACACGCTATTAAGGAAGGTCACGATTGCATGTAATGCAAGCCAAGTCAGGGCTGCATGTAGTGAAAACTCTATTTAGTGTTGTGTATAACATAATAAAAACTTATTTCATTTATACATTAAACAAAATTTATACTTAATGTTGCGTAGAATAATTTCCACAAAACAAACTTGAAATTGTGTGTAACACGAGCCATGAACAGTGTTGCGTATACTGCAAGCTAATACGATGTTGGGTATAGTACAAGATAATCATGGTGTAGTTTATAATAGAAGACATCAAAGAAATTAAAAATAATATATCTCATAAAATCTGTGGGTGTTACATTCTACCCCCCTTAAAATGAATTTCGCCCTCAAAATTCATCGGGGTTATAAATCATTTACTACTTGAAAGTTTCATTTATAGAAACCCACATCGTAAAAAAGGAATACTAAATAATCATTTTAAAAAGGAAAGTTAGAAACAAAAAGGATAACCAACGTAACTCATCACTTGGGTTCCCACATAAAAGTATATAGGTGAAAATATGGATATGGAAGAAAAATATAACTGTCATGTTCTGATGGAGAGTGGTAGAGAACATGGCTCTAAAAAATCCAACAATCGCAAAGCCATAAATTTGTGATGATCTAAGGTACCATCTGATTCATCAGATATGAGAGTACTAAGAAAACATTTTTGGTTTCCAAGATCATTTCCCTAACATTGATTAACGGATCGCAGAGCCATAAATGAATCTGGATTTTTCATTCATGAAGTGTTAACGGATCATGAGATAGAATGATAAGTCACCCCATCCATTTCTATCACAAAAAGGTTAGCATAAGTTATTAAATATACATAAGTATATCTATGTTGAGATTAATCGTATATGATTCCAACAATAGACTTATACTTCATCTATAATACCACTTAATAATATAAAACTAGTTCCTACTAAACAGGGACTTCCTGTAGGCCAGTGGTTGGCAATAAAGGCATGTATCACTACAATTGTGGGTTCGATTCCCACAACCTTGTCCGACATGACAGGTTGTCTCCCATCCTACGGGTAGTCCATTTTCTAAAACTATTCTATTATAACATTCAAAAAATAATATAAAAAAGTTCAAGCATTAAACACTACTATCTGATGTCTGACATAATCCATTCCAGTATTTAGGCTTATCCAAAACACATCTGTCAAATCTCATAGTATAAAGAAAATGATTACTAGAAATGTCATTAACCAAGCATGTGAATACCATAATTTATCCCCCATATATCATAAGATATACCCTGTTGATCACATTCCAAACATGTGAATACCTTAATCTTGTATTCTCTTGCAACATGAATTACCATAGAACCATTGTGAAAACATGAATGCTGTCAAAAGATAACTCTTTCCACATACCAAAATCCCAAAATTTTGAATATACTCAAACCATGATATCACTTTTTCCTTATATCAGTCATGAGCTCATTAATATTATCTTATCCTTATCCCTTCATTATGTGCATATCATCTTCTTTTTAAAAATATTTCAATCACTTTTCATGGTTACCGGTACCATAAATTTATTGAAAACCACAATAGACCAATACATAAATATTCCTAAATTACACTATACAACATTATTTTGGAATCCCATTACATAAACACTTAGTCATTCCAATACATCATTATCATATTCAACATCACAAATAGTGATCACATGTTACTTCCCTTTGTCCTTTGCCTTAAGAGGTTGTTGATGTTGTTCATCATTAACCCTTTGATTAGGGAATTGGTTAGCATAATACCCCATTTCCTTTCACTTGAAGCATTGAAGTGTTGTTGGTGCATTTTCTGTAGTCTTTTCTTTATTCACATCATTAGAAACACTCTTTCCATTAATTCGACACTCAGCTACTCGATGACCTTTATTTCCACACTTAAAACATTTTCTAGTCCCTTTAAGACAATCTCCGCCATTCTTCTATCCACACTTTGAGCATAAAGAAACATTTATCTTCTTTTCACCATTATTCTGATATTTCTCCTTGAACTCCATCATTCGTTTCTTTTCAAAACCACGAGATGGATTTGTAACACAAACTTCCATTTCTACCTTGATAGTACAAAGCACAATTTCATCATAGCTACCGAATTCTCTGATAGATAATTCCCTTCGAAGACTTGGTTTTAATCTACTGAAGAATCGATCAACTTTACTTTCATGTTGGATGATAAAGCCATATTCATACCTTGCAAGCCTTGTAAAATTTTATTCGTATATACCAATAGATTCATCATCCTTTTTCTTAAGCTCAAGGAAATACGTTTCCATCTGTGTTCGAAGAATATGAGGGAAGTACTTATTGAAAAATAATTTCTTGAACTCATCCCATTCTATGGATTCAATTTCAACTCGGGGCCTCGTATTCTTAATTAGAGTCCACCATTGATCTTCCTCACCTTCTAAACGGTAAATTGCTAGAATGACATTTTCATTTTCTGAATAGTGAAGTATGGAAATTATCTTTTCAATGGTACTGATCCATTTTTCAGCAACGAGTGGATCAGAAGACCCACTGAAAGAAGGTGGACGTTGCCTCATGAAGGACTCAATAGAATATTGTTCCCTTCTCTGCTCATTTGGAAGTCAAGAATAATTCATAGCTTATGTAAGTATAGCAATAAGATTTTGCACTCCATCTCCCATAACATTGGTTTGTTCAGAAGGACAATAATTGCATTGTCCATTACATTGATCAACATGGTTCCTTCAGGTTCCATCTATTATCTGAAACCCAAAGAGAATTGTATGAGAGGAAAAAAAACATGCTAGGGAAAACAACATAATAAAGGGGGTGTACCTTCAATATCCAACATCTTCAGTTTAATTCTAATATCATTACTGTAATTCTAGAACGATAACCTATAATTATACTTAACCTTAGGTACATCCCTATACATGCCTTAGAAATATCTCTAGAGATTTCACTAAAGTTTTTGCATCCTACTTTCCAAAGTTTAACTGAACCATTCCTCTGATACCAACTGTAGAGACCCCAAACTTGACCTACATAGACATTACATTACTTTTGTAGAATACTTAATACATAACAAAAAACAGACACACAAGGGCCCTAATAGGTTAGTGTCTTTGGAAACTTGGAATATAATATTCTAATCGTGGTAAAAGATCTTCAACATGTCCCATAAAGATCTTCCCCTTTTGTATTCTTACCTAAAACCTTTCTTTAAATCCTGGGGAAAAGAAAACATATAAATGGTGGGCTCAAATTCTCTGTAAGGGAAATAATGGAGAAAATAAAAAAATAATATACATTTGATCTAAAAAAAATGATCATGATGTTGAAATATCAAAATCCTGAGCAATGACATAAAACATGGAAGTACGTAAGGCATAGATCATAAAGAAACATTAATCATGAATAAAATATCATGGTAATAAAACACATAATTATGGAAAATGATTAATCACATGATATGACTGTCATAGTAGCCAAGGCATTGCTACCAAGACCATCTAAGTGGATAAAGTCCCTTTTCTGGATCGAGTTCACTCCTCGTTCCAGTCTTGTATCACTAAAATAGATTAACTTACCTTTCCCGCCATGTCTATCTCATGAGATATAAATCTTTACTCAATGCATTAGAGGGATATATAGTTCCCACCCATCTCATAATGAAATTATTCTTTCATGTGCCACAACATGAACATAAATCATTCATCATTACCCAAAGAATAAAATGGGTTTCATAAACATCATCCCATCCTAACAAAATCCATATAAACAATGGATATAATTTCATCATAAGAAAATTGAAACAATGTAAATCATAGAGATATTATACTTAAAATATAAACATATTAAATAATGTCATCTTAGATGTAAAATGGTTTTGATAACACACTTGAAATGAATTCTTGAGGAAAATATCTTTTCTTCTTCAAAATCATTTTCTTTTCACAAAATCCCATGAAATTTAAAAAGAAAGGGATTTTTTTGAATATAATCAGGAAAACTTGGAGATTAATCCTCAATAAAATTAGACGTTATGAAACCGTAAAAGTCCCTTCATGCCATATACGTTAAAAAACATTCTCCTCGTACTTTTTTCGAGAAAGTCAAAAAGTTACTAGTATGGTAAACAAAAGAAATATTCCTTCCATAAAATGTGGTAAAAGTAAAAAATGGGTAAAAGGGAATTAAACATAGATGAAAATATTTTTAGAAAACATTGACATGGATGATAGCAATAACCCCAGTAAATACTTATGAATAAACAATCATAGATAAAACCGAGATTGGAAAAGTTATCCCTTACCTTATGTCTAATTTGTTCTGTATGTGTCCGAGACTTCTGGATAGTGGGTTTAAACATATTATTAACTTGTAACAGAACCATAATAATATTTATTATATCATATATGATACACTTACAACTTTATATTATCCGTTCATTTGTCAATTCCATGTTAAAGCAGCGTTTTGGGTAAAATCGTTGCATTTATCATCCGTGTTTTGACTTGTAATTATTAATATGATTACTTAGATCATGATTACATAATTAAATAATATAAAACATTATTTATATATAATATATATTCAGTGTATACATATATATAATAGATCGATAAATGAAAAGAAATGCACCGTTCATGGAGAGAGTAGGTCGTACGTACGCATGAACGTTGTTTTTCATTTCCTTATTCAATTGAATGGAATTAAGTAGATGACATACATATATATATACATAAATCCATTAGAATTATTATGTCATATATTTCATGATTACTTATTATATATACTTTATAATCATTCTTGAATTGTTAACATGGAAAATGAATCCCATCGCGTCATGGAGACGGTAATCTGTACATACGCACGAGCGATGATATCGTTCCCATATTTATTGAATGGAATTGGAGTGGATGATATAATATCATAAAATCAGTATGATGTTATAATAATCATATATAGTTGTTCTTTACACCATTATACCCATCCAAGTAAGGTGGTGGTGGAAAAACTGATTACACCACGGCATGGAGACGGTATTCCGTACGTACACACGGGCGAGGATTTCATTTTCTGTAGGATGGATAGAAGGTGAAATATGGTTGTTTCATATTTATTATAACATATCAGTATATTAGTAATACTGGCGTTATTACTTTATAATGAAATAGCTGAAGAAGAGTAAGTATAAGAAGAAAGAAACTTGAAAGAGTCGGTAGAAGAGATTACCTCTTCCTCGACGCACCTCCTTTAAACTTCTTCTTAGGGCACTATAGTTGGTCTTTTGAGAAGACCAGAACCTCTATGATATAAATAGAGAGGTTTAGAAGACTATTGTTCCAGGGTTGTACAAGCTTCAAGGCTCAAAAGGGTGTGAAGAGAAGAGGGAGGAGGTTCCCTTTTATAAGGGAAGAGAGGGACACCTTTGGAATGTGTGAAAATACTATTTTCTTATAAACATATCTTAGGTTTAAAAAGGTCAAAAAATCATTAAATATGGAGATAAGATGAATCATGGTCTAAATAAAATCATCCAATCATAATTGGAGATGTTTTGGATAATATTCTAATGATTATAATCTTATTTATTTAAATCATTTATTAATGAGGTAAATACTGCATCATTATTGTGTCATAAATAATTTAATTTAATTGATGTATAAAAATTATTAAAAAACACCAAAATGTAGGAAATATTTTTATCTTTCCAATGAATATTTTTAGTCAAAAAGATAATTTATATAACCCCTTATAAAAATTAGTTACTAAAACATTTTTGTTAATGTCAATTTTGTATTTACATTAAATTAATTAATCCAAATTGTCATTATCACTACCAAGTGGCTCAATGGGGTCCCTAAATAGATCCACCTGTGTCCATGGTCGTCCACTACTCATACAATTAGGTTAGGACAAGTGTTAAGGTAATTTAGAATTGTTATAATATTCTTTTAACCTTGAATTGCCCTATTTACCTTTAACCATAGTAAATAAAAGTCAAAAGTTACTATTTACAAAAAATTATTGTCATGTTATTGAACCACATTTTACATCTTCATAACAACCATGTATGTAGGATTTTTGAAATTCAATTCACAGAAGTGGTAAAAGTTTATTTAAATTAATGATTCAGTTTTTTAACTACCACTAAGTGGTTTAACTATTCATCAAAAATTGAAGTTTTTCAGAAAAATAACAAAAATTCATCTTAATATATATTTGATATTATGATTTCAAAAATGATATCTATTTTTTCAAATTCAAAAAATATAAGGGTAATTAATTAATTTTAACATTAACTCCCATTATCAAAACAAACAGCTTGTTTTTAAGATACAATAACTATCAAAAGATTGACACTTGTTTATGTCCAAATTCAAGATGAAATTATATCCAATGACCAACATTGGATTAAATGGTAAAAATATATTCTAATTACACTTTAAAACCAATCAAATAGATAATCTAACCATATAAATTATTTCAATGAAAAAAGTTGTTTTTAATTAAAATATAGGGTGTTTTTACTATTCATTAAAATATGAAAGTTATCAGAATAATATGAAAATTTTATCCAAAGTAAATTTTTATATCCTGATTCTAAAGAATAATTTTATTTTTCCCAATTGAACTTATAAAAATTTCAAAAACTATATTTAAATTGGGCTCACCTTCAAAAGGCAGCAAAACTATATTTTTTTAAAAATAGTTACTTTACTCAAAAAATTTATTTTGTTCTCAGACCATGTTCTAGAAAATTTTTAAGATGAATGATAATGTTATAAAATTCCAAATTTAGTTAATAATATTTATAATGGC
Source organism: Viscum album (assembly GCA_963277665.1). NCBI lineage: Eukaryota > Viridiplantae > Streptophyta > Magnoliopsida > Santalales > Viscaceae > Viscum > Viscum album. Next base: position 27,850,263 of record OY728135.1, on the reverse strand, counting down.
TTGTTCATAATAATATTATAACCATAAATCATTGTTTAGTGAAACTCGGTATTGCGTACAACACACACTATCGAGGAAGGTCGCGATTGCGTGTAATGCAAGCCAAGTCAGGGCTGTGTGTAGTGAAAACTCTGTTTGGTTTTTCATATAACATAATAAAAACTTATTTAATTTATAAATTAAACAAAATTTATACATAATGTTGCGTAGAATAATTTCCACAAAATAAAATTGAAATTGTGTGTAACACGAGCCGAGAATAGTGTTTTGTATACTGCAAGCTAGTACGGTGTTCCGTATAGTACATGCTAATATTAGTATAGTGTATAATAGAATACATGAAAGAAAATAGAAATAATATGTCTCATAAAATCTTGGGGTGTTACAATGAACTTCCAGAGATAAATTGAGTCTACTTTTAGTATATTTATTCAGGTTCAATTTTTTTCTGAGGGAAAAATGATAGGCCACTCATGAAACATGGTTTCATTTTTGGGAGGCATTTTTTTCAAATATATTTGTATTAAAATTAATTCATCACATAAATAGATAAATTTTATCTTTCCTTTATAGTTTTTATCCAATGGTTGAACAAACTATTTGTATTATACAGAGAACCTTTAAAATTACTAATGAATTAGAAAGCGAGTCTTTCACAATTATATAAACCGAATAACCTTCTTCAGTTACTTATTCCCCAAAATAACTATATGGAATGAAAATAATATATTATAATTAACCTCACTTGAATAAATCATGAATATAACTGCATTCACCCAATTTAAACAACAAAAACTAGTAGTTATAAATGAATGATTAAAAGGGTTGTGATCTAAAAATTGGAATTCTTGGTCACCTAACTCATTTTCATGGGTTTTTAGGGTAAGACCCCAAAAATCATATATGATCATTTGGATAAGTGTAAAATTTCTTTACTAGTAACATATTCACCGATGTTTACACTAGTTGGAAGGCCTTTCCCTTCTCTCAGAAAAGACATTACAAGCAGTGGATTTACAGCCTCAAACCTAGAGATATCAATACCTTGGATGAAATTCATAAAGTGTCCCTTTAAAACTATTTCCCAACATCATGTAGTGTCAAACTATGTAAGTGAATATACTCAATAAAACATTTATGGGGAGAATCCCTTTTTGATTTTTCAGATCAATTCACGTTATAAAAAAACTCCTACTCACACCAAACTAACAACATGCATCATTTTATAGTATTATTTTTCCAAGGATTGATGGATTGAGAATAAGGGATTTTGGATGATTCCTCTAGAGGATCACTAATAAAAAAATACCCTAAGGAAGTCAAATATTTTATCAAAAGTATCTCCCAAAACTCCCAAAAATTTAGAATAATAACTACAAATATGTAAGTTCATGAGGTTAATGGTTCTAAAACTACGTTTTTTGAAAAACATAGAAGAAATAATATTTATTGTTAGACATTCATCTTTGAAAAATTTTCCAGAGACCTCACCAAATACCCCCTCTATATTCTTCCAAATCTTTCATTTCTTGGACTACTATATATATGGATTCCCATAAGCATAACAAAACAATGATTCCATGTACTATAGGAATTTCCAAAAGTAACCAAACTATTATTAAATAAGGAGATGGTATTACAATAGCCAGTAGGTATCTAGATATAATTAACATTTGATAAAACCATTTCATCAATGTTTCCAACCATTTCATCAATGTTTCCAACCATCTTTCCTACCACTACGCTTTTAAATATATGACTCTCAACCTTCTACAATATACCAACCGAGGAAATCCTAAGAACCCTAAATGGGGGAATTGATGAAAGAACATGCGTAGTCAAATATCCATATCATGTACTCCATCATTGAATAAAAAAATAAAGGCATCGGTAAACTCCATGCTCTATCAATTTCAACCCCTAAGGGTAGTGACATCTCTATTTCATTAAGGAGTGAAAGGAAGATAAAAATAGTGATGAATAAGTATCCCAAGTTGAATTTAGAAGTGGTAAACACACTAAACCTAAATAATTAATCCGAAAAAGGATCCCAAAGAATAAATACTAGGGAAAAAATCCCTATGAAAATAGATAGAGTTATGACCAAGTTTGAAGACTTGTATCATCCCCAAACTCACTTCCCATCTATATAATGACCCCCTAAGAGACCCAGTGAAGACACACTAAAAAATATTATTATAGAAATATTCAAGAAGGTTTAAATTGTCATCCCATTAGTGGATTCCATATTTTAAATTACATTCTATAAAAAAATCATTTATAGTATGTGAACTAAGATGAGAATATTGGAATGTAATGAGAATGATTGTTTGGAAAACAATTCAGCACTTGTAACCCCACAAATACCCCTAAAATTATAAGATATGGGTAACTTTATTTCCCTTTAACTATTTGTGAGCTAAATTTTTCCATTTAATTATTTATTTTAGGTTAATTAATTAATATAATATGTTTTATTATTCATCTATATAGATAAGAGAACCGAAACCCACCCAAGTAGTTGTGTAACTTTCCAATAGAGAAATTTCCTACCCAGTAGGTGTTTTCATAAGTGTACAAGAATTTATATTCCCTGCTATCTTCTTCATTTTCATCATGGAGTAAGGAAAGGTAAATATCATTCTCATATCATCTTGGTGAGTTAATTTCTCAAGACATAAAAAACAATTATCATTGTAAATAAAGGAACTCTTTTACGGAATTTTTGTGAAAAACATTAAATTTTTATATAACATATTCAATAAAATAACTCCATAAATATAAATATATTTTTAAACTGAACCATTTTAGATTTATTTGTTTCTATAAAAACGATATTTGAGTACTCAATGATAAAAGTTTACTAAGAGATTCTTTGAAATATCATAATTTCTTTGATAAATCTTCTACTAAAAGTGAGATTAATCTGTAATTTGTTTTATGTATTGAAACACTTAAAAGTGAGAAGTGGGAAATATTTAGTTGATTGATTATGATTTTAGATAGAAATGTGTAGACTATATGTATGGATACAACTATGTTAAAATCATCACTAGAAAAGCGATCTGAATTATAATACAAGTTTATGCCATCACACTTAAGATGTTCATTCCTCAAAATAAAATAACAAATTATTTTTTTAGATTCCACATATATCCTACTAGATAAATAAAGAGTTAACCCATAACCTAGAAAAGTTGTGGAATAGAAATATGTGGATGATAGAGATATAAAGGATGACAAGAGAACATTATGGGAATTCCTTGATATATGAGAAGAATGAAAAATACATCCATGAAAGACTCATTTAGAAAATAATCATTTATGTAGGTGATAATGTGACGTCACACTCCAAAACATTGAATCTAATCTATATAAAAATCATTACAAGTTTATTAGATCTTATAAAGTGACTAAAAAATTCTTATAGGGTGTATTTGAGATTAAATGATAAGATTCAGAGTATTCATTCATGGTGAATGTCAAACAAGTGAAACAATATCGTGGATATTTATAGAGTGAGATAATAGATGGGTCATAAATCCTCTATGATTCCACTTAATAATAAAACCCAAGTTTTTACTTTCTATTACACTAGTCAATACATATATTACTTGATCTATTTCACATGAAAAAATGCATGCTATAATTTTAATGAAAGTTTTCTTGAACTAAGTGTGTGGGAGAGAGATAAAATATTTGTGATGCAAGTACCCATTTTTTATTTTTAATTTAGTCACTACCCTTAGAAAATTTGAGAAATAAAGGAACAAAAATCTATTTTATAAATTTGTGCATAATTTCTTCATATTTTTAAATTTTGGTTTCTAGTGATTTTTTGGACAGTAAAAGATTGAACAACATTGATTTACTTCCCTGTTTGAATACCATGCTATAGTGTGAAAGTATTTAACTAGTTCTACAACTACAAGAGTTAAATGAATGATTACTTTATTTTTCACTTATTTTATAGAAATCTAGTAATAGAACTATGAAAATGAGTGTCAGTGAAAAGATTATTTTTAATCAGAATTATAATATGATGTCACTAAATATTTTAGCTTAATCTAAGGTAACATGGAATTTGTGAAAAATAACACCTAAGGGATCCAACTCATAATAAATTTGATATAAGAAGTTTGTCAATACAGTATAATGTGAAATTGGAATTCTATGGTGAATCTATGAGATATAAGGTATTCAGTGTTTAAGTAAACTCAATTTGTACATATTTAATTAGTTAATTTTCATAGTTCTTTTCACATAAATGGGTAGGGGAAATAAAAAAACATTAATAAATTACATAATATTAAAAAAAATTAATTCATTTAAGTGAAGGTAATATTTAACCTAGATGAAGAATTGGGGATATGGATTATGAACATTTCATTTGAGTTGTATTAATTAAGTGGAAATTCAAACTTGGTTTAAGGAAATATATGACAGATGTATGAATAGAAGTGACAATTGTTAAAAAAATTATTTCACTTAATTCGATTTTTAATTGGACATTGAAAATTGATTAAATTGTATATTGATAATGAATTGAAATAATATAAGAGGCATGATAATTTAAAAAATGAACAAAAATATTATTTTCTTATTCGATGGATTGTATATTTTGTTCTAGATAAGACAATAATCTTTTAAAAAATTGGAATTCAATTTAATTCTCAGCAGTTATATAGTTCGTGTGTGAGTTAGTGATGATATATTTTTTAAAAAACTTAATTACTTATTATTAATTATTACACTAATAATTAATTCAAAATTCATGAAATTGATATTATTTTTATATTTACGATTATCTATACCTCATGGAAAAAATGGATCAAAATATTTAATTTTTCTGACAGATTATATTTTCAGATTAAACAAGACTCCATAATTTGATTTTGATTTTTGAAATTCAATGATGAAATTAATGTGAGTTGAATAAATTAAAATTGATTTTTTAACAATGATTATTAAAGGACATGTTTGAAATGTGTTTTTTAAATATGTTTTCTTGCCTTTAAGTGGACTAATTCTAAATTAAAAAACAATGATTATAATTTTATAATTTGAATTATATTGAAAATTTATTTTTGTTTGATCCAATTTTGCAATAAAATTGTTAATTGAATAAAATTATTAATTAAAGAACAAAATTCAATGTGTTATATAATAATTTCAACATTATTTTAATTTTGTTTTTATTTTAGAAATTTATCTGAAAAAACTGTACAATATGTTTTTGTTTTTGTTTTTTTAGAATGAAAAGTCTGTAATGGGGTCATACTAACCACATGAAGAAGGAATGACTAGTATAATAACTAAAATAAATAATTAGTTATTTGACTACATGAGAAAGCTAAAACATACACCATAATCAATTTTCAACCTACCACGATATAGAAATTCAACTCACTATAGGAACATATTGGTGGTCACCCAACTGACCATGGATAACCAACCATAATCATTTCCCATTATACCACATTGCTTTTCATGGTCAATATACTGACTGTAAGAATAAATTTTTAACCTACCACATGAGAAATACGAAAATGACTATGAGAAACCTTAAAATTAACTGATTGTTCCTATTATCTCCAACCATCATAAATAGCGATCATCAGTTGACCATGCACCCACCTTCCACAACTAACCACATAGACTACTTTTCCCTTGATCAGTATGAAAGCCTCTAGCACCTCTTCCATGTTTGACCATGTAACCTACCACAAGTCATCCTACTCTAATTTAAATGATCACAAACTCAATCAACATGAATGTACCAACAAGTTTTTTCTGAACACACATCATTATGGAATAACATCCTTTCACCAAACTTAATGACGATAAATGTGGAGGTTAGATGAACCTCACAAAACCAGAAGAGGTGTAGACTATAAAAAGATTGAGTTTATGAACATAGGATAATAAATGAAAATATAAAGCAACCAAACAAGTAATATGAGGAAAATATAAGACATGACGTTGGTTGATGAAGTTTGAGTCTAATTAATGACAACTAAATCACGTGATCATAAAAGGGGTGGTGGAGGTTCTATGAGTATTGAATATTAAATAGGGTGAATCATCAAATTTGAATTAAAAATAAAACATTATTTAAATATTAATCAGATAAGTATTCTTTTGAATCTAAGCTGAGTGAAGTTGTATAGTGACTCGGGATTTAAATTCATGGATATTACATATTTTTAGATGAATATTAAATACATTTCAAAAAAACATCTAAGAATAATATTAGTTTTGGGTCTTTGTAGACTAAGAACACAATCTTTTAATTTGGTGAAATATCTTCAAGGTATCCCATAATGATATACCTGTTATGTACTCTTCATAATTATACCCTACTTAAAACCTTTCTTCAAAACGTGAGTAAAGAAAACATAAGAAATGGTGATCTCACATGTTCAGTAAGGGTAGGTATAAGATTTATCTGACTATGATCAATTGAAAGAATAATATAAACATATTTTTCTGTGATCATGAACATGACTTACAAATCTTATAACCAACATGTCAAATATGATAAAACTGATTCATGGAATAAAACGTTTTCATTTGGGAAAACATGGACTATAAGTGTAAAAAAAATTATAAATCAATCATAAACCATGAGATCATCTCATAAGTGTGGAAATATCATAAATATTGAAAAGGGTTTTATATTTCAAGGTTAAATACTAAACCCATCAATATAATAGATTATGACTCATCATATATTTCTCATTATAGATTAGGATATGCTTGTTTCCCAAAGTGGATTATGATACACCTATTTTATATAGTAAATCAAGAGATACATGTTTCCCATAGTGGATTTCGAAAAACCTATTTCCCATAGTTTATTCATACACACCTATTTCCCAAAGTGGAACAATATACACCTATTTCCCATAGTGGATCGGGACACACCTGTTTCTTATAGTGGATCAAGCACATACACTTTCTTGGAAAATGACTTGATGTTTCATTAATTTTTTAAAAAATGACATCCATGGGTAAATTTATATTAAAAATACTACGAGAATAATAAATAATTTTTTATTTTTTTAATAAAATATAGTTTTGGATGAAAATGGATTTTCAACTAAACAGAGAAATAAATTCGTGTTTTCTGAAAAATTGTTTATCAGTAATTTTAAGTACCAAATTATGGGAATATGGTGTTATTACATGAAAATGTTCTGAATAACCATAGTATAAGAAAATTCATGAGTTTCTTGAGATAGTTATCATAATATTTTATCATAAGATATAAATTCAATAATAATATTGATTAACAATTAGATTGTAACATCAAACTATTACTACTTTGGTATCTTTGGATCCTAAGCACCATGAATGAAAACACTAAAATTAATATTAAAATATAATGAGGGTAAATTAATTAATGATATCTCATGTCAATGTGGATTTATAAATACCTCATGAAATAATATTGGTTGATAACATTATATACATCTCAAAGAAGGAAAATTGAAACAAAAATACCTTAACTATTTGGTAACCATTGAACCGTAAAACATATGAAATGGAGATCCTTAAATGGATATTTAAATCCCAATAATTTTAATTATAATATTCATAAAATATATTTAGGGTCCGTATATACACCACATAAAATAAACAGGTCGTGAATATGACATGTGTCTTGCAGAAGTAAAAAGTGAGATAAAAATCCCTTACCTAAAGTCTTTAATTCCATCGTACTCATTAAAAACTAATGTATAATGAATAAAATATTATTATAAATATATTAAACAACCATATAGGTTTTTATAATCACATTTTATAACCCAATTCTTAATAATTCCTTATTAAAGTTATGTTTTGGTCAATAAGTGATTTGTTTTTCTTTTATGTTTTGACATGTTATTTTTTATATTCTTAATTAAATAATGTTTTAATAATATATAGAATTTTAAAAATTCTATAAATATCAGATATATTATTTATATTTTTATTAATATTAATTAATAAAATTTTGTGATAGAAAATTAAATACACTATTCTTAGAGACGGTAGGTCGTATGTATGCATGAATGGTTCTTCCATTTTATTTATAGATTTAAATAAATTAATTTAAATGATAGATTTTTATTTCAGATTTATTTTATTTCATATATATCAAATATTTTCAATAAACCCATCCTTAAAAATTCCATGAAAGGCATGAACGAATCACATCGCTTCATGTGGCGGTAGTCTACCATACGCACGAGTGATGCTATCATATTCTCAAAAAAGGAAAGCATAAATATATGTTTGATATAATAATTAAAAAATCATAATAATATCACAAATATCATATATAAACAATAAATACATAATTATTTACAATATTCAAAAGTGGTAATGGAAAAAACAACATTGGTTCGTGAGGTGGTAGTCTGTCGTACACGCAACATGTGGATTTCGAAACCCATTTAATGGAAGTTGATATCATTTTAGATCATGTGGATAAAATTTGAAAAATATTAGCATATTTATGATAATGAGGTTGTTATATAATCATGGTATAATAATAATTTAGGTGGGTGTAGGAAAAAATAAAACAAACACGCTTATTAATGAACATCGTCTCTTCTTCGAGTATCCTACTTTGTTTTTCACTAAAAGCCTTCCTGTGAGGGATTTATGCCAAAAATATTGGTCATAGGATGTGGGTACGGAATTTGGGAATATAATTTTTTAGTTCATGTATGGAGAATGTGTTTTAAGTTCTGAGTAAGAGAGTATAGGGGGTGTCCTTTTATAAGTGAGGGAGATGACACACTTGGTATTTTTGAAAAGAATTAAGTGCTGCCATGTTTTTCATATATCTTAAGGGTTTGAAATAGAAAATTATATAAATATAGAGATATAATTGTCGATATATTACTATAAAATATATTTTAGAGATTTTAATTGGTTATTTATACCCTTATCTTTTTAGTTTAACTCCATGGTAATCCCATTTTGACCTTACCTACAGTTATTAATTTTTACTACAATCCGAATTCATTAGGGTAAAAAAATTAAGTTTACCTATTTAGATATTTATTATTATTATTATTAAATATATTTAATAATTTTTTCAAAATTTAATTTAATTAAGTGAAAAATTTTAATTTGAAATTAATCTCACAAACGTGATGATAAATTGGGTTTTCAGAGAGAAAATGTTGAAAAGATTGTAATGTTATTATAATACAATTATTTATGAAATTAATTAAAAATGAATTTATTAGATTTATAGATTTATAATTTTACTTATTTAACTATAATTTAAGTTTAAACTATATTTTTAATTTTTAATTATATTAAACAAAAATAGATTTTTCAATAAAATTTTGTATTTTTACTATTCATAAAAAAAACTTTTTGGAAAAATCCAAAAACAATAATCCTAAGATAATTTTGAAATTATGATTCCAAAATTATGGTTTATTTAATCAAAATAATTTTATAAAATTTGTAAAAATTAACTTTAAAATAAGTGCACGAAAATAAACAAAACTACTTCTTAGAAAAATACAGTTTTAAGCATAAAATTAGAAGTATTTCTATCTCTCATCTAGACAATAGATGAATGTTATAAATTTGACTGAATATATACTATATTAATTTCATTAAAATAATTCCCTAGAGGTTGATTTTTTAATATATTAGGGTAAAATGTGTTTTCTTTGGATAAAAATAGTTAACTAGAAAATGATTTGTTATATTTTCTAATATTTTTTATTTTTATTTTAATTAATTTTTCATAAAATAATAATTGTGTAATCATTATATTTCCAAAATTTAGTTATTCCTTTTCATACCCACCATTCCTAATATTATGTTATAATAATTATATTAAATAAAAATTTCTTATTAATAAGTCACATTTCATTTAGAATTGGCATTGCATGTAATTATAGATGAACATTATATTGCGTGAAATGGAAAATATCAAAAAGAATAAATTTATTTGAAAAGAAATTCACATAATCTCATTGTGTTATATTCTTACCTCATTAAAATTAATTTCTCCCTCAAAATTTATTTTTGTCAAAAAGTGTTTAACATTTTAAAATTCCTTCATAGAAAATCACATCGCAATAAAGGGTTAAGAAAACGTCCTCTTGAAAAAATTGAATGAGAATTGTGAAAGAAATATGGAATAAAAAATACTAGGTTTCCAAATAAAGTGGAAATAAAGTGGGTGATCTAGTGAAGTTTAATGATCATAAAACCATAAAATAAAGTGGAAAGAAAAAGTTCATTGATATCATTATAAACGATGATAGTAAGAAAATATTTTATTTCCAAATCATTTTACTAAAGTTAATTATTTTTCATGAGAATTTATACATACTTGATTTATTTCCATTTCATAAGCAAAATATCACCCTTTTTGAGCCTTCATCAATTTCCAATTCATCTATTTATCCAAGAAATTAATTTGATTTTTTATACATGAATATCTAACAGATCATAAGATCCATATATAGGATTATAATTCATTTTTTCTATATTTATTTATCATCACAAAAAAATGGTTATCATAGGTTATCCAATATGAATATTCATTATATAGTGAAATGATAAATTAATATCTAAAGACTTGTCCAAAGTTAAACTTAAACCATGTTATAAATGGTTAACCTTATAAAACTTCAATAAATACAAAACTTTCAAAGAAAGTCGATAAACTTTTCCAAATCAACTTAACATTAATCCCCCATATATCATAAACTATATCTTGATTGTCATAGAATAAACATGTTAATGCCTTCATAATTTATTTTCATAAAACATGGTAATAACCTGATTTACCATAAAAAATTATGGATAACAAACATTCTTACTCATTCCTTACATAAAAGATATATTTTAGGATATATTCCTAAAATCCAAAAATGTTGTAAACACTATCAATGAGAACATAAAGCAATTTTTTTAAAAAACACTATCATTTATAACCTCATCGATACTATCCAATATAGTTTATCTATATTAACAATCTCTTACTATAATCTAAGCACCATTTTCATAACCATAAGAACATATAAAGGGTCATATTCTATTAACCATGTGTTTTTATTATTATTTCCTTAACATTAAATCCCTTTTCTAGGTCATTAGTACTATTTAACATATTATTTAAAATCCTTGAAAGAAAACATATATTTAAAAATACTTATATATTTCGTGATACATAATATTTTAATTACAATACATAAATACTTCATTCACATAACTTCCTTATGAAACCATTTACAAGGATTTTTCATCTTATTACTCAATACATGTTTCTTTTCACACGTTATTCATAGTCTCTTCATCGTCAATAGTAAAACCATTACTCGTACATCATTTATTATCTATTCAAGAGCATCCCTATTAGTAAATCGATTCATATAATGCCCATAATTTTCATATTTGATCTAATCAACCATCAATGGTATCTTAGGTAGCCAAATATTCCCATTTATTTCCTAAAATAAAATGTTAATTTTCCATTTTTTTATTTTCTTTGTGTCCTTTTCCATACCCAAAACATCTTAATGATCCCCTAAAACATCCACATGAGTGTTTTTTCCTACATTCATCACATATAGAGAACCTAATATTATTCCTCCATGGTATCTGGTATCCAAACTCTCAGCAAACACTTTCCTTTTCTACTTTCGTGGGTATAAGATTTGATTAAGGGAGATGTTGTTAATCAAGTTCTATTAAAACTAAATATGCATAACAATAACATCCATTACTATAGTGATCATCCCACTTGGATTCTCATACAAAATATTTCTGTCTCATTCAATGTTAACCTGTTATTTTTAGTTCCCACTATTGAGGAAAACCAGATACCATAATGTGAGAAACACTAACCATAGTGGGAAATAAAATAATCATTAAATTCACTTACATGATGTATAAATACTGACACATTCTTTTTACTCTATAAAAAAATAGAAATATACTAGTTAATTCATAGTCATAATATATTTAAATGAATCAATATGGGTTTTAAAGAGTTTTTAATTTCCAAAGAATATCCCCAGGAGCATCAAACCAGTTATACGGTAAAGAGAATTGTAATTCACCAGTTGTTGATTGATTCTAGCTCAATACAATGTCTTGGGGGTTATTATAACTAGGTACATATGTGTAAGGACCATATATACTTGTAGTTCCCCAACAAAAATGTATTTTCGTAGAAACCACCTACTTTATCCTTTACCAAAATTCCAGGACATTTTCCTATACATTGACTCATCCTTAGACTTTTCCTTAAATAAAATTCTAGAAATATCCATATAAATTTCCCTATGTATATCACTAATGTTTGTTCAACATATTTTGCAAAGGTTAACTAATTTTGTTTCTAATACATACTATATAGACCCTGGATTTTAATACATGGTTATTACATCTTTTTATATAAATATTAAATCCATTAAACAAACACCCACTTGAGGAAAGATATAGTTTAGTGTATTTTGAGAATAGGGAAAAATTCATAAAATTTTCTTAAATATATTCAATTTCTCCCATAACAATCTTCCCATTATTTCCTATTCATAAACATAACCTACTCAAGAAAATTCTACCTAACATGGGGAAAGAAAACATATGAAAGGGTGAGCTTAGATTCTCAATGAGGGTAAATATAATAGTTGTAAATATCTTATAAAAATAAATAATAAGACAAGAATAAGGTTATGTGATCAATAACATGACTTTAAAATTTCATACCCAGCCTATTATAGATCATACGCATTATTTATGGCATAAAATATTATTATTTATGAAAACCAAGACCATAGGGGTGATAAATCATCATAAATCAATCGTGAACCATAAGATCCTCTCACAAAAGTGTGGCACGATATTAAATATTGAAAACCATTTCATATGTCAAGGTTAACCACTAAGGTGATCAACATAGTGGATCATGACTCAACACCTATTTCAAATTGGGGATTAATACACGCCTATTTCCTATAGTGGATCTCGATAATCCTATTTCCCATAGTGGATTAGGACACACCTATTTTCCATAGTGGATGAGGACACACATGTTTTCCCTTAGTGGATCAGTATATAGATGTTTCCCCTTAGTGTATCAATACCATAGAATTTTTTCTACTAATATCTTATAAGATATAAATATTTACCGAATGAATTAGAGGGAGTATAGGTCCCACCTCACTTTTTTTATAATATAACCATCTTCCATGGTTATAACATAACCACTGTGACATAATGAAAATCATACATATGGGTTTTATAATATCATAAAAAATAACAATATTATAACCCATGAAAAAAATGTGTTTGATAACAATTTCAACATAACATGATATATATAAAAGAAACAATATTAATAATCATTTCATCATTTTATCTACGTATAACCCCATGAAAAAAGAAGTAGGTTTCACATAATTTTATCAAGGAATAACTTATGGGATTGTAATGGGTTTTATAAATATCTTTTCATGATAAAAAAATTAAAAATAATAATCATCATTTCATCCTTGGTTTATATCCCCATCAAAAGCATAATTTACATCAAAGGGAATCATAATAGATATAAAATTATTTTGACTGATCATTTAAAAAACTTTTTGAAGAAAATATCATTTCTTCTTTGTAAACAATCTTTTGAAACAGAAAAGTTTCGAAAATAATTTTCTCTCAAAATAAACTATAAATATTATATCAAGAAAATAATGTTCATTATTATGGGATGTTATATTCATTTCATAAATGTTAAAAACAAATATTTCATTCACATTTCTTTAAAATCCAAATTGGAATTTATTGAAAAATGAAAAGAATATTCCTTTAAAAATATTTTTATAAAAATTTAAAAATGTTTAAAAATGTATTTTAAAAATCATTAGTTAATAATAAAATTATTTTGAATTTTTTTTTAAAACCTGGTTCTAGAAGAAAATAGATTTCCATATAAATAGGGAAATAATGTTTTATTTTATTAAAACCATTTTCTCAATTATTTTTTGTACCAAAGTGTAAAAAAACTGTAATATTACTTGTAAATATCATGAATAACTATTGGATAAGAAAATTCAATAGTTTGATAAGGATCATAATATTTCATCATCAAAAAATTCTAAACAATCTTGATGAATGATGAGATTGTTACATAAAATAATTACCCATTTGGTAACAATTAATCATAATCCCCAGGAAGGAATAAAAGAAAATCAAAGATAAAATATCATGAGGATAAATAAATATATGATATTAAATTTTAAATTGGATTTATATACACCTCATGGAAGAATATAGGTGCATCACATAATGTACATCTCAAAAAAGAAAAATTGAGACAAAAATAACATACCGCTTTGGTAACTTTTGAACAATAAAACACATAAAATAGATATCCCAAAACGGATATGTAAATACCAATTATTTTCAAGATAGTGACAATAAAACACATTCATGGGTAGTGTATACACCACATGAAGGAAATATATGTTGAATATGATATGTTCCTCATAGAAGTAAAAAAATGAGACGGAAATCCCATACCTTATCTCTTGAATTCCATCATACTCATTCAAGCCTCCTCTATAATAAATAAAATTTTATTAAACATATATTAAAGAAACATATTATTATATATCATTCCATATATGATTTTCTTTTGACTTTATATTACCAGTTTGTTAACAATTCAATGTCAAGGATACGTTTTAGGTAACAACAACTTTTTTGTTCTTGTATGTTTGGATTTATTATTTTTGGTCTTCTTACATAGATCTTGGTTTCATAAAATACATAATTTTAAACATCAAATAAATATAATATTTATTAATTATATATTTATTTATAGAAATTAATAAAATATAGTGATATAAAATGAAATAAACTGTTCATGGATAAGGTAGGTCATACGTACACATGAACATTGTTTCCATATTCTTGTTTAATTGAAAGAAAGAAAGGTAAAGATAACACCGAAAGGATTTAAAAATAAATTTAATATTGTCGTTAATGAACACAACACTAAGTCTATGAGAATCAATATATTTTTATTAGAATTATTTAAATAAGATATTTATAACCTTGATATTAAACATATTAATATTAATAGAAATAACTACTATGAAATGTTATTCATAAGTGTTTCACATAAATAACATAAAATTATAATAAAATATATAATATTGGGTAAAATAAAAATAATTTTTCAAAAATTTTATTTATGTGATATTTTTGTATTTTTCTAAGAAGATTCAATTTTTTATGAATAGTGAAAAATACTACACTATAGTTAAAAACGTGCTTTTCATTTAAATACTTTTTATAATTTAAATTGAATCTTATATTTTATATAGATCAATCATACCTATGTTATTCCAATTGTTATCATTGGAATAATTTTTATATTAAAATTAAACATAAAAGATTATTCAAATATTGTATTTCTTTTTACCCATCTTCTCACCAAACCTGCAGAATTAACATTGAATGTAATTATGCCACTTATATACATTAAATTTCAAAAAATGGGCATACACTGTTTGAGTGAGTATGATATTTATATTTTCATAGGATCAGATTAATTTTTTGGTGAATAGTAACATGACCCTTTGGAATAGTAATGTTACCTTTATGAATAATAATTCAACAAATTGCATAGTAACCTCGACTATGAAAGAATAAATAAGATTTTGATATATTATGTTTGGTAATATGATATAATTGTATCAAAGTATAAGTAAATAAATGTTTTAGAAATTATTAAATAAGTATTTCTATTTATATAAAATATAAATGCTTTTATAGAATTTTATAATTATTATAATGATTTAAAAGAAAATTTATTTTCCAAAAACAGAAGAATAAATTAATATATTGTTCTCTTATGATTATAATATAATTTTATTATACCTTAGTTAATTTTTACAATTGTTATAAAATAAGTTATAATTTTCAAATTGGTATTTTTGGAGTAAATGATGATTTTAATGAAAAATTAAATGTCTCATATTTAGAAAGTTATTTTCATAAAATGGAGTTCATTTTTTGATTCTAAACACCTAAAAATTGTTATGGTGGATTGTTGGTATTTTTCTAAAATAGTTGAATTTTGTGAATAGTGAAATAAAATATTTTACGGTATAAAATAAATAGATGAATTATTGATTCATAAGTACTGTATAGATTATATAAGCCCATAATATCAAACCATCCTTTATTATTTGAAAATATTTAGTGACAATTCTAAAAAAATTCATAGTATTGATCCAAAATAATAAACTAATGAATAAAATAATGAGAATACACTCATCTCCTCTACTATAAATACCACCACTGACCACTTCTTCTCCTTACATCTTCCAAGATTTGATATTTATCGAAGATATAACCAATAATCTTACCAAGACCCTAATTTAAGTCTATAATCCTTTGGTATCACCAAAATAACAATCCCAAGTTCCTTATGTAGGTTCTCAAGGAGGACAATTCAAGAGGTAAATTCCTCTTTCTTTTTCTTTTATTTTCCTTTCAATATATATTTTATTTTCTTATCCTATCCTCACCTCTTCTATCAAAATTATACTTATAACTCCATTATAATCTATACACTTGAATGATATCATTTTAATGGAATATACTTCATCAAACACTGTTCTCTCTCTATCTCTCTCTTTTAAAAACAAAATCACCATCCATCAGATGATGATTTGCAACCTTCGTGGATGATGGATTTAAAATTATTCTATTTTATCTTAAAGGTTATTCATAAAACCATTTTAATGGTTGAAATATATTTTTAAGTGTATATTAAAACCATTATTATGTTATGTAGGTAACATACTTACATAATACTAAATGATAAAATAAAACTATTTCATTGTGATATAAAACAGCTAAACATAATCAAAACAATTATCACTAACATGTTATATAATGAATCCTCCTTGTATCTGGGAAAAAATATCATATAAAACCAATTAATCTTCTGAATGTTCATAAATAACATCTAATTCAAATTTAGGAGAATTATTTCCATTTTATATGTGCTTCATTAGATGCATACAAGTAAACCAATCACGAAAACCAAGGAAACGAACGCTCCTGAGCGATAAAACTGTGTCGAATAACTCTTAATTTTTTTTAAATTAACATAATAAAATCATAAAAATCAAATAATTGTATAAAACATCCATAATTAAGTAATTAATGTATTTAATCTGATTATTTTGGACATTAAGATCAATTGCAGAACACATTCATACATAAGTTAAGGGGTTTCTCATCTCACTTTTATTTCCATGTGATTTCCGTTATTAACCACTTATTTCTTGTTTGTGGTGTATGTATACTCTCCATTTGATATATAATATAATTAATATATTTATCTTCATGGTATTAAATTATTCATTGGATTATTATTCAATTGTGGTAATATGATTCAATCGATTACAATGTGGTATGGGTTCCTACCTGAACCCCATTATTCCTTGGTGTTACTTTTTTTCTCTATTTACTCCAATGTAATTCTTATTTATTTCTGTTCATTAGTTATACATTATATGTATATGTTCCAACATCATATATCTAGGTCACATCAAATTTATTTTATGGGTAGATATATGTTTTAAAAAGATTCACTTATCATTCCATCCAGATATGAAACCCCGATTAAAAGGATCTTTCATGAATTTTAACCATTTTCAAGAGCACTCTATAGTAAGGTTTAATCCATAATTATTTTTATAAAATAAAAAATTTTATCATGAAAAAATATCTTGGTTAATTTTGGGTTTTATGTATACAAATATACCTTTCTTCTTTAAATTCTCCTTAATATTTTCGATAAACCGAACAAATATATTTTATTTCTAAAGATTTATAAAAACTATTTTTACATGATTTCCCATCATAGGGATATAAATTATGCCTAAAATATAATTTCATTATCTATCCCTTTTCATTTAAATTATATACATATTTTCAATCATATTTTTATAATAAATAGAAATTATTTTCAAAAAGAACTCTTCTTTCCAAAGTAAATGGGAATTTATGTTCAGAATTTATCTCAGATTTTATTATAGTATTTTCATCTATAATTATGATTAAAATATTTAAAATTCATATGGAAAACTTTTATTAAAATATAACTTTTTTATGTATGAATAATTCACTGTAATTTCATGTATTGTTAAAATATATGAATAAAATGCATATCCAAATGAAAAATACAAGAGGGGGTAAATTGTATATTTAAAACTTTCATTTTTAGAAATAAATGAAATTTAGATAAATAGAATTATACTAATTATATTCACAATCCTCTATTATATTTAATATTTAATCATATTTGGCCCTTGGTATAATGGTTATCATAACCATTTCATTACTATAGTATTCCATATGTAACTAATAATTGTATTTATAAATGCATAGTAAAGTATCGTAATCACTATGGATACGATAATTAGTGTAAAAAATAGATTATGTCATACAACATATAGATATTTCATATATAAAAGTAAGGATCATAATAAAAATATAACCATAAACACAAATATTATAATTAGAGTAATTATGATGAACATAGTATACAATATAAAATGAATATGTAATAATCAATTCACATTTTACTATAAAACCAAAGAAAATAAAAGTAAATGTAAATTTAATACAATTATTTTAACAAAAATAGAAGAGTATCCGAAAACCATGTATAGTGGTCTCTTGATTTATACTTTCCAACTGTTATATAATACTCACACCAGGGTAATCCATTGATACAATGATCAGTTTTTATCTTGTTATCCCTGTAAGCCCTTGATCAATAAGGTGATCAAAACCTTAACTATTATTATCCACATAAGACCTCAATCAATATAGTGATCGATGCCTTATATATTCCTATCATCAGAATCCCTCAATTGTATACATCAACAATTTTCATCACGAAAAGAAAAATAAATCTATTGGAGATTGTAAGTATGTCCAACAAGTTGTTCACAATTTGATAACTTCAAGGATTTTGAACAAAGACATTTTGGAAGATCTCTCATAGAGTATCCATTCTTCTCGAAGTTCTGATCTCATAAAAATGACATGGTATTTATAGGATTTTTCTCCAATGTTCATATTTTTCTCTAATAGCTCAGTTTTCTCCTAAAAATATTGAGGGACTTGGAATCCATGCATTCTAATGGTCATATTGAAATAGAATACACAATATCATTTTGGTTAGCATATAAATCATGACATAATTTTGATTTAAAAAATATATATCATTAAGATTATACTTTTTAGCATGCTTTAACAAATTAATTGAAATAAATTTTTTTATTTTCATTGTGAGGGTTGGTATAATGTATGACGATATGAAAATATTGTCAGTATGAAAACGGAATAGTGAGTATAATGGAAATTGAAAATGTAGTACATGATATAAATCATATTTAGGATCATTATGATAATCATGAAATGTATATTGTAATTCTCTTATGGGTACGATAGTTATAGTGGTTATGATGAGAATTATAATGAATAGGGTATTATAACAATCATAATGACTAAATCATTTTATGAAAAAAATTACATAGAATATGAATAATGAAATATGAAATCCTATCAAAACATTCTTAAAATATTTAAACATAAAATAACTTTTAATTTTGTATGTATGAGAGAGTTTTTAATTTTTAAATCAAAAGGATTAATGAAGTCAAAATGATTTTTTACTCAACAATATACCCTTTTTAGAAATCACAAACCACAAGCTAAAACAAATATAGGATTACAAAAGTAAATAAATTGTGTTTTTAGAAGCGAGAACTTAAACTTATCACCCTTTGAGATTTAAAACTCCAATGAATAAAATTTGAAAACGACTATCCTCCACCTTAGGTTAACAAACTCCCTAAGGATTTTATTCTATGAAAAATGACCTCTTACTAAAAGTAATCTCATTTTGATAATTTCTCCCCACATCTAATGTATTATAAACTTATATAAAACATTTCCCCCTTTTATAACACATTATCCCCCTTTTTTATTTACAAAAAAGTAATAGGGAATATCTTTTAATACCTAAAAAAGGGTTAGAAAAACAAAATATAAAATTTGATAAATATTTTTATCAACTAGAATAGGTGAATAAAAATTCTTATAGAAAAGATGGAAAACATTAAATTAATAATATTTTGATGTCAATATATTTTCAATTGAAGTTTAAAGAAAATTACAATAAGAGTTAAAAAAGAAAAAAATGTTTCCCATTTCATTATAAAAATGATCTCAGATGATAGTCTTAATTTTCTTGAATTCTTTCCTTTCATCTATCAAATTTTCAATTTATTCTGACTAGGACTGAATTTTTTCTTCTCTTTGAGAGAAAAACTGATCCTAGTTATAATTGATCACCTCTACAGTCTTGAAATTGTCTTCCAATTAACTGACTTTCACTTCCTAGGATTTGATCTATCATTCCTGATTAAAAATCTCTTCTTCCTAGGCATTACTTTTTTATTTTCAAATAAAACTAAACATTCAACAAAACCATCTAATTTTTCAAATCAGAAATCTCATCTGGATAAGACAACACCATTGAAACGTTTCCTTCAAATGCTTTTAATTTTTTTCTATCTCTTTGATCTTATCAGATTGATCTACCATAGGAGTTGTACAACTTTTCATCATTTAAGAGGAATCATTGGATAAATTATTAAAGTTAGTATTTACTTCCTTCATAACATTTCTTAAAACATAAATCAAATAATCACTCTCCTTGTATCTATTATCGGTATTGTAATACCTCTTCAAAACCCTATTACAATAATTTCTATGCTCTAAGGAACCTTATTTGAAAATTTTAAAATCATCCTCAAGAATTATCAACCTCTGTATTAGAATTTTGATTGAATCATACTTCTTGTTTTGATTATCTATAACCAAATAAACCTATATTTTAATCCATAATAAACAAGGAATTTATTTTTCTATTCATATCAAATATTGAACAAAGAAATTGATCTATCTGTAATGAAATTTTAATATCTAAATCAGTTTTTTCTTCATAAATGGTAACTCGTATGAATGTGATTCATCAAAATCATATTTAGAACACTGATTACAATATATATCTAACTTAGTCAAATATCTTTTTTTGAACTCTGAATATCGTTTTCAGGTTGGACGCTAAACGATATTTTCTTTAAGGTTTCAATTCCTATAGAATAAATTCTTCTTGATGTATCTTGACATAATCTGATAGGTAACTTATTTGATTTGGATTTCCATTTATCATCCACATATTCTCCATTAACTTATTTATTATCATTATTATATTATTATTCAAAATATTGATCAAATTATCTTATATATGTATCATATTTATGTTGAGAGAATATTGAAGATGTATATTCAATAATTTTATTTTTTTAACCTTATCTGGAACAAATAGAGAAATTATTTCTTCTTAAAAAATTTCTCTTTTCGAAATACTGACATTGGCTTTCTCTACTCCTTTCATTAATTTATCTACATCAATGAAACTGGCCTTCTTCTTTTTCAACTTCGTTTTATTTTTATCTACATTGAATGATTATTTAGAATGAATCTTTTCAGAAAAATATTCATCTGGATTTAGACTAGAAATAGGATCAATTTCTTTTCTTTCAGCTTGATTCTTCCTCTAATTAGCAACATCATCAAAACTATATACTTTTTTGTCTCTTCAACTTTACCATATTAGACATTTCTTTCTTCTTCAATTTCAAGGACTCTAATTTCACTTTACTTTTCTTTTTGGAAACAATCAGCTTCGATTGTTTTGGTTTTTCATTTCATCCCATAGAAACTTCTTTTGAAGGCTCAGTATTGGGATCTTTAACAATCATATTTGATTCAGAATCAGAGACAAACATCATTCTATTAATAATATCATCACTTATCAATAGAACTCTGATATTTATTAAAGATAAATTCACATGAATACTATAAAACCAAAGTCAATTAATAATAAACTTACTAATAATAGTATGGAATATGATAAGCTGATATTTTATAGCACTATAAATGAGTTGATTGATGGTCACAAAAATTTATCCCATCATATTGATTTTCCTCATATTGACCAGGTAATCCAAAATGAAAAAATCTTAGACTTTAAAATTATCCCTAT
The DNA here is from genome assembly GCA_963277665.1 of Viscum album. Taxonomy (NCBI): domain Eukaryota; kingdom Viridiplantae; phylum Streptophyta; class Magnoliopsida; order Santalales; family Viscaceae; genus Viscum; species Viscum album. The sequence continues at coordinate 27,828,086 of OY728135.1, read as the reverse complement.
ATCTTCAACTCATTATAAGAAATCGTTGTATCCACAATGTTGGTAAATGATTGTTTGATGAAAAGTGTGTAACCTTTCTCTTATACTCATTAACTATAAAAAGATATTTCTCAACACTATCTCTAACAAAAGTACCTTTCTAATTTGGGAATTTATCAAAAGAAAAATATTTTATCTCACTATGATAAAACACTAATAAAATCATCTATCTGGGTAGCTTAAACACAAATTTTTATTATCATACAAATTAAAAGTATCTTCTAAATTATCAGCATTTACATTCACATAGTTTTAAAATTTTCCTACTTATTTATGATTATTTGATCCTGATAAGTCATGTTTTTCTCTACAGTGACTAATTACCATTCTTATAATTGAATAGTCCTTTTCAATGATGAATCATACATATTATAAATAACATGACTTATAATTCTTTCTCAGAAGAATGTTATTTCTGAGAAGTATTTTGGAGGAAGAACTTCTTTGATTTTCTATCACATCGTACAAGAGGATTCTGATGATTGAGAAATGAGTACAATTGAAAACTTCTAGGTACAATGAAAATTAGTCTCTTTAATAGAAGAAATATGAGAGATTTGATACAAAATTCCAAAATATCTATGTGGGATCAAGAGTGGGACCCATTTATATAGGTGATAGAAAAACGACTATTGAAATTATGTGGTTGAGAATAAATCATGAATGATCTAGGGATGGGAAAAAAATTAACTCTTTAGGATTTAAAAAATATAAAAAAATAAAATAAAACTATCATATTTAGGTGAATATGAAAGAATGTGTTTTAAAAAATACCTAAAATTAAAATGGAATTGAAAATGATAAGATAGAAATTTCACCTTTCAGAATTATTAATTCAGATCTATTGGTTTTTGTATTTAATTATTCAAATAAATAATGATTATGAAAAAATGTAAACAATATTGAGTACAAAACTATGGGTACAAAGATATGTGTATGAAGATCTAATAATGACGATATGAGTAAGAATATCTGAGTACAATGATCTAAGTATGAATATATGAGTACGAATATCTGAGTATGAATATATGAGTATGAATATCTAAGAACCAAAATATGGGTATGAATATCAGAATACGAGATATGGTTACAAAGATCTGAGTATGAGGATTTGATTACGATGATCCTAGTATGAAAATATGAGTATGAAGATCTATGTATGACCATATATGAGTACAAAATTTTGAGTACAATAATTTATGAGTAGGAATGTTCAAGTATGATCATATATGGGTAAAAAATCTTGAGTATGATCATATATGAGTATGAAAGTTTGAGTATGATCATATGAGTATTATTATTTGTGTATGAAAACATTTTAAAAAAAATAAATAAAATAATTTTTTAAGTAAAACAGGAAACATATGTAATCCCCTATTGAAAAAGAGTATCTTAATATAATTATAAGGTTTAAAAAATTATTAGATATGGATGAGTACTTTAAAATTATAATTCCAAGCTTCTGTTTAATGTATTGAAATGTATCAGATGGTAATGGTTTTGTGAAAATATAAACAAGTTGTTCTTTTGTTTCGATAAATTATAAAATGATATCTCATTTAAGTGTGTGATCCTTATGAAATATATTCTTAATATCTATGTGTTTGTTATGAGAGTGGTGTGCATGGGTTTTACTTAAATATATGGAACTAGTGTTATCACATAGTTTTTTAGTTTTAGTAAAACTCATTTCATATTCAATGAGTGTGTGTATCATCTACATCACTTCAGAAAAAAAACATCCAACAACCACATATTTAGCTTCTGTAGTGGAAAATGCTACTGAGTGTAGTTTCCTATAATAAAAATAAATGAAAAATTCTCCAAAGAAATGACAAGTTCCAGATGTAATTTTTCTATTCATTTTAAAACCACCAAGTTCGGCATTTGAGAAAAAGATTAGTTAAATAACATTTCTATAAGAATAAAATAGTATTAAATCCATAGTTCCCTTTAAATAGTAAAAAATTATTTCCAAAACATTTAAATGGTATTATTTTTGATTTTATTGATATCTTTCATACAATTGTAGTAAAAAGGTAATTCTAGATGACTAGTTATTAGGTATAGTAGACTTCCTATCATACCTCTAAAAATTGTTTGATTAACTGCTTGTCCAGCTTCATCATGATCAATAGTATATGAGGTTCTCAAATGAGTATTAATACTTTTAGTATTGTCATTTCTAAACTTTTTAAAATAATTTTAATATACATAGGTTTAGATATATAATTCCCTTCTGGTTTTTGAGAAATTTGTAAACCAAAAAAAATTCCCACCCTTCATACTCATTTCAAACTCGGATTTCATAAGATTCGCAAAGGAATTATTGAAATATTACATTGCTGATCCGAATATAATTTCATCAACATATATTTGGAAAATTAAAACAGTTTTGTTTTCTTTATTTATAAAAAAATTTGGATCTAAAATTCACTTAAAATAATTGTTTTGTAACAAAATTCTTGTAAGTGTATCATACCAGTCTTTAGCGACTTGTTCAAGTCCATATAAAGCTTTGGTAAGTCTAAAAACATAATCAGGATGTTTTTTATCTTCAAACCCAAGAGGTTGATCTAAAAAAACTTCTTATTGAACATATCTGTTAAAGAAATCACACTTCACATCAATTTGAAAAATTTTGAAATTAAGGAATGATGAAAAGGCTAATAGAATTTTAATAGATTAAAGTCTATCGACAAGAGAATAGGATTCTTCATAATTTATTCCCTATTATTTATTATATCCTTTAGAAACAAGTCTTTCATTATTTCTAACAATGATTCCATTTTCACCACATTTGTTTCTAAAAACACATTTTACTCCAATTAAAAATGTTTCTTTAATTCGTTCAACTATAATCTAGACTTTATTACATTCAAATTCATTTAATTCACTTTGCATTGCTTTGATCCAATTTTCATCTCCTAAAGATTTATCAGTGATTTTAGGTTTTAATTGAGAATGAAATGCTCGATGTTCCACTTCATTTCTCAAGGAACTTCTAGTCCTTATATGTTTATTGACATAACCAATGATACTTTAACTAGGATGATTCCTAAGAAAAAACTAACATGGGTTTTTTAAATCATATTCATCAATATAAGTTATAAAGTATTCCAAATTAAATACTTAAAAAACAATTTATTGGGTATTATATTTATTAGAAAAGTCTTTTATGATAGGTTGATAATCAGTTTTGGAAGGAACATCAGATGATGGATGTTGAGGTTATTTAAAAACAAAAGGATCAGTTTCATCAAATTTAAATTTTTTTATTACCGCAATAGTATAAGAATTTTTATTGAAAACTATATATTCCTTAGAAGTAGTGGGATAGCCTAAAAATATACATCAAATAGATTTAGGTGACAATTTATGTAAGTCATATTTTGTATTCAAAATGAATACTTTACCTCCACATACTTTTTTGTATGATACATTTGGTTTTTAGCCTTTCCACAACTCATAAGGTGTTTTATTAAGAAATGGCCTTATTAAAACTCAATTTATAGTTTAATAAGAAGTACTCACAGCTGCATCCCAAAAATGTTCTGCAATTTAGTAGTCAATCGGCATGGTTCTTATTATTTCTTGAAGAATATAGTTTCTTCTTTCAGCAGAACTATTTTATTGACGTGTTAAATGTGCTAAAAAGTGACGTGTAATTCCTTATTTACTAAAAAATGTTTCAAAATAATAATTGAAAAATTCTCTACCATGATCACTATGAAACATTATCAATGGAAGGGTTTTCTAATTTTTAACTTTAGTGGTAAAAGTTTTAAAATAATAAAAGGATTTTTATTTCCTTGCAAGGATATAGACCCATGTAAATATTAGGTAATCATCAACCAAAAAAATACATAGTAATTTCCTCTAATACTTTCTGTTTTTTAGGACCAAGAATATCAATGTGCACTAGCTATAAAGAATCACTAGTTAATACTTCACTGATAGATTTAAATCTTAACTTAAATTTCCTTCCATATTGACAAGGGTCATAAAATTTTGAATAATAAAATATAAGTTCTGGTATATCTTTAACAAGTATTTTAATAGATAATTTACATAAGTTCCAAAGGTTATAGTGTCCTAATATTATATTACATAAAAATATTGGTCTTCCATTTCACTAATAAATGGTAAGTCTTGGCTCAGAAGTTCATCTAAGTTATGTGTATAAGAATTCTGATGTCGATGGGAAGAAATAATGAGTCCATCCTTGGAATTTTGTAATACACATTTATCATTCCTAAAATTTATGAGGTAACCTTCATCACATAATTGGATTATTCTTATGAGTTTTTTCTTAAGACCATTAACAAATAAAACATTTGAAATAATAGATTTTACAATAAGAAAAATGTTACCTATAACAAAAATTGCTCCTTCATCATTATCATCGAAAGTAACATTAACACCTTTCATTTTAAAATTATTTTCAAAGAAATTTTTTTTACCATACATGTGTTTGGAACATGCACTATCCATATACCAAGTAAATTTTTTGGCACTTCCTTTTCTTCTTGAAAACAAAACAATTAGGTTTTCAGAATCCAATGTTTCTTTGATATGGAATTGTTAGAATGAAAAATATTAGGAATCCACATTTTCATTGAAAATGGGATTTATGAAATTCTAAAGATTTAATTTTTATTTTAAAATAGTTTTTATTCCAATATCCACCACATTGACATTTAGTCAAAAAGGGGTCACTTTTAGAAACAAAATATTTGTTATTAAAAACATTTTTTGAATGAGAGTAACCCATTTATGAACTATTTTGGGGAGAAGATGTTTTTTATACATTTTATTAATACCTTCTTTAGTAGAGGTACTTTTTGACAAATTTTTATTTAATGAAAAATATTCAGACATTTGTTTTACATCTAAATCTTTATCCTCACAATTATTTGTTTTAGAATTGAGTTTTTTTTTCTAAAACATTTTTCTCAAAAATTAATTTTTCAAAATCATTTGAAATATTATCCTTTACATAATTATCTTAATAAAGGTTATAAGAAATTGAAAGGATTTAAAAATACTTTTTATCAAGATATTTAAAAACATTTTATACTTCTTTTTTTAAAATATTTTACTAGAGTTTTCATTTTCATTTTTATTTGAAAATTTCCAATTTTCATTCTCAGGAATTTTTTAAAATCTAGATACATATTCAAAATAAGGTAATGTATTATTATCACTTAAAGAAGAGGATTATTCATCTAAATATATATATTTATTTTCATTATGATAATTTTCTTTTAATGAAATTTTTGTTAAGGATTCAAAATTTTGTACCTTAGCTATTAAATGTCTATATCGTATCCATGAAACATTGATTCTTAATAGGTATTCTAGAAATAATTATAATATTATTTTTTCCAGAATTATCATGGTTAGTGGAATATTTTGAATAATCTCAACCACTATCACTCCATAAGTCAATCGCCTTCAAAATTTTCTTTAAAATTTAATTGTATTATTTTTTTATTTCTTTCAGAATGTATTTATTTTATTTATTTCCTTTCCAACTTAAGGAAATAAATTCTATTATGATCATATTTCCTTAATTCGTATCATGTGCCTTCATAATATTTCTTGTTCTTATTGGTTTTCTTATATCTATACTGAAAATATTTTTCTCTAAAAATCGTGTTCATACTTTGAGTAATATTTGATAATTTATTCTATAATTTTTTTAATTCAATAAAATCTTATTGTGTAACCACTTTATGTTTTTGTATACATTACAACATAATCATGAGCCTTGGAATTCATTTTATTTGAAGCAGAAGTAAAAGTAACTCCACCATTTTTTAACTTTTTTTAAATCTATCTTCAATCTATTTGAATATTATATAAGAGTTACAAATAACCCATATAGATTAAACTTTTTAACCTTTATTGATTCATCAACTATAGTTCTCTATGATTCCCACTCATTTAGAATGATATCTATAATATTTTACACTATAATATCATTATTTAAATGTTTTATCCCATTGATTATAATCTATTTACAATAGTCATAAATCATTGTTGAATCATAGCTATTATTTCTCCGTAGGTAAAAAATCATGGTAATCTGCTCTAAGCATGGCTCTTCTAGTATCGATAACATTCGAAGTACCAAAATGTGTAATCTCTAGTTTCTTCTAAATTCTATTTGATGCTTCACTAGAAGATAATTTGATATATATTTTTTGTTTCATCAAATAATGAAAAGTATTAAGTACCTTGTAGTTTAGTTGATACTCTTTCTTCTCTTGATTAGTAAATGTTCTAACTTCTCTATCAGGTAACTTGTAATATATTTTAAGCATTACAAAATTATTAAATATAGTATTGATTACAAAGGGCTTCATTCTATCTCTCCAATACTCATAATCATCTCCATAAAATATTGATGGTCTTGTTGGATTGAGATTATTAATTGAACCTAAATTAACTCCTTTCATCATAAAAACTATACAAATATTCTTTTTCCACATCACATGTTAATTTAGAAAATGTTTATAAAACATTTTATTAAATAAATAAAACTATCTTTCAAAAGAAAATAAAACAAGTTTGGAATCAGGGGAATTCTCATTTGATACCAAAAGTTAGTATCTTTAATGCAGTTACTTGGCCCTCATACCAACTCTAGGATCAAAGTATATGAATCAAATATATATGAAGATGAAAAATACAATATGGGTGAATTTTATTTTAAATAATATTCATTTTTAAACTTATTTGATATTTACTTTAATATAATTAAACTGATAGTATTCACAGTCCTCTATTGTATTAAATAGCTAATTGGATAGGTCCTTGGGTCTGATGGTTATCATAATTAGTTGGTTATGATTGTATTCCACAATTCACTAATAATCATATTTACAAATGCAGAGTAATATATCCAAATCACTATAGATATGATAAATAGAGTAAAAAAATAAAGAGATCATATCATACATCGTATAAAATTGTACTAATTAAATGTCAGGATCACAATCATAGTATAATTGTAACCATAATATAATCGTAATCACAAATATCATCATCATATTTATTATGATGAACAGAGTATACAATAAAAAATGAATAGGTAATGAACAATTCACTTTATAATACAATGCATAGGACAATAAAAGTACAACTTAATTGAATAAAATTATTTTAACCCAAAGAGAAGGGTATTCAATAACCTTGTATAATGTATCCTTGATTTATAAATTCAAGCAATTATGTCTAACCCACACTAAGTTAAGCCCTTGATATAATGATCGGTGTCTGTCTTGCTATACCCACATGACCTCGATCAATATGGTGATTAGTTCCTTCTGTATTAAAATCCTTATAATCCATCAATGAATATGGTGAACTACACCTTCTGTTTTCCTATCCTCAGAAGCCTTGATTTTATTCCGAAATAATCAGCATCACACAAAGAAAAAAAAGGTTTTGAAGTTTATAATTATATTGAAAAAGTTGTTCACAAGCTGATTAATTCAAGGCTTTCACCCAAAGTAATTATAATACAGATCTCGTAGAGTATCAATTCTTCCAAAAGTTATGAGCCTATCCAAATGAATTTGAATTTATAGGAATTGGATCTAATGGCCATATTTTAAATCAATGGTTAGATTTTCTCCTGAAAATTCCGAGGGACTTGGAAACCTAGAATTGTAACAGTCGTATTGAAAAATAATACACGACATAATTTTGGTTATTAAATGAAGAACGAAATAATTGTTATTTAAAAAATATTTACCATTATTATTATATTTTTTATTATTCTTTAAACAATTAATTGAAATAAAATTTACTATTTTTTTTATGATGGTTGATACAATTTATAATGATATGAAATTAATATCAATATGAAAACTGAACAATGAGTACGATTGAAAGTTTAATTGGTGTGTACGATATAAATCATATTCAGTCTCATTACGATAATCACAAAGCATATACTACAACACTCTTATGGGTACGATAGTTATAGTGGGTACAATGAAAATCCTAATGACTAGAGTACTATAACAATCACAATGATTAAATTATTTTGGGAAACAATGTACTTAGAATAAGAATAATGAAATATGAAATAATATAAAACATTCTTAAAATACTTAAATGTAAAATAAATAGTATTTTTTATCTTGGAGAGATATTTTGATTTCCCAAAAAATAAAGAATTAAAAAAGACTTTTGACTCAACATTGCATTGATGGGTGAAGCCCATTATAGCCCCTTGATGCATCGAGAGATCTCATGAGACAAAAAAATTGTTGAAAACCCCTTCGTTTTTATTTCCAAAAAATAATAATATGGGTATATGCACAGAATTAAACATTCTTAAATATATGATGGTTCATGTTTCAGATACTATACCTCCACTACTTAATCAATTTCTTCACTATTTCATTATCATTACCTAGAGCATTTTCACTATAAAAACTTTTATATATGAATTTTAATTCTCAATTTATTAATAGAATTTATTTTTCAGTTACTCAAAATTTCATATTGTTTATGTATAATTGATTATGATTCAGTTATCATAGACTCATGCTTCCACTATTTATAACCCTTATTGATCATTTTAGCTCACCCTTGCATTTTTTCCATCCCCAGGTTATGAAGAAGATATTATTTATGGGGTTTTCAAGGATTCAGGTAATTTTATTCTATTATCATTTATTTTTTTCTTTTACCTATTTAAAATTGGTTCCATTTTTATAACTTGTTTCTTCAATACTAATAAACTAATCAATCCTTAGTGATGTGATCGCTTGTATCTATCAAATGGTAATAAAATGACCACCGACTATGAGATATTGTGGTTCGGTTTGTTTTAGTAAATGATATATTATTATTAAAGAATATTTTTATTCCATATATATTACATATTTTTATTAAACCCAGCTATAATAAATTTTTTTTAAAGCGTGAATGAATCACATTGCTTCGTGAGGTATTATTCCGTCATACTCACAAGCAAAATTATCATATTCCCACAAAAGGAAAATCAGGAAGTTTTGTGTGATATAAAAATTATATATGCATAATAATATCATAAATATAATATATAAATAATAAATTCATCATTAAGTATAACCATGATAGGTGTTAAACAAAAAAACCAATGACATCGGTTCACCGTACACACGAACAATGATTTCATAACCCATTTGATGGAATTGGAGATAGTTATTGGCAATTACATTAACATAAAAAAATATCAGTATATTTAAGATAGTAAGTATATTATATAAGCATGTTATTATAATAATTTAAAGAGTTTAGAAGGAAATAAAACAAAACTGGTGGTTGATGAACGTTACATATTCTTCATGTGTTCTCCTTAGTTTTGCACTAAAATCCTTCCTAAGATCTGATTTTTCCAATAATAATGATTCTAGGATGAGGATATAGAAATTTTTATGTTATTTGGGATTTTATTTTAAATAATGGGTTTTAATGTTTGAGGAATAGAGGAGATTGGGTGGCATTTTATATTTGAGGAAGAGGACACAAATGATTTATTTGAAAACAATTGAGTGCTCCCAATTTTTCCATATGTTAAAAGGGTCCCAAATTGACCATTATTGGACTTTTTAGGAGTAAAAATTTACATATTTCCATAAAATTGTTTTTAGACAAGTTTAAAGGTTATTTTTAGCTTTAACATTCAATATAACCCCCAATAAATCCACTTTTACCTTAACAAAAGTAATTCATTTTTGCCGCATTCAATGATCATTTTTGTTTAAAATTAACTTGAAATTTTTATATGATATAAATAATGATGAATAAAAATATGTAATTCATTTTTTAAAATAAAATTCAAATAATTGTAAGGTTTTAATTTAAAATTAATCTCACAGACAAGATGAGAAAGCGAGTTTTTAAGGAAAAAATGTTCAATAGTTTAAAACGTTTTTATACTAAAATTCAGTATTAAATTGATTAAAAAGACCAAAATTAGATTAATGGATATATAATTTAACTAATTTAACATTTAAATAATTATAAATATAATTTATCTTTATAAATAAATTATATGAAAATCACATTTCAATTAAAATTTAGTAATTTTTCTATTTATCAAAAAATGATATTTAAAAAAATTTACAATAATATAATTCTTACATGAAAAATCAAAAAATATTTTCTATTTTCTAAAATAAATTTTCTAAAATTTTTAAAAAAATCATTTTCAAATAAGTGCGCTAAATATGAAATTTTTTTTTATAAAAATATAGTTTTAGGCATAAAACTTGATTTATTCTTATCTCTTGTCTAGAAAACACATAAGATGAATGTTAAATAGTTTATAGAATACATTATATATTCATATATTTTAAATAATTCACCAAAATTAGTTTTATTAATTTATTAAGGAAAACATGTTTGCGTTTTTAAATATAATTTTTCAGAAAATAGATTTTCTATATTTTAAAATTGTTTTCATATTTATTTTTAATCAATTGGTAACCAAAGAATAATTGTGTAAACCATATATTTAAATAATTTCATTATTCATAATGATACCTTCCAATCCAACTTTTGGATGATAATTATCATATTAAATAATAATTTCTTTATTGTAAGTTTCATTTTGATTAAACTCAGCATTTCACATTACACAAGCTAAAATATGTGTTTAGTGAAATGAAAAATATCGACAAGGTGAAATTAATTTAAATAAAAAACATATTTCATAAAATATTAGGGTGTTACAACTAGTGTCTGATCAAATAAGATACACCCAATTTTAAAAAACAATATACATGTTGTTCATTCTCTATGCAGGTCCAAGAATATAGGAAAACCTCATGCACTCCCAAGTCTCCAACCATAGCTTTGTATAATAATTTACACAGCATGTTTGAATAATTTTCCCAATAATGTTTTCTAATATATAACCTCTAATAATATTATAGCTCATACCATAAGTTGACTCCAGATCCAGTATTTTTTAGCAAGTCCATACCTCATGGTTCAGTCAACATTTCTAGGAGACATTTTACATTAAATTTTAGTGCACACTACAAGAACTATCTTTCCATAATTTCTTCTTATACTAAATCCTTCATTTCATCGAGACCAAAAAATTAGTGAAACTCTCATGGATTAATTGAAGAAACTAAGAGATGTAAATTTTATTGAGGAAAAACATAGCCTTAGTCCATAATTAGAACATTAATATATACTTACTGATATCATTGGGGAATAAAGAATCCATTTATTCATGTAATAACTATTGAAAATGATTACTGAGCTTAGGTTAGGAGAACACAAGTTTTTAAGAGCTAAGTGCAGGCCAGGTCTAAACCCAACAAAGATAGGTTCGGTTTTCTAGCCCAATCATAAAGTTATTTCATATCAGGCCCAAATCGTAGTGTTTTCCAATCCAAATACATTGTACCATCCCAGAAAAATTAAATATAATCCCAATTTTTTTTAATTTTTATGTCCAAGAGCTAACTCCTGTGTCCCACAAACTACTCATGTGATTTCACCAATGTGAATCCCAATCTTTATTGTCTCTTAATGTACTATAGATTACCTAATTATTCATTAAGATGTATTAAGCTTGATCATGAGAATATTCTTTGGTCTATAAATATTTTCAAAGATGCTCCCAAATTAATCAATCATGACCCTAGAAATTGACACACATCCATTATCCAAAGAGGAAGATTTCAATCAGGGTGAGTAAAAAAGTCAAGGAACATTTTAATAGCCTAGTGTCACCCAGAGGTGTTGAATAAACCCATTCTATTCACATGGTCAATTTTAAATCATTCCATGAATCTTCAAAAATTATTCTATAAATAGATAACTATTCACTACTAGGAAAGATATTCTCTTTGATAAATATGAGAATTATGATTCTACTACCTACTGCTTTCCTCCATTTCCTTATACTCTAAAAAATTTGGTAATGTAACACTATTTCATTAGTGTGTTTTCCGAGGATATTATAATAACCCCTCTATTAATGAATTCTTTATTTTAATAGTTCATTATATATTTTTTTATCAATGGATTCAGTCATACTATTTATATTTTTGGATATTTTCTTATTTATCACATTTTTAATTTATCTTCCCATCTTCACTAGACCACACACACATTCCACTTAGGACCTCTCTATTACATGAGATTATATATAGTGGGAAGACATCTGGTTTATTGGAATTATATGATTACTGGGATAGGGGAGATTGAATGTTTTATTAGTTGTTCCATCCCTCTAATTAAACATAAATTTTCTGGTGAGGGTATTCAATTGAGGTTTCACATGTTTAGAGATAAAACATGAGAGTAAAAAATTAGAATATTGATTTCATAGGAAATCTGAGGATGTATCATAGGTTAAAACATTTCATTTAAAATTTAATTTAAAACCAATCAGTCTCATTCCTAGATTCCATATGATGAACCCATAAAAAGATGAAGAATATACCCATAACAATATCCTCTCTAAGAGATAACCTACTTCCACTTTTAATAGATTTATTTTGGAAAAAATGATTTTTCTGAGGGACCCATGATAGGATACACATCATTAACTAATCATTTTCTTTTAAAGTGTGTGAACATATATGATTACAAGTTTTTTCCTGGCTAGTGAATCATCATTTGGATAGAAAGCGAAGTTTACTCCTTGATATATTAAACTATATGAAATACTAGAATGGATAGGTGAAGTTACTTAACATATCTCTTTACCATTGAGATTTAGTTCAGTTCATAATGGTTTCCATTTATCACAATTGATGAAGTACCAAAAAATTATTAACCATGTGATTAGTTTATATCATGTGACTCTTGATCCTAATGAAATTTTTATTCACATCCCCAATTAAAAATTTGTATAGGAAATACAATTTCTTTCTTTATAGACATATATCACTATTTTGAGTCTTATGGAAACATGGAAGGATGTTGGATAATAGTTATGATGGGAATAATCATATGATAGTGAAATGGAAAAAACTTTTCTAAATAACAGATAGCCTCAATCATTGTTTGGATGGAAAGCCCAATGACATATATATTGTGACACTCCCAGTTTAAGGTACGTTATCAATTTTTGTTATTTATTTTAAATTATGAAATAGTTGGTTTGGACTGTGATATATGTTCAGAGGGGGGAGTGAAACTGGAAGTGAAATCCATTTATAGTAGTTGATTCACATCACGAATTCCTATTCATGATGCAAATAGTTGTTTTACAAAATGAATGGGTTTTGGAGATTGAATGTTGAGGAGAATTGAATTCAACATATATGAATATCTTTAAGAGTCAGAATATAAACTCTTCATTCATGTCATGAACTCATCCAGTTCCAAAAAAAATACATTTTATTCCAATTCCCTTCAATTATGATTTTTTATCCCTCTTTTTCCATAAACCCCTCACCCTCTCTATGTGGTTTTGGTGGACCTCTTCCTTCTAGAGGTACACATCAACATATCTTCAGGCATGGAACCTAGGAAATTTAAGGTAAGAAACTTGATTCTTATTCTCCATTAGTATCTTCTGATTACCTCATAAGAGGAACCCAATATTAGTTCATTAATTAATAGATATATGATTTAGGAAATATTTTCATGCTACTTCTTAGGGATTAATTGGAGGAATAATTAAGAGGGACCTAATTTCTGAGATCATGAAATTATTCTAGTAGATTAATGTGATTGAGGTAGGTGGATTCCATATCTCTACAGTTATAATTGGACATTAATGCATGTTTATCAAGGATAAATCATTTTAGTTTCATAATAAAAAAACTAATGATAGTTCTCCATTTTTACTAGATTTTTAAACTATGGGTATTATTCTTCACCCAAAACATGTATGACAAATTTGAAAATTGATAAATTGATTGAAAGAAATTATTCTGGGTATGATAACATGGAATGGAAAATAATGAGTTCCTGATGCAAATGGATAGGGCCTTATAATATTAGACTTGTCCAAGGGATCAATTTTATAATCAATGGAATTTATCCCCAAGAGATGGATTTTATCTAGAGGGACGAGAATCATTTGCAATTATGGGTTTTTTAATCAGAATGCATTGACAAAATGTGCATTGGTTATGATAGTTTCATTGGTATATTTTCATGAAAATAGATTCATTAATTGTGTGAGTATTATCACTATTTACGAGAATGGGTATCCTATATAATTGTTATATATTTATCACTATTGTTTTATATGAAATATTTTCTAACATGTTCTTGCTCTATTGGTGTGTGTGGTGAGTCTTGATAATTTTCTATTGAGTCAATATACCCACCCATTAATATGAATAATTTTTCATAAATAAAACATTGTTTACCATGATATATTTACGGGAAAGGTATCATACTTTACTAGTGGATCACCCTCATGTTGAGGTCTTATAATTTTATGGAGTAAGATTTTGGAGGTGTCTTTTAGTGGAGATTGGCACAATGCTACATTGGTGATTGGTTTCTTTGGGTGTTTTGGGGCCTCCATTGACATGGACATGATGGTGTTTGTTTTACTACAATCACTATAATTGTGGTTTGACAATTTTATGTCACTATATTTCTATTTATTTTTATATAATTCATAATTTTCAATAAATAAATTTGAGCTTCCTCTTATGGGTTGTACTATATGTAATGGAAAATCATACAGATGATATTTTTTGTGCCTCTAAAATTTACATATAGCCTCTGTTTTATATTGGATGTAACCTAAGTTTAGTGGCTCTTTTTAACTTCCCATGACAATACATTTTGTTCGGGTATTACACATATGCTTATAACATGCTCAGATTCCTAGGTCTACACAATACCCAAATGGTTCATGCTGATATGCCTCTAGGTTAGAACATCTCCCAACCTATTCAAAATTATACATCAATCTATTTGAAACTCACCCAACATACACATAATAATCAATATCTTAATTGGAAGCTTTCCGAACCAATTCACATGAATCGATCTCTTAGTGGAAATATCACCCAACCCATTATTAAGAATCAATCTCTTAGTTGAGATATCACACAACCTATTCATAAGAATCAATCTATTGGATAAAATTCTGACAAAACCATTTATATCATATTGAACATAGGTTGGAATATCATCTATTCTATCTCCTTGTATGAAAATCAGATTTCATGGTGCCATATCACCCAACTCAACTATCCTTAATGTAGTCACTCCACTTGGTAGAAAAACATCTAGTATTTCAAATCATATCAAAATCTTTAGAAGAGTTTATGTAATAGAAGTTTTTCCTAATCCTATATAGTTGGAATATAACAATAATTAATAATTCTAGTCAATCCATCGATATATTAACAAAATCATCAAGATAATCACTACATTACAAATCATGAATTATGGTGATATCTGCCTAAACCTAGCCTTTTTCTAATATATCACTATAAATTATGCCTCCTATATCCTGATGTACCCATCGTCTAATCATTTAAATTATAAAACACAATTTTGATGTTAGTTTATTGGGTACACCCATAAATGGAAGACAACATTCTGCTCTACCCTTGGTGGGCCATCACTTATCATTTCCATGATACCACCCTTTTCCTTGTTGATTAACCTAATCCCATATCACAAATCACTCCTCATGTAACAGCCCGAGATTTTATGAAAAATATTCTTTTTATTTTATTAATGTCTTGTGTTGTACGCTACACCAAAAGGAGCTTGCACAACACACATCCTTGACTTGCCTTGCATTACACGCAATCGCGACCTTCCTCGATAGCGTGTGTAATACGCAATACCGAGTTTCACTAAACAACGATATGCTATTAAAATGTTATTAAAACTAGCCGTTATGAATAGTAATAACCACTTTTTGAAATTTTGTAAATTTTATTTTTCAAAATGGATTTCATTTTTGGATTCGGAGTATCGAATTTAGCCTAAGGTGAAATTTTGGTACATTTCGGATAACTTTCATATTCTGATGAATAGTGAAAATTACTAAATTTTAATTAAAAACAACTTTTTTAATCGAAATTATTAATAGTGATAAATTATTAATTTGAGTGGTTTTAAAGTATATTTAGAATATATTTTTACAATTTAATACAATGTTGGTCATTGGTTGTAATTTCACATTTAAACCAGACATAATCAAGTGTCAATCTTTTGATAGATATTGTTTCTTAAAAACACGCTATTTGTTTTAACAGCGGGATTTAATTATAAAATTAATTAATGCAACTTTTATGTTATGAATTTGGTAAAATAGACTTCATTTTTGAATTAGGAATATGAAATATAGCTTGGGATGAAATTTTGGCATTGTTCTGAAAAACATCAATTTTTGATGAATAGTGAAACTACTAAGTGGTAGGTTAAAAACTGAATTTTGCATAAAACTTAATTTTACCGCTTCTGTGAATGGAATTTCGAAAATCCGAGAGACACGGTTAATATCAAGGACTAAAATGTGGTTCAATGAGATGAAAATAATTTTTTGGTGAATAGTAACTTTTTACTTTTTTTACCGCGGTTAATAGTAAATAGGGTAACTAAGGGTAAATATGATATTAATATTACCCTAACACATGTCCTAATCCTATTGGACAAGTGTATTTCGACCAAAAAGAAACTTAGGAATAAAATATGACCATTTAGGCCCACTTGGATTAGATTAGGACATTTATTATTAATTTATTTAAAGGAGGGTTAAAATAGTTAAAATCAAAGTTTAATAAGTAAATCATTTTTAATATGGGGTTATACATAAGATAAATTCGATTGTAAATATTCATTAGAAATATAAAAGGATTTCCTACATGATGGTATTTTATTTGTAATTTTTAGACATCAAATAATTTAATTTATTTATGACACAACGATGATGCAGTAATTATCTTTTTAATGAAATATTGACATAATTGATGTTATAAGCACCAAAATAAATGTAATTTGAGATTTTTTATTAATTCCACTAATTTTCTAGGTTACTATGATATATTAATGTTGATTTAATCAACTTGGTTCGAACATTTAATTCTGTTATGACTTTCACAAAAATCATATATCAAATAGTGTCAAAATTGACACAAAATAGTTTTTAAATAAAATATTATATTACTAATTGTTATTTTATTCCTAAAAATCTAAGGTTCGGCCAAATGACTTAGATAAGGATATATATATTAATAATAAACAATTTGTGGTTCGTTTGGCATGTTATAGTAAGTGTATTAACCATATAGTGAAAGAAAACAAAAAGACACGGTAAAAGTTAAATTATTTAACTTAGAGTTAAATCAAATTGATAAGGTGTAAAATAATATCCAAACATGTCTAAATTTGATTGGTTGATGAGATTACAACCCTATCTCATCTAATTTTCGAATATGAGTCATTTTTGGAGGTTTTTAAGTGGGGTTAGATTTATTATAAATTAATATTTTTAAGAATTCCTAAGGTGCCCCTCTCCTCCCTTATAAAAGGACACCTCCTCCCCCTCCTCCTCACACCAATTTGAGCACTCAAGCTCGGCCAACCCCTGCCAAAATCTCTTCTCCACTTCCCTAGAAACATCCTAGAGGTTCTGGTCTTACTCAAAGACCAATTTTAGTTCCCTAAGAGGAGGTCTCCAAAAGGCGCTTCAAAGAAGAGGTAATTACCGTTACCAATTCTTTCATCTTTATTTCTTCTTCCACTTCTTCTTCTTAGGTTGTTTCATTATGAAGTAATAACATCAGTATCACTCATATACTGATATGTTATTATACGTATGAAACAACCCTATTTCACCATCTATCCATCCTACAGAAAAAGAAATCACCGCGCGTGCGTACGTACGGAATACCGTCTCCACGCCGTGGTGTAATCTATTTTCCACCACCACCTTACATGGATGGGTATAATGGTGTAAAAAATAACTATACATAGTTATTACAACATCATATTGATTCTGATATATTGTATAATTCACTCCAATTCAATTCAATATTTATAGAAATGATATCATCGCTCGTGCGTACGTACGGACTACCGTCTCCACGACGCGATGAGATTCATTCTCCATGTTAACCATTTAAGAATGATTATAATGTATATATAAGAAATAATAATGAAATATATGACATTATAAAGCTACTGGATTTATGTATATATATACATATGTATGTAATCTACTTACTTCCATTTCAAGACAATAAGGAAAGGAAAACAGCGTTCATGCGTACGTACGGACTACCGTCTCCATGAACGGTGTTTTTCATTTTATTTATCTACCTATTATATATATATATATACTGAATATATATGATATATAAATCATATTTTATATTCTTGAAGTAAGTAAATCATGATATAAGTAATAATGATGTCAAGAACAACAAGTCAAAACACCTACGATAAATGAAACGATTTTACCCAAAACGCTTCTTTAACATGGAGTTTACAAAAGAACGGGTAATATAATGTCATAAGTGAACCATATATGATATCATAACAATGAATATGATTCTGTAATAAGTCAATAACATGATTTAAATCATTATACAGGAGATTCGGACACTTACAAAGCAAGTCGGACCTAAGGTAAGGGAAATATCACAATCTCATTTTTATCCGAGATTGTTTATTCGTAAGTATTTACTGGGGTTTATTTTATCATCCACATCCATGTTTCCTCAATATGTAATATTATTTCCATCCAACTACAATGGTTTAAATCCAATTTTACCCTTTGGTTAGTTTTTAGTAAAAGATATGAAAGGAATCTTTTGTCGTTTATCGTACGAGGTACATTTTGACTTTTTCGACAAAAGTACAAAGAATGTTTTTTTTAACTTATACGGCACGAACGGATTTCTACTGTTTTATAAAGCCTTATTTTCATGAAGCTTCCTCTAAAATATTTCATGACTATTTTCAATAAAATCCTTTTCTTTTAAAATTGCATGATGTTTTGTGAAAAGAAATTGATTTTGAAGAAGAAAGGATATTTTCCTCAAGAATTCAATTCAAGTGTTTTATCAAAATTATTTTCCATCTAAGATAATAAAGGGTTCTGTTTCTATCCATATTTTTACATTGATTTGACTATGTTGAGATGGAATTATGTTTATGAATTCCTTTATCTTATATGAATTGATTTATGATGTCATGATGTTTCAAGAATCCCATTTTTATTACATGGGTTATGCGATGATGTATGATTTATGATTTTGTGGCACACATAAGAAAGGATTCATTAAGAGATGGGTGGGACCTATATCTCCCTCCAATGCATTGGGTAAAGATTTTATATCTCATGAGATAGACATGGCTGGAATGGTAGGTTATACCGGTTCAGTGAAACAGGACTGAAACGAGGATTACTCGATTCAGAAAGGGACTTTGTCCACTAAGATAGTCATGGCAATGAGTCTTGACTAACAAGAAATGATTCTCTATGATTATGTGTGTATGCCACAAAGTTCCATGTTTTATGTTATGATTATTGTGATTACATTTCACTGCCATGATTTATCCCATGTTATGAAATTATGCTCTCTTTTGCAGGTTATGATTTCCAAAATGTTATGTTCTTATGAATATGATGTGATTGATATTTCTTTTGTTTACCCTTACTGAGCATTTGAGCTCACCCTTTTATGTTTTCTTTTCCCCAGGATATAAAGAAAGGTTTTAGGTAAAAAAAAGGAAGATCTTTATGGGAGATGTTGAAGATCTTTCACCACGATTAGAAGATTATAGTCCAAGTTTCCAAAGACACTAAACTATTACGGTCCTTGTGTGTGTGTTTTTGTAATGTACTATGTATTCCGCAAAAGTAATGTAAAGTCCATGTACGTCAGGATACGGGTCTCTACAGTTGGTATCAGAGGAAAGGTTTAGTCAACCTTTGGAAACTAGGATGCGAAAACGTTAGTGAGATCCCTAGAGATATTTCTAAGGTATGTCTAGGGATGTCCCTAAGGTTAAGTATACGTATAGGTTATAATACTAGAACTACGCTAACGATCATAGAATTAAACCTAAGATGTTAGATGTTCAAGGTACTCCCCCTTTATTATGTTGTTTTCCCTAGCATGATTTTTGCCTCTCACGCTATTCTTTTTGGGTTTTATAAAATGGCTGGAAACAAGGTGATTCACGATAATGGAGGAAATGATGGACAATGGAATGATATTCTTTATGAGCAACCAAATGAAATGGGATTTGGAAGTCCAAACATCATTATTATGCCGAATCAGCAATCTCATAATATGATCAATAAAGTAAAATTTGGTAAGTTTCCTGACTCGGCTAATAAGAGAAAGATGGAGTTTCATGATGATCATAGAGGAAAGAAAGTTCAATTTCCCCTATGTAAATCATGTGGGAAGAGGCATCAAGGAGAATGTTTCAAAGGAACTGGAAGATGCTTTGGGTGTGGAAAAGAAGGACACAAAGCCAGTAAGTGCAAAGGAAAAGGTTCAGTTAATACCAGGGATGAGGATAATGGTATTGCTACGACATCAAAAATGGTTAAGTGTTTTAAATGTGGAATGTATGGGCATTATGCAAAAAAATGCCCTAAGGGAAAGACTCATGAATAGAATCAGTATGGTCATATGGGAAGTATTTATGTGGATGATGATGAAGAGACTACCAATGGTATGTGAGATGAAAGAATTGTTGAAGCTCGGTCAATGGTTTAATAATGTAGTGGAATGATTACATGTTTATCAAGTGTAATGTTGTATAAGTAATCTCATGGTACTATGGGATAAAGAGACATCTAAGGATTGTTACATTGTTGTCTTTCCTTAAGTTTTGAAAGTATGTGATGAATGGTACCGGTATTTTTGGAAAGTAGATGATATGCGCATAATGAAGGGATAAGACGATAATGAGATGTTTGATTGTATGCATGAGCTCATGATTGATATAAGGACTAAGTGATATCATGGTTTGAGTATATAGAATTTTGAGGATTTTGGTATGTGGAAAGTGTTAACTTTTAACTGCACTCATGTTTTCACTAAGGTATTCAAGAGAATACACGATTAAGGACATTGAATGTTTGGAATGTGACCAACAAGACATATCTTATGATATGTGGGGATCAACGACAGTATTAAATCTCTGGTAATTGATGTCACTATATTATGAGAGTGGAATGCAGTATTATGTATAAGCCTAAAGATTAGACTGGATTATGTTGGACATAAGTTAGTATTGTTTAAGGATAGAAGATTTTCGATATTATTGATGGGATGTTATAGTAACGTAGTTTTAGAAAAAGGACAACCTGCAGGACGGGCGACAACCCATCGCGTCGGACAAGGATGTGGGAATCGAACCCACAACCGAAGTGCAACTGGCCTTTATCGCCCACCACTGGCCTACAAGAAGTCCCTGTTTAGTAGAAACTAGTTTTATTATATTAAGCAGTATGATATATGAAGTATAAGTCCATTTTAGGAACCATATATGATTAATCTCACTATAGATCGATTTATGCATATAATTTTTGCTAACCTTTTGTTTGAGACAGATGGAATGACCCGTCATTCTATCACATGATCTGCTAACACTTCACGAATAACAAATTCAACTTCATTTATTTAAGAGATGAAGTGGAAATTGTTAAAGGCACGAACAACAGTGAGATTGTACCAAAATAAAGTAAGTATTTATTCTAATTCAAATTCTTTAACTTTAGGGAAATGATCTTGAAAACCAAAAATGTTGTCCTAGTGATCTTATACCTGATGAATCAGATGGTACCTTAGATCGTCACATATTTATGGATTTGTGATTACTGGATTTTCCATAGCCATGTTCTCTACCACTCTCCATCAGAACATGATGGTTAGATTTCTCTTCCATATCCATATTTTCACCTATGTGGAAACCCAGTGATTAGTTTATTTGGGTAATCGTTACATTTCATACTTTAGTTTTTAAAGCCAAGTTTTGATATTCCCTTTCACGATGTGGGTTTCTATTAAAGAAACTTTCGAATAGTAAACCATTTATAACCCCGACGAATTTCGAGGGCGAAATTCATTTTAAGGGGGGTAGAATGTAACAGCCCGAGATTTTATGAAAAATATTCTTTTTATTTTATTAATGTCTTGTGTTGTACGCTACACAAAAAGGAGCTTGCACAACACACATCCTTGACTTGCCTTGCATTACACGCAATCGCGACCTTCCTCGATAGCGTGTGTAATACGCAATACCGAGTTTCACTAAACAACGACATGCTATTAAAATGTTATTAAAACTAGCCGTTATGAATAGTAATAACCACTTTTTGAAATTTTTTAAATTTTATTTTTCAAAATGGATTTCATTTTTGGATTCGGAGTATCGAATTTAGCCTAAGGTGAAATTTTGGTACATTTCGGATAACTTTCATATTCTGATGAATAGTGAAAATTACTAAATTTTAATTAAAAACAACTTTTTTAATCGAAATTATTAATAGTGATAAATTATTAATTTGAGTGGTTTTAAAGTATATTTAGAATATATTTTTACAATTTAATACAATGTTGGTCATTGGTTGTAATTTCACATTTAAACCAGACATAATCAAGTGTCAATCTTTTGATAGATATTGTTTCTTAAAAACACGCTATTTGTTTTAACAGCGGGATTTAATTATAAAATTAATTAATGCAACTTTTATGTTATGAATTTGGTAAAATAGACTTCATTTTTGAATTCGGAATATGAAATATAGCTTGGGATGAAATTTTGGCATTGTTCTGAAAAACATCAATTTTTGATGAATAGTGAAACTACTAAGTGGTAGGTTAAAAACTGAATTTTGCATAAAACTTAATTTTACCGCTTCTGTGAATGGAATTTCGAAAATCCGAGAGACACGGTTAATATCAAGGACTAAAATGTGGTTCAATGAGATGAAAATAATTTTTTGGTGAATAGTAACTTATTACTTTTTTTACCGCGGTTAATAGTAAATAGGGTAACTAAGGGTAAATATGATATTAATATTACCCTAACACATGTCCTAATCCTATTGGACAAGTGTATTTCGACCAAAAAGAAACTTAGGAATAAAATATGACCATTTAGGCCCACATGGATTAGATTAGGACATTTATTATTAATTTATTTAAAGAAGGGTTAAAATAGTTAAAATCAAAGTTTAATAAGTAAATCATTTTTAATATGGGGTTATACATAAGATAAATTCGATTGTAAATATTCATTAGAAAGCTAAAAGGATTTCATACATGATGGTATTTTATTTGTAATTTTTAGACATCAAATAATTTAATTTATTTATGACACAACGATGATGCAGTAATTATCTTTTTAATGAAATATTGACATAATTGATGTTATAATCACCAAAATAAATGTAATTTGAGATTTTTTATTAATTCCACTAATTTTCTAGGTTACTATGATATATTAATGTTGATTTAATCAACTTGATTCTAACATTTAATTCTGTTATGACTTTCACAAAAATCATATATCAAATAGTGTCAAAATTGACACAAAATAGTTTTTAAATCAAATATTATATTACTAATTGTTATTTTATTCCTAAAAATCTAAGGTTCGGCCAAATGACTTAGAGAAGGATATATATATTAATAATAAACAATTTGGGGTTCTTTTGGCATGTTATAGTAAGTGTATTAACCATATAGTGAAAGAAAACAAAAAGACACGGTAAAAGTTAAATTATTTAACTTAGAGTTAAATCTAATTGATAAGGTTTAAAATAATATCCAAACATGTCTAAATTTGATTGGTTGATGAGATTACAACCCTATCTCATCTAATTTTCAAATATGAGTCATTTTTGGAGGTTTTTAAGTGGGGTTAGATTTATTATAAATTAATATTTTTAAGAATTCCTAAGGTGCCCCTCTCCTCCCCTATAAAAGGACACCTCCTCCCCCTCCTCCTCACACCAATTTGAGCACTCAAGCTCGGCCAACCCCTGCCAAAATCTTTTATCCACTTCCCTAGAAACATCCTAGAGGTTCTGGTCTTACTCAATGACCAATTTTAGTTCCCTAAGAGGAGGTCTCCAAAAGGCGCTTCAAAGAAGAGGTAATTACCGTTACCAATTCTTTCATCTTTATTTCTTCTTCCACTTCTTCTTCTTAGGTTGTTTCATTATGAAGTAATAACATCAGTATCACTCATATACTTATATGTTATTATAAGTATGAAACAACCCTATTTCACCATCTATCCATCCTACAGAAAAAGAAATCATCGCGCGTGCGTACGTACGGAATACCGTCTCCACGCCGTGGTGTAATCTATTTTCCACCACCACCTTACATGGATGGGTATAATGGTGTAAAAAATAACTATACATAGTTATTACAACATCATATTTATTCTGATATATTGTATAATTCACTCCAATTCAATTCAATATTTATAGAAATGATATCATCGCTCGTGCGTACGTACGGACTACCGTCTCCACGACGCGATGAGATTCATTCTCCATGTTAACCATTTAAGAATGATTATAATGTATATATAAGAAATAATAATGAAATATATGACATTATAAAGATACAGGATTTATGTATATATATACATATGTATGTAATCTACTTACTTCCATTTCAAGACAATAAGGAAAGGAAAACAGCGTTCACGCGTACGTACGGACTACCGTCTCCATGAACGGTGTTTTTCATTTTATTTATCTACCTATTATATATATATATATACTGAATATATATGATATATAAATCATATTTTATATTCTGGAAGTAAGTAAATCATGATATAAGTAATAATGATGTCAAGAACAACAAGTCAAAACACCTACGATAAATGAAACGATTTTACCCAAAACGCTTCTTTAACATGGAGTTTACAAAAGAACGGGTAATATAATGTCATAAGTGAACCATATATGATATCATAACAATGAATATGATTCTGTAATAAGTCAATAACATGATTTAAATCATTATACAGGAGGTTCGGACACTTACAAAGAAAGTCGGACCTAAGGTAAGGGAAATATCACAATCTCATTTTTATCCGAGATTGTTTATTCGTAAGTATTTACTGGGGTTTATTTTATCATCCACATCCATGTTTCCTCAATATGTAATATTATTTCCATCCAACTACAATGGTTTAAATCCAATTTTACCCTTTGGTTAGTTTTTAGTAAAAGATATGAAAGGAATCTTTTGTCGTTTATCGTACGAGGTACATTTTGACTTTTTCGACAAAAGTACAAAGAATGTTTTTTTTAACTTATACGGCACGAACGGATTTCTACTGTTTTATAAAGCCTTATTTTCATGAAGCTTCCTCTAAAATATTTCATGACTATTTTCAATAAAATCTCTTTCTTTTAAAATTGCTTGATGTTTTGTGAAAAGAAATTGATTTTGAAGAAGAAAGGATATTTTCCTCAAGAATTCAATTCAAGTGTTTTATCAAAATTATTTTCCATCTAAGATAATAAAGGGTTCTGTTTCTATCCATATTTTTACATTGATTTGACTATGTTGAGATGGAATTATGTTTATGAATTCCTTTATCTTATATGAATTGATTTATGATGTCATGATGTTTCAAGAATCCCATTTTTATTACATGGGTTATGCGATGATGTATGATTTATGATTTTGTGGCACACATAAGAAAGGATTCATTAAGAGATGGGTGGGACCTATATCTCCCTCCAATGCATTGGGTAAAGATTTTATATCTCATGAGATAGACATGGCTGGAATGGTAGGTTATACCAGTTCAGTGAAACAGGACTGAAACGAGGATTACTCGATTCAGAAAGGGACTTTGTCCACTAAGATAGTCTTGGCAATGAGTCTTGACTAACAAGAAATGATTCTCTATGATTATGTGTGTATGCCACAAAGTTCCATGTTTTATGTTATGATTATTGTGATTACATTTCACTGCCATTATTTATCCCATGTTATGAAATTATGCTCTCTTTTGCAGGTTATGATTTCCAAAATGTTATGTTCTTATGAATATGATGTGATTGATATTTCTTTTGTTTACCCTTACTGAGCATTTGAGCTCACCCTTTTATGTTTTCTTTTCCCCAGGATATAAAGAAAGGTTTTAGGTAAAAAAAAGGAAGATCTTTATGGGAGATGTTGAAGATCTTTCACCACGATTAGAAGATTATAGTCCAAGTTTCCAAAGACACTAAACTATTACGGTCCTTGTGTGTGTGTTTTTGTAATGTACTAAGTATTCCGCAAAAGTAATGTAAAGTCCATGTACGTCAGGCTTCGGGTCTCTACACCTCAAGTGGTATCTAGCTCAATGGATCAGCACTAACTGATTCTTTTATAACCCCTACCTCCAAAGGTACCCCTTATAGGATGAGAATGAAGGACGATATATAATTATATCTAAAACATACCTCTAGAAGGCCACATGTTAGTGACTAGCATCGATGATATATAAATCACACACATGGGAGGAATTACCCTCTATAAAAGCATTGGAAGTAAGAGATCATATGAGAAAAATCAAAACCAACACCATATGTAATAAATAATCAGTCTCAATAAATTTCATTTTATACATAAACTGATACAACTAAAATGTTAAATACTTCAATACCAAAAGTAAATCCTCAGTAGTGACCACAAAGCTCTAATAACTCATGAAAAACTCCTATATATTTTGTCGCCCAAGTAGGTCACCAACTAGGACCTTTGGTCCTTAAAAATAGTTTATATATAAGTAGGATGGGAATAACATGTATAATCAGTTAGATCTTCTCTGAACCCTCTTCTATAAATTGTGAAAGAGGTAGACTAAATCCCAATGAATAAACTAACGAACAAAACTCTTCACCTAAATAGGTAACACTATTTTCAAACCATCATCACCATGGATCACTCAATAAGTAACACGTAGAATTAAATCATTATATATCAAAATAATATATATATATATATATATATATATATATATATATGAATAAGGGTACCCCTCTTCCACTGATCTACTAGTTTTTCACTCTCACGCCCCAATGACTATGTCCCAGGATCATCCCTCATAAATTTTATCCTTCAACTCATGAAATAGAATCACTACCATTAATACATCCTATGAAGCCTAACATATACCATAATCTTCATATCCAAATACTAACTCAATGTATTCATAGAATCCTCTATGTCCCATGTAAATTAATTATACCTCATGGAATCACATCCCATGGAAGTACAACCATGTGTCACCCTAACCACAATGTCTAGATACAAGTATCTGTTATACCTAAATCTATTATAGAAGATGAATAAATGTATAGAAAACTATGATCAATTATGGACCTAGTATAAATGAACCATTTTTCATAATATATTACATCCTGAGGTACAATTACTCATTTACTTCTAGGGGGAGAACGGAGTAGAGGTCAAATTTACCCATCCATTTCCACATTATCCTGGAAGTTAGAGAACCCCCCCCCCCCCAAATTTGTTGTTAATTCCACTACTTAAATTGGTCATGAAGCGTATAAAATAAAAAAAATATAAATAATACCACATAATATCTCACTAAATGTAATTACCTCTCCTTAAACTATTCTATTGCTGTCATCACATAGGACACCTAACTACCACCATTAGGAACCTGATACTAAACAAACATACAATAATAAAGTTCATAATAATTAATCTATTTAAACATTAATTAATATTATTACTTCTTAAATTATCTAATATGTACAAATTAATCTTCTAATCAAAAATTGGAAGACTCTAGTAATTCTCTTATTTATTTTTAAATATCTTGTCATCATATGTGAATTACATGAACCAATCCCATTCATTTTTTAGTTTAATTACCATTCATTAATCACCTAGATACACTAGGGATCAGCATAAACTATAACTTAATATATGTACTAATAGTGAATAGCATAAAAAACATCTCATGGTTGGAAAATGATGACATAAATAACATATGGTCATCCAAACATCAAGAAAGAATCAAGAAAGAAGTAAGCGTCAATGAGAATGTCCCACTAAGAAATATTACTGACCACCCTGTGGTCCCACATAAATGCACATAATGTATATTTTACTATCATCACTGACATCGAACATCATAGCTACATGGGCTCCCATCCTATTTCTTATCAATGGTTCCCAGACATAATAAATTTATCAACAACACATCATATGACAAAATGTATCTAATCAACCTTAAATATGAATACATAGTAAATTATGTCTTACACACATAAGAAAAGTAACTAATTCCATGACATTAAGGCTTTTAAGCCTCACATAATAAAAAATGGGTTGGTTCAACCACATAAATTTATCATTTTACAAAAAAAAAATTTAATCCATCTTTGATTTTAATGGTTTATTAAGAATTGTATCTCCACAATAAGTAAACCAAATAAAATAGCTAATAATAACTATAAATAATTGATACCATTCTGAAATGAATAATTCCAATATTATATCAATTTAAAAAGTGGTTATTCCACTCATGCTTCTTCTATTTAATAATATCATTATTTAGATTTATGTTATTTATCCCCATAATTAAATTGACCATGATAAATAAACAATGAATAAATACTTCCAAATATATATCACACTATCTAATAAACAAAATCTAGAGCATCAGTAAAATCAAAAATCACCTGCGATCATAACCCAACCATTTATTTAATTCCCATAATATAAAATATCTGATTTATTTTTCATGATATATTCACCATTTATATATTCAATTTTATAGAATTATATAAATAATTCTCATCAAAATTCATTACATAGTTTAGTACCATTACATATGGTTTTTAGTTTCCTCTCTATAGGATGGTTTCCAAAATAATTATCCATATTATACATCATCCAAAGTCCCAAATAAATAACGGAATAAAATTCAATGACTACATTAATTTATTTATAAATAAATTAAGATATATAATACATATGAAATGGGCCAATTTCAATTAAAGAAATTATAACAATGTATTCAGAATAACCCACATCATGTTTTTTATTCTTCTACTCATGTGAAAATTTTCTAGATTCATTAAATATAAACTACTTCATGTGATATCTACAATTTATCTTATTAATTCTAATATCACCCAATTATAAAAAATAAGTAAAGGTTAATACCAACCATATAAAAATAGAGTAAATTGATCCCCTACCTATAATGAGTCTATAGGCATGTTGGGCACAAGATGATGGAGAGAGGAGAGGATCAATTATCCAAGCCTTTAAAAGAGAATTGAACTCATACTAGGATGAAATTGGATAATCACTTGGTTTTGAGGAAGTGGAACTCAAATTAAGACAACCTCTATATCCAATTATGGTTATTTGGTGATGTATCACTTGAAACGAAACATGTGAGAGAAAATAAGAGAGAGATGAAGAGAGTATGCATATAAAATATAGGTAGACAAAAAAATATCTCTAACTACTCCTGAACAAATGTGGTGATTCAAGGATATACATTTATGTATAATTAATTTTTAGGTATTAGAAATACCTGAAAGGGTGATTAAATACACATGTTTGG
Organism: Viscum album; assembly: GCA_963277665.1. Taxonomy (NCBI): domain Eukaryota; kingdom Viridiplantae; phylum Streptophyta; class Magnoliopsida; order Santalales; family Viscaceae; genus Viscum; species Viscum album. The sequence goes on along the minus strand of OY728135.1, from coordinate 27,798,482 downwards.
ATGTATATTTTTCCCATTCATGTTAATTTACATTTTCAATACTCTAATGGTTTTTAATATGTGAAACATCTGTTATTTGTTTTATTGTTTCAATTTTAATAATCATACTCAATTATTTAAATAAAATGTATCCCATGTTTTTTGTTGTTAAATCATGTTACCAGATGAACATGGAATAAAATTGAATTTTTTATCCAAAACATGATACACTTACGCATAAGGGGTGTCCTGAGATAAGGTAAATAACTTTATCATATGCATTAGAGGATCAGTGTGGTTGCCCAAAAGTAACCTTTCTTGAAAGAGTGTTACATTTATGTAAGATATTGAGTAGCATTATGTATAGATTGGAACAATCAACTTACCTTTACATAGGTCACATAAAAAATGAACTTAACTTTACACAAGATTTAGAAACTTGATCTTATCTTTACAAAACTATGAAAAACTCGACCTAGCCTTTATAGATATATATAAATTCCTAGTCTACCTTTACATTATTTAGAGAAGATCAATCCTAAGTTTATATATCCAAATCAAATAATAAGATACAATTTAATAAATTTTAGAAATTACATGTTACCTTTACACAAATCAGAGAATTTTAGACTTACCTTTACCCAACCTTAATAAAAACGAGGTTAATAACATGAAAAAATGTTTTTTTTATATAAGTGAAGATAATTTTTTTAGAAAAATTATATTTCTACAATAAAAATAATAATTAATATGGTTAAAGGGCCTAAGAACTCCCCCTACACCTCTACGCCTTAACAAAAGACAAAATAAGGGGTTTTATAAATTTTTAACATTATTTAAGATACCCCTAAAAGAATAATCACCTAAAATTATTTAGAAAACCCCACTATAAAAAAATAACTGGTATCCAAAATTTCATCCTACAAGATACCTCCCATGGTTCTCACTAAAATAAGAACACAAACACACATCAGAGGAACCAAGTGAATAAATATGAAACTTCATCAATGAAAAGAAATTGTGTTATATATCAACAAATGGATTAAGTCATAATATCAAAAAATGGAAAATAAATAATACATTAGAACAATTTGGGGGTATTGATCATGTATTTATGGCTATGGATCCCATGTACTCACTTTAGAGCCGCTATTTACCACATGAAACAAACCAAAGGTATAACATATCCATGTAGAAACTTCTTTTAATTGTCCTGAATATCTACCAACCATTCTTCAATGGTCACACCATCATAAAGAAATTTGTTACCTGAATTTTAATGTTGTAATCATCATAAAGATATCAATGAAGATTCAACATGAGGAAGAAGTTATGAATCTGTATCATCTGTGGGGGTTGTTCAAACTAATACCCCATAACTCTAACATGGTACAACACCTAAAAAGTTCAAATGAACATTAGAAAAAGCATTATAATGGGACCAAACCGTAACATTCCATGATGAGGAGACACTTTAAAAAACATATCATATTTGATTTTTAACTATAGTTCCTTATCTTATGATCAATATATATATTTTTTTTATCCCTAAACACCATCATTAACTCATAGATCACCTAAACCATCTCTATCGTACTATATACCAATTTTGTTCTATGAAAATCTAGCACTTTGTCCTTAGTCGAGAAAAATAGAGACCAGCTAGGTTGGCCATACAATGCTTCCCAAGGTGCCATACCAATATCCTTATGATAATTATTTTTTGTAATATAACTCCACCAAGGGTAGGTTTAAAACCCACTTAACCTCGATATTCTAGAATTCATGTATGAAATATTCCCTCTAAATTCTATATAGTCCACTCTATTTGACCGTCTATCTGTAGATGAAAAGAGGTGTTAAAGGATAATTGAGATCCAAAATCCCATTACAAACATCTCCACAGTTTGGAGGTAAAATGAGTATAATGACTAATGAGGAACATCTTTTATACCCATGACGCCTCACCATCTCCTCTATATACTTCCTTCACAACACCTCCACTGATCTTAACTCCTTGATTTCCAAGAATTGAGCTAATTTCATCAAGTGTCCCATGATCACCTATATAACATTATAACCACAATGAATTTTTCATAAACCAGTGATGAAGTATATTGAATTATCCTCCCAATTTTTTTGGGAACAACAATCAAATTAAGAAAAACAACAGGAACTGGATTCTCATCCTTTAACTTTGGAGATACCAAATATTGAGAGAGAAACTTTGAAACCAAATCCTTCAAACCAGACTAAAAAAACCAGTATATAAGAGAATGGTATGTATTTTTCACACTAGGATATACTCGTAAAAAGTAACCAATGAACTTATAAAGATCCACTTCACACGTGGTTTAAGGATTTATATTGTACACATTAACCAACAGCTGATGTTGTCCATCCTCTAAACATCCCTTGGGATAATTTCCAGAAAAATAACAATGTTATTCCAAAATTCTACCTCAAGATCACCATGTTGAGATTCCTAAACATTCTTCAATAAGGATGACTACGCCATCATATAATAAAGAAAACCTCTTACATTAACTACTCCCATATCAACATGAATCACTACCAAATACTCCATCACTCTCCAAGAGTCTACAGAACCACGAACAGCACCACCACATGACTTCTTTCTCACGGAATCCACCCCATAATTCCTTATACTAGGAATATAGTAAATCTCAAAGTCATAGTACTTTAAGAACACTATTGACCATTACTTCAAAAAATTTAACTTATGTTGGTATAATACATACTTCCAAATCTTGTGATCTATAAAGACAACAAAATGTTCACCAATGAGGTAGTTTTTTCAAAAAAATAAAGTAAAATACTAACATAGAAAACTTATGATCATTAGTAGAATATTTATATTAATTATGTAATAAATTTCATGATCAATTAGAGATAACCACCCTCTTTTTGTAACACGTGATAACCTAATACATGTCATAAAGAATAAAAAAACATCAACAACACCATCCTCCGGAAGACGATGAACCATAACAATTATAAACTTCTCTTTTAAATTCTCATAAGTAGCATAGAATTGGTCAATCCACAAGAATTCATGGTCCTTTCTACTAAATTTTTTCATAGGATTTATAATCCTATAGAATTCGTGTGTGAACCCCCGATAATATATAGCTAGAACAAACACTTTGTACTTATACATTATTCTTAGTGGCTACCCAAGGAACCAATTCCTCAATCTTTGACAGATCTATAACTACCTCATGTTAAGATATGACATGTTTAAAAAATGGATTTCACATGCCCAAAACACATAGTTTGAAATATTCCATAGTAGATGATGAAACCCAAGATCATAAAACATGACTCATATATTCTCTATGATATAATACTTAGTTTATGAGAACATAAGTATTTCATTAATAAATACCCTAATGAACTAGTACAAAAACTCATGGGCCATTGAATTCACCAACCCAGTTTATAAAATAGGTTCATTTTGTATGATTAAAACCATCATAATGAACTAGTAATTCCCATAACAACATTGGAAAATAGTATTCAGGTTATCCTCAACATTCACTATCATATGATGATATCAATACCACAAGTTGATCTTTGAGAACCAACTTTCTCCCTTAAACTGATTGAATAAATTCTCAATCGATAGAAGATGATAGAACTTCTCAACTATCACCAGATTTGAATGATGGTAACAAACACACAAACATAGACTACCACATTATTTCATTTTCAGTAAAACTAGATCTTCCCAAGGTGGCACACTAGGCCTAATGAATTATCTCTAAATGTGATCATCAATATTATTATGTTGCTCCCATAGCTTAAAAGGGTCCATCAGATATTCAGAAATTGATATCATATAAACAACTAGTTGTAGATCTATCCAAAAAATTATCACTTATCGATGTGGTAGAATGATAATATCTTCAATAAATACAATAGGGTACTCTTCAATAACCCTAAGAAACACCCACAGTTGATCTTTTATAAAACTAAGTATCATCCCAACCATCAATGAAGATAGAGACTGGAAAAAGCCTATAACACATCTGAGTTCCTCATTTTCTAGAAGAAACTACTTGATCTCTAGATACATCAAAGAATATGATCCACATACTAAATTAATCCATGATATTCAACATCGAATAGAGCCAATCCATGTCGAGGATGGCATTATAGGTCTTTATTCACAAACATGGGAAATCTCATCAGGATAGGTGTTACCGTAGAACCAATCAACAGTCTCCACACACATAATATAGGATATCTCAACCTCCAATTTTCATATTCAAGGAAAATGGAATTCAAATCCCTCAACCTCGAGTCCCAAATATATACTAGAATAAGATAAATATAGGAGTAGATAGATCTTGAATCCAAAAATGTATAAAACAAAATAAAAAAATAGATAGATAGTACTTCATACATTGTCATCCTCATATATAGAAGGAAATGATAAAGAATGTTTCTGAGAAGATCTTACTCTAAGGCCTCTTTAAACCTGTTCGAGACCACTTCTATAGCCTTGATATGCCTCTTATCCCTAAATATGAGTGATACCCCAGGACTATCCACTACTTTCCCCACCCCCTCTCTACTAATTATAGGATGAGGTTCCATGTTGTTAGTACTTTCTAAGATGATACTATTGCAAAGGTTGGGAATGAAAATGTTCACCAGCCACACATTAACCATTGATGAAGGTAAAACACTCACTCTTAAGATAGAAATGACCTTCATAAGAAAAAAACAATGATTGGCCTACTAAAAGTGGTCTGAGAACTACTAGCTTTGAATAAATGAGTTGATGATGGAAAAAAAATTCTACCTACTAAGAATTAATTCTTCTTCTAAAAATAAAATTGATAACTCTTGTCCATAACGCTACTCTAGAGAAAATTTGGGTGACTCTCATATCATGATGTTATATTACTATATAATGTCCTCTCAATAAACTCCACCTTTTATAGTTACTTAGAATATATCTTCAACATAAATGGAGTGACTTGGAACTGGATCTATAGATGAAAAGACCTCTTGAAATTCATCACATAGCCTCTTCATCTAGAATATGGTTTGAAAAATAACATATTAGTTTCTTGTATTAGACACTAAAATCTCATAAACTAGAATTCCCCAATCAAAGGGTAAGGATCTCTTGATGATAATTCACCTTAGTGATCACAGAAATAAACTCACCCTGAAATTTATTGTTGAACTTGTACGATGAATGTTCTACTAATCACTATTCTTGATAAATAAAAACCACCATTTCCAAGATATCCTACAAAACATCGTGAGAGATAAATAAAACCAATTCTATTTCCAAGAACGGTTTGAACTGATATCTATATCCACCACCTCCTTCCAATCCAATATCTCTCGATCTGAAATGGATCCCTCTTATATCAATAAGACATGAAACTATAACTCTTACAGTTTCCTCTTCCAGGTTTTATTGACTTCAACCTCCACTCTATAGTGATCCACTAAAATATCCTACTGATCATCTTATACGTGGACCTTACAGGTATGTTGACCTAGTTCTAGATTCTCAATAGAAAAAACATTATGAAATCATAAACTGAATACAAAATAACTTGTAAGATTAATTAGTAGATAAATTTTAACATATTTTCTCATTATCTACTAAAATCAATCATATGAGTAAAACATCATGATGTATGTTCCTTACCAGGGTATCTACCCTACAAGTAGCATAATGTCACTTAGTATGTTTGGGAAACATAAAGGTACTTGTATTGAATCACATGTGTCCATAAATCATGTGTCTTAGTTATTATCCATTTTTTACCACACATACCCAATCTCTATGTGACTATTTCCCCACTTACACATGAATACTCACGAGTGGATAACTCTAAAATCCATCCTATATATCAACCATAACCTATGATACCATTTTTTCATAACCCAGACATTCAAAGGTTCCTTTCCTAGGATCGAAAAAAAAAGATAGATAATGGCATCTAAAGCCTGCCTCCAATAATCTAAGAGTTAGAGACTATCACTGAGGGTATATAAATCACACACATGGGATATATATCCCTCTATATAATTTTATGGAGTAAGATATAAGATAATAAGATATGATAAGCAAAACCATGAATAAATAAAGAATTAATCCACATACATATGATGTCATATATTAAATAATTCTACTATAAGGAAAATACTATAATAGTAAAAGTAAATCCTCATAAGAAACCATTGAGATCAAATAGATCACAGACAGCCCCTCAAGCTAGTACCACCCAAATTGATCACCAACCAACTGCTATAGATTTGAAGAATAGTTTATATATACATAGGGTGAGTATAAAATGAATACTCAGTAGGATCCTCATTATAACCTCTCATGAAAAATGTTAAATAAGTATACTAAAGTCTAGTGCATAGACAAATGAAACTTACACATCACCAAAGTAGGTAGTACTATTTTCTCCTTTCCTAACTATGTCTCACTCACCATGTATCACATTAAACTAAACTATTCTCTATAAAAATTATACATATATATATATATATATATTTGTGTGTGTGTGTGAATGAAGGTACCCCACTAACAATTCTATGATGGTTTATTAATCTCAACCCCCAACTACAACTTGTTGTTATTATCCCTTGATTAATTCATCTTACACGTCATGAAATAGCATCATTTTTATTTATATATCCTATTTAGCCTCATACATATCATCATTATAATTTCAAAATAGTAGACCACTAAATTCTGAAATTCCTCTTCTTACCGTGTACATGAATCATACCTCAAACCATAATAGGAATGAAAGTACACCAATTGGAATCCAAAACCACAATGTCTGGATACAAGTATATTTTATAGCTCAATATGTTACAACCCATACATATATGTATAGTATTCCATGATCCATCAAAACTCATGTAGAAACTTACCCATTACCATAAGACATTATATCCCAAGATATGTGTACTCATGAACCTTTATAGGGAGAGTGGGGGAGAGGGATATTTCATCCCTTTTTTCCCATGCCATCTAAGTTATTGGATACCCCCCCCCCCCATAAAAAACATTTGGGTGTCATTTACCCAACTGAGGTGGGGATCTAGCATATGAAAACAAAAAATATAAATAATATCATGCACAAACACACTAAGGGAAATCACCGAGCCTTAGAATCATCTACTATTATCATCACACAAGACACCTAGATTCCACTTTATGGGACTAGAAATAAAACAATCATATAATAATCAGGTTCATATTAATTAATTTAGTTAAACATTAATTAATATTATTCCCCTTTTCATTATTTATGATTAATAATTTAATCTTCTAAATAAAAAATAGACAACACTATGAATTCTCATGATTATTCTTAAGTATGTCATCATCATTAATGAAGTTCATAAACTAAACCCATTTATGTATTAGTCCATTCATCAATTTATTATTCATATTGGTGCACTAAGATTTATCCTAAGCTACCACTTAAATGATATACTCATAATAAATAACATTAAACATTATCTTGTAGATAGAAATTGATCATTTAAATGAAATTAAATCATTTGGAAATAAAGGAAATATAACAAAAGAAGTAATAATCAATCATAAATCCCCAATATAAACTTATCCTGACCACCATGGTGTCGCACAAAATTTCAAGTAATATAAATTTTCATCACATTACTAATTTTGAACATCACTGCAACATGGGTTCATATCCCATTTATCATCAATGGTTCCCAACCATAATAATGTTATCAATAACACATCATTTCATAATAAGTATGCCACCACCATAGAGCCTACATATATAAGAAATGAATGTCCTTAACAAATATTAAAGGTCTATAATTCCATGAAATCGACCCATTTAAGCCTTTATCTAAGAGGAAAAGGCGTGTTCATCCCCAAACATTTATTTTTAAATAAAAACTAATTCCTTCTTTAATAAATTGGTTTATTAAGAAATGGGTTTCTAAAATATAGAACCAATATTCAATAAAAAATATGTTCTATAAAGAATCACATGTATTCCTAAAATAATAATTCTAATATTTAATCAATTATAATTGATTAGTTGTTATTCTTATTGTTCTTGTTCAATTTAATAATATAATTTTTTAAATTTATTTTGTTTTTCCCTTTAAATAAATTAACCATTCACAAAAATCAGAAAAAAATACTACTAAACCTATATCACACTATCTAATAAAAAAGAAATGGAATTATTAATATAATCACAAATATAATTTAATAACAACAAAACCATTTATTTAATTCTCCCAATATGACGTATTAGATATATTTTCCAATTAATAATTACCACTTTACTTACATATTTCCAAAAAAAATGTATAAATTATTATCATCATAATTTATTATGTAGTTTAATAATAATGAATATGATTATTGGTTTCCTATCACTTAGATAATTTCTAGAAAAATAATCATTATTCTAAAATATTTGAATTACCAAATAAATAAAGTAATAAAATCCATTCACTATATACTTTTATTTCTTAATAAATTACGAAATCAACAACATTCAATATGACACAATTTCAATTCTTGAAATAATAATAATAGATTAAGAATATGCCAAAACATGTATTTTATTCTTCTTATTCCTATGCAATTATTATATATTCACTAAATATATATTATTTAATGTGATTGCTATATTTTATATTATTAAGTATAATAAAAACTATTTAGATAAAGGAACCAAAGATTGGTTAATCCAATCCTTACATAATACAAAAGGGAGGAAGCAAGTACCCTACCTCAACACATGATGGATATAGGAAGAAGAGAAGAGAGGTTCTATCATCCAAGCCTTCAAAAGAGAACTGAAGTCACACTGGGAACACAATGGATGATTACATGATGTAGAGAAATTGGAACTCAAATGAAGACACCATCTAATTCAAAAGGATATTATCTATTTCTAAAATACTCAAAGTGGAATATGAGGAGATATAAAGAAGGGAGAGGAAGGGATTTTTCATATAAAATAAAGATAAACAAACATCTCCCCAACTCCTCATAACTCAATGAAACAACAAAATGATATTGTGATTTGAAGATAAAAGTTGTTGTATAATTAAAAATAAGGTATTACACCTACCAAAATGGGTGACTAAATATACAATTTTAATGTATATTTTTCCAATGAATGTTCATATATATTTTCATTACTGAAATAATTTTTAATACTTAAAACATAAATTTTTAATTAATTTGAATTATATTAGTTAAAAAAATAATTATTCTCTTATTTTAAATAAATAAAATCTTTTACATTTCATTATTTTTCATTAAAAACACATCAATGGTCAAACAAGAAGGAAACTAAAATTTTATGGGGAAAAATGCTACCCTTATGCTTGAGGGGGGTCTTCCTATAAGGTCAATCATATTAATTTTATGAAGTGGAGAATTGTAAAGGTTACCCTTACACAACCATTGAAAAAATAGTGTTAGCTATATAAAATGCACGCACTACCTTTATGTAGAAATTGGATCAACCAACATACTTATATGTTGGTAATAGAAAAACATGCTTACCTTTATGAGAGCTTTGGTGAAATGAAATTAACTTTATGAAACAATAAAAAAATCATCTTGAAAATTATGTAAGTATAGAAATTCAAGGGATACCTTTATGTAGTACATATAAAATACATGATACCTTTACCTAGGAAATGAAAAACATAATCTACCTTTTCATTGCTTTTAAAACTAGTGAGATACCATTGTGAAACTCAAGGAATTTCACACATACCCTAAATTTGACATAAGAAAAATTTATTTACCTAAACACGATAATAATTTTTATGTGAGGGTATATAAATCTTAAAAAACATAATTTTCAATAATTAAACCCATAAATTAATAAGGTAATAGGGTATGAGAACCCTCTAAACACCTCTAAGACTCACTAAAAGACAATATACGGTAGTATATAAATCTATAACCTTACACATTCCATGCATCAAACACCAATATAAAATGATCCCCAGGAAGTTAACATATTAAAAACCCTTGTTAATTTTTTTTCCAATTCAGTCTATGCCAATGGGGTCATTACTTATGGTAACAACTAAAACCCATGAGGTGTCCATCTAGGATAAAATAATTCTCATATGGTAGATCAAGAAACCCTTAATCTGATCATTATTATACCAACACTCACAAATGTGCATTGTTATGCCTCTTGTGAGACCCAAATAATACATCAGTAACATCAACTATATCTAGATTTCCAATAAGTTATCCCCCACAATCAACTTATTCTATTTATCCAGTATAATTAATGGGTTTAATGAACTCACTAGAGAACATGCATGTGATCATAGCCATATCCCTAATAGATCATACCCATTTTTATGTAACCCTACTCTCGTCAAAACTCACAATGGATAGTCACACTAGCTTACCCATTCTTTTATATCACACAATACAATGGAATTATATATAAAATAGGTAATATTAAGGATCACATATGAAAATGATTGTGTTATCCCAATTTTCTAAAATGCATGTTCACTTAATCCATGTTCAACGACACCATTCTAGCTCACACCAACCAATATGAACATCCATAATCTCTTGTATCACTCAATAAGATCATTTAATTAATTTCAAAAATTATAATTAATAAAAATTATTAATTCTCAATATATAATATTATTTATAATAGTGAAAAACTAATAGATCAATATACACTCACAATAATCTTATACAGTGAGTAACATATGACTACCTCCATTCCCTAGAACTATAGACATGAAGATACCAAAAATGGCACATCAATTCGTTATGAAAGTTTCATTAATATTAGATAAATCGATAAATAAAATCATATTTACACATACCTCTAAATAAATTGTATTCAAGGACTCTCTATTAAACTCTATTTTAATCCTTAAGAATCCACCCACAATGTTACCATAAATTTTATGTGATTATACCATGATCTTATATAATCTCGATAAAATACCTACTTCCATTTACAAGAAAATTTATTAAAGGAGAGAGGAAAATGAGATTAGTAGAAAGGGTGTGGAAATAAATCTTAGTTGAAATAATAATATAACACATACACTATGGATCAAAGGTTAAATGTGAATGTGGGGTAGATGATAATGGGGAGAGGACCCAAGCCTATTAACTAGATGAGGTGAATAACCCTCATTATGGGGTTTTAATTTAAAAAATTAAATCCAAAAAAACCTCTTTAAACATACATGGTTGAGACCCATTAGATAAATATTACACCATCATCGTGTACTCAATGTACATTCAAGGCCTCTCTCCTCATTTTGACATATAACAACCCTACTCTTAATTTCACATTAATACATGATTCATTACATAAAATGACACTTAATAGAACCTATAAGATTGATATGTCTGGGGTACATTGGAATGAGGTACATTACATAACAACTTAAATTGGGTAATACAACATCTTTATGGAAACATTCTTTAATATACTCGCACATAAAACTGCATGGGATAACCTCGGGACATACATAAGAAATTGGTGAGATATAAATCCTAGTAAGGGAATAAACAGGGAATAACATGAATAAAATAATTATTTTTATAAAATAGGTATATAAATGTGGAATAAAAGGAGTGAGGATCATAAACATGAATAATGAGGCATGATATGTCATGATAATCATAAAGTCAACATGAGAAATGTAGAAACAACTTGAAAAACTATATCATAAACATATTTCAAGGATAACTTCCAAGACATCATGATGGAAATTTTTTTCTAAAGGAATCAGGTTTACTCCCTTCCATAAAATTATGTCTCATGAGACTAAACAATACCCGATGCATTAAAGAACTATATAATTCTGGGCGTTCCCAATACTTTCATTTCATTATCATGCTTAAGTGTTTCACATGGATTCATTCATCATAATATTTTATTACATGATTAACAAGTGTTGAAAAAATACATGTAACTCCCAATTAAAATAATTATAAGTGTACAAATTTGAACACCCTTGATAATAAATGGTTATGGTATTCACTACACAGTTGTTTTGGCATGGAAAATCATGGGGATGTTTTGGAAGCATAACATCATCACATAAAAATTCATAAAATTGGTTGATGAGAGAGAAAGTGGAATCTCATTATTTTTAAATAAAATGGGAAGTAATAGGGACATGTAAAGACATATCCCAGAATTAGGAATTGTAAATAGAATTCATAAGATAATAATGAGACTTCAATAAGGAGGAGAATGAGATGATACCTTACTTTAGCATGTGACTCCAAATAATTTGGAGGTACTTATTAAGAGATTAGGGGAATATTTTTAGTAAACTAGAGAGGTAATTGAAAATTAAGGATGTTCTCTAAGGAATTTGAGTGAAGATAAATGGGTGCTAGTGTGGGTTGATATAGGAAATGAGTGGGGATTTTTTTTATTATTTTCCAAACGTAGTTTTTGGACTCTATATAATAAAATAACCAAAAACACAAACCTTACAATGGTGTCTCCCATAGTTTCTAAAAAATGGGATTGTTTTCCATTATTTTATAAGTCCAATGTATGAAAATAAAAAAATAATACCCTTTATAATGTGGAAGTGAGTCCTACTCCAAGAGAAATGATTTTAAAACCAGAAAATATATTAATGGTTTTCGATGATTCATAAAGGGTTTATAAAATTTATAAAATATATATAAAATAACATTATTTAAAACAAAACACATATATTTGGTCGTGGATACCATTTATAGTATTCATTAAACCACTTTTGGGTCATTATGATGTCATAATACACAGTATATTTACATGTAATTTAATTTTTACCAGAATTTTTGAATGTCTTAGAAAATTATTCAAAATTAAAAATTAGATAATTATGATGTTATGATTCCAAAAATAATATTAATTTTATCTAAGTAATTTTCTAAATATGTGTATTTTCAATTTTAAAATAAGAATCTGTATTTTTTGGGAAATGCAGATTTTTTTTCACAATAATAGTTTTCTATCCCTTGTAAATTATACCTTTGAATTTATAAAAATTATATGATCATTTATATTTGGTAAAAATTATTTAATAATATTATTTTATTCAAATATTATTTTTTAAAAAAATTCATTATTTCAGTAATAAATTATTTAATTGAATTTGACCATTACGCAAAAATACTATTTGTGTTTTGTTATATCAAAATAAAAATCATTTTTAAAGTAACAATAATATGATGGATATATATTCATTATTCTATAAAAAATTATTCACATACTCATATTTCTGGTATCTTCATATATATATCTTTAATACACCAGGAAACGCCCAAAGGGTAAGGTTTGCGGTGGCAAGACTTTTATAGGGTGGTTCAATGTATATGGTGTGGGTTGTGATCTCGATGAGCATGAACTTCTACAGTAAATGGTTTTAATCATGATTATGTTGTTGGATATATTATTTTTCTTGGTCAATTAAAAATCCCAACTGTTGAACGTACCTCAGTAGCACCAATAAATGGGCTTTATAGGTTACGATTCTACTGGTTGAGGAAATCACTTCCTTTGTCTCTGTCAAATGGATTTGTTAAAACGCTATATTTATAATAATCATTTGATCACTACTAGACATCTATATTACTAATGGTAATATTTCTTAATGATCTTTTAAATCTTATTATATATAATAAAACCAAATAAGTTAATGTGTTTTCTATAACCATATTAAATAATATGATATTTAATTTAATCACAAGGGGAATTTTATTTATAATAATTTGGGTTATTATAATTTTCCCCCCTTCAAAAAATCCACCCTCAAAATTTCCATTGACCACAATAAAATAGATTAGGTTAATTATGTTTCATTACTTCCTCTAATTCCCTTGTCATTTCTTCAAACTTGTGGTATTTTCCCAACACTTTGGTACATTGTATTATTTCATACAACATTGTCTCTATGATCTAAGATAATTATCAACATCTCTTTATAAGAAAGATCATTGTCCAATGGTACAACCTCTGGATTGGGTATATGTGAGGGGTCTCATATGTTCTTCCTCAAGAGGGATACATGGAATACATCATGTACTTGACATAGGTTAGGTGGTGTTATTAGTCGACGGGTCATATCTCTGATGCAATCAATAATCTCACAGGGACATGTGTATCTCGGACTAAGCTTTTCCTTCTTCCCAATTATCATGAATTTATTCCATGGAGATATGTGGAGGAATACCATGTTTCTAAAATCAAACTCTAAGTCTCTTTGATGATTTTAAATATAGCTCTTCTATCGATTTTGAGTAGCCTTAATGTGATGTTAAATGGTCTTAACCTTTTTCACTATTTACTCGAATTGTTTATGACCTAATAGTTTTTCCCCATATTCATCCCAACTATCGGTGTTTTGCACCTTTTTTCCATAAAGGATTTGATATGGAGACATTAGGATACTCAAGTGGAAACTATTGTTGTACGAAAAATCTACTAGAGGAATATGTTGATCCCATACAACTTTGAATTCAATTGAGAATTCTATCAACATTTTCTCTTGTGTTTTGATAGTCCACTCAGATTGGACATCATTTTTAGGGTGATAATCTATGCGGATGTTCAAATATGTATTTAGATTGTGTTAGATACTCTTCAAAAACTTAGAGGTAAATAATTTATCTCTACTAGATACAATCGATTGTGGTGTTCCATGTTTCCTCACCACTACTCTAATGTATATCCTTGCACGTTGATTGATTGTGAAATCTTCTCCAATCATAATTAAGTTTACAGTCTTTGTATGATGATCCACCACATTCCATATAGAATTATTTCCTCTTGATGTTTTCATAATACCAGTGATAAATTCCACGGTGATGTTTCCCCATTTCCATGTAGGTATGGGAAATGGTTTCATCATCCCCATTTATTGTTTCATTTCCACTATCACTTGCTGACATACACTCCATATTGATGTATAATACACAATATCCTTCTTCACATTTTCCGGACAATAATTTTAATAGAGATCTCAATACTTCTTTGTGACTCCTAGGTGGATAGAAAAGGTTGATTTATGTGTGTCATCCAACAACTCCTTTAACTATATATTTTATGGTACTCATAGTCTTGACCCAAATATCAAAATTCCTTCATTAACATTGAACTATGTGGATTTATATTTTCTTATAGTTTCTAATTTCTTCTAAATTATCACATCATCTCATTGAGCATCCTTTTTATGTGATCCTGCATTTTTCTTACATAACATATGCCTTACATTTTACTAATAGAGGATCTTTAAAGTTCAGTGTCTTGGAAATATGGTAAATAATACATTAATACATGAAAACATTCTTATAATACACTTTAAACGACTTCTTAATTTGTTCATACTAAGTACAATGACTCCAACTCAAATCCTAGGGATAAAAATCAAAAGAAAGGGAGAGAAGAAGGCCCTGTAAGGGAAAATAAATGAATCAGTTTACATGTTTTTTAAAAGGTTGGGGTCGAAGCCTCATTTTGTTATTAAAAGAAAAGACCTTTTTAGACTGGGTATAGGGAGACCCATTACATAGCCCGAAGGCCCAAGGCCAAGTTGCCTGAATACAAGGCTTGAAATCCCATTTTTGGCCCAAAGGTCCCCTCAGTGAGTAATACTACTAGAGTACTAGGATTCTACAGTATCACCACCACTACAGTACCTCCGTCTCTACAGTGTCACTGCCGCAACAGTTCTTCTGCTGCTACAGTACTGCTACATGTGAAATTGAGAGATATCAATAAGAATATGAGAAATTTCATAAAGGCATGAGAAATAGGATTATCATAACAATAATAACTTTAATAATAACTTGAAAATTTGTCTACAATATTTATTTTATACATTAATAAGCATATCACCAATGTCCATCCATGAGGTGTCATAAAAATTACCATGGTTATTCACCATGGTATCATAAAATGTGTCATATATAGAGATTAATTACATTACCCAATAAATTAGAGATCTATCAGGGTTCACCATTAATATGTATTTAATTTAATGTGATCCACATAGATCATATTAAAACATTTCATAAATAACACATAGAAAATAAATTAAATGGGTTTCATAATAGAATCATGGAGTTTTAAAAAGTGCTTAAAAACATGATCATTATGTCATTTATATCCCCTAGAAAAGGAAATAGGGTTTTAATTATGCCAATTATAAAATAAAATAAATCATTTTAATTTATTTATTAATAACATTTGAAATTAAAAATTTGTGGGAATTCACATAAAGAAAATAAATTAATTTCTAGAGAAAAAAGAGAGAGACCGTGAGATGAAAATTCTACAGTATAATTTGTATGAAACATGGTTTTATAAAACATTAAAAACATATGATAAAATGGTATCCCATTCATAAAAGACACATAATAAGTTATAGTTACTGAATAAAATGGAAATAAAAACATGGTATGGAAATTTGAAAGACATACCACATAAAAGGGAACTTGAAAGAAAAAAAGAGAAGTTCAGAATTCCCTTTCCTTGAAGACTAACTTCTATAATTCTATGACTGGGACCTTCGGAGCATTATTACAACTTGGGATGTAATACTATCAAATATTCAAGTGGGTGATTTTGTAATGAATTTAAATGAAGGAATGTGTGGGTATTTATAGTAAAATAGAGGGAGTTTTTTTATTAATTTATGAGGACACCTTATTAGTGGAATTTGCAAAATCATGGGCTTTCCCAGGATATTTTCCCATCGTATTTTTCACTTCATAAACCCCATATCATATTTTATTCTTAAATATTCTATCAGCATTATTAAATCGTTAATGATGTCATTAAACATAATGAAAACTCAAAACTATATTATTACTATTCACTGAAAAATAGAACATTTTATAAAAATATCATTAATTCACGCTAACCTACTATCGACATGTGGAATAAAAAATGTACTCTATTTTATAAAACTAAATTTAATTTTAAATTAAATTAAATAAATAAAATACTAATACATAACTAATAATTTTCAAACCATGAATTTACTTATACTATGATCTAACTATATCTCATTACTATTTATGATTCTAAAAATATAATAATACTTCCTTAGGTGAGGTTACTATTTGATTATTTATATTACTATTCAAAAATTTAATATTACAATTCAAAAGGATCATGTTATTATTCACCAAAAAAATTGTGTTGATCATACTAGACTCAAAATATCTTAGTGATCGCAACCGTGTATATCTATTTTTCAAAAATCATATCATCGAATTAATTATTTAAGTATAATAATTATTTTTAAAACAATATTGTATTTATTACTATTAATAAAAATATGAAACATCTTTGAAAAATAAAAAATTACCCTATATTATTTTTTACATTTGAAATTTTTCAAAATGTTGTTTATTTTACTATAATAAATTTCTAAGTAGTACAATTTTTACCTGTGAAATCAATTTATCAATTTTGTATCAACTGAACATGTATTTTATTAATAAAATATATTCTTATCATTGAAGTAATGAGAAAAAAATTTTATGTAAACAAAGATATTGTACATTAATTATCTAAGGCCTTGACACATAACCTCTTATAACACCCACATACAACCTAATGGTAAGGTGTGTGATGGTGAAAAACTGTTGGGGTGGCTTAGATAAGATCACATGGGTGGTAATCTCCACTAACTTTAACTTCTACCGAATGAGATTTCATTCAAGATTAACATTCTAATGATTTGATTTGGCTTGGCCTAAAAGGCCCAATGACACTAACTCATTCCCATGATTTGACAAGTGGGCTTCATACGAAAAACTTTTACTAGATGATGTGATCAAATCTTCTTTCTACATTAATTGTCCATTATCATTTCAGTTTATAAATAATTTTTATAATGTTAAAAATTATTATTGTTACCAATGGTCATATTAACCAATGGTCACATAATGGTCAAAACACTATGGTGGAATTTCATTTATAGATATATATTTTAATTGATTATGACATAGGAAAACATAAATTATCAGGAAACAAAATATTATTCAACATTTTAGGTCATTACATTCATATCACCTTAAGAAATTTCATCCACAAAATTTGAACTCCTTATCTCAACTGTGAAAATGTTTGTGTACTTTTACCTCATTATTTCCTCAGGTTCCCACATTTCATATTCATATTTTTGATTCCTCTTGAACACTTTAACTAGGTGGGTAGTCTTGTTGCATAGAACCTTGCCTCTATGGTCCATGATCTCCACTGACTGCTCCTCATAAGAGAGGTCATATTCCAGTTTTACCACCTCTAGATTTCGTAAAAGTGAAGGGTTGGGTATTTAATTCCTCAAAAGAGATACGTAGAAAACATCATGAACTTGAGATAGATTTGGAGGAAGTACAAGCTGATAGGATACTGCTCCTATATGGTCAAAGATTTCATAGTGGCCAATGTACATGGGGACGATATTCCCTTTCATTCTAAACCACATGGATCTATTCCATAGAGTATTGGATGGAATAATTTGTCACCAACATCAAACTCCATGTCCCTTCTATTGTTTTGGACATAGCTATAATGCTGACTCTGAGCAGCCTTAATGTGTTGTTGGATGACATGAACTTTTTCTATCATCTCTTGTGCAAGATAAACCCCAAGAAAATATCTCTACCCATATTCACCCCAACAAGTAAGAGTTCTACATGACTTCCCATATAGAGCTTCATAAAGTTCCATTTGGATACATGAATGGAATATGTTCTTGTGAGAGAACTCAACTAATGGGGTATGTTGATCCCATCCACTTTTAAATCCCATTTATCATGTTCTCAGCATGTCCTCGAGTGTTTTAATAGTTCTTATAGATTGGAAATCAGTTTGGGAGTAATAGGATCTACTGAAATTCAATTAGGTACTCAATTCAAGTTAAATACTTAACCATAATTTTGATGTGAACCTCGGATCATGATCAGATAAGATAGAGAGTGATACCCCATGTAGCCTTACCACTTCCCTCATGTAAATCCTGATAATTTTATCAAGAGATAAATCTTCCCTAATATATATAAAATGTAAGTCTTGGTGAGATGGTCCAATATAACCCATATTGCATTGTTTCATTTGGATGTTCTTAGGAGACTGGTGAGAAATTCCATAGGATATTGTCCCACTTCCATGCAAGGATGGGTAATGGTTATAATACCCCTTTAAGATGTTTTCACTCTTACTTAACTTGTGGAAACACCTGACACCTTGTAGTGTATTCAGAAATCTCCCTTTTCATATTATCCCACCAATAATGACCACGAAGGTACCTATACATTTTAGTGCTTCTAGGATGTATAGAGAATATAGTGCTATGATCTTCATCCATCATATCCTTCTTTATTTCTATAATATATGGAACACATAGTCTTATACAATATTTCAGTACACCTTCTTAATCAGTATTGAACTCAATAATCTTCCAATCCTTTACAGCCTCAAATTTCTTCTATTATAAATTTTATTCATTTTGCCTTTCTTGATATTCTCTAGTAATGAACGTCAATAAACCATTTGATATAGGGTTTATGATGTCCCTTCCCTTAAAATTCCCATGCCTAGTTTAACTTGGCCTTTGATCAAATGATCTCTTTGAATCCTCATCATTTTTAGAACAACATATTCTTTCCTAATTAATGCATCAAAAACATAATTTTATATTATTGGATGATAATTAATTGAATAATTATACTATTTAATAATTTTAAACCATATCCTCTATCTCATGTTCAATTCCTTTTTTGTGAAAATATACTTCAAACTTTGATGTATTGTGTATATATCACATTTCTCCCCATAAATATAGTTCCTCCATATCTTCAGAGAAAAAACAACCACATCCATATCAAGATCATATATATGATAACTCTTATCATGAGGTTTAAAATGTAGAGATTAATAAGAAATTACCTTTTTATTTTTCATGAGTATGAACCTAAGCCATTTTAGAGACGCATCTCTAAAAATAATGAATCCTTATCTGATAGTGGGTAGAGTTCGCACAGGTGCAGTAACCAATATCTTTGGAATCTCTTGGAAACATTCTTCACACTATTTTTTCTATATGAAATTGACCCCTTTTCGAGTTAACATGGTTAATGGATTAGAAATTCAAGAAATTGTTTCCATAAACCTCCTATATTATCCCGCTAATACAAGGAAATGATGAATCCCAATTATTGTTGTAGGATGAGTCCACTCCTCTATAACCTTTGTCTTGGTTGGGTGAACTAAGATTCCTTCATTAGTTACAATGTTCCCCAAGATATCATCTTGTTTTAACCAAAATTCACATGTACTAAACATTCCATATAACCTCTCCTTATCATAGTTTTCAATATATTCCTTAGATAATCCTCATTCTCTTCTTAACTATTAGAATATATAAGAATATCATCAATAAAAACTACCACAATGTAATCAAGGTATACATTAAAGAATCTATTAATCCAATAAATAAAAAATATATGGGGCATTATTCAAGTCCTTAGGCATAAAAACAAACTCATAATTCCAACGGTATTTGGAATATATTCTTTATTCACTCTCAATTGATGATAACTAGAACGAAGATCAATCTTAGAGAAGAACTGAGCCCCACAAAGCTAATCAAATAAATCATCAATTCTTGGAAGTGGGTACTATTTTTTCACTATGATCCCAATAATTTCTCTATAATCAATGAATAACTACATCAATCCATCCTTCTTCTTCACAAGGAGAAAATTTTTATCCCAAGGAGACACGCTTGGCTAGATAAGCTTTCTCTCAAAAAGATCTTGGATTTATTTCTTTAATTTCTCTAGCTCCAAATTTTCCTTCCTATATGGGGTTTTTGAAATTTTCATAGATACCGGAATAAGTTTAATCGAGAAAATCACCTCTCTTTATGGGGGAGGACCATATAACACCTCAAAAAATATTTCAATGTTTTCTTGAATGATGGAGAAATTATCTATTCTTATACATTCATTTCCGTATTCATATTCACCAATAATTTCCATAAATAAGGATATGGGTGGTGATTCTAGGAAAATATCAGTTGTAGATATATCTCCTTTGAAAAAAATTGTACATTCAAGACTACTAAGATTTCCTTTCTTCTACGGTTGATTTTTGCATTATACATTGAGAACCCTCCATCCCTAGTATAATGTTGAATTCAATCATGGAAATGACTACTATATTAGTAATGAAATTTCTCTCACCATTGTGAAAAATATAGTATCTATACACTTTAGATACTTGGATAATCTATCGAGGAGTCTTGACTGAAATTCCTAATTCTAGTAGTTCATGTATTGAGTCTATATTCTTTGCAAACATGGAGGAAATAAATGAATTCTAATGAGAATCAAATAATGTACTTTCTAGATGTGAGAGAACAAAGAGATTACCTTCCAACATGTCATTTGAAGCTTCAACATTATCAATCTTGATATAAAAATGATGAACTTGCTCCCTTATCCTATACTGAGGTTGATGGGGATTCCCTTCCACTACCCTCAGATTTGAACAATGATTAGAAAAGTGCTTGAGCTGTGAAAACTTGAAGAATTGGAATTCAGGTAGGGCATGCACCATATTCCATTTATCATTAGGTTTGGGAAGTTGAGACTTCACTTAACTATGATAGTTCTGAGTGATATGGCCTTCTCTTCAATACTTTTAATATTTCCTTCTCCAAATAATGTAGTTCCTTGAATGCTTCTTCCCACATTTTTTTCATGTGGAAAGTTGCACTAGCATTCCTCCTCTTCTTTGGTCAAAGCTTCTCCCCAAGTTTACCTCTTATTTTAATTTGACTTCTGTGTCCACTGGATCTCAAAAAACTCTAGTTCAACTTTCATTTTACCCTTTATGATCTCCTCATATCTATTATAGTCTCGGTAGACTAAATTTTTCCATAAATGAGGTCATAGACCACCAAAGAATCTATCAAACATTCCAATAGGTTCCATAACAAAGATATAGGTATAATGAGAAATTCTTGTAAAGTTCACCTCATAACACCCAACATATTCATTATCATTTTTCTTTAGTTCAAGAAATTCCTTCTCCATTTTCATTCTCATCTATCCAGGGAAATACTTATTAAAAAATATTCCCCTGAACACTTCCCACTACAAGGCATCAACCTCCCCTCTTGGCCTCATGATTTTAATCATTGACCACCACTGATTAGATTATACCTCTAAATGGTACACATATAGAGTACCTTTATCTTGTTATGAACATTTAAGTATATATAAGATATTTTCTATAGAGCTTGTATATTGTTCTGAAACCAATGGATTGGTATATCCACTAAATTTTGGTGGTCATTGAAGCATAAGAAACACAATAGAATTTGGTTCCCTTCATGGTGAAACTGGTCTCTCATCTTAATTCAATTTATTTCCCAAAACTCTATTCAGTTTATTCATCATTATCATAATTTTTTCCATTTCGGCTTCCATCGTATGTCCATTAGCACCTGGTCCAATGCGGTCACTATTTTCACAGTACCTCTTATTCTATCCTTTTTCTCAAAGAAGAAAACCATAGTGGGAAACATTTTTCATTTAATAATATTATAACTCTAAAGGATTTTTATGTCTTAAAAAATCATGCTTTAACACATTATTCATTATCAAAATTACATTTTCTATAAATACATCATAAAAATTCATAAAAATATTATGATTACCCAAACATATCCCTCGAGAGTTTCAAACAATGAGTGCATAAAGTCCCGTTTTCATACACTATTTCCTATTTGATTCATGATCAAAGTGGTGTTTTTTTTACAACTAGATTCATATATGTCAAAGCCGCATCTACTTGTTTATATCTAAAAAGGATTTATTTCATAAAAAAACCAATTAATTAATATTTCACCAAAATACCAGGAATTTTTCCTATATTCAAACTTTTTTATAGGGTTATTCCTAAAGATTTCATATCCTAATTTCGAAAAATAACGAAACTTTTGTTTGATACCATCTATGGAATCCCTCATTTTTATTACTTAACATTTCATTAAATTTTACAAAATATGGATATTTAATGTTTAGTGTCTTGGAAATAACGTACATAAGACATCAAAAAATTAAAGAATTCTTCTAATACACATGCAAATGATTATTAATTTTCTAATACTATGTACAATTTCTCAAACTCAAGACCTTGGGATATATGTGAAAGGAAAGGGGAGAGAAATAGGTCTAGTAAGGGAAAACAAGCAAACCAGTTTACAAGTGAACTTGAGAAATATCAATAAGAACATGAGGAATTTCATAAAGGTATGAGAAAGAGGAATATAATAAAAATAATAACTTAAATTGTAACTTGAAAATGTGGATAAAACATTTAATTTATACATTCATATGAATATCACTAAGGTCCATCTTCGTGGTGTAATAAAAATTACCAAGGTCATTCATTATGGTATCATAAAACTTGTCATCTTAGAAATTAATTTCATTACCCATTTAATTGGAGTGATATCAATGATAACCCACAACATGTATTTATTTTGATGTGAACCACATATATCATAATCATGCATTTCATAAATAACCCCTAGAGAATAAAAGAAATGGGTTTCAAAACAAAATCATGGCGTTTTCAAAAGTGCTTGAAAACATGATCATTATGTCATTTATAACCCACAGAATGGGAATTGAGGGTTTTATGTAGGTCAATTATAAACTCAAATAAATCATTTTTATGTCTTGATCAATACACCTAGAAATTAAATATATTGGGGTATTTACATAAATAAAATAAAATAATTTTTTTATAAAACAGAGAGAGATTTTGAAATGAAAATTCTAAAGCATAACGGGTATGAAACATGATTTTCTATAACATTAATATGAGAGGGAAAAGGGTCTAACATTCATAAAAGACTCATAATATAGTATAGGTACATAATAAAATGAAAATACGAACATGGTATGTATATTTGAAAGACATACCACATAAAAGGAACATGAAAGTAAAAGAGAAGTTGAGAATTCACTTACCTTGAAGAGAAACATCTAAAACTCTATGATCAAGACCACAAGATGTAATACTATCAGAGATTCAAGGAGGATGATTTTGTAATGAAAGGAAATGAATGAATGGGTGGGTATTTATAGTAAAAGTGAGGGATTTATTTATTAATTATTGAGGACACTCATTAGTGGTATTTGAAAAACCATGGGCTTGCCCATGATATTGGTCACTTAGGACACCTCATATCACATTTAATTACTAAAGAGTAAACAAGAATTATTAAATATTTATTACATCATTAATGTTTTCATTAAACATACAGAAAATTCAAAATTTTATTTATATTATCCACTAAAAAACAACAAATTTTATAAAAATAACATAAATTGACCCGAACCTAATATCATCGTGTAAAATTCAAAAGTAAACTCCATTTTATAAAAATGAATTTAATTTTAAATAAAATTAAATAAATAAAATTCTAATACTTAGTTAATATTTTTTAAAACATTTATTTATTTATACTATGATATAATTATATCACATTACCATTTATGAAGCTTAAAATATACTTATACTTCCTTAGGTGAGGTTACTATTTGATTAGTCATATTAATATTCATAAGGGTAATATTACTATTCCTAAGGGCCAAGTTTCAATTCACTAAACAATTAAGTTAAGCCTATTAGTCTTAAATTTTCTTAATGATTGTAACCATGTATATCTATTTTTTAAATCATTTCATAGAATTAATTATTTAATGTATAATAATTATTTAAAAAAATAAATAATTTTTCATTTTTAATAAAAATATTAATCTTCTTGAAAAAATATTAAAATTTTACCCTAGATTAATTTGGACATTTGAAATTCAAAAATGATGTATATTTTACCATGATAATTCTCAAATTAGTATAATTTTTACCTATAAAATCAATTTATCAAATTTTTCTCAATTAAACACATTATATTAATAAAAGATATTATTAACATGGGAATGGGGAAAAACATTATTTTAAAAAAGGTATTATACATTAATTATCTAAGTTCATGACACATAACCTCTTATAACACCTGAATAATATCTAATGGTAAGGTGTGTGATAGTGACATACCTGTGGGGAGGCTTGGATAACATCACCCAAGTGGTTATCTCCACTAACTTTAATTCTCCCATTATTGATTTCATTTAAGATTAACATGTAGATTCTTGGATTAGTCCTAGTCCAGAGTTAAGCTTAGTGATGTTGTCTCCTTCCCAAGCTCTAACAAGTAGTCTTCGTATAGAATGAGTCTACTAGATGATGTCATCGACTCTTCGTTTTTCATTAATTATCCATTATCATTTATATTTATAAAAAATAATTATAACATTAAAAATTATTATTATTTCCAATGGCCATATTAACTAATGGTCATATAATAGTAATAACCCAATGGTCACATTTCATTTATTCTTATATATTCTTATTGATTATGAAATTGTAAAACAAATATCTTCTAGAAACAAAATATTATTCAAAATTTTGGGATGTTGCACTTTAACCACTCTAGAAGGGATTATTGATAAATAATTTGTGAAATTCTTGATGATGTTATGCCCTTTATGATTATCTTATCCATCCTTTTCAAATCTATGAATATCATATCCTTATTAATTCTCATCAATGATATAATTGTTGGATCATTTCTACTTAGAGAGTCTGCCACTTTATATGCTTTATTAGATTCATAGTGAATTAAGAAGTCATATTCCTTGATCATCTCTGACCATATTCATTGGATAATATTTATCTCTTTCTATATGAATATATACATGAGGTTTTTTTGATCTGTATATATTTCAGACTTCACCCCAAAGAGAAAATTCTACCATATTTTAAAAAAACAATTACTCCAGCAAACTCCAGATCATGTGTTGAGTAGTTATGTTCCTGAATATTCAACTTTCTTTATGTATACGCTATGAATTTGTCATTATATTAACACACAACCCAATACCATCATCAAAGAATCAATATATATCACTAAACATTCTCCACTTGTGGGTTGTGTGAGTATAGGTGTAGTGATAACCCTCCTTTTCAAATCCATGATGATCTTTTCACATTCATCATTCCAAGAAAACATGACTCCCTTATGAGTTAACTTGATTAAATGGTTTTAAATTCATAATAAATGTATCAAATATCGTTGATAGTACCCATCTAATCTAAATAAACTATAGATATCTGTCATGAACGTTGGCCACAATCATCATTCAATTGTATCTATTTTTTGAAGGGTCCATAGATATCTCACTACTTGTGATGATATGGACCAATAAAGAGATTCAATTCAACCATAAATCAAATTTTTTATACATTTCATAAAGTTTCTCCTTTCTCATGGTATTTAGCATTATTTTCAGATTCTTCTCATCCTTCTATTTGGTTTTGGAGAATATTATAATATCACTTCAGAATACTACTGAAACTTTGTTGAGGTAATCTATAAAAACTCTTCACTAAGACCTTGAATATTTCTGGATCATTGGTGAGTACCAATGGAATTACTATTAATTCAAAGTTCTCAAACCTTGTACAAAAAGCAGTCTTAGAGATATCCTCCTGCTTCACCCTACCTTAATTATATCTTGACCGTAGATCCACCTTGGAGAAGTATTGTGTTCCACATTGCTAATAAATCAATTCATAAATATATGGTAGAGGATACTTGTTCATTATCGTGATCTTTTTGATTTCATGATAATCAATTCAATGGAACATTGACCCATCATTCTTCTTGACGAAGGGGACAAGTGCACCCCATGGGGAAGCACTAGGGCAGATGAACCCTTTTTACAAATTCTCATGTAGTTATTTCATTACATCCTCAAGTTCCACATAATTCATTATATATCGAGTCTTGGATAATTTAATTCCCCATGTATAATCTTGAGTGAAAATTCAACCTCTCGGTTAGAAGGAAGACCAAGAAATTCTTCAAGTAACACATCTGTGTATTCCCTCACAATGGCCATGTATTCTAGGATGATTATTTACATAGACTCAATCCTTTTAGATATATACACTTCCTCATAGGGAAATAATATTCATGCATGAGATGTTGGTGCTAAAGAAGATTCACCATCCTCCTTGCTCTTGTATAATAGGGGGAATATTTTCAATAAAGACATTGATTTCCTTCTCATAGAAATTTCTGTCAACTCTATATTGGTAAATCCAGTCCATACCATAAAATTCCACCAAAGAGAGTATGACAAGGATAACTGATAAGTTCATCCTATAAATGTTTATAGGGGAAGAGTTATATACTTGGGATGAAAAAATTCCCCCATTTTATGTTTTTCACTGATAGATCTACTTCTATTCTTTGTAGTGGTGTTTGAGTATTTATACAAAACATTCATGATATGAAGGAATGTGTATAACTAGAATAAAAAAAATACATTCTTTGTTTTTTTTATAAATAACTGGTTTACCTATCACCAATTCATTTTCAGGATCCACCCCAATGTTTGTGATGGAAAAAATCTTTCCCTTAGTACCTTTGGTGCTTCTTTATACACCTTTAAGAAGTAGGATGTTGAAATTTATTGGAACCATTATATTTCTCCATTAGAAAACAAGAATTAAAATTTTCATTTTACTTCTTATCCCCATGATACCCTTGAGATCCATCTATCTCCATTTATACTTTAAAGTCACGTCAGAAAATTTACTCATATCTATCAAAGTCTTGGATTGGTAACACTTTTCATAGATTAGGTTTTATTACACTAAAGAAGTGGTTAACCTTGAATTCATGGTTAACGACAAAGTCAAATTTGTATCAGGATTGTATTTTGAAATTTTCCTCATACTCCCCGATAGATTTATTGTCTTTTTCATGAAGGAAATGAAATCCATTTCTATTTTCAGATGGAGAGTTCGAGTAAAATGATTATCAAAAAACATTTTATGGAATTCCTTCTACCCCATAACATCAATATCTTTTTTGGGCATCATATTCTTGATTAATTATCACCATTAATCTGATTGTCCTTAAATATTATAAAAATCTAGAAGAACGTTCTATTTTTTATAACATTAAAGGATGGAGAAGATATTCTCAATAGATTTGTCCCATTATTCCATAATTGAAGGATTAGATTATCCATTGAATGTCATAGGCCTTTTTCTCATAAAGATCTTAATTGCTTCTAGATAATTCATAGGTGGAATTGGGTTCTCTTTATGATCTAGGTTTTTATTTATAATCTAAGTCATTTGAGTGATTATCATCACAAAGTTCGTGATTCACTCTCTCATCGGGTTTGGACTCTCGTTGGATTAGTCATCACATTTCTCATCACATTAATTGTTCCACATATTCCTCCTATTTCTTTCCATTGGCTAGAATAAAAGTAAAATTTGGGATGATTATTTTTAGTCTAGTAAAAACATAAAAAACAATCCAATGAAATTTAAGAGATAAATTATAAATTACATTTATTTCCTTAACTTATTAATTTATAGGCCTCAATATATGTTATCCATGATATATTTCATAACATATATTCTTATGGTTACTTTTTTCACTTAATAATGGTACATAAATAGCTTATGAAATCACCAAATCATATCCCATGAGAGTGTCAAACTAGGTGTTAATCAAGGCCTTTTTCTTAAACTAGTTCTTGGTTGAGTCTAGCTTGACATGGTGTTTCCAGTTTTTACCCCTATATACATTAATGCTGGAGACACATCAACTTGTAGTATCCAGTCATGTATTTATTTTCTTTCCAAACCTCTTACTCTATACTTTCCAAAATTTAGGTTTGTTTTCTTATACTAGTCTTATGCCTAAGGATTTCTCTTTAGCCATTTAATCCTAATCCCAAAATAACTAAACTTTTCATTTAATACCAACTATTACTACCCTACTCTTTATTTCACATTAATACATTATTTATGACATTATATTTTAATTAATACAACCCGGAAGATCGAGAAGTATACTTTCTTTATAGAACCCGAACCCCAGAATCCTAGAGCTAGTGCATTATTTTATTTATTCTGGAATGATTACAAATAATTAAATCCCAATGTGCTGAAAATTTTAGCATTTTTGGAAAACTAGATTACCAATATTATACCCATAATACATTGGGAAAATAAAACAAAGCTTAACATAAGTACAATCTCGACATCCTTCAAAGATCACTCAAAGGATTCATCTTCATAACCAGGGGAGATGAGACATAATAAGGGTGATCTAAAATTCTCAATATAAGTACATAAAGTGGAAGAAATAATGAATTGATAAATCAACATGGAAAGGTAAATAACTAATAACACATTCCATTAAAATAACTGGATATAGCATAACCAATATGGAAAGGCAAGGAACTAAAAAACATGTCATTTGCTCAATAATATTATAATTAAATACGTCTATAGATATCTTGATTAAAAATATCATAGATAATTAATAACTAAAATTAATTAAATTATTAATTATTTGATGTTATCTATCTATCACTTGAACCACTACCATTAATAAATTTTATAAGATGGTATACATTTTTTGGTAGAAACCCACCAATTTTCATGAAAAAACTTAGAGGGTTTGTCACCAACTGATTTTTATCTCATGATAATACAAATGCATCGAGGTTATTTCATTAATTGGTCCCCAACCTATGACTTACATTTCCAAAAAATTCTTCATATATATAATAATCAATTCAAAAAATATATTTTTAAATCAAAGTGTCTCATACTACTTTGAAATATTTGGATCATAAGCCTCATAAAAGTAAATAATTATAGAATAAAACATTTAATACCATGAAGATAAATAGAATGATGATATGATATATCAAATGGGGTAATATATACACCACATAAAATAATTAAGTGGGGAATATGACAATTATCTCATAGGTGTAAAAATTTAGATAAAAACCCATTACCTCACACTTCCTTTTTATATTACATGATTTAAAATCATTTATAATTGTTTGAATAATTTTATTAATTTATATTGTAACCTTATTCATATTTATGATCTCATATATGATCTTATTATATTATTTAATCACCTTTTTGTTGATAATATTTCATTATTACCCTTATTTTAGGTGTTAACTACTTCATTTTTCTATGCATGTTTTATTGTGAAAGACTTGGTTATCATGAATAAGATATAGTTAGATCATCTCCGAAAATATATTAAGGTCATATATATCATATTTAATCATTATATATTATTTATAACCATAATTAAATGGTAAACATGGCAAATTAATCACATCACGTCATGGAGATGGTAGGTCGTAAGTACACACAAGCAATGATATCATTACCTTAACATTGAAAGGGTAAGGAATTGTATGGTATATTAATTATTATAGAATAAAATATCATGTAATAATTACTATATATATACATTATTTCCAATATTATATCAATACAAGTAAATTGGTGATGAAAAAGATACTACACTATGACGTGGAGATTGTAAGTCGTACGTACGCACGCGTAGTGTTTTTGTTTTTATTAGGATGTATAAATTTTTTAATATGACTATCCTAAAACCATAATAACATCTTAGAATAAAGATGATACTGGATTTATTAATTTATCATGGAAACTACACATGAAGAAAAATTGGAAGAACAAACAGATATAAGAGAGTTTCAAAAGACGATTACATCTTCTTCAATAAACTTCCTTTAATCTCTTATTAAGTGTCTAAGGTAGGTATTATGGATGGAATAGAACCAATAAAACATAAGTAAGGATTTTTTCAGGAGAAATGGGTAGGTTTTGGTTGAGCTAGATTGAGAAATATGGTGTGAGGAAGTGAGGGAGTATGTGACCTTTTATACTTGAGGTGAGGGGAATTTTTTTCAATCCCCAAAATATTAAAATATTATAAAGATATTATATAGACAAAGACTTAAAATGGTCTATAAATGAATATAGGGATACATTTTAGACCATATCTTATACCCTTTGTGATTATTTAAGATTTTTTTTATTTTCAAATAATTTAATAATATATTAATTCAACCAAATATCGTTATTCTAAAATTCTATACTATTATTTTAATTTTACATTAAACACATCATGAAATTTTTTAATTCAAATATAATTATTTGAAGTATCTATAATATATCATACTGATCGACAAAATCTGTTAAACATATTATCAAATCCCTAATATATCAAAATTAATACTTTTAAGATAGATTATTTCATTTTTATATTAATTGAATAAATATCATTCTATCTTTGAAAATGTATTTAAGGTAATTATATAATTTCGAAAAGTTATAAATTAAATTATATAATGAAAATAATTTTGTTAAGATCAAAATATATATTTAGTTTCATTCATATCATGATTTTATCTCTTTGTGAAGATATAAAAGATATTAAATACAAAGAGAGTGACTTATTTTAACTCTAATTCATTTAAATAATATAAAAGCCATTTTTAGGGAATATATTCTATTAAAAACTCCAATTTGATCTTAAGGGGATAATTATTGAATACTAGTAATATAATAAATTTTGGAAAAGTTTAGGTCAGGGTTATACCCTTATATTTTATATTTAACCCTTAGTTAACCCATTTAACTCTTACCATGATATCATGTAATTTACACATTGAGGGTTAATATAATTATTATAAAATGACAAATGACCAATAAATGAGTCATTCATGAAATTTTAAGACTTATACCAATCATTTGGCTGATATTTATATTTTTTAAAAAATTATATCATTTAATAAAATATAATTTTTTTTAAAATATGAATAATTTCAATTTTGATACTATTTATTACTATACGTTTTATAAAATATCATAGAACCAAGATAAATTCAAACCAATACATATAAAACCCACTAACATGTCAAAGTCATAAAAAAATATTCTCAGATTACCTAGGAATAAGCCTTACTGTGCACCTATTTTGACAATCCCAATAGATATGCTTTGGTAAATTAATAAGCTCTTTAAAAACCATTAATAAGGGAAAAAAACACCCATAAGATTATATGTCAGAAAACACATCATAGATAACATTTATTAGATATTAAGAATCCATAAGTTAAGAAAAATTGTAATTTATAAGTTATCCCTTTAAATTCATTGGATTTCCATTTATGTGTTTAGTAGTTTAAAAATATTCATACATAATTGCCTCTTTTATTCTAGTCAATGGCCATAAATATAAGGAATTTGGTAAGAAATAAATGTAAATTAAAATGTGATGACTGCCCTAATGAGATGGAAAGTCTCGTGGGATTACGAATCACAAACTTCATGAAGATACTCTTTCATATGACTTGGGTTTTGAATAAATAACTGGATTAGAAAGAGTGTCCAAATCCCCCATATAAATAACAAGTTGTAATCGAGACCTGTATGTGACAAAGGCCTATAACTTTTAATGGGTCATATGTTCCCTTGATCATGGAAGAAAGGATCAACTCCATTGAAAATATCTTCTCCATCATTAAATGTATTGAACAAGAGAGGGTTCAACATGATGTTTATCATATGAAAGGAGAAGTTGATCAGTGGTGTACATTGATCTAGAATATAAAGCCTAATGAAGAGATCGAATCGATGGTGTGGAAGGAATTTCATAAAAAAAAATTTGATATGTATTTTACTTACACTATACGTTTTAAAATGGAATGGGATTTATTTTTCCTTAAGCAGATTACACATGAATCAATCAATTTGTACAAGGAAAACTTATAAGACTTTAATGATATGCCTAGGGATTTGTTGTTACCCCTAAACGCACGGTTGACCGCTTCTTTGGTTGGATAAAACCTAGTCAATGAAAAGTCTTATAAATCTATGACTTTGATTTCTATTAGAAAATTGTATGATATTCCCTCAATGTCAAAATGGATATCAATAAATATCAAGGATATCACTTGGTTAATAATTAAAAATTTGATTTTAATTATAGTTCTCCGATGGAGGAATCTAATAGTGCCAAGAAATTTTAATATCCCACTTGAAAATAGTGTGGAATGAAGCACCCAAGAAATTTCTTAAGGGATTGAGGGAATGATTTAGGTTTGAGAAGGAAAGAAACATGGCGAATGACTACTGATAATAGAAACCCGCCAATGAGATGGAGGCCATTAATTTTTCAGAAAACCCTCATTTCATTTTTCATTTCTTCACCTTTAAAGAACCAAGGAACTTTTCTCTCCAATACACTAATCCAAGGTTTTTCAAAGACAACCAACAACCTCGAAGGATTCAAGGGTGATCTGTTTCCATCGCTACCACTGAGGTGGATCCCTAAAACCAAGTGGTGACATATATGCTAGTTATTCATTCAAGAAAAGTGAAGATACTTTTTGATTCTACTTTTATGGATTCCTTCATATCACAAAAGATTAGTAAAACTATTCAAACACCACCATATTTCTTGGAAGTAGAGATCTTAGTGAAAATGAAAAATGGGGAAATTATTCAATCTGATGTATATAACTTCTCCTGTGTGAAAATTTATGGGATAAAAATCTTAGAAAACCCTATAATACTCTCTTTGGTGGAATTTGATGCAATTTTGGGTGTAGATTTTTTTCTCTATATAGATCCAACAAAATTTGTCATGAGAAGGAAATCAGTCTCTGTATAATGAATCATCTTTCGATTCTATACAAGTTAAAGCAGGAGGATGAATATTCTTGAGAACCAAAATCTTAAGCACAGATATTATTTCAATATGAGTAAATGTATCTATAAAAAGTATTAAGTATATGGAAATAAGTATCCTTGAAGACATTCCTATTGTGATGGAATAAGATGTTGTGTTTCCTGAGGAATTTCCTGGTCTCCCTCCAAGCTGTGTGGTTGAATTTTCAATTGATCTCATACCTACGGTGTTACAATTATCCAAGACTCCATATTGAATGGATTTTGTAAATCTGTAGCAGCTGAATAAACAACTACAAGATAATACAGATAAAGGGTTCATATGCCCATGTACTTCACCATGGGGTGCATTGGTTCTCTTCATCAAGACGAAGGATGGGTCAATGTTCCATTGCATTGATCATTGTGAGATCAATTAGATCATGATAAAGAACAAGTATCTACTTACATGGATTGATGGATTGTTAAAAAATCTATTTGGATAATAATACTTCTCTAAGGTGGATCTGCGGTTGGGATATTTTCAATTTAGGTTAAATAAAGAGGATATCCCCAACACCAGTTTTTATAAAATGTATGAGCACTATGAGTTCATAGTATTTCCATTAGGACTCACTAATGATCTAATAGTCATCGTGTACTTGATGAATACAGTCATTAGAGATTACCTCAACAAACTTTGGTAGTTTTTATTGAGGATATTATAATATACTCTAAAATAAAGTAGGATCATGAGGAGCATAGGAGAATTGTGCTAATGACCTTGTGAAAGGAGAAACTCTATGACATGTATAAAAAATGTGAATTTTGGTTGAATAAAGTCTCATTATTGGGGAATATAATCGCAATAAATAGGATATCTAAAGACCCTTAAAAGATTAAATCAATTTAAGGATGGTCAATACCAACATCTTTGAATGATATTTGTAGTTTCCTTCGGTTAGTTGGGTATTATCATCAATTTTTGAGAAATTTCTCATGATTTTAAATACCTATAACCAAGCTTACTAGGATTGGATTCATATTTTCTTGGAATGATGAATATCAAGTGATCTTCAAGGGGCTGTAAAAGAGGATCTTCACTGCCCCTGTGCTCACACTAACCAAAAGTGGATAACTTTTCGTAGTATTCAATGATTCTTTGAAGAAGGGATTGGGTTTTGTGTTTATATATAATGAAAAATTCGTAGC
This sequence comes from Viscum album, assembly GCA_963277665.1. NCBI lineage: Eukaryota > Viridiplantae > Streptophyta > Magnoliopsida > Santalales > Viscaceae > Viscum > Viscum album. Next base: position 27,763,560 of record OY728135.1, on the reverse strand, counting down.
ATATGCATCAAGGCTCTTGAAAGTTCACAAACAATACTACCCAACCCCTGATTTGGAGTTCTCTGTAGTTATCCTCACTTTGAAAATAAGGTGGTTTTATCTATTTGGGGATAAGTGTGAAATATATATAGATCACAAAATCCTCAATTATATATTTACATAGAAAGAGTTGAATCCACACTATTAAAGAAGGGTTAGAGCTTATCAACGACTATGACTGGTCAATCCACTACAATCCTAGTAAAGATAATAAAGTGGAATATTATCTAAGAAAGGATCCAGTAATTTTATCATGGTTGACAATTTATAAGGATCTAATGTTATTTTATTTGAAAAGGATGTACATGAGAATCATAAAGGAAAAAACATCATTAATAATTTCACAAATAATTTCTCAACCCTCCCATATGGGTAGGTTAAAGGATGGTCAAAAATATGATTTGTGAATTAAGAAGAAAGTGGAAACTATAAGGATAGTTAAATCCTTGGAGTTTAATTTTAATTAAGAAGGATTTTTATGATTTGGGTCATGACGATGTTTACCCTAGAATCGAGAGTTAAAGAAGGAAATGTTAGATGATACATATAGTTCAATATTATTCATTCATCCAGGATGCACAAAGATGTATCAAGATCTCTAAGAGCACTATTTGTGGGAAAATAATAAGATAGAGATTTGGGATTATACACCATGATGTCTCGTATTCCATCAAGTGAAGGCGGAAAGGAAAAATCCAATGGGATGATACAACCCTTGCCCATACCTACATGGAAATGGGAAAAATCACCACATATTTTGTCATTAGTCTATCAAAGATGTCTATAAGGAATAATTATATCTCAAATGTGGTGGGTTTTATTAAAAATACTAAAATATGAATTGTTATTCAAGAGGACTTCTCACTCAATCATCTTTCAAGGATATACTTTATAGAAGTGGTGAGGTTTCATGGAACAACAATATCGATTGTATCTGATTGAGACCTTCTATTTAACTCCATTTCTAGAAGAGTCTCCATCATGATCTAAAAACTGATCTAAACTTTAGTACATATTTCGACCGAAGCCTTTTACAAATAGCATTTCATTATTTTAAGCATAATTAATTATTAGACTACAAGCCAAGGATCGTTATGTCTAGTGTCTTGGAAGACTAGGTACATATAACATAAAACATGGGACTAAAAAAACTTCTTTATTTAATCTCCATAAAGAGCTTCTAACTTCCTTTGAGCTCTTACATCTGCATTGGGTTCCCTGGGGAACACATGAACAAAGGGGACGAGCTAAAAATGCCCAGTAAGGGAATGAACATAAGGATACATCTCAAGAACATGAGTTAGGAGGCATGACATAAATATATCCAAAGCATGAAACCCATGAAATCCTTTAATATCAGAATGGGATCACATAAACATGGAATCATATAAATTTAGCAGAATTGTAAATCATATCTTTAGTACGGGTCAAGGCTAACCGCCAATCCCGTTTCCCATTTTAGTATGGGTCAAGGCTAACCGCCAATCCCATTTCCCATCGCATCTCATGTGACTTATCCTTACCCAATACATTAGAGTGCTATCTGGGTGCACCCATCTAAAAATATTCATGAATATTCTTTCCATATAAATAATCATACATAATCAACCATACATAAACAAAAGGTTACCCATGGAAAGAATTGGGTACCACAATCATGAAATAAAACATATCCAATGGGTGTATCACGAAAGTGTCCAATAAAGGAAGGGATTAGAACATACATGGACATTAATAGGGTAAAATAGGAATATAAAATGGCAAGTGGTTTCAAATATAATTGACCACATAAAAAATGTATTTTAGAAAAATTAGCATTAAAACATTTTTCTGCAGTTTTAAGGAAAACACTCTAGAGATTTTCAAATAGAAAAGAGGAAATTATTTTATATAAAACCAGTATTTATCCAAGAATTTTTTCATAATAAAAATACATATTTTATAAATATAATGGAATTTTATAATTTAGGATAGAGTGCACATGAAATTTGGGTAAAAATTGGGGAAGTTCCGTTAAAACAGGTTGGCTTATTGGAAAGTTCAAAAGAGGGAATCTTTCAAAATCATGTATATCCTCAAAATAATGTGATGAAAGGGCATTGATATAAGAATATTTTTCAACTAAACAGAAGCCATAAGACTCATATAGATTGATAAGATAACACCATTTTGAAAGAAAGATAAGGCAACTCGAAAGAACAAACAAGGTTCAGGTAGAATTCGTTACGATTTTATCAGTATGGTGTTGGGTGTGACCAAGAGGGATTGATGAGAGAGAAATGGGGATTCTCATCACATATAAATCCAGAATGAAGTATGGGGGAGGTTCTTAAACATAACCTATCATTTTCTAGTACACATATAAAGTCATGGTATAGAGACTGACTGACTGAAAATTATTTTTTTATTAAGAAAAACACTTTTACGGGAAAAGTGAGAAACTGTAGGGTGTAGAAAAACACCCAAACATCCCCAAGAAAAAACAGGAAAAACAAGATCTACCTCATTCATGAAATAGAAACAACCACCATCCCCATGCAGGACACTCAAAGATCCCTTGGAAGCATGGTCCCTCCCGATGTTGTCATCCCTCCGAAACAGCCATGTCCCAAATGGCCTGCAAAGACGATGATAGAGATCTCTAGCCTAATGAAGATGTCCCAATCAGTTTGGAGGTGAATCCACATAAGAAAATGAATAGTTACCAAAGGCATAGTATAGAGGACAATCTTGATTAATAGAGAAAAGAAGAGGATCCATTACCTTAAATCCAGTGGTGTCCCTCACTTGTTTTTAATGACCTGAATAAAAAAATTAGTATTATTATTTCATAATTCAAGAACCTCATATATATGTAATTGATTAATCATAAACCTTTTTAGTTCATTCAAATTCATTTTGATTAGTTATAAGGTTCAATTTCATTGTTCGGGCTCGTTTGTTTACCTGGCTTTAAAAGATCGGTTCACTTATATTCAAGTTTAGATTATATGAAAGATGAAAGTGGTTGTATATAATTTAAGTTACATTCTATAGTTAATATCCATTAGATTACATGGTTTTAATTTTAATTAGGTTACTTTTAGTGATGTAGAATTATTACATATATAACCTTAGTGATAACTATTTTTGTTAATCGGAGGATTTGATTACAAAGAATGTGTTTTTTATTATAACTTAATTCCATTTTTACAAAAATATTACAGAAAAGAATAGGATATATTAAATATATAATAATCTGGTTCAACCATAACACAAATGGGTTCATAACCATAATTAAAGATAATAATTGAAATTTATAAATTGTTTTCCTTAAATGTGCTAAATTAGCACATCTCAAACAGTGCTTTCATTTCTTTAAAATAAAAGGGTGGGGAAAGGGATAAGATAATGAAATATACCACTATCATGAAGAAATTATAGTACATGTATGTTACGGGATTTATCATACTATTATGGTGAAGGGAGGAGACGAAAGAAAATAAAAAAAGAAAGGATCTTAAAAGAAAAGAAGAAATTTGGAAAGAGGAATTTACCTCTTGAGACATCCTCCTTTAAGAACCTTTTAAGGGGAGAGGTTTTGGTATTTTTATGAGGATGAGAGATTTTGGATGTGGGGGAGGACCTTGGGGAGCGGTTTGGGAAGAATTTAGAGAAGGTATGGAGATTGAGAGGAGTGGAGAGAAGAGGGAGTGAAGGGGGGTTTTATAGTGGTGGAGAGGAGGGATTTCCTGATATTATAATCATTAATTTATTATTTCGTCCCAAGGAAAGGAATAGAATGTATTCCATGACCAATAATAGTAAATGGGTCATGTGAATTCGAACCAAGTGGCCTTACATCATCAGAGCATCATCGATGGCTCAATTAATCCATTATTTAGCATTTATTGTAAATTATCAGATTTTTCTATTCATCAAAAAATCAAGTATTTCAGAAAAATCCCAAAAATTCACCATAACAATTTTTCGACATGTAGAATCCATAAATGATGTACATTTTTCAAAAATAATTTTCTATATATGATTATTTTAATATTTAATTAAAATAATAATTTATTATCAAAACCAGTTTCAAAACATTCATTAACACATTCTAAAATATAGGTATATCATACTTCCAACTTGAATATTATTTTTATAACACCATAGTTTAGGTTACTATTCATTATGGTATATAACTATTCATAAGGGTATGTTACTATTCATTAGGGTAGGTTACTATTCACCAAAACTTATTTTTGTTTTATTAGACTCCGAAAAACATCTTGAACACAACCATGTATGCCAAATTTTCGAAATTACAAACATAGAAGTGAAAAAATTATGTGTAAAGGTCACTTATCACATAGTAGTTCATTATGTTGTGATTTCATGTGATTTTCAGACATAAATATAAGAAGGGAATTTCCATTGAAAAACTTTGGGTCGTTACATTCTTCCCCCTTATGAAATTTCACCCTCGAAATTTTGTTTTACATACTAAGCCAAAACCAAGTGCGGATACTTTTCCTTCATTGGTTCCTCCAATTCCCATGTTTCTTCTTCAAAATTATGGTTCCTCCACAACACTTTAGGAATATGGGTTGTCTTGTTTCATAGAACCTTGTCTCTCCGATCCATAATCTTTACTGGCTGAACCTCATAGGAGAGATCATCTTCCAGCTGCACCACCTCTGAGTTTAGTACATGTGAGGGATCAAGTATGTACTTCCTCAGGAGTGATACATGAAAAACATCATGAACTCAAGCCATATTCGATGGAAGTGCAAGATGATAGGCCATGGCTCCTATGCGGTCATGGATCTTAAAGGGGCCAATATACCTTGGGCTTAGCTTCCCTTTCTTCCTGAATCACATAACTCTCTTCCATGGAGATATTCGAAGGAAGACTTCATCTCCCACATCGAACTCCAAGTCCCTTTGACGGTTGTCATCATAGCTCTTTTTCCGAATTTGAGAAGAATTGATGTGTTTCTGGATGACTTGAACCTTCTCTGTCATCTCTTGAACAACATCGGATCCAATTAGCTTTCTTTCTCCAACTTCATCCCAAAAGGTTGGAGTTCTACATCGCTTTCCATATAGAGCTTCATATGGAGTCATCTGATTACTCGAGTGGAAGCTATTGTTGTTTGAGAACTCAACCAATGGGAAATTCTTATCCCAACCACCTTTGAATTAAAGAGAGCATGTTCTTAGCATATCTTCAAGCGTCTGAATAGTCCTTTCAGATTGGCCATCATTTTGGGGGTGATAGGTCATGCTGAAATTTATTTCAGTACTCAAAGCATGTTGTAGACTCCTCTAGAATTTATATGTGATCCTTGGATCACGGTCAGAGACAATTAAGAGTGGAACACCGTCTAGTATCACCACTTCCTTCACATGTAACGTTGCAAGTTTTTAAAGTGATAGATCTTCTCGAATAGTGATGAAATGGGATGTCTTTGTGAGTCGGTCAACCACAACCCATATCGCATTATTTCCCTTCGAAGTCTTCAGGAGACCCGTGACAAAGACCATAGTAACATTTTCACATTTCCACATTGGTATAGGCAATGGATGCATCATACCTTTGGACTTTTGTCACTCAGCTTTAACTTTCTGACATACCAAGCACCTTGATATATATTTCACAATCTCCTTCTTCATGTTATCCCACCAAAAGTGTTCTCAGAGATCACGGTACATTTTGGTACTCCCAAGATGGATAGAGAAGGCCGAGCTATGTGCATCATTCAATAGCTCCTTATTTATCTCTAGATCAGATATTACACATAATCGTTTCCCAAATCATACAACTCTTTCCTCATCAATTTTGAAATTTGAGGATTTCCCATTTTTAACAACTTCCACCCTTTTTTGAAGTTCCACATCCTTTATTTGAGAAACCTTTATTTTCTCCACAAGGGATGGCTGAGAAATCATTTTATAAAGGATTGATGATGTTCCTCCCTTAATGATTCCCATTTCCATAATTTTCAAATATAAGAAGATCGTATCCATTTCAATTCTCATCATTGATAAAGATGTAGGATATTTTCTACTTAGACAATATGCCACCTTTTTTGCCTTACCAGGATGGTAGTGGATTGAGGAGTCATAAACCTTGATGAGCTATATCCATCTTCATTGACGCATATTAAGTTATTTCTGTGTCAATATATATTTGAGACTCTTGTGGTCAGTATATATCTCATATTTTTTCCATAGAGATAATGCCACCAGATTTTCAACGCAAAGATCACATCCGCAAACTCCAGATCATGCGTGGGATTGTTTTGCTCATGGATTTTCAGATGCCTTGAGTAATAGGATATCACTTTATCATTTTTCATTATAACATAGCATAATACTTTCTTAGAAGCATCACTATACACCACAAAGAGTTCTCCACTTTAAGGGAGTGTGAGTACCAGCGCAGTGATAAGCCTCTTTTCGAACTCCTTGAAATAGTCCTCACATTCCTGTGTCCAGAAAAAATTTACTCCTTTCCATGTTAGCATGGTCATTGGGTTTGAAAATCATGAAAAGTTCTTCATGAATCGTCGATAATACCCAGCTAGACCTAAAAAGCTGCGGATCTCCATTACAGAAGTTGGCCTCGGCCACTCTTCAATTGCCTTTGTCTTGGAAGGGTCCACAAATATCCCTTTCCTAGTGATAACATGCCCCCAGAATGATACTTCCTCCATCTATAAATCAATTTTATTGTACTTTTTATACATATTATCCCTTCACAAAGTCTTTAACACGGTTTCCAAATGCTCCACATGTTCCTCCTTGCTCTTGGAGTATATCAGAATGTCATCAATAATGACCACCAAAATATTTTCTAGGTAATCTCTAAAGACTCTATTCATTAAATATATGAAAAGTTAAGGAGTATTAGTGAGTCCGAAGGGCATCACTATGAACTCATAGTTTACATACCTCATTTGAAAGGTAGTCTTGGGAATATATTCCTTCCTCAACTTTAGTTGGTGATATCCCAACCGAAGCTGCACCTTAGAGAAATAAATGGCCCCACAAAGCTGATCAAACAAGTCATCTATCTGTGGAAGGGGATACTTGTTCTTTATAGTGATTCTGTTGAGCCCATGATAATCAATAAAGAGGCGCATTGATCCATCTTTATTCTTGACGAAGAGGACTGGAGCACCCCATGGTGAATCACTCAGGCGTATAAAACCCTTCCCCATATTCTCCTGTAACTTCTTCTTCATGTCTTCTATCTCTATGGTGGCCATTCTTTAAGGTGTCTTTGAGATTGGAAGAGATCCAGGGATAAGCTCAATTGAGAACTCAACTTCTCAGTCAGGGGGAAGACCAGGAAACTCTTCAGGGAATACATCAGTGTAATTCCTCACAATGGGCATGTCTTCAAGCATGATTCTCTCCATTGCATCAATCATTTGAGCTAGGTATGCATGCTCATAAGGAATCAATATCCAAACATGAGATGAAGATTCTAAAGGAGACTCATCTTCCTCCTTTCACTTGCAAATAATCGGAGGATGCTTCGGGATGTGAAGAGTAATCTCCCTTTCCTGGTAGTTGATGTTGGCCTTGTACAAAGATAGTCAATACATGCCCAAGATAGCGTCAAACTCCACTAAAGGAGGTATGACATGATTTTCTAGGAGGTTCAGTCCACAAAATTTAATCGGGGAGGAGTTATAAATCATGGATGTAATAATTTCCTCATTCTCTATTCTCACAGATAACATTTCATCCAAATTTTGAGGTGGTGATTGAATAGTTCTACTAAACTTTCAAGATATGAAAGAATGCATAGAACCAGAATCAAATAGTACATTCGCTATTCTTGAATGAATAACAAGCGTACCCATCACCACATAGTTTTACGGCTCCACCTCAGTAGTAGTGATAACATAATCCCTTCCTTGTTTCCTTGGAGATTGTTGTTGATTTCCTCCAACAACCCTCGGCTTAGGGAAATTGTTTGCATAATGACCAAGCCCCTTGCAGGTAAAACACTACATTGCAGGCTGAGTGTCGATCTGAACCTCCCATTCTTCTTCAAAATTAGCGGGATTTTTCATATCCCTTTGGCAGTTCCTGGACAGATGACCAAAATTTCCGCATTTGATGTAATTCCTGGTTCCCTTGATATAGTCACCAATATACTTCTTCCCAAAATTCTTGTAAATGGGAAAGTTAGGCTTCTTTCCATCATGGGATTTGTTTGATGAACAACCCATGTTGTTATCCATTTTCTTCTTCCTTTAACTAGTCCCATGATACCACTGAGAGTATCCAACATTCATATCATCCTTGAGGGAACAACGTACAATCTCCTCATAGCTGTCGAAGTCTCTAATTTCCAACACTTTTTGTAGACTCGGATTTAGTCTGTTAAAGAAGTGATCTACCTTGCATTCAGTGTTCATAAAAAAACCAGAGGCGTACCTTTCAAGCCTTCTAAAGTTCGCTTCATACACCCCGATGGACTCATCTTCCTTCTGATTGAGTCCAAGGAACTCTCTTTCTACCTTGAGATGGAGTTTTTGAGGAAAATATTTGTTGAAAAACATCATCTTGAATTCCTCCCAATCTATGGAATCTATTTCCTCTTGGGACTTTTTATTCTTGATTAGTGTCCACCAATGATCAGTTTCCCCATCAAAACGATAGACTACCAGTAGAACTTTCTCTTCTTCCGAGCATTAGAGGACAGAGAAACTCTTTTTAATGGATTTAATACATTGTTATTTGAGGAGGGGATCAGAAGACCTGCTAAACATGGGAGGCCTTTACCACATGAAGGATTCTACGGAAACTTTCTCTTTCCTTGGATGAGGGAGACGTTCCACCTGATTCAAGTTATTATTCATAACTCGAGACAGCTGAGCAAGTACTTCCATGAAGTTTTAAGCACCTGCTTCCATCACATCAAGCATGTCATTAGGTCAATCATTACATTTCCTATCATATTGGTTACTGGAACGTGTTCTTCTATTTCCCCCCATTAACTATGAAAAAGAATGTATAATTAGAGGTCTTGAATACTTATCTATTGAGCATAAAAAAGGAAACATTGAACATTAAAGGATAAACTTATAAAGAAGAAGTACATCCTAACTTGAGATTCCTTAGGTTTATATCTAGGTTATCCTCGATCTATTTATTAACTTATATTCTTATGGGATTTTTTTTCCCTTAATAATGGTTTTTACTAAGATTGTGAATCTACCAAAGAATATCCCCCGGGAGTGTCGTAACCAAGAGTGCATCAAGGCCCGTTATCGTGCACCAGTTCCTGTTTGAGTCAAGCTCAAAGCGGTGTTTTTGGGTTTTACCCCTAAATACATCTGTTCCAGAGTCGCCTCTACCTGCTCATATCTAGAAAGGGATGTATTTTCGTGATAAACCACTTACTCTATACTCACCAAAATTTAAGACTATTTCCTTATACTTCGTATCATTCTTAAGTTTCTCACTAAGTTTATCTATTCCTAATCTCCAAAAATAACTAGACCATCCTCTGATACCAACTATAGTGACCCAAGCCTTTTACATATAACATTTCATTATTTTAATCGTAATTATTCATCAAAGTACAATCCAAGGATCGTTAAGTCTAGTGTCTTGAAAGACTTGGAACATATAACATAAAACATGGGACTAAAAAACATTATTTAATCTCAATAAAGAGATTCTAACTTCCTTTGATCTCTTACATCTGCATAGGGTATCCTGGGGAACAAATGAACAAATGGGATGAGGTAAAAATGACCACTAAGGAAATGAACATAAGGATACATCTAAAGAACATGAGTTAGGAGGCATGACATAAAGATATCCAAAGCATGAAACCCATAAAATAATTTAATATAAGAATGGGATCACATAAACATGGAATCATATAAATGTGGCAGAATCATAAATCATATCTTTAGTACGGGTCAAGGCTAACCGCAAATCCCGTTTCCCATTTCAGTACGGGTCAAGGCTAACCGCCAATCCCATTTCACATCGCATCTCATGAGACTTATCATTACCCAATGCATTGGAGCGCTATCTGGGCGCACCCATCTCAATATATTCATGAATATTCTTTCCACATAAATAATCTTGCCACATAAATAATCATATATAATCAACCATACATAAACAAAAGGTTACCCATGGAACGAAGTGGGTACCACAATCATGAAATAAAACATATCCAATGGTCATATCACGAAAGTGTCCATGAAAGGAAGGGATTAAAAGATACATAGACATTAATAGTGTAAAATAGGCATATAACATGGTATGTGGTGTCAAATATAAGTGACCACATATAAAAATGTATTTTAGAAACATTAGCATTAAAACATTTTTGTGCAGTTTTAAGGAAAACACTCCAGAGATGATCAAATGGAAAAGAGGAAATTATTTTATATAAATCCAGAATTTAACCAATATATTTTTCATAATCAAAATACTTATTTTATTAATAAAATTGTGTTTTATAACATAGGATAGAGTGCACATGAAGTTTGGGTAAAAATTTGGGCCTTGATATAATAATCATGTATATCCCTGAAAGAATGTGATGAAAGGGCCTTGATATAATAATCTTGTAAAACTAACCAGATTTCATAAGACTCACATAGATAGATAATATAACCCCATTTTGAAATAAAGATAGGGCAACCCGAAAGAACAATGATAGTTCGGGTAGAATTCGTTATGATTTTATCGACATGGTGTCGGGTGTAACCAAGAGGGATTGATGAGAGAGAAATGGGGATTCTCATCACTTATAAATATATAAGGAAGTATGTTGAGGTTCTTAAGCATACCCCATAATATTCAAGTACACCTGTAAATGCATATTATAGAGGACAATCTTGATTAAGAGAGAAAATGAGAGGATCACTTACCTTAAATCCAGTGGTGTTCCTCACTTGTTATTAATGACCTGAATAGACAAATTAGGACTATTAATTCATAATTCCAGAACCTCTTATATAATTAATTGATTTATTATAACCCTTTTTAGGTCATTCAAACTCTTTTTGATTAGTTATAATTTTCAATTTCATTGTTCAGGCTCATTTGTTTACATGGCTTTAAAAGATCGGTTCACTTATATTCAAGTTTGGATTATATGCAAGATGAGAGTGGTTGTCCAGAATTGAAGTTACATTATTTAGTTCATATCCAGTAGATTACATGGTTTTAATTTTAATTAAGTTACTTTAAGTGATTTTTAATTATTACATATATAACCTTAGTGATAACCGTTTTTGTTAATCGGTGGATTTGATTACAAAGATTGTGTATTTCCTTATAACTTAATTACATTTGTACCAAAAGATTACAGAAACAAAAAATAGGATATATTACATATATAATAATCTGGTTCAACCATAACACAAATGGTTTCATGACTAGAATTAACGATAACAATATAAATTGATAAATTGTTGTCCTTGAATGTGCTAAATTAGCACATCTCAAACGGTGCATTCATTTCATTCAAATAAAAGGGTGGGGAATGGGAGAGGTTAATGAAATATACCACTAGCATGAAGAAATTACAGTACTTGTATGTTACTGGATTTATCCTAATATTATGGTGAAGGGAGGTGAGGACAGAAAATAAAAAATAAAGGAACATAAAAGAAAATAATAAATTTGGAAAGAGGAATTCACCTCTTGAGAGTTCCCCCTTTGAGAACCTCTTAATGTGAGAGGTTTTGTTATTTTGAGGAGGTTGTTAGCTTTTGGACGTGGGGGAGGACCTTGGGGAGTGTTTTGGGCAGAATTTAGAGAAGTCTTGTAACTTGAGAGGAGTAGAGAGAAGAGGGATTGAAGGGCGGTTTTATAGTGGAGGAGAGGAGGGATTTCATGATATTATAATCATTAATTTATTATTTCTTCCCAGGAAAAGGAATAGTAAGTATTCCATGACCTATAATAGTAAATGAGTCATGTTAATTCGAACCAATTGGGCTTATAATAGCAGATCATCATCGATGACTCAATTAATCCATTATTTAGCATTTATCGTAAATTGTCAGATTGTACTATTCATCAAAAATTCAAGTGTTTTAGAAAAATCTAAAAATTTATCCTAACCATTTTTGGATGTGTAGAATAAAAAAATAAAGTCCATTTTTCAAAAATAATTTTATAAATATGATTATTTTAATATTTAAATAAAATAATAATTTATTATCAATACCAGTTTTAAAACATTCATAAACTCATTCTAAAATATAGGTATATCGTACTTCCAACTTGAATATTATTTTAATAACACCATAGGTGAGGTTAATATTTATTAGGGTATATCACTATTCATAAGGTTATGTTACTATTCATTAGGGTAGGTTACTATTCACACAAAAAAATTATTTTTGTTTTATTAGAATCCAAAAAACATCTAGAACACAACCGTGTATGCCGGATTTTTGAAATTACAAACACAGAAGTGACAAAATTATGTTTAAAGGTCACTTATAACTTAGTAGTTCATTATGTTGTTCTTTCATTTTATTTTAAGACATAAATATAAGAAGTGAATTTCTATTGGAAAACTTTGGGTCGTTACAGTATGACCTATCATCCTCAAACTGATATCCAATCTAAGATGATTATTGAGACACTGGAATAAATGTTATGAGCTTATTTTATTGATTTAAAAGGAGGATGGCACAAACATCTACCTCTGGTTGAGTTACCTTAAAAAAATAGTTTCCACTCAAGCATCCAATATTTCTCACAGTGAATCCCATTATGGGAAGAGATGAAGAATTGTTTCATGCTGGGATGATGTTGTGGAATGAAAATAGCTAGGTCTTGAAATGGTGGAAAAGGTTAAGACAATTCCATACCACATCATGGATGTCAAGAGTCGACAGAAGAGTTGTGATAACAATCATCAAAAATACCTAGAGTTTGATATTGGAGACATGGTAATATTTTGAATATCTCCATGGAATAATGTGATTAGATTTGGGAATAAGGTAAATCTTAGTCCAAGATACATCCGCCCCTTAGAGATCCTTCATCAAATCAAAATGGTGGCCTACTGATTTGTACTCCCACTTAACCTATCTCAAGTAAATGATTTCTTCCACATATACCTATTAAAAAACTACATATAAACCCCCTCATATTTACTCAAACCAGAGGTGAAACCGTTAGATAATGATTTATCATATAAAAAATAGTCGGTGAAGGTCCTACATAATAGAGAGGGAGTTCAACGAAATGAGATAATGCACATGGTAAAAGTGATTTGGAGAAACCACAAGTTTGAATAAGTAAGATGGGAATTAGAGGAAGTGATGAAACAAAGTAACCATCATCTATTTTAGTTTGGGAAAATATTTTTTCAAGGGAGAAGTTTCTTTAGGGTGAATATTTTAATGACCTAAACTGTTATAGATTAAATTCCCATCGTGGTTTGATTAAATGAATTATTATTTAAATTTTTTATATAAAACACATTCACTTATTTGGAATATTTATCCTATAAGATTTAAATAAATGTTATGAATCTTTACCATTGATAATATAGTCATTGAACAATGATCACTTCATTAGTTTAAATATAGGGTTTTAAAAATCTAATTTACACATAAAAAGAAAGTGATGACCTCAATCATTAAAATTATACCCTATGAATCCCATTTATTATAGGTTCTTAGGGAGATAGAATCATTGGTATTTTCTGTTAACCAATCCCAAGCTGATATCCAACAACATTGGCAAGAGAAAAACTATTTATGGGAGAACTTCAAGCTCATCAATATCACAACCCCAACCATGTATGTTGAAACACCCGCTGAAAGCCTCACCATCGGGCACCTTATTCTTACAGTATTTGTGGGTGTATTAAATGGTTATGTATAATGACCAAAAGGATATGATTGTTTAATTTTTTATTATAAAAATGGATATATTTTCATTCTATTATTTTAACTTTACAAATAATTTTTATTTTGATACAATAAAGGAGAATAAGTATTTTGGGTAATATTCAAATTCAATTGAGGAAGTTATTTTGATGAATTAATTGTTATTTAATATAAATAATACTTTAATAAAATATTATTATGAGATAATTTTTACTAAATATAAATGATCATATAATTTTTTATTAATTCGAATGTAATTTTTATAAGGGATCAAAAACTATTATTAATAAAAAAACCCTGCATTTCTTGATAAATGTTGATTTTATTTTAAAAGTTAAAATAAATATATTTATAAATTTTTTAGATAAAAATAATTTTATTTTTGTAATCATAACATTGAAATTATCCAATAGCGAATTTTTATAATTTTCATATTTAATTTTATTTTTGGGTAAAAATTAAATACCACATAAATATAATTTGTGTATTATGACATCATAATGACCCTAAAGTGATTTTCTGAATACTATAAATTGGATCCATTATAAAATATTTGTTTTCAATTTAAAATAATATTATTTTTTATTTATTTTATTTATTTCATAAAACCATTAGGAATCCTCCAAAACAAATAATTTATTTTATGGTTTTAAAATCATTTCTTTTAGAGTATGAATCACATCCACATAAGCAAGTGTACTATTTTTTTAAGTTCAAAACGTGGTCATATAAAATATATAATTCCACTACCATTTGGAAAAAACTATGGTATAGTTTTCGGTTTTGGTTATTTTATTTTGTTGAGTGGAAAACCTAAATAATAAAGAAATCCCCCTCATTCCCTATATAATCCCACCCAAGCTCACATTTTTCTTCACTAAAACTACTAGGAGAATATACATACTATTCCCTCCATTTATTATAGTCCTCCTAAGGTTCCCCCAATATTTCAAGAATCCCCTCCCAAGAATTTGAAGTCACACACTCAAGTAAGGCATTTCACTCTTCTCATTTCCATTCAAGCACTTATTTTTTATTAAGTCTATTAAATTGAATTTATTATCTTGGCATATGTTCTTCTATATTCCACTTATCATCTATTTTATTTAATAAAGATTCTATCCCCCTTTCACTCTCATTAAGCCTCCCATGATCTTTTATGTACACCAGTTACCATGTCGAAATATTCTTAGGATTCTTTTCATTATTCAAGTATCTTCATTAAATTATATCTTATATTTCCAATTTTTTATTGTTGGGATGTATTTTTCTATATCCATATTACTTCTCATTTTAAATCTATGTGATGAGATACCCTATTATCTCTCACTAAACCATTTTTAGGAATCTTTAAGTGACGTCTTTATGATGCCGAATGTTTACCACAATTTTCCATTCAAAAATATTTTTGTAGTAAATACTATACCAATTTCCTATCTAGGTTGTTCAAATTTATACACATATAATTTTATATTGGGAACATACATATATATATTAAACAATACATGATTGTGTATTAAATTATTATGATGAATGAATCCATGTTTTATGATCTATATGGTACACATAAACATGAAAATATAATGAATGTGATGGGTGTTCCTAGAATTATATAGCACTCTAATAAATTGGGTAATGTTTTGTATCATGATATGTCGTGTTGGGTTAGAGAGTGAACCGGATTATGTTATGGGAAATGTTTCATCATGATTTCTTGGAAGTTATCCTTGGACTTTGTTTATTATACATTGTTTTAATTTGTTCCTGAATTTCCAATGTTTCCTTTACGATTATCATGTTATATCATGTCTCATTTCTAATGTTTATGATTTATACTCCTTTTGTGACCCCATTTATATTCCATGAATAAATTTTATAATTTCCTTAATGTTATTCCATGTTTATTCCCTTACTGGGATTTATAGATCACCTCTTTCTTATGTATGTCCCTAGGTTATCTCTTGTAGTATTAAAAGTCATGGAATTTTATAAGCATGTTATGGAATTATTCAATAATGTTATTGTATTCCATGTTCATGATTTTATTCTATCTATATAATTCACAAATTCACTATAATTATTGATCTTGTTTGTTTTATTAAGTGTAATTTTATGTAATAAATCTATAATTAATGTGTAATAAAGAGAATAGTTTTTATAAAATATATGTTTCGTGATTTGTATTTGAAAATATATTTTAAGTTGAGATTTTTTATTTCTATATTTAGATAATTAATTTTGTTTCTTAACATTTCACAAAGAAGCACATTTCCTTTTATATGATTATTTTTCACATCAATCTATGTGACCCTTCATTTATGTAAAAAAATATAGACTAAATCCATCTTATGTGAGAAATATTTGAACCCTTTAAAAGCAAAGGGTCATTTTCCTTCATTCTAAAACCATTTAATTCCATTAATATCTCATCCTAACTTCTCTTCTATAATTTTATTATGATAAAGACATAGTGTTCCAACAATGATGATGATATTGTCTCAGAGGGACCATGGACCTTGAGAATTTTTCTTAGTTAAAAAGTAATCGATTTTAGCTAGTTGGATGGTACAGAAATGGAACTGAAAAGATTTTTAAATCACTATGGTTGGAATTTATTTATGATAATAAATAGACCCAATTATTCTTTAAAAATAGTTTATGACTTCTATGACTATGTGGTCTTTAATTTTAGTGATAATTAAGAACTCATCACCCTGATATTGAATCAAACTATTTTTTTATGTCCTTAGTGGAAATGGAAAGTGTTTATAGTTACCTCCTAAGGGATATTTTAAATTTTTTATCTAAATTTTTCTCATTGTTGAAGTAATAACTAAAAATATTATGAAATATATTTTCAAAATTATGTGTGTGGAGAATAAGGCTATAAAATACCTAAATCCTAAAAGTAATGTTCTTGTAATTTTTTTTGTGTCAGTTTTTGAGCAAATAGAGAGTGAGTTCAAAATGATTTTGTTTCAAAGATATTGGATTGATGTATTTGTTTCTGATAGAGAAGAACATAAATTTGAAAATATATATCATGTGATATATGATTCATATTAATAATATTACTATGAATTTATATCCTTTTAGAAGGAATCTACCACTAATTTTTTGAAACAAGAAGTTAATATTAATGAGTCTATGACTACTCACAATGATAATATATTTTATTTTATTTTAAAGAGAATACAGAAATTACAAATAAAAATAAAGGGGGAACCCAAGAGAAAATGATAGATATATAATATCGGGGGTCTAAAAGAATAAAGATTGAGAGAATATCTTATAATTATACTCACACACTCTAGGTACAGAGACACCAATATAGAGAAACAAACAAATTTAGAATTATGAGTATACATGGATGCAAGATAATTGAAAAACTTGTGGCCCTCATTCCAAGTTTGATGTAAGGTTGTCTTATTGCCAATGAGGGGTATGAATCTCAAAATATTTTAGGATATGGTCCAGGAAGTGGTATTGTGGTATTTAAGATATCTCTATATGATCTTATAATCCAATTTAGTAGCCAAGAGTGATATTTGATTAGACAAATAGAACTAAATCCCTTTGAGTAAAGATAAATTCTCTTCCTGAATGGAGTTTCCTCAACCAAAGTTTTCCCTAAAATATGAGACCACATTTCCTCTTGTATTCCAAACAACCCATCCCCCCCTCATAGTTTCCATAACCCAAGAACCATCAATGTGGATTTATATAATCCTTTTGATGACATAAATCTTATTGACTGAAGAATGATAGTTTGATTGGATATCTGGGATGAGATTAAAACAAAAACTATTGTTATAGATGGGGATGAAACTCAATAAGTGGAATCCATGGTGCATGTTACACCCCGAGATTTTATGAAAAAATATTCTTTTTAATTTCATTAATGTCTTGTGTTGTACGCTACACCAAAAGGAGTTTGCACAACACGCATCCTTGACTTTCCTTTCATTACACGAAATCGCAACCTTCCTCAATAGCGTGTGTAGTACGCAATAACGAGTTTCACTAAACAACAATATGCTATTAAAATATTATTAAAACTAGCCGTTATGAATAGTAATAACCACTTTTTGAAATTTTGTAAATTTTATTTTTCAAAATGGACTTCATTGTTTGATTCATAATATTGAAATTATCTTAGGGTGAAATTTTGGTAATTTTCAGATAACTTTCATATTTTGATGAATAGTGAAAATTACTAAATTTTAATTAAAAACATTTTCAATAGAAATAAATAATAGTGATAAATTATTAATTTGAGTGGTTTTAATGTATATATAGAATATATTTTTACAATTTAATACAATTTTGGTCATTGGATGTAATTTCACATTTAAACCAGACATAAACAAGTGTCAATCTTTTGATAGTTATTATATCCTAAGAACACGCTAATTGTTTTGACGACGGGAATTAATTTTTAAATTAAATTAATGAAACTGATATGTTTTGAATTTGTTAAAATAGACATCATTTTTGAGTTCATAATATCAAATATAGCTTAGGCCTAATTTCTGGTATTTTTCTGGAAACTTTCATTTTTTTGATGAATAGTGAAACCACTAAGTGGTAGTTAAAAAAATGAATTTTTCATAAAACATAATTTTACCGCTTCTATGAGTGGAATTTCAAAAATCCGAGAGACACGGTTGATGTCAGCAAGTAAAATTTGGTTCAATGAGATGAAAGTAATTTTTGGTGAATATTAACTTTTTACTTTTTTTTTACCACGGTTAAAATTAAATAGGGTAATTAAGGGTAAAAATGATTTTATTATTACCCTAACACATGTCCTAATTCTATTGGATAAGTGTAATTTGACGAAAAACAACCTTAGGAATAAAATATGACCATTTAGGCCCACTTGGATTAGATTAGGACATTTATTATTAATTTATTAAAAGAAGGGTTAAAATAGTTAAAATCAAAGTTTAATAAGTATATAATTTTTAATATAGGGTTATACATAGGATAAATTAGACTATAAATATTAATTAAAAATATAAAAATATTTCCTACATAATGGTATTTTATTTGTAATTTTTAGACATTAAATAATTTAATTTATTTATGACACAAAGATGATGCAGTAATTCTCTTATTAATGAAATATTGACATAATTGATGTTATAAATACCACAATAAATGTAATTTGAGACTTTTTATGAATTACACTAATTTTCTAGGTTAATATGACATGTTTTATTGATATAATTAACTTGTTTCGAACTAATCAGTCTGTTATAATTTTCACAAAAATAAATTACTAAATAGTGTTAAAATTGACATAAAATAGTTTTTAAAAAAAACTATTATATTATTAATTGTTATTTTATTCCTAAAAATATAAGGTTCGGCCAAATGACTTAGATAAGGTTATATATATTAATAATAAACAACTTGGGGTTCGTTTGGATTCTTATAGTAAGTTTATTAACCTTATAGTGTAAGAACACAAAAAGACACGGTAAAAGTAAAATTATGTAACTTAATGTTAAATCTAAATGATAAGGTTAAAATAGGAACATAAACTTGTCTAAATTATATTGGATGAGAGGTTGTCGACCCATCCCTACCTTATCCTTGAAATAAATCAATTTGGAGGTATTTAAAACCGAATTTGGCTTTATAATAAAATAATATTTTTAGTTATTCCAAAGGTGCCCCTCTCCTCCCTTATAAAAGGGCACCTCCTCCCTCTATTCCTCACACCACTTTGAGCCTTCAAGCTCGTCCAAAAACTGAAAATTTAACCTCTCCACTTCCCTAAAAACATCCTAGAGGTCCTGGTCTTCTTCAAAGACCAATTTTAGTGTCCTAAAAGGAGATCTCAAAGAGGCGTTTCAAAGAAGAGGTAATGTCTGTTACCAATTCTTTCAACTTTATTTATTATTCCACTTCTTCTTCTTTAGTTGATTAATTATGAAGTAATAACATCAGTATCACTCATATACTGATATGTTATTATATGTATGAAACAACCCTCTTTCTCAATCTATCAATCCTACAGAAAATGAAATCATCGTGCGTGCGTACGTACGGAATACCGTCTACACGCCGTGGTGTAATCTATTTTCCACCACCACCGTACTTGGATGGGTATAATGGTGTAAAGAATGAATATATATGATTATTGTAAAGTGATATTGATTCTTAAATAGTATACATACACTTCAATACAATTCCACGATCATGAGAACGATATCATCGCTCGTGCGTACGTACGGACTACCGTCTCCACGACGCGATGAGGTTCATTCTCCATGTTAACCATTCATGAATGAGTATAAAGTATATATAATAAGTAATCATGAAATATATGACATAATAATGATACTAGATTGATGTGTATATATATGTATTTCATTCCATTCAACTCAATAAGGAAATGAAAACATCGTTCATGCATACGTACGGCCTACCGTCTCCATGAACGGTGTATTTCTTTCCATTTACTGATCTACTATATATATGTATATTCTAAATATATATTATATATAAATAATGTTTTATATTCTGGAATTAAGTAATCATGATCTAAGTAATCATATGAATAATTACAAGTCAAAACACGGACGACAAATGTAACGATTTTACCCAAAACGCTCATTAACATGGATTTTACAAAAGAACGGGTAATATAAAGTCGTAAGTGAAGCATATATGATATAATAACAATGATTATGATTCTGGAATAAGTCAATGACATTATTTAAATCACTATACAGGAGTTTCGGACACTTACGAAGCAAATCGGACCTAAGGTAAGGGAAATATCACAATCTCATTTTTATCCGAGATTATTTATACTTTGGTAATTACTGGGGTGTATTTTATCATCCACATCCCTATTTCCTCAATATGTAATATTATTTCCATCCACCTATAATTGTTTAAATCCAATTTTACCCTTAGGTGAGTTTTTAGTACAAGATATGAAAGGAATCTTTTGTTGTTTTTCGTATGAGGTACTTTTTGACTTTTCTAACAAAAGTACGAGAAGAATGTTTTCTTTTAACTTATATGGCATGAATGGATTTTTATAAAAATTATTTCCAAGAATATTCCCTTACAAAGTTTTCAAGATTTTTTTTAATCAAATTCTTTTAGTTTAAAATTCTATGACATGTTAATAAAGGAAAACAATTTTGAAGTAGAAAGGATATTTTCCTCAAGAATGGAGTTCAAGTGTTTTATCAAAATTATTTTCCATCTAAGATAATAAAGGGTTCTGTTTCTATCCCTATTATTACATTGATTTGATTATGTTGTGATGGAATTATTTTTATGAGTTCCTTTATCTTATTTGAATTGTTTTATGATGTCACGATGTTTATGAATCCCATTTTTATTACATGGGTTATGCTATGATGTATGGTTTATGATTTTGTGGCACACATAAGAATGGTATCATTATGAGATGGGTGGGACCTGTATCTCCCTCCAATGCATTGGGTAAAGATTTTATATCTCATGAGATAGACATGGCTGGAACGGCTGGTTAAACCGGTTCAGTGAAAGAGGACTGAAACGAGGATGAACTCAGTTTAGAAATGGACTTTGTCCACTATGATAGTCTTGGAAATCAGTATTGACTAACAAGAAATGATTCTCTATGATTATGTGTTTACACCACAAAGTTTCCTGTTTTATGTTGTGATTATTGGTATTACATTTTAGTACTATGATTTATCCCATGTTATGATATTATGATCTCTTTTGGAGGTTCAGATTTTCAAAATGTTTTGTTCTTATGAATATGATGTGATTGATATTTCTTTTGATTACCCTTACTGAGCATTTGAGCTCACCCTTTTATGTTTTCTTTTCCCCAGGATATAAACAAAGGTTTTAGGTAGAAAAAAAGGAAGATCTTTATGGGAGATGTTGAAAATCTTTCACCACGATTAGAATATTATATTCCGAGTTTCCAAAGACACTAAACTATTACGGTCCTTGTGTGTGTGTTTTTGTTATGTACTAAGTATTCCGCAAAAGTAATGTAATGTCCATGTACGTTAAGCTTCGGGTCTCTACAGTTGTTATTAGAGGGAAATGAGGTAGTAATGTATCTGATCCTTGGGAACTCTCACATGTGAGCGTTGGACGAAGCATGGATCTCCGCCCAAGGGCTTCATTAGGAAATGGATGCCACTGGGGATGGTGGTGTGTCCCGCCCAGGGGGTGTAGCCGCCCATGGAGTGCCCTTATAGGTATCAATTATAGTCCACTAGAAGTAATTCCAGACCGCTACAGTTGGTATCAGAGGAAAGGTTTTGTGAAACTTTGGAGACTAGGATGCGAGAACTTTAGTGAGATCCCTATAGATATTTCTAAGGTATGTATAGGTATGTCCCTAAGGATAAGTATAAGTATAGGTTATAGTGCTAGAATTACGGTAACCTAAGATGTAAGATATTAAAGGTACTCCCCCTTTATTATTTTGTTTTCCCTAGCGTGATGTTTGCCTCTCACACTATTCTTTTTGGGTTTTAGACGATGGCTGGACCCGAAGGAACCGTGTTGATCAATGTAATGGACAATGTAATGATTTTCCTCCTGAACAAAAAAATGTTATGGGAGATGGAGTGAAAAATCTTATTGCTATACTTACACAAGCTATGAATCATTCTGGACTTCCAAATGAGCAGAGAAGGGAACAATATTCTATTGAGTCCTTCAGGAGGCAACGTCCACCTTTTTTCAGTGGGTCTTCTGATCCACTTGTTGCTGAACAATGGATCATTACCACTAAAAAAATATTTTCAGTTCTTCAATGTTCTGAACGTGATAAAGTCATCTTAGCAGTATATCGTTTGGAAGGTGATTCTGATCAATGGTGGAATCTTATCAAGATTATGATGCCAATAGATGAAATTGAATCCATGTAATGGGATGAGTTCAAGAACTTATTTTTCAATAATTACTTCCCTCGTATTCTTTGAACAAAGATGGAGAAGGAGTTTCTTGAACTAAAGCAAAAGGATGATGAATCTGTTGGTATATACGAAGAAAATTTTACAAGGCTTGCAAGGTATGCATCTCGCTTTATCATCCAACCTGAAAGTAAAGTTGATCGATTCTTCAGTGGCTTAAAACCAAGTCTTCGAAGGGCATTAGCTATAAGAGACTTCAGTAGCTATGAAGAAATTGTGCGTTGTGATATCAAGGAAGAAATGGAAGTTGGTGTTACTTATCCATCTCATAGTTTGGACAAGAAACGAAAGATGGAGTTCAAGGAGAAATCTCAGAATAATGGTGAAAAGAAGATGAATGTTTCCTTATGCTCAAAGTGTGGAAAGAAGCATGGTGGAGATTGTCTTAAAGGGACTAGAAAATGATTTAAGTTTGGAAAAGAAGGTCATCGAGCATCTGAGTGTCGAAGTAATGGAAAAAGGGTTTCTAATGATGTGAATAAAGAAAAGACTGTAGAGAACGCACCACCAACACTTCAATGCTTCAAGTGCAAGGAAATGGGACATTATGTTAATAAATTCTCTAATCCAAGGGTTAGTGATGATCGACATGAGCAACCGCTTAAGGCAAAGGAAAAAAGGGAAGTCACATGCGATCACTATTGGCGATGTTGAATATGACAACGATGTGGTGGAATGATTAAGTGTTTATGTAATGGGATTCCAAAATAATGTTGTATATAGTATCATGGAATATTGGAATATTTATGTATTGGTCTATTGTGGTATTCAATAATTTTATGGTATCGGTAACCATGGAAAGTGATTGAGATATTTTTCGAAATAAGATGATATGCTCATAATGAAGGGAAAATGAGAAAATGAAATGTTTAACAGTATTCAACAGCTCATGATTGATATAAGGACTAAATGATATCATGGTTTGATTATAAAGAATTTCGAGGATTTTGGTTTGTGGAAAGTGTTAACTTTTAACTGCATTCATGTTTTCACTATGGTTCAATGGGTATTCATTCTTCAAGAGAATACATGATTAAGGTATTCACATGTTTGTAATTTGACCAACAAGATATATCTTATGATATATAGGGATAAATTATGGCATTCACGTGATTTTTATGTGACATTTCAAGTAATAATTTTCTTTATACTATGAGCTTGGACTGAAGTATTTTAGATAAGCCTAAAGATTGGAATGGATTATGTTCGACATAAGTTAGTATTTTTTGATATTATTGATGGGATGTTATAGAAATATAGTTTTAGAAAAAGGACAACCTGCAGGACGGGTGACAGCCCATCGCGTCGGACAAGGCTGAGGGAATCGAACCCACAACCAAAGTGAGACTGGCCTTTATCGCCTACCACTGGCTTACAGGAAGCCCCTGTTTAGTAGAAATCAGTTTTATTATATTAAGCAGAATGATATATGAAGTATAAGTCCATTTTAGGAACCATATATGATTAATCTCACTATAGATGGACTTATTTATTTTTGATAAATTTTATAACCTTTTGTTTGAGACAGATGGAATGACCCATCATTCTATCACATGATCTTCTAACACATAACGAATAACAAATTCAACTATATTTAATTAAAAGATGAAGTGGAAATTGTTCAATTAACAATCAACAGTGAGATTTTACCAAAATCATGTAAGTATTTATTTTAATTCGTCAACTTTAGGGAAATGATCTTGAAAACAAAAAATGTTGTCTTAGTGCCCTTATATCCGATGAATCAGATGGTACCGTAGATCATCACAAATCTATGGATTTGTGATTGCTGGATTTTCCATAGCCATGTTCTCTACCACTCTCCATCAGAACATCATAGTTAGATTTCTCTTCCATATCCATATTTTCATCTATGTGGAAACCGAGTGATTAGTTTATTTGGGTAACCGTTAGGTTTCATACTTTTGTTTTAAAGATTGGTTTTGGTATTCCTTTTTACGATGTGGGTTTCTATTAAAGAAACTTTCGAGGATTAAACCATTTATCACCCCAACGAATTTCGAGGGCGAAATTCATTTTAAGGGGGGTAGAATGTAACACCCCGAGATTTTATGAAAAATATTCTTTTTAATTTCATTAATTTCTTGTGTTGTACGCTACACAAAAAGGATTTTTCACAACACGCATCCTTGACTTTCCTTGCATTACACACAATCGCAACCTTCCTCGATAGCGTGTGTTGTACGCAATAACGAGTTTCACTAAACAACAATATGCTATTAAAATATTATTAAAACTAGCTGTTATGAATAGTAATAACAACTTTTTGAAATTTTGTAAATTTTATTTTTCCAAATGGAATACATTTTTGTATTTGGAATATCGAAATTATCTTATGGTGAAATTTTAGTAATTTTCAGATAACTTTCATATTTTGATGAATAGTGAAAATTACTAAATTTTAATTAAAAACAACTTTTTCAATCGAAATAATTAATAGTAATAAATTATTAATTTGAGTGGTTTTAAAGTATTTATAGAATATATTTTTACAATTTAATACAATTTAGGTCATTAAATGTAATTTCACATTTAAACCAGGCATAAACAAGTGTCAATCTTTTGATAGTTATTATTTCTTAAGAACACGCTATTTGTTTTGACGACGGGAATTAATTTTTAAATTAAATTAATGCAACTGATATGTTTTGAATTTGGTAAAATAGAAATCATTTTTGAGTTCATAATATCAAATATATCTTAGGCCTAATTTCTGGTATTTTTTGGGAAACTATCATTTTTTTGATGAATAGTGAAACCACTAAGTGGTAGTTAAAAAAAAGAATTTTTCATAAAACTTAATTTTACCACTTCTGTTTGTGGAATTTCAAAAATCTGAGAGACACGGTTGATTTTAGTAAGTAAAATGTGGTTCAATAAGATGAAAATAATTTTTGGTGAATAGTAACTTTTTACTTTTTTTTTACCATAGTTAAAAGTAAATAGGGTAATTAAGGGTAAAAATGATATTATTAATACCCTAACACATGTCATAATTCTATTGGATAAGTGTAATTCGACCAAAAACAACCTTAGGAATAAAATATGACCATTTTGGCTCACTTCGATTAGATTCGGACATTTATTATTAATTTATTTAAAGAAGGGTTAAAATAGTTAAAATCAAAGTTTAATAAGTATATCATTTTTAATATAGGGTTATACATAAGATAAAGTAGACTATAAATATTCATTAGAAAGATAAAACTATTTCCTAAATAATGGTATTTTATTTGTAATTTTTAGACATTAAATAATTTAATTAATTTATGACACAAAGATGATACAGTAATTATCTTATTAATGAAATATTGACATAATTGATGTTATAAATACCAAAATAAATGTAATTTGAGACTTTTTATGTATTAAACTAATTTTCTAGGTTAATATGACATGTTTTATTGATATAATTAACTTGTTTCGAACTAATCAGTCTGTTATAATGTTCACAAAAATAAATTACTAAATAGTGTTAAAATTGACATAAAATAGTTTTTTTTAAACAATATTATATTATTAATTGTTATTTTATTCCTAAAAATATAAGGTTCTGCCAAATGACTTAGATAAGGTTATATATATTAATAATAAACAACTTGGGGTTCGTTTGGCTTCTTATAGTATGTTTATTAACCTTATTGTGTAAGAACACAAAAAGTCACGGTAAAAGTAAAATTATCTAACTTAATGTTAAATCTAAATGATAAGGTTAAAATAGGAACATAAACTTTTCTAAATTATATTGGATGAGAGTTTGTCGACCCATCCCTACCTTAGCTTCGAAATAAATCAATTTGGAGCTATTTAAAACCGAATTTGGCTTTATAAAAAAATAATATTTTTAGTTATTCCAAAGGTGCCCCTCTCCTCCCTTATAAAAGGGCACCTCCTCCCTCTATTAATCACACCACATTGAGCCTTCAAGCTCGTCCAAAAACTGAAAATTTATCCTCTCCAATTTTCTAGAAACATCCTATAGGTCCTGGTCTTCTTCAAAGACCAATTTTAGTGTCCTAAAAGGAGATCTCAAAGAGGCGTTTCAAAGAAGAGGTAATGTCTGTTACCAATTCTTTCAACATTATTTATTCTTCCACTTCTTCTTCTTTAGTTGTTTAATTATGAAGTAATAACATCAGTATCACTCATATACTGATATGTTATTATATGTATGAAACAACCCTATTTCACAATCTATCAATCCTACAGAAAATGAAATCATCGTGCGTGCGTACGTACGGAATACCGTCTACACGCCGTGATGTAATCTATTTTCCACCACCACCTTACTTGGATGGGTATAATGGTGTAAAGAATGAATATATATGATTATTGTAAATTTATATTGATTCTAAAATAGTATACATACACTCCAATACAATTCAACGATCATGAGAACGATATCATCGCTCGTGCGTACGTACGGACTACCGTCTCCACGACGCGATGAGATTCATTCTCCACGTTAACCATTCATGAATTATTATAAAGTATATATAATAAGTAATCATGAAATATATGACATAATAATGATACTGGATTTATGTGTATACATATGTATTTCATTCCATTCAACTCAATAAGGAAACGAAAACAGCATTCATGCGTACGTACGACCTACTGTCTCCTTGAACTGTGTATTTCTTTCCATTTACTGATCTATTATATATATGTATATTATAAATATATATTATATATAAATCATGTTTTATATTCTGTAATTAAGTAATCATGATCTAAGTAATCATGTGAATAATTACAAGTCAAAACACAGACGACAAATGAAACGATTTTACCCAAAACGCTCTTTAACATGGAATTTACAAAAGAACGGGTAATATAAAGTTATAAGTGAACCATATATGATATCATAAAAATGAGTATGATTCTGGAATAAGTAAAATAAATTATTTAAATCATTTTACAGAAGGTTCGGACACTTACGAAAAAAATCGGCCCTAAGGTAAGGGAAATATCACAATCTCATTTTTATCCGAGATTGTTTATACTTTGGTAATTACTGGGGTGTATTTTATCATCCACATCCATGTTTCTTCAATATGTAATATTATTTCAATCCACCTAAAATTTTTTAAATCCAATTTTACCCTTAGGTGAGTTTTTATTAAAAGATATGAAAGTAATCTTTTGTCGTTTTTTGTATGAGGTACTTTTTGACTTTTCCGATAAAATTACGAGAAGAATGTTTTCTTTTAACTTATACGGCATGAATGGATTTTTTTAAAAAATTATTTCCAAGAATATTACCTTACAAGTTTTCATGTTAATTTTTAATCTACTTCATTTACTTTAAAATTCTATGACATGTTAAGAAAGGAAAAAAAATTTGAAGTAGAAAGGACATTTTCCTCAAGAATGGAGTTCAAGTGTTTTATCAAAATTATTTTCCATATAAGATATTAAAGGGTTCTATTTATATCCCTATTATTAAATTGATTTGATTATGTTGTGCTGTAATTATTTTTATGAATTCGTTTATCTTATATGAATTGTTTTATGATGTCATGTTGTTTAAGAATCCCATTTTTATTACATGGGTTATGCTATGATGTATGGTTTATGATTTTGTGGCAAACATAAGAATGGTATCATTATGAGATGGGTGGGACCTATATCTCCCTCCAATGCATTGGGTAAAGATTTTATATCTCATGAGATAGACATGGCTGGAACGGTAGGTTAAACTGATTCAGTGAAACAGGACTGAAACGAGATATGAAATCGATTTTATATCCCTATTATTACATTGATTTGACTAACAAGAAAGGATTCTGTATTATTATGTGTGTACGCCACAAAGATTCATGGTTTAAGTTTTGAGTGTTGGGATGACATTTCAGTATTATGATTTATCCCATGTTATGATATTATGATCTCTTTTGCAGGTTAATATTTCCAAAATGTTATGTTCTTATGAATATGATGTGATTGATATTTCTTTTGTTTACCCTTACTGAGCATTTGAGCTCACCCTTTTATGTTTTCTTTTTCCCAGGATATAAATAAAGGTTTTAGGTAGAAAAAAAGGAAGATCTTTATGGGAGATGTTGAAGATCTTTCACCACAATTAGAAGATTATATTCCGAGTTTCCAAAGACACTAAACTATTACGGTCCTTGTGTGCGTGTTTTTGTAATGTACTAAGTATTCCACAAAAGTAATGTAATGTCCATGTACGTTAAGCTTAGAGTCTCTATAGTGCATCTGGTTGTTTTCCAAAAACCTATTCTTGAAACTGACCTACCTCAAGTCCCTATAGTATAGAATCTAGAAACATCAAAATTGAATTTTATTGTGTTGTTTTCTCCCTCCAAAGACTGTTTGGTTATAGCTATTACATGGATAGTTTGTATTGTTCAGGAAATGAAAATTTCTACTATTACTGATGTGGTTCCCATATTTAATGGATCAAAAACAATTAAAGATCAAGGTAAAATAAAAAGAGTGAGAATATAGTTTTTTGGAAATCATTTTATAGATTTTAAAATAGAATAAGAAGATATAGATGAAGAAGCATTTCTATTAGTGGAAACATGGAGAAAAAAGAGAGATTAAGATGAATTGTGACATCCCATTACCTTATTTTAGGTACATATTTTCTCTCTATTTGTTTATCTCTTAAGTTGGGGTTCTTTTGAGACTTTTTAGGGTTATGAGTGTTTTTTAGAGAAAATGACCTAATGTTTGGGGATGTATGATTCTTTCAATTAAAGTGTTCTAGGTATAAATGTGTCAAAGTCTTATGAATATGTAATTTCGGGGTTCATGTTTACCTAGAAGGATTTAATAAGTATTTATATATAGTTTTTCTATTAGACACATTCACATTGTGACTGGTTACATTACATGATTTTTTTCTCATAAGATTTTTTAAACTAGTTCATAGAATGTAATGTTTACAATCCATGAAACTGGTTTACAGTAATAGATGGTCATGATTAGGTGTTTTTAATCCAAGGTGATTCCTTTTTCAACGTATGTTTTAAATCATCAAATTCAAATCATGAAAGGGGTTATTTACATTAATGGTTTGGGACTATAAGTTTTTACCACACCACACATATGGTTTTTTAATTTTATGTATAGGATTCTCTCTCAAAACCTCAGAGATATCAAAGGAGATTTTGGGGATCAACACTCCAGCCAGACTATATTGTTTGGTTCTTGAACTTATTTGTGGTTCTGCTACATCTATTTAGGTAATATATCTTTCCTCTTATTGATTTCCTTTGATCACAGAAGTGTCATTAGGCAATGTTCAAGATCCATTGATCTTTTGGTGATATTCTTCTTAATCATTTAAATATTAGTTGTCCAATATTTTTCCAAAGGATAACCCTTATACAAGTTATGGTGTGGCATGTGAGTTCCTTAAGGTATGTATTGTTTATCTTCTCAATCGATTGATTCTCTTGTTAAATTGATTCTAATATATAGTAATCGATTTTAGGGCCTCTGTTATTTCCTTTTAATTGTATCCTTGTTGGTGGATTCCATTATGATTTTTTTAATAGATATTTGGTAGGTGGTTCTATATCTAACCTATAATAGATGAAACTTTATTTCACTTGTTTTATAAATCATTTTATAAATGAAATGGAATGATTGAATGATTTATTTTTTTGTGTGTGAAAAGAAGTTTTTTTTAAGAAAATATGGTTTCTGCTTAATTTGGAAAAATTAATACTATTTTCAAAGAATTGTTAAATAAAATTATGAAATGGTTTTCAAATAATTGTTTTGATGAAATTATATGGAAAATTTAGCACATGGTAAGCCTTGGGTACTTTGGTATAATGGTATGTAATTTTCCTATTTTGTTGTTATTTTTGGGGGGTTCACTCATTGGGTGTTCCTATTATCCCTTGGAGCATTGTGATGGAAATTTGATAGATCTATTGGGAGTATTAATTATTTGGGTGTTCCTCTATTCTCTAAATTTGATGCATATTTCTAGAGGCTTGATTCACATGCTTGTCTATGTTTGGCTATGAGTGTTCTAGCTACCCTGACCTATAGTGATCCCTGTTGTGATTTACCTATTCTTCAGTTTATTCTTTTTTGGATTTGATATAATATAAGATATATGATTTGAACTTAATTGATATATTTGATATGATTTAAAATTATTTTACCTAGATTATTTGTAACTATTTTACTTATATTGTTGTAAACTATTGAAAAAGGGGAATGTTTTACCATGATTTTGATATAAACACTATTTAAGTAATTTCATTACATTTTTATTTAATGTTGATATTTTTTGTATTATTTTAAATTGAATGATTATGTAACCCTGGGGTGGGATCATACTGAGACTATTTAGCTCACCCCCTGTGCACCCCTTCAGTTGTGTGTGGTCCTGGTTATGTCCTTTTAGGTAGGTAAGGACAGAGAATTATAGTGAGGCAGTGAGGTTTTTTTATTATGTTTGGGTAGTTGGTGGTGAAATAGTATGAGTTTTCCCATTTTATCATATGAAGTAATTATTTCTCATTTTGGGGTTTTCCATTTCAGTTGGACTCATACATTAGAGATTGTTTGGATACTTTCGAGCCGTATCATTTCTGATGTCTTCTTTTAGTTATGTCATATATATTTTTTCCGGTTTTATCTTCCACTATTTTTCTATACTATGTATATATATTCAATGTTTTTTTCACTAGATTATAAGAAATTGTTCCCTATGGTAGTTGATGATGCCCGAGTTCTTGTCACCTGCCAGTGAAAATTATGGACTACATTAGGGTATATTATGGGTAAGGTCTTGAACTAGTTTAAGAGGGTATCTAGGTTAGTTCATCATAATTTTCTATCAGATCATAGTTATGCTCAGTCTTGGTAAGTTGGTAGAATGGATAAAGGATTTTCAGGACTTTAGAGGTTGGTTTCAAAGAGTACATGACCTACTCTTGATGTAACGAGACTCAAGTTACCATGGGATGATGGTATATGTGTCTCTTTTATTGAGTTATTGATCTTAATATTATATTTTTTTTATGATTTTATTATCTGAAATGAGATTATCCCATCATCTAATCATTTATTTTGTTTTCAGTGGGTCATGATATGCCTCCAATATGTCTTCCATGAGTTCCATAAGAGGGTGTAGTGGATGTTCCTCAAGGGAATCTTCCATTGGATCATAATCATATAGAGAGTATAAAGTGAGAATTTCATGTCAAGGACCAAAATGTACTACAAGTCTATAATGTAGTTGTTAAGGTACCATAAGGATCTAGAGTAGAAGGGTATTGATATATAGAGTTCTTACCTGAAAAACTTTTTTCCTATAAGGGTATGAATGATCCCTAAGAGGGTGAGGACTGACTTGGAAAGATTAGTCAAAGATTTGGTTTCCTGGATACATCAGAAAATATCAAGGTGAAGTGTGTCGTATTCAGACTCATTTATTATATCAAACTATGGGGGATTATATGGTAGAGGTAGATATTAACATATTCTTGGACTGTAATGTTTCAAGACCCACTTATTTCAGTAGTTCTTGTACAAAGTATTTTATGATGAAAATGTCTCCAGATTTCCTCTCTTTCAAGAATAGAGAGAAATATTTTTTTGCAAACAACAATTATTTTGTGGAACTAGTTTTTTTCTCCATCGGTAGTGAATAATTTCCAACTAAAAGTTTAGAAGTACCACCATAGTTTTTTACTGGATATCAGATCACATGTATTCATGATGAATATTTCTACTTACTTAGAGACATTATATAAGGTAATAATTGAATAGATGGATATATAATGAAAGTTTTTATCCTATGACACTTCTCTTCCCCCCATTTTCATCTTCAATGGCGTGCATGTGAATAATAAAAATTTGAATGATCATTTTAGGGGTGGTGGATGTATTTCTCAGTTGTGATCTTCCTTCACACCATTAGTTACAATCAGTATTATGTCACATAATTAGAATCAGTGTCGAATGTTCATTCACACATGGTTTTCTTGTTCTTCTCCTTCAAATATGTAGAATGGTTGTGTCCATTATGACCATTTTTTAGGTTTTATCAGAAAATTACTACTCCTCATTTTTGGTCATGGATCATTACATCCAAAGGTAATTGTGATTCAGTTAGATTCTTCAAAGACTATGGGGATCCATCCAAAAGACTCATTAATTAAGAAAATTCACACAGTGGATGAGTTTCCAATAAAGGTTGATGTGCGTCTAGTTATAGTGAAAGGTACTATCTTTATTGAATCTTCTATAGTGACTGATTTATTT
Source organism: Viscum album (assembly GCA_963277665.1). Taxonomy (NCBI): domain Eukaryota; kingdom Viridiplantae; phylum Streptophyta; class Magnoliopsida; order Santalales; family Viscaceae; genus Viscum; species Viscum album. Next base: position 27,730,394 of record OY728135.1, on the reverse strand, counting down.
GAAACTAGTGCCTTCCAATCATGTATTTTTTCCCTTTTTTTTCTTAAAATTCCAAAAGAACTCAATTACTTGTCTATGGAGTTAGAAAAACCTCTAAGAAATATTAATTTGAAGGGTTTTTTGTTTCCTTCATGACCTATATTTATAGTTGATGTAGAGTTAGTTTATGATTTACATGTTCTCAAGCTGGATCTATTTGACATCATCATCAAGAAGAATTTTATTGTTTCTCATTATGCTGAGGATGATGGTTATCATTGATATGCATCATTACATCCTACCAGTAGGATCTCTCAAGTATTTGAAGGAGAGTGGGATCTAAGGATTACTCACGCATGAACTTCCCTATAAGATCTCATTAGTTTTTTATCTTCTGTTTTAGTTGACCCTGATGAAATTTCTTCTTTTCCTAATCTCACCATAGTTTTTTGGGTCTTTCCTAATGTTTTCCCAGAAGACATATCCTATTTTACTCTATATAGGTAGTTGGAGTTTCTGATTGGTCTAGTTATAGGTAATAATCTGATCCCGATACCCTATTATTTTACAATACCACTAGAAAAATCTGAGATCATGATTTAATTAGATGATATGATGGATAGAGGTTTCATGATCCCCATTGTTTCAACTTGGGTAGCTCCATTTATCCTTTCTTAGAAGGATTATGGTTCACTTCTATTGTGTGTGGACTATCGAAATTTGAACCGTGTTATAGTTAAAAAAATATCCTTTACCTCACTTAGTTGATTTTTTGATCAGTTAAATGTAAAATAGTGGTTTTTAAATATCAATCATCAGTTAAGTTATCAACACCGGGATTGAGAGTAGGATATACCAAAGATGGATTTCAGGACAAAGTATATCCATTATGATTATCTTGTAATGTCTTTATTCTGTCTATATATCCTATAATTTATATGGATTCGATGAACCACATATTCTTTCAGTATATCGACACATTTTTTGTATTTATATGGATGATATTTTTGGTTATTTGAGACCTCAGTGTGAGCACTTTCACTATCAATGTTTAGTTTTTTAAAACCTAAGGAGTCGCCATTTTTATTGAAATCATTAAAAATTTAGCTTTTGGATCCCAGAAGTGATGTTCATGAGGAATGTGATTTTGAACATGGATTATTAGTTTATCCTTAGAAGGTGAAGGTTTTCTTTCCATGGGAGGATCCATAGAATGTCATTGAGATTCAGAGCTTCCAAGGTCTTGTTGCATACTATAGATAGATTATAAATTAATTTTCAAAGTTGGTGTCAGTTTTTTCATCTCTTACCAGTAAAGGAGTGAAATTCACATGAAATGAAATATTTTAGTCTTCTTTTGATGAACTGAAATTAAATCTAACATCAGCTCCTATTTTGATCTTATATAATCCCATTCCGGGGTATATGGTGTACTATGATGCTTTTGGATGCTGGTTTGGTTTTCATGCCTATGCAGGATGACAATGTTGTGTCCAATGGATATCATCATCTTCATCCACCTAAGAAGAATTACCCCACTCATGATTATAGAGCTTACCATAGTTATGCATGTTCTTAAAAGGTTACAATAGTATCTCTTTGGGGGAGGATTATAGTGTTTACTGAAAAAAATAGTCTATGATATATGTTTTCTCATAACGACTTGAATCTCAAATAGAGGTGGTGGGAGGAATACCTTCAAAAATTTTACTTCGACTTGGAATACACCCTAGATAAGGGGAATTTCATTTCAGACACTCTTAGCTAGAAACTTTTATCACATGCTATTTTGGTATTGAATGAAAATGGAACCTTATGGGAGTCTTCAATCAGTCAAATATAAATTCTCAAGAAGAAGTTTCATGTATAGTTCTGAAAAGTGTTCAATTATAATCATGTCCCCTTCATTTTATTCTGTATGGCCAATATAAGAATGATGTGTTTATTAGAATTTGAGAAACCATTTATGTTGAAAAGACTAGTTCGGGTTGGTCTCTCTCTTCATATTCTATCTCCTACTTTTGGGATTGATTTATTATCCCAATATCAATGAGGAGATCAATTTTTTTACTGTCATTGTTATTTTTTGTCCACTCATATGGGCACTATGAAGATGAGTTATGATATAAGACAGTGATTCTTATGGCCTCTTATATATTGTGACGTTATTGATTATGTTTCCCAATGTTACACCTACAAATACATAAAGGCAGAGTATAGGAAAACTTTTTGTTTTCTCTAGCCTCTTCTGGTGAAACTTTAGAAATGGGATGAGATGTCCATGGACTCTTTGGTTGGATTACCATGGACTCCCATATGAAATAATTATATATTGGTAGTGATTGATCGATTGATGAAATCAGTTCTTTTCATTCTCATTATGGGTTCTACGAAGGTTGAAGATCTGAGTAAGATATATAAGAAAAGGGTTTTAAGGTTACATGGGGTCACCTCTACCATTATTTCATATAAGGTTCCAAGGTTTCCCTCAAATTTATTAAATAGTCATTGGGAGGTGATGGGGACATAGTTGAAGTTGGTTATAACATATCATCCATAAATCTATGGTTAGACGGATCATGCTATTCAGATCTTAGAGTACATTATCCATGCTTGTTTCTTAGATTTTAGTGTATTATAGGATAGTCATTTCAGACTGGTGGAGTTTCTTATAACAATGTTATCAATTGTCGATCAAAGGGGTTCCCTTTAGGGCATTGTATGGTCTCCCATGAAGGTCATCTCTCTGTTGGGTAGAGCTACTTGAAGCCTCTCTGGTGGGATTGAGTCTTTTTCAAGAGATATTATTGAGGATTCGGCATATATTATTGTGTTTGGTTACATATCATAGTTAGTAGAAAATTCATACGTATTGTCGACATCATCCTTTATGTTTTACATTGGTGGCTACATTTTCATAAAAGTATCTCCTCGGTTGGGTCACCATCTACTTGGGACACTGGGAAAGTTATCTCTGAGATATGTTAGACCATTACTGGTAACTAAGATGTTTGGGAAGGGTTCTTATTAGTTGGAATTGTGGGATTAATTGATATATATTCATGATTGTTTCTCCATATCTCAACTTAAGAAGTGTCATCCTAATCCCACTAATGTTCTGCATTTAGAAGAGACTAAGTTAGAGAAAGATGTTTCTATTTTTGAGTATCCAAGGAAGATTATTGAATATTTGGTAAAATTATTGCATGGTAAGTCTATTATATTATTTATATTGTTATGGAAAAATAGATTATATTCTCATGAGACTTGGGATAAAAAAACATTAGTACGGGAGTAGTGGCCTCACCTCTTTCTAAAGAAATATTAATCCATGTGAATTTACAAGGGAAAAAATTCTAATGTTGGGGAGTTTGTAACTTCTCATTACCTAATTTTAGATATTTATTTTCTATCATTTCATTTCCCTCATCATTTGGGTGTATTTCTAGGCTTTTTATTATAGATATAATTTGTCAAAAAAAAATTATTCAAATGTTCATAGATGTATTTTTTTTAATTAGTGGTGTATAGGAATAAATGTTTCAAAGGATTAGGAGGATTTTATTTGTGTTATGTGTTTAACCAAGGTTATTTTCTATGTTTTTATGGAAAATAATCATACTGGAAATATTCACATTATGAACTGGCTACATGAAGTGAATGCTTTGTAAGTAAAATGTAGTGAAATGGTTTAGAGAGTGAAAATTTTACAAGATATAAAACTAGTTCACATTGTAAAATGGTCTGGATCAAGATTCTTTAATATGAGTTGATTCCTTTTTTAGTTTATCTTTCAAAACATTAAATTCATTTTTTTAAGGAGTTAACAACATGAACGGTTTAGGACCAGTAGATTTTACCATGCTGCATGTATGCTTCATTTCACTCGACATTTAGGATTCTATCTCAAAACCTAAAAGATTTCATATAAGATATTAGAGATATACACTACTTTTAGACAACATCATTGGGTTCTTGATCATCATTGTGGATGCATTGTGTCTCTCCAGTTAAGAGATCTTTCTTTTTAATTATTGTTATTGATTTTAGAATCTCCATGGAACTATGTGTGTGGATCTGTTAATCTAGTGGTGATATTATTATTGGTCTTTTATAAATCCATTTTGTGATATTATTCAAAAATAAAACACTTAAGTAGGTTGTGGTGTGTAATGTGAGCTTCTTGAGGTATGTTCTTTTAAAATTCTCCTATGATAACTTCTCTTTTTAAATTTATTTTAATATATGGGAATCTATTCAAGGGAATATGGTATTTTCTTTTAAATCCGTTAATATTTGTGGATTCTATTGCATATGTGTACAATCAAAGTTGAGTTATGTGTTTCCCCCTCTAGAAAGTGTTGGATGAAATTTTCATGATATTTTTTTATACATATTTTTATAAATCAAATGGTATGATAGACTAATTTATGTGTGTGTGTGTGAATGGGTTTTTAGAAAATATGGTGTTCTACTTGTTTTGGTAAAATAAAAGGTGTTTTCAAAGCATTATGAAATAGATTTATGAATTTGTTCTCAAATCATGGTTTTGATGAAAAGATTTGAGAATGTAGCACATGTGAAGCCTTGGATACTTAGTAAAAAGGTTTAGTAATGATCCTCTTCTATTGATAATGTAAGGGGTTCGCTCTTGGGGTGTTCCTCTGCTTTGTAGGCCTATTTTTCTAGGGACTTGTTAGACCTATTAGGTGGATCACTTATTTGGGTGTTACTCTTATCTCTACATTTAATTCATATTTCTAGATACTTGATTAATTTTATTTTCTATATTTGGGGGTGAGTGTTCTAGCTAGCATGTCCTGAAGTGATGTATGGTTTGATTTACCAGTTATTTGGTTTGTACTATTTTTGATTTGATATGATACTTTAAACTACTGTAACATATTTTATATATTATAGAACTATTTTACATGCATTATTTAAAACTTTTTAACATATATTATTTGATACTCTAGAAAAAGGGGATTTTTTTTAAAATTATTTTAATATTAAAACATTGTAACTAATTATCAATCCATGTTTTTATTAAATTTGAGCATGTTTATATTGTTATAAATGTAATTTTTATGGACTACTTGGGTGGGATTTTACTGATCTTGTTTAGATCACACCTTGAGCACCTATTCGGTGGTGCATATACCTGGTTATCTCTTTTGATGTAGGGAAAGGAAAGGCACCATAGTGAGTTTGTAATTTGACCAAGATATCACATGGAATATATGTTTACCATTTTGGTTTCCTTTTCCATTGGACTCATACCTTGGTTTTTTTTTGGAATCATTTGAGATATACTGTTTCTGGTATCTTATTTCTTTTATAGAAAATATATTTTTTCCCTTTTCTATTCCATTATTTCTCTCTCTCTCTCTCTCATATATATATATATTCCATGTTGTATGTAACGCCCCGACCCAAGTTACCCAGAGTCGGTGCATTATTAAATAACATTGGCATGATCAAAAGAAAGATCAAATCTCGAAAGACCGATTGGTTTAGTAGCCTTGGAAACACTAGATATATTCATATGTTTTACATTACATCATAAATTAAAAAACTACTACAACAACATAATGTCTCCACAGTCCACACTATTATCCCCTCATAATATCCCTGTAGGTCATTCATAACTTACTTCTTCACATCCTGGGAAAAATAAAACATAGAAAAGGGGTGAGCTCAAATGCCCAGTAAGGATAACAATATAGAGGAACATTCAAAATAAGCATAAACATTTAAGGCAATGCATTACTAAAACAAAATCCTTTTAAACTTGAACTTCAACATAGTATGGAAAAAGTAAAATGAAATAATGCCATTTACTTGTTCACATGGATATTCTACTAATCGAATAATCACATGCAATATCAATAACCACTTTCATAATGTTGGAATGAATAATGCTGAACTTTAATTTCTTTGTCAAGGCCTCGTCCCAAGACCTTGGGGCTAACTGTAACCGGATCCCAACCCGGAGTGCCTCTAATAACCGGACACCAACCCGGAGTGACTCTAATAACCAGACACCAACCCGGAGTTCCTCTAATAACCGGAGACCAAACTGGAGTTCCTCTAACAACCGGAGACCAAACCGGAGGGCTTACTTTTACCGGTCCCCAACCCGGAACATACTTGTCTAACACAATCATCTGAATGAAAGGTTGAAATATAACATAAAAATTAGGATTACAAATAACTTATGAAATGTCAATACTCTAAACAAAAACCATGAGTGACATAAGAATAACTTATCCACAGTCAAAAATATCGCAAAACCTTCAATAAAATATGGATGTTTTGTATCATAATAAATCAACTTCAAATAAGCTTAAAATCCATCAAAGGATGTTGACATAGATGAAATAAAGACTATTTTAGAAAAATATATCTTTCTATTTTGAAATCATTTAAGAGTCTTATATTTATGAAATAAAACATTTTTTTTGAAAATATTCTTATAATCTTGTAAGGGAAGCTTCGACTATTTTATAACGGCGGAAAATAACCGCACCCGCCGTATAAGTTAAAAAACATTCTTACCTTAATTCTGTCGAAAAGGTTAAAAAGCACCTTGTTTGGAAAGCGACGGAAAGATTCCTTTATAAACCTCTTATAAAAAGTCAAACAAGCGTATAAATGACTTTAACCCATATTCTATTAAATAGTAAAAATGTTTTGAAATTCATTTTTAAGAAACATGGATGTGGATGATAAAGAGATCCCAGTAGATTATTACGTATAAACAACCTCGGATAATGAAGAGATTGTGAAATAACCCTTACCTTGTACATTTCCGTGGTTTTGGTAGGTTAACCTCCTCTATAATGGTGAAATAATTGTTATTAAATTATACAAGAATCATATATATTAATATGATATCATATATGATCTTTTAACATTGATTTGTTAATAATATCTTAGTATTATTGTTCTTTCGGGTGTTAACTTACTTGTTTTCTTTTATATGTTTTGTTACTTAAGACATGTTTGTAAAGGATAGGTTGTATATTATTCATATACATAATGATATCAAGTCCTTAAACATAATTTTTTAAATCATCAAATGATAATTATACTTGAATGGATACGATGGAGAATGAATCTCATCGCGTTTGTGGAGACGGTAGTCCGTACGTACGCACGAGCGACAATATCATTCTTTTGATATTAAAATAATATATAAATGGATGTTATATAATATATACAGAATCATTAACATGTTATATTTATTATTTACATGAGTTACACATCATTATTATACCCATCCAAATAATATTATATTGAATAACAATTACACCACAACGTGGAGACGGTAAGCCGTACGTACACACGTATTGTGACATGTTAATCAAAGGGTGGATAGAATAATGAATATGGTTGTACCATATTTATAATAACATAACAGTATATATATGATACTGGATTTATTATTTTAGAATGGTAACAACAAAGGAAGAAGAAGTGGAAGAAGAAAGGAACTTGGAAAAGGGTGGTGAAATCATTACCTCTTCTTCGGGTTCTTCCTTTTGATTTGATCAAAAGGGCTCCTTATGTTGGATTTCTGATCAAACAAATGCCTCTAGGTTGTATTGAGGGAATTTGGGAGAGTATTTGGGTAGAGTTTGGCCGAACCAAAAGGCTCTGAAGTTGTGATGAAATGAGAATGAGGAATTCCCTTTTATAAGAGGGGTGAGGGGCACCTTTGGAAAATCTAGAAATATTAATTTATAATAAATTCATATTCGGTTTCCAATGGCTAAAAAGTTGATTATTCAAAGTTTAAGGTGGATATGGGTCGAAAACAACTCAACCAATAGAATGTAGACTGTTTTGGGTACTTATATTAACCTTATCTTTAAGTATTAACTCTAAGTTAATTAGTTTCACTTTTACAATGTATCTTTGTATTTTTATATAATATTGTTAATAAACTTACTATATACATCCAAGAGACCACAAAGTGGTCCATTAATGATGAACCTATCATTATATAAGTATCTTGGCCGAACGTTAGATTTTTAGGAATTTAATATCAATTAATAATATAATATTTGTTTTAAGAACTCTTTTATGTCAATTTTGACACTATTCAATAGTTGATTTTTGTGAAACTCATAAAAGATTGATTACTTCGAAAAAAGTCAATTAAATAAATCCTAATATATCATATTATCCTATAAAATTATTTTAATTCATTAAAAGTTTCATATTATATTTATTTGGGTATTTATAATATCAATTATTTTAATTTTTCACTATTATAGTAATTAATTCATCATCATTGTGTCATAAATAAATTAAATTATTTAATGTCTAAAAATTATAAATAAAATATCATTATGTACGAAATACTTTTATATTTCTAATTAATATTTATAATCTAAAATCCAACATATATAACCCTATGTAAAAATTGTTTTGCAAAAAGATATATGCTTGTGTCATTTTTGTATTCATTTTAACTTAATTAAAACAAAGTGTCCCTATCACCTACAAGTGGCACCATGGGGTCCCAAAATCGACCCCAAGATGCCTATGGTCGAACATTTATCAACCAATAAGGCTAGGACACGTTTTAGGGTAATTTAGTATTATTATAATATTATTTGTTAACCCTTATTTACCGGATTTACCCTTAACCATGGTAAATTAAATATTTACCGTAGTAATTATTCAAAATGTCTAAAAATAAAAGTTACCTATTCACACAATTTGAACATCCTGATTCCAAATATGGAATCCATTTTTCTAAATTCAAAACATAGAAGTGGCAGAAATTAATTTAAAATTAATTCCCGCTGTCAAAACAAAAAGCGTGTTTTTAAGAGATAATAACTATCAAAAGATTGACACTTGTTTATGTTTGGTTTAATTGTAAAATTTTGTCCAATGAACAACATTATATTAAATGGTAAAAATATATTCTAAATATACTTTAAAACCACTCAAATTCATAATTTATCACTATTAATTATTTTTATTAAAAAAAGTTGTTTTTAATTAAAATTTAGTAATTTTCACTATTCATCAAAATATGAAAGTTATCCGAAAAGTACCAAAATTTCGCCTTAGGATAAATTCGATATTCCGAATCCAAAAATGAAGTCCATTTTAAAATATAAAATATATATAATTTCAAAAATTTGGTATTACTATTCATAATGGCTAGTTTGATTGGTTATGGTGTGTTAGAACTCGGTGTTGCGTACAACACACGCTATCACATTATTCAATGAGAAGCGTACCGTAGAATCTTGGTGTGTTACATTCTACCCTCCTTCAAATAATTTCATACTTGAAATTTCTATAATACTACCGCATGAAAAGACTCGGGTGGTTCTTCATCATATGTTCCTCGGGTTCCCACGTTGCCTCTTCCATCTTATGGTTTCTCCACAAAACTTTTACCAGACGCGTCGTCCGGTTTCTCAGCACTTGTTCTCTCGTATCAAGAATCTTGACGGGCTCCTCTCAATAAGACAGATCGGGTTCCAGTTCTAATTCTTCATAGGTGAGTACATGCGTTGGGTCAGGCATGTATTTCCTCAACAGAGATACGTGGAACACATCGTGAACTTTAGAGAGACTTGGCGGCATTGCCAATCGGTAAGCTACATCCCCAATTAGTTCTAGAATTTCGAAAGGTCAGATGTACCTGGGACTCAATTTACCTTTCTTACCAAAACGTATTGCTCCCTTCCATGGAGATACCTTCAGGAAAACATGATCACCGACTTGAAATTACAAATCCTTCCTTCGATTATCGGCATAGCTCTTCTGCCTACTTTGAGCTGCTTTGATGTGATTTTGGATTACCTTCACCTTTTCCATCGTTTCCTCCACCAGTTATGGACCTACAGGTTTTCTTTCACCGATGTCATCCCAACAGGTTGGTGTACGACATCTCTTTCCTTATAACGCTTCATATGGTTCCATATGAATACTCTAATGGAAGCTATTGTTATAGGAAAATTCTACGAGAGGTAAGTATTGATCCCACATACCCTGAAAGTCAAGTGAGAAAGATCTCAACATGTCTTCTAGGGTTTGAATAGTCCGTTCTGATTGTCCATCTGTCTGAGGGTGGTAAGCAGTGCTCAAATGAAGTTCTGTATCCAGGGATTTCTGAAGACTTTTCCAAAATCTTGAAGTAAAACGGGGATCACGATCAGAAACAATTGATAGGGGTACTCCATGAAGTCTCACAACTTCATTAATATATAGTCTTGCTAGACGTTCCAGGAGTAGATCTTCTCTTATAGCAAGAAAATGTGCTGACTTGGTAAGATGATCAACAATAACCCATCTTGCATCTTTCCTTCTAGGAGTCTTTGGTAGCCCCATGACAAAGTCCATCGTAATATTGTCCCATTTCCACTCCGGTATGGGAAGAGGTTTCATGACTCCTCCAGGCTGTTGCCTTCCAGCTTTCACTTGCTGACAAACCATACATCTTGACACAAAATCCGCAATCTCCCTCTCCATGTTGTCCCACCAAAATTATTCCTTCAAATCTCTATACATTTTGGTGCTCCCAGGGTGTATAGAGAAATTGGAACTATGAGCATCATCCAGAAATTCTCATTTTTAGATCGGGTATATCAGGAACACAAAGTCTCTTCCCAAATTTCAAAATTCCATCTTCATACACAAAGTCTCTCAATCTCCCATCATTCACAGTTTTAATCTTCTTTTGAAATTCTTCATCATCGGTCTGAGAACTCTTAATCCTTTCTAGTAAAGATGGTTTGGCAACCATTTGAAAAAGCATTGATGTTTCACCTTCCCTGGTTATTCCCATGTCCATCTTCACTAGATCCATAAAAATTGGATCCCTTTGAATTCTCATATTGTTCAAAACTCCATGGTCTTTTCTACTCAAAGCATCTGCCACCTTGTTTTCTTTCCCCGGGTGGTAGTGTATCGTGCAATCATAATCCTTGAGTAATTCAAGTCATCTCCTTTGCCTCATGTTAAGTTCTTTTTGTGAGAAAATATACTTCAAACTCTTGTGATCAGTATAAATCTCACATTTTTCACCATAGAGGTAGTGCCTCCATATATTCAAAGCAATGATCACAGCTGCTAACTCGAGATCATGAGTAGGATAGTTTTGTTCATGAATTTTCAACTGTCGTGATTCATAGGCAATAACTCTATCATTCTGCATAATGACACAACCAATTCCTTTCTTTGATGCATCACTATAAATAATGAACCCATCATTCCCCGATGGTAGAGTCAATATAGAAGCATTGAATAATCTTCTCTTCAGTTCTTCGAAACATTCTTCACACTCTTTTGTCCAAACAAATTTAACCCCTTTATGTGTGAGCTTCATTAATGGGTTAGCCAATCGCGCAAAATTCTGGACGAAACGTCGATAATAACCTGCCAAACCAATAAAACTACTTACCTCAGTTATACTCGTAGGTGCTGGCCATTCTTGGATTGCCTTGGTCTTAGAAGGATCAACAGAGATTCCATCTTTAGAGACAATATGGCCAAGAAAAGAAATCTCATGAAGCCAGAATTCACACTTGCTAAACATTCCATATAATTCATGTCTTCTCAGAGTCTTCAGGATAATGCGCAAGTGATTTTCATGATCTTCATAGATTTTGGAGTATACCAAGATATCATCAATAAATACCACCACAAATTCATCGAGATACTCTTTGAAAAATCTATTCTTCAGATCCATGAATACAGAGGGTGCATTAGTCAATCCAAACGGCATTACAGTAAACTCGTAATGCCCGTACCTAGTTCGAAATGCTGTCTTCGGAATGTCTTCCTTCTTTACACACAACTAATGGTATCCAGATCGAAGGTCAATCTTTGAAAAGTATTGAGCTCCATGCAGTTGGTCAAATAAATCATCAATGCGAGGTAGGGGATACTTGTTCTTTATCGTTATAACATTGATCTCCCTGTAGTCGATACATAACCTCATAGATCCATCTTTCATTTAACAAAATGAACAGGGGCTCCCCATGGAAAAACACTAGGGCGAATAAATCCTTTATTACTCAATTCCTCTAGTTGTTTCTTTAGTTCAACTAATTCTAAGTGGACATTCTATAAGGGGTATTCGATATAGGTCTTGATCCAGGAATCAAATCAATGGAAAACTCAACTTCTCGTTCTGGAGGATGTCCAGGTAAATCTTCCGGAAATACATCTACAAATTCTTTCACAATAGGTACATCCTCTATTTGAACATTCCTTTCCTCACCCACAGTTATTTCATTCTCTTCCTCCCCAATAATTGAATTTAGTTGAGCTATTGAGGGTGGATCTAAATAAGAATTAGGTGGTGATGATTCTGCTCTAAAGATAAGGTGCTCCTTATCATTATCATCAAGAATCTTATCCTCTTTCATCTTACAATAAATCTTCGCATCATAGTCCGAAAGCCAGTCCATAACGAGGATTATATCAAACTCAATCATAGGTATGACGATGAGATCAACAGATAAAGAACATTTATGTGCTCTAATGGGGACTGATTCTCAAAACTTTGTTGCAATGATACTTCCCTTAGGAGTTTTAACTGACAACTCCCTTGTTAAATCAAATTGGAAATATCTAATTTTCTTAGAAAACTGGGAAGATATGAAACAATGTGATGATCCAGAATCAAATAATGCATTTTCTAAACTTGAGGAAACCATTAAATTACCTGCCACCACGTCTTTCGGAGCTTCTACCTCAGCAGTAGTCATAGCATAAGCTTGGCCTTGATCCCTTGGCCTTTTCTGAGGTAAGTTCTCCTGACGCTTAGGACATTCATTTGCATAATGTCCCATCTCCCTGCAATTGTATCACTGAACGTTGGTGGCTTCCTTCTTCCCTTTGCAATCACGAGCTTGGTGGCCTTTCTCACCACACTTGTAACAGACTCCCATTCCCTTCAAGCAAGTACCGGGGTGTTTCTTCCCGCATTTACCACAAGATGGATATTCAACCTTTCCCTTCTTCCCCTTATTTCCATTCCCAGATTGATCAGCAGGTCTCTTCTTCTCTTGCTTTTCATTAAAGTCATAAGACTTAGAGAATTCCTTTTTGGTCTTGATAGCACATGAGACAATGTATTCGTACGATGAAAAGGATTGTGAGACTAATGCTCGATGGAGAAATGGTTTTAACCCATCAAAGAAACGATCAATCTTATTTCTTGGGTTACGTATATAATCTCTAGCATACCTTTATAACCTTGTAAATTTAGCTTCATTCTTTGTGACATTCTCATCCTCCTTCTGTCTCAAACTCAGAAATTGCCTTTCCAAATCTGCTCGATGGTCGCGAGGAAAGTATTTTTCTAAAAAAAAGATCTTTGAACTCCCTCCATTCCATATCTGATACTTCATCATCTTCCTTCATGTTTTGAATCACTGACCACCATTGATCAGCATCTCCAGTGAGGCAGTAAACTACCATGATAACTTTTTCCCTTTCACTGCTCCCTAAATCCTGAAATATTTTCTCTAGGGAATTTATCCATTCCTCAGCTACTAAGGGATTTGTACTCCCATTGAACGTTGGTGGTTGTTGCCTCATGAATCGATCTAACATTGATCCTCCACGCTCTGGATCAGGGTGCTCCATACGGGTAAGGTTATTATTCATAACCTGAGTAAGTTGTCCCAGTATGGTGATTAGCTGATCGGCACCAGTTGCATCACCAGCTCCACTATAATTATCTTGAGCAGGAGGGAAATCCCTACATGAAGTGCGTGCATTGATACGGTTTCCATTTCATCCACTAGGCATCATTTCAAAACAATGTCATAAACTAGATCAGTTTATGAATCAAAATACATAATCCCATACTTATAGAACACTTAACATAAATTGAACTATTTATGGATATAATCCATAATCATAAAAATGTTTTCTTTGAGGAAGTATATACTCATAAACCCTTCATAATGATTTGTAAATAAAATGAGAGTTATCCTAAGCATATCCCCTGGGAGTGTTGATAAAACACTATTTTATTGAATATTTTATTTATAATAAATGATATAATTTCCTCAAATTGTGTTAAATATGTTTATTTATAAAATATTTGGGATTAGATCGTTCATTTGAATATTTGATGAAAATTCCAGTTTTACCCTTTATAGTTCGCTGTAGTATTTCGAATATAAATATTTTTATATTTATTATTTGAAATTGAAATTTTGTAACAGTGTTCCTAACTTAATTATCTAAAACCTGTATTCATGACACTAGAGCTAAAGAGTTCATTTGGTGGTTGAAATTGGGCCATGAAGTCAAAGTTGGGCTGGGCTCGCCAGAATGGAGAAGCTTCTGTAGTTCGACCATAACTCCTTCATGTGTACCTTTATTGAGCCCAAAGTTGGAGAGGAGATATAAGACACATATCCTCACATTTTATCCTTCTGGAAGGCCGGCCAATTCACGCGTTTTGGGGGTCAAATGGGCGGTTAAATTTGGCATAAAATATTTGTCCGAATTTCCACATTCACACGTGAAACCACTTGTAACCTCTCCTCCCCTCCCCTCTATAAATTGGAGTTTTTATCATTTGTAGGGGTTGGGACGTACATTGGGAAGTTGAGGGCAGAGGAGAAGTGGATCCACTCCAATTATCCAACCATTTCAATAAGGGTAGCTCTTGAAGCAAGGATCCCTTCGACGAAGCCTTCTTCTTCTCCTTCATGTTGTAATTATTTTGTTTATGTAATAAACTTCTTTGTTCTTCTTTTATTTCTTCTCTTTTCTTCTGTTTTGTTTAAATTTATTCTTCTTTTAATCTTCCTAATTGGGCTGGAATTCTTGAGTAGAAGCGTTATTGGGTTATACCCATTTTAAACCATTGCACATGCAAAACGCTTCTACGATGATTACCCCACCCATGGAAGAGTAGTCTTTTAGTAATCGATCTATCTTCTACCCTCTTCATTTAATTATTTTGAATCAATGAGCTACTGTAATTCACATAATATGATCCATGAATTGTGTTTTTTTAAAATTGTAAGAAACTAAGCAAGCAATTGAACAATTTACACAAAAAACACGCGAGGTTGGGATTTTGTGTAAATTGTGAGAGCGCGATCTTAATCGGTAATACAAGACCACACGGGATAAATTTGTAGAGTTCAAATATAATCCCTAAAAAAATTCATCCTCATTTCCAGAGTGTATATGTGCCTTAATTTACCACTGACCATAAGCTAATCTTAGAACATCAATCAAAGCAGGGTGCTGCGATTGCATGTTCCGAAGTTAGCCTAAGGTTAAATTCACTTCAATCTTCGTGGTAAAATTAATTCTCGTAGGTTTCGTGATTTAAAAAATTAAGGGATCATAATTAAGTGAATGTTAATTTAAATGATAATGATTAATAATAAAGTTAAGAGGTAGAGTTAGATCGATTACGTCTTTTAAATAGATTTCTAAAAAAACTTCTTCTTGTTGTGTCATTTTAATCAAAATTCATTTCAAAACTATAAACAAAACAAATACAATCTTCTTCCAGAAAACTTCTTCTAGATTCATAAACTATAAACAACCACTCCCATCCTTTCAAGTAGTGTTTTTATTCTCTTTTATTTTACTTCTAGAATACCTCTAAAAATTGTTTTAATTCACTTCCTCCTTTGAGAGACGACCTTGGTCAGCCACTCGGCTGCACCTAAGTACCCCAAAATCATACTAATCATTTGAGGGAGCCCACAACAGCGCTCTACCAAATTGGCACCGTTGCCGGGGAGGCAAGTAATTATTTCAACCAATTATAGGTATTTATTTTATTTTACATTTTATTCTCTTCCTCTCTTCTTTCTCCCTTCTTTACCCAATCTGATTTTTCTTCCTCTTCTTTTATTTTCTTCTACTTATTTTTGGACCATCAACTCAAACTTCTCATTTTTATTTTAATACGGTCCACTTTCTTTCTTTTCATTTTTCTTTGATCTATGACACGAAGTAATCCCGAAGATCTCTTAGATCTTGACCCTGAGATTGAACGTAGCCTTAGGGAACGAGTCAGACATTCTCAATCTACGGGAAGTTTCAATATTCAATCAGTTGGTGAATTCCTCTCTTCTGGAAACATTGAAATTGGAATCAATTCAAATTCAAACATAAAAGAGGAACCAATGGCTGGAAATAATGGAAATGAACTTAATAGAACCATTCGAGAATTGGCTGCACCTGATATTAACTATCAACCAAATTGTATTTCATACCCAAATCTCGAATCGAACTTTGAATTGAAATCTGGATTAATTCACCTTCTTCCAAAGTTTCATGGCTTATCTGGTGATGATCCCAATAAACACCTTAAGGAATTTAATGTGGTTTGCTCAACTTTAAAACCAAGAAATGTTTCTGAAGATCAAATTAAATTAAGATCATTCCCATTCTCACTTGATAGAGCTGCAAAAGATTGGATGTATTACTTGCAACCTGAAGATGTAACATGTTGGAATGATTTGAAACGTCTTTTCATGCAAAGATTTTTTCCAGCATCAAGGACCACATCCATTAGAAAGGATATATCAGGGATCAAGAAAGCACAAGGGGAGTCAATGTATGAGTACTGGGAGCGATTCAAGAAGTTGTGTGCAAGCTGCCCACATCACCAAATCAGTGAGAAACTACTCATCCAGTACTTCTACGAAGGACTCACACCCATGGAGAGGAGCATGGTGGATGCTGCAGCTGGAGGAGCATTGGTGGACAAGACACCAGCAGCCACACGTGCATTGATCAACAAGATGGCTCAAAACTCCCAACAATTCAGTGATAGAGGTACACCACATGTTCGAGGAGTACATCAAGTAAGTCCTTTTTCTCTTGAAAGTCATTTGATTGATACTAAGTTAGAAGAATTGACAACTATGGTGAGGCAGATTGCATTGGCTCAAAAGACATCCCAACCCCCTCCTTCGAGGGCCATGTGGCATTTGCACTGAGACAAGCCACCCAACTGACTGTTGCCCACAACTACAAGAGACAGAAGATTGTGCAGCAGTGTTCCCTGGGAGACCATTTCAGCAGCAACAACAACTATATCCCCAAAAGAAGTTTGATTCATTTTCTCCAACATACAACCAAGGGTGGAAAGATCAAGCGGACATGAGGTATGGCTCTGGACAACAACAAAGGCCACCCTTTCAACAAAACTTCTAGAAGCCTCCGCCTTACCAGCAGGGTTTCCAACAACCCCAAAGGAGATTTGAAGCTCAAACATCAACAAGTCAGCAACAAGGGAATCATCCACCAAAGGTAGATTCTAATACTGATGATCTTTTGAAGAAAATTGTTCTTAATCAACAGAATGAGCTGAAGAGTCAAAGTTCGGAGCTGAGGGAGTTGAAGACTCAAATGAGCCAGATTGCCACCGCCCTCCATGAACTTGTGAGTAAAAATTCTGGAAATCTACCTTCCCAACCCACTCCAAATCCAAAGGGGAATGTTAGTGCCATCACATTGAGAAGTGGGAATCAAATGAACGATACATCTGCACCTACCATTCCACTGGGATTCACCTCAACTTCAGAGAAGCCGCATTCCATACCAACTGATGAGCAATCCAAGGAGAAAGATAAAGGTAAGAAAAATATTGATGATGTTCCTCCTAAACCCCTTCCTTTTCCAAATAGGGTTGTTTAAACCAAGATGATGGCTGAAGAAGCAATGAAAAAGGAGTTTCTGGACACATTCAAGCGTGTGGAGATCAACATTCCTCTACTTGAAGCCATTAAGCAAATTCCAAGGTATGCGAAATTCTTAAAAGAACTTTGTACCAATCGAAGAGGGATCAAGGGAAATGAGAGGATCAACCTTGGAAGGAATGTCTCGACACTCATTACACCAACTCTAGCAATTCCAACAAAGTGCAAGGATCCCGGGACATTCACCATCCCATGTACCATGGGGGAGTTTCACTTCTCTGATGCTCTTTGTGATTTAGGAGCTTCCATAAATGTGATGCCTCACTCTGTATTCTTTTCCTTGCAGGTTGGTGAGTTGAAGCCGACAAGAGTAGTAGTGCAGTTGGCAAATAGAGCTATGACATATCCAGCGGGAGTTCTTGAGGATGTACTTGTTCGGGTAAGAGACATGATCTTTCCAGCTGACTTCTATGTGCTTAACATGGAGGATGATCAGGTAAGTTCTCATGCCCCCATTATCTTAGGTAGGCCCTTCCTCAAAACTGCAAAAACTATCATAAATGTCAATGAGGGTACACTTTCCATGGAATTTGGAGATGAAGTTGTGATATTTAATGTTATGGATTCCATGAAGTACCCCTCTGAGGACCATTCTGCTTTTGTTATCTCCCATTTTGAACCACCAAGTAAAAACACCATGGAATTGGATTGTCCTATGCTTAGGGAGATTATGAGTATTGGTTCTAGTTTGATGTCTAAGAATACTTCTACACCCATTTTTAAGGAACAAGACTCTCTAAGATTTGATTTTGAAATGGAATCATATTCTGATTTTGATCATGTGAACTCTAATTATGACATGTCTATTGAGTATGCTGATGGATTTGGTGCTTTATTCTCTGATTGTGATGATTTTTATTCTGATACTAATGTTCATTGTGCAGATATGTCTGTTGCATCAATTTCTCCATCCATACATCACCCACCTACATTGGAACTCAAGCCATTTCCCCAAAATCTCAAATATGCATACTTGCTCAGTGGTGATAGATTACCTGTCATAATTGCTAACAATCTCTCTTTTGAACAAGAAGAAAAACTTTTGAATCTTTTGAGAGATAACATTAGGGAAATTGGTTGGACATTGGTAGACATATTAGGTATTAGCCCCTCCACTTTCATGCATAGGATTCTCTTGGAGGATGGGGATAAACCGGTGAGACAGCCACAAAGGAGACTTAATCCCACCCTCCTAGAAGTTGTTAAGAAAGAAGTTGAAAAATTACTTGAGGCGGGTATCATTTACCCTATTTCTGACTCACAATGGGTTAGCCCTATTCAGGTTGTACCAAAGAAAACTGGTTTCACTGTTATAAAAAATGAAAATACTGAGTTAGTTCCTGTGAGAGTACAAAACAGTTGGTGAGTGTGTATCGATTATAGGAAACTAAATCAATCCACTTCTAAGGACCATTTCCCACTTCCATTCATTGACCAGATGCTTGAGAGACTAGCGGGGAAGACACACTATTGTTTCTTGGATGGCTTTTCTGGCTATTTTCAGGTTCCCGTTGCAGTAGTGGACCAGGAGAAGACAACATTCACCTTCCCATTCGGTACATTTGCTTACCGAAGGATGCCATTTGGACTTTGCAATGCCCCAGGTACCTTCCAGAGATGCATGGTGAGTATTTTCTCAGATTTCATTGAGACCTGCATGGAGGTATTTATGGATGATTTTACAGTTTATGGGTCCTCATTTGATGAATGTCTCTCTAGTTTGGGTGATGTGTTCCATCGTTGTATTGAGAAGAATCTGGTCTTAAATTTTGAAAAATGTCATTTCATGGTCGAAAAGGGAATTGTCTTAGCTCATATATTCTCACAACATGGCATTGAAGTTGATAAATCTAAGGTAGACGTTATTTCATCCCTCCCATATCCTACATGTGTGCGTGATGTTCGATCATTCATTGGGCATGCTGGATTTTATCGACGCTTTATCAGAGATTTTAGTAAGATCGCTCTACCCTTATCTCGATTGCTTCAAAAAGATATTGACTTCAATTTTGATGATTCATGTAGGGTATCATTTGATGATCTGAAGAAGTGTCTGACCACTCCATCAATCATATAGCCCCCACGGTGGGACCTTCCATTTGAGCTTATGTGTGACGCCTCCAACTTCGCGGTTGGAGCTGTCTTATCTCCGAGGGTGGAAGGACATTCACATGTGATTGCCTATGCATCGAGGACACTGGATTCAGCCCAATCAAATTACACATCTATGGAAAAGGAGTTTCTTGCTGTCATATTTGCTTTAGATAAATTTCGTTTATATTTATTGGGCTCTAAAGTAGTTGTTTTTTCTGACCATGCAGCTTTGAGGTACCTCCTAAAGAAGCCTGATGCAAAGCCACGACTTATCCGTTAGATGCTCCTTCTTTAGGAATTTGATATTGATATAAAGTACAAGAAGGGATCAGATAATTTGGTGGCGGACCACATGAGTAGGCTTACTCACACACTAGAGGATGACACCTCGGACCAGGTACCACTTCGAGACACTTTCCCCGATGAACATCTCTATACCATCTCAGGTACGCATCCTTGGTATGCTGATTTAGTTAATTACATTGTTTCCTCTGAAATCCCAGCAAATTTGAAGAAGCATCAAGTCCAAAAATTAAAAAGTGAGTCTAGGTTTTATGTGTGGGATGATCCTTACCTCTGGTGCATGTGTAGTGACCAAGTTATTAGGAGGTGTATTCCTGATCATGTGTTTGATTCTGTTTTACAATTCTGTCATACACTTGCATGTGGTGGACACTTTGGAATCCAACGGATAGCTAGGAAGGTTTTGGACTCTGGATTATATTGGCCTAGATTATTCCATGATGCACATGTGTTTTGTAAGTCATGCTCTCGTTGCCAACACACTGGGAACATTTCTAGGAGACATGAGATGCCCCAACAACCCATACTATTTTGTGAGATTTTTGATGTATGGGGCATCGACTTTATGGGTCCTTTTCCTAGTTCATTTGGATTTTGGTACATTTTAGTTTCTGTTGATTATGTGAGTAAATGGGTAGAGGCCAAGGCCACCAGGACTGACGATTCTCATGCTGTTGTGGACTTTGTCAAAGCACAGATTTTTTGCAGGTTTGGAGTACCAAAGGCCATCATCAGTGACCAAGGGACACACTTTTGCGATAGGAATTTTGCTTCCCTCCTTCGAAAGTATGGGGTGACACACAAAACATCAACACCATACCACCCCCAAAAAAATGGCCAGGATCAGGTTTCAAATCGTGAGTTGAAACAAATCTTTGAGAAAACCGTGTAGCCAAATAAGAAGGATTGGGGCAAGCGCTTGGATGATGCATTGTGGGCTTATAGGACAGCATACAAGACCCCCATTGGTATGTCCCCATTTCGGATTGTTTTTGGGAAAGCGTGTCATCTCCCCGTGGAAGTCGAGCATCGGGCATATTGGGCTATAAAGAAATGTAACATGGATTTGGCCCAAGATGGAATTCAAAGGAAGTTGAAAATTCAAGAGCTTGATGAGATTCGACTGTCATCATATGAGAACTCAAGGCTCTACAAGGAAAGATCAAAAGCAACTCATGACAAAATGATCCAACAAAGGGAGTTTCATGTTGGAGAGAAAGTCCTTCTCTATAGTTCACGACTGAAGTTGATGCCTGGTAAGTTGCGTTCCAGATGGTTAGGTCCTTATATTGTGTCTAATGTTTTTCCTTATGGTGTAGTGGAGATCACTCAAGAGGACACTGGAAGGAGCTTTACAGTCAATGGGAAATGTTTGAAGAGATACATTGAGGGAAATCCTACTGATGCAGTGGATTTTATCACACTGCATGACCCCATCATCACTTGATCACATCAGGCTGTTCCTAACCCTTTCACTTTTATATTATTTGTACTATTTAAAAATTCTGCATTTCATGTGCATATATCATCTCACGGGTTCACATTGAGGACAATTCAATATTTTAAGTGTAGGGGAGGGAACCTTTTAGTTTAGTAATTTCAATTGTTTTCCTGTTTAAAAAAAAATTGTGTGTTTTTCAAATTTGGTGTGTTTATTTTACAATTTTATGTGTTTTTTGAAACATTTTGAGCTAAAATGATTCTCATCACCATTTTTAAATCCATATCAATAAGTGAAACAATTTACCCCTTGAAACTAAGCTTAAATGAATGCTGAAATGACTTTGTTTCAAGTTCAAATATTTCGTAATTTCATGAAAAGTACGCTGAATTTTGAATCCCATGCCAATCTCACTGTCTTTATATTTGAAATCACTTTCCTATGAGGCTTCTAAACCATTATTTTCATATTATTTACATTCACCTCACTTCTTGAGAGAACCAAACCATGCTTGATTTAACCAGAATTTGATCTATTCCTGTCAAAACTTGAGGGTTTGAGGTACATATGTTTAAATGATTGAGGCATTTGTTTGGTATTAAATCCCCTATTTAAAAGAATCCTTTTTTATAATGGCCTACCTTGAATATTTAATCCTTGTATCCCTTAGAATCCATGCACAGCCTGTTAGGTTAAGCCACATTACAAGCCAATTTTCCCTATCCAACCAACTCTTGAAGTGAAATTTCATAATCTAGTTTAGCTTAAGTGTGGGGGAAGTTGTCTTGGGTTTTGCCACCACATTCTGTGATACTTTGGGTGGAAAATTAAATTCTGAAGAGATGTGTTTGCTGCTAAAGAAATTCATTATATTGAAAGTTGTGCCTTTTCTGGAGCTTTCATGACAAGTGAAGCTGTGCCTTTTTCTGGAGCTTCTAATTGAGGTGGAAAGTTGTGCCCATCTAGATCTTTCAAGAAAATCATGTTTGAGAAGATTGACATTTTTTATGCTGAAATGATGAATGGTGTAAACCTTTCATGACTTTTCATGATGATGGAGCTGAATTGATACTATGGGGATTGAAGAGAAGACCATATTTAAGTGAAAATTAGATTAATGCAATTTTGCTTCAAAAGAGTCAAGCCCTCCTCATTCAGCCTCAGAGTTTTTCACATCTTAATCCTACCAACCGAAAGCCACAGAACAACCCTGAAAAGTCCTCATGATAAACATATGTCCTTGACTCACATTGGGTAGCGGTGTAGGAATCTATCAAGCCTATGGTGACCCTTGTATGAGTTTGGATGAGAAAGACCTTGGAAAAAAAATTGATATTTGAGTGATGAGAGAAAATTCTAGCGAGGTAAGTGATTTGTGCATGGGCGGATAAATGAAGTGGAAATAATTTGAATGATATAAATGGAGAACTTGAAATAATGTTTTTATGAGGCATGATATCTTTTTACTCTTGGTGTGAAATTGATTGATCTTAAGGATATGTGTTTTAAAATTGGTTTTGATTTGATATTGATGTTTACTTGATATGAGGTTTTGCCCAGGTGTGCAAAAGGGTAAGTGTGGGGGATTTGATAAAACACTATATTATTGAATATTTTATTGATAATAAATGATATAATTTCCTCAAATTATATTAAATATGTTTATTTATAAAATATTTGGGATTAGATCGTTCATTTGAATATTTGATGAAAATTCCAGTTTTACCCTTTATAGTTCACTATAGTATTTCGAATATAAATATTTTTATATTTATTATTCGAAATTGATATTTTGTAACCGTGTTCCTAACTTAATTATCTACAACTTTTATTCAGGACACGAGAGCTAAAGAGTTCAGTTGGTTGTTAAAATTGGGCCATGAAGTCAACGTTGGGCTAGGCTCGCCATAATGGAGAATCTTCTGTATTTCGGCCATAACGCCTTCATATGGGCCTGTATGGAGCCCAAATATGGAGAGGAGATAGAAGACACATATCCACACATTTTACCCTTCTGGAAGGCCGGCCAATTCACGCGTTTTGGTGGTCAAATGGGCGGTGAACGTTGGCATAAAATATTTGGCCGAATTTCCACATTCACACTTGAAACCACTTGTAACCTCTCCTCCCCTCCCCTCTATAAATTGGAGTTTTTGTTATTTGGAGGGGTTGGGACGTGCATTGGGAAGTTGAGGGAAGATGAGAAGTGGATCCACTCCAATTCTCCAACCATTTCAATAAGGGTAGCTCTTGAAGCAAGGATCCCTTCGACGAAGCCTTCTTCTTCTCCTTTATGTTGTAATGATTTTGTTTATGTAATAAACTTCTTTGTTCTTCTTTTATTTCTTCTCTTTTCTTCTGTTTTGTTTAAATTTCTTCTTCTCTTAATCTTCTTAATTGGGCTGGAATTCTTGAGTAGAAGTGTTATTGGGTTATACCCATTTTAAACCATTGCACATGCAAAATGCTTCTACGATGATTACGTCACCCATGGAAGAGTAGTCTTTTAGTAATCGATCTATCTTCTACCCTCTTCATTTAATTATTTTGAATCAATGAGCTACTGTAATTCACTTAATATGATCCATGAATTGTGTTTTTTTAAATTTTAAGAAACTAAGCAAACAATCGAACAATTTACACAAAAACACGCGAGGTCGGGATTTTGTGTAAATTGTGAGAGCGCGATCTTAATCGGTAATACAAGACCACACGGGATAAATTTGTAGAGTTAAAATATAATCCCTAAACAAAATTCATCCTCATTTCTAGAGTGTATATGTGCCTTAATTTACCACGGACCATAAGTTAATCTTAGAACATCAATCAAAGCAGGGTGCTGCGATTGCATGTTCCGAAGTTAGCCTAAGGTTAAATTCACTTCAATCTTCGTGGTAAAGTTAATTCTCATAGGGTTCGTGATTTAACAAATTAAGGGATCATAATTAAGTGAATGTTAATTTAAATGATAATGATTAATAATAAAGTGAAGAGGTAGAGTTATATCGATTACGTCTTTTAAATAGATTTCTAAAAAAACATCTTCTTATTGTGTCATTTTAATCAAAATTCATTTCAAAACAATCAACAAAAAAAATACAATCTTCTTCTAGCAAACTTCTTCTAGATTCATAAACTATAAACAATAACCCCCATCCTTTCAAGTAGTGTTTTTATTCTCTTTAATTTTACTTCTAGAATACCTCTAAAAATTGTTTTAATTCACTTCCTCCTTTGAGAGACGACCTTGGTCAGCCACTCTGCTGCACCTAAGTACCCCAAAATCATACTAATCATTTGAGGGCGCCCACGACAACGCTCTACCAAGTTTCTTAACCAAGAGTGCAGCAAGGCCCATTGTCGTGCACCAGTTCCCGTTCGAGTCTAGCTCAAAGCGGTGTTTTCAGGTTTTACCCCTAGGTACATCTATGCCAGAGCCGCCTCTACCTGCTCGTATCCAAACAGGGATGTATTGCTTGTAAACTCACAAAATCTCTACAATACCAAAATTCTAGGAAGTTCTTCTATACTAATCCTCAAAGTTCATCTTAGGTCTACTTTCTCTAATCAGAGTTTATCTAAATCTAGCTTCCAAGGTTTGTACTAAACTTCCTCTAATGCCAACTGTAATGCCCCAACCCTAGTTACCCAGAGTCGGTGCATTATTACATAACATTGGAATGATCACAAGAAAGATCAAATATCTAAAGACCGATTGGTTTAGTAGCCTTGGAAACACTAGATATATTCATAAGTTTTACATTACATCATAAATTAAAAAACTACTACAACAACATAATGTCTCCATAGTCCACACTATTATCCCCTCATAATATCCCTGTAGGTCATTCATAACTTACTTATTCACATCCTGGGAAAAATAAAACATAGAAAAGGGGTGAGCTCAAATGCCCAGTAAGGATAAAAATATAGTGGAACATTCAAAATAAGCATAAACATTTAAGGCAATGCATTACTAAAACAAAAGCATTTTAAACTTGAACTTCAACATAGTATGGAAAAATTAAAATGAAATAATGCTATTTACTTGTTCACATGGATATTCTACTAATCGAATAATCACATGAAAAATCAATAACCACTTTCATAATGTTGGAATTCATAATGCTGAACTTTAATTTCTTTGTCATGGCCTCGTCCCAAGACCTTGGGGCTAACTGTAACCGGAACCCAACCCGGAGTGCCTCTAATAACCGGACACCAACCCGGAGTGCCTCTAATAACCGGAAACCAACCCGGAGTTCCTCTAATAACCGGAGACCAAACCGGAGTTCCTCTAATAACCAGAGACCAAACCGGAGGGCTTAAATTTACCGGTCCCCAACCCGGAACATACTTGTCTAACACATTCATCTGAATGAATGGTTGAAATATAACATAAACATTCGGATTACAAATAACTTATGAAATGTCAATACTCTAAACAAAAACCATGAGTGACATAAGAATAACTTATCCACAGTAAAAAATATTGCAAAACCTTCAATAAAATATGGATGTTTTGTATCATAATAAATCAACTTCAAATAAGATTAAAATCCATCAAAGGATGTTGACATAGATGAAATAAAGACTATTTTAGAAAAATATCTCTTTCTATTTTGAAATAATTTAAGAGTCTTATATTTATGAAATAAATCATTTTTTTTAAATATTCTTATAAGCTTGTAAGGGAATATTAGACTATTTTATAACGGCGGAAAATAACCGCACCCGCCGTATAAGTTAAAAAAAACATTCTTACCTTAATTCTGTCGAAAAGGTTAAAAAGCACCTTGTTTGGAAAGCGACGGAAAGATTCTTTTATAAACCTCTTATAAAAATTCAAACAAAGGTATAAATGACTTTAACCCATATTCTAGTAAATAGTAAAAATGTTTTGAAATTCATTATTAAGAAACATGGATGTGGATGATAAAGATATCCCAGTGGATTATTACGTATAAACAACCTCGGATAATGAAGAGATTGTGAAATAACCCTTACCTTGTACTTTTCCTTGGTTGGGGTAGGTTAACCTCCTCTATAATGATTAAATAATTGTTATTAAATTATACAATAATCATATATATTAATATGATATCATATATGATCTTTTAACATTGATTTGTTAATAATATCTTAGTATTATTGTTCTTTCAGGTGTTAACTTACTCGCTTTCTTTTATATGTTTTGTTACGTAAGGCATGTTTGTAAAGGATAGGTTGTATATTATTCATATACAGAATGATATCATGTCCTTAAATATCATTTTTTAAATCATCGAATGATAATTATACTTAAATGGATACGATGGAGAATGAATCTCATCGCGTTTGTGGAGACGGTAGTCCGTACGTACGCATGAGCGACAATATCATTCTTTTGATATTAAAATAATATATAAATGGATGGTATATCATATATACAAAATCATTAACATGTTATATTTATTATTTACATGAGTTACACATCATTATTATACCCATCCAAATAATATTATATTGAATAACAATTACACCACGACGTGGAGATGGTAAGCCGTTCGTACGCATGTATGGTGACATGTTATTCAAAGGGTGGATAGAATAATGAATATGGTTGTACCATATTTATAATAACATAACAGTATATATATGATACTGGAGTTATTATTTTATAATGGTAACAACAAAGGAAGAAGAAGTGGAAGAAGAAAGGAACTTGGAAAAGGGTGGTGAAATCATTACCTCTTCTTCGGGTTCTTCCTTTTGATTTGATCAAAAGGGCTCCTTATGATGGCTTTCTGATCAAACAAAGGCATCTCGGTTGTAGTGAGGGAATTTGGGAGAGTATATGGGCAGAGTTTGGCCGAACCAAAAGGCTTTGACGTTGTGATGAAATGAGAATGAGGAGTACCCTTTTATAAGAGGGGTGAGGGGCACCTTTGGAAAATCTAGAAATATTAATTTATAATAAATTCATATTCGGTTTCCAATGGATCCAAAGTTGATTATTAAAAGGTTAAGGTGGGGATGGGACGAAAACAACCCAACCAATAGAATTTAGACAGGTTTGGATACTTATATTAACCTTATCTTTAAGAATTAACTCTAAGTTAATTAGTTTCACTTTTACAATGTCTCTTGGTATTTTTATATAATATGGTTAATAAACGTACTATATACATCCAAGAGACCACAAAGTGGTCCATTAATGATGAAACTATCATGATATAAGTCTCTTGGCCGATCTTTATATTTTTAGGAATTTAATATCAATTAATAATATAATTTTTGTTTTAAGAACTCTTTTATGTCAATTTTGACACTATTCAATAGTTGTTTTTTGTGAAACTCATAAAAGATTGATTACTTCGAACAAAGTCAATTAAATCAATCCTAATATATCATATTATCCTATAAAATTAGTTTAATTCATTAAAATTTTCATATTATATTTATTTGGGTATTTATAATATCAATTATTTTAATTTTTCACTATTATAGTAATTAATTCATCATCATTGTGTCATATATAAATTAAATTATTTAATGTATAAAAATTATAAATAAAATATAATTATGTATGAAATCTTTTTATATTTTTAATTAATATTTATAATCTTAAATCCAACATATGTAACCCTATGTAAAAAATGTTTTTCTAGAAGATATATGCTTGTGTCATTTTTGTATTCATTTTAACTTAATTAAAAAAAGTGTCCCTATCACCTACAAGTGGCACCATGGGGTCCCAAAATCGACCCAAAGATGCCTATGGTCGAACATGTATCAACCAATAAGGCTAGGACACGTTTTAGGGTAATTTATTATTATTATAATATTATTTTTTAACCCTTATTTACCGGATTTACCCTTAACCATGGTAAATAAAATATTTACCTTAGTAATTATTCAAAATGTCTAAAAATAAAAGTTACCTATTTACAAAATTTGAAAATCCTGATTCCAAATATGGAATCCATTTTTCTAAATTCAAAACACAGAAGTGGCAGAAATTAATTTAAAATTAATTCCCGCTGTCAAAACAAAAAGCATGTTTTTAAGAGATAATAACTATCAAAATATTGACACTTGTTTATGTTTGGTTTAACTGTAAAATTATGTCCAATGACCAACATTATATTAAATGGTAAAAATATATTCTAAATATAATTTAAAACCACTCAAATTCATAATTTATCACTATTAATTATTTTTATTAAAAAAAAGTTGTTTTTAATTAAAATTTAGTAATTTTCACTATTCATCAAAATATGAAAGTTATCCGAAAAGTACCAAAATTTCACCTTAGGATAAATTCGATATTCCGAATACAAAAATGAAGTCCATTTTAAAATATAAAATATATATATTTTCAAAAAGTGGGTATTAATATTCATAACGGCTAGTTTGATTGGTTATGGTGTGTTAGAACTCGGTGTTGCGTACAACACACGCTATCACATTATTCAATGAGAAGCGTACCGTAGAAGCTTGGGGTGTTACATTGTATTCTCTATGTTGGGTGAAATAATTCCCTCTAGTTATTGATAATTCTAGGGTTCTAGTCATCAGCTCATGGGTATCAGGAACACACTTCATATATGTGATGAGACGGGTCAAAACCCGATTTGAGAGGTTATTTGGGTTAGTTTCCACAAAAATAATCTCATGTTAATGAAAATCAATAAGTTCACTAGATTTTATAAGTTTAATAGAATATTGAATTTACTTCCTCTGTTAGTGTAGAAAATGATCAGAGAAGTACGAATGTGTCAACTACTGATATTATAATCTTTGCGGAAAGAATTCCATCTCAATTCGATGAGTTGTTGGATGATGTATATTACGTGAAGGATTTGATTTTAGAATCTAAAGTAGAAGTTCAAATTCTTAAACAAAATTCAGTTCCAAATGATAATTTATATTCTTTGAAGAAGATAATGTTGTCCTAATATTAGTATATCAAGAGGATGCAAACTGATCAACCAAATCTAATCTCACAGAAATATTTTACCAAATAAAAAATAATGATCAAATACTTATTGGATTCCTATTAGATATACTTGGATATTAGAACTATAAAGTAAGGATCTATTGATCATGTTTCTATTATATTCTAGTTGGAAGTAGTCTCACTTTCCCTCAACACCTTGACTGTATGAATTATATCCATGAAATGTGATTTTCTTTAACCAAAAAATCTACAAGATATAAAGAGAAATTTATTTAATTAAATAAAAAGTATTCCCATTGTTACTAAAAGAACCATCTAAGGGTTGGATAATTCACTGAAAGACTTGGGTAATCTGGTTTTGTAAAAATTTTCTTTTATCATGGAGACAACAATAAAGTCCCAGAAAGACAACATTTTAATCAATATGTGTCTGGGAAAGATAGTCTATTTTATCTAAAATTACTTTTCCTATTTGGAGGATAATATTGCAGAGATTTACTAGTTAGTGATAAAATCTAATCCATCAAACTCTTCCTCAAAATAATAATATTCCTTTTCTAGTCCATCAAAGTGAACTACTATAAATAAAGGTAAAGAATTCATTGTTTTCATTCATCAGGTTTCTCCAGTAGCATCTTCCCCGATCTCAAGTGGATGTTTAATAGGTATTCTGAAGGATGTGTTGAAATGGTTAAAAAGTATTTGTACAAAGAATCCAAAATTTATGAATTTTGTTGGTACATTTCTAGAAAATACATGGAATGGTTTTATATTCATATTTATTTTTTTTTTTGAATGAAAAGGTGATATTGATAGACATTTTTAAAGATTCCCTCTTTCAATTTTTTCAATGATCCCTTGGAAATTAAATTCTTGATCACTATCATTTTGTCTCACAATTCATGAATGAGTTATTTGATCTTCCTACCATATATTTTATGCAAAATCAAATCCTCATTCATGAATCCACAACTACCACTCCTTCCACCTCATTAAATTTTCCATACACTCATTCCAAAATATTTGATTTAGGAAGATCTAAGAAGAATTTGTCAGAATTCTATCAAGTACCTTCAGGAAAATTCCTCATGAAAAAGCTGGAATCAGAGGTCAATTTAGATCAGATGATTTTTTTTGTATCTTTATGAATAAATTACTAATTATCCTTTTACAAAATTGTCGTTTCCACTAGGCAAGTTTCATTCCTTTAATAAGCCACATCCAAAACATCACCCCTCAAATATTCCACCAAGAGACTGGTCATATTCTTTGTTATTCTGAGATGGTAATTTTTAAACATTTTAATGACCGAATAATCATTTTTTATTGTTTATTTATTATTATCTTCATGCTTTTCAAATCTTCATTTACCTATTTGACGGTTTATTCATTAATGTTTATTTCTTAATTCAATACTCAAACATTATTTATTTCCAAAATTTATATTCACATTGTTTTTATATGTTAAATTCATACATAAAATTTACTTCTCTATCATATGAGCTTCCTTTTTTATACTACAAAAAACTAGAAGATAAAAAAATGTATCTCTAATAAAATATGCTACTTTTTATAAAAACAATATCCGATTATGGGTTTTGGGATTATTAAAAAGTGGAATATTTTTTAAAATATTTATTTTGATCCAATATATTTAAAAAATTTATGTGTTCTGATATCATAAAATCCCTATTTTTTATTGAAGAATTTATATTAAGTGTTTTACGATTTCATCCTAGAAATATTTTAACATTCATTAAAATCATGGATTTTTTTGTTGAATAAATTCCAAATAAATTTATCTTACAGTATTGATACATCGAATGAATTTTTCTTATGAGTGAAAATAAAATTATTATGATGATTATAGAATTAAATATCTTACAATGGAATTTCTCATACACATAAAACAACTATCATATAAAGAAAACATAGTACTAAAACTGAAACTAAATTTGAGCTAATTTAATTACCTTACAAAATACTAATGTAAAAAAATTATTTTATGAAATATGTAAATTATCTTTTGGACAAGATAAATTATCTTTTGACAAGAATTTAATCTTAAAAATAAAAATCATATGGTTTTATAGATAAGTATTTTCTCTTATATGAATCTATATATATCTTATAAAAATGAACTTCATAAATTTTGTATCATTCCAAAGTTGTTTCTCTTATGATACTAAAATTATATGATGAGAATAATGTTTCCATGTTTTTATCTCATGTGGATGAAATTACCTTGTAGAGGATTGATATTTTATTCTCATAGTTATAGTACAATTCAGATATATTCAAAAAAATTGTATCTTTTTAACGATTAATTGTTCTTTTACATTACTCAGAGAGTACACTTTCTAAATAAAGAAAGGTTGATTAAGATAGAAAAAATTTTCCAAAATGGAAAAATCCCAGGAAGAAAAAATCTATTATATCATTCCATCTCAATTTAAGTCATATTTTGAAAATGAAATATTTTAAGTAAGAGCTTGTTACTTATGTTGTAAAAAGGATTATTCATTCATCTTTTGTAATTGTAAAGTATTGTTAGTTTAAATTTAAAATAGGATATTTAAATATGAGGATTAATGATTTCATGTTTCTATGACACAATACATAGAAGTGAAAATAAAATATGTAGGATAATTGAATGTTTTGTGGTTTAATCAGTTATTAGTTATCTATATTATTATTCTTACAAAATTATCCTTTTAAATCAAAGAATATATAAATATTTTCTTTGATGATAGTTTTCTTCTCAATATATTTCTTCACCATCCATTAGTTACTACTTGAAACAGTTTATTGAACCTATATATATATATATATATATATATATATATATATATATTTTCATCTTTTTATCAATTTGCACGTTTGATCATGATATGACCATAGATTTATCTTCTAAAGTGATATATTAATTGAAATATCGTGGAACTTTTGTACCATGTAACACTTTTATTCAATCAGCTAGGGTGCCCTCTAAAATGGATAGTATAGTGAATACCACCAAACTCATGGAGAAGTGTATTGGTGAAGTGGACCATGCGATCTTTGTGCCAAAAATCAAAATAAATACCATATTTTATAAATTTATCTATTTGTTTTTATTCCTTTTATTATTTATGATAAGATAAGATCATAATCATTCATTCTTTCAGAGAGGGTGGTTTTTTCAAATTTAATTAAATTCCAAAATTTCAATCCACTACCTCATTCTTGAGTCATTTTGCAACATCTATCCAACCAACATATACCACGATTAATGCATGATTATGAGGCAACTTAGTTAAAAATCATTACACCAATAGAATATTTATATCATTTTGTGTTTATTTTTTTGAGATATCATATTTATAAAGTAATTATAAAAATAAGTGATGGGTATGAAAATTATATGTTATTTTAATTAAATATTTTTATTTTAGTACGCCTATTTTAAATGATGGAATTAAAAATAATCATTTGCTAATCATATCGCTGAAATGTTCCCTAAAGTTTTGTAAAAAACATTAATGATATCATAAAAATAATATTAATCCATTAATAACACTTTCATGACCATCCATGTGTAGTGTTGATGAAAAGAAAAATTAAAATCAATCATACCTTGGAGGTGGTAGTCCAAACATATGCATGGTTAACGATTTAGTTTTCCATAGAAAAGAATTAAGGAATGATATGTTTTATCATTTTAGATTCTAAAATACCTTATAAATATCATATTTATTTATTAAATTTAACATTAGTACCAACCGTTAATATTGGTTAAGAAAAAACATGACATTTTGTGGAGGTAATAGTTCGTGCAATCACAGATTTTGTTTTTTCTTTTCATAAGGAAAAAGAAATGAGTAGTTACAGATTTTTCCATCATTATAATAAGATAAAATAATAATAAGGATACATTTATTATTATTTTTAGGTGGTTTAAATTGATTCTAGAAAGAAGAAATACAAATAGTGAAGAAAGAAAAGTGGGAGAAGCGGTTAGAAATTTATACATTGCTACATGGGTTATCTCCTTTATAAAAAAAGTTAAACCTTTTAGGGATGGTATTTTTAGAATAATATAACATACTTGAAGGGGTTAGGATCTTTCAGTATACGGTTGGGTAGATTTTGTGCCAAACTTATGGGGATTTGGTGTGAGGGTAGTGAGAGGAGTTCCCCTTTTTATAAATGAATATGGATTACATTTTTATAAATACCTAAAACATTTCAACAATAGATAGTCACTCCCAAGGAAAATAAGTCCAAAATTGAGAAATAATAGAGAAGATAAGATATAATGTCAATCCACCCCTCTACCTCTTGATTAGAAACATATTTTAAACATGTCAGGTCCTTTACCTTTTAGGTTAGTCATTTTTACCATTTTGGCTTTTACCACGGTTTCTAGATTATACCTAGGTGATTTATACTTTGTGCCTAAAAATAAAATGGTCCTTATTATATAATTTTAAACTAATGATTACAAATTTTAAAAACATTTTTTATTCAATTTTTAAAAGTGATAATATTCATTCTAAAATACAAAATTTATATTGTATTAATTTTTTTAATAATATAACTTAAATTATAAAATTTCAAATATGGGTTTATAAATAAAAACCAGAATTTTTGATATTATAAATTCACATATAAAATATATATTTTTTTATAAAAAGAGTTTTATAAATTTTTTATTCATACTTATATAATAATAATGGCATAAAAGTCATGATATTCGTAAAAATACTATGCTTCTAAACGTTAATAATTCTAGAAAAAAAAAATTCATGATAAAAAATTTACATTATAAATCTAAAAATTAATTTAATGTTATAATATTCCAATTATAAAATTTTCAAATTTAGTTTTTAAATAAAAATATAAAATATAAATAAGAACTTTTTTTTGAAATTTTTTTTCTGAACATTAATTGCTCATAATATTATTTCATGTAAACATCTAATTTAAAAGATGTTATAATTTTATATAAAATATAATAATACTTAAAATTGTTAAATTTAATATATTGTGATAAAATATACAATACATAAGAATATAGTTTCTTTGAAAAAAAAAATTTGTTAATAAATAGTTTTTAACCATTAATTATTTATATTCTGAAATTAAAATTTACTACCCCATTAATATTAAAATATTTATTTGAGTTTTTTATATTCAAAATATCATATTTTAATAAAAATTATATTAATATTTATACATAACACAAAATTATATATATATTTATATATATATATAATATTTTAATATCATTTTTTTAATTGTGAGTTATATTGATTTTAATTTATTACTTAACAATAAGTGAATTCGTTATACCTATTGGATATTCTACCAATAACCATATTTTTAATGACCATATTCATAAAAATACTACAACTCATCACTCGTATGAGCTGGTCATCTCAGTTTAACCATAATTATCATAATCCCTTGACCATTTCATTATCATTAAATATATACATCATATCCAACATTGGTCATATCCCCATCCAATGGTTCAAACAAGGTATTCCCCACTTGACCATGCAAAAAGTGTCTCTTAATTTTACTCACGCATAATGAAACATTGAAGGGATAACTCCTTTAACAATTTATAAATCAAGAAAATGTGTTTCACACCTTTCTATTAGTTACCTCAAACCAAATCACACTCTAAGTGTGATATTTCTCTAAATCAAACATTAATCATAGGACTTGACTATATACATTAAGAAAATTAATGATGCATTGACACTAACCCTATCTCACTCAAGTAGATTTTCTTCCATCCTTTAATCGGTATGTACCACGTGTTAATTATACATATCATACCTAACTAGTTGATAGGATTAATAATATATAGTTAATAATATATCGCCCCAACACACATAACATGTCTATCAAATAGAGATTACTCTTGTATCCAATGGTAATAGAGTTACTAAAACCCTATCTCATGATATAGCACATTTTCTACCATTGTCCATCAAATATCCTTCCCAAACATTTGTACACCCAATGATGATATAGCATGCCAAAAAATTAATCCTACCATGAGTTATAACCCATAAATACTAGGCCATAAACATAATTAATTGATCATTTCCTGCAAAATTTTTAATGATATATCTCACATGATGCACCATTTATGCTCTGATACTCAACCCAAATCCAAATAAACCCACATGCATATACTAATTACTGAATTCAAAATTTCCTAGTGTTCATGATATATCATAAATTTTCTATCCATTTTTCATATCTCTAAGTAAAACCATTTCCAGGGATAACCCCTCTCTTCTGATACCCTAACATATCAGATCCCACCATAAGTTGAACAAGAAAATCACAATGTTATTATACTAATGTTCTCAACTCACTCATATCATGAGTCATAAATCATCATATCTAGGCTTAAACATCTAGTGTAGGTTATATACTCTTCTATAATAGATGAATCTCAATGAAACATCTATGATTCTATCATGACTACTCAAGGAAAAAATATTAATGTGCACTTATCATATATTTATCATTAATACCATGTATTTTCATACTCATACTACACACTATATGGTCCTCATAATCACATCCATCTATATCTAAATGATGTCATAATTTAGTAATTTTTATCTAAGAGGTTATCTTATAGAGAACGTAATTAGATAGAATTCCACAAATAAGTTATTAATGAAAACAATGAATATGTTTTTATTGAAATTTTAAATAACTAAATCCTCTTTATATATTTTGAAACCATTACTAGATCACATTAATCCAAGAAAAATTCATACAA
Organism: Viscum album; assembly: GCA_963277665.1. Taxonomy (NCBI): domain Eukaryota; kingdom Viridiplantae; phylum Streptophyta; class Magnoliopsida; order Santalales; family Viscaceae; genus Viscum; species Viscum album. Next base: position 27,694,110 of record OY728135.1, on the reverse strand, counting down.
ACCTTTATTTCATGTATGATTCAACTGAATAATCTTCTTTCTTTCTGATTCCAAGAGAAAAAAAGTAAATTTTAATTAAAATAACATATATAATCAAAAAAATATCTCAATAATAACTACAAAAAGAATGAAAAACAGTCCCAACTCCTTTGAAACATAGTCTTTCATATATACGTATACTGACCAATAAAAAATACGAATTTCATACGAAGTTTTGAACATTATTATCTTCATCTAACATGTCCTAAAAAGTAATAAAAAACTATTCTCTAAAAACACTTTGTGACTTCCCAAACTCGGAGCCCACCTACCCATTCCAAGTTGGTGTGAGAAATTCATTAGGCATACCTCCCTATATATTCTTCGATACCTATTGGTTGTGAGGGTTAGATATAATAATGTGGAGAGAATATTCAATCTGTATCATCATAATAAATTATAGTAAATAACATAAACATCCCCTACTAGATAAACATCAGAGTGGAAACATAATAAATTATATATATAAGTTAACTATAAACATTTTTATGCGTTTTGAAACATAAAATGAAACGCTTTCACTAGTACATAATCAAACATTAATAAATTATTTCACACAAGTTGGATCAAATATAGTATAAAAATATATAATAAAGTGTAAGGTTACCCATCTAAATTCCTCATATTTACCTTGATCATATCTTCATAACACTGCCAATCTCCCAGAACACACTCACCTATACTAGGGACCATTCCCTAAATTGCATAGTTATTATAAGGTAATCATGTCTAACAAGGTGTACAGTCATGGTATGATAATAAAACTATATTGGTCACAATAAATAGTTCCCCTAATAAGAATTTTATATTTGTTCATGCATTTATTGTATAAAAATGGAAGTGGTAAATAATCACATATATAACCTCGTTTGTATGATTAGGTACTCTATAATTCACCAAAAAAATGGAATTATACCAACTTAGACCAGTTAAGGATGTGGGTTAGGGTTTTTAAAGATCATCACAACTCATATGGATAGTTGATAAATAACTCATCAACCCTCACATTTAGGTATAACATAGGGACCTAGGTTGGAACAAAACCTAACTAGTCCATATCTAAATACTTCTAGGTTGGAAACTACCCTAACCCATTAACATGTGTTAGTATATCAATTATAATATTAGATAACTCGTTAAAAAGAATAAATATCTCAATTATAATATTTCCCATACCATTTACAAAAAATAAATCTCTCTATTGGTATCTCGCCCAACCCCTTTACAAGAATCAATATCATAGATGGAATTTCTCCCAGCCTATTCATAATAATCAATCACATGGTTGGAATATTCCCATCCCACTAAAAATAACCTAGACCTAGGTTTTTATATATCAAAACCTATCTTATTACTTTACAATTGGATATCATTTTTATGTGACTTGAGTATCACTTATAAAATTATTTTGTCTTTTTAGATGAACATAGAATAAATATCATAATAATATATGCCCAAGAACAGTAATGGTTTAATTTATTAGATACATAATCAATATATTCCTTTAAATATCTTTAAAAAATCCCAAAAATTGTTTCTCACTTAATACCCTTATTAGATATAACCTACCTTAAAATATATTTCATAATAAAGGGAAATATAAAAATAAGAAAGGGTCAGATCAGATTCTCAATAAGGGTAAACATGGGAGATATTAATCGATGATAATAAGTGAGTATAAGATAATACTAAGGATATGAGAAAATTATAACACATTATAGAAACAAAACAAATAAATTATAGACCATATATCATGAGTCATGTCATACTTATTTATCATAATAAATTATACGATTTAGAAGATTGCATAATAATCATTAATCAATCATGAGACATGAGACCACATAACAAGCAATGATATAAGTTTTTTTCATGCTCATAAGAAGAGGAAATAATTTTATTTATCAATTACCTCTACCAAACCTATCATAATATAGTGGAAAATGTCCAGTAGTAGATTGGGTTAACTTAACATTCCCTTAAACATAATGGAAATCACCACATCATGGATTGGGTTCACTCCAATTAAATTCCTTATTATCTCATGATATATTAATCTTTTCATAATTAATTTTAAGGATATATAATTCAGGTCCCACCCATTACATAATGTATACCATAAAATTATTTTCAATAATATAATAAAAACATTCATAATTTCATCGTACCTTATTTAAGACACAGGAAGGAAACATGTTTACTAAAAACAACCTTAGAAAATAATCATATTAAGCCATATAGAGAAATAAATTAGATTGTATAATAATATCATATCCTTAGTAAATCATAAAAAATCTTAAAATATATTAACATAGATGAAAAATACTTTTATAAATTATTTATAAATATGATTTGAAAAACAAGATGAAATATACTTGTATTTTAATAAATTTTTTAAAAATAAAAAATCTAAAAATATATGGTAAAATAATTTCAATATAAAACTATTAAAACATATAAATGAAAATTTTTAGTAAATAATAGAAATTGAAAATGGAAAACTCAATCATTAAATAAACATTAAAAAATAATTTTTTTCACAATTGTTTTTATAAATTCAAATATAACCATTATGGGAAATTACAAGAAGATTAATTTAAAATGTTTGTAAAGAAAGTAAATAATAATAAGAAAATACATTTAGCTATAATATAAAAGTAAATAATAACATAAATAGAATAATTCTAAATAACATGGATATAGAAGAGAAATATTCATGACCAAAAGAGATATATAAGGTCATCTTTTCTTAAAAACAATCTACTAGCCTTTTTGAGTACCAAAGAGGATAAATATGGGATGAATACTTGAAAAAATGAAATAAATAGAGTGTATGAAAATTTATGGGGTTTAATATAGAAATAATATACAATTTACCATAATATAAATTCAAATATAAATAATCATGATAAAAAGTGAGGTTGTAGCCTATTTGAATACCTCAAGTCCTAACTTTCTTCAAATATACATAAACCACATGTAAAATAATTTAATTGAATTATTATTATATAAAAGAACTATATTTATAATTATATTAATATATATATATCAAAACATTATAATTTTAAATTACCAATTTTTTAACAATTCCTCATTAAACTCAATATTCGGGGGTTAACTATTCGGTTTTTCACGCATGTTTTTCTTTGAAGATTCCAGTCGTTGTGATATGGTCATGGTTTCATAATATAAAAAATCATTAATATTTCATAAATATCATACATATTTATTACAAATACTTTTTTAACCATCCATGTAATTCAGTTATGAAAAATTAGTTACATCACTCCACAATGATGGTAGTCGGTACGTACGCACAGGTGATGTTTTAACTTTTCAATGGATAGAAATAATGGAAGGTAAATAATAATTAAATAATAAATAATTTTTATATATATTCATAAAATTAATCTATAAAACCATACATGGCCACTACTGATGAAAACTTAAATACATCACTTTATGGATGCGGTATTCTGAACATATGTACGAGCGGTGTTTTCTTTTTTCCATTGAATGGAAAAACAATAAAAAATTATTCATTCATAAATATAATAAAAAAATTATAATAAATACAAATATTTCATTATATTATAATAGTAATAATATATTTGTAGGAGGGTGAAGAAGAAATAAACTTGAAGTTATTCGGTTAAGACATATACCTCCCCCTTGGATATCATCCTTTGGCTTACACATTAAGCCTTATAAGATAGGTATTTTGTTGTGGAAAGGACCACTAGGATGTAGATAAGATATTAAAGAAGTGTTTTTTATATATCTTTGTTTATCTAAGGTCCCAAAAGTGTGTGGATAATTGAGTATAAGATTTCCCCTTTTTTATGTGAGGGAGTGACACCCTTGAAAATACTCTTAACATTAAAATAATATAAAATCATATACATTTAAAAGTGGCACAAACTAAGCCCATTTTAAAATATAATTTTACTAGAGGTTAAAATATGCTCAACCAATATAATAATGATATGATTTTATGAATATTAAAATCATTAACCCATAGTTTAACCCCTTCAAACCCATTTAACATTTATAGTGATAACTTAACTTTTTACCATTGTAATTTTTTTATGAAAAAATATAAAATTGGACGTATAAAATATTTACATGAATATTAAAAATATTTAATATATTTTACTATATTGAATCTAAAAATTTGGTATAAATTCCATTTAATATAATTATTTACAACATAATGAAAACTATTTCTAGATAAATGTATTTTTATGCTTAAAAATGAATTGTGCCAAAATCATGTATAGAATCAGTATAAATGGAATATATTTCATTATGAATAAAAAATAAAAATTTTATTACTTAAAAATAAATCCAAAATATAATGGATCATTTAAAATAATTAATTAAAAAATATCTAAAATTTCTTTTATTGGAAAAAAATATAACTCTATTTCCCAAAATCAAGCAGGGGATTTTAAAACAAAAATAATAGTTTTTAAGGTTAACTTTTACTACATTGATAAATATTTTTTATATATAATGGTTTAATTTATTTTTAATTCATTATTATATCATAATTATTCCATAAAAGTTAAAATATTTGTAAAAATTATATTTTTCTCTATTCACTTAATAATCATCATTTTTATAGAAATCCCAAAAATTAACCCTAAGAAAATTTTTCCATTTCAAATTCTAATAGAATATCCTTTTTTATATTTAAATTATAAAATTTAATAAATTTTTCTTTTAAATAAGACATATATATTATACAATAAAAATAATGTTTTTAAACAGAACTATTTTTTTAGACATGATGAATTAAATAATCATTCCTTATAGTTTATTAATCATTCTATTGATGTTAATTTATTTTCAAAATGATATCAATATATTTTATTGATATCACTTCTTAAAAAGTATTAAAATTATCAAAAATATGTAATTTATAAAAATAGTTTCTCTAAAATTAGTAGTATTTTAAAAAGTAAAATAGAACCTAGTTAATTTTAAAAAATTCATTTAATATTCTGATAATGTTTCATGTAACAAGAATTATTCCCTTAATTTTTTTTTATTTTTATCATAATATATTGAGGAAATCAGTTTTTTAAGGAATTTATAAATTGTAATGTAATGCCCCGACCCTAGTTACCCAGAGTCGGTGCATTATTACATAACATTGGCATGATCACAAGAAAGATCAAATCTCGAAAGACCGATTGGTTTAGTAGCCTTGGAAACACTAGATATATTCATTAGTTTTACATTACATCATAAAGTGAAAAACTACTACAACAACATAATGTCTCCATAGTCCACACTATTATCCCCTCATAATATCCCTGCAGGTCATTCATAACTTACTTCTTCACATCCTGGAAAAAATAAAACATAGAAAAGGGGTGAGCTCAAATGCCCAGTAAGGATAACAATATAGCGGAACATTCAAAAATAAGCACAAACATTTAAGGCAATGCATTACAAAAACAATAGCCTTTTAAACTTGAACTTCAACATAGTATGGCAAAAGTAAAATGAAATAATTCCATTTACTTATTCACATGGATATTCTACTAATCCAATAATCACATGAAATATAAATAACCACTTTCATAATGTTGGAATTCATAATGATGAACTTTAATTTCTTTGTCAAGGCCTCGTCCCAAGACCTAGGGGCTAACTGTAACCGGAACCCAACCCGGAGTGCCTATAATAACCGGACACCAACCCGGAGTGCCTCTAATAACCGGACACCAACCCGGAGTTCCTCTAATAACCGGATACCAAACCGGAGGGCTTACTTTTACCAGTCCCCAACCCGGAGTGCCTCTAATAACCGGACACCAACCCGGAGTGCCTCTAATAACCGGACACCAACCCGGAGTTCCTATAATAACCGGAGACCAAACCGGAGTTCCTCTAATAACCGGATACCAAACCGGAGGGCTTACTTTTACCAGTCCCCAACCCAGAACATACTTGTCTAACACATTCATCTGAATGAAAGGTTGAAATATAACATAAAAATTTGGATTAAAAATAACTTCTGAAATGTCAATACATTAAAAAAAACCATGAGTGACATAAGAATAGCTTATCCACAGTCAAATATATCACAAAACCTTTAATAAAATATGGATGTTTTGTATCATAATAAATCAACTTCAAATAAGCTTAAAAGCCATCAAAGGATGTTGACATAGATGAAATCAAAACTATTTTAGAGAAATATCTCTTTTTTTAAATAATTTTAAAAGAAACGTAATTATAAAATAATAAATTCAATTTGAAATTATTCTTATATGCTTGTAAGGGAAGCTTTGATGATTTTATAAAGGCGGTAAATAGCCGCACTCGCCGTATAAGTTAAAAAAACATTCTTACCTTAAATTTGTCGAAAAGGTTAAAAGTGCCTTGTTTGGAAAACGATGGAAAGATTCCTTTAGAAACACATAAGGTTATAAATGACTTTAACCCATATTCTTTTAAATAGTAAAAATGTTTTGAAATACATTATTAAGAAACTTGGATGTGGATGATAAAGAGAACCCAGTAGATTATTACGTATAAAAAACCTCGGATAATGAAGAGATTGTGAAATAACCTTTACCTTGTACTTTTCCTTGGTTGGGGAGGTTAACCTCCTGTATAATGGTGAAATAATTGTTATTAAATTATACAAGAATCATATAAATTAATATGATATCATATATGATCTTTTAACATTGATTTGCTAATAATATCTTAGTATTGTCGTTGTTTCAGGTGTTAAGTTACTCGTTTTCTTTTATATGTTTTGTTATGTAAGCCATGTTTGAAATGGATAGGTTATATATTATTCATATACATAATGATATCAAGTCCTTATATACTATTATTAATCATAAAAAGAGAATTATACTTGAATGGATATGATGGAGAATGAATCTCATCGCATTCGTGGAGACGGTTGTCCGTACATACACACGAGCGACAATATCATTCTTTTGATATTAAAATAATATCTAAATGGTTTTTATATCATATATACAGAATCATTAACATGTTATATTTATTATTTACATGAGTTGCATATCATTATTATACCCATCCAAATAATAATATATTGAATAACAATTACACCACGACGTGGAGACGATAAGCCGTACGTATGCACGTATGGTGACATGTTATTCAAAGGGTGGATAGAATAATGAATATGGCTGTACCATATTTATAATATTATCACAGTATATATATGATACTGGATTTATTATTTTATAATGGTAACAACAAAGGAAGAAGAAGTGGAAGAAGAAAGGAACTTGGAAAAGGGTGGTGAAATCATTACCTCTTCTTTGGGTTCTTCATTTTGATTTGATCAAAAGGGCTCCTTAGGTTGGCTTTCTGATCAAAATAAGGCCTCTAGGTTTTAGTGAGGGATGTTGGGAGAGTATTTGGGCAGAGTTTGGCCGAACCAAAAGGCTTTTAAGGTGTGAAGAAATGAGAAGGAGGAGTGCCCTTTTATAAGAGGGGTGAGGGGTACCTTTGGAAAAGCTAGAAATATTAATTTATAATAAATTCGTATTCAGTTTCTAATAGCTCCAAAGTTGATTATTCAAAGTTCAAGGTGGGAATATGTCTAAAACCATTAAACCAATATAATTTAGACAGGTTTGGGTTAATATTATTAACCTTATCTTTTAGTTTTAACTCTTAGTTAATTAGTTTGACATTTACCATGTCACTTTGTATTTTTATATTATATAGTTAATAAACATACTATATATATCCAAGAGACCACAAAGTGGTCCATTAATGATACACCTATCATGATATAAGTCTCTTGGCCGAACCATAGATTTTTAGGAATTTAATATCAATTAATAATATAATATTTGATTTAAAAACTCTTTTATGTCATTTTTGACACTATTCAATAGTTGATTTTTTTGAAACTCACAACAGAATGATTACTTCGAAAAAAGTCAATTAACTCCATCTTAATATGCCATATTATACTATAAAATTAGTGTAATTCATTAAAAGTCTCAAATTATATTTATTTGGGTATTTAAAATATCAATTATTTTAAATTTTCACTATTATGGTAATTACTGCATCATCATTGTGTCTTAAATAAATTAAATTATTTAATGTCTAAAAATTATAAATAAATTTTAATTATCTTGGAAATCTTATTATCTTTCTAATTAATATTTAAAATCGAATTTATCTTATGTATAACCCTATATTAAAAATGTTTTAGTAAATAAACATTGATTTTAACTTTTTTAACTCTTCTTTGAATTAAATAATAATAAATGTCCTAATCTAATCCAAGTGGACCTAAATGATAATATTTTATTCCTAAGGTTGTTTTTGGTCGAGATACACTTGTTCAATAGAATTAGGACATGTGTTAGGGTAATATTAATATAATTTTTACCCTTAATTACCCAATTTACTTTTAACCGTGGTAAATAAAAGTAAAACGTTACTATTCACCAAAAATTGTTTTAATCTCATTGAACCACATTTTACTTCTGGATATTAACCATTGCTCTCGGATTTTCAAAATTCCAATCATATAAGCGGTAAAATTAAGTTTTATGAAAAATTCAGTTTTTTTAACTACCACTTAGTAGTTTCACTATTCATCAAAAATTGAAGTTTTTCAGAACAATGCCAAAATTTCACACTAAGCTATAATTGATATTCTGAATTCAAAAATGATGTTTATTTTAAAAAATTCCAAACCTATATGTTGCATTAATTAATTTTATAATTAATTCCTGCTGTCACAACAAATAGCGTGTTTTTAAGAAACAATATATATCAAAAGATTGACAATTGTTTAGGTCCAATTTCAAAGTGAAATTAATTCTAATGAACACCATTGGATAAAATGGTAAAAATATATTCTAATTATACTTTAAAACCACTCAAATTCATAATTTATCACTATTAATTATTTTGATTAAAAAAGTTGTTTTTAATTAAAATTTAGTAATTTTCACTATTTATCAAAATATGAAAGTTATCCGAAAAGTACCAAAATTTCACCTTAGGATAAATTCAATACTCCGAATCCAAAAATGAAGTCCATTTTGAAATATAGAATATATATAATTTCAAAAAGTAGGTATTACTATTCATAATGGCTGGTTTGATTGGTTGTGGTGTGTGTTAGAACTCGAAGTTGCGTACAACACACGCTACTGTATCATTCAAAGGAAAGCGTATTGTGGAAGCTTGGGATGTTTCATTTTAAATTTTTGATGTCCCCATTTAGTCAAAAAGTTTAAAATATTGTATTTAAAAAGGGTTCACTATTAAAAGTTGGTAAAAGTGCAATACTGAAAATGAATTTGTTCTTACATTATGTCTAAGAAACTCATAATATGGATTCTAAAATTATAAGGATTATATAAAGTTTAAAATTTAGTTAATACTATTCATAACCTCTTTTGAATGGCTTATTTGGTAAGTCATGGTGCGCTTGAACTCGGTGTTGCGTGAAGTGCAAGTTATTGAATTATTTTGAAGAAATAACACACTATGAAATCTTGGGGTGTTACATTCTCACCTCATTCAATAAATTGTGTCCTCACAGTTTGAAATTGTTCTTCGAAAATAAAAGGTTGAAAATAAAAATTATCTTTCTGGGAAAACCCACATCGGAAATTGGGTTACTAAAATATAGCCTTAAAATGATGAAAATAGAAATGAAAGGGTCACCACCAAATTATGATCTCAATTAGGAGAACATTTGTGGAAATTATAGACATATAATTGGAGGAAAAACGTAAATATTTATAGGTAGTGATTGAGGTCATCAATCACAAACAAGTTTAAAATTGAGGTCCTTAAATTCATTAATCTGTGATGATTTAAAATACCATCGATTCAACAAAACATAAGGTATTAGGATAACACATTTTTGACGTTTCAAAATATCTTAGTTAAAATCCCACATCGAAAAATGAATTAATGAGGCCTCTATTTAAAATAAAGAGTAGAAATTATGAAGATTATCGAAAATAACACATACTAGGGTTACATGTAGGAAAATATGGATATAGAAGAGAAATCTAACCATCAATTATCTGATGGAGAGTGGAAGAGAACATGGCTATGAAAAGGCCAACAATCCCAAAGCCATAAATTAGTGATGATTTAAGGCACCATCTAGGACAGAATTTTTGTTCTAAGTTCCTTTTCTTAATGTTGAGGAATTTATTTATGATATTGGTGAAGATCATAAGGAGATATACTTAATTTATAATTAGAGTTTTATCCATTAATAAATTTCTACCACAAACTCATCTTTCACTCTAAAAGATAATAGAACGTAAAACAAATTCTATTTATACTATTCATACAGGGTTCCAAAATAAACGAATTTATAACTTATCTACCAGATCTTTTATAAAAAACTACATTATTTAATCCAGGACATCTCATGGGCCAGTGGTAGGTGATACACCCTTGTCGCCCTTCGGTTGCGGGTTCAAGTCTTGCGGCCTTGCCGGACATGACGGGTTGCCGCCCGACCTCCGGGTTGTCCTTTTATGGCAATCCAAAATAATCCAAACTAGATCTATCCAAAATACATCTTTCCAAACTCACAGTCCAAAATTTATAAGGAAGGTAAACATAATGTAGATCCTTTTTACCCCGTAATAGCATATGAATACCTTCATCATGTATTCTTTTAATACCCTGAAACATCCTGAATTACCATATTCCTTATTGATTACATTCATGCTCCCTTATTCCATATAGAATGATGGATATACTTCATCAATCCAAAAATGTTTTAAACCCCAACAATGATGGAATATACAAATCATTAATCAATTTCAAGGTAGTCAAGAATATCCAATATAATTTATCCAAATAAATCAAGTATTATTCCAAAATCACTACCTCGGTATCAGAACTATGTTATGGTTTATCATTCTATCAACCATATATTTTCCAAAAATTTATCCTGCTTTTGAGTCACTTTTCTTTGTTCCACACAATCTCAAGTCCTTAATGAAATAGTACTGCAGTACAATCATTATATACTCCATAATTATTATAACAAGTACATTGTTGATATAACACTCAATTGACATAATCAACATAAGAAGTCTAATCATTCCTCTTCATCTGTGGTAGTATCATAACTTGATTATTATCCAATACCATCATTTGTGGCATGGTTTGATGACTGGGACATAGGTTGGCGTAGTGTCCAAACTCCTTGCAAATGAAGCATTGTACATTTGAAACCATTTTCTTACCCTTGCAGTCACGTACTTTGTGCCCTTTTCCTCCACACTTATAACAAACTCCCATTCCTTTAAGACAAGTTTCAGGGTGTTTCTTTCTATAGTTATCACATATAGGAAAATTCTTCTTTTCCCTCTTCCCTTTATCAATCTTTTTCTCTTCCATCCTTTTCTTCTCTTTCTTCCCTTTGAAGCCATAGGACTCAGTAAATTCTTTACTTATCTTATCAGCACATGATATTATTTCTTCATATGATGATAATACATCAGAGACTATTTCTCTTATAAATTCTAGATTAATACCATGAAAGATATGATTCTTCTTTCTCTTTGGATTATGTGCATTGCTGGATTTATCATTCCTTCTACTGGGCGCCATTTCTAAAAAATGGAATACACTTGATTAGTTTATGAATAACAATACCTAATCCCAAACTTGTAAAACACATAACATAAATTAAATAGTTTATGGATATAATCCATAATCATAAAAATGTCTCCTTTGAAGAAGTATATAATCATAAACCCTTAATAATGGTTTGTAAAGAAAATGACAATTATCCTAAGCATATCCCCCAGGAGTGTCGTAACCAAGAGTGCAGCAAGGCCCGTTGTCGTGCAGCAGTCCCCATTCGAGTCTAGCTCAAAGTGGTGTTTTCGGGTTTTACCCCTATGTACATCTGTGCCAGAGCCGCCTCTACCTGCTCGTATCCAGACAGGGATGTATTGCTCGGAAAACTCACAAAATCTCTATAATACCAAAATTCTATGAAGTTCTTATATACTAATCCTCAAAGTTCATCCTAGGTCTACGTGCTCTAATCAGAGTTTATCTAAATATAGCTTCCAAGGTTTGTACTAAACTTCCTCGGATACCAACTGTAACGCCCCGACCCTAGTTACCCAGAGTTGGTGCATTATTACATAACATTGGCATGATCACAAGAAAGATCAAATCTTGAAAGACCGATTGGTTTAGTAGCCTTGGAAACACTAGATATATTCATAAGTTTTACATTGCATCATAAAGTGAAATACTACTACAAAAACATAATGTCTCCATACTCCACACTATTATCCCCTCATAATATCCCTGCAGGTCATTCATAACTTATTTCTTCACATCCATGGAAAAATAAAACATATAAAAGGGGTGAGCTCAAATGCCCAGTAAGGATAACAATATAGCGGAACATTCAAAAATAAGCATAGACATTTAAGGCAATGCATTTCTAAAACAATAGCCTTTTAAACTTGAACTTCAACATAGTATGGAAAAAGTAAAATGAAATAATTCCATTTACTTATTCACGTGGATATTCTACTAATCGAATAATCACATGAAATATCAATAACTACTTTCATAATGTTGGAATGCATAATGATGAACTTTAATTTCTTTGTCAAGGCCTCGTCCCAAGACCTAGGGGCTAACTGTAATCGGAACCCAACCCTGAGTGCCTCTAATAACCAGACACCATCCCGGAGTACCTCTAATAACCGGACACCAACCCATAGTTCCTCTAATCACTGTAGACCAAACCGAAGTTCCTCTAATAACCAGAGACCAAACCGGAGGGCTTAATTTTACCAGTCCCCAACCCGGAACATACTTGTCTAACACATTCATCTGAATGAAAGGTTGAAATATAACATAAACATTCGGATTAAAAATAACTTCTGAAATTTCAATACTTTAAAAAAAATCATGAGTGACATAAGAATAGCTTATCCACAGTCAAAAATATCACAAAACCTTCAATAAAATATGGATGTTTTGTATCATAATAAATCAACTTCAAATAAGCTTAAAAGCCATCAAAGAATGTAGACATAGATGAAATCAAAACTATTTTAGAGAAATATCTCTTTTTTTTAAATCATTTTAAAAGTAACATAATTATAAAATAATACACTCAATTTGAAATTATTCTTATAAGCTTGTAAGGGAAGCTTTGACGATTTTATAACGGTGGTAAATAGCTGCACCCGCCGTATAAGTTAAAAAAACATTCTTACCTTAAATTTGTCAAAAAGGTTAAAAGTGCCTAGTCTGGAAAACGACAGAAAGATTACTTTTGAAACACATAAGGGAATAAATGGCTTTAACCTATATTCTTGTAAATAGTAAAAATGTTTTGAAATACATTATTAAGAAACATGGATGTGGATGATAAAGAGATCCCAGTAGATTATTACGTATAAACAACCTGGGATAATGAAGAGATTGTGAAATGAACCTTACCTTGTAATTTTCCTGGGTTGGGGTAGGTTAACCTCCTGTATAATGGTGAAATAATTTTTATTAAAATATACAAGAATCATATACATTAATATGATATCATATATGATCTTTTAACATTGATTTGTTAATAATATCTTAGTATTATCGTTGTTTCGGATGTTAACTTACTCGTTTTATTTTATATGTTTTGTTACACAAGCCATGTTTTTAATGGATAGGTTATATATTATTCATATCCAGAATGATATCAGGTCCTTAGATACTATTATTAATCATAAAATTAGAATTATACGTGAATGGATATGATGGAGAATGAATCTCATCGCGTTCGTGGAGACGGTAGTCCGTACGTATGAACGAGCGACAATTTCATTCTTTTGATATTAAAATAATATATAAATGGTTGTTATATCATATATACATAATCATTAACATGTTATATTTATTATTTACATGAGTTACATATCATTATTATACCCATCCAAATAATAATATATTGAATAACAATTACACCACGACGTGGAGACGGTAATCCGTACGTACGCATGTATGGTGACATGTTATTCAAAGGGTGGATAGAATAATGAATATGGTTGTACCATATTTATAATATCATCACAGTATATATATGATACTGGAGTTATTATTTTAGAATGGTAACAACAAAGGAAGAAGAAGTGGAAGAAGAAAGGAACTTGGAAAAGGGTGGTGAAATCATTACCTCTTCTTCGGGTTCTTCCTTTTGATTTGATCAAAAGGGCTTCTTAGGTTGGCTTTCTGATCCAACTAATGCCTCTAGGATGTAGTGAGGGATGTTGGGAGAGTATTTGGTCAGAGTTTGGCCGAACCAAAAGGCTTTAATGGTGTGAAGAAATGAGAAGGAGGAGTTCCCTTTTATAAGAGGTGTGAGGGGTACCTTTGGAAAAGCTAGAAATATTAATTTATAATAAATTCATATTCGGTTTCTAATAGCTCCGAAGTTGATTATTAAAATTTCAAGGTGGGAATATGTCGAAAACCATTCAACCAATTGAATTTAGATAGGTTTGGGTTACTATATTAACCTCATATTTTATTTTTAACTCTTAGTTAATTAGTTTGACATTTACCATGTCACTTTGTATTTTTATATTATATAGTTAATAAACATACTATATACATCCGAGAGACCACAAAGTGGTCCATTAATGATACACCTATCATGATATAAGTCTCTTGGCCGAACCTTAGATTTTTAGGAATTTAATATCAATTAATAATATAATATTTGTTTTAAAAACTCTTTTATGTCAATTTTGACACTATTCAATAGTTGATTTTTTGGAAACTCACAACAGAATGATTACTTCGAAAAAATTCAATTAACTCCATCATTATATGCCATAGTATCCTAGAAAATTAGTTTAATTCATTAAAAGTCTCAAATTATATTTATTTGGGTATTTAAAATATCAATTATTTTAAATTTTCACTATTATGGTAATTAATGCATCATCATTGTGTCCTAAATAAATTACATTATTTATTGTCTAAAAATTATAAATAAAGTTTAATTATTTAGGAAATATTATTATCTTTCTAATGAATATTTACAATCGAATTTATCTTATGTATAACCCTATATTAAAAATGTGTTAGTAAATAAACTTTGATTTTAACTTTTTTTAACTCTTCTTTGAATTAAATAATAATAAATGTCCTAAGCTAATCCAAGTGGACCTAAATGATAATATTTTATTCATAAGGTTGTTTTTGGTCGAGATAAACTTGTCCAATATAATTAGTACATGTGTTAGGGTAATATTAATATAATGTTTACCCTTAATTACCCAATTTACTTTTAACCGTGGTAAATAAAATTAAAAAGTTACTATTCACCAAAAATTATTTTCATCTTATTGAACCACATTTTACTTCTTTATATTAACCGTGTCTATATAATTTTCAAAATTTCAATCACAGAAGCGGTAAAATTAAGTTTTATGAAAAATTCAGTTTTTTTAACTACCACTTAGTAGTTTCACTGTTCATCAAAAATTGAAGTTTTTCAGAACAATGCCAAAATTTCACCCTAAGATATAATTGATATTCCGAATTCAAAAATGATGTCTATTTTAAAAAATTCCAAACATATAAGTTTAATTAATTAATTTTATAATTAATTCCCGCTGTCACAACAAATAGCGTGTTTTTAAGAAACAATATATATCAAAAGATTGACAATTGTTTAGGTCCAATTTCAAAGTGAAATTAATTCTAATGAACACCATTGGATAAAATGGTAAAAATATATTCTAATTATACTTTAAAACCACTCAAATTCATAATTTATCACTATTAATTATTTTGATTAAAAAATTTGTTTTTAATTTAAATTTAGTAATTTTCACTATTCATCAAAATATGAAAGTTATCCGAAAAGTACCAAAATTTCACCTTAGGATAAATTCAATACTCAGAATCCAAAAATGAAGTCCTTTTTGAAATATAAAATATATATAATTTCAAAAAGTAGGTATTAGTATTCATAACGGCTTGTTTGATTTGTTATGGTGTGTGTTAGAACTCGAAGTTGCGTACAACACACGCTACTGTATCATTCAATGGAAAGCGTACCGTGAAAGCTTGGGATGTTTCATTTTAAATTTTTGATGTCCCCATTTAGTCAAAAAGTTTAAAATATTGTATTTAAAAATGGTTCACTATTAAAAGTTGGTAAAAGTGCAATACTGAAAATGAATTTGTTCTTAGATTATGTCTAAGAAACTGATAATATGGATTCTAAAATTATAAGGATTATATAAAGTTTAAAATATAGTTAATACTATTCATAACCTCTTTTGAATGGATTATTTGGTAAGTCATGGTGCTCTTGAACTCGGTGTTGCGTGTAGTGCAAGTTATTGAATTATTTTGAAGAAATAACACACTATGAAATCTTGGGGTGTTACATGTAAAATATTGGGGTGTTAGTGTAGAGAACTGACCCAGGCTACCATCTAACTTCGCACCCGACCAAGCCCACCATAAGGCCCAATGGGAAATCCCAGTCCCTAAGGGATAGAAACTTGTTTTTGGGAATCACCGCAATCCCATTGGTAATTATTTCTCTATAACTAGTGATAAAAATATTACGTAACATTAACATATAAGAAACCAAAAGAAATAGGCATCTCAAACATTTCATAATGAAATACACTGATCCAACCCATTTCAATAGATATAAACATTATTCATAAATATAATAATACAACATGGAATAAGTAATATACAAAACAAAGAAACAAATATAAAATAACTTGATCCATGTCTGAGACCATCTCTATGAAACCTCTGGTTTCTCACCACCACCAATATCACCCTACTTTTTCCTCAAGGAATGAAAACTGGATCCAATTGTAACATGGATCCTGAAATATAATTATGAGCTAAAAATACCCATAGGTTACCAATACCTACCAAAACTATGGAAATAACTTTATAATAAAATTCATAAATGATAATTTGAAAATATATTATAAAGTATAATTTTCAATTATAACATATAATAATCTATAACAATTCTATAATCTTCTTTCAAAATGTTTCACTTTGTTTTATTAATCTAAAAACACATGATTTGAAGAAAAAAAATTCCTCTTGTCTAATCCACTTTAAAACCACACACCCATTCACCTTCCTCAAAATAACTCACTTGATTTATTTAAATAAAAATGGTACCTTTATAAACATTTAATAGGATGAATCCATCTTTAAAAATATACACCTATTTTTAAATACAGTTTAAAAAATACACACAAGTGTGTTTAAATTCAAAATTGGTTTTATAAACATATTTATAAATTAATTTTCCAAAAGAAATTACCCAACACATATAGGTCAAGCATAACAAGAAGGAACCATATATCACAAGGCATATAACATAAGAATAATCTAGATTCTACACAAATAAATTTATGTGAAGTGATATGAATAAGAATTATATAAAAATACCCTATATCAAAAAATGATCAAGAAGTCAAATGTGTAATGGGATCTACTATAGATATCTAACATGATATGCATCTAACCATATAAGATTATCATCACTCATAAACCATCCACCAACTTACGCTAAATTCCAAACCACATATCATCAATCATTACCACATTAAAATCATTATGATGACACCCTTCCCATACATATTTCCTAACAAGACTCTAGGGACTCTAGTAGTGTGTTAACCACAAAATTTAACTAAATTAGATCTCCCACTTAGTACCTAGGATCCCATAATGAAAGAGTAAGTGAGGTAAAAGAAATTTCATGACAAGATAAACATACAAGGAAAATGTAATGGCTATCCCTCACTACCAACACCCTAACAATGGATAGACCCATATATGTCATGAACCCACAATATAAATACGAACATTCTATAATAATTGGGAAACAAATAATATAATATTGATAAAAATTCCTCACAAGATATTAATAATTCAAATGGGTCAATCAAGGGGAGTCTTTCAGATACACCATTTAAAACCAAGGTGGAAAATTAGACTATAACACCAAAACATGGCTCGAAATGATAATAATTTTCTAAATTTAATTAAAAACAATTTAAATTTTTTTAAAGGATTAATGAAATCAATCACATGATTAAAACATTTTAAATATTCCCTTAAAACGTGGGTATTCTTATTTTACCAGGGTTATCCATTTACCTCAAAATAAATGTAAAGGAGACATTAAAACATTATCAAAAGTGTAACAGACCATCCTGGGTTGACTAGACAATCCACCCAAGATGTACCATCACATGGTGAGGTATAACAATGAGGTAAATAGGAAAGAAGAAAAAGACATACAATTAGAGTATAACACAAAATAAAAAAGTTACAACCAAATCCATAGAAACCAATAAGAATATAATAAAGTGTAAATGAATTAATCAGAAAAGGCTAACAAGTCTCCATGTAACCAACCATCACCTACAAACCATCCTGGACAAAAGGAAGATACTACTAGAGAAGTCAGTGTGCTATAAGATTCCCTTTCCTCTTCCTAGATCCTACAATATAACATATACAACAACCAAAGGGAAAAGGTAGGGTGTGAGAAACAAATCCATATAGGATAGCACCATAGATTCTATACAGTGTCTAATACCAAGAATTCAATAGTTCTAGATTAAAAAAATATTTTTTTTTTCAAAATTCCAACACATTTTTAAACCATCCATTGGTTTTTTGATAAAAACTTTTCATATTCTCAAATAATGGAATATAAAAAGTGATAAATCTTGAAAGCACAATCATTATAATCCATGAATCTACTATATGAGAAACATGTGAGAAAATAACCATGACCAACCCAACATGTGAAAGGAAGTGATAAAATAACCCTAACCATTCTATCATAGGAAAGCAAGTTAGAAAATAACAATGGCCAATCCATCATGTGAAAGAAAATGAAAAAATAACCATAACCAATCCATCTTGTGAAAGTGTAATCACAAATAAAAAAAGTTAACAATTTTGGCTCTATCTTATGGGTATAAAAACTATTCATAAAAATAAAATATTCAATCTTTTCCTATGATGGATCCAACCAGTATAACATATAGTGTAATTATGCACACTAAAGTGAATAAAAACATTAAGTGGAATTACTCACACTATGAGTGACATGTCTATTCTCGATGAACCCAAGGTTCCCAATTTGCTATGTCTATAGAAGTCCATTTAAAAACCAAGATCACAATTTATAAAACATTTTAAATGACAAGATAATTTTCTTCAGTGTTTGAAAAACCCATTTATGGACCAAAACCACCATTCTAGAATTTAATCAAACACTTTTTTACCCAAGAAAATGTTTATGTAAAAACCCATTAAATAATTATTTCATTATAATCAAACCATCAAACTTAAAAATAATATAAACTCAACGAATAACCCAAATTAATTTGTAAGAAAAAATTTCAATTCATAGAATTATCCCTTTTAATAGAAACACCTACCTTAAAATAGAGGTAGAGCAAACATCACTTGATAATATATACTGAGGAATGGTAGATTGGGTCCACATGATCCTAGATCTAAAAAAATGTCAAACCTCTATCAAACCCCATATATTTGTCATACATATCCCCTTAAATTTATAAAATACAAGTGGATAAGAGATCTAATGCAGATATATAAAGAGAAGGAGAAACCAAATCAAAAATAAAACACACATAAATGTGATCAAGAAATAATGAAGGAATTATTTCAAGAATACAAAGTGATATACCTCCAAATTTCAAGGTAAGGATAATGATGAGCTGATAATTGATTACAGGATGATTTGGAAAAATTGACCACATGTAAAAAGAGAAAAATCTCAATTTTACCAGTTTGGAGGAGTGTTTCATGTTTCCTACGGTAGTAAAAAGGATTAATCTAACCATATTCCTTGATTGTGCACCCATAATGTCCCATCTGGAGGTGGGAATAGTTTGGTTACATAATTAGTTTAAACATGCACTAACTGTGCAAACCCCTGTGTCCAAAGGGTGCACGATTTTCACTAAGGGACACAAGGATTGGGAAATTTTTGTTTAAACCATGTGAAACCCATGGAAAACCTCTATAACCCCACAAAGATCCATGGGAATGTCACATAGGTTTTGAAATAGTATACAAGACACACAATATTCCACTTGAACCTCACAGAGGAATGTCGCTGGATTACCACATGGTTAAACTAATCATGCACCTTAATCGTGTGCCATGCCATTTTTTTTCTGAATTCACTTTTTCTCAACCTTAGATCCCAACAATATTTATGGGATCCAAAATATAAAAACCAAGGATCGAGTATTCCATACCAGTGAGCTATAGGGTATCATAATTCTTCCCATCACAAGCACTTTTTGTACCTAGAAATCTCTCAATATTCTAGACCAGCAAAAAGATAAGTCCATTATTGCCTCATCAGCGATTCATTCTCCCATGACTCAAGGATATACCATCTTCACTATTGTAGTAACTAGAACAAGGGAATCATTTTAGAAAAAATTACCTTATCAGGGTGTTCTGTAACCTAAAATGGATGCAAAGCATTGGTGGTATCTAGCTCAAGATAAACATGCTTCCATTCAATCACATGGGATAGATCTTTGTGATACCTCCTTAGTTAGGAAACATAAAACACATCATGGATAAAATTTAAATGATATAGTAAGTATAACTAATATTCCAGATGTCTAATTCAGTACATGATCTCAAAGGGGCCAACAGACCTCGATGAGAATATATCCTACTTACCCAACTGATGATGTCCCAATCGAGGTGAAACTCTGAGAATAACATGATCACCAAATTCAAGCTCTGGAGGTTTCTGATGATGGTATGCATAATATTTATAAAGACTCTATAATGTGACCAACATTTTCCAGACAAAATAAACCTTTACTATCATCTCCTGAATGAGACTCAACCTAAACAAGTACTTCTCACTCAACTCTGTCTAGCAAAAGAAATATCTACATATATTCCCATACAATTGTTTAAAGGGTTCCAACTTTATTGAAGCCTGATAACTATTTTTTTAGGACAATTCAACCAGTGGGAAATTATTTTCCTAAGATCCACAAAAATCAACCATAGGGGCCTAAATCGTATCCTCAAGAACCTAGATAAATCTCTCTATCAGTCCATCCATCTTTGGATGATAATTCATTATTAATTTGAACAAGTAACCCATCACCTGCTGCATAAAATTCCATAACCTTGATGTGAACATTGGTTCCCTATTAGAAACCACTATAAAGAAAACCCTATTACATCTCACAATCTCTCATATGTACAATTATCTGAGCTACTAAACATCCATAATCTCCTTAATAGGTAAGAAATGAGATTATTTCATAAGTTGATCAATGTTCTCCCAAATTTCATCCTTATCGCTTGGAGTTCATATAAATCAAATGATGAAGTCCATGGATATCTCATTCCACTTCCATATCGGATTGGGAAAAGGTTTTAAAAACTAGAAGGTCTCTAGTATTCCATATTAATTATATAAAAAGTGAGAAATCATGAAACAAAATATGAAATCAGTTGCCTCATCCATGGACACCAATACTGATTTTTAAAAACATGATACATCTTGGTATCCCTAGGGTGTATGGACCAACGTCACCACTATCCACTTTTCATCAATTCCTACCTTAAGGAAAATGAAACAGCTAACCTGTTTCAGAATCACTAAGATCTATTGGCAGACTAAGACCGCTCACCTGAGGTATCCCCACCATAATTAATTTTACCTAATAATTTGACCATAGTGTCTATCACCTTCTCAATATTAACACACTCATAAAAATTGATTCATCATTCATCAAAGCCAAGAACATGTTCCCATCAACCTCTTCCACTCTTAATCCCATCTCAACAAAAAACACATTAGCGATCACTCCTCGACCAATTTATTCACCGCTTGTGTATGTAATTTTCTACATAACCCATTATAAACCACATTCAATTTCCCGTGAATGTATTTAATAATAAAATAAGGAAAATGAATATACTTCACCATTCCTCTCTATCTCAAGTTAATATCCCTCTAGGTTAAAATATATTTTAGGCTCTTATGATCAGAATACACTATAAACAACTCCCTAAAGAGATAGTGATGCCATATTTTGAGTTCATATATAATTGATGCTAACTAGATATAATGGGTAGGGTAGTTCTTCTAATGAGGGTTTAACTAGTGAGAATCATACACCACCACTTTTTTACCCTTCTTCAATACACATCCCAAACCTGTACATGAAGCATCGCTGAAAACCTCATAACACAAACCTGATATGGAAAGAATCAAAACCATTATTGAATTCAACCTCACCATAAGTTACTCAAAATAACTCTAACATTTTTCATTCCATTAAAAATATACACCCTTATCAGATAAAGCTTCCATTGATGATGCGGGATTACAGAAATCATGTAAAACGATCTATAGTAACCAGTGAAAGTCAATATTATCTGGATATAAAATTAATTTCTAGGATTCTCCTAGGAAATAACAACAAATATCTTTTAATTATCCACTAGGATAAACCTATTAGATATAACATACCCCATAAATTTCACTTCCCTAACCCAAAAATCACATTTGTAAAGTATTCCATACAGAAAATGTTCATTCAGGGTTTGAAGAATGACATCCAAATGGTCTGTATGATTCTCCTCTATCATGGAGTGCACATAAATATCATCCATGAACACAACGACAGAAGATTCCAAGAACTGATTGTAGATTCATTTCATCAAAGCCATAAATATTTCTTGAACATTAGTATAATTGAATGGAAAACCAGAAAAATGAAATTCAAATACTCGCTCCGAAATTTTTTCTTAATTATATCCTCATCCCGGACTCTCAACTAGTGGTACCCAAACTGATGGTTAATCTTTGAAAAAAAAATTCCCCACTAAGATGGTAAAATAGATAATAAATCCTCAGCAAATGATATTTTTTCATAATGATCACCCGATCTAACTTTTGATAATCCATTAGAAGTTTGAGACTCTTGTCTTAATTCTTAGAAAATATATTTGGAAAATCCTATGGTGACACATTAGGATGAATAAATCCCTTAGAATCTAGATCCTCAATTTGGATATTAGGTTCCACCAACTCAGCAGGTTCCATTTGATAAGATGTAATAGAAATGGGCATCGTACCAAGAAGAATGTCATTAGTAAACTCAGCATATATCTGTTGCGGTAAACTATAAAAATCATCTGAAAATACCTCAGGGTATGAAAACACTAGCATTTAAAGTAGACTACCCAACCAAGGGTCAAGGACATCAAGTATAATATCTAAAAACTAATAGAATATCACCCTAGTATGAGGAACAACATGACCCACCCTTCTCGATCTAGAGTCCCAATCACCCTGAAAAAAATGAGTGACCCCATCAGAACAAAAAAACTATACCTAAAGACGATGATAGCCTATTTGGGACTTAACACTAATCATCTAATATATTACAATAATCAAGTCGAATATTTCAAGATCGAGCCCTAGGAAGTCCCATCCCACCTCAAAGTCATCTATCATCACCCAAAACATGGGAAACTTGAAACCTTATCTAGAAATCTTACCAAATGGTGTGGAAAGATCAAAAAAAAATAATGATGTATGTTTTAAAAGTAATCCCAAAATGTAAAACAATTTTGATGATATAAAAGAATGATTATCACATATATCAAATTAAGATTTCACCATAGAAGATGTAATAATCAATGCACCTATAATAGTAGTTGGTCCTACTTCAGATTCATTAAGAGCATACTCTATCATATAAATATGTCTGTTATTTTCTATATGAAAATCCCCCCTAGACATAGAATTAGACCCACTTCCCTTGGAATCATTGGTACAATCCTATAGACCCTTAGTCAGGGTAGATCCATCCTTAATTCCTTAAGATATTTTTTCAAAAAAATGTATCATATGTCCAGATAAATAGAAACAAATACATGTATTAGTATCCTCCATATAGTTATTCGTGGTATAACCATTACATCAACACTAATAGTATAAAAAATAATATTTTCCTAAAAAACCCTTAAAGATAGCCCTAAAGAACACATACCATGCGTGTGCTTCCATTTTTGTCCAGAAAACACCCCTTGGATGACAACAGTACCAGTTAAAGATCCACCCAAACCATTGTTTCCAAAACTTTAATCCTCCAAAAAATATTCTCTTTTGCCTTCTATTGTGATGTTAAGAAGGAACATAAGAATCAACATGTACTGAATATCTGGACTAATCCCAACTCAAACCTCTAAGCCTTTAGGAACTGTTTATAATGCTTTTGCGAGGGCGTGTGCATCCATCTCTATGAGACGTGATGGTTGTTTGTTTCCCTACACTACCAACTTCCAAAGGTGGGTGGCATTTTTCACTTATTCAGGGATGTTTTATCCTTGATTGAAATGGGATAATGGGATTTTATTTCTCCTTCTAGGGATCCCTCCTCAGAATTTGTTACCCAGTCCATGTCTCCATTAAGATTCAGTCATTGTTCATGAAAATCTTCTTAGTGTCATATCTTTGTGGAAACTGATTAATTACACTTATTATATTAGGAAATTACAAGTGTTAAAGTTAGGGATGTAACCTTTGGTTAGAGGAGTAGTCACGTTGGGTATCGCTATAGTGTCGGGATATTGAAACACTAGTACACCTAGATTTCATCCCCTAATGATAAGGCTTCTAGATGGCATGGAAGCATGAGGCATCCCATGGTGAGTGAAGACAATTATATTCCATAGGAATTTTTCATAGGTTATCCTTAGCTTCTCGTGTTTAAAATAGGGTATGCTACATGTTTAACATCTAGTGGAGACAAATTGGACTGATCAGAACACTGATGGGAGTGGATCAGATGGGTACATACATAGGAGGGAGCACCTAAGATGTTTGCTATATGGGTGGATAAAAATGCCTATTTAGAACATATCTAAGGTGGTGTGCCCTATAAAGGGAAGATATCACACCATGAAGGCTAATCTGGACACCTCAAAGGGTGGATTAGAGGATAATTGGGTCCCAAAAAATGGGACACCATGGTTTTCCATTAACTGGGATTGAACCTCACAGAGGTATCCTATGTACCCTGTATAGAAGACAGGGATCAAAACCCACTTTTTTGGTGGCTGAATCATGGTATTATGGTGTGCACAATGGAAAAAAAACCCAAAGACATGTTGGGTTTTATGCGTGGTTAGCGGCCCAGGTGCTACAAAGGAACAATTAGATGAATGGGGATTACACATGGTCATATTCCTGAGTGGATGGCATGATTTCACCAGGATTTAGGACGCATATATAAAAACCCATGGAGTTTGAAATCATATAGTTTAACATCATGTAGGATGAGGGTTATCTGATGTGAAGTGGTTAGGACTGATGGGTGATGGGCTTGAACCACATAGAGGCTTCTTACATACCTTCCATGGAAAAGGAAAAGATCAAATTCCTTGTATCTCAGCATGGGGAGATGAGTCTTACACAATGAGGCATCCCAGAGAGGACATCATGGTCGATGCTTACACTAAGCCCACGTGATCCGTGCTCGGTGTGAGAAATAAGAGACTACTAAGACTTGATGATCACATCCTGAAAGTTGTGTCTGTAAGGAATGGAGTTGGGATTATGCATGGTGAAAAACTCATGGAGATGTATATTGGGACTTACTCTAGGATGGAGGCCTGAGTAGGGGTCAAAACGTATGAGGTGGATATGGCCACCATACCCAGGACACCTTTCCAAGTTAGGTCGAGGCTTACACAAAGACTATCTGAGGTGTGCTTGGATACAAATCTCAAAGGGAGAGTGTATTAAGAATGCGCTAGTGCTATTCTCCTTCACAGTCCTCTTTGGAATTTTGGCTTTATGTAGTGATCACAATTTAACATCATGTGTTGTGGACATGGGTGTTTTGAAGTCTAATATCTTGATGCTCGGACGGTGAGGATTATCTCCTCACCCCTAGGACTTACATAACTGGCACACTTTAACACTTGTTGAAGGGAAGGCACCAACAAAGCGATATGGATATGGGGTTGTGGACTGATCTATTGATGGGATCCTGTTAGCATGGATATGTGAAGAGGCAATATCAATTAGCATGCATATGCGAAGAAGCATGAGGCAAAGAAACACAACCTCAATAACTGCCCAAGGGTCCTTGAAATCACCACATACATCCCTAGAGGGCCGTATAGGAGAGGTATGCACAAGATAGGGGTGTCACACAGAATAGGGGCTTGGACATGGTGTATTAGGGTAAGGATGACACATGGAGTACACAATAAGGGGAATTCACTAGATTAAAGGGGTGAACAAAAGAAGAAGGTATGTGTGCAAGATTGGGTGGTTGCATGAGAAATGAGTGGATGTACACAAGGGGAAACCCTGCATGCCAAAATGGCTCAATACAAGGAGAAACATGTGCAAAAGAGGAATATTTTGACCACAATTTTCTTTGAGTAAAAGGAAATTGGAGAGGGTCAAGCCCACGTGGGTCCACCCAAAAGAGGACCCCTGGGAGACCTGTCATGCAAGATCCAGTACCTTGAGGCCATGTATTTTTCATGGTCAATAAGGGTTGTCTTTCACATAGTAGAATGTTTATTTTTCTTTTTTAATCATCCCTCGGTGAGTGGGGGTATTTTTCTATTTATAGCAAGAAACTTTGTTGGTGGCGTGCAAGGTGTGTTGCGTGAAAGTGTCATTTTGACATCGCATTGGGAGAAGAATATATTGCATGCATTTTTCAATCTTGCACGTAGGAAAATTTTCTTCTACACTTCTAACATGGCTGTTTTTTCATAATGTTGGCACAGAAGAATCCATTTGACTTCACATTGGGCGTGCAAGATCTTGCACGCAATTTTCAATCTTACGTGCGACCCTTAAATTTAGTGTGCACCTCCATAGGGAATATCAATATTGTCCGTTGATTAAAAATATTCCTTTGGTTTTCTAATCAATGTCCATCCATGTCCTTATCAGAAATTCAGAAACAAAAAATAACCCGCTCAGAATCAGAGCTGAAGGGGGGGCTGAAGGTTGGATTTTGTGGGAAATGCCGAAAAGAAGAGCACATAATAGTTGGTGCCCTCAAAAATTTCCATTCGGCGTTCAAACCAATTCCACTCATTCGAAAGGGCTGGTCCATGCCTATAAATATGCTGGGGGTAAAGGCTTTGTACATTGACTTTCTTCTGTGATAGGAGATTTTCTCTCTTGTGCAAAATATCTTTCTTTTTTTCAAAAGATCTTGGGTTTTTTTGTATCTTGTGTGCAACTATAGACTATTTTTCACTTTCCAATTCTTGTGTGCACCTACCTTAACATTATTTTTTGTGTGGTCTCCTTCCACCTTGCACACAACATATTGTCTTGCACTTCGAAACACCATTCTTTCATGAAAGTCCCTTTGTAAATTTTAGGACCTAAAAGAAATGTATTATCAACTGAATGGAACTGCGAGGAAACTATTGTTGCTACAATGAGGACCCAAATGATCACAAACGGTCATATTTTTCATGAGATAAGAGTCATGTCCAATAATCATATGATTTTTGGTATACTGACGCAAGCACAAAAGAATTACATTCTGAGTGATAGTCTACCGATATAGAACTTCTATATTTTGGAAGATGTGTTGATGAAATGTTTTGAGACTGATACGCCATGTTCATGGGTAACACACAAGGATAGCCTTAAATATCTTAAAATCATGAGAAATGGTCACCCTACCAAGGAAACACAAAACATGGACATTTACATCCATAATCTGGAGACTAGAACTGTTGTAGGGAGTGATCCTTCTCTGGAGGAATCTCCAACTCATTATAGGATCACCTTCAAAAGCAACATTTCTGATGAGACCAATGGTTGTAAGGAATGGGACTTTAGGTTCGGGGTAAATTTTACGAGTGAGTGGGAAAGGGCGTACTGGGTATGCCAGAAATTTGAGAAGTTCAGGGAGGATCTGCAGTATATCGGGATTTTTCAAGCTATGTGGACATCACAGTTTCACTTCTACCATCATCAATACCTGGTACCAGAGTAGGTTAGTCGGCGGTCTCCTGACACAAATACCTTCCACCTCCACCATGGGGAGGTAGGAATTAGTCTATGGAAAATTCATTGCGTCGGGGTAATTCCCTTGGAAGGGTACCAATACATTGAGTTCTATCCAATAGAGAACATTTTTGGGGATAGGATGTGAAACTCTATTTTTACATGGAATATGTTATAGTTGTCTTAGGAGAATTTGAAAATAAAATACATCCTTAAGGACATATACTATTTGGGATGGTTTATTCAGTTTTGGATATAGGACAAGGCTGTGAAAATGTCATTCTGAGGGAAGAAGTGATTGAACACATCACCTAGGGGGAAGGCAGGATCATAGTGGATGGTCCTAGAAGCCGGTATGTACCGATCATGGGACTTTAGTATAAAGAAATTTCAGGACCCGAATGTATGACATATTAGGTTCCTTGCTGCATTTTTGAGTGTGTGGATAATACCATTGCAGGATATAAGGATGGGGGTTCGTCCAGGGATGAAAGTGATGGTCAAAATCATGGCAACCAAGAACAATGTTAATCTGGGGGTTCCTATACTGTCTAGGTAGTACAACATTCTGGGATGTATCTCTAGGTTATGTACTCCCAAGAGGATATACGGAACCATCCAGATTCTTCATGGGTGGGTTGTTGCTCATTGTGGTGGGTATGACTTCCTAAATGCCATCCCCCCCAGGTGACGGTCTGCAACCATCCTTACTGAACATTGCTGGAATTCGCCCATTGACACTTAAAGATGACGGGATCAAACTCAAGATCAGAAATCACACAATCTTCAAATTTTATCCATTTTAGACACCAGATGGACAGATGGTAGATGACGGGTGAGGCCCATTGGAGAAAACGGTGTCCTTGCAAAGCATTACGGGTGGTGTGTAGGTAACCCAAAAAGACCGAAATTTTTTTTGCGAACCATATGTGTCGATGAGGTTTTCCATGAAATTTAGGTGCACGCAGTGGATGCCAATGAAAGTATGTATAAAGTTTCAAGAAGAGAGAAATATCTACAGTCTTCACCAATTATGGATCATGTTCATGATTGTAGTTTTGGTGAAATCATCACTCTTCCACATATGGATGTCAATGTCGGCCAATCAATAAAGTATATCGACCATTGGATAGCAATGTACCCAGAGCAAATTCTATGGAAACACATTTTTAAAATCAATGTGGCTACTGTGGAGTCCGGATAGTGAGAAAGGAGATGAGGTATTGCTGGGGAGGTGATATAAGGAATAGTCTCGGTAGTTGGAATGGCATGGTCTGGAATGCCATCGTCGGGAGTGTCGCAAGGTGAGAATACACCTACACCTTCAGAAGAGGTGTGTCCCATGGCCGGGCTCATTGGCCAACTAGGGAACTACCTAGGAAGAAACTGGGACATAATCTAAAGCCGACCACCAATTCCATTTTCCCATCTCAATGGTCCGCCTATAGGTTGTTATGACAATCTATCTCAACTGAAGAGTTGCGGAGGAGACTGGTGCGCATTGGGCTTGACCTTCCAAATGTATAGAACATTCAAGTGGTAGAGAGGGTTAACATTCATCGCTAACATGCATACCTGATATCCATGGATATTTATGCATTCCAATAGGGAAAATATAAAGAGACACACCTTTTGGTGAATGTGATGCTTGGAAAGGATCATGACCCAGAAAAGTTGTCTTCTGAGGATGATGATGGCGAGGAATAAGAAGAAGAAGAGCAAGAGGGGAGGAAGAGGATAAAGTGTAAGAAGAGGGAAAAAAGTAAGAGATGGTAGAGGAAGAGGCTGAAGGTCCTAGAGGTGATGGACCTTTAGAAACAGATGTCCTCCTGGGAAGCCCACGTGAGAGCAGCGAAATCACAGGCTCTGATGCAGAACTGGCCAAACAAATCGATCTAAGTCTCAACTCTTATCTCTAATTTCCATTATCTTTTCATAACTAAAATACACTGACCAAACTTTTCCCTTTTCAGGAACACATCTACGATGATATCCAGAAATCTTCCCTTGTAGGGGATGGAAATGTACCCATGGTTGTGGAAGAACATCCCCCTAAATTTTCATTTTCGATTGAGCAGGGTAGAGAACGAACCACGATTTGAGCTATTGAGGGACCATCCAAGATAGGGACAGTTAGTGATAATCTAGCAAGAGGGTCTAAAATGTGACGTCAGATTCTCAAGATATTCTTGAAATTCAGAAGGTTCCAATACTGATCATTGAATTAACAAGAACTGAGGGATATCTTATGGTTGAATCTCCTATCGTGACTTAGGCACTATACACTACTAACCTTGGATCTTTTATGTTTTTACCTTTATAGTATCACATCTTTTATTGAGGAACTCATCTGAAAAAGATATCGGTTCCCAAGGAAGTGATCGAAAGGCTAGAGGCTTGAAAAACTGTCGAGTCCAGAACATCTGCCAAAGCACTACCAATGATTGTACTGGATCATGTAGTATTAGTTATTCAATCTAGTCTAACCCTAGAACCCAGTGATAAAGGTGCTGCAATCATGGGTGATGATGCTACAAGGGTTAAACTCCAGGATGGCAGGGGTGAGGTTGTTGAAGAAGAAAGAACATGCGAAGAGGACCCTGTCACAAAACTCCATACCATTTTTCTTAAGTACATGCCTACAAATCTTGAGGATATGGATGAAACTAATCCTGAAGATGTTGAGGAGAGTAATATGACATGACACAAGGTGTTTATGTGCATAAAATGATTCCTATGTGGATCACAAGAAGAATGGATGATCATAATGGGATTACTTTTTACATGGCTACACTTTCTCTTTGTCAGAGGGGTGGATCCTCAATGTATTCATATAATAATCAATGATTATATGGATGAGAATATAAGATAGAGTATCCAACACTTTGATATTTTCTAATGTTGGAAGGAGTCAGATAATACCCAGAAGATTCTTAAGGCTGAGCAAGAAGTCTGAAGCCCTGATGAATAAGCAAACAAAAGAGCAGCATTTATCATAAGATGTTTCCTAAGGCTGAGCAAGAAGTCTGAAGCCTTGATGAATAAGCAAAAAAAGAGCATGTAGTGCATGAAATATGTCAAATTCTTGAGTTCCAAGATATGAATGAATGAATTCAAGCAAAAAATAATGAGTTTTTCTCCATAGTTTCTAACGAAGAGAGGTAGATTAAGGAGCGGGAAGCATCCCTGGATACTATGAGCCTCAAAGTGGCACCACTAGAGCAATCCATCAAAGGGGATAATCCATAAGGGCCATGTTATTTCCGAACTCATAAACATATATACTTCTTAGTTTCACTATCCTGAACTAGGTACATGGATTTATTAGTTTTTTTCTTTCTTATTTTAGTGAATTTCGACCATAACTCTAAAGTAATTAGCGATCAATCCCTAAGCTCATGTGGGTTATACCCGGTGAGAGAAACAAGATAGAACTACATAATCCTTCACTTTGTGTATGAGAGAGCTAACTAAACATTCAAAAAAATGGGATCTGGATGACCACCCAATGTTTTTGAAATAATAGAGGGGTCTTGACCAGATAATAGGGTCCTCGGAATAGCCAAAACACTCATTCCCACATACTCTACTCCATGAGATGGATGGCGCCAGGGGTGTTGGAATTAATCCTATCAAACTAGAATAAAGAATTTGAATTATGATACACAAAATTCAGAATACAGTGAAGATGGAATGATGAAAAAGGATATTTATTGACCAAATTCAAAACATGGTACATGTGTTTCATTAGCCTGAAATGGGAACAAACAAATGAGGGCTAGCCGCAGACCGCATTCGAAAACACGGGGACAAACTCAAAGTGTCATTCGATGTCCTCTAGAACATTGGCCTAAGTTGATATGACAACCTTAAGGAGCATCATAACCATTAGGGAGTTCTTTATGAAATGAGTGGGAATGTGGATCTGAAATAAAGGGCATGCAAAGCATGGTGATGGAATAACAGGATGTTTGGATAAAGCCCAACTCTCTATGATTTATTCCACCGTGATGAAAGTACATTGGGTGAATGTATCAGTCTGAATCAAGATAAATTCTATTTCCAAGAGGGCCTCATTGGAAAGGACCTAAGATGGTCTATATTTTTATTTCATGTAAATGGGGATGATAAGAATTCTGTTTAGTTCCATATAGTGAGGATGATGCATGAAATAGTTTAACATCATATAATCAGGAAGGTGCACATAGTTTAAGATTGTACCTCTTGGACCATACTCAATTGTTTAAATTTATGTTACATGGACCGGGTACTCTTAGTTTAGATTCATAGAGTTCAGACCTTAATTAAGTGGAAATAACCAGTAAATTTAAAGATCCAGGGGCTGGGTCCATGGAGAAATGCATGGGCATCACTATGTATCCCATAAGGATGAGAATAAAGACAAATGAAGTTCTTAAGCATAAAGTGGTCAGAGACCAATGCTGGTAGGGTAAATCCGCTCTATTGAGAAATTTGATGCATCCGATAATTATAATGGTTTAATCTTGAATTTGTTCAGGGTAGGGATTTAGTTTAAAGTCATGCATCGAGGTCACAAGGACCCACAAAGAAGAAATGTGTGGTGCGGTTCATAACCTGGCGTGAATGAGGACCTGAGATCCCACACCACAACTCACATTCTTGAAAGGGACATCGGGGATGATAAGACCAAGATAGGGAGTTTAAGATCCAGTTGGCTAGAACTGATAATTAGATGACTGAATGTCTCTATGTATCCTACAAGGGCAGGAATCAGGCTTTGCAAAGTTCATTGTATTCCGAACAGTTTAATCTCATCTAATGAGGATGGTATTTTTACAATTTAAGGTCATATGGAAGGACCAATAGGTCAAACCGTCTCATATATGGATATAACTATATCACAACCCCTAATACTACATAATCCATGATTGGTGTAGGAAACAAAAAAAAATTGATAGGCCTTCCCTGTCTAATGGGAGTGTGCAATGATGGAAATGGAGCTTCAGTTGAGGAAAATCTGAGATGAACCAACATTGTTACTTGATGTGCACAAATGCACAGAGTTACAAAACTAGGGGTGTTTGGGATCCATAAAATTGATAGGGAAATTAAACATATGATTCACAACATTCGATATTTGGGCTGCAATGGGAGTATCATGACGATGAAGGATAAAAATTGACTTTGTTCAAAACATTGCATCCATTTTGCATTATCCTAGAATGAGAACGAACAAATTAGTTTCAACTGATAACTATATTCAAGACGTGGGACTTCTATAAAATTATTGTTCAAATTTTTTAGGGCATTGGCACAGAACAGTAGGAGAGCACTTAGTCATAGCATCCATACTGTTAGGGGGTCCCTTTATAAGCGAAATATAATGAAAACCCGAATTAATGAATGTGAGAAGTGAAAATATTACCCATGATATTTAACAATCATGCAGTATGGGCACAAGGATTGGTAATATCAAAGGAAGTACATGGAGTGGCTATTTTAAACCTGACATGAATGAGGACCAAATAATTCTACACCACACCATGTACTATTGGGAGAACCCCGGACAAAAGGGTTCGTGGAGGTGAAAGTGGGTGCAACTGGACCACAGACAGGAAGTCTAGGCGTCACTACGTATCCCATAAGAATTGGAATCTAGCCACACGTAGTTCTTGAAGGTGGTACGGTAGGGGTACAATACTGAATGAGGGTATATCCTCTTTCAAATAGGAATACCATAATTGTTATTCAGTTTAACATCATGCAATTATAGATGGTAAGAATCATAGTTTAAGGTCATAGAGCTCTTACCATAAGGTTCCCAATTTAGTGCCATGTGTTGTGACATGCCAATGTAGTTTATTGTCATTTTATAATGACAGAGGAATTTATAACCCTTTAGATATATTCATGGAATGGCTACTCCAAACCTGATGTGAATGAGGACATAAGTCCACACCACACCACATATTTCTAGGGAATCTCAGGAGAAAATCGAATAATATGGTTCATGGTCATGGAACTACACCATAGAACAAAATATGGGTGTCACTACATATCCCATAAGGATGGGAATCAAGACACACATAGTTCTTGAAAGTGGTACAACAGGCGGCCAATACCAAAGGGGGAAATGTCTTCTCAAGTGAATACATCGAATGGAAAGGTAATTTATCATTACGTAGCCTGGGTACAAGAAGATGTAGTTTAGTGTCCTATGATAAGGACGTAAGGTATATTATTTTATGGCCATAGTGCTCAGACCACATATTGATACTTTTAAGGAAAAAATATATAATGTGGTGCTTTAAATAAATACCGACGTGAATGAAGGCAAAGAATTCCACACTACATAACAAATTTCCAAGAGAACACATACACACTATTTAGAGTCATGATGCATGGACATGGGAATCTAGTTTTAGATGTGAAATACTAGTTTAAGGTTATAGGATTTGGACCAAAAGAAGTTTGGTTCTTCCATGTAGGTACAAACATTACCCATATACCTAAGCCCACGTGATCCATGCTCGGTGTGGGAAATAAGGGTGGAGAAGATCTTTACAACACATGGAATACTCAGTAGGGAGAGATGATATGAAGCCAAATCTGACCCTCACAACCCTGATTCATCCTCTTTAATGTGTATAGGTTCATAGAGGGATAACACCAAGGTTTTCTAAATTCCACTTGAACATGATGGAGTAGAAAGGGGTATGAATTACACGACCAATATTTAGGGCTTAATGGGGGTGGCATAATGATTGAGCATAAATTTTTACCATATTCCAAACACATCATCCATATAATGTGACCAAAATTGGAATAAAAAATGAGGGTTGACCACTGACCAAATTTTCTACACAGAACTTATCTCATAATGTCTTTGAAAATCCTCCGGGATGTTGGACCAAAGTGGTAGGCAAGCCATAAGTCCAAGCATACATAATTTATGGGTGTCATTTCAGATGTGAAAGATGATGGAAACCCAAATAATGGGAGATTTGAAGAATTTAAATATATGAAACCAGGTCCATGACGAATCCAACACTCTAGGTCCTAAACCATAGTGCATCTGAGCACGTTGGCGAGGCATAATAGAGGTCGAGAAGTCTAGTGAAGAGCAGACGACTCAAGGAGGTGAGTGGAGGAAAATGGTCAAGGGGAAGCACATGGATTGGCTATTATAAGCACATCGTGAATGTGGAACAAATAATTTCACACCACACTAAGTGCTTTCAAAAAAACTCGGGCCGAGGGGCTGGGAAGAAGGCGGGATTTTTTGTACCTACAGTTAGACCCGAAGATGAAATGTCTGGGAATTCTTACTTATCCCATAAGGATGGGAATCAATCCATATGTAGTTCTCAAGATTTCATGCAGTTTAACATCATGGGGTAAATATAGTGAGATCTTAGTTTAAGATCGTGGAGCTTAGACAAAAAGAAGTGGGATTCTTCTAAATTGGCGTAAACCGTGACCAAATCTCTAAGCCCATGTGAGCCATGCTCGATGTGGTAAACAAGCACAGAGAAGATATTCTCAAAACATGTAACACAATGTAAGGTGAAACAATTTAGAGTAAAGGATGACACCATGATGTTTATTCAACCTCTTGACGTGAAAATGTGCACCGAGGGATAATACCAAATGTGTTGAAACTCCACCTGGACGTGATGAAGTGAAATGGGATGTGAATCAAGTGACCAATATTTAGGGTTCAATGGGGATGGCATAATGATGGACAATAATTGTTGACTATGTTTGAAACAAATCATCCACAACGCATTTTCCAAGAATGGTAACAAACAAATGATCATTGACCGTTGAACATATTTGAGATGCGAGACTTGTATCAAATGGTTTTTCAAAATCATCTTGGTTGTTGGCCCAAGATCATAGGAGAGCACTATGGCCTATCATCCATGTCATTCTGAAGTCCTCTTAGATGTGAAAGATTATGGAAACCTAAATAAATGGATATGTGAAGCATGGAAATAGATGAAAACATGTCCATGTAGATTCCAACACTCCTAGTCCTAAACTACAGTGCATGTGAGCACATTGGTGAATCGCCAAAAAGGGTCGAGGGGGCCAATTGAGAGAAGATGACTCAGGGATATGAGTGGAGGAAAGGGGAATGAAGATCTCTCTCGAGAGAGAGAGAGATGCTTGGCATGGTTATTGAAAACCCGGCGTGAATGTACATAAGTCAACACCACAACATACACCCTCTGGAGAACATATGCTAAGGGTCCAAAAGGAAGAGAAGGTTTCTAAAAGTAGGGATGGACCCGAAAACACAATTTTTGGGAATTTCTACATATCCCCTGACAATGGGAATCAATCCATATGTAGTTCTAGAAATGTCATGTAGTTTAACATAATGTGGTAAGGACAAGGGATGAAGGCCATTCTGGAAGGAGGGACACATGGTGCGGCCATTGTAAATCCATTGTGACTGGGGACTAAAGAATTCCACATCAAGCCATATAACACAAAAAAAGAGAACTAAACATAGGGATGGGTGAAGAGATTTTTTGGGCTGGACCTGAAGATGAAATACCAGGGCATTCCTACGTATCCCATGAGGATGGGAGTCAATCCATACATATTTCTGAAAATGCCATTCAGTTTATTACCATGTGGTAAGGACATATAACGGAGGTGTGTCTCAAGGGGATATGTGTGGTGTGGAAAAAATAAGCCGATGTGAATAATTACAAAGCTTTTGTACCACATTGCACAATCCTAACAGAGAACTTGGGCTAAGTGGTTGGAAAGGTCATGGGGCCTGAGGCCAGGCCACATATGAAATGTTTGGGTACTCTTACATATCCCATATGTATGGGAATCAAGACATACATAGTTCTCTAAATCTGTTCAGTTTAACACCATGCATTAAGGAAAAGGGGGATCTTATTTTAAGGTCATAGATCACATACCATGAAGTCTATTCGCCATTCCTAGTTTATCGTCATGTGGGACGAAAGGGATCTTAGTATAGGGTTATAGATATTATACCATTAAAATTTTACATCTTTCAGGATGAGGATTGGTAGTTTAACATCCAATAGTATGGGGATAGGTATTTTAACATCTTGTAAGATGGTAATATTGTTTAACATCATGTGGGATGAGGATTCTCTTATGTGAAGTACTTCTTGATAAATTTGTCATTGGTGGGAGGAGTAATATGTTCACCATCCATAGTGACTAAAGAGTATGCACCATTGTTTCGCACGGAATCCGGGGATGACCTCCTGGACGGGAGATTCAAACGTTCCGATCAGTTTCTAACGGGTTTGTTCGTAGAACCGGAAACATCCAATGATTCCACATCCGCTTGGACCTACTTTCCAAAGGCAGGCGCTCATGAGCTTGTGGGCTAATGAGGCTTAGGAATTTGCATTGGTCGAGAGGATGGGAGGTCGGACTCATCACACCTTTTTGAGGGGAATTATTGTCTATCCCGGGACTCTCTTTATAGATTTAAGTTATGTTCGTGAATCCTTATTACATTGCCAAGTATAAAATGTGTTTTCCTTTAGTTTTAACAATCAATGATTAAATATGCAAGAAATTTAGAGAATCTTTTATATGTATTCGAGGTTCTTCATTGATAGAGAATCATCTATATTTGTCTAGAGATTCTTGGTCAATGGTATCCTTCAAAACATTTATATAAAAAGTCTCTTGGTCATTATGATGACCAGGCTGGTTTTAAAGCCACTCAGTGGGGCACTTGAAGTTTATCGTCATTCAGAAGGAAGGAGATTATTTCAAAGTTGGGATCGAACCCATAAATGGGCTACCTACGTATCCTTTGTTTTGGAAAAGGAATTAGAACCCACGTAGTTCGAGTAATGGGGTATGATGTTTATGATTGATGGCTCAAAGATGAATGTCAGAATTACTTTTACACTCTAAGCTCACGTGAGTCATGCTTGGTGTGAGAAACAAGAGGTATTGGTAAAATTTAGACAATTGTGCCATGAAAGATGCAATCATAAGAATTTGTTTGGGGCTTATGTATGGATGACTGCCCAGAATGGATGAAGGTTTAGGATTTACTTTTAGGGAGAAAATCCAGGAACAGGGTCCATAAAGGTATATGTGCTTTATGGAGATTTGAATACTCTAATCTTGGGGCTTACTCCTAAGGAGGATTCCCAAGTTAGGAGGGGACTTATGATTGGGTTTTTCTCCTGAAAAGGATACCCAGATCAAAGGTAATTTATGACTGGTTAAGAGAAATTTTAAGAGACTTGGGGCTTACTCCTAAGAAGGATGCCCAAGGTTATGACTGGGTCTTTATTCCTGAAAAGGAGACCCAGGTTAAGGGACTCGGGGCTTACTCCTGAAAAGGAAGCCCAAGGTTATGACTGGGTCTTTATTCCTGAAAAGGAGACATAGGTTAGGGATTAAGGTTTGGGGCTTACTCCTGAAAAGGATGCCCAAGATTAAAGGACTTGATTGGGGCTTATTCTTAAGAAAGATGCCCAAGATTGGGAACTTGATTGGGGCTTACTCCTGAGGAGGATGCCCAAGATTGGGAACTTGATTGGGGCTTACTCCTGAGGAGGATGCCCAAGATTGGGAACTTGATTGGGGCTTACTCCTGAGGAGGATGCCCAAGATTGGGAACTTGATTGGGGCTTACTCCTGAGGAGGATGCCCAAGATCAAAGGTTTTATAACTGGGGATTATTCCTAAGGAGG
This sequence comes from Viscum album, assembly GCA_963277665.1. Taxonomy (NCBI): domain Eukaryota; kingdom Viridiplantae; phylum Streptophyta; class Magnoliopsida; order Santalales; family Viscaceae; genus Viscum; species Viscum album. The sequence goes on along the minus strand of OY728135.1, from coordinate 27,655,233 downwards.
AGACCCAGGTTAGGATTCTCTCATCTTAAAGGATGAGGTTGAATGAATGAACTCTCAATCTTTGGTGACATAAAGATGTTTAAATCACTAGGTTTTGAGAGATATTTCACAGAATTCCTTTCAAGTAAGGATGTCAAATCAAGAAATCATGCCATAAATGGCTTTGAAGAGTATCTTGAAGACTGAATCTTGAAGAGGAAAGGTGAAATGGTTGAAGAGGGGTAAAAATGGACAAGATGGGCACCCAAAAAGATAGGGGCGTGCAAGTCTTGAGAGGCGCGCAAGTCCTGCGGCGGCGCGCAATTATTGGTCGCGCAAGTATACTTGCGCGACATGAGGGGTACTTGCGCGATTTTCAACCAGCATTGAAATACTTGGGCGACTCTTTATTAAACCCTTTACCATCCCCTTGAGTTTCTTCCAGAAGAGGGACGCGCAAGTTATATTGAAGGAATTAAGTAGGCGCGCAAGTGTTTGATAAGTTTCAACACTTAGGCCTTCCTTTTTCTCTTTAGATCTTCCGTTCTAGGTAAGAAATTACCTTAGAAGTGTTCCGGAAGCTTTGAGAAGAGACTTGGGTGTCGGGAGTTTCAATCCGAGTTTCTGAAAAAAGATCCTCTCGAATGGGGGGCCCACAGGGTCTATTTATAAGCAAAAGAAGACCCCGGGCGGTTACTGGGCGGTTACCAGGCGGTTACCACATATGTCGCGCAAGTCCCTTGCACGACTATGAGGAGTCGCGCAAGTGTTGAGTCGGCGCGCAAGTGTACTTGCGCGACCAAGAGGGAACTTGCGCGACCTATGGGCAATGTTCTCCTTTTTCATCCCTTTGTCGATTTTTGATGTTTCTTCAAAGGATTAATCACTTTGAGCTCAGATATTCCCTTTTCCGATCTTTGGATTCTGTGACGAAAGGAGCGTCAACAAAAGTCCCCCCTCAGAGTTGGATCCAGAGAGAAATGAGGATTTGACTCTGAGGAAATAGAATTCCTCCAAAGGAAAAGGGTGGCGCGCAAGTTTGCATCGCGCAGGGGTCGGTGCGCAAGTCTTCGTCGCGCAGGCATTGAGCGCTCTGGGTGCGGCGCGCAGATAGGCCCCCTGGCCTATAAATATGCCGCTTCCGGCCGTAGAAGGCATCTGACCCCGAATTTCTCGAGCTCTCGCCGCGCAAGTCTCCTGTTTTCACTGTTTCCTCGCTGCCGCGCTACTCTTAAGGTAATCAGGCTTGCGCGGCACATACTTGCGCGACAAATACTTGCGCGACACATGATCACTTGCGCGACATCTCCATACTTGCGCGCCTTAATGCCTTAGCCATTTTTTTCAAATTCTTTCATAAATTTTATGAAAAAACCCACTTAAGAGTTTAATTTATTCAACCCCTGTGCAGATTCAATGGCTCTTAGACCTAGTTTAATTGATGAACTGGCTAGCAAGCGGATAGATGATATGATGAATATCATTGGCCCTGATTACTATACTGTCAAAAACAGTACTCTTCCAGACTTGGCTAAGTATCTGAAGAAATATCATCGCGACTTTCCTCACTGCACTTATCTACCTTTGTATAGTCATGGTCATCTGCAAGAAGTCATTATTCCAGAAGTAAAGAATTATCTTCCATTTTCTTGGTTTCAGAATTATACCAATTTTGCTTCAGCAAATATCTCAGGCGGAGGGGTATTTCAAAATGCTGGAACAGTAGAGAAGGCTTATGTGATGCATCATAGCCCTTGCACACCAGATCTGAAAAAACATACACCTGAGCTTCAACCACATTGTCATCCTTCAATCTTCCGAAATTCTCAGATGGATCAATCCAAAGGCTGGAAGAAAAGTTGGGATTTCCGCCCTGGGGGAGGTGTGAAGCCAACTTGGATGTGGGCATACTGGGTGCGACAGACTTGCGCAGAGTTTATTGAGGATCTGAAGAGAGCTGCAATATATGAAGCTGTTTGGGTTGGGCAGACATATATTTACAGACATGATATCTTCGTGCCAGAGATACTCAGCCACTGGAGTCCAGCGACTAATTCTTTCCACTTGACTCATGGAGAAGTAGGTATCAGTTTGTGGGATGTCCACAAGATTTCAGGAGCTCCAATCTTGGGTGATATGTATGATGAATTCATTCCTCCCAAGGTGACTTGGAGCGATCCAGAGAAGACTCCTGCTTTGGCTCGAGAATTATTCAAAATCTTTCACAAGCTCAAGAGTTCAGAGACCTCATTAACTCATTTCAGAAAAGAAATCCATCCGGAAGAATGGCTGAATGTGTTTCTTACTGAGAAGAAAGGGATGGAGCCAAAGGAAAAAGGATCCAAGAAAAAGAAATCCAAGGATACCCGGCCCAGACGTCCTACCACTTGTCCTAAACCTGAGAAGAGAGGAGCTCCTGGCACATTCTGGCCAACTTTAGAAGTAGGAGAGTTTGAAAAATGGGGCTATGAAGTGAATCAAAGAATTCCAAAGAAAACTCGTCTGGCGGGTTTCTTGGCAATGTGGCTCAGTGTTTATCTCTTGCCGGTCAGGGATTCGAAGGGAGGCTTTAGGCCAGGGACCTTCGTCATTGCGGCCAAGTTAGCTGAGGGAAAAATGGTTGGGTTAGCTACCCCCATTTTAGCAAAGATTCACAGGAGTTTACTTCACGTCTTCCAGGGTAAATCTCCTTTAAGAATAGTGGGACCATTCCAGGTTTTGTGGGGATGGATCGCCACTCACTTCAGGACTTACAATGTACAGAATGGATTACAAATTCCTGGAAGTTCTTTCAGACCGTCAGTGCAAGCATTCTCTGGAATTGCTCCATTAGATGTCAATGGTTATGACATAAAAGTAAGACTAAGCATGTATAAGGAATTCAACTTCTTTCCTTATGGAAGTCCGCCATCTGGGCGGTTTGTTGATGATGGGAAAGCCCCTTTGGATTTGAGGGCATACATGCTAGCTTGCAGGGATGGCGTGTTAGTAGCCAGGGTTGATGGAGAAATCATATGTGAGGCCTATGCTCCATATAGATTTGCACGCCAATTCAAATGTTTGCAACAGATTGTTGTATCCCCTCCAGTACATGTCAGGTTAGAGCAACATCCGATGGTTTCTCGACAACTATGGTTGCTGACATCAAGAGAGAAGACTGGGGCAGTATTTGATCTACCAGTTGAAAAAGCGGCACCTTATCTGACTACATTTTATGCCGAACACTGGATAGCATCATATCCTAAAGGGATATTGAATCACCCTGTATATCAAGTGGGAAAGAGGAAGAGGACTGTAGAGAAAGAAACTCTTCCTCATGAAGGTGGTGCTTCTCCTCCTGAAGTAGGTTCAACAGACTCCTCCTCTAGAATTGATTCCTCGGATTATCATGATGGGGATGATGAGGCACAACCGGCAGCAAAGCGGTTTCGTGCCCGATATAATCCTCCGGCCAGAGTTAAAAGACCCACTCCATCAGCTCCTGGTGAGTTATTTGATTGTAATAACTTCAATCACTGCTACTTTATAAAGTAATAAGTCTCACTTTCTTATTCTGTATCTGTAGTTGCAGGAGTCAGGAAGAAATTGAAATCAAAAATTGTAGGACCTTCCTCACAGCCTTTATATCTAAGACCAGAGGCTGTTCAGCTATGGCAAAGCTTATACTGTGATACTGAGACTGCCTGGCTTGATTTGTGTGAGGGCCTACAACTTCCTGGAATAGGATATCTTCTAGCTCCTAAAGACCTTCAATACGGAGATAACCCCAATGAAGTGCGAGCTTACATCAGAGAGCTGGAAATGCTCATATATGCCACTGATAATTCAGTTCCTATCACCAGGAGGGTGAAGGAAATGATTGATCGTGGCACCACTGAGGGGGCTGGTGGTTCTGGAGATGAGGAGTGGCAAGACTACGTGGCCCCTGAAGATGTAAGTTTTCTTTCCTTATTTTCTTTGCAACTTGATTTCAGTTGAAGCTTCGTTATTTAAGGAAGTTATTTTCTTCATCTTGCAGCTTGCAAAGAAAGGAACCGGGGTTCCTTCGCCACAATATAGCCCTGGTGGTACCGTTGTTGGGGCTGCTGCTGATTCTCCTCGCGAACCAGGCGAGATATCCCCAGGCCAGCAGGCCATGAATGAGGCATTGGACATAGCCTTTCATTCGCCAATCCAAGTGCCAATAAGGGAGACAACTGAAACTCCAAAAAAAAACAAAAGAAGCCAAGGCAACGAAGGAGAAAATCCTTAGCTAAACGTTTCATTAGTAGTGGTAAGTCCTTCGAACAATCATGATTTTATATCCATAATCATATGGTTACTCATATTTCTGAGGATTGCAGGGGCTTCTTCAATTTCCCCCTTGAGGGAAGGGACTGATCCTTCTTCAAAGGTCGTGGAGGGTGCTGTAGAACAACCACAAACTCAAGCTAACTTGGTTGCTCCTAGAGAAGAGCTACCATCCATTCCCAGTATCCCTCCCACCACTGAAGATGCTGTCCAGGGTCAGGGGTTGCAGGACATAAGTCAGCAAGAAGACGTAGCAAATGCTCCCACTGGTGAGACTAACCAAGATTCTGAAGTATCATTGGATGAAATGATGAATCAAGGAATGACTTTTGAAGAATTTTATGATCATGCTAGATTGTCATGTGATTTAGAAGATCTTGGGCGTGAGTGTTACCCTTTGCCCAAAATTTTTTTTCTTTTAAAAGAAAATATTTCTAACCATGATGAAAAATAATATGCAGTTTCTTCCGTAGAAGCTGCTGAACTGCCAATGCCTAAAGAGGGTGTGGAAACTGATGTCAACCCTATCATTGCTGAAACATTAGCTCAAGTAGAGCTAAATCCAATAAATTCTCCTGAGACCCATCCTGAAAATCTTGTTGAAACCGGGAAAGATGGGGAGAAGTCTTCTCATGTTGCTGAACCACCATTGGGTAAGGGATAACGATATTTGTGATTGTACTTTATTTGCAAGACAATCCATTCTTTTGTTATCCTTTAAGATTCAACTAAAATCTTTCAATTGATCATGTAGGGCCATCAACTTTAATGGCTAGATCCGGAGATGAGGCTTCAGCCTCTGCCCCAACGGGAATTGAAAGTGAAGAAGCCCAAGTCAGAGGGGAAAGAGCAGGACAAGGCACCTCCCTAAGCGCGCTAATTCCAGATTGCATACCCCCTTCTGACGAAGATGTTGAATCAGATCCAGAGATGCTCAAAGCGTTCAGCTTTTCACGACGTAAGGCATGGAACAACATATGGAACATCATATCGGGGGTGCCTTTAGAAGAGCTACCATCAAAAATTTCCCGATTGTCCTCCCAATTTGTTATAATGGGACTTGGTGGTTTTGGGTATGAAAAGATCCATGCTGTAGTGAAACAGATAATTTTCAGGAGGGAACAAATGCAGACAAGTCGCGAAGATTTGACCAGAGTGAAATTTTCAGTCAACATAGGCGAATTTGAGGCTGCGATATCCCAGGCTGAAGCTGATTATGCTGTCAAGATGAAGGATCTGAAGCAAAAAATCAAAGTAAAGGTCGTCCAGCAGGTGCAACTCCAGCAACAGTTAGATGCTGTTACTGGGGAACTTGATCAGCTTAATAAATCATTGGATGAAACTCATATGAATGGCATGAAAGCCATTGCAGATGCCAAGAAGGCACTTCAGCAAGCTGAAAAGTGTGAAGCTGGTCAAGTGCACGAGCTTCAAGTGACTGTTGATAAGGCTCAGGATGCTATACATAAAATAAAGACTTATGTTGACACTCTTCTGTAATTCTTGAAAAAGAGAAGAGATTCCAGTCTGTGGATGTCCTTCTAACTTTTGTGTATCAATGAAAAAAACACTTTTGTCTTCAATCATTTGTATTTGCATTCTTCCATTACCTGTTTCAAATTTACTTAAGCCAATGGGCTTAGTAAGCATAGTTTGATTTTTACTAGGATTATTACAAATAACCCTACAAACTTTGAATCTTTCAACTACTCAATATTACCTAAATCATTCAAAAAAATGTATATTTAGTGAGCTGGAACTTGACTTTTATTCATAGTTCCTCTATCTTTTGTGTGGGCAGTTTAAAGTCATGCAAGCCGGACATGAAGGGGCTAATGTTTAAGGTCGAAATAGCTTTGACCAAAAATGGATTAAAATGGATTCAATTCCTTGACAATTTATCTGAAAACATATTTACCATACTCAAGTATGAGGAAAGAATGTAAACTATGGCTTAAGAATATTTGAATCTGAGGAATGATATGAAAAAAAAGAGCTAAAAGGCATTAGAAGAAGTAGTTTCCAAGAATGAAGTTACTATTATTTAACAAAACCCGTTAGGGGGTTGAAATATGCAGGGCCACCTATGGGCATTGGCTGCATAGTTAAATAAAATAGTATCTTTTGGCTGACAAGTCTGTTATGTGGACTGTTTATGCAAGGCCACCTATGGGCACGTGCTGCATAGTCAGGCAAAAGAACTCCCAGAAATTTACTTTCCTAGTGCTAAAAGCCAGTGAAAGATTATGGAGATTCAAATTTTCTAAAGCATAGAGTTTGTTGTATGGAAAGAGGTACTTGAATATGGAGAAGATATTTCCAAACAAGAATATCGAAGAACTGGATGAATATCACTCCTACGAAGGTCTGACCCAAACGTAGGGAAGAAGAATAAACCATAGACTTGAATACTTTCAGATCATGAAAAAGGATATGGGACAAATATGTTAAGGATGGCTATTTTTGCGGATCCCTACATACTGTCGTTTAAGACAAATAAGGACAAAAGAGGCATTCTTCCCAAGAATGAAGTTACTATTATTTAACAAACCCGTTAGGGGGTTGAAAACATGCAGGGCCACCTATGGGCATTGGCTGCATGGTCAAATAAATAGCATCTCTTGGCTGACAAGTCTTTTATGTGGACTGTTTATGCAAGGCCACCTATGGGCACGTGCTGCATAGTCAGGCAAAAGAATTCTCAGAAATTTGACATTTTTGTGACTAGAAGTCATGAAAAAGGGTTATGAAGATCTGAAAATATTTAAGGTTAGGATTGTAATACATAAAGATGGGTATTTTCCAATGTATATAGAGATACATAGGTCAATGAAAACCATAATCATGTTGTGGCTAGGTCCTGAATTGAAACTTGGACTTCACTACGTATCTCATAAGAATGAGAATCAAGCCATACGTAGTTCTTGAAATGCAGTTTAACGTCGTGCAGGACGAAAGTATGAGTAATCTTAGTTTAAGGTCATAGAATTCGGACCATAATAATGAATACACAGTGTGTGTTTTCATGAGGACTTTTCAGCCAAGGGACTGAAAGTGAAATTTGGGGTTAGGCCCAAAAGACTTGGGACTGGATTCGAGGGACACTCGAATGTTCCTACGTATCCCATAAGGATGGGAATCAAGTCCACGTAGTTCTGGAATTACCCTTTGTACAAATTTGGTTCGTACATGTGAAGGGTGAAAGGGGACTTTAGTGCAATGATGGTTTTAACCTAAGATAAAAAGTTTAGGCATTACCATGTATGTACGTAGTCTTTTGAAAATGAAAACCATGATTGAAAAAGAATCAATGTTAATAATGGTTCCTTCTCAAATGAGGAGATCAAAGAATATTGTAGTTTATTGTCGTACCGGACAAAAGTGTTGTATAGTTTAACGTCATATAACACAGACGAAAGTGAATCAATGTAAATATATTGATTCCAGGGGTGGTTTCACAAATCATCATCATATGAGATGGTGGTGAAATGATGTGAAGAGATTGTTTTTGGGCTTGAACCTTGGGAGGTTGCCTACATACCCAGCCTGGAGGGCAAGGGTCAAAGTCCGTGTAGTTCAAATGAATTAATGATCAAGTTGTTCTTGTGGACAATGATCTAAAAAAATGTTGTTGGGACTTACACATGGTTAGTGGCCCAAAGGGAATGTTATGGTTGATGTTCGCTCTAAGCTCACGTGAGTCATACTCGGTGTGAGAAACAAGAGGTAATAACAACCTTAACGATGTACAGTTTAATGTCATGTAGGACATATAAAGGACTTTCTGTACAGTTTAGCGTCATGTAGTTAGGACGATGGGGACAATACAGTTTAACGTCATATTGGACGAAAGGGGGATTGTGCAGTTTTAATGTCATGCTGGACTTTTGATGATTATATAGTTTAATGTCTTTCCGGACGTGAGGGACTTTTATACAGTTTAGCGTCATGTAGTTAGGACGTCACAGTTTAACGTCTTGCTGGACATATTTTCAAATAGTTTATGGTCATATACATGGACCAGGGATGATGCAGTTTAGGGTCATGCTGGATGGTTCATGGAATTTTTTCACAGTTTAATGTCGTGTGGGACGAAGTTGCAGTTTAAAGTCATACTGGAGACTTTTTTACAGTTTATCGTCATGCTGGACGTTGGAAGTGCCACACAGTTTAATGTCATGTTGCTAGGACACAATATAGTTTAATGTCATCCCGGACGTGAGGGACTTTTATACAGTTTAGCGTCATGTAGGACAAAATCAGGGACTATGCAGTTTAAAGTCTTGCAGTTAGGACTATTGGTGCTGTACAGTTTAGTGTCATGTTGCAGGGACATAATATAGTTTAATGTCATCTCGGACAAAATTGTGACACAGTTTAATGTCATGTTGGACGAAGTTGTAGTTTAAGGTCATACTGGACCATTGCTGTATATTTTAACGTCATATAGTAAGGACGAACTGATGCTGTACAGTTTAAAGTCATGTAGCTAGGACTAAGGTGAACCAATATGAGGATATCAGTTCTGGGGACTTTTTACAGTTTATCGTCATGCTGGACGTTGGAAGTGCCACACAGTTTAATGTCATGTTACTAGGACATAATATAGTTTAATGTCATCTCGGACAAAATTTGAACTTCTATACAGTTTATTGTCATGTAGGACAAAATCAGGGACTATGCAGTTTAAAGTCCTGCAGTTAGGACTATTGGTGCTGCACAGTTTAGTGTCATGTTGCAGGGACATAAGTGCGAATAGTTTAAGGTCATATGCATGGACCGTACAGTTTATCGTCATGCTGGACGTTGGAAGTGCCACACAGTTTAATGTCATGTTGCCAGGACATAATATAGTTTAATGTCATCTCGGACAGAAGTGTAGTTTAAGGTCATACTGGACCATTGCTGTATGAACCAAAATGTAAGAGTCTTGGTTCTGGGAACAATATTTTGTGTTTATACAAAATACTTCTTCAGAAATATGGCATTAGTTGGAGTCGTGATGTGTTCTCCATCCATTGAGATCAGAGAATACGCTCCATTGGAGTAGACTTTATGTATTGAATAAGGTCCTTCCCATTTTGGTTCAAGCTTGGGAGGCTTCTTTCCTGGTATCATTGGTGTTCTGAGAACCAATACCAATTCTCCCTGAATGAATGAACGAAGAAGAACTTTTTTGTTAAAATCTCATGCTATCCGATTCTGATAGATTTCCAAGTGGTGCAAAGTGCACAATCTCTTCTCATCTAACTGTTCCAATTCATTCAAACGCTTTTGGGATTGCTCATCTGTCGATAACTGATCACAAATGGCTATTCTGAGTGAGGTCAATTGAACTTCAATTGGCAAGACTGCTTCTGTTCCATATACCAATGAATATGGAGTAGACCGCGTTGCATTGCGAGTGGTAGTCCGATAAGCCCATAAAGCATTAAAGAGTTTATCAGGCCATGACCTCTTATCTTTATCCACCATCTTTTACAGTATATTCGAAAGAGTCTTGTTGAAGGCCTCTATCTGGCCATTAGCTGCTGCATGATATCGAGATGAATGGTTGGACTTAATGTTGTATTCTTGATACAATCTCTTTACCTCAGAAGAACAGAAGTTGGTGCCGTTGTCCGTCAATATGGTATGAGGGACACCAAATATAGTAATGATGTTAGACTTAATGAAGCTAACAATACATTTAGAACTGACTTCTTTGAGAGGTACTGCCTCTGCCCATTTGGAAAAGAAATCAGTAGCAGTAAGAATGTACTTAAACTGCTTGGCCGTAGCTGAAGGGTAAGGTCCCACCACATCCATTCCCCATGTGGAAAATGGCCATGAGTATTTATCTGTATGAAGAAACTCTGGAGGTTGATGAATGAAGTTGGCATATACTTGGCATGAATGACATTTCTTTGTGAAATTAACACAATCTTGTATCATTGAAGGCCAGAAGTATCTAAGCCTTCGAATTTGATCATACAATCTATGTCCAGACTGGTGGGCACCACAGACTCCTGCATGCACTTATTTTATGACCGCCATTGTCTCTTCACCATCAATACATCTGAAGAGAACTCCATCAAAACCACGTTTGTAGAGAATTTTCTCGAGGTGGTTTGGACCATCATAAAGAGTAAAATTGACCACACGTCGCCGAATTTGTTCTTTCTCAGCTCTATCAGGTGGAAGTGTTCCATTTTGAAAGTATTCCATGATAGGTGACATCCATCCTGTAGTATGACCATACGGTTCAGGAATGGGACTAATTTCATTAATTTCCTCTGTTCTGATTTGAACATAAGGTGAAATTGCACGACGGTGGGCAATACCGATGGTTGTCTCGTCCCGATTTGGATCTGCTAAAGCTGTGGCTATATTAGCCAGTGCATCAGCTTGAGCATTTTGTGATCTTGGAACATAAGAAAATGTCGGTTCTGAAGGGAATTCCGACATTAACTCTCTGACGTAATCATACAAAGGGATTAATTCTTCTTTTCTGATGGCATAATCCCCATTGACTTGTTTGATTACCAGGTCTGAATCACCTTTCACCTTTAAGTGATTCACTTGTGCTTGAAGTGCTAACTCCAAGCCTGCAATGAGAGCTTGGTATTCAGCTTCATTATTGGTACCACCTTCCCACAACAAAAAGGAATAAGGTAACACTGCCGTATCTGGAGAAATGAGCACAATTCCTAAACCAACTTTGTTAAATTTAGGATTTTCCATCTTCTTCCCTGTTGGACTTCTAGAAGCACCATCAAAATACATTTCCCATGTTTGAGGACTCTCTTGAATAGAAAAAACTTCCTCATCAAGGAGTTCGATATCTGAATACGTGTCTTCCACTGAAGGGTGTTCAGCCAGGAAATCAGCCAGAGCTTGGCCCTTAATTGCCTTTTGAGACACATACTGGATGTCGAACTGCTGTAGAATAACCGCCCACCTTGCCAGACGTCCTGTAAGCATTGGACGACTAAGGATGAATTTGAGTGGATTATTACGAGATACCAATTGGACCTCGTGATGTTGCAGGTAGTGTCTCAGTTTCTGAACTGCAAAGATTAATGCTAGACAGCACTTTTCAATACTTGAATACCGGGTTTCTGCTTCAAGCATAGTTCTACTGAGATAGTAGAGACTATTTTCATTCCCAGCATCATTCTTTTGAGCGAGAAAGGCACCCAATGATCGCTCTAAAGCTGTCACATAGAGGATAAGAGGCCTACCCTCAACAGGTGGCATGAGTACTGGTGGACTCAAGAGGTATTTTTTGAGAACATCAAATGCTTCTTGACATTCTTTAGTCCACTGGTAAGTGACTCCTTTCTTCAATAATTTGGTAAAGGGTAAACTTTTGCCTGCCAAATTGGTGATGAAACGCCGAATATAGGCTAAGTTTCCTTGAAGTCCTCTTAATTCTTTCAAATTCTGAGGAGGTGACATACCAAGGATTGATTTGGTCTTCTCAGGATCGACTTCAATACCACGATGGCGTACAACAAAGCCGAGGAATTTTCCTGAGGTTACCCCAAAAGCACATTTTAAGGGGTTCATCTTCAAATTATGTTGTCGAAGCTTGTGGAATATGACTTCCAAATCAGCCAAGTGATCAAAACATTGTTTGGATTTAACCACCAGATCATCTACATAGCATTCAACAAATTTCCCTAGAAAAGGTTTGAAGATATGATGCATGGCGCGTTGATATGTTGCACCTGCATTCTTTAAACCAAAGGGCATCACCCGGTAACAAAACACACCTTGAGGAGCTCTGAAGGCTGTATATTCCTCATCTTCTGGAGCCATTCGGATCTAATTATATCCAGAATATCCATCCATGAAAGAAAGTACTTCATAGCCAGCCGTTGCATCAATTAAGAGTTCTGTAATCGGAACTGGAAAATCATCTTTGGGACAATACCGATTAAGATCTCTAAAATCGATGCAAACCCTAATTTGTCCGTTCTTCTTCTTTACAGGGACAATATTAGCCAACCACTTGGGATATTGAACTTCTCTGACGAAGTTAGCTTTGATAAGCTTATCCACTTCAGCCTCGATTTTGGAAGCATAGGTTGGGTGTGTTCTTCTCGCGGCTTGCTTGAATCCTCGATGTTCTTTTGGCAAAACCAAATGATGGGTGGAAACATCAGGATCAAGGCCAGGCATCTCTGTATAATTCCAAGCAAAAATATCTTTATTTTGCTTTAGAAAAGAAATATACATCTCTTGTTCTTCAAGGTTCATGGCTGCACTAATTAAAGTGGGGCGTGGATCTTTCTCTGTACCCATATTTACTTCTCTGAGTTCATCCACAGTGGTAGAGATCCCCTCTTCAAACACTGGAGGAGCATCTCTAAGATCTTCCTCTTCCTCTTCATCATGTGTTATTTCTTCCATTTCTACTTGCAAAGTAGATGAAACAACGGAATTCTCATGATCATAAGAGATGTCAAAATTTTCACATTTTGAAGAAGAGCCTTCCATTTCCGACCCTATTGATGATAAAGGGTATTCTTTGGGAATCAAAGAGGAGATGATGGATTGAGAATCGACATCAATATTCACCTCTGGTGTTGCTATAACTTCTTCTGGCCTGATTAGCGAAGTATAGACTTGTTGGATTTCAGCAGACGAAATGAAAACCTCACCACTTATGCTTTCATCACAGCTTGGTAAGTTACCAATTTCTCCCATGTTGTCTGGCTCGATTGCCGTAATTGACATTATGGATCTTCCCATAAGAGTATTTTGATTTGGGCCTATTTTGTCAATTTGACTGATAGGTAACACATAATCTGTACTCACATGTGAAAATGGATTTATTGGAATTTTTTCCAAACCATATGGAGCATTAACTTTGGTAATTTCCTTCATTGTAGATTTTTCTCTTCCCTTCATGTGATAAAATTCCGCCTCAATGTATTGAGACTCACATGTCTTGAACGGGGCCTTATCACCATACAATGTTCCAACTTGACCATTGAAACAATATTTGAGACCTTGATGGTATGACGATGGAATAGCTGCATGCTGATGTAGCCAGGGTCTTCCAAGCAAGATATTGAAAGCTGAGTCTTGATCAACAATCATGAAATCCGAATTGGAAACAAGATCTCCAAACTGAGTTCTGAGCGTAACTTCTCCCAGTGGTTCTTGTTCATTTTTATCATATCCTTGCAACATCATGGTAGAAGGAGATAAATCAGATTCCGTGAGGCCCAATCGACGAAGTGTACGAATGGGCATGAGGTTGACTCCTGAACCATTGTCAATAAAAACTCTTCGAACATCTATACCATTGACTTTTCCAGATAAGTACAAAGGTTTTATGTGCCCATGCACAACATCATCTTCATCTTTATCAGTAAAAGATATCACTGCATGACATTCTGCAGGATTATTCTCTATGTGATAAATTTCAGCTGCAGCAATCTCAGCTTCAAACTCTTGAGGACTTGACAAAGCTTCGATGAGTGCTTCCCGAAGATCTCTTGATAGATTCAAAGCATCCAAAATTGATAATTTGGCTGGTACTTGGGCCAAGTGTTTCAATATATCATACTTTTGATCTAGAGGCCTGCGTTTCCCAATAGGAATATGCGGTTTAGCAGGTACCTTGGAAGCAGATGCTTTGGAAGCTGATGCATCTTGTATTGAAGTTGGAAACATCTTTGGTTTTGGAAAATTAGACTGATTAGATCCATTTACTTGCTGAGATAAAGAAGATGGAACCTTTAATCGGTCTTCCAAAATGACTGTGCCGAAGCTGAGTTGGCCATTGGCAGAAGAACTTGCTTGTTCATTTTGAGCTCGCTGAAGGGCTCTACCACGAGTTTCTGCTGCATATACAGTGCTAGCAGGGGTAGAATTAGAGTAGTGGCTTCGGAAAGATCCACGTCTTCCCCTATATCCTGAACCTCTAGAACTTCCTCGGGTTCCTTTATTTGATACAGGGAATTCAGGCTCATCAAGACTGGAATATGAATATGTTAATTGAATCATATTAACAGAACCAAAAATCAATTCTTTGTCTGATAAAGACTCTGCCTGGTTGGCCTGTTTAGGCTGTGCCGTTTGGTGGGACGGTGCCCGTTGCTTTGAAGTAGATGGCATGAAATCTGCCAGAGTCAAAGACAATTTAGGCTTTGATGCATACTCATCTTCTCATGATTCCTCTTTCTTCTTTGAATTGCGCTGCCCTTTTGAGGATTTATCCTTTGATGGAGGCTTTACTGCAGCTTTTGTAGGAGACGCAATTGGCTTCTTCAATTGTGTTCGCAAAATGGAATGGGTCCGATTGATTGTCTTTCTGACCATCCAATCATCATATTTTTTCACAGTTTTGCTTTTGACTTCCTGCCACTCGCCTCCTTCCTCTGGATCTGTAGCGGTAATACACGCTACATGAGATGAAAAACCCTTCAATTTGACTTGTCCCAAGTCGACCATCTTTTGTAGGAGGTCTTTAAAGACAAAACACTCCTGGATGGGATGCCCCAACATTTGATGAAAGGGACAATAATTGGGACGGTCTTCATCTCCTTCCTTGTTTGGCCTCTTGGGCAATGGTAATTGAACCAAATTATTTTCCAGAGCTGAAATGAAGTAACCAGGAACTTGCTCACTTCGGAAAGAGTATGTTTTACTCTTCATATCCTCAAATTGTTTTCGTCGTTGATCTTTTTGATCATTTGGACGAAACAGCCTTTGTTGTTGGCGTTCAGGAGGTGGAGCCCTTCGAGAAGATGAAGGTTTTGAAGTAGCAATAGGTACAGGTGCCTGTTTAAGCATAACTGTAGCAGTTTCTGCTTTACCCATTCTTCTTCCTGGAGCTGATGGAATTACACGAGATTTAACCTTATCCTGTATAAGGGAATCTTCAATCTGTTGAGCGATTGAAGTAAGGTCTCGAAACCCTCCTGTGTATTTCACAGGGATCAATGGCGTGCGTAATTCGTCACGCAAATTTGCCACACAGATTGGCAACAATTCCTCATGAGGGAGTGATAAACTCAAGGAATACGTTAATCCCTTCCAACGAGCAATGAAATCAGAGACTCTTTCATTCTCCCTTTGCTTGCAGTTTGTAAGATCGAAAACTGTCGTTTTTGGCAAAGTTGAGCTAAACTGAAGAAGGAATTTTTGACGAAGATCCTCCCATCCGATGACTGACCGGGATTTCAAGCTTGTATACCAGACAAAAGCTGGTCCTTGCAAGGTTCGCACGAAGCATCTGAGTTTCACTGCTTCTTGCTGCTCTGGAGTTCCCATCATAGGATCACAACAAGATACGTAATGTGTCAAATGTTGTTCAGGGTCACCTGATCCATTGAAAGTAGGGAAAATAGGGTTTCCAAAACTGGATGGAGGAGAAATTGAATCTACCCATTCAGGGTAAACTTTCTTTTCAGGTTGAACTTGCGCCCGTTTCCCTTCCATAGTTTCTAACCGAGCTGTTAATGACTCAATAGTAGTTATTAACTTTTGAGAAACGTCAGGTTGAACTTGGTTTTGGGTAGGTGCAATGAATGGAACTTGGACAGACGTGGTGGTTGGTGCTGCAACTGATGGTAGTGCTGCCAACCGTTGTTGCGTTTGACCCGTAGGATTAGACCTCTGTGGGTGTACTGACAAAGGAGGATATTCTTGATCCATCTCAGTAGTTACAACAAATTCCTTCAGCTGTCGGACTTCAGCATTCTTAAGAAGAAGACTACTCTGAAGTAGTTCTGCATTCAACCTTCTTAATTCTTTCATTTCTTCCTCCTGTTGTGCAAATCTTTTCTCTAATGAGAGCGATTGACCTCCTTCAGAGGAAGGGTGAGAAGTAACCTGATTCTTTCCTTTCCCTTTATTGGATCCTTTTCGGAGAGGGGGAAGTGGGTTACTTGAAGGAATACCCAGATTTTGGGTAAGCCTTTGATTACGTGTGCGCACACCTTCTTCATTTAGGTCTGTGTGCGCAACTTCTTGAACAGGAACCTCTTCGTCTGATCCCTCTGATTGAGCCTCATCTGGTGAATCAGCAGCAACGGCATTGATGACATTAATGGATGCATATTGCATGGAATCCTTTCTATCAGCATTACTGTGATATTGTCTCCTTCTATGTCCATGATGAGACATGGCATTCCGTTGACTTGATCCCTCAGGAATTTCTTGGAGAACCGTCACTTGGAGAGAATCTCCTGACAGCTTGGCTCTTCGTTCCTCTTGAGGCTTATTCCCTAATCGAGAGAATACTGACTTTCTCTGAGGGAGGGATTGAAGATTTGAAAAAGTCCCCAGTCCGGTGGACTGGGGGTGTTCCTGCTGCTTCCGCTCAACTCCTCGAATCCCATTCGTTGACTCTGAGGGTTGGGTTATAGAAGTCCCCAGTCTGGCAAGCTGGGGTGTCTCTTGACATGCTATGTCTGAGATCTTCCTGAAATCTCTCTTGATCTTGCGAATCTTAGTTCGGAAATTAGCTGGATGCATTAACCTGTATCCACTTTTATCACCTGGTTCAACAGACCGTTGGATGATTTCCGAAACTTCCGTCATTTGATGACGTGTTTGCTCCAGACGAGAGGCTTGTGCAATATTCTCGCCTGCTTGATGTAGAAGCAATTCAACAACCTGTTCTCTATATACTTGATTTTGAGAGGAACTAGTTGAAGCTTGCTCTCGAGCAAACTTTTGATTATGAACAAAGCCCATTGACTGTGGCCGGCCATGGGCAATAACATTGCATGAGACCATTTTCGGCGGGCTTTGCTGACCGGAAAGCACTGTGAAATGTAGTGCTCCATGAACACCCCATCCTCTGATATGAACATTAGATGGAGCATTGGCAATTAACTGACGCAATTTTCTTAGTGCGCCAAGGCATGAACGTTGAAGGGTTCTCTGTTGCTTTTCAGCCTTCGGATACCGAGAGACTGATAGAGATGCCAAATCAATCTGGCGTTGTAACCCTTCTATTATCTTAAGATGATTTTCATATTCATCGTAAGATAATACCTTCTTCTTTAATTGACAAAGAGTTTTCCATATGTTGAGACGAATATCATGGATTCCATCATCCGTCAACATCTTTGGAATGTCATACTGGGAGTCAGCGAAAGGCCAAAACGTGACTGGTACTTCACCTTTTGCCAGTTTTTTCCTCATGTTCAGCATTTCATCTTTATCATTAAATGAGGGTTCTTCTACCTGTTTGGACCAGAGTTGGTGTTTCCTTGTTGCTTCATCGGATTCAACAAGATTGGTAGAGAAATCACTATTCATGATGGAAGATGAATGACCCAGGGAAGGTTCGGAGAATAACCTGAATCCCAGTCTATCTTCTGATGGAGAAAGAATTTCACCTGCCGATAGTAAAGCATCAGACATGACTGGTTTTACGTTTGCAAGTGCCTCGAGATAGTAGGGCTTTCTCGTCACTACATTGCCTTCTGAAGAATTTTCGAGACAATGTGAATCACTACTGCGGAGAGGACTTTCGCAGCGAAGTTCATCACCATGAGGAGGACCATCATGATGGGTTACAGCAAAAGATGAGATCTTTTGCTCCTTGGTCTTCTGACCACACAGAGGGTTCTTGTGGCTCTCATCTGAAGAAGAAACTTCAAGATTGACCGAATTTTCATGAAGCAAGTCTTCATGAGGAAGTGTATGTTGAAGACCTTCGGGATTAATGTTCCCGTTATTGGGAACTGAGGGAGTAGAATCTTGAATTTCGACAGATAAATGTCTGAGGGCTTCAAGAACTCCAGCATTGAGCAAGGCCTTGTTGTAGATTGGCCTTTGATCTCCTGACTGTGCTGGGCGGATCTTTTTCTTAGATGCCTTCTTACTCGCTTTAGAAACCACTTGATGACGAAAGTGATTGCTCTGAGCAGGTGTATGTGCCTGATCAGGAAAGATGGTCAGGTTAGGCTGACGATCATCGCTCAAATCAGGTGTATGTGCCTAACTTGGTTGTCCGTATGATATGGCGGAGTAGGCCCCACAACCCTCTTGGACTGGAACAGATGTGTGTGTCTGTTCCGGAGTGAATCGTTGATGTGTCACTCCATTGCTAGGGATAGATTTGTGTGTCTGTCCCTGAGATGATGCTGAAGATGTTATGATATCCTGGCAAGCATCCAGAATATGAGCAGGAATTTGCTTCTGCTCTTTCACCATTGACAAAATATGCTTGGTGACTTCAGCCGCCGGAACAGGGATATACGTCCATTCCGGGCTTGGAGTAGGTGTATGTGCCTGCTCCTGTCCTCCTTTTCCTGTCAGTGAATCCTGACAGTACTCAAGTGTGGAGGCAGAGAGTTTAGTCTGCCTCCTGTTTGTCGTCGGGGCTTTCCGACTGACTTCTCCGTGCGCTACCAAGCGAGACTGTTGGTAGGCTTGATTAGTATTAGCAGGTGTATGTGCCTGCTGATTACACTTCGCCAAACGCGGTTGACGAGATCCACTATATGTAGTCAGACGATCCTGCTGACTAACTGGTGATGTATAAGCAGGTGTATGTTCCTGCCTATGGTACTCCGCCGGAATTGCCTGGCGGGATCGGCTTGATGCTGCCAGACGAGTCTGCTGGACAGCGGGATTAAAATGAACAGGTGTGTATGCCTGCTCGTTATTTGCCACCAAGTTAGGTTGGTGGACTTCTCCGGAGATGGAAGGGATGACAACCTGCCTATTGTTAACCGGATTCCGTCTCTGGCGGTTCACCTTGCCTGCTCAGGTTCGAGGAACCTGAGCTGAATGCCTGGAGTCGGTACCCTCATCATGTTGAGGGCGCACTACCGCACGAGTCTGGCGGCGATTGTTGATAGGAGCCCTCGGGAAGGACTCCTGTCTTTTTGAATTAAGGCCCCGAGGGACCTGCTCATTCACTTTCTCGGAGTAAGGGAGTGAATGGAAATTGCGTTCCGGGGATAACGACCCGAAACGGTTGGAGACGGTAGTCAGCACCGCCTGCTTCTTGATTGCTGGTCGCCGTTGTCCGGACGACCAGGTAGAGTTGTTAACTTGGAGGGCTTGACGAGCGGCCTCCAGAGTTGGGATAGTACCGTTGCGACGGTACTCCTTAACCAGTGCATTAGAAACACAGCGTTGAAGACGCTGAGTTGGTGAAGTCATCCTCAGAGCGGATGACGTTCCAGCAGGAGTAGCAGCATTGGTTTTCACAGCAGCAGACCTCACAGTAGAGGTGTTCACAGCAGTAGTATTCACGGGGGTGAATTTAAGAAAAGCCATTTTTTGCAGAAGATCTTGAGAAAAGAGTGCATGTTCCATGTAACAGACATAATCAAGATGAATCCGGCCACTGCATCTTTTGGATGAGCATATGTCAATGATTGCCTTGTTGGCCCAAGGGGCCTAACAAATAAGAAGAACATCATTTTAACTTGGTTAAGGATTCACGTCGGGTTCACCATTTTTATTTCGCACGGAATCCGGGGATGACCTCCTGGACGGGAGATTCAAACGTTCCGATCGGTTTCTAACGGGTTTGTTCGTAGAACCGGAAACATCCAATGATTCCACATCCGCTTGGACCTACTTTCCAAAGGCAGGCGCTCATGATCTTGTGGGCTAATGAGGCTTAGGAATTTGCATTGGTCGAGAGGATGGGAGGTCGGACTCATCACACCTTTTTGAGGGGAATTATTGTCTATTCCGGGACTCTCTTTATAGATTTAAGTTATGTTCGTGAATCCTTATTACATTGCCAAGTATAAAATGTGTTTTCCTTTAGTTTTAACAATAAATGATTAAATATGCAAGAAATTTAGAGAATCTTTTATATGTATTCGAGGTTCTTCATTGATAGAGAATCATCTATATTTGTCTAGAGATTCTTGGTCAATGGTATCCTTCAAAACATTTATATAAAAAGTCTCTTGTTCATTATGATGACCAGGCTGGTTTTAAAGCCACTCAGTGGGGCACTTGAAGTTTATCGTCATTCAGAAGGACGGAGATTATTTCAAAGTTGGGATCGAACCCATAAATGGGCTACCTACGCATCCTTTGTTTTGGAAAAGGAATCAGAACCCACGTAGTTCGAGTAATGGGGTATGATGTTTATGATTGATGGCTCAAAGATGAATGTCAGAATTAATTTTACACTCTAAGCTCACGTGAGTCATGCTCGGTGTGAGAAACAAGAGGTATTGGTAAAATTTAGACAATTGTGCCATGAAAGATGCAATCATAAGAATTTGTTTGGGGCTTATGTATGGATGACTGCCCAGAATGGATGAAGGTTTAGGATTTACTTTTAGGGAGAAAATCCAGGAACAGGGTCCATAAAGGTATATGTGCTTTATGGAGATTTGAATACTCTAATCTTGGGGCTTACTCCTAAGGAGGATGCCCAAGTTAGGAGGGGACTTATGATTGGGTTTTTCTCCTGAAAAGGATACCCAGATCAAAGGTAATTTATGACTGGTTAAGAGAAATTTTAAGAGACTTGGGGCTTACTCCTAAGAAGGATGCCCAAGGTTATGACTGGGTCTTTATTCCTGAAAAACAGACCCAGGTTAAGGGACTCGGGGCTTACTCCTGAAAAGGAAGCCCAAGGTTATGACTGGGTCTTTATTCCTGAAAAGGAGACCCAGGTTAGGGATTAAGGTTTGGGGCTTACTCCTGAAAAGGATGCCCAAGATTAAAGGACTTGATTGGGGCTTATTCTTAAGAAAGATTCCCAAGATTGGGAACTTGATTGGGGCTTACTCCTGAGGAGGATGCCCAAGATTGGGAACTTGATTGGGGCTTACTCCTGAGGAGGATGCCCAAGATTGGGAACTTGATTGGGGCTTACTCCTAAGGAGGATGCCCAAGATTGGGAACTTGATTGGGGCTTACTCCTGAGGAGGATGCCCAAGATTGGGAACTTGATTGGGGCTTACTCCTGAGGAGGATGCCCAAGATCAAAGGTTTTATAACTGGGGATTATTCCTAAGGAGGAGACCCAGGTTAGGATTCTCTCATCTTAAAGGATGAGGTTGAATGAATGAACTCTCAATCTTTGGTGACATAAAGATGTTTAAATCACTAGGTTTTGAGAGATATTTCACAGAATTCCTTTCAGATAAGGATGTCAAATCAAGAAATCATGCCATAAATGGCTTTGAAGAGTATCTTGAAGACTGAATCTTGAAGAGGAAAGGTGAAATGGTTGAAGAGGGGTAAAAATGGACAAGATGGGCACCCAAAAAGATAGGGGCGCGCAAGTCTTGAGAGGCGCGCAAGTCCTGCGGCGGCGCGCAAGTATTGGTCGCGCAAGTATACTTGCGCGACATGAGGGGTACTTGCGCGATTTTCAACCAGCATTGAAATACTTGGGCGACTCTTTATTAAACCCTTTACCATCTCCTTGAGGTTCTTCCAGAAGAGGGACGCGCAAGTTATATTGAAGGAATTAAGTAGGCGCGCAAGTGTTTGATAAGTTTCAACACTTAGGCCTTCCTTTTTCTCTTTAGATCTTCCGTTCTAGGTAAGAAATTACCTTAGAAGTGTTCCGGAAGCTTTGAGAAGAGACTTGGGCGTCGGGAGTTTCAATCTGAGTTTCTGAAAAAAGATCCTCTCGAATGGGGGGCCCACAGGGTCTATTTATAGGCAAAAGAAGACCCCGGGCGGTTACTGGGCGGTTACCAGGCGGTTACCACATATGTCGCGCAAGTCCCTTGCACGACTATGAGGAGTCGCGCAAGTGTTGAGTCGGCGCGCAAGTGTACTTGCGTGACCAAGAGGGAACTTGCGCGACCTATGGGCAATGTTCTCCTTTTTCATCCCTTTGTCGATTTTTGATGTTTCTTCAAAGGATTAATCACTTTGAGCTCAGATATTCCCTTTTCCGATCTTTGGATTCTGTGACGAAAGGAGCGTCAACAACCATTGGGGTAAAACATGTGAACGAAATAAGGTCCCTCACATTAGGGATCCATCTTTGGTATCTTCCTAGATGGTATCATTGGAATTAATAGGGACAATACCATTTCAACTTGTAAGTAAGAGAGGAGACGAGAATTATTATTGAAATTTTTAGATATCATTTTCTGTTGCCTCTCTAGATTGTGTAGGTAATGAAACATGTTCTCGTTAAGTGCTTGCAATTCATCCAGATGGATTTTTGATACTTTTTCTGGTGATTTCTAAATGAATATGACTATGTGTAATGAGGTTACCTGAATCTCTATGGGAAGGACTTCCACTATTCGATACACTATGAAATATGGAGTAACCTGAGTGGAACTATGATTTATCATCTGGTAATCCCAGAGAGAGTTTCGGATTTTTTATAACCAACTATTCTTGTCCTGACTAACCATATTCTGGAATATTTTATATAGGGTTTTGTAAAACCCCTTTATCTTCCAATTTTCTTACCCATGATATTGAGAGGTATGATTAGAACCAATATTGTACTGGGCATAAAATTTCTACTGCTCGGCTGCCTGAATGTTGGGTTCGTTATCAGTGGGAATGGCATGAGGGAGTCTAAATCGGTGGATGGTATCGGATCTCATAAATTCTATGATGTAATGTTACTTAACTTCCATGAACATAATTTCCTCTTCCCACTTGGAAATGAAATTTGTAGTTGTCAGGATGAACCTGCACTTGATATTTGTTGTTGGTGGATATAGTCCCATGACATCGAGTCCACAGGCTGCAAAGGGCCAAGAATACATGGTAGTGTGGAGACTATCTGGTGGCCGATGCACAGAAGTGGCATGGATCTGGCATGCATGGAACCTCTTGGTAAACTCAATGTTGTCACGAATCATGGTGGGCCAAAATTATCCCAATCTTCTGATATAATGATAAAGTTCCGGCGCTGACTGATGGGCCCTACAGGAACCGGCATAAACATCCTACATGAACTGATAAATCTCACCTCCTTGAATCCAATAGAAGATAATACCATCAAATATACTTTTTTAGGGTTCTTCTCATGACTAGGACCCCTCTGGAGGGTGAACTGCACTATGCACTGTTATATTTTCTCAAGTTTGACTCGATCTTTTAGGATATTACCATGCTAGAGATAGTCAGTAAAAGAAGTCATCTAGTCATGGGTCCCTTTCAAACACTATGACATGGGGACCTAGAGGTCCCGATGTGGAAGAACCGATGGTAAGTTGTTTTACCTGTAGGCTATCATCATCGCCTGGAGTGACGGGAGAGATGAATCTTCGATATGCTACATGGATAATCAAGTCATCCTAGTCAAGCTCGGCAAGAGATACGATAAGGCTGGCTAGGGAATCGACTTTACTGTTTTGTGATTGAGGGACATGAGTAACTTCTGGATGAGAAGGTTACTAGGCCATCAGGTGGTTATTATGCTCTAATAGAGGTATGAGATCCTTCTTCCTAATGACGTAGTTGTCATTGATTTTCTTGATGACCAATTTGGATTCCCCCTTCACATGAAGGTGGAGAAAGTCAATCTTGAGGGCCAGCTCTAGACCAGTGATGAGAACCTGATAATCCATCACATTGTTATTTCAGCCTTCTTAAAATAAGGACGAATAGGGTGGGACAACTTGTGTAGGAGTGATGAAGACAATACCCATGCCTACACTGTTGAGTCAAGGGTCATTGAGAATCATGTTGGTAGGGAATTGGGAAGCACCATCAATGTTCATTTTCCAACACAGAATATATTCATCCACTGAGAGGATTTCTTCATCTAGAAAGTCAATTTCCAGATACTGATCTACAAGGGATGGATGTTCAGTAATAAAATCATCCAATGCTTCTCGCTTGATAGCCTTTTGGGGGACAAACAATATTTAAAACCATTGAAGGATCACTACCCAATGAACTAGATTTCCTATCAACATGGTGCGGTTCATAATGTACTTCAGTAGATCCACTAGGTACACTAGCTATATCTCATGGTGTTGCAAGTAATGTTGCAATTTCTGCACTACAAATACTAGTACAGGGAATCTCTTCTCGATATAAAAATATTTGGCCTCTGTATCAAGGATCAGGAAGCTGAGATAGTATAAAAAATTTTGTTTTTCCTTATTGTTCTTTTAGGTGAGAAGGGTGTCGAGGAACCATTCTAGAGTGGTCACATAAAGGACCGGTGGCTTTCAAAAATTGAGAGGCATCAGAACTAGAGGCTATAGTAGGAACTTCTTCATTTCTTAAAAAGAAGTCTGGCACTCCTTATCCCACTGGTAATCTACACCTTTCTTCCTATGCCAGGAAAATATCATACACTTTCCAGACAAATTTTCGATGAATCAGTGAATGTATGCTAAGTGGCTTTGAAAGCCTCAAAGCTCCTGGATGTTTCTCGGATGAGACATCTAACTAATCACCTTGACCTTTTTTATATCAATCTCAATGCCTCTAAATCTAACTATAAATCTGAGAAAATTCTCATAGGTGACCCCAAAGGAACACTTCAATGGGTTTATCTTCAGCTGGTGGGAACAGAGGAATACAAACACTTTATCGAGATCCCTGATATGGTCCTAATGCTGGAGAGATTTAACCACTAGGTCATCCATGTAGTATTCCATAAATATATAGAGGATCGTCTTGAATATGCAGTGCGAGTTATACTGATAGGTGGCATCTGTATTCTTTAGAACTAAAGTTATTACCTTGTAGTAGAAAGTGACTTGTGGTTCCCAAAAGGTGGTAGACTATTCATCATTAGGGACCATTCATATTTGATTATATTTGGAGTATCCATCCATGAAAAATAGAGCTCAGAACCTAGTGGTGGCATCAATCAATAGTTCTATCACAGGAAGGGGAAAATCATCCTTCAGACAATGACTGTTGAGATCTAGGAAGTTGATACAGACTCAGATCTATCTATTAGCATTCCTATAGGGCACAATTTTATATGACCATATGGGGTACTGATCCTCCTTGATGAATTTGGATTTGATGATCTTATCAACCTTGACCTCGACCATGGCACTGTGAGAAGGGTGCATCTTTCTGTGAGGCTGTTTGAACCTGCAATGATTTGCTGGGAGATCGAGATGGTGGACAGTGACATGAGTATCTAGCTCGGGAATCTCATCATAACCCCAGGAAAATACATCATGATGTACCCTTAGTAAATCCATGAATCGTTGTTTCTCTTCTATAGGCATATTGGTTTCAGATTCATATCAGTACCGAGGTTCACCTGTACCAATTCATAGACCCTAGTGGAGACACCCACTTTAAATGTGATATTGGAAACATCATAATACTCTTCTTCATCCATGGTGAGAGTATCATCGACCGGAGTCAACTCCTATGAGTCGATAGATCCTGATGAGACACTGGTGCCAGCCTGGTCGGTAGTGGAGACTTCATCTGGAGACTCATGTGCTGCTGAAACCATGTCGATGGAAGCTTTCAACATGATCCCATCGGGCCTTCGAACCAAGGGGCTATGTTTGATAATATCAAAGCACTAGTGGTGCATCATCTTGAGCCAGTTTATCCTTGTCCAGAAAAACAATCAAGTATGATGTATTATTGTTGCCATGGGGCGTACATCTCGATACCTTATAAGAGTAGGGGAATCTATGATCACCCAAACTTAATTCTTGTAGGAATATGAGGTTATCTCATGGAATTTATTATACTTGGTAATGTGATTCCCCATATATATATAGACAATAAAAAATTTCCCCCTGTTCAGGGTCGTGGCCTCCAATCGGTGAATCAGGAAAAGGTAGGATTCATTCAGGTCTGTCCACAGGTTGGATGTAGTCATATTGTGTTCAACATCATTAGCTTGAATCTGGTTTTCCTTGCTCTTATAATCATCAGCATCTAGGTATTAGGCTTTACAAGAGGCAAATGGAGACACATCACCTTGTAGTACACCTACTCGACCATTAAGGGAGTACTTAAGGAATTGGTAATATGAGGAATGGACCGCCGCAAGCAGGTGGAGGCATGGTCTACCCATAAACGCGTTTTAAGTGGTGTTTTTTAAGACAACCATGAACTCAGGGATGGAAACAAGGTCACCGAACTAGATCTTTAGGTATATATTTTTATCTGGTATCTGCTTCATCCTGTCATAACCATGAATCTTAAGTTCAGAGGGAATCAGATCTGTTTCAGACATCCCCATCTTGTGATGTGTCTCAGTTAGGAGAAGGTTGATCCCAGATCCCATGTTGAAATTATTATTGTGGAACTCCACACTATTGAACTGGATTGTAATGTAAAGCGGGCATATGTGCCCCTATATATGAAAACCTTCTTCTTCTAGAGAGAAAGAGATGATGGTCTGAAATTATGAATGCTCAACTATCTCAACATGGAAGTATTCTATAGTTGTTACATCTGTCTCAAACTAGAGGGGAATTATTCATGCCTTTTCAAGGGCTTAACGCATATCTGTTGATATTAGGATATCCTTGAGGATAGAGATACTCCCAAGAATATAAGAAAGATGCTTGAAGAAAACATATTTACGTTTCAAGCATACACTTTTACTGATAAAGGTCGCTCTGCAGTAGGAGGTATAATAGGAACTGCTGGTTGAACTAGTAGAGTCTGGAAGGTGCTGGGAATGCCCCATTGCTCACTAGTCAAACCACATAGAGTGGCTATCTTCTGATGACCTGATGACTGAGGCCTATCCAAAATAGAATGTGGATGTTCATTGAAGTACCATGGTGGCTCTGCCTAATCAAGTAGTACAAACGGCGGTGGATGCAGATCCAATGAAATGATATGAGAAGGATATTCAAGCTAACATCTACGCTGGTCCTACTTTCTCGTCTTTGTTGCATGCACGACTAGGATGGAAGCACTGGTTAATGCATTCTAGTGATTCACATACCCATGGCTCTGTCGACGTTGGGGTTGACTTGGGACATTGGGAGGGTCCTCCTGTCACTCTTTGTCATCAGGAACCATATAGGGGTTTACCATCTTGATGGTATTGACCAAAGTGTACCCCTAGAAATCACATTAAGAATCCTACATTTTTTGGGAGGATTCTAGAATAAATCCTCATTTCTGGGGTCACGAATTCACCGAGAGTATGGGACAGATTGGTCACAGGTTGAGGGCTTCATCTTTCCTTGAGTCGTCGGTTCCTACTCCCCTAAGAGGATGATGATTGAGATGTTTATGTAGAGGAAGTAGTAGAAGGTAACACAACAAATTATGATGGATCAGGCCAATTAAAATGTGCCTAGATAATACCATGGGAATGGGATACTACATTTCAATCCATCAGACGATCATGTTTTTCAGAACAGTGGTTTGAAACCTACTTCCATTCAGCCTCGCTGTCACTATCAGGCTTTATAAACACACATGCCACCTCTGTCGGGATGGACCCAACCTAAATATGTTGTTATCGACCTGGTTTTGAAGCCAGTATTTAATCACATATCTCTACTTGATTTTGTACCTATGGAACTGTTGATAGGGGTAGTACTTGGGGAAATCAGTGAGATCTTCCACTTTGTTCCTCTTGCATTCTGGCAACTGCAGGATTCCCTAGTCCAGGGCACTTTAGAAAAAACCAAGTACCTTGGCCTCATTAAATAAGTATGTCTCATTACTCTGATCTGAGAAAAGAGCTAGGGGATCTTGGCTCTAACAAGGGGATGGAAAATCTTGTCCAGGAGGTGGAACCTAATTATCTCGCTTAGGTAGTGGTGGCCTATTATGTGGGGCACCTTCGGATTCTGAGGCGAGCATTGTTGAGCCAAAGGCTGTTCCTAAGGTGGTGGGCCTCATCAAAGTTGTATAGGTGTATTTGTCGGTAATAATTACATATTCCTAGGGACTTCTATTTATGATACCATGGTGGTCTCTTCTTTGAATTCTCTTCTTGCGGGAGCCATAGGCGGTAATGAATGTGCCTGCTTGGCATACTGCAAGGCTTCCTCTAAACATTGTTCTTTGTTAGAGAAATCTCAAAACCCACCTGGGATGTTCTGAGTGATAAAATAAGGGACCAATTTTTCCCTCACATTCCCCATTTTAATCATTAGTAGCTACTCCAAAGTTAGAAACATATCAAGTGAATAAGTGAGACCCTTAAACATAGAGAAAAATCTGTGACCTACTCATTTGGTCTCTGTTTTTACTTGAAGAGGTCAGAAATACTAGTCTTTTGAGTGGTAAAACTAAAATGGTAAAGAAACTGTCTGTGTAGATCTTCCAAAATAGCTATGTATATAATGGGTAACATGTTATACAAGACAAATGTGGACCCTTCCAATGTTTGAACATAACACTAGGGTTTGGCGGCCTCTTGCAATATTGGAGTTCCCAACATGGGTCCACATCATGAGATGAAGTGGTACAGATGTTTCAGTAGGTCACATGTCCCATTAAAATGGGAGAAGGTGGGATTTTGGATATACAGGGGTTCTAGCATATCATCCACCCATTCTGGATATGGCTTTCCATCAAGTGGGATCGCCGCTTTTCGTGTATCCAAAGCCTTGAGGTGGGAAATGAGAGAGGACATTGGATCATCTTGGTGAGGATTCCTGACTTGATGAGGATCTCTGACCACCAGTGCATTAGTAGGTTCTTCAACATCGTAAGAAGGCCTAGCGTGTCTTGGAGCAGGTGGGGGGATGACTTACGGGGCTGTCGGGGGAATGACCTGTGGAGCGGCTAGGGGAACCTTAGTTGGGTCCTGAGGAGGGTTATCACGCAACTCGGGTGGATTAGGTGATAGATATCATGCCTACATTCTATAAAATCCATCATCTACTCTATATATATGGGAAATATGTTCAAGTTCACCAGGCAGAAACTCACTGGGAGGAGGCTCTACCTGCCTCTGCTTCCCCAGTCATGGATTACCATAATCTGTTCATCGTTCCGTAACATGTTCGATGAGAAGGTAATCAAACATATTTTTATGTTCAAAGTTATGTTGACACAATACAACCTTTTTAGTGCCACCTTCATTATTTTTCACTAATACAAATGGTATATAGGGTTTGACGGTCCCAACATGCTCTTTACCCTTACTAGGGTCTCAACCGAAGGACAATGACTCTGAAGGCGAAGGAAGGGACAATAAATTTTTTTGCTCGTGAGTAACTCTGCCCAAAGGATCCAACATGTGTAGAACCATCCCATTGGTTAGGTTTTCTTCAATTATTCCTATATTATTTTCTTTTTTTGATAGTCCATCCATGTTAACCATGATTGTTCCTGAAGGCATGTCCTCAATATCACCTGGAAAGTAGGGATGGCGCCAGATAGGACTGAAATGAGGGGAATCATACTTCCCCCAAACATGGATCTGGATTGAGGGAAGCCTCCATAACAATTCTTCAGAGCACTTTAATGATTTGGACCCATCATTGATGGAGGTTCTGATGATGACCGAGTGAATCAAGGCACTGAGCCACAGGAAGTGCAGAAAACTCGTCCAAGCGATATTGTTGTCCAATGCCTTCATAGTGTTCCCAACTCATGGGGTAAGCAAACCAATGATAGAAAAGTTGGAAATAAATTTTCACCATGGTTTCTTGGAGGCATATAACCACTTACTGGGTAAGGGACTCTATAATGTTGAATTTTTTAGTTTCAAATGGCCATAACATATTAGGGAAATGGTTCATTGTAAGAATTTCCTACAAAATTCTCAAATCAGACTCAGGATCCAAACCTCAATTTCCCCACTCTTCAATGGGAGTAAACTGTGGGATGGGTAACAGAACTAAAGTGGACCATTGTGATAGTAGACTGGCCAGTGGAGAGTATGGTGCATGAGATGACAAGCCACTGCATCTTGGGTTGTCTTCTGAAGAATGTGTTGATTGCACCACCACATCCCTGTAAGATGGACTAAGGACCACTACATCCTATATACGGTTAGTGGTCATTGGTGGTGGGTCATGCTATTTCTCATACTCTATTTGTTCCCAAAACAACTCTCTATGATCTGTGGTTAAGGTAGAGAATTATCATGTTGATGATAAGGAGGATTGCAAAGCTGGGCCCTAGAAATGAGCCAAATCATCATCCTTATGTATGTATATTCAGAGGGATGTAGGGATCTGGTGGACCTCACTTTCAGAAAGGATGGTGGTGATATGCCTTGTTCCTCCCCCAGGCCCTGACATAGAGGATTAGGGTGACGGTTCTATCATTGAATCTCACTCCGCTTCAGAATTTTACAAGCGGATGGGTTTGATTTCGGTTTGAGGCTTCTCAGAATTCTTCCTCTGATGACGACGACCCACCCTCCTTCCCCAGGAGAGTTATTCGGGGTAGGGTAAATATTTGACCTGGGGAAGACCTCTACCAAGGACAGTGATCAAGTGGGTAGGACCTCTTCTTGGAAAAACCATGGTGTGAGGAGGAGCTGGAAAATTTTCAAATGGAACACGAGGAGGAGCTCCAATATTAAGGGTGTTGGAGTGGGTAGGACCTCTGCTAATGTTGTCCAGAACATTTAGAGGGCCTCCATGGTGGTCAACCATAGTGTGGGGGGGGGCCTTTGGGTCGATCGACTCTAGTATCTATGGTATGAGGAGGGCCTTTATTTTGACCATACTAGATATGGGAAATACCTTTGTGACGACTATCAATGATGCAGGGAGGGCCTCGGCTGAGACCAGGAGAACTAGGAGGACCTTCGTGTTGAGTGTCAATGAAGTGGGCAGTGCCTCTGCTAGAGTAGATGATGGTGGCATGGGGAGAACATCCATGTTGTATGTGGAAGTATGGAGGACATCCACTGTATCTTTTAATGCTATAGGGATTACCGTCGTACGGGACGTCATCATTGCGAATTACCCTTGATGGATGATGCTTGCACCGATGACCAGGGAAGTCAACTCAACCTACTTTTGAGGTGGCCAGTTACTCACACCTAACTAGGCATGGAAGCATCCTTGCTTTGCTACAGGGATGTTCCCCAGCTCTGAGACAATACTAAGGGCCAATAGTATGTGCCAGCGGTGGCCCAGGCCACAGGAGCCACAGAAGATGATTCCCCATGGCAGGCGTCTTCCTAAGCTTGCACCAGATGTTGATTACAGGTCATCCGAACTTGATCTAGCTAAGAAAGGGTATGGAACACCTTCTCCTCTATCTGTGGGACCAGCTAATAACACTAATGCAGTCGGGTGGGAGCCCTCCTCGGTGGCTCCCTGGCAGCAATCCTAGTTGTACTCACTCGGACAACCCTTAATTCATCTATACAAGAGAGGGAATCATTGGAGCGCTCCAGGGATAGGCTCCCAAAGCATTTGAAGGTTGGATTGGGTAGTAGTGGCTCCCTGTGTGACCCTTGGGGGTGGCGACACTAACGGGTCACGGAGGCCTCCAGGTCTTGATGGGCCATGTCCCTTGTCGAGATAACCCCCCTTGTTCATATAGATGGACAAGAGTAATAATAACCCTACTCTGAATAAATTTAGAGGGTGGGAGGGGGCGTGGTCACCGATAATCTGTGGTCATGCATGTTATCATAGAATAGATGCAGTCATGCTGTATTACCGTGTTGGCATTACCCCTACCCCTATGTATGCGGGTGAGAGGTGATTGGTTTCTGTACCCTGATCTTGGGTTATAAAAAGCTAAAGAGTTCACTCATCAGAACAGATAATAGTAAAGTTATTCCATGTTCCCCAGTATCATTTAATAGTCCATGGATAGATAGAAATATCTACACTGACAACATCACAGACCGAGATGCCCAATGACCAACTGCCCCAACTATTGGTGAGTTTCATGTAAGGCCACCTATTTACTTGGAGGGACCTGGAACTAGATAGCTGGATCTAGTGACAGATTATCTACTAATGTTTTGAAAACTACTAATTTACATGTTGAAGACAAGTATTCACATCAGGTTCACCATTCCTATTTCTGCCGCTTTCGTTGGGGCGTGCACATTCGTCTGTGGGCGACACGCTGGTTGTTTTTTCCCCTATTTCTTCTTTCCAAAGGCATGTGGCATCATTCCTTTATTTAGGGATGTTTTCTCCTTGATCTAAATGGGATAATGGTATGTTAGTTTCTCCTTCTATAGATCCCTCCTTAGAATACGTCACCTAGTCTGGGTTTCCCTAAAGAATAAGATGTTTTTCATGAAACAATTCTCAGTGTCATATTTTTATTGAATTTGTTTAATTAAACTGCTTCTGTCAGGACATTCCAAGGGTTCATGTTAGGGAATCAACTGTCATTTGGGGGAGTAGTCATGTTGGTCATCGTGGGTGTATCTGGATGATGAAACACTGGTACACCTAGATTTCTTCCCCTTATTATAGGGATTCTCAAGGGAACTGAATCTCAAGGAATATCATGTAGATTATGGTAAATTCTATTCCATAAGTATTTTTACAATGTTTTCCAAGGCTTCCCATGTTTAAAAAGGCTATTTCATGACTTTAACATCTAGCGGAGATGGATTAGACTGAACAGAACACTGATGGGAGTGGATCAGATGGGTACATCCCAAGGAGGGAGAACCTGAGAGGTTAACTATATGGGGGGATCAAAATTCCTAATGAGGATGGATCTAAGGTAGTGTGCCCATAAAGTGAAGATATCACACCATGAAGGATGATCTGGACAGAAAAAAGGGAGGATCAGAGGATAATTGGGTCCCTCCAAAGGGGACACTAAGGTTTACCATTGGTTGGGATTGAACCTCAGGGAGCCTTCCAACGTACCCTTTATAGAAAACAGGGATAAAAACCCATTTAGTTCGAGAGGTTGAATCATGGGATCGGGGTATACACAATGGATAAAAACTCAAAGACACGTTGGGGATTACGCACAGTTAGCAGCCCGGGTGCTACAAAGGAGCAATGTGATGAATGGGGCTTACACATGGTTAGCTTATTGAATGGATGGTATGATTTCACCGGGATGTGGCGGCCCAGAAAAATTCATGAAGGATATGGATGAAGTATCTAAGAATGGAAGGAGTGGTTATTGAACTGAGGACATGTGAATAGATGATGGTGTTGGGATTGAACCTCGAAGTGGTTTCCTATGTATTTCCATAGCAGGGAATCAATGTCCACGTAGTTCTGTAATGGGGTGATGATTCATCTAAGAAGTAGGCTCATGAAAATGGGAACATGGACGGGACCTGAAATAAGTAGAACCCCAAGAATGTTTCATGACCTTTATGAAACCAAAAGGCTCAAGGGAGAGATCAGTATGGGACATGAGTGATGGGATTGAACCTCAAGGAGGCTTCCTACGTACCTTTCTCAAAAATGGAATATTTCAAATTCCACATAGTTTGGAAAAAATAAATACTTAAACCTAAAAATGGATTCTTAAGTATACTTGTGGAAGGAAAGAAAGTACACATAGTTTTGGAATAGGTTGATGTGTCACTTGAGAAGGTGGATTATGAAAATTAGAGCATGGATTGGACCAGAATGAAGTAGAACCCCCCAGTTTGGGGCACAACCTTCCCGAAACACAAAGGCTTAAGGGAGAGACTAGGATGGGACATGAGTGATGGGATTAACCTTTAGGGAGGATTCCTACATACCTTTTCTCAAAAAATGAAATGATCAAAGTCCACATAGTTTGGAAAAAAAAATAAATTCTTTAACCTCAAAGAGGTTTTCTACATATCCTCATGGAAGGGAATCAAAGTCCACATAGTTCTTGAATGGGACATAGTATCAGGTAGTACACAAAAGATATTAGCTTTATGACATTATAGGGATTACGTGTGGTTATCAACCCATCACAAGAGGGAAACTCTTGGTTAGAGGAGTATGGATTGATTGCTGGGCTTATGCATGAATAGCTTCCCCAGAATTGCTCTAACACCACTAAGGGGTGGACCGAGGATGTTGGTCCCAACAAAGGGGACGCCAAAGATTACCAGTATTTGGGGTTGAACCTCAGGGAGACTTCTTATGTACCCTATCTAGGAGATAGGTATCAAAACCCATGTAGATCGAAAGCATACAGTTTAACGTCATGCAGGAAGAGGGTGAGATAATGTGAAGTGGTCAGCACTGATGGTTGATGGGCTCGAATCTCATAGAGGCTTCCTACGTACCTTTCCTGGAAAAGGAAAAGATCAAATTCCATGTAGTTCTACATGAGGGTATGAGTATTGCACAGTGAGGTAGCCCAAATAGGATTCCATGGATGGTGCTTACTCTAAGCCACCATGATCTATTCTCATTGTGAGAAACAAGAGGCATCCAAGACCAAACCATCAAATCACATAAGTTGTGTCTGTGAGTAATGGAGTGGGGATTATGCATGGATATCGGCCTAGAGAGATGGATATTTGGACTTAATCTTAGAAGGAGGCCTGATTAAGTGTCGAGAAGTACATGGAGGATATCGCCAACATACC
This sequence comes from Viscum album, assembly GCA_963277665.1. Lineage (NCBI taxonomy): Eukaryota > Viridiplantae > Streptophyta > Magnoliopsida > Santalales > Viscaceae > Viscum > Viscum album. The sequence goes on along the minus strand of OY728135.1, from coordinate 27,620,645 downwards.
CAGGAGACCCATCTATGTTGGGTTGGGGCTTGCGCAAAGACTACCTGATGTGTGCATGGTTTCAAAGCTCAGAGGGAGAGTGGAGTAAGTAGTTCTTGGTTCCCATTCCCTCCATGGTCATCTCTAGACTTTTCAATTATGATATGATCTTTATTTAACATCTTGTGTTGGGGACATGGATGCTCAGAATTTTAACATCTTGAAGCACAGACTGTGAGGATTCACTCCTCACCCCTAAGACTTACATAACTGGTTCAATTTAACCCTTGGTGATGGGAAGGAACCAAAAATTAAATATGGTGATGGGGTTATGGAGTGATCTATTTGGGAGATCACATTAGTTTGGCTATGATAATAAGAAACATCCATTAGCATACCTATGCATTAAAGCTTGAGGCAAAGCAATGAAACATGAAGCACTACCCAAGGGACCATGAAATCACTTCGTATAAAGATGGAGGGTCATACTAGATAATTATGTGCAAGAAAGGGGTGTCGTGCATAAGAGAGGCTCAGACATGGTGCCTTAGGGTAAGGATGACATGTGGAGATCACGAGGAGGGTGGTGTGCATGATTGAAGGGGTGAGTTTAGGATTAGGGGTTATGCATAATATTGGGTGGTTGTGTGCAAAATGAGTGGCTAAGCATAAGGGGAAACCCTATGTGAAATATTGGCATGATATAGGGACAAACTTGAACACAATAAGAATATTTTCTGCACAATTTTCTTATAGTAAAATGAAATGTGTTTGGTTAAAACCCTAGTGGGATCACCCAAAGGAGGACCCCTAGGATACATTTTTCACAAGATCCAAATATTAAGGCCTTGTCTTTCAAGTGGTTACAAAAGGGGTATCTTTCATACAGAAGAGTGTCATTTTTTCTTCTATAATTGTCCACCAAAGTGAGAGGGTATGTTTTTATTTATATTTGGAAACTTTGGTGGGGGTATTCAAGGTGATCTATGAAAAAGTAGAATTTTGAAGTTGCATTGGGTGTGAAATATCTTGCACGCATTTTCCAATCTTGCATGCAGGCCAATTTTCTTTTACGCTACTGACATTGTTGTTTTATCAAAAGGTTGATGTGGAAGAATACATTTGATGTTGCATTGGGTGTGTAAGATCTTGTGCACAATTTTTAATCTTTTTCGCAAACCTTAATTATTGTGTTCACCTCCCTTGGGAATCTTGGGGTTGTAAATTGATTCAAAATATGCCTTTGGTTTAATAAACAATGTCCATTCATGGGCTTATATGAAATTCAGTACCAATATGTACTCAATAGTGACAAGCTTTGGTTCTGGATGCACCAAATCAGCAAAAATGGTAGAATATTCAAGAACAGTACACTCCCCTTTCTCCATGGTCAAGAAATCCTAGATCTTATCTACACATAACATCTCATGGTAAAACTGTTAAATAAATATTTTACGAAAATAAGACTAGGTATGATCCCCATAAAACTTGGCTTGAACAATATAGTCTCACCTTGTCTTTCTTGGTCCTTCAAGAATATACATTGTGAAACCCACCATTGAGTCTTTAGAAGTATTCATGAAATTGACGATCCTCGCAATCCACTCCATCTAGCCCTTAGATTCCTTGGGTCCTTTATCACCATGAAAGATAGGTGGATACGACTTTGTGAATTTAGATCTATCATCCACTACACATCTCGGGTTCTCGACACCCACTTGACCCAACTTATGAGTTGCATAGATAAAAGATTGAACCAAAGAAGGGTCCATCAGAGGACTTACCTGAAGATAATGCCTTATATCTTCCACCCTCAAATTTGGAAGAGCGCTTCTTAGAGTCATTTCCTGTTAATAAAAATACTATGAGAAATCATCTTTAGATAATATTCCAAAATCTGATAACCAACTTTGAAAATTCATGTATATCATTTAAAACATCTTTAAATTAAAATAATAAAAAATTATATAAATAGAAATAATTATTTAAGAATAAAAATGTAAAATTAGATAGATATCTCATTTAGTTCAATAAAATGACCTCAAATACAAAGACATAAAAATGGTAAAACATTTCCAACCACCCATGGTAAATCGAGTTGAGACATGGACATGAGGTGGCCAAGAACCCTCTCACACATAATACTCAAATTCTAAAGGTCATAACTTATTTCTACCCAAGACATAGAACCAAACTCATGCAGTGTTAACACACCTCTGACTAAGTATCCCTCTGATACCAAAATGTAACAGACCAACCTCAGTCAACTAAACAAGCCACCCGAGATAGACCATCACATGGTGATGGATAACCAAGAGAGAAACATGAAATAAAAACAATAAAAACAACCATATTATAATGCATAATAAAATGATACAACCAAATACATAAAACCAATGTTGATTAGGCTCAACTATAAATTATGAATCAAATGGGACTACCAAGTATCCTTGTGATAAACCGTCACCTCCAAACCATCTGAAACCAAAGGTCGCGACAACCAGGGAATCCATCAGGCTACAAGATGTCCTACCCTTTACCTGAATCTTTTGATAAAACATTTAAACCGCCCAAAGGAAAAAAATATGGTCTGCACACAAATCCTAGTAGAATAACACCACAATGTCTGTATAAGTTTTAAAATCAAGAATTCACATGATCTAGCTTTTACAATAGAAGAATTTTTTACCAATAATTTTCATAAATCCAAACTCATTTGAATATACTTCTTTTTTTTCATAAAATTCTTCATATTCATAAAAAAATAATATGAAAAGTGATAATTTATGAGCACATAATCAGAACAATCCATGAATACAACATAAGGTAAACATGTTAGAAAACAACCATGAAAAACCCATCATGTGAAAATAAGTGAGAATAAAACTATGTCCAATCCATCATGTGAATGAATGTGATAAAATAACAATGACAAATTCATCATGTGAAAGAAAGTGAGAAAACAAAAATGACAAATCCATTATGTGAAAGTTCAATCATAATTGAAAAAACACACCATTTGGGCTCTAGCCAATGGGTATACACACTAGACATAGAAACGGAATTCCCAATAAAGTCCTATAGTTTATCCAACCAGTGTAACCTCTAGTGTCTTTACACTCACCAAAGTTAAAGAAAACCTCAAGTGGCATTACACACAATATGAGTTGAATGTCTATTCCTGATGCTCTCAAGGTTCCCAATGTTATATATTTTTTCAAATCCATTTAAAAACCATGATCAAAATGTAGAAAATATTTTCAAATCCAATAAAATCCACTTTGGCATTTGAAAACCCATTTTCAAACCAAAACCACCATTTCATAATTTAATTAAAAACTTGGTTTCCATATAACATTTTTAAAGAAAACCCACATTAAATAAATATTTATTTCCATAAAAACCATAAAAATAAGAAATAAAATAAATTTAATTAATAACTCAAATTAACATACAGAAATAATTTGAAATTCATAAAATTACCCCTTTTTATAGAAACACCTACCTCAAAACGTAGGTAGCACAAACCACCCTAAAAAACAAAGACTTTGAAAAGGTATATTGGGTCCTCACAAACCTAGATCTACAATAAAAATAATAAATCATCTATTAGTCCTCATATATCCTACATACATAGCCCCTTATTGTTCAAAAATATGAGATGAGACTGGGTCTAATGTAGATCTACAAAGAAGAGGGGAAACCAGATCAAAAAACGTAGCATACATCGATGCAGTTCATCAAGAATAGAGGAATTATTCTAATAATACAAATGGATACACCTCCAAAGTTCTAGGGAAGGGTAATGATGAGACAATAAGAAGATATAGTTTTATTAATCTTAAAATAGACCAATGGAAATAGGGTAAAATCCTAATTTTAAATAGTTTGGAGGAGGGTCGCATGGTTTTCTGAGGTAGGATACACGGTTAAATTAATAGTGTGCCTTAACCATGAAACCATACTATAAATTATTGATGGGTACATATTTTGTTTTCATAGCTAATATAACAATGATCTGGCCATGAAAAAACATCTACCCAAAGGTTTCATGATTTGCACTAGGGGAAAACAGTTTGTGAAAAGGTGCTCAAAATGTGTGACACCCCTGGACAACTTCTATCCCCTGAATAGTTTCCTTTTCATGTCCCATGGTTTTCCATACCATGATCAAGCCATTTTATACTCTACAAGAACCTAAAATTGGAGTTTTTCATGGTTACCGCATGGTAAATAAAATTGTGTTCCCTAACCATATGCCATGCCATTTTTTCATGAATTTCCTTATTTTTAGCCTTTGATCCCCCAAAACATCCTAGCCTTCAAAAGAGAAAACCCAAGACCAACTTAAGATTATTCATTACCTAAGGGTAATATAATAAAGGGGTAAATTACACACATATTTAAGGTTTCTATTTTATATTCATTAAACAACCACTTTTCAAAATTATTTTGAGGTCTCACTCCCTTTAGATAAAAAAATTATTTAAAAAATAGTTTTCAACAAGATTAAAACAAAAAACAAATGAAGATACCTCACATAATATTTAAATATCTTAAAAACAATCTTAGGAATTTAAAAAATCCTAAAATATAAAAAATTTCAATTTCAAACCTAGAAACATGTAATATATATGAAAATACCTTTATTTCAATCTCAAGACATAAGAAAATGATTTTAAATCACCCTAAGAATATAAGATATATTGATACGTTAAATAAATAGTATTTTATAAAGAATAATCATAAATTTAATTAAAAAATGAAACAATTTCATTGGAACACCTGTATAGAATAAGTGGAAACCAAACCAAAACATGTTGGCTTCAACAACACTTTCTGGTTGAGTTAGAACCATACAAGCAGCCATCAAAATCACTTTAAGGCAAAGTGATAACCAATACCTCACCCCCAAGGAGTCATAAGTTGTTCGATCATCCAAAACGTGTTATAGGGTTCATGGGAGGATCAAAATCAAGAGTAAAGTGGGAAGTAAGGGAATAATAAAGAAAGAGGTGAAGAAATAGCTCAAATAAGTTTTTAAATCACCAAAAAAGTGGATAATAATTGGAGGATGATGAGTTTGTATATACTTCTTTTACTCCAAATGGTTAGTTTATGAAAATGGGGAATAATAGGGTTAGTTCACCTGATAATTTTTTATGAGTATTTTTGGAAATCCCAAAAATTTAAAACATTGTTAAACTGCATGGTTTGGCCACAGGGTTTACCAAAATATGCACCAACTATGCACTGGACACTACCTAGTGCAATAACCACCCTCAAGGTTCCCTATAATATTCTATAAAATTGGAAAAAACATTATCCAACCATGCTAAATGTAATTTTCAATGTTTAGATCCATTCTCCACACTTGTCACATAGTTTACCAAACTATGAGAAAGAAGTGTCTCATAGGCCGGACTCATCAAATTACCCTCATAGATTCTCCTAGGACCTAAAAGAGTCAAACGTAACCATGATAAAAAATATGAAAAAAATAAACAAAAAAGTACATTTCATAATAATATCCATGTATTTTCCTACATATTGTTCACCTTAAATATGCACAGTAAAAAATTTCAAAATATTCCAATTTTCAAAATGAAACTCCATGGAAAAATTAACCAACCACCAAGCTCACAAAATAACACAAAATAAACACCATAATGATAGGTTTGGTGTCAAAATACATTATATCAAATTATAATACTTTCACCATTAAAATTATGTCATTCCAATGGAAACAAACAAAGATACTTATGCCTTATTAAATTATTGGGTTCCCAACCATGTGAGTGATATTTCCAATAACACTTTATCATTTTGATCCATAATTTCTATCAGTTTTTCTTCATATATAAGTTCATGATCTTTCTATACAGCCTATGTGTTCAGTACTTATGAAGGAACAAGTATGTACTAATTCAAAAGTCATACAAGGAACACATAGTGAACTTTATAGTGGTTAAGTGTAAGTTCAAAGTGATAAGATTCCTTAATAGTATAATCAAGAATATCATAAGGGAAGATATATCTAAGGATTTTATTACCTTTTTTCTAAATCACATAACTTTATTCATACGATATATTCAAAATAACATCTTATTATGAGCATTAAACTATAGATCTTTCCTTCGATTGTCAACATAAATTTTATATTGACTCTGAGTTACTATCATATGCAACTGAATGGTTCCATATTCCTCTTAAATTTTCTTATCTTTCTGAGGTCCTAATAGCTTTCATTATCCAATTTCATCCCAACATGTTAGAGTTATGTTGTTATTTTCATAGGGGGTTCGATGATGATCTATTTGAATTCTTGAGTAAAAGTTAATGTTGTATGAAACTTCAATTAGAGGATGGTTTTGATACCAATAGCCTTTGATATCTATATAGTATGCTCTCATTATACCAATTAGGGTTTGAATTTTCCTCTAAAAAAATATCTATATGAGGATGATATACAGTGCTAAATATCATCTTTGTATTCAAATCTTTTTAAATACATCTCCATAATTTCAAGTTAAAACTCATATCTCGATCAGAAATTATTGAGAGTGATACTCCATACAACCTTAACATTTTTTTATATTCTATAAAGTTGATCGAAAGAGAAATATTCACTAAAAAATTTTAAAATTCACTATCATTTTAGGGTAATAAACTATATCATAAATGGAATTGTGGATTTTAGATTCCATGGGGTGTCCTTAGATGAAATCCATTGGGGTATATTACTATTTAAATATAGTTATAGGTAATGGTTATATCATACCCTTAAATTTCTGATGTTTATATGTAACTTGTTGACATTGCTAGGTTTTAAGATACATACTCCACAATATCCCTTTTTCTGTTGTCCAACCAGAAATTTTCTTTTATCTATTTATAAATAATTTTACTTACATTATGGGTAGAGAATGATTAGTTGATTGCTTTATCAAATATCTCCTTACTCAATAACAGTATAGAAGGTAAACATATATGTATCCCGAATATTATCATTCCATCACGATCAAGGATGAACTATAGAATAATTATTACCTTCCTTCATACCTCCATATCCTCTCTCTACACATTTTTAACTTTATGTTGATGGGTTTTTTAGAAATAAATTTTTATAGATATAATTTCTCCCCTTTTCTCATGATTTCAAGGTACATCCTCTACAAATACATAATTATTGTATCTCCTTCAAAACTTATTTTGGAGAAACAAGAAAAATCCCTCTAACTCAGAGAATAAACCTCTTTGTTCTCCTTCCCATTGTGATAATTTATTAATAATATTTAATCAACTCTAACCATATCCATTAGTGTATATTAAACAATTTCTCTGTGAATATATTATTCAAGATTTTATTATTCGTATATATATCACAAATTTCACTATACTGATAACACCTCCATATTTTCAAAGATTGTTTTTGTGAATATCTATAAATCCTAAGTCAGGTAATGTTTCTTATTATTTTTTGATTAGTGTGACTCCTACACTATAAATATATCATTTTTTATAAGAACACATCATAATCTCTTCTTTGATGCATCACAGTTTACCACAATACCATCTTTTCTACAGGGTAGTGTAAACATAGGTGGACTGACTAAACATCTCTTAAAATCCTTGAAAATTTCTTCACATTCATTTTTATAGAAGAGATTGTATCCCTTCCTCGTCAACTTAGTTAGTAGATTTGATATAATGATAAATTTCTCACAAAACATCGATTTTATCTATTCAATCCTAGAAAAATATATATTAATACACTTTGGTTGGTCTTGTATATTGCTAAATAAAACCCTTCTTTGAAGGGTCTACCGACATACCCTTTCTTGTAAGTATGTGACCTAACAATGATTCTTTCTATAGCCGTAATTCAATAATTATAAATTTTTAAAATGGATTCTCCTTTTCAAATGGATTAAAAATAATCCATAAATTATCATCATTATTTTATATTCTCTTGGAATATATAATAATTTCATCTAAAAATACTACCACAAACTGATTAAGGTAATCAATAAAGTCTCTATTAATTAAATATATAACGATAAAAGGGTAATTAGTAAATCCAATTGGAATTACTATAAATTCATAGTGTCTATACCTCATATAGAAGGCCAACTTGGGTATATCCTCCCATTTAACCCTTATATAATGATATCAATATTGAATTTCAGTCATTAAAATGTATTTATTTCTACTATAATTATAAAATACGTCATAAATGTATGGTATAGGATATATGTTCTTGATATAGATCTGGTTATGTTCTTCATAATCAATGAAAAGACTCATTGACCCATATTTCTTTTTAACAAAACAAATAGGCTAAATCTATAGGGATATACTATTGAATATGAATGCCTTGTCAAGATTCACATGGAGTTACTTATTTGACTCTTGCAACATAATTGATACTGTTATGTTATGAGTATTTGAAATTGGAATAGAATAAAGTATGAGTTTATTGAAAACACACCATGACAATTTTGGGGAAATATGAGGAAATGTTTTAGTAAATAATTTAGGATATTCCAAAACAGTCTACATATCTTCAACATTGAGTTTCTCTCTAACTACTTAAAATTTGGGGCAATTATATATTACGCATTCTACAAGGAAAAATAGCCCGAGGACATAATCATTTTACCAGCGCCCCACTCTCCATACCACCTAAAATCCCAGCTACCTATGGGCCCCGTTTCACTCTAACCACTTCAAATAAATAACACTCATGAATATGTATCAAGTAGCATATAATATATTTAATTTCCATTGGATGTTCATGTTCATCCTTTCATTGATATAAGATTATAGGTTGATTTAGAATATCAAATATGACTTTCCTTCCTTGTAAATTGATATACGATATATATATATAGTCATATAATACATGCCCTAAATAATATAAAATTCAAATAGAGGTAGAATAATATTATTTTAGGAAAAAAATTCCCAAAATATTCTATTTGATAGTAGAAATACATTTCAGCTTCAAAAATCATATCATTAGAAGTTTTTTCTTATAAATTATTATCTAATTATTGAGGTGGTGATGTGACACTCTTAGAAAATTATTTAGATATAAAAGAGTGAGTAAAACCTAAATTAAATAAGTCATTTTAAATTCTAGAGTGGAGGATAATTATAACTTTTACCACTTTATTATCAAGACTATTTTAATTAGTTGGTATTGTATAATCCTTCCATTTATTTTTTTCCTTAAGAGGTTATTGATATCGATTTTTATCACTAACCCTTTTATTTTTTTACTAGATGGTGTAATTCTCATAATCCTTGAAATGAATACATTGGAGTATGGGTGGAAGATTTTTTTGATCTTTCTCTCCATTCATTTCATTGTTTGACCACTTTACATCAATTTGAAATTTATTTAATCGTTATATTTATATTCAATAATTAAAACTTTTACCAAACACCTTATTTCAATTTCCTCTATATTTCTTTCTATACTTTTTGTATCAAAGAAGATTGATTTTCATTCCTCTATGGTTCTTTTGAATTGAATTTCCTTGAAATTATATTTTTCTATTCTTTTCTGAAAAACCATGAGAATCATGGGAATATCCACTCTCCATTTCTACATTGGGATAACACCTAAGGATTTTTCTATAGTTATCAAATATTCTTATAATAAAAATTTTCAAATAATTGGTCTAAATCCACAAAAGAATCAATAAAAAATTTCCAGGGTCAATGATGAAACTATAAGAATTCTTTGCAACACTAGTGAGATTTTCCTCATAGGTAAAAAGGGATTCATCATCCTTCCACATCAGTTCCAGGAATTCCCTCTCCATTTTAACATGAAGAGTTCGAGATGAATATTATTGAAAAATAATTTCTTAAACTCTTTTAAATTCATAAAGTAAATTTATTACTCTTAAATGTATTCTTGATAAGGTTCCACTATTGATAAACTTCACCTTCTAAATAATACACTTATAAAATAATCTTCTCATGATCTGATCACTATAGAATAAAAAATATATTTTCTATAGAATTGATCTATTACTAGAAATAAGTGTATTAGGGGACCCACTGAAGGAAGGTGGACATTCCCATATGAAAGAAACAATTTTGAGATGTTCCTTCCTTTGGATTCTTGTGTTTTTAGTATGATTTTTGTTATTATTCATAGATTGAGAGAGTTGGGTGACATGGAAAGAAGATTTTTCACCCTAAAATTCCATTTCTTTTGGTTTTCCTTGAGAATGGTCATTGTATTGTCCATATCATTTTTTGTTATTATGATTCCTCATACATTCATCCAATAAATATTACCAAAATATTTTAGTAAGCATCAATAATCAGAGTGAGGAATTATATGATAGTGAAAATAATTCTTAGGATATCTTTAATTATGAAAAATTATTATTAACCTATGGAACTTTAGGTTCATCCAATATAGATTCGTCTTAACCTAGGTTTTTAGTGGTTCTATACTATCATTATTCATAAACTAATATCCAAAATAACTAAACCCTATATTGATACCAATTATGGTGACCCAGGAATCACATAAAAAAATATTGAATATTTTTATATGAATATTCAATAAATTTAATAATAATATATTCCTGATAACCATAATGGTTTTTTGTTTTTTAATACTAGATAAATAATAAAATTATTTCATGAAATATCTTCAATATCTCCCATAAATTTATTCCCACATAGTACCCTTTTTATACATACTAGACTTGAAACCTTTCTTCATAACCTAGGGAAATGGAAACATAAGAAAGTGTGACCCCATATACTTAGTAATGGCAAATATGGGAGATATTAATCAGTGGTCATAAGTATGTACAATGTAATCATGATCATATGTTAACATGATCTTAAATTATAAATACATATCAAACAAGGCATATACCATAAATCATGAGCCATGGAATATGTCAATGTCATAAAAAAGACATTAGTCATAAAAGTGTGGAATCATCAATAATAAATCACGATCCATAAGTTAATATCAATATTATAAGACAAATGTATTTTTCACACACATAATAATATGATATCATTTATTCATAGTGAATTGGGTTCACTTCCCATTCCGTTAAACATAATGGAAAAAGTCCTATTGTGGATTGGGGTCACTTCTACCATTAACTTTCATATTATCTAATGAGATATAAAGATTTAAAAAATTAATTAGGGGGGGTTATAATTTATATCCCATAAATAACGTAATTAAAACTATACATACGTGTTCCATAATATCATAATATCATTAATCATTTCATCGTAGCTTAATTAACCCGTGGGAATAAAATGAGTTTCATGAAGTCAACTTTAAAACATCATTAAAACAAGTCATATAGAGAAATAAAATGGTTGGTATCATCATATAATATCCCTATTAAAGAAAAATATTCATTAATGGATGCTGACATAGATGAAAAACTATCTTATAAAATTATTAGAACATGATTTGAAAAATAAACAGATTTACTCTTTTTTTGTAATTTTTATAAAATAACAATTCATAGAAAAAAGGGAATAGGATTTTTCTATAAAACCATGGAAACATAAAAATTAATATCAATAAAAAATAACAAAAATTATTGTTATAAAATCCATTCTTTCGTTAAACATTAGGAAAAATATTCTATTCATACTTTTTGTTAAAAGTCAAATAAAACCCATATAGAAAACAAAAAGAAAATTTATTAACAAATTTCATAAATAAATTAAATTATATATAAAAACTAGTATAAATAATTTATAATTATATAATAATATTCGTAAAATACTTTTTAATAACATTGATATGGAATATAAATATTCACAACCAAAAATTAGAAATAAGTTATGCTTTTCCGAAAAACATTATTTTGGACTTTTTGAGAAACAAAGAGGTAAAATATTGAAAGAATACATAAAAAATATATTACAAGAGTATAATAAAATATATGGTGTTTTTTCTAAAAATAATATAAAATTTCCCATATTGGTAATTGAAACATAAATTTTTTTTGATAAAAAGTAAGATTGTAACATAAACCCCTACCTCAAGTCATGAATTTCTTTGGACACAATTTAACCTCCTATATAATTAATTTATACTTACAATAAATCAATAATATAACCATATTCATACTTAAATTTACATATATCACTCACTTATACTTTCCAATTACTCATTTATTAATAATTCTGCATTAAAATCAATATTCAAGTGTCAGTTGTCATGTCTTCTGTGTTTGTTTTGGTTCGGTGATTCATATGTGTACACCATGGTCACTATTTCACCATTACTAGAATAGTAATAATTTAATTAATATAATATTTATTAATTATATAAACTTTTATAACAATTTATTTATGGGGGTGATTAAAAATTAATTACATCACTTATTGGGGATGGTAGTGTGTACCCATAAGTGACGTTTTTATTTTTCAATGAAAGTAAAGAATGGAATTTAAATAGTAAATTATATTTTTATGATAATAATTTTATCCTAAATATAATATATATATATCCATTATATTCATTTATATAACCATCCATGTGTGGTGGTTATTGAAAACAAAATGCATCGCTTGGTAGAGGTAGTATTCCCCATGTATGCACGAGCAATGTTTTCATTTTATATTAGATGAAATAGAAGAAGAAAATAGTTGTAAAATCAATATAATTAGATTGAATTATATTAAAGATACATTTTTATATTTATTAGGATAGTTAGAATATGTTTTGAGGAGTTGGAACAAGAAATAAAGATGAAAGAATTCAGTTAATAGTTTTACATCCTTTGGAATGTTTCTTTGGATTTCAGTTTAAACTTTATAGGACTGGTATAGTAGTGAGAAAAAGGAATATAATATTTTGGTAGAATATTTTAGATGTTATTTTGGTTTATATTTGTCTGGTTATGTTTCTCAGAGTGGGTGGATAAGTTGGGAGAGTAGGTTCCCTTGTAAAATTGATGGGGGTGGCACCTTTGTAAATACCCTTAACTTTAAAATAATAAAAATTAATTTTCATGGTAAAGAAGAAAAAATAGACTAATTTATAAGTTAATATTAGGTTAGGTTTAAATATACTAAAACAGGATTATAAAATTATTTTTTTAATGATATTAGATGTTTTAACCCAAAGTTTAATAGACATTAAACCATTTAACATTTTTTTATAACATAAAATTTTACCATAGTAACTAATTTTATGACTAGAAATGAAATTGACCCTATAAAATATTTGCAAATAATTAATTGAAATATTAAATCCATTTTATAATATTAAATTCCTAATGTTTGTGGAATTCATTTTCATTATTAGTATGCAAAGAATAATGAAAAACATTTTTAAAAAAATTTCATTTTATGAATAAAAAAGAATTTTCAAAAAAAAAAGTTATAATTTTTCACCCTGAAATTTATTGGATTATTTATATAAATTATCTTTATGTATTTCAAATAAATCCATACCCAAATGGATCATTGTGAATACTTAAAATAAAATGACTAAAATAGTTTTTCTATTAGAATAAAATATAAATTATGTTCCAAAAGTAAAGCACGGGTTTCCAAATTCAACATAATAGTTTTAAATGATTTATTTTTATACTTAAATACATATTTGTTTCTAGAAAATGGTTTCACATATTTTTATTTCAATATTATTTCATAATTATGTCATAAAATTTATGGTATTTGTAAAAAAAATTATCTTTCATTATTCACCTACAAATCAATAATTCCATAAAAATCCACAAAATTAACCATAATATAATTTTATCTTAATGAATTAAAATATTATTTATTATAATTTAAATTATAAAATTTTATAAATTAATATTTTAGATAAAACATATATAATATACAATAAAACAAATGTTTTTAAATAAAATGTTTTGGATTATCCATGAATAATTAAATTAATATTATTTATAGATTATTAATCATTATATGGATTTTAATGAATTATTGTATGACATTTTTCAATATATTTTACTAATTTCACTTCCTCAAAAGTATTAAATTTATAAAAAATAATTAATTCATCAAAATGATATCTATATTATTAATGGTTGTTTCCAAAGTAAAATAGAACCATAATAATTTTAAAAAATATTTTTTTTATCAATTTTAATTCATTTAACTTGAATTATTCACATATGTTATATGTTGTGTCCATTAATAGGAATCTAATGCATCAAAAGTATTTTAAAGGAATATATATTCTAATATATCAAGGTGTTACAAAGTTGGAATATTATCTATCTCATCCATTCTTAATGTATCTAAATCACTAGCAATAAAAATTCCCACTATAGGGAATAATCTCTAAATCATAAAATGAATCTACATCTATCACTCAATTAGATTCTAAATAGAATTCTTGATATACTCATATTTCAATCATGAAAATTCATGAACGCATAAAAAAGTAAACATAAAGAGAATCATCATAATCACAATGGAAAATGTGGGTTTTCAATGATGGCCCTCGACTAACATATCTCCACACATCATGTTTCATGAAACTTGGTGTACCCATCATCAACAAACCACTTAATACTCTATGATCATTAGGTAATCTCTAATCATTTATCTTCCCCACTATACCAAAGTGGGAGTTTTCCATTATCCCAATACCATAGAGAGAATTAACCCATGTCTGGTGACTATATTAAAGGTTTATCACCATCTAATTCCACACATCAATGCCTTGGGAGAAATGATATCCCTACGGCCAATTTATTAAACTAGCCTTAGTGGAATTTCTATTACCATTAAGTCTATTCCTATGAATCTATTTATGATAAAACCAACTCAAAGCCATGAGTTATCCCTCTTATAAAACATAATTTTTGTATGGATTCTCAATAAACCACTAATTGGGTCCCTCTTATCCCATCACTTCAATAATTGGGTTATACCACATCATACAAGACCCCACTAGGCCACTATTAGCATCATGCAAGGTTATAAAACCATCCATTTAGTGAATAATGTCCTAGATAGATAAATAAATGTTTAAATTTTGATTCATAATGAACATTTAGTATAGGAATCATGGATGTGTTTTTCATGTTGAGTTTTATATTTTAATTTAAAGTTAGTGAAATGAAATTAAATTTCATTTTCTTATATTTTAGAAAGATCGGGAGATAGGGTCATGTGTTACAGGGTTGATAAAATTGATTTGGGTACCCGATAGAGGCTCACCATATACCTGGTGAAGGTAATAGTGTGTGGGTGGTCTATGAGTACCAACTAGTACTTTGTGGATCGGTATTGGGTATTTAGTAAACCCATAGATATTTTTTAATAATTTTTATCACTAATGTTAAGAAATGATTATTTAAGTACAAATTTATAGTTTCTTATTTTTAATATAAGTGTTTAAATTAATTCTTTAGTAAAGAATAATGTTATTTCTATAAAATTATTTAATAAGTGTTAAATTTATAAATACAAGATCGATGTGTGTTGAATATTTTTATTTTTATTTTCACAAGATAAAATACATATATATGTATTATGGTTTTTATTATAATTATTATATTGTATTATATATATCTGTGTGTGTGTTTTTTTTTGTCTTTTAATAAAATTATAAAATAATGAAAAATGTTATATTATTATCAGTTAGATATGAAATATATTTATCTTAATGAAATTTATACTATTAATATCATCATTATTTAAATAATTGTGTATTTTTTTATTAACACCAATAAATACATATGCACCAATACATATTTCTATAATTTTTATTTTTATAATGGATTGTTTAGATGTATACATGGTTATTAATAGCACATATGTATTATTATTTTCAAACATATTTATTTTATTATAATGTTTTTTATGTCATGTATGTATTATCATAAAGATATACCTATGTTATTATTTTAAATAGTATTGTTATTATTATTTTAAAATTTATATATAAATTTAAATGCCCATATATATAATTATGTATTAATTTTTTATAATATATATCATGTAAGTAATTTTAATGTGATTATTATTATTAGATAATAGGCACATTTTGGGAAGAAAAATAGGGGGTCCCACCCCCCGGGTGGGTGCATGGTTATCATTTATATTTCCCATATCCCTAACTAGTTGTAATTGTTATATAATAACTAATAATAAGGAAGAGTAGGGTAGTAAATAGAGAGATGAAAAAAATAGCAGGGAGGTTTACAGAGGGTTTTGTACAACACAATGGGAGAAGGGAGGCAATTATTTCTTTATATCCTTGATCCAATACTACTTAGGTTATTTTAATATTAAATCTAGATGTCCAAAGAATATGTAAATCACAATCATTAGGTAATATTTTCTCTTTTACATCGATTTCTCTTGATGAAATTTATGGATTTATATTGAATTTAACCGAAATAGTGTATAAATCAATCCAAGTATTGTAATATATTCTCAATATGTCTAAATAATTTCTTAATTGTTGATTCCATGTCTCCAAACATTATTTTTTGTAATTTTTTTCTTTTATAATTCCCTATTCTTTCCTCTAATTTTAGATATTTTGGATTTAAATTTCAACAAATTCATAGTGAAATTGCATCAATACATAAGGTTTATTGTTTTATGACTAAAATAGACCGTAGGGATTACATTACACCGTTTTCCATTATATTATTGGATATTTAATGAATTTTTAATCTTCTATAATTTTTTTTTGACTTTTTTATGAAAATAGATTTTTACCACGTTTTAAATTAAAGATTTTAGTTATTTTAATCCTTGTAAGAGATATTAAATTATATTAAATTATTTTTCGGTTGTTTTGGTGGTTATTTTTTTGTTATGTGGATATCCCTAATTATTGATGTGATTTTAGGATATAATTGAGGATTTATTAATCTCTGATTGAAAATATTATATTTTTTGAATTTTAACAATTATTGAATATTTGTATTTTGGTTTTGGGATATGGTATGGAGTTATATATAGAGGATTTGGACTTGGTGAAAAAATTATTTTATATGTGATACTAATATTTAGAATTTATTTTATTGAAATTTCGTCATTTTTATAATGTCTCAAGGAATGTTATTGGGTTTGTGTGAAATATTTGTGAAGTTAAATATGTAGTTGGTTTCAAATTACCATTTACATTTCACTGGGGGATTATTGAAATGTATCCCCCCCCATTAATCCATCTCTTTAATAATGTATAAAAAATATGTTTGGAAGTTATAAAGGGAGGTCAAAAGATATTATTTTTATTATGTACACATATCAAGGATTTGTAATGGTTAGAAAATATTAACTTATCATTTTGATGAATTATTAATTTCATGTTTCATTATTTAATTACATATATGATAATAATTATAGAAAATGACATTTATTCTTTGTTTCATTTGATGATGTTAAATATATTTATTTGGTTTACTTTCTTCCATTAAATTTTATTTATTCTTTGAGTTGGTATAGAAATTTTACTAGTTTAATTTACAAAACTATGGGTTGTTTTGAACATGATAATAGGTTTATCATGTATCTTGTTGGTAAAAATAGATGAGGATATTATTTTTATTTTTTTTGTGAAATTAAGGGAAAATTGAATTTTTTAAAATTGGTATTACAATCTTTTATACCAATAGTTTGTATAAATTTGTTCATAAATAAAGCTTAAATGGTTGATTATTGATTAAAAAATTTCCTTATAATTATATTGATAATTTTCTTGTTTTTAAAACAAACCCTAATTTTATAAATTTAAATTTTTATATAGATAATGTATTTAATATAAAGTTTTTTTCTAGAAAAGGTTTTTTATAAATGTTAATTTAATTTGAATAATTTAATGAGTAAGAGTTGTTTTAAATTAAACATTAATCATGAAAATATTATAGCATCGTCGTTTAGAAGTTGTTGGGTGTAACATGGATTTATAATCCAACCATTAACTTCTTAAATAAAAATTTCATTTGTTTTGAAAAAGTGTTGAGTATGGATTTATGTTTCAAAAAATAATTTTTTAGGAAAATGGACTTCTTAAAATATTACTAATTTTGAATTCATAAAACATAGAATTTTATTATAAAAAAAATAACTTGTTTTATTTTTAAAACCCAAACATATTATGATTTAGATTAAAGAAAGGGCGATTGTGTAAACCTCCTTTCCCTTGAAGTGGGTTTCTAGAGTAGTGAAACCAATAATGAACAATTTTCTTTAATGGGTGTTACATTGAATATTGATTCAAAATAAGGAAATGTATTTTTTTCATTAAATACACATCTAACTACTATTTTAATTTTATTATCATCATGCTTTATGTAATGTTTAGTTTCTCAACGTAGTATTCCTTAATTATGTTATATCATATATCTTATTTACCATGTTTTATTATATTATTCCTTGTACCATTTCGGGATTTTTCATTTAGTTTATTTGATTATATTATACCTTATTTTGTGCTTGGATTGTTTCTTTAGTATATATTGTTATATTATATCATATGGAATGATTATATTTCTCATTTATTATGACTAAGTTACGTTAATCTACCTTTTATTCCTTGTTTGGATTTCATCTTTTAATGTATTCAATATATAATTCATTTTTCATTTTTTTATTTCTATTTAGTAGTCCTTTATTATGTTTAATGTGTTAAACCTATATAATTATTGCTTTACTATGTGAGAATGTAGAAAGTGTTAAATATTGTTCTTGTAGACTACTTAATCAAGTATATCTTCCATGAAAAATAGGCTGTTATAATTGGTATTGATTTTTCATCATGATTTCCTTGTATCTTACAAACTAGGATTGGCATTTTTCCCTAACTTCCTTCTATTAGGCTCACTAAGATATGAACTTTCATAGAATACCTTGTATTAGGCTCATTCGGATAGGCTGTAAGATCACCTGGACTCGATATACACCATTCCCTTTTCAATATGGGATAGGTATCACACCCTAACATAGACATACTCATACACTATTTTTTGAGTTATGATTAAATTAAGTAAATATAGGTTTGGATAATCCTAGTATATTGAGTAAAATACTATGGTTATTACCAATATGTTGTTTACATTATTAATAGTTACTTCCATGTTCAATTTGTACAGTGAAATCTATTTTATTGTATATAGATAATTGTGTTGGCATAATCTAATCCATGAACATTATTATTAATTATATGAGTTAATATTTTAGTGGTTTACTATTGAGTCTTCAAGATCTCACCCTTCATGCACACTTTAGTGGACATGTAGCTTCACATATGGTATTCTAGAAATGCACTTGTATGCCCATTATTGTTGGATGTTATTTATTTGTTGATATTGGTGTTTGTTCATCTGTCAAGGAATCTATGAGTTGTTATAGTATTTCAGTCTAGCTTGGGCTAGAGGAGAATTGTTCAAATAAATTCTTTTACTTTATTTTCAATTTATTTGGATCTTTCTTGTTTTTAAATTATTCAGAGAATGTATATAATGGATTATATTATTTATTTTTTATCATATTCATTTATAATGTTGTTATTTAAAAAATCACAGGTGTAAAAGGTAGCCCCCAATAGGTATTCCTTTTAGTAGATAGTTCATTTCATAAGTTTTAAAAACATCTGATGTATAAATTTGCTACTAGAAATTTAGGCTACAGCTACGATTTGGAACCATGCATATAGGACCCAAAACTATAGCTATATCCCTTCCCACTTCATAAAAAAACCAACCCCCCCCCCCCCCCCAACCCAGACAGACCCCCTCCTCCCTACACACCCACTCCCCACTACAGACCCCCTACCCCTCCTCCATACACACCTACTCCCCACTATAGACCCCCTTCCCACTGAAGACCCCCCTTGCACACCGGGACAGACCCCCCTTGCAACCCTAGACAGACCCCCCCCCCCCCCCCATAACACCCTGTACAGACCCCCTTGCACCCCTACAGAACCCCTTACATCCCTAGACAGACCCCCCTTGCACCCCTCCCTAGACATACCCCCCCCCCCCTAGACAGGCCCCCTACCCCTCCCCCCTTCACACCCCCTACCGACCCCCTAAACCAAGGACATTCCCCCTGCACCCCTATAAATACCCTTTGTTCCCCCCTAGAAAGACACCCCTTGGACCCTGGACAGACCCCCTTTCACCCCTACAGAACCCCCTGCACCCAGGACAAACCCTACTGCACCCTTGGAAAGACCCCCCTTGCAACCAAGATAGACTCACTGCACCTTGGACAGACACCCCATGCACCCCTAGACCCATTCCCCCCCCCCCTCTGGACAGACCCCGTTCCCCTCCCCCATACACACCCCCTACAGACCCCCCTAAACCAAGGACAGGCCCCCCTTGCACCCATGTACATACCCCATTCACCCCTAGACCGACCCCCCTTTCACCCCAGACATCCCCCCCTTGCACCCCTAGACAGACCCTCTTTGCACCCTGGATAGACCCCCCCCCCCCCCCACACACACACACACAGACCCCCCTTGTACCCCTGGACAGACCCCCCATGCACCCCTGGACATACCCCCTTGCACCCTAGACAGACCCCCCTTGCACCCTGGATAGACCCCCTTGCAGCCTGGACAGATCCCCTTTGCTCCCTAGACAGACCTCCCCCCCATACCCTTTGCACCCCCTCTCTACATATCCCCCTGCACACCCCCCCCCCCACATACCCCCTCCCCCTGTAGACCCCCCATGATTCATTGAAATAAATCTATTGTAAATAGAAGGCAATATTTGGAGAAACCTAATCATGAATAAATTGGGGAGTTATAGATGGATTGTAATGGTTATTCAACCTCATCTAAGATTAAATAAACCTATATATATTAATTACACCCCTACCCCATACCCCACCCCCTTTCACCCCCTACCCCACAGCCCCACCCCCTTTCACCCCCTTCCCCATAGCCCCACCCCCTTGCACCCCCTTCCCCAACCCCCTCCCCCCTTCCACCCCACCTGCACCCTCCCCCCTTCCCTACTGACCCCCCTTCAGGGTTTACCTAAATGTTGAAACCTATAGATATTAACTACACCCCCTTCCCCATGCCACCCCTGCACCCCCCGCCCCACCCCTCCCCCCTTTAACCCCACCTAAACCCTCCCCACTGCCCTACAGACCCCCCTATAGACTCCCCCTGCCCCCTGGCCCTTCACCCCTTCCAGTATTCCCTCCCCCCACTACCCTACCCCCTTGCACCCCCCTGCAGACCACCACCCTCTCCCCATTGCATCTCACCTGCACACCCCCCCCCCTCCCCTACAGACCCCATGCAGACCCCCTCCCCTACCCTGTAGACCTCCCCCCTCCCCCGACCCCATGCCCCCTCCACCCACACCCATCAGCCCTCCCCCTACCCTGTAGACCCCCCTGCCCTCCCCCCCCACCCTACAGACCTACCCCTGCCCCCCTACACCCTCCCCCTCCCCCTTTCCTACAGACAATCCCCCTACAGAACCCCCCTACAGACCACCCCCTTTTCGGTTTTCCCTCCCTCTACCAGCCCCCTCCCCCTGCCCCTAGAGACCCCCTATACACCCTCCCTCTTTCACCCCGGCAGCATGGTGTGAAAATCAATAGGGTTAATAGGTGATACCTCTTCTAATACCTATGTCATGTTATTGATATCATACATAGAATATACCCTAGAACACACAATATCTGTGTTTGGGTGTGAAATCAGGGTTTGTACACCTATACATGCCATGTTATATGGTTCGAAAAACCCGGTATGTGTCCCCTCGGCACACACCATTTTATATTAAAAATAAATTCCTTCAATTATGATTTGTATAAATTAAATCAAAATAAATAAACAATACAATAAATAAGTGTAAAATATTTTGTTTTATTTGGTCCTTTTAGGGCCTATGTGCATGGAAATAACGCCTCCCAAAAGGAACCCATTTTATTATGCGCAAACAAAATGTTACAAGTAAAAAACCCACAGTATGAACAATAATAAAATAGAAATGATAACAATATCCTATTTTTATCTCATACATTCACATCTTTCATCTTGCACTTATGTTTGAGGTGTATTGGCGTGTACCCATAGAAGAAAATAAAACCCTCTAAATATCACAAAACCTTGAGTAACACCAGCAACAAGTAACAGTGTTGGATACATAATAAATACAAGAAATTTGTTGCATTATCTTAGCTTCCAAGTGAAACGTTTTTAGAAATTCAGGACCCAAACACTAGTAATATAGGTTTTCACCAACAAGGAACCAGGTAATTAAAATTTTCTTCCCTAAATGAACTAAAAAAACATAAATGTCACTATTACAAGCCACATCATATTCCACTTGATTAACTGTATCAAGCACAAGAGGTCATCAAATAAATATTTAGCTTGATTTTAAATTTTCCAGAGCATGTGTGATGGGATACCTCCCATGTCATTTATTTCAATTGTCATTCAGGAAAATTCCAAATTCATTACAGAATAATCAGAAGATCAATGTAATTTCCAGAAGTTTTCTCCCCAAACTCAATCAGCATAATTATTTCATCTGGCCAAATTGTACTTGAGATGTTTTAAGAAATATCTCTAATTACCATTAATAAAGTAGACATAGAAGATAAGAACAAGAATACTCTTTGAAATATGTTTTGCTGTAAAATGTGTTATAATGATGGAAGAACTGGAATAGCTGCAAAACCTGGGCTTTTAAGACCTTCTAACCCTCCATAAGTTGGGTTAAAGGATAAGTTATTAAGACCCTAAATTGAAGGTGAAAATTGAAATAGTTACAAAGCCATTTCCTAAAATATAAATTACTAAGCTACAAGAGACCATAATGATACATGCTCTGTAAATGGACACTACTATATCAATAGAATGAAATGCTAAGATGAGTTATCTTTATATTCCTATTTATTACATGAGAGTATACAAATCTAGTTATATAGTTAGATAACAATATACAAATGATCAATGTCTGTAAAAATAAAAATAATGGATTGGGTGACCCTAGATGTTAAATAGACTTAAAATTTCTGAAAATAAATTAAAAGTGTTGAATAGTCACATTGGACCTTGACCCAAGTCCATTTATATATTCGAGTTATGAATATCATGTTGATTTTCTACAATGATGAAAATTTTAAAACACCTCTCTCTCTCTATCTCTCTCTCTCAAGCTTAACCATCCTCTTAACCTAACTCATCAAGATTTATGCCGCCTTTGGCCACTAAACCGTGATTTCAGCCTCCCATACCATAGCCCAACCTAGTGACCACTTCCTCCTCACCCCCTCTTATAGTTGTGCAGCCTCTTCCAAGCATGACCCTTCCCTTAACACCTAAACCATCCCCCTAACCCCCACCTCTACACCATCCCCCCACCCCTTGCACTAGACTCCCCCCTAAACCAGTCCCATACCCCACAACCATCCACTAACCCACCCACCCCCCCCCCACACACACACACACCATCCCCCCAAGCCCCTAGCCTACACCTGCCCCCAACCCCCCTTAGCCCACACCAGCCCCCAACCCCCCCCCCCCCAACTCCTACACCATCCCCCCTAACCACCATGCACCACCCCCTCCCCTTCCCATATAACAGCCTCCCCCCAAACCAGTCCCCTCCCCACAAAACTATTCCCCCCCCATCCCCCTACACCATCCCCACAACCCCCCCCCCATCCAGCACACCCCCCCCCCCCCCCGCGCACCACCCCAAACCCTTCCCTTGTACTAGCCTCCCCCCAAACCAGTCCCCTCCCACACAACTATCACCTGCCCCCCCCCACCCCCTGGTACTAGCCTCCACCCAAACCAGCCCCCTCCCCCACTCCATCCCCTACCCCCCCTCCCACACCACCCCCAGCCCCTAGAATACACCACCGCCTAATTAAAAGGAGTCATTATATTCATATCTTTTTATCCTTATTTTTGTTGCATTGTATAAATAATTTATCATCAACCTCCCCATCCCTAAAAATTATATAACTAATAAAGTGACCAATTTTTATAATGTAATCAATAAATAAAGGATAGGCGTGGACTTAATTTTTATTCTAAAATTTTCAAAACAAAAGTTCAACATATGTATTATTCTGTAAATAGAAGATATAATCATGAATACATGAATAATACCCATCCTAAAATGTATTACAACAAAATTAAATCTATACATATTGATTAAAAAATATAAACATAGAAGAAAACAACATTATAAGGAATAGATTCATGTAAAAATTATAGCATCTTAACATGCTGAATAGAAACAAAAATAACCACTTTTATTAACACAAAATCATAAATAATGATTAGTATAAGAAAAAAAGATCATATTGAAGTTATCTCCAACAACACCGATCAATATAAAGTAGTAAAGAAATCATAAAAAGGACACTAATATTTTTATGTGCATCAAGGAGTTGGAAATAAAGAATCACCATAATTAGGTTTCTCCAAACATAGAAAAAGAAAAGATTTTAACCTCTTGGACCCTCAGTCGTGTTTTAGTTGCCTTTATTCACCTATTTTTAATCATCGGTAACTCATCATTTTCCATAAAACCTATTTTAGGTTTAACCACATATCAATTTAAAAGTGGAACTTGTATAGGCATACAATCCAAAGTCAATATTCCCCTTTTGAAACCCCCAATAAAAATCGTAGACCACAGGCTACACAACACCCATTTTAAGCTCAATATTTCTAGTAGGTAAATATTCAATGCAAAACCATTGAACTACAACAATGAAAAAATGAATGAGTTGGTTTTCCAACCAATACCCTGGGAAAAAAATGAAGGTTCAAAATAAACTGAAATCAGGAGGTGCAATGAGCATGCACCATCAAGTAATTGAAGGAGGATATAAACATGAAAAATAACAAAACTTCATATAATGAGGAAATGATTCACTATATAATCCAGAAAGTGCAAAAAAACACAAAACAAAAAGTCATGTGGCAACATCTAATTCTTCTTCTCTTCCATAATTATAATTGTTTCACTCCATCAACAAAAATACTTCATATTCCTCTTGGACCAACTAAACAATCAATTAAATAAGCATTATCCATCCCTCTGTCCAAGTTAATCAAATGCATATTCAACAGTGCATGATTATATGAAATAGAAATTAAAATCATTCTATCAGATAGGCTTTAATAGATAGTCTCCGATAATAATGTACTTAAACAAAAGCATGATTCCAAAAGGATGATCAAAGTGAAGCTTGCAAAACTCCAGTGATTTCTAATTCAATAGGTAGATCTGATTAAGACCTCAAAACATGATTTCTACTAATTTTAAACTCCAATCTAAAAATGAAATGCAATTGGAAATTAAAAATACTACATTTTATGGTGAAAAGAGATAGGGAACCACAAGTGCATGGAATTATATAATCATTTATTCTCCTCACATATACACTATTATAACACTATTAATTTTAAAATAATGAAATCATGAAGAATTGGAACCACAAGTTCATGGAAAAAATAAAATAAAAGTGACAATGATGAATATAATGAAGGTTTACCTTATATAATTCTCTCATTAATTATATAATCATCTATTATAAAATAAATTCACCCCCTAAATAATACCCTATAATGGCCCAATATATCAATCCATTCGCTCTCTCTTTATTGTGTTAGGTTAGGTAGTGAAAACAAAATTTGATACACTACTTTCACCTACCCATTGGTAAATGAGAATGATTAACCACTCATTTATCACCCCCTCAATCCCCTGTATCATATTAGAAATGAATGAAAATCGTGGTAGTATTATGTGTAAACCAAATTAATAGATAAAACCATGATAAACTTTAATGGTGTGTGGATAATAATCTACTACTCATATGGAAAAAATCTGATTTCAAGAAAATCAAACTAGAGAAATTAAAATAAAAATTCATTTAAATCAATGGATTTTGATAGGGGGAATGTCTCCTCGACCACACCATAGTAGTCTAAACACCATCACCATATAAATCAATTAACTAATAAAAAACCATTATGATATATTATAATTTTGTTTGAGATAAGACTATTTATAAGTGGGAATGAGGTTATTTATCTAATGGCCACATTAAGTCCATATTTCACCTATTACTTCAGTGTCGATAAGAAAGATCAATCTCATTTTTCATTGGATGGGTTACATGTTTCTATCTTTAAGGGTTGTAATTTATTTATATAAAATATTGAATATCATTATTTTCTTGACACTCTTTCAAAAATAATACAGTAATATTTAGGAAAATATTTACACGATGTAAAATTTTCCTCTTTTGATTATAGAAAATCACTTTTATCTAGATTTTAACACCCATCAACAATTTCCCCATGTTCTAATGGTTGAATTTCAACATTACCTAACAAATTAAATCATTATATATCTTTGATTGTTTAGTTTCTAATGTTGGTTATTCAGTTTTTTCCTTTTATTTTGAAGACTAATGGTTTAGGAATCAATGGTTTAGGTTTTAAAATAGTCTTCCACTCTTGGGAATAGTGACAACTTTGAGTTATTCAATAGAGGTTTGTGTGTAACAAGATTATTATAAGATATCAATGAAGGGTAAACCTGAATGGGAATGGGTTACATAACCATTTCAATGTTTTATATATCTAATCTCAATGATAAAAATTGATAATTCATTTTCAATATTTTTTAAAAAATTATTCAAATAATTTATATGTAAAAGATCGGATTCGATGTTGAGATGGTGGGGATTAAAATTGGTCATGGGTTAGAAAATTTTCCCAATGGTTAGGATTTAGACCATGTAGTTTATTAGGGAATTTATTATACAACAAATTGAATTTAGTATTTGCATTGTACATATGTTTAAAATTGTTTAATTCATAAATCTCTTGAGTATTAAGATCATTCACCTCCATTAATGGTATCCCAAGAAGAACTTCATTGATTGATGTAATAGTTGGGAAATTATTAGTCACTCAAAAAGAACCTTTTATTATAAAATATTTCACTTTGGGAGTCTAAAGTGGTGAATACTGAGAGTTTCACCACTAACAATAATTTCATAGTAATGTGGAAAATCCCATATCATATGATAGATAACAATAATATCGTAAGGTATCTCTTTACTAGATTGATTTTATACAGAAAATTTACCCTCCCACCCTGTATGAATGATATTTATTCCTTGATCGATGGGGGACCTACACTTCATAATATTATGAACTGAATACCAAGGAGATCATTCATCATTATATAGGAATCTTAAAATAATCATGGAGTTATACTCAACCATACAAATATTGAGGTTATCTATCCTCCAAATTTAAAGGCCACTGATCAAATATCTTTTCTCCAACCAGATATAATTTCCTAAACCATAAAAGGAACTATATTAGATAACCATAGATCCCCTAGAATCGTGCACAATCTCTAGTCATAACTCCCTATTTACATGACCCATTCACATTATGTTTTAGTCCAACATTGGGGGGTATCCACTTTATCCACCACCCTATAGGAGCTCTATCATTTGTAATCACATCCCATTGGAGGATCCCCTTACTAGTAGCCATTCTATTTTCAATGGGAATAAGGGAGCCCAGTTTGTCCATGAGAGAGACCACATGAACTTGAATGAATAGAGGGAGTTATTCTTGCCTTCACGACCCTTGTTTATAGTCTCCTAAATCAACTGGTACACCACTAAAAACACTATTACAATATTATTAACCATATATGAATGTTTCTAAACACTTTCAAATAATGTTCACAAAAAATCAAAGATTTATTCCCCCTAAAATTAAAATCCCCTAAGTTTCCAAACAAGGTCCAGAGCAAATCGGTCCCATTCTACATCAAAAAACTAAGTTCTAGACAAACTCATATTTTAGCCACTCACAACACATACATGTTGAGGGTATCTAAATTACATTTCTATGGATATTAATTTCAGTTGGTATGCCCTTATTTCAAAACCTTTAGAATTGTATGTTCATCATAACTGGGATTTATTTAGACATGACTTTTCTCACCCACTCATCATGCTTCTGGTTAGAGCTTAATAACAAGTGAAATTCAAATAATTAAATTATCCTAAGGTAAACATTGAGAATGTGCACATATCCTATTCATCGAGCATATAAATCCTATAATAAAAAATCTCATGATCCTCATATAGGGATGTTAATATAAACCCAGGGTTAATTATCACATTCATAAATTAAATGTGAGATATTGGGAATCTAGGGATGAATTGAAAATGAACTAAAAAGTTTTATTTCTAGTAATTGATGTCACCGCACTCGCAGACCAACAAAACATGTGTGGGACCCTCTCTATAATTTTTTTGAATAGCTGGAAGGGGAATTTATTTAAATATGTATATTTCAATTTTTGGGTATTCTAGATTTTAATTCCCATGGTCAACTGTACCTAGAAAATTTTCCAAGTGTGGGAACAAAACTATATAGGGTAAAAATGAAATAAAAAATCGATAAATGTACCTTATTAATAGATACATCACATGTATGATGAGGATCTTGGGAGGTGGGGTGGCCATGTTGAAGGAGGAGGATGCCAAGAGGTGGGATTGTCACGTCAGAACTCTGCCAGATCTACGTCAGAACTATGTCGGAGCCTCTTTGGAGTAGGAGAGTCATGAGGAGGTAGGGTGGATGTGTCAGAGATGTCGGGAGAAGAGAAGGATTGTGGGGGGGGAGGTGGTACCATCGAAACCATTTCGAAGTCACATGGTAACCATGTCGGAGTAGCGATGGAGAAAGAGGGTCACGAGGAGGTGGGGTGGCGGAGTCGGAGACAATGGTAGAGGAGGAAGATTTCGGGAGGGAGGAGTATTGTGGGGATAATGGGGATGGGAAACTCATGAGAGAGGGGTGGAAAGGGGTCATGTGGGGTGCTAGTCCCACAGAAAACAAAACATGCATGGGTATAAGTGACCTATATCCACGTTTTTTATTGTCCATGGCTATTGATTCGTAGCTATAGGTCCAAATTCTAGTAGTGGTTTTTCATGATAAATTTTTGATATAACATGGTTATTGTTAATTTAAATATTATATACATGTAAATCAATCCTCATGAATGAACTAAGAATTGTGGAACTAGTTTTCTATTGTTGGGGATCAAATAACATTTATGGGGTCATTGATGACCTGATTCAAGTACTATTCTAGCATCGTGGTTGGGTAAATTTCACTATATGGTATACCTCAATATTAAACCAAGTATTTTTTCTACTCAAATTAAAATAGTAATTAAACACTCAAGGTGATATTTGTGGTATTTTCACCATAACACTAATAAATAATTCCCTTTTCACTACAACCCTCAACCCCATTAGTTCACACTATGGTTGGTAGAACCCACTTACACCCATTTTCATGTAACATAATTCATGATATTTGGATATAAAAGTGGTAATATTAGTGACCAAGTTTCCTCATTTTTCAAATGATACTCACTCACATAAACCAAGCTCAACTATGGTAACTTAACCTGACTTTCCACCCCTCAACCTCTTCCGAATCAAGTTGTATTTTTAATAGGCTATAGGTGCATCCCCAAATCACCGATGGCTAGAAATAAATATCAAGGAATTAAAAATACCATTAAGGGATTGTTTTCTCTTGAATAAAACATACTCCTCATGCTAAGATTATAAAACAATTCATCATGAGGTATTCATAAATAATACATTCCCCACCTTGAAAAAAATATAATAACAACACGGTGGAAATACCCACTAGGTTGACATTTATGATCCATGGAAGACCAATTTAAAACATGAGTAATTGTTAAAAAAATAAAATGGATTAAGTGTAAACATCCCAAATATAAGGCCAATGTGGGCATAAATTACTAATCCTAAAAAGTAACATCCAATGACTCATTCAATCCTTTCAAGAAACCATATGATTCAACCTATCATTTAATAATTCCCCTACCTCTATATATCTATTTTCGTGATTCAAATGCACCACTATTCAAGTTGGATATCATATTTTTAGGTTTATAAAGATACATAAAATCTACCTTTCCACCAAGATGGGTGAGTTGGGGGTGCATATAAAACCTAGTACAATATCTCCATGACCTCCAGAAACCACATGAACATGAAAATAAAATAAGATATTATATTTGTTGTATAAAACAAAACCATGTCCCATGATAGTTTAAAAATCCAATGAAATAATATGAAATTTTAACCAAAGAAATATTTTTAATCGAACCATATCCAAACACATCATCGTTTTTATCATTTTAAATGTAACCAACCACCAGCATAATTTCATAACCAAAACTCCAGGGTTCTCTAAAACATGAAAGAAACTAAAAGGGTACCTTCTATAAGAATTGACCATATGAGAAATCACAAAATAATTATTATATATAAAATAAATAACTTTCATGTATACCATACATTATAGAGTGAAAAATTAATCTTCTTTATGTCTTTATCATATGGGTTTAATAAGGATTAGAATATATATCCAAAAAAATCCCTCTTATGTGGTGTATCTAGGTTCCATATTGAATCACTCATCACATGAATAGAAACATGTATTCATCCATGACATGATATTACCTTCTATAATCTAAGGGTGGAATAGGAATAGAGATATGGGATCAAGGGATAATTGGATAATAGTTCACACACACACACACACACCATCCCAATGGTAATGGAATCTGTATATAGGATATAGGATATTTTTGATTATTTCATGGTATTTACTCAATTTTTATATAACATTTGAGTAAGTTATTATGTTATGATGACATTATAACCTAAAGTTGAACTGATTTCTACCAAACTAATCACATTAAATAGATAATGATATCTTATGTGGAGGATTTATTGAATATAAACATTTAACATTGTACTTCCCATGAAAATAAAATATAAAATCAAATCTCTATCTTATTTTATATGATATATCCAAAATATAAAATATAATATATCTTAATCTCATTATATACAACTAAGGACTTAGTGAAGATTCCTTGAATGTCTTACATACACTAAATACTTATATAATTTGTTCCATTTCATAATATACTATATAATATATAATAAATTGTGAAACTATATAACAAAAATACTATTGGATACTTCCAAAAAAAACATTTGGAAAATTTTCCTCTAGAAAAGCATCAGTGGTTCTCAATAAACAAAGGAATATTATATGATCTCCATAAAAACCTATATCTCTATAACTTTTTCCACCAACTACATCATATAGAACCATGAATTTTAATATAATCCCTATTTCTAAGACATCAAGTAACCATTAGAGATGGATTATGATAATCATGTAAATCCTTATCATATATTCTTGGTTCACTAATTATATTATAACTAGGATGATGAATACATCACATTTCATTCACCTTCATGGATGATCACATTATATTTCCATCACCTAAAAAATATGTAATATACTCTATTGATGATTTTTTATACAATTACTTAGTTTATCACAATTTAGGGCACGTATTTCACACTGATTAAACAAGAAAAAAAATACCATCTTAGTTGAGCTCCTATCGAAGAACTGATCAACAATATACTCAACTACCCCTAATTAGCTAAGCCTTAAATATCTCATAAGAAATGTATCAAATTATTAAGGTTATCATGCAATGAATATTTCCATCCTTAGTTAGTAAGTACTCAAAATATGAATAATTCACCCATATTATAATAATTATAGAGGTTATAACACTTCTTCTTGTATGCTTCATGGGTAATCCAGCACAAAAAAACTCATTTATGCCTCATGAACATATTCTGAATCTCGATAATAGAATCATAATAATGATAACCATTTAATTTAATCATAACTTATAATAATCCATGAGAAAGACCAGTTTGGGATAACTAAAATTCATACTTTGAGAGTTTAATTATCATTTCACTTCAAGAAATATATATCAATATTAACATATATGCAGCCAATATGAAATAATTATAAAGTAGATATTTCATTATTTTATAAAATGACATATTTTATATTATTGAAATCAATAAATAATACATAAAAAATTAAACCTATATTATTATCTTATATATCATAGATGATATATTTTTAAATGATTGTTATGTCTGTTTTACATTCAAATGTTTTTTTAATCCAATCACATCTCTACATAATTCCAACAATATCTCTATGTGACTATCTGGTAAAATCCTCCCACTGAGAACTTTAGTGTGTAACATATTTGATGTAATAAAATATAAATAATTTTAAAACTTATAAATCACATCCTGAATATTCAAATCCTTTAACATATTCAAAAAATATTAACTTAACAACCACACATGTTTTGATGTTAATGACTTCTATCATCTACTTATAACCATTTCCATGTATATCATAGTCATTTTTTGAATAATTTACATTAAAATTTTCCCTTTAAATATTTTGGTAACTAATGTAACTATATACATTATTAAATCACCAAAAATATCTTAAACCCCTTTAGGATATTAAGTCACACTCACTTTTTTGGTCGGTATGATCTTTTACTTGTTAGCTTATAATTTCTAAAAGTCCATCAATATTCGTACTACAACGATTGAAACTATATTCACTACTAAATATCATTATAAGGTAGAAAAAATTAATAATATTTAGTAAATAACTCTTATTTTAATTATTAAAATTTTTTTACAAGCAAACTATTATTTTCTTATATTATATGGTATTTTATGTTGTTAGAGTATTTTTCTACAAAAGAAGATTTTTCATTAAAATATTCCACTAATGGTGGGGTAATATAAATTATTTATGTTTTACCAAATATTATGATAAAAGGTATACCTCATGTGACTAGTACATATTATTATGATTTTGATTTATTTATTATTGGAGTTCTTCGAAGTTGGAGGCTGAAAATAACAATTTTTCAGAAGTAAACACTTCCACATTATTAGAACAAAGTTACAAGTATCTATACAACTCACAGTGTGTGAGAGGGATTTTGGGGATGGTGTTGTTTCTAATGGTTTCCATATGATTTTTCAAACTGTTATGTAATTTTTAGAAATTGTGTTTCATTTTATTTTGGAGACAGTGGATCCAACATAGTTGTAGCATAGTTTTCATTACCATGCAACCAAACCATTTTGTTTGTTTAGGGAATAAAAATTTGAGGATTTTATTTAAATATACTTATATATGTTCCCCCAAATAAACCTCCCCCCATTCATTTTTTAGCCTCCCATTTGGATATGAGCGACCTCTTTCTACACCTTAGGTAGATTCCCTTTCCTCCAATAGTGGTTTTTCATGAGGTAAGAATTTTTTTTCTAGATTTTTTTCAATATAACCCTGATTATATATTATTCTTACATTTTCATAGATTTTTAAAACCATACCATGACATGTGTCCAAACCTGGGGTTTTGATGCAGGATTTATGTTAGGTCTTAGTAGTTTAGGTTCAAGAGGACTCCTCATACTCAATTATTATGGTTTCCTTCAAAGACTATGAGTTTTGATTTGGTTTTGAGGTAGGTGCCTCTATTTAAGTATTTGTTTCATGGATTATACCTATATATTTATTTACTTTTGGGTTTTAAACAAATTTTATATTATCTGAGTATATATCATTGGTTTATCCATTTTTTTATGACTTATAAATTGTAATGAAAATTTGATCGTTTAAAGTGTATTTTCAAAAGGAAGTGGTGTGAATTCATGTAATGTGTTTGATAAAATGAACCAAATAGGATTTTTATTTTAAATGGATTTAAAAATGTATTTTTAAATGGTTTTTTAATATGTTTTTTTGAGATATTTAAAGAATGTGTGGTTTATGAAATGGGTATTTATATTACTTTATGTGTTTGTGATTATGTGGTACAAGGGAGACCTTGGGTGTGTGAGTGACTTAGAAAATTGAATTGATATCCTATATCATGAAATAAAGTAAAAATGTTACCAAGTTATTAAGGAAACCTTTGGAAAGGATGTTACCCAATGGACAAATAAAACCATTGGAATTAATATTTCCCATGTTGACCTTGAGAGATCGTAGAATATTGGTCTTGAGGAAGACTGAGAGATATTATAAACTTATTGTACTTCCTTAGCTATATAGAAAAATGTTTCTTATATAATTTCATAATTTATCCCACTATATAGATACCATGAAGCATATTACTTGTGACTTGTTTAATTTCGATGCCTAGTGTTTATAAAAAACACCTTGGATGGATATATTTTTTGTCTTAAGATTATACTTATTTCAAATATGGATAAGTGAGTATGATTATTTCATGTGTAATAACTTCCATTTAATTTATACTTATTATGAATGGTTTTGAAACATGGTTGCTTTTTTAGAAAACCACAAGAATTTAATAAGAAAAATATTCAAAGTGAAATAGTTTTAATTATATATTTAAAACTATAATTTTTGGTTTTCCTATATAAATACCTTATATATATTCAGAATATTACCTTACTTGTACTTTTCCTCACACTCTACACATTCCTTCAGGAGTATAGAGATTTTTTTCAAAACATATTTAATGGTAATGGAACCATTTTTGTTAGTGGTTCTTCTTGATTTTTTTCTTCTATGTTTATTTTTTGATGGTGGATATGATAGCCTCATAGAGTTTACCTCATGTAAATAATTTATAGATTTTGGTTCATTTGGGAAGTTATGTATCATCCTCATTTCCCTTCTCTGCATTTTTTTATTTTTGGTTCATTTTTACTTATAGATATCATGTTCTTTCTTGTTTATAAATTGTAAAGTGAAGATGATTATGATATCTTTTGTAGTCATAATTTTGTATACACTATTTTTATTTTTATTTATTTTGATATTGTTGATTGTGGTGATGTATATCCAATTCATGGATGTGTCATGTTAGTATTCTATCGGATAAACTATTCTTAAATGATTTATTAGGATATCTTAGTTATTATTGTTATCCCGTGGTAAACAAGAATTCACTTTGTTCATTATAGCATGAAATTTGTGTGATGGGTGAGGTCGACAGGAGATGGTTAATTAAAATGTTGTATCATATTATCTTTTTATTTTTGGGTTTATGGTAGATTGAAGATAGGACCATCAGGGATCAAAAGGTAGGTGTGGAAAAATCCCTATCCAACTATCCATTTTTTCAATTCTTTATTTTCCTTGTGTTCATTGAAGTTCTATTTCAATTTTTAACCTATTTTTAAATTTTTTTGATGATATTTGATGTCTTGAATCATTGATTATGGGTTTCAGGAGTAACACATGAATTTTTATCGAGAATAAATTATATTTAGGGTAAAACTGTAACGACACAGACTTTTATTAATGAAAATTCCTCTTGATCCAATTAAATGTCTTATTATGTAAAATGGTTATATAAAATATTAACTTCCTTTGTTTTATGTTTTTGGATTTCAAAATACTTTTAATAATAGTTACCATTTCAAATATAGTCATTGAACAATGATCACATGATTAGTATAAATATATGGCATTAACAAATACAATTTACTCAAACAAAGGAAGCGATAGACTCTTCCTATAAAATTTATCAATAAGATGCCCATTTGATAGAGATCAAAAAGGAGGTGGAATCACTGTTATTCACTCTTGACCAAGACCAATTCGAGCTTCAACATGTTATGCTTGAACATAACTGCCTACAAGAGAAGTGGAAGTTAATAGAGATTACCACCCGAGCAATGATATATAAGCCTCCCCAAGAGTCTGTCACCATCACACACCTTACCCTTATGTATTATGTGGGTGTTATAATGGGTTATGTATCAATACCATAGAACTATTATTATGTGCAATATTTTTGTATTGAATAAATAATATACATTAATTTTATTATTGTTACTTTATAAATAGTTTTTAAAGAACAAATAATATTTTTTTATTAATATTCAATTAATAAATATATTTTTATGAATTAATGGATTTTTTATTTGAATAATATTTTAAAAAATTATTATTAGAAAATTATTTTTTATTAAATATAAATTATCATATAATTTTTATGAATACAATTGTTATTTTTATTAAGGTTTGAAAGCTGTTTTTTTCAAAACCCATGAATTTTCGATAAATGTCTGTTTTTATTTTAAAAGTAAACATTCACATATTTATAAAATTATTTATATAAAATGAATATTATTTTTGGAATCATTATTTCAAAATTTTTGAATAGTAAATATTTCATAATTTTCTAAGACAGTCGAATTTTTTGGTAAAAATTATATACTATTTAAATATATACTATGTTTTATGACATCATAATGACCAAATAGTGATATAATAAATTAATATAAACGGTATTGTCTTCCAATATATGTTTTACCTTTAAAAATGTGATTTTATATTTGTTTTATTAATTGTATGGTTCTTTAGTGGACCCTTCAAGACTTATAAAACATTTGGACTTTTTAAAATGATTTCCTTTAGAGTGTGACTCACCTCCACATAAGAAAGCTAATATTTTAATAATTTAGGCTATTGGACTTATAAATTTTTTTTGTTGAATCCCCTTTTTAAAAAACCATGGGCATAAAACATGGGTTGTTTTGTGGTTTTTATTAGTTTAATGTGTAGTGTTAAAACCCTAAATAATAATGAATTCCCTCTCTTTTCCTGTATAAACCCACCCAAGCTCCAACTTCTATTCACTCAAAAACCTGGGATAACGTCTCTAACCTTCCCTATTCTCTCTAAAATCCTACCAAAGATCTCCAAGCTCCCAATAAGCCTCTCTCAATCCCCTCCAAATCCTTTGGGATCACACTTCCGAGTAAGGGATTTATTCCTCTCTCATTTTTTTCCAAGTTTCATTATATTCCAATACCCCTGTCTTTTCAATTAAAATTTTTTTATATGATTTCTAATATACCATATACTACCCTAATTGTTTTTTAATGATGTGATACCCCTTTCACTCTCATTAATTCCTCCCATGTACACCTATTACCATGCCGAAATTCTGTAAGGGATTTCTCTCTCCTCATTTACATTCAAGAAATTATTTTATATTATGAATCTACATTCCATTAAATATGTTGGGACATGTATCTATATTTCCCATCCCATTACTGTCCATTTAATTTACATATGATGACATGCCACTTTTCTCTCATCAACCATTTTTATGAATTCTAATGTCACGTCGTTATGCTGTGAAATTGCACTGCGATTTTCCAAGACAAAGTCATTGTGTTGTGAATACCATTATCATTTATCTATCAAGGGTATTCACATTTATGAACATTTATTTCATTTATTAATTACACATTCCTTTATTTTAGAAAAAATTATGTTGTATAATGAATCCACATTGTATGATCTGTGTGGCATGCTTATGCATGAAATAAAATGATTAAGATGAGTGTGCCCTGATAGCGCTACAGTGCATTGGGTAAAGGTTAATATCATGATAAGTCAATTAAAATGAGCGTTTGATCATGCTAATTCAAGTGCAATGAGGTTTTACTCATGTTCCATGTGTAAGGATCTTTGGCTCCTGCTAATATCATGTTAAATGTTTTTTCCACATTTCCATGTTATGATAACCATGTTATATCATATCTTCATGTTCATGTTTCTATTATGCTCCATTGATATTCCTATTTCCAAATATATATTTTATTCTTCATGTTATGCCTTGTTTACTCCCTTACTATCATTTATAGCTCACCCTTTTCACATGTATTCCCTTAGAATATCCAATGCCATGCTAAGTATGAGGGAATGCTGTGGTCATATAAAAGAACTTTTCAATTAGAATGTTGTATTTTTATATCTAAATATGTTAAGTAATGTTCCTAATTTTCCCAAGACACTAGATCTCTCGATCCTTAGAGTTTTCTTAAGTGTAATTTTTTGTAATAAATCATTTTTATGTGTGTAATAAAGAGCAGGGTTGTTATAGTTGGTATCAAAGTATAGGTATAGTTATTTTTTATTAGGATTAGAAAACCCTAGTGAAAGCCTTAGAGTTTAGACTAATTATAATAAAAACATCCCTAAATTTTTGTTATTATTGAGTAAGTGGTTTATCAAGAATTTACATCCTTTTCTAGATACGATCAGGCAGAGGAAGCTCTATAATATATGTATCTAGGGGTAAAACCCAAAAATGCCACTTTGAGCTAGACTCAAACAGGAACTATGCACAAAAATGGGCCTTGTTTCACTCTTGGTTTCGACTCTCCTAAGGGATATTCTTTGGTAAATTTGTAAGCTTATTATGAACCATTATTAATGTAATAAAAAATCCCCCAAAGAATATATGTTGGGAATTAGATCATGGATAACATATATTGAAGCCTATAAATTCATAAGATATGGAAATAAATGTAATTTCTATGTTATTCATTTTTGTATTTGGATTAACCTTTATTTGTTACTTCTAAAATTCCTTTCATTCCAGATAATGCATGATAATAGGAGGACTCGGGCTAACAACCGATGTGAAAATCAATGTGACAACTGTTCTAATGAGATGCCCAATCTGATGGGAGTGGGAATTTCAAACTTTGTCATGATACTCTCTTAGGTAACAAAAGTTTTGAATTGAAACATAGGTCAAAAGGAACGTTCAACCCCCCTAAAAAAGAACAAACTGCAATCAAGAGCTTCATGAAAAAAATATCTCCTACTTTTAATGGATCATCTGAACCCTCAATCATCGAACAATGGATCAACTCCATTGAGAAGATCTTCTCCATCCTCTAATGTTCTGAACAAGAAAAGGTACTTTTGGTTTCTTATCATATAGAGGGTGAACCAGATCAATGGCAGACATTGATTGAAAATATAAAGCATGGGGAGGATATTGAATCATTGAAATGGAAGGATTTCTAAAAACAAAATCGATAAATATTTTTATCATACTCTCTAACTTAAGATGGAAAGGGACATCATTTCCCCCAAATAAAAAGACGAAAATTCCAAGGGAGCATATGAGGCATACATCACAAAGCTTTCATGATACACCTATAGATTTTTCGTTACCCTCAAATGCAAGGTAGACCGCTTCTTTGGTTTGATAAAACCTAGTTTACAGAAATCCCTAGAGATTTTTGAATTCAAGATCTTTGAAGAAATTTTCTAATATACCTTAATAGTCGAAATGGAGATCAGTAAATCTCAGGGGTATCATGGGGATATGAATCGTAAGGTAGACTTCAATTCTAGCAGTCTAATGGAAAATCCAATGGTGCTAAGAATATCCATCACCCCACTTGCCAAAGGTGTAGAAAGAAGTACCCTAGAAATTGCATGAAGGGGGTGAGAAAATGCTTTATCTGTGGAAGAGATAGGCACATATCCATTAACTGCAAACAAAAAACCCTTGATTTTTCAAAACAAGATAGAAATTATCTATTCTACCCTCAACGCATTGTTCATTGCATCAACTGCAAAGAAATAGGGCACTTTTCAGTCCAGTACCCTAAGCCAAGGGTTTTTTGAGGAAACTAACTACCTCCAAGGCAACAAGGGATGTATTTTTCAATCACTACTGCTGAAGCAATCCCCGAAAACAATGTGGTGATATGTAAGCTAATTATTCATTCAATAATAGTGAAAACACGTTTTGAATCTAGTTCTATGAATTCTGTTATATCCCAAACGTTTAGTAGAACAATCCCAACATCGCCACATATCATGGAAGTAGATATGTTGGTGAGAATAGAAAATGGGGAAATCATTGCAACCCATGAATATAACTCTTCCCCTGTCACAATTTGTAGATTTAACTTCTCGGTGAACCTCATCTTACTTCCTCTGGTGAAATTTGATACAATTCTTGGCATGTATTGGCTTTACTTATATAGATCCAACATAAATTTATATGAGAGGGAATCAATCTCCATATATATAATCGACCCCCGATTATATACAAGTGCAAGGAAGAGGATGAATATTCTTTAGCACAATCATCCCAACTGTGGATATTAATACCCTATGAGCACATATATCTTTCTTAGATGATTGAGTCTAATGAATCAACCATCCTTGAATACATGCCTATTGTGAGGGAATTCACTAAACTGTTTCTTGAGGAATTATTTGGTCTTCCTCCTAAAAAAGATGTTTAATTCTCAATTGATCTTATTCATGGGGAATTTCCAATATCTAAGACTCCATATATAATGTATATTTTGGAGCTGGAGGAGATAAATGAAAAACTATCGGAGAATATGGATAAAGGGTTTATATGCCCAAGTGCTTTACCATGGTGTGCACTAGTCCTCTTTGTCAAGAAGAAGGATGGGTCAATGCGCCTTTTCATTAATTATCACAAGATCAACACAATCAAGATAAATAACAAGTATCCTCTTCCATGAATTGATGAGTTGTTTGATCAGCTATGTGGAGCACAATACTTCTCCAAGGTGGATCTGCATTCAGGATGTTATCAAGTAAGGGTGAACAAGGTGGATATCCCCAAGACTACATTTCGTACAAGATAAAACATTATGAATTCATATAAATGCATTACAGACTCACTAATGCTCCATAAATATTCATGGACATGATGAATATAGTCTTTAGATGTTACCTTGAAAAAAATTTAGTAGTCTTTATAGACAATAGTTTACTATACTTTAAAACCAAGGAGGTGTAGAAGGAGCATCTAAGTACTGTACTAGAGACCTTGCAAAAGAAGAAGCTCTGTGAAAATTATATAAAGTGTGAGTTTTGGTTGAAGTAGGTATCATTATTATTTTATATCATCACAAGCTATGTGATATCTATGAATCCCTCCAAGATAGCTACAATTGAAGAATGGTCGAGACCAACATTCGTGACAGATATTTGTAGCTTCCTGGGGTTAGCTAGATATTATTGCCAATTTGTGAGAAATTTATCATGATTTTACATCCCTCTTACCATGATAACTCAGAAGGGAGTGTAGTTTTCTTGGATTGATGAATGGTAAAATAGGTTTAAGTATTTGAAAAGGAGTCTTATCACTGCACTTATGCTCACACTACCCTCAAGTGGATAACTTTTTTTGGTATTTAGTGATGCTTCAAAGAAGGTCCTAGGATGCGTCTTGATGCAAAATGACAACGTAATTTCCTATACTTCAAGGAAATTGATATTTCATGGGAAAAAATATCCAACACATGATCTTGCGTTGGCTGCTGTAATCAACACTTTGAAAATTTGGATACATTACCTATTTGGGAAAAATTATGAAATATATACAGATAACAAAATCCTCAAGTATATATTCAAATAGAAAGAGTTTAATATGCACCAATGTAGATGGTTAGAGCTGATCAAATACTATGACTACTCAATCCATTACCACCATGGGAAATTGAACAAGGTGGAAGATGCTCTATGAAGAAATGACCCAACAATTCTATCATTAATAAGAATTGAAAAGGATCTAATCTTCTTAAATATGATAAATATGGACATGGGAATCCTAAATAAGGGAACATCATCAATCCTTTAAAAAATTATTTCCCAAACATCTCTTTTGGAAAGGATAGAGGATTCTCAAAAGGATGATGTTGTAATTTAGAAGAAAGTGGAATCTATCAGAAAATAGAAATCCTTGGAGTTCAATGTTAATGGAGAAGGAATTGTGAGATTTGGGACAAGACTATGTATTTCATCAAATCCAAAGTTAAAGAAAGAAATTTTGGATGATGAAAATAGTTTGAATTTATCCATTCACCTCGAAAACACATATATGTATCAATATCTTTGAGAGCATTATTGGTGGGATAACATGAAGAAGGAGATTGTTGAGTATTCATCAATGTTCCTAGTATGTCATCAAATGAAGGGTGAGAGGTGGAAGTCTAATGGGATTATAAAAACATTACCCATACCAATATGGAAATAGGAGAAAATCACCCTGAACTTTGTCACTGGGATTCTGAATACATACAAATGAAACAACACTATCTGGGTTGTTGTGGATCGTCTTACAAATATTGTACACATCATTGTAATTCGGTAGTATTTCTCATTGAATCAACTAGAACATATATATATCATAGAACAGGTATGACTGAATAGAGTACCACTATCTATTGTGTCTGATAGATATCCAAGATTCACCTCCAAGTTCTGGAAGAGTCTTCAACATGCTCTGAATACTGATCTAAAATTTAGTATGGCTTTTCATCCTCAAACTAATGGCCAATCTGATCAGACTATCCAAATTTATGAATACATGTTGATTTCATGCTCAATGAACTTAAAACGAGGATGGGATCAACATCTTCATCTGGTTGAGTTCTCTTACAATAACAATTTCCACTCAAGCATAAAAATGGCTCCTTATGAATCCATTTATGGGAAGTGGTGCAGAACACCATCATGTAGGGATGAAGTTGTGGAGAGAAAACTCCTAGGTCCATAAATCGTCGAAGAAATGGTGGAGAATGTTAAGAGCATTCAGCAGCACATTAAAGCTACTCAGAGTCGATAAAAGAGGTATGTCGATAATCATTGATGAGACGTAGAGTTTGATGGTGGAGATGTGGTATTTCTCTGTATATCAATGTGGAAAATAGTTATGATATTTGGGAATAATGGAAAACTTATTCCACGGTACATCCGCCCTTTTGAGACCCTTGATCACATTGGAGTATTGGCCTATTGACTAGAACTCCCACCAAACCTATCTCAAGTAAATGATGTATTCCATTTATCACTCTTGAGGAAGTACATACATGATCCATCGCATGTACTCAATACAAAGTTGTTACCTTTGGAGAATGATATTTTTTATGAAGAGAAGCCAATGAAGATCTTAGATAATAAGGAAAATGTTCTACAAAATAAGGAAATGCCCCTCATCAAGGTGTTGTGGAGAGACCAAAATTTTGAAGAAGCTACGTGGGAATCAGAGTAAGTGATGAGGAAGAGTTACCCACATCAGTTTTATTTTAGGAAAAGGAAATTTTGATGCCGAAATTTCTTATGGGGGTGGGATTGTATTGACCGAAACTTTTATTATTGAAAATTCCTCTTGATCTAATTAAATGTCTAATTATGTAAAATGGTTATATAATATGTGCAATTCCTTGGTTTTATGTTTTTTAATTTCAAAATACTTATAATAATTGTTACCATTTCTAGTATATTCATTGAACAGTGACCACAATATTAGTATAAATATAGGGCTTCAACAAATCCAATTCACTCAAACAAAGGAAGTGACGACCTCATCCAGTAGAATTTCTCCGTAAGAAGCCCAATTTTCAAAGCTCAAAAAGGAGGTACCATCCCTGGTCTTTTCTCTTGAACAATCCCAAGCAAATATTCAACATGATAATCTTGAACAGAACCTCCTACAGGGGAATTGGAAGTTAATAGAGATCACCACCCAAGTGATATTATCTGAGCCTCCCCAAGAGTCTGTCACCATCACACACCTTACCCTTAGGTCTTATGTAGGTGTTATAAGGGGTTACATAACAAGAACCTATCAATATGATTATGTGCATTATTTTTGTATAGAATAAAAAATATACATTAATTTTATTTTTGTTACTTTGTAAATATTTTTTAAAGCACAAATATTATTTTTTTGTTAATATTCAATTAAGAAATATATTTTGATGAATTAATGGATTTTTAAACTAAATAATATTTTAATAAAATATTATTAATAAATTACTTTTTATTAAATATAAATTATCCTATATTTTTTATGAATACAATTGTAATTTTTATTTAGGTTTGAATGTCGTTTTTGTCAAAAAACAATGAATTTTTTATGAATGTCATTTCTTATTTTAAAAGTAAAAATTCACATATTTAGAAAATTATTTATATAAATTTAATATTATTTTTGGAATCTAGACATTGAAATTATAAAACGGTAAATCTTTCATAATTTTCTGAGACACTCGATGTTTTGGGTAAAAACTAAATACCGTTTAAATATATAATGTGTTTTATGACATCATAATGACATAATAGTGATATAATAAAATACTATAAAAGGGATGTTTGGCAAATATATGTTTTAAATTTTAAAAAAATGTGATTTTATATTTTTTTTCTTCATTTTATGGTTTTTTAGTGGACCCTCCATTACTTATAAAACATTTTAACTTTTTAAAATGATTTCCTTGAGAGTGTGACTCACCTCCAAATAAGAAAGCCTACTATTTTAATAAGTTATACCATTATCCTTATAAAATAATTTTTTCCAGTCCCCATTGGGAAACCCATGGGAAAAAACCATGGGTTGATTTTTTGTTTTGATTAGTTTAATGTGTAGTGTCAAAAAGCTAATTAATAATGAATTCTCTGTTTTTTTTCTATATAACCCCACCCAAGATCTCACATATCTTCACCTAAAACCCTTGTATCACGCCCC
This sequence comes from Viscum album, assembly GCA_963277665.1. Classification (NCBI taxonomy): domain Eukaryota; kingdom Viridiplantae; phylum Streptophyta; class Magnoliopsida; order Santalales; family Viscaceae; genus Viscum; species Viscum album. The sequence continues at coordinate 27,576,318 of OY728135.1, read as the reverse complement.
TAACCAACCATACTCTCTCTAAAATCCTCCCAAGGTACTCTAAGCTCCCAATAAGCTTCTTTCAAGCCCCTCCCAAGCCTTTGAGATCACACTTCCATGTAAGGGATTTCTTCCTCTCTCATTTTTGTCCAAGTATCTTTATGTTGCTATACCCTTTTATTTTCAATTAAAAACATTGGGGTATTATTTTTTTCCTCCCCTATACTTTCCTTATTATGTTTTAATTATGAGAGACCCCTTTCTCTCTCAATAATTCCTCCCATGTACATCTGTTACCATCATGAAATTCTATAAGGTATTTCTCTTTTCTCATTTACGTTCAAGAAATTATTTTATATTATGAATCTAAATTCCATTACATATGATGGAAAATGAATCTATATGACCCCCAATTACTTTAAATTTCATTTACATATGATGAGATACCACTTTATCTATCATCAACCATTTTTATGAATTCTTATGTCATGTTGTTATATATGCTGCTGAAATTGCACCATGATTTTCCAAGCCAAAGTCATTGTGTAGTGAATACCATTTTCATTTCTCTAGCAAGGGTATTCACCTTTATGCACATTTAATTATTTATTATATAGTTTCATGTATTAATTATACATTTCTTTATCATGGAATAAATTATTATGTATAATAAATCTATTTTGTATGATCTATGTGGCACACTTTTGCATGAAATGAAATGATTAAGAAGGGTGCGCCCTAATAGAGATCTAATGCATTGGTTAAAGGTTAGTATCATGATAAATAAAGTGAAATGAGGTTTTACTCAAGATAATTCAAGTGTAATGAGGGTTCACTTATACTCTATGTGAAATGAGCCTTGGCTCATGCTAATATCATGTTAGATGTTGTTTCCACATTTCCATGTTATGATAATCTTTATATATCATGACTTTATATTAATGTTTCTATTATGATATATTTATATTCCTTTTTCTTAAAATTTATTTTGTTCTTCTTGTAATTCCTTGTTTACTCCCTTACTGGGATTTATATCTCACCCTTTTCACATGTATGTCCTCAGGTTATCCCATGTAATGCTAAGTACGAGGTAATGTTGTTGTCATGTAAAGTGGGTTTTCAATAAGGTTTTTGTATTTTTATGTCTTAATTTTTTCTATAATGTTCCTAATTTTTTCGAGACACTAGTCCTCTCGATCCTTAGATTTTTCTTAAGTGAAATTTTATGTAATAAATCATGTTTATTTGTGTAATAAAGAGAAGGGTTGTTATAGAAACTGGAAAGGAAGGAAGAGACACAAAATCTAGGAACATGGATAGTGGTAACTGGGTGGATCCCTTGTATCATGGTCATCAATCCATCTAGTTCTATTTTGTATCATTGATATACAGTCTTCCAAACCATGCAGAGTAGAAAAATGATTAAATTTTTGATGTTATTAACCCTTATTAACTTATAATTGTTATTTTGGGTAACGGTTATTGTTTGAGTTTTATTATAAGGGGTTTTTTAGTTTAACTGATGTTTAATAAGTTTAAATTTTCAATATAATTAGTTTTTTTATGATTGCATTCGAAAAGGCCTCTTCCAAGAGAATAGAGGTTGTTTCATAGCATGTATCATATGAAAAACCACTTATTGATTCCAATTTAGTGGAATTGGTGATGCAATAAATTAAATATTTAGGCTAATATAGTTTAATATATCATCTATTGATGTTGTACCATACTTAAGAGTTCACTAAGTAGAACCCAATAGTTTTTCATGGTGACAAGGAAACCCCAAATCTTGAGGAAGAAATCAAAAGAATCAACCATATATTTCACTTCTTAAAGACCCCTAAGACCTCTAAAGTTTCATTCACCACTTATATGTCAAAGGGAATATGTAGGAACTAATGGGAATCCATAGTGAATGTGAAGTTACATGAGGAACTCACTTAAATTACATTAGAAAAGGATTTCAAATAGTAGTTTTAACATCATATATTGAGGACAGTTAAGTCCTATGGATTTCTGACTATGGAGTAAGGATACCATTCAATGATGTATTACACTACTGAGTTTTATGAGTTGTTCAATTTGTCACTTGATATCATTATGAATGATTGTCATAACGCTTGGTGTCTTGAAATGGGCCTGAAAGACGAGATCGTGAAATTGCATATTTTCCTTTTCTTGTTGACTTATGATGAGGTGGTGGATAATGTGATAATGGAATAAATAGACATAATGAAGACATTTGGCCTTAGTGTAGTCTCATAAATAGTAGGTGTTATCTAAAGCTCTTCCTATGGCTAGAAAAAGAAGCGGGATGATCCTTTTCGGAGTGGCGGTAGAAGTTTTTATCCATTATTGGGTACCGCCCCGGTATCTTCTTAAGGGTATAAGCTGATGAATTATTATAATTATAGGAAACCTATACCTACTATACTTCACATCCGGTAAGATCTATGGACATTCCACTAATGTAGGTTTTTGAGTCATCATCATCATTTCTACCAAAATTCCCAATAGAGGAGTGATGTTGGTTATTTATTTTCTACGAGTTCACATGTGTGATATGATGGTTCCAAATATATGGGTTATCACCATTATTATAAAGGGGAATCTCACTCATTAAAGATATATCAGGGTATTCCTGATTAAGAATGTATATATCCAATTAATATCACCCATGAGGACTCTAAATCTGGGTCAACCACAATAAGAAGTATAGTGATTATTGTTTCATCTATGACTTTGAATTTATTTGATATGGGATGTTCTTATTCATTTATCACATTAAAGTTACTTGATTATTAGGGTATAAAAGCTGAGTTGATTTAATTTTTGATACAATTACTTACTATATTGGGATGAAAGAAGGGAACATGTTTTAAATTCCCAGAGTGTCTCATTCTAATAACTTATGTGGAGGTCATGTCAAAATTCATTATATTTGACATATATGTTTTTTAACTTATCTTTTATATGGTTTTTATAATTATTTCAAAGATAATATTGGATAATATCATTATAGGGTTCAGTTTCTATCTTCTAATTGGATGACTCGTGTTTTTTAAGGTGATTGATACCCAATGAAGAGTGTAAAGGAACCATTTTTTCAAGTATTAAATTGGTTTCATGTGAGTTATCTGGGTTATTCTTTGATGATTTAAAGTAGGTTATAGGTGATCATATTCCATTGGTTTTGGATCAGTACCCCAAGTTATTTTCATATGATTTGTTGGGTTTCCTCTCTAATGAGAGTTCGAGTTCACTATCGAAATTCCCCCTAGGACTAGCTCCATCTCTTTTTCATCAAACTAAATGGATATTTCTAGATCGAAAGAGTTAAAGGTTCATGTATAGTACCTTGAAAGTAAAGTTTTTATTAACACCATAGTTTCACAGTGGGCATCACAATTTCTTTTTGTAAAGAAGATGGAAGGGTATCTCTGATATTATATATATTATCAAAAACATTATCAAGTTACCATGAATAATAAATACTCATTTAATCAAATATATGATATTTTTTATCAAATCTTGGGAGATCAATGGATTTTAAAAAACGAACTATGGTTGGGTACCATTAGTTAAGTTACTCATAATAGGATGTTTCTATGACCTCCTTCTGGAGGTGGTATGGGAAATTTGAGTATTTTGTTATTCCATATGGCCTTACCAATGATTATTTAGTCTATATATATTTGATTAATTAGATATTCAATTTATTTTCGAGAATCCTTCATAATCATGTTCATTGATGATACCTTGGTGTATTCCAAGAAAGAGGAGGACCATGCGTACCATATGTATGTTGTTTTGGGAACCATTAAAGAGCATAACCTATATGGTAAACTGTCTAAATGTCAATTTTATATCAAAGAGGTAATGTTTTTGGGTCATGTGATTTTTAAGAAACATATTTATGTGGATCTTTAGAACATATAAGTGGTCATTTCTTGAAGGTGGACCAATAACTTATTTAAGAGCAGATTATTTTTTGATATATATAGATATTACTGGAATTTTTTGTTTTTTCCAAAGCTATCTTCAACCTAGACATAGTTGACTTGGAAAGGGTGAGGTTTTGTAGAGAGAGAAGTTATATAAGTATTTTTATTAGTTTCATGTTTGGTTAACATAAACTCTAATATTGATTCTTATTTATCCTAGGAAGGGTTATGTAATGAATTGTGACACATTAGGTGTGGGATTGTGGTGTGTGATGATGTAGGATAGACATTTGGTGGACTATGGATCTATTCATATATGGCTAAGTGATATTAATTACCCCACTCATGACTTAGAGATGGATGTTTTTATATGTGCATTGATGATTTGGCACCATTACCTCTTCAGGTATGGGTTTATAGATTATTCAGAACATAAGATCCTAAAGTATATTTCCACCAAGAGGTATTTGAACCATAGGTAGATAATCTAGGTGGAATATCTTCAATAATTTGATTTTGAAATCAACCATAACTCTGTTAAGGGGATTATGGTCAATAATACTTTTACTATAGATTTTTTTATCTATGTTGTAAAAGAATTTATGGATGAGTGAGTCTGAGGGTTTTGTTTACCAATATGAGTTTAGAGGCGCATAAGGAGGAAGATATGGTTTTCTTAACCATTTATCGGGTCACATCCTGTCGTGTTGATTGGGTTTATTGTGAGAATTAACTTTACACTAACTACTAATACATTGCCAGAGCTTTAAATTGTGGGTAGGGTTTGGGTGTTTAGTATTACTGTCTGGATGGTGCTTTCTTCTTCAAGAAGCAGCTGGTGGTTCCTTTTACCCCAAGGGAAGATATTATACCCAAGTTTCATTATTCTTTTTGGGATTTTCACTATGGATCTACCAAAGTATATTATACTTTAAGAACCTCATATTTGAGGTTTAGTATGAGATTATTGTTTATTGACTTTTTCCCCGATGCTTGACCTTCCAGGGGATCAAATCCGAGCATCAGATTCAAGTCTAGTTTCTGGAACTTATTCCCATTCCATTAAGTGGGATGACATCTTTATGGACCCTTTGATTTCTCCACCTCAAACTCCTAGTGTAAAAAACTATATTTGGGTTATTATAGATAATTTCACTATGTTTGGACACATTTCCCATTAAGGTATTATTTAATATGTAAGATATTGGTTACTTATATGTATGATAGATCATTCATCTTCTTAGGGTTCCCTCTATAATAGTTTCTAATCGATATATCTATTTTAATTCTCGGTTTTATAATGAGTCTCTTAAAATACATGGGAACCTATTTGAAGTTAAGCGTTGTGTATCACCCACAAATGGATTATCGAACTAAGTAGGTCAACCTTATTCATGAGGATATGATTCAAGTATGTGTTATTGGATACAATGGTTCATAGTAGAGGCATATTTCATAGTTTAAGTTTTAAATAAACAATAGTTATCATATCTAAATCACGATGCCTTCTTTTTAGGAATTATAAGGGATGTTTGTGCCTGTCCCTATTGCGTTGGACTGAGTTTGGTGAGCATTCCTTATGGGGACCGAGACTCATCTAGGGCTCAATGGAGAAATTATAGTTTATTTAAAAGAGTTTAGGGATGTTAAAAGTATCTATATATAATATTTAGATAAAATTAATTTTTTATTAGAGTTTGAGGTCAGTCAATAGGTGTTTCTTTTGTAATCTGTTCAACTAGGTCATCATCGCTTATAAGAAAAGGGGAAACTAGCATCACATTATATTTGAAATTTTCATATTATAGAGCTTATTGGTAATGTAGCCTATCACGTGGATCTACTATTTCCATTTACCTTGATTCTTGATTTTTAACATGTATCCTAGTTTAAGAAGTATCATCTAAACCCATATCACATAATATAGTAGGAATATTTGGAGATAGAGCCTGAAATCATCATTTTGGAGCAGCCTATTCATACCTTGGATTATCAGAATAACATACTCCATCATAAATGGTTCCCAATTGTCTATTTTTATTGGTATCATAGTAAATATATCCATAATATATATGAGTGGGAATCCTTGGTGAGGTATAAATGGCCTCCCTTTTTTTCTTCTAAGTGTCCTTGGGTAATTTCTAGGGGGAAAGTGGCATGGTGGGAAACTTTTTATGTCCACTAGACCACTACAACATCTTATTTTGACTTTTATTTATTTATAATTAGTGTTCTTGAGAGTTGGGGTCCAAAACATCCAATTTTTTAGAAATGGTTCTGGTGATCATTTAGACCATGATCAGAAGTAACTGTTAAACTAACCTTGTGACATAGGGATTTGTGGGATAATATGATCTTTGATAGTTTCCACATGGTTTTTAAACCATTCTATAATTTCTAGAAACTGTGAAACCTTCTTTTGGGAGTATAGTTTCCCACTTATGGTTTTCACATGGATTTCATAATAGTGATGAAAAACTTTATTTTTTTCCAGAGCATTAAAAATTTGGGATTTTATATAAATTCCATACTATAGTTTTACCTTAACTCACCCTCGTATAACCCATTTTCATACACATATCTCCACTTATCTTGGATATTCTTATCCCTTCATCTTTAGATGATTTCCTTGATTCCATTTCTTGTTTTAAATGAGGTGAGTATGTTATTTATTTATTTCTTTATCCTATATATATATTTTTCTTTATTATTCTATTTTCTTGGAGTTATAAAATCCTATGATTCCATGTAGATAAACTTAGGGTTATAGATGGGAAATATATATTTATTCTTTGTGGTTTAGGTTTGTGAGGACTCTTCCCACTTGATTATTATGGTATTTTTTAAAGGCCAATATTTTTAATTTGGTTTATAGGTAGGAATCCCTTTTTAAGGGTTCTTTTCCATGAATTGCCTACGGTACTTACTTTTCATTTTTATGATGTTTAATATAAATTGGTTTGATAATGTTGGTTTTCCAATTTTTGTGACATATCAATTGTAATGGAAATTTGTTGGTTTCAAGTTGATTTTTTAATGGAAGTGGTGTAAATGTGTGTAATGTTTATAATAAAATTCTTCAAGTAGGATTTATAGTTCCAAATTGATTTTAAAAAAGTTTTTAAAAAGGATTTTTTATTTTGATTGATATTTTTTTAATAAAGGGTATGTTTGTTTTGTGAAATAGGAATTTATATTGTTTATATGTTTGATATTATATGGAATATGGGATACATTGGATGTGTGGGTGTGGCCTAGATGATTCAAGAATTAACCAATGACATTGAAAAGATGGGGGATGTTACTAAGGGACCAAGAGATCCCTTTGAATGTATGTTACCCAAAGGGATCAGATAACCCTATGAATGAATGTTTCCCACGTGAACCGATATAGCCCATGGAATATAGGGAATGAGGGAGACCAAGAGAGCTTTGAAACATTTTTTACTTGATCAAATAGCTAAAAAACATGTCTTAGTCTAAGGCTGACTCAATACAATTAGTTAATACCCATTATTCAAATTACTTGTGAATTATTTAATTTTTATACACATTTATTGATTCTAAAAACACAATGCTGGATATATAGTGTAGATTATGTTCATGTTTATTCCATGTCTGGGTATGTGAGCTTATTTCATGATTCTTAACTTAATTTTATTTTTAGGCATTCTTATTCATGTTTTTGAAAAATTATTTTTGTTAGAATGCCAAATGATTTTTTAATGAAATATTTTCAATGTGAAATCATTTTAATTTTGGATTTATAATAATATTTATTGGTTTTCATAGAGAAATTACTTATATAGATTAATGGTGGAATCCTACTACGATATTTTTTCAAAACCTACATATACCTTTGGTAATATGGAAACTTTGTTTTCAAATTCATAGGTAAAGGTAGGGGAACATTGTTTTTTCTGGTTCTTCTTGATTTCTATCATCCATGGTTGTTTTGGGATGTTGGATATGGTGGTCTCATGAATTATATCTAATTTCACACATTTTAGGATTTTAGATCATATAGGATATTATATATTGGTCTCTTTTTCCTTTTACCTATTTTGATATTTTGGTTAATTATTGACTGATGGATATAATATTTTTTCATATTTATAAATTATAATGTGATGTTGTTTATGAAATCTGTTGTATTTATTTCTATGTATACAGTATTAAAATACATTTTATTAGTTGACATTAATGAGTGGTGGTAGGGATATCCAATTCCTAGAGGTATCATGTTAGAATTCCGAGGGTGATATTATTCCCAAATGGGTTATCTTGATATCCTCGTGCTTATAGTCATCCCATAATGATCGAGAACATGCTTCAGTCTTGGTAGTGTTCAGATTTGGGTGACAGATCGGGTTGACTCTTGCAAGTTCAATACACATATCTTATTTTCAAAACATGTTATAAAAAATGAGAATTCATAAACCTTGTGTATAAAATAAACTATATTATATTGTTCATAAAAAATATTTATCATTAAAAATATTCCCGTTTTATATAATAGAAATGAGATAAAGATAGACATCCTTTACTATGATCCATATGAGATTGATATATTCCTTTATATTTAGATATTTGATGTAAAAACTCTTTACTTTATCACTTGAATGAAAATATAAATCTTTTACAATTATCTTCCTGATTTTGAACTTTGCAATACTTAAAACATTATTAAAATATACATTGGTATTTATACCCTTCGAAACTGACAAATTTATATCTATAAAATAGATAACTGACTTCGAATTTCAATGGAATTTCGCATAGGCAATTAGGTATCATAAAAACTTCCATCATATGGAAGTGTTAATCCTTCTACCTAATAACTCTAGGTTTCAATGACCATGATTTTATACTTAAAGAAACATTATTGGAATCTCCAACTTTTAAGTTGATCTTTTACCCACTTGTACTATCTATACAATATCGGAACCTAAACATAATATCCCAAGATCATTTATCCTCAACACTTCCAAAAAATATGGTAAATATTTCTAGAACCCATTCATATTATAGGATCGTTTCTAACTGAATGAATTCTTCCAAAAAATCCTTAAAGAAACATCCAGCCTCTCTATTTTATTAGCACACCCAATCATATTGAGTTTATATGAGTTGATACAAATGTTCCATAGATAATCATGAATATATTACCTTTTAAATGTTCAATGAATCATTTCATGCTTCTCATAAAAATCTAGATCCACTTACTAAACAACATCCACACTTGGTTACTCGTGAAGGATTACTCTAACACATAGAATTTCTCTTAATAAAGTTTCTTAAGTTACCAGCCTCAAGAGTTTCTTACATTAAGCTTCTATTTTTTGGGGATGATTTCAAATACAATTTTTATGATGATGATTTTATTTATATATAATAGATACTTTTATTAGATGAGTATCATATATTAAAAATATATATTAAGGACTCATATTAAATTTGTTTCCACTAAGATGATGACCACTTCTAAACTCATCATATCCATAATTGGTCTAAGATCCATATTTCACTATTTAATTATGCTACTTTTACATTCCTCAAACCACTTATCTATTTAGTTAGTCCAAAATCCGAATCATATTATGTATAACTCTTAGATGCTTTAATGGATACCACTCTATCTAATCAGTCATATGGATAAAAACAACTCTACTCCTTTAGTAACATAACACTTAGGGTTTTCTAGCTATGTGAAACATAAATTTAATTGTAGGATTTAGTTACTAAACTCTTAGGATTACTGATTTCTACTATACCATACCAAAGAAATTTTGTGTGTTGCATGATTTGGTTAAACCTACCCTATTTAACAATCAATATTCTATAATGTGTTTTCTTTAGAAGGAATTCAATACTTTGTATTCTTAAAAGGGTATTTATCAACCCACCATCTTATCTAATGGTATGTCCTTCATGTATCCATGTTTCTTAGTGATTTAGTTTTCAATTATATTCCTTCAAACCATATAATTTTCTCAACCCATATTTTTGTGTAACGTTTTACACAACTCATAGTTTTTGTTACTAACCTAAATTAAATTTCAATTGAACTCATACATACCCAAATTCATCCCATGAATAAGGTACATGAAACCCTTTCATTTAATTTCTATGAATTATTTGAAATTGATAATCTATACATGAGTAATCCTAGAGCCACATATAGTTAACCCTCACTTTTTGAGAATAGGTGTAAGCCTCCATAAAACCGATTAGTCTGGATCAAAGTCAATGTAACAAGGGATAATTTACCTAATAGATATCTCAAACCCATTATAAATACAAAAAACAATTAAGTATAAATCATAATAAACTACTTAATTTAACATCATAACACAATACAACCCAAATTAATCATAGAATAAAAGTAAATCCATTATATTACATAGAAAGTAAATCCTTATATGTATGTATGATAACATCTTGTAATAGTTTAAACAACTTTAAATTAAAGTACACACATAAACATTCATGATATAAAAATTATAACTATGAATACAGACGGTAATAAATATTAAATAAATGAAAAATTCACATATTCAAGCCTAAGATAAAGAATTTGTAAACAATTCTAAAATTAGAACTCATTGTAAACCCTTTATAGTTTTAGCTACCATATACACACTTCATAATTTTTAATATAAACACTATATATTCCTTTCCTAATATAAACTCTTTCATCTAATTCACTATATAAAATTTATATTAAATCAAAGATAGTACATGAAATATAGTCATTTTGTATTTCAATTTATATTTTGTGAACTATTTACAAAATCCAAATATCACATATTAATTTTTATTTGAACCACGATTAAATCAATCATAAAAAATCATTTTGATATGATTATAATAATTAACTACAACAATGCTCTAATTTTATATATTAAAAATAATAATTATAAATTTTTTAATATTATATAGAAACCCTTTTATTTTTCTCAATGCCTATTTTTTAATCTATAAGTATTTTATAAATTACCGATAAGATTTATACATAAACACATTATTTCTAAGTTAAAATGCATTTGATGAAATTTTTAAAAAGGTATTTCAATATTAAAATTTAATATTATTGTATATTTAATATATTTTCCAAAACAATTAAATAATTATTTATTAAAATTTTATAATTAATTAATTTTATCCATAATTACCTGATTCATCCTTTAGTGAGGTGATAAATTTTACCACAGTAATTACTTATAATTCCTAAAAAGAAGATGGAACTATTTACCAAATTTGAACCCCTTATTCCAAATATGGAATCCATTTTACAAAATTCAATTCCTATATTTTTCATAAATAAATTTAAAATAAACCCATAAATTTCAATGAAGATGGTTGTCTAAAAAATTGAATTTTTAATCCTAAAAATCATATTTTTTTCAAAGTTATCTAAATTTTTTAACCTAATTTGAATTAAATAGGTAATATATATCCCCAATAAAAAATACCAAAAGAATTTAATTTTTTTAATTTATTAATTTATTGAAAATAAATAACAGTTTTATAAAAATTGTATTTTCAGTATTCACAAAAAATATTTTTTTTGAAACATCTAAAAACTTCCACCTGAGATAGATTTTACATGATGATTTAAAAATTATATAATTGAAACATAAAAATTCCTTGTTTTGGTTCATTTAATCATTGTATTGTGTGTAAATAAATCTATCAAGGACTTTTTTTTAAAACATAAATATATCATAAAATCTAAGGATGTTACATTCTACCCCCTTATAAGAAATTTTCCCTCAAAATTACACCACTCTGATACAAACAACTAAGGATAATTTTGGATCATCACATCCTCATTTTCCAATATAGCTTCTTGAAACTTATTGATTAACTACAAAACATTTACCAGGTGATTGGTCTTATTTTGTAGTGCATTATCTCTACAATCAAAATTTTCCCCTGGTTATTCCTCATAAGAAGGATTTTTGTGAAATGATATAACCTCTGAGTTTTTTACTTGTGAAGTAACAGGTATGTACATACTTTGAAATGATATATGGAAAATAATGTGAACATGAGAGATATTCAGTGGATATACCAATCGATAATCTATCTTTATTATAAAATAAATAATTTCTAAGGGACCAATATATCAAGGGGTCATCTTTCCTTTATTTCAAAATTTCATAACCATATTCCAACGATATATTCATATGATTACATTTTCAAAAAATTCAAACATTATATCTCATTGAAAACTATTTGTATAAATTTTTTATTGACTTTGAGCTGTTCTTCTACATTGTTGAATGGATCTAACATTCTCTACTATTTCATCACTTAGACCAAGCCCCAATATTTTTCTTTCCCAAAATACATCCTATGTTGGATTTATGTATTTCTATCCATAGTGTTCTTCATAAGGTGCACCATCTGAATGGTTGAGTGAAATGTATTGTTATAAGAAAATTTTACCAAAAGATAGTTTTGATCCCAACCACTATTAAAATAAATATGGAATGATATAAAAATGTATTCTAGAGTTTTAATGGTCCTCTCAGACCGGATATGTTTTTATGATAATAAACAGTACAGAAACTCAATTATATATCCATAACCTACTGAAGGCATCTCCATAACATCAATGTAATCCTTAAATCATGATCTGATATGATTAAGAGTGGTACCCCATGTAATCTCACATATTCTTTAATATATATCTAAGTAATATGATAAAGAGATAAATTTCCTCTAATTTAGATAAAATACATTTATTTCATTTGTTGATTAACTACAACCCAAATATCATAATGTTCTTTATATTTTTTGGGGAGTCTGATGGTGAAATCCATGGTAATGTGTTTTCATTTTCATTCCGATATAGGAAACGGTTATAAAACCCCCATATAATAATATCTCTCAACATTCACTTATTGACACACCACCCATCGAGATACATACTCAGTAATATCCCTTTTCAAGTTATCCCACTATAAATTTTCTTTCAAATATATATAAATCTGTGTGCTCACATGGAGAATAGAGAACGATGAACTGTGAGATTAATCCAATAGCTCATTCTTCAACTCGGGTATGTATGGTACACATACTTTGTTCCAAAAAATTATCATTATTGAATTATCTTGGATAAACTAAGCAACATTAATCACCTTCTTCTGTAATTACACATCTACCATCTATGCCTTATTTGTCATCTCGTGGATTGATGGTTGAACATTCATATAATAAAGATAAGATATATTCCCATTCCTCTTGATTTTAAGATATAACTTCTATAAATCTATAAATATTGGATTTATTTCAATCCTCAAAATAGAAAAAATATCATGATATTACAAATTCAATGAATCAACCATCTCATTTTCTTTCCCTTGGTGGTATTTCATTGATCAGATCACTCATAATCTTTGATCAACTCCAACCATCTTCTCTAGTGCATATTCAACCCTATATATATAAAAATATAGTTTAAACATTCATACATAGTGTATATATATGACACCTTTCACCATAAAAATAATTCCTCTATATATTCAATGAAAAAATTACTGTTGTTGTCTTCAAATCATGATTCAGGTAATTTTGATCAGGAATTTATAATTGGTGAGGGGAATATTCCATCAACATGTTATTCAGTAAGACGATTCATTGCAATCCTTTCTTTGATTCATCACTATAGAACACAGACCCTTGTCTACTGCAAGGTAGTGTAAGTGTAATGATGCAAATCTAGTAACCCAAAGTAAGTACCATATTTTATTACATTGGAATGATTACAATAAATTTGTATCCTGGAGGAATGAATATTTTATTAGTTTTGGAAAAGAATATACAAATATAAGTTCAACGGTACAACTTGAAATGAAATACATAATACCCAATCCATATGACTCCTATATCATCCCTACAATTCATTTATAATATTAATCTTTACAACCTAGGGAAAATAAAACATAAGAAATTTGTGATCTTAGAAACTTTTTAAGGGTAAGTAATATAGTGGATGTTATCATAAAAAGAAACACTATGCATGGTGAACAACTAAAAATAGATTCCTTTAAAAATATTCTTGTTCATAATATGGAAGGAATAAAAACTAATTAAATATGGCCATATAAATGATCGTAAGAGAATGAAACATAACTATTTATATTATACAAGTTTAATGATCACATAGTTTATCAATTTCTAATAAAATAATGAGGGAATGCATAATTCTGGACATCTGAAACATATTGTCAAGGCCTCAGCCAAGACGTTTGAAAATAATAGGATAAGGCCTAGGCCAAAACCCAATTCTTCTTTGTCTCAAGATAACTACCAATTAGTTGAGAGGCTATAGAGTTCCCCACCAATCACTTTCTAAGTAATATTTATTCCTCATATGAAATAGGTAATCATAAACAACATTAACATATGAAATAACTTTCCCCGATCTATACAAATAAACACAAACCGTTCTGAGTAATATGGTGAATGGTATCAAGATAGAACATCTATAGTAAAACTGATCATAGACCACTTAATAAAATATGTTATATAATAAACATAATATATTATTCTCAATAAGACATAAAATTTAATAGGGGTGTCAAAATAGACCAAAATACTCTAATAAAATCATCAAGTAATTTTTTAGAGAAATACATTTTTACTTTGAAAAGAAGAGTTATTTTGGAAAAATAATTTTATAAAACCAGAAACGAACTAATTTAATTTTTCCATGATTAAATGATTGGTTTTATAATGATAATTGTGTATCAAAACCTATTATATAGTGCACTTGGAAATATGTTTGAATTTGAGAAGTTCCCTTGAATCGGGCTTGTTTATCAGAAAGACTTGAGAAAGGTATTTATAAAAAATTTAACTCCCTATAAAATAAAGATTGATTATGATTGTAACACATTTATAGAACATTGAAAAATAATTTATGATTATTAAATAAGATTAATTATGAATATATTTGAGATTAAGTAACCTGAAAAAAAAATGGAGCTTCAGGTAGAGAACCCATACCATGTGTCCAAATGTGTTTTGCACTTGATTTAACATCCTAGATAAATTAAATCCATTAATTATATAATTAAGAACATTATTTACATTATTTTTATTGTTAAAAATTTTATTAAATTCATTTATGGAATTTTGATGAGTTATAAGATACAAATTTATCGTTTGGGAGCATTCGTTTCCTTGGTTTTCATGATCGGTATAATTGTATATGATAATGGAAGTTCATGTGAAAAGGGTATAGTTCCCCATAATTGAATTTATATGATATTTATGAGAATAAATTAGTTTAAATTTTTACACATATCATTTTGGAATATATTATGAAAATTAAACATTAGATAAAACATTTTATGATAATCATTTATATTTTTACAATGGTTTTTCGATCACAACAAACTAGTTTGGTTTTATTATTTAATATTGTATATAAATGATTGTTCTAGAATAATTATATAATATATAATACATATTTTAGAATATTTTTCAACCATAAAAATGGTTTAATGAGTATCCTAGAAGATGAAATTGAAGAATGAAACTTCATCGCCCATGAAGGTTGTAAATCGACACCTCTCGGATGATTATTTTGTTTTTTAAAATAAAAGAGAGTGAGAGAGAGTAAGGATATTAATGATGGATCATTCCTTAACATTATATAATTCTAGTATATAGATGATACTGGGGTTACCATGATCATTTTTATAGAGGAGGTGAGGAGATAATAATAAAAGAAGAAACTTAAATAAAATTAAAAGGAAAAGGGAAGGGGATTTTACCTCTTGAGTACTCTTCCTTGAGAACCTCCTTAAAAGAAATGATTTTTGGTATTTTGAAAATAAAAAGAGATCCTTTACATAAGTAGAGAATATTAAAGATTATTTATGTATAAATTTTAAAATATTCAAGTCTTAGATGAGTGAAAAGAAGTGGGGGTGAGGGGTTGATTTTCTAGTGGAGGAGAAGAGTGATTTTTGAATATCTTATTCATTATTTTATTATTTTTCTCAAGAAAATAAATAGTTTTTCTTAATTTTACCAAAAACATAAATAAGTGCATTTGTGTTTGAAACAATTTCCATTTACATCATCCATGAATCAATCATAATGCATAACTTCATTTATTTAGCATATTTCGTAAATTATCGAATTACACTATTCACAAAAATGTATGTATTTCAGAAAAATCTAAAAAATTCACCCTAACCATTTTTAAAGTGTAAAATTAAAAAACCAACTCCATTTTATCAAAATAATTTTATAAATTAGATACATTTTATTTTGAAATTAAATCATTATTTACTTGAAAAATATATATTTTAAATTTAAAACTGTTTTTATAATACATTCAACAATTAATTTAGGTCTCATAAAATTATCCTAAAATCATAGGGAAAGAATATTTATTGAGAAATAAATTTTATGAAGATTAATGTTATTTTAAATAAATTTATTAATTTGAAATTTTAATTAAATATTTATTACTCACAAAATATCTACACTTAATTATTAATTTTTAAAATATTCACTATCATTTATATGGTGCCGAAATTTTATTTATACATACATGGGTGAGGGATATATTCATAAGGGTACAATAATATTCATAAGGGTAAGTTACTATTATAAGGATAAGTTATTATTCACCAAAAATATATGTTGATCCTATCAGACTCTAAATATCTTACTGATCGCATCCATGTATGTCAGTATTTTAAAATTCAAATCACAAAAGTGGAAAAATTGTGTTTAGCAGCTAGGTTATAATTATCTCCTATAACAAAGTGTTTCTTTCTTAGGGGCTCAATGTTGTATGTATTCTATATTAAATTTATTTGTAAAACCTTAGGATGTTACAATATTCCCCCTAACAAACATTTCTCCCTCGAAATTACCTGAATGATACCTTATAAAAAGATTTGGGTAGGATTTCATCATACATTCCTCATTCTCCCACATTTCCTCTTCAATTTTATGAATTTTTCAATGTATCTTTACCAGTAGAGTCATCTGATTCCTCAATACCTATTCTTTAGTTTCCATAATCTAGTAAGTCTATTCACAAAAAGGTAAGCCAAGTTTCAACTCTATGCCTTCAGAAGTGAGTACATGTGTTGAGTCTAGCATTTACTTTCTCAACAATGAGACATGGAAGACATTGTGTACCTTTGAAAATCTAGGAGGTGTTACCAAAGTATAATCCACATATCTAATTCTCACCATAATTTCAAAAGGACCAATGTACTTGGATATCAATTTACCTTTCTTCCCAAATATTATAACACCCTTCAATGGGGATACTTTTAAGAAAACATGATCTCCCGCTTGAAATTCCAAATCATTCCTTCGGTTATCAGCATAGCGTTTTTTATTTCATTGAGCTGCATTGATATTGTTTTGAATATTCTATACCTTTACTATTGTTTACTCCACAATCTCTAGGACCACAATCTTCCTTTCACCAAATTCATCCCAACACACTGGTGTAAGAAATCTATTTCCATACATTTCTTCATATGGTGCCATTTGAATACTTGAATGGAAAAAATTATTGTAGGAAAACTCCACCAAAGGTAAATATTGATCCCACATACCTTTAATATCAATTTATCATGATCTCAACATTTATTTAATGTTTGGATCATCCTTTCTGATTTACAATCAATTTCAGGGTGACAATCAGTACTCAATCAAACCTCAGTAACAATAGTTTTTTGAATATTTTTCCCAAAAAAAATTTGGAATCAAGGATCAAAATCAAAAAAAATTTAGAGATGTGATCCATGAGGTCTCACAACTTCATTGATATAGATTCTTTCAAGAAACTCCAGTGGAAAATCCTCTCTTACAGCGAGGAAATGTGCATATTTCATAAGTCAGTCCAAAATTACCCATATTGCTTCATTTTTTCTTGGAGTTTTAGGTAATCTAGTGAAAAATCTATGGTTATGTCATCTCGTGTCTATGTATGAATTTTTAGAGGTTACATGACTCGATTTATTTCGTTCAGCCTTCACTTGTTGACAGACTAAACATCTTGATACATAATCAGCAATTTCCAACTTCATATTGTCCCACTAGAAATGTTCCTTCAAATATCAATACATTTTAGTTTTAAGAGGGTGTATAGAGAAATTCAAGATATTGGAATCATCCAATAACGCCTTTTTAAGCTTGGGTATAAAGGGAACACATGTCCTCTTCCAAAATTTCAAAATTCCGTCTTCACATACAAAGTCACCAAACATCCCATCATTCACACCATTAATTTTCTTTTGAAGATTCTCATCATCAGACTGAGAATTTTTAATTCTTTCCAATAAATGTGGTTGGGAAATTAATTAAAAAGGTAATGATGTTTCACCTTATTTGATAATTCTCATATCCTTATTTAATATATCCATGAATATAGGATCTATTTTAATCCTCATTTTGTTTAAACCTCCATGATTCTTCATGATAAATGCATCAGGTACCTTATTTTCCTTTCTTGGGTGGTAGTGTGTGGAACAATTGTAATCCTTGAGTAGCTCAAGCCATATCCATTGCCTCATGTTGAGTTCTTTATTTGAGAAGATATATTTTAAACCATTGTGATCCGTATATATCTCGCACCTTTCTCCATAGAGATAGTGTCTCTATATCATCAAAACCAAGATTAAAGATATTAACTCAAGATCATGAATTGAGATGCTGCAAATATGGACTTTATCAGCACTATAAAAAGGAAATAACAGCACTAGAAAAGTGCTGTTAATTGAGGTGAAGATAAAGGGGGTCCCTTTTATCATCTCTCAAAAAATCATTGATATAGGCACCTTCTATCAGTGCTTTTTTTAGTGCTAATAAGAGTAAAAAAATAAAAGTTAAAAAATACAATTCTCAGGGAGCTTTTAACAGTGCTTACCACCACTTTTATCGGTGCTAGGCGGACCCCCTCCCACTCTCTACGTGCTACACATGCCTGTACATCCCCCACTAGCCCGCGTGCCCCTGCTTCCACCCGAACTCGAACCCGAGACCTCCCCCCTTGCGTGCCTCCACCTTTACCACTAAGCTATTTAGTTTTTTCTCTATTTAATGATATATCTATATATATATAGTTATATTTATTTATTTATTAATATAGATACATTTTTATATAAACATATTTAGTAATATTAATACATATATATTTATTCATATATTAATATATATATATATATATTCGTATATTAATTTATATCTATATTTATTTATTTATATATATAATTATATTTATTCATATATTAATATAGATTCATATTAATATAAATATATTTATTTGTATTAATACATATATATTTATTCATATATTAATATATATATATAAATATATATATATATTCGTAGATTAATATATATTTATATTTATTTATATATATATAGTTATATTTATTCGTATATTAATATATATTCATATTAATATAAATATATTTTATTATATTAATACATATATATTTATTCATACATTAGTATATATATATTTATTCTTATATTAATATATATTAATATATATTAATATATATGTATTTAGTTATAATTTTTTATTCGTATATTTATTTGTATATTAATAAATATTTATAAGATTAGTTTTAAATACATTTATAAAATATATTTTTTATGTGTGTTTATAAATAAATAAATATATATGTACTTAAATATGTACAGCACACACACACAGGCACACACACACACACACACATATATATTTACAAATAAATACATATATATGTGTATCTAAAAAGCCATAAAATTTTAAAATGACCAAAACTTGTAATCCATAAGTCCATTTCAACTCCACAACCAATAAAATCTAATAAAATGAAACAATATTCGATATGATATGAGTTACAGTCCTATAGTACATCCGGGTCAGAATTTATACTAGTTTGAATGTTAAAAAATCAGGGTATCCCGACTAAAAACTCATTTTTGGGGCTCGAAAAATGTGACAAAACGTTCTATTGGGTTACTAGAATGTATGGATCATCAAAAGCTTCGATTTGATATGTTTTAGAGATCAAACAGACACCCTTATCAAATTTTATGGTCCTTTGAAGTTTGAGTTACATTTTCAACTTATTTTAGATCTCTTATAATTTTTTTTAGTTTTCTATGTCTTCAAATTGTTATTAAATTATTATTAATCAATTATAATTATACAATTATTAATTAATAATATTTTTTAAAATATTTTATATCCATTTTCACTAAATTTCTTATATATTAAATTTAATAGTCGATTTATACTTATCTAAAACATATTTAAAACATATATACTATATTTATATCAAGATAAATATAATTATATAACAATATATTATTTTTTATGACTTTATTTTTGAAATATACATTTTATCAGAACTATTAAAATGTGCTAATAAAGCCCCCCCCCCCCTTATTAGTGCTACTAAAAAAACACTGATAAAGGGGTCCCGATTAACAGCGCTAAAAAAAGCGCTGATAAAGGGTCACTTTTAACAGATATTTTTTTAGTGCTATAAAAGTGACCTTTATTAGTGCTTTTCATTAGCACTGATAAATGGTGGCACTACAGAAATCCATTTTTGTGGTAGTTTTGGAGAGTAATGTTCATGAATTTTAAACTGCCTTGATGCATAGGAATTAACTCTATCATCTACATAAAGACACAATCAAGTCCTTTCTTTGATGCGTCAATGTAGATCATAAATCCATTATTTCTTATTAGTAGAGTCAAGATTTGGGAATTCACTAATATCCTCTTCAATTATTCTAAACATTCTTCACATTTTTTATCCATAATAACTTAATCCCATTATGAGTAAACTTGGTCAATGAGTTGGCTTAACGGGTAAAGTTCTGAATGAAACTCCAGTAATAACTTGTTAAACCAATAAATCTACATACCTCAGTTACATTTGTTAGAGTAGTCCATTACTAGAAAACCTTTTTCATAAAAGGATCAACTAATCTTCTATCCTTAGAGACAATATTTCCATGAAACAAAACTTACTGAATCCAAAACTCACACTTACTAAACTTCCCATATAATTGATTTCTTCTAAGAGTCTTCGTAATAATGCTTAAGTGATTATCATGATCTTCATAGATTTTGGGGTATACCAGGATATCATAAATAAATACCACCACAAAGCCTTCAAGATATTTCTTTAAAACACTATTCATTAAATCCTTGAAAACATAGGGTGCATTAGTCAGTCCCAAAGGCATTAATGTTAACTTGTAATTCCCATACCTAGTTCAAAATTCAATATTTGAAATATCTTCCTTCCTCACACACAAGAGATGATATCTACTTCGAAGTAATCTTAGAAAAATCTTGGTAACTATAAAGTTGATCAAATAAATCATCAATCCATGGTATGGGATACTCTTTCTTTATTGTAATAGAATTGATATCTCTATAGTCAATGCACAACCTCATGGACCCATCATTCTTCTTGAAAAAGAGAACAAGGGCTCCCCATGGATAAAAAATAGGTAGGATAAATACTTTATCACTCAATTCCTCTATTTTTTTCTTCACATATACTAATTCCACTACGGCCATTATATAAGGATTGTTTGATATAGGCCTTGTATTGGGAATTTAAAAAATAGAAAACTCAATTTCCGACTCCCTAGTATGTTTAGGTAAATTCTATGAAACTGAATCAATGTATTCTTTCCCAATAGGTACATCCTTAATTTGAATATTTCTTTCCTCACTCATAGATATTGCTTTCTCAACCTCCCCAATAATTGCTTTCGGTGGAGCTATAGAAGGTATATCTAGATAAGAATCAAATGGTGATGTTTCTACTCTAAAGATAATGGATTCCACACCTTCCCCAAAAATCAAAATTTCCTTCTTCATGCAATCGATTTTTTCATAATATTTGGAAATCAAATTCATACCAAGGATTGTGTCAAATTTTATGACAATAAAATCATCAGATAAAGAATATTTATATTCCATAATGGGGACTCCTTGACACATGTTTGCTGTAATGAGACTTCCCTTAGGGGTTTTGACTGACAACTCCCTTATTATGGAGAATTAGAAATATATAATTTATAAAGAAAATAGGGAAGATATACAGTAATTTGATGATTCATAATCAAATAAATCATTGTCCAAATTTGAGTAAAATATTATAATACATGCCACCACATCGTTAAGAACATCAACTTCAGTAGTTTTGATCGCATAAGCTTGGCCTTGCTCCCTTGGACTTATATGGGTAATTGTTTCTTGACTCTAAGGATAATAATTGGAAACAATCACCGTATCTTTACAATTGTAACATTTAACATTTGTAGCTTCTTTTTTTCCCTTGCAATCTCAAGATTGGTGGCGTCTTTCTCCACATTTTTAACAGACTCCTTTTATTTTTAAGCAACCTCTAAGGTGTTTCTTTCCACAAGTATCACATGTTGGGAAACTACCATTTTTATTCTTACCTTTATAAATTATTTCCCCTTAGACCCTCTTCTTCTCCTTCATTCCTTTAAATTCATTAGACTTTTAGAATTATTTCTATGACTTGATTGCACATGAGATTATATCTTTGTATGATGAGAATGTTTGGGGAACCAGTTCCCTTAGGAAGAACTGTTTTAAACCATTATATAATCAATCAATAATTCTATTTTTATTACTTCCATGACATGCCATTCTATCCTTGTAAAGTTAGATTCATACTTTTTAACATTATCACCCACATTTCACATTATATTAAGAAACTACCTTTCCATATCTTTTCACTATTCATGAGGAAGATATTTTTATAAGAATATTTCCTTAAAATCCCTCCATTCCATATTTTCAATATCTTCCTCCTCTTTTTTTTGAATTATTTACCACCATTGATCATCATTTCCCAATAAATGATAAAATTCCATGACAACCTTCTCCATTTCGTTACTTCCCAATGTGATAAATATCTTATTTAAGAAACTTATCTACTGATCTGCTGTGAATGGATTTTTAGTCCCATTAAATTATGGGTGATGTTGTCACATAAAAAGGTCTAACATTACTACTCCACATTGTGGTTCAGGGTTCTTCATAAGGGTAAGGGTATTGTTCATAACCTGAGTCATCGGTCCCAGTATAGTTAAAAGTTTCTCGAGACCAGTCACAACTCTATAACTGACATAATTATCTTTCATAGGGGGTGAATCAATACATGGGATACATTAATTCATGTGGTTTCCATTCCTTCCACTAAGAACCATTTCTAAATGATTTTATACACTAAATTAGTTTATAAATCATATTGCATAACTCAAATAGTAGAGTAATTAACATAAATTTAAATCCTATGCAAAGCTAATCCCATAATCATAAACATGGTTTTTTTGAGGAAAAATTTGCTTTTAAATCCTTCATAATGGATTATAAAAGATATGTGAATTATCCAAAGCATATCCCCCAGGATTTTCAAACCAGGTGTGCAGTAAGGCCCATTTTCATGTACCAGGTTACCCTAGGTGAAGCCTAAAACACTGTGTCGGGTTTGTTACTCCAAAGTACATTTGGGCCAAAATGACGTCCACTTTTAGTATCTAGACAGGGATTTATTTTCTGGGAAGATCCAAAAAAATTTCCTTAATAAAATTATAGGATTTTATTGTACTATTATGGTTTTGTTCCCTAATCTACATTAACAAAATCTAGTTTTATTTTTTTCTACTAAACTTTATTTGAAAAAAACTATAAGGAACTAACCCCAGTAGACCAAATAGGGTGCCTTATTTTATTACATTGTAATGATTACAAGAAAGTCATATCCAGAAGGAATTACTAGTTTACTAGTTTTGGAAAACATGATACAAACATAAGTTCATCATTACAACTTGAATCTTAGTACATAATAGCCGATCCATATGACTCCTAGATTATCCCTTCAATTCATTCCTAATATTCATATTCAAAACCTGGGGAAAATAAAACATAAGAAAGGGGTAATCTCAGATGCTCATATGCTCAGTAAGGGTATGTAATACAGGAGAAATTATCATAAAAAAACAGAAGGTATGGTGAACAACTAAAAACACATGCCTTTAAAAATATACTTGATCATACTATGGTTGGAATGAAAGATGATTAAATATGGAAATATAAATTATCATAAGGGAATGAAACATAATAATCGATATTATAATAGTTGAATGGTCACTCGGTTTATTAATTACTTATACCATAATAAGGGAATGCATAATATCGGATATCTGAAACATATTGTCAAGGCCTTGGCTCAGGCATCTGAAAATACTAAGGTAAGGCCTCAGCCAAATCCCAATTCTTCTTTGTCTCATCAGACCTACCTATGCATGAAGGGGATATATAATTCCCCACCCGTCACTTAATAAGTCCAATGCATTCCTCATATGAAAGGGGATAAAAAAAATAACATGAACATATGAAATAACTTTCCCCAATCTGTACACATAAACACTAACCATTCTGAGTAGTATGATGAATGTTATCAAGATAGTGCATCCATAGTAAAATAGATCATAAACTATTTAATAAAATATATTAGATGATAAAAATAAGATATTAACCTCAATAATATATAAAATTCAATATAGGTGTTCAAATGGAAAAAAATAATCTAATAAAATCATTGAGGAATTTTTGAGAAAAATACACTTTTACTTTGAAAAGAAGAGTTATTTTTGAAAACTATTTGCATAAAACCAAAAATGAAAAAAATTATTTTTTCCATAATGCAATTATTGGTTTTATAAAAATAATTTTTGATTAAATTGGATTTTATAGTTCACTTGAAAATACGTAATAATTTGAGAAGTCTCTTGGAATCAGGCTTGTTTATCACGAATAATGGAGAAAGATAATTATAAAACATTTAACTCAACATAAAATAAAGATGGATTATGATTGGTAAAAATATACATAAAATTAAAACAGAATTTATTAGAAGTAAAAAAGTATAATTAATATTTTCATTGGGATTGAGTGAGACAAAGAGCAACCCGAAAGAAAATGGAAGTTTGGGTAGAAAACCCTTACCCTCTGTCTGAATGTGTTCTGTACTTGATGTTAACATTTTGGATAACCAAATTAAATCCATTAATTATTTAATTCATAATCTTATTTACATATTTGGATTATTCATAATTATATTATTTTCATTTGTTTCCTTTTTATTAGTTATAAGATATAAATTTATCACTCGGAAGTATTCATTTCCTTGGTTCTCATGATTATTATTATTGTATATGATAATGGGAGTTCATGTGGAATGGGTATAATTCTACATAATTGAATTTATATGATATTTAAGAACATATAGTATTTTAAATGGTTATACATATCATATGGTTATATATTTTGAGTATGAATCATTAGATAAAACATTTATTGATAATCGTTTATATTTTTACAGTTGTTTTTCAATCACAATGAACTAGTTTTGTTATGTTATTTATTATAATGTATAAATGATGGTTATAGAATAATTACATAAGATATAATATATATATTAGAATCTGTTTCAAGAATAAAAATTTGTTTCAAAACCAAACTTGAAGAATAAATTGAAGAATGAATCTTCGTTGTCCATGAAGGTTGTAAATCAGCATCTCTTGGATAATCATTTTATTTTTAAAATAAAAGAGAAAGAGTAACTATGTTGATGATGGATGTTTCATTAAAATGATATAATTCCATTATATAAGTGATAATAGAGATACCATGATCATTTTTATAGAGGATGTTTGTAGATAATAAAAAAGAAAGAATATAAAATACATTTGATGGAAAAGGGAAGAGGATTCTACCTCTTTAGTAATCCTTGTGAACGTCTTTACAGGAAGGGGTTTTAGTATTTTAAAAATACCATGAGCTCTTGGACATGCGGATATACTAGGGAATAGTATTTGGGAAGAACATTTAAAAGCTTTAAGTCTTATAGTAGTGAAGGGAATTGGGAGTGAATGGTGGTTTTTATAGTGGAGGAGAGGAGTGATTTTTGAATATCTTATTCATTATTTTATTATTTTCATCACGACAATAAATATTGTTTGATTATTGTGACCAATACAATAATAATATCATGTGAGTTTGAACCAATTTCCATTTACATCATCCATGACTCAATAATGTTGTAGAAATTCATTTATTTAGCATATTTCATAAATTATCAAATTTCACTATTCAACAGAAATTAAATTATTTCAGAAAAATACAAAAAAATCAACCTAACTATTTTTTGAGGTGTAGAATTAAAATATTAACTCCATATTATCTAAATAAATTTTTATATAAGAGAAATTAAATTTTTAATTAAAATCATTATTTACTTGAAAATTTCATATTTTAAATTTAAAACTACTATTATAATACTTTCAAAAATTATCTAAGGTCTCATAAAATTATCCTAAAATAATAAGAAAACAAAATACTTATTTAGTAATAAATTTTATGAAAATTAATTTTATTTTAAATAAATTTATTAATATAAAATTTTGATTAAATATTTTTTACCCACTAAAAAATATCAACACTTAATTGTTGATTTTCAAAATATTTACACTCATTTATATGGTGCCTAAATTTTTTTATAAAAAAATTGGTGAGGTATCTATTCATAACGGTGCATTACTATTCATAATGGTAAGTTACTATTCATAAAGATAAGTTACTATTCCCCAAAAATGTATGTTGATCCTATCAGACTCTAAATATCTTACTGATCCTAACTGGGTATAACATTTTTTCAAAATTCAAAGCACAAAATCGGAAAAATTATTTTTAGAAACTAGGTTATAACTATCTCCTATAAAAAAGTTTTCTTTCTCAGGGGATCAGTGTTGCATGCATTTTATATTAATTGTTTTTTTAAAACCTTGGGGTTTTACAGTAAGCATAGGTATTAAATGATATTATATTATTTTCATTGAAATCATCCTCATATTTGTCAATCCACAAGAATTTAACCCCTTTCTGAGTCAACATCCTGAGTAGATCGGTTATAAATGATAAATTTTACCAAAAACACCAGTAGTATCCAGCTACCAAAGAAAATTATGTATTTTGTTTACAATTTTTGTTCTAGTCCATTACTCAATAACTTCCATATTTGAAGAATCCACTAAATTACCCTCACATTAGATTATATGACCCAATAATGAAACATTCTAAATCCAAAATTCATACTTGGTAAATTTATCAAATAGCTTCTCCATACTTATGGTCTTTAGCACAATTATCAAATGTTTTTCATACTCTTCCTTACTATTAGAATATATAAGAATGTCATCTATAAAGACTACCTTAAATTGATCAAGGTAATCTTTAATGACTCTATTCATTAAATCCACTTGGATAGAAGGATATATGGTAAGTCCAAATGGAATTACTATAAATTCATAATGAGGATACCTTGTACGGAAGGATTTCTTAGGTATATCCTCCTTAATGAATCTTCAATAATTGTATCCATGTAAAATATAAATCTTGGAAAAATATTGAGATTCTCATATTTGATTAAATAGATCATCAATACAGGGTATATGATACTTTTTTTAATAGTGATCTTATTATGTTTCTAATAATCAGTACAAAGACACATTGACCCATATTTATTTATAAAAAAAGAATAGTTCCACCAAAATGTTAAGTATTAGGACAAATAAATCAATTATCTAGATTCTCCTATTGTTTCTTCTTCAATTACTATAACTAAATCAAGGAAATTATATATGGAGTCTCTGAAATTGGCGTTGCACCATGTATGAGTTCTATTGAGAACTTGATTTCATGATTTGGTGGAAGAAAAGAAAACTCTTCTAAAAATATATTTATGAACTCCTATAAAATATATATAACCTCATTTTCATGTTTCTTCCCAACCATTTGAGATAAATCTCCGTCATGAATATTCTGTAAAACCTATTTTATGGAAGTAATTTCCATAAAAAGTTCAAGTTTATCATCCCACTAAATCACTATATAAGGTTGATTTAAAATATAAAATATAACTTTCCATCCAATATATTTGATATGGGATATATAATGAGAGATCAAATTCATTCCTAAAATTTCATCAAATTCAACAGGAAGTAAAAATCATGTTATGTATGAAGAAAATTCCAACAAACCTCTATCAAAGGGAATATATAGACTTGAGATGTGATCATTATACCATTAGGAGTGTTCATTTCCAACTCAGCATCTAATCATTTAGGTGGTCATGTAATACCCATATAGAATTCTTAAGATATAAAATATTCGGTAGATACTGAATAAAATATAACATTTTTACTTCTATAGTGGATGAAAACTGTATTTTTGACCCCATCATCTCGAGATTCCACTTCAGCTATAGTAATTTCATAGGTTTGGATTTCTCACCTTGGATTATTATGTGGTATGGTCCCTCTATTCTTGGGTCCCTAGTTTGAGTAATTTCCCATATCCTTACACTCAATGAATTGGATGATAATGGTTTCTTTATTAATCTTCCACACATTCTTCTTCCATATGATTTAAAGTGAGTAACTTCCTTACCATTATAGCTCATTTTTATGGAACTATTTCTCAAAGAATATCATGATAAAATGTTATGCATTCAATTATTTCTATTTATTCATCCTCTTTTGTTTCATGGATTAATGACCATTATTGACCGATATCCCCTCTAAAATAATACACTACTATAATAAACTTTTCAATTTCATTACATCCCAAATCATAGGATATCTTTTTGATGGACATAATTCATTTCTCATAAGCCAATAAATTAATAGTTCCATTAAAAAGATGGATTCTTTTGTCTCATGATGGGATCAAAAATAGGTAAATCATATTTTGGAACAACATTTTTCTCCATTCATATAATTTTATTCCTCATAACCTAGGTCATAATCCCTAATATGTCCATAGTATGCTCTATTCCAATAGAAACACTATTATCTTGCTCATCAGGGAAATCCCTACATTATATATCATTATGGATTCCCTTTATTCCATTACATCCCATAACTAAATAATTTCACACACTAAGCAATACCATTAACATCATAAATATTGATCCATAAAATAAAAAACCAACTAATGAATATAGTTCCTAAATACTATAATGGATTATCAGAATTCTCTTGTCAGTTATGTTCATTTAAAATCTGTTTCCCAAATTTTATATTAAAAGTTCCTATGATACTAACTATAGAAACCCAAACTATAGTAACTAAGATCCAATGTTAACTTTATTACTTTGGTACAAGATATAAGGGATATCATCATGTAGGATTGATTAATTTAGGAGTCTTGAATAATTTAATACATACAAATTTATCCAATAACATTTGAAATAGAAAATACATATAATATGAAAAAAAACATTATCCCATACTTGATATTATGTATAATATCCTTCTTCATTTCTTGGTGAAAAAAAATAAATAGTTATCTTAGATGCTCTATAAGGGTTACTTACCATAGAATATATCATGAGTAAATAAGGAATAATCAACATGGAAATGTAAATAACTAAAAACACATTAAATTTAATTAATAAGTTGACAAAAAATTCATTCAATGATAAATTTAATGTAGTAATATCATGGATAAAAATAACTTAATTCTTAATTAAGTAAATTCTTAAAATTGGATTTCTTAATCTTATACATCATTATATCTTTTCCTTTAAGTCCTTATACAAATATAGTTTAATTTATGGGATAGAATATATTAAAAACCCATTTAATTTAACCAACTTATTTGTATCATGATTCATGTTGATGCATCGAGGGGATATCTATAATGAGGCCCCAATTATCACTTCAATTATAATACATTCCTCATATATTGAATGATAAATTTAATTTATGAACAATATGCCTTGTCAATAATTATCCATGATGAGTAAAGAATATTGAATATTAAGATTTCCATAGTTAATCAAATAGTTTTCATATGAAAACAGTACATGTAAAAATGGTATATGGTTTTTTAAAGAATAAAATACATGGTAAAAATAATATGGATATTAAATATAAATATAATGTCTAATGATCACAATAAATTAAATGTTTCTAGAGAAATTTAATGACCATATGATTAATTAGAGATAAATGATGATCATCAATTCATCTGAATTATAGTTTTTGTAATTAAATTATATTCTTTAGAGAATAAACTAAATTGGAATAAACAAATTAACATAATATTTCATTAAAAAATCATTGTAAAACCATTTAAATATTTTAGAAGAAGTTAAATATCATAAAATGGTTGTGGTGGTGGAAAATTTTGTTAACACCATATACATTAAAAACATTCATTTTGACTTTTATAAGGAAACTAAAAAAACCCTTTCAAAAAACATCAGAAATATTCTTCTAAAACCTTCTAAAAAGTTAAGGATAAAATTAAAAACCATAATAAATCATTTAATTAAATAAAAAGTTCTTTTAAAATCAATTTTAAAAAATATTGACAGTGAAGAATAATATACCCATTCAAAAAGATAAATAAAATCGAATTTTATTTTAAATACTTATTTTATAAATTAGAGTTCCAGATAAAGTAAAATATGAAATAAAATACAGAAAATATTTAAATGTATATTAGATAATAAAATATATGGGGTGTATAAAGGATTTATTTTCAGATTCCTTCTAGGAAAATAAAATCAATCCCCAAAAATGATATTTTTAAATAAATCCTTACCTATTTGGTAACATGAAAATTATAGCCCATTGAAAGAGTAAACCTAAAATGAATCATTAATAATTATTTAAAAAATATAAATTCAAGTTAAATATATCAAATTGGAATTATATACATCTTAAAAAAATAAATATCTATATAATACCAAATATGTCTCAATGGAGTTGAAATTGAGACGAAATCCATTACTGCATGTTTAATTTTCTTCATAGGTGATCTAAAATTATATATAATAAATTTAAATTTATTATAAATATATAATAAAACCATATTCATATCTATAATATCATATATTTTCAATTTATAATATTTTATCAATTTTTTATTAACAATCTTTTTTTATTATCATTATTTTTGGGAGTTAATGGCGTTGTTTTTCATGTGTTTTTTAATTCAATATTCTTGGTCATTTAACCTTTATCATAGTTAAATAATGTACCTAATGTTATTATAGATATGAATATCATATATATTCAATATATAGATATCTGGATTCATCCATAATATATATATATATATATATATAAATGAATTTCTTTGTTTATGTAGACGGTAGGTCGTACGTACGCATGAACATTATATTCAATTTTTGACAGTTAGATAGAAATAATAGTAAATAATAATTACAAATTAATTATAATGTTTTATCATATATATATTATATATTCATGAAATATATCCTTATTTTCATCCATGTAAAGTGGAAATTAAAAATTGATCGTATCACTTCATAGAAGTGGGAGGCCACATGTATGCACGAGCGATATTTTCACCCCCCCCCCCAATAGATTGGAAAGTGAGAAGGTATATGTGATATTATAATTCCAGAATTATAATTATGTCATAAATGTAATATATATTCATTATTTAAATCATAATGACTATCCATGTGAGGCAGTGATGAAAAATAAATTACATCTGTTTGTGAGGCGGTAGCCCTCCATTCACACGAGCGATAGTTTTGTTTCCCATTTGATGGAGAAAGAGATGGATGACTATTATGAAGTAAATATAAAAATATCTCAATATATTGAATATAATTGTGTAATTATGTTGGAATTTTTTGGACCAAAATTAATGTGGTAGAAAAAGAAGTAAAAAAGAAAGAGCTTGGTTAAGATGATTAACTTATATTAGTGATACCTCCTCTGGTTCGCTTCTTAGAGACACTAGATTTGGTCTCTTGGGATATCCAAAACATCTATAAAGTGTATAAGTATTCTAATAATATAATTATATAGTTTTTGGTCAAAATATGTTTCTCAATGTTCTGTAATGAAATGGGAAAATGAGTGTCCTTTTATAAGTGAGGGGAGGGACCTTTTTGGAATTCCATAAATATTAGATTAATATAAATTATTTTTCATGTACAAATGGATACAAATTTATATAATTATAATATAATATTAGTATGATTAAAAAAATAATCATCCGAAAAGTAAACAAGTGTAGACGATGTTTTCACCCTTATCACTTTATTTTAACCCCCCTGTTAAACCTTTTGACAATTTCTATTATAACAAAGTCTTCCACTATATGAGTAAAAAAAGATCCATAAAATGAAAATTGGATGATAAATTTGCAATATATACCATTTTAAACCATATAGTACTCCCTCTTCCTAGTTCATGATTTTAATTATTTTAAAACAATTTAATAAAATATTATTCTCATAACATATCACAAATGTCCTTTTTGACACTATTCATTTAGTTATATTTAAAAAAATCAAGAAAATTATGGAATTAAAATATAATACATTAAAATATCATTAATCTGTTTTTATTTATCAATAAATTTCTTTTAATATAACAATTTCTCCAAATCATATTACATTTAATATTTTTAATATCATTTATTTTATTTTTCTATAAATTGAATAAATATTATGTTAGCATTAAGTAATCATCTAAAGTAATTATTAAATTTATAAATAATAAAAAAAATTACATGATAAAAAAATTTCATTAATATATAAAAAATCAATTATAAATTAATTTAAGTTGTTTTTATCCCTTAAATAAAATATTATATAAATTAAAATCAAGTGATTGACATTTTTTACATTAACCTTTACTAAAATATTATAATGGTAAAAATCAATGTTAAATAGAAACAAAGGTCATATTTTATGACTTTATGATTATTTTAGATGAAATAAACTCATTAAATAAAATAAGATAATGTTTTGGATATATTGTTAATGTATAATCGCATTATTTTTAACCTTAATTACTCATTTTACCCTTAACCGATATGATAAATTTTACCATTTCTACTATTTACAATTCCTAAAAAATACCTATTTACCAAATTTGAACCTACATATTCCAAAATATAATCTATTTTATCTAATTAAGTTCCAAAAAGTTTCTTTAATAAATTTAATAATAAACTTGCAAAATGTGATGGAAAACAGTTCTCCATCTAAATTTGTTTTTAAGCCTCAAAATAGGCTTGTTTAAAAAATATATAAAATGATGATCCAAATATAAATAAATCGAATTTTACATAACTTAAATACCAAATAAAAAATATAATAGAACTATTTAAATTACTTTATTTGATGAAAATATATTACAGTTTAACAAAAAAATTTATTTTTACTATTCACTGAAAAATAAATCTTTTAGAAAAATTCAAATATTTCAACCTAAGATGATTTTGACACGTTTTTTTCAAAAATGATTTAAATTTCACATAATAATACCTTTTTTATTGTACATTAAAACTTGGTGTTGTTTATAAAGACAACTATCAGAGAAATTAATTTAAAATAGAAATATATCACAAAATCTAATGCTTTTACAAGATGATCAGGCATATTAAGTATGATTTCCCTCATATTATGGATAAGAAGAATTGTGAAAAATATAATACTATAGGATGGATAAGAAAGATATTAATGATACAATGAGTTTCTTAGGGGATTCCATTAATGAATTTAGCTCCAATTATAAAGCTCAAATATATAATCAGAAGGAAAATGTATGTTTCATTACACAAACTAATGAATACATTTTTACTATTATTCTTCTTATGAATCTGAATCCTGTAGTTTATATTAATAAAAATTAAATTATTATTATTATATATTATATTACCATCATGAGTCTTTGAATAAAAAGGTCAATAATCTAAATAAATCATATGATGATGTTGTTAATGAAAATAAAGTTTTAAATAAACATATTTCTAAACCTAAATTTAAACAATCTAAGTATAATTTTAGTTATGCTATACTCAAAAATAAATTGGAACAATTAGAGGATGAAGGTAAAAATATAAAGGATGTTTCTAATTTTTTTTGAAGGGGGGGAATATTGAAAAAAACATGGTAAGAACAAAGAAAATAAATAAAATATTTCCTATAAAGTAAGAGAGAAAATACCAAGTTGTATAAATATTATTTTATACCTAGTTGTAAAAATAGAAATATGACTAATATCACATGTTTTAATTATGGAATAAATGGTCATTTTTTAATGATTAATGCCTAATAAACCCTTTGATGTGTGTAATAAATAAAGAACTTATTTCTATGAATTTATCTAATTATAATTCTAAAACATTTGGAAAGCATAGTCAAATTTAGATTCCCAAATCATTCATAGATATCACTATTATACCCAAGATCATTTGGGTATGAAAACATATTTTTTATTATTATTATATTGTGTGGAATAACCCACATCAATATAAATAAATAAAAATTATGGATAGATATTTTTCAATACATATGAGTGGATATTTTTACAACTTCCACTAACTATCTAATATTAATGGTGAACATGTCACATTTTGTGACAATTATAAGGGAACAATTGTTTGTATTGGATCAATTAGAGATCCCCATTCAATCTTCATCATTAAATTACATAATGTCCATGGTTTAAATCATGGCCTAATGATATTCATTCTTAGTGTAAATAGATTATTTGAATTAATAAATTGATCAATCATGGATTTGTTATAGGAATATTGAACCATGTAAGGATAGTTATTTAAGAAAATTACCGAAGAAAAATCTAACATTTTATTTTCCTCAAATCATATTTGATAAAAATAAGTTATTTGATGAAGTCCAAATGGGAATACATCAAAAATAATTTTTTATATCAATTAATGAAGTTTCATCTTCTAAAAAACTTGAACTTATTCACTTAGATATATATGGACCTTCTATAACTTCAAGCCTTGCTGGTAAATATTTTGTTTAAATTTTTTTTGAAGAATTTTAAATATTTACTTGGATATACTAATTATGATTTAAAATTGAATATTGGGATGTTTTTATTAATTTGTCGTGAACTTGTTCAAAATAAAAAAATTTATCATTGAGTGGAATTTCTAAATCATGAATTCAATTCATTTTTTTCCAAACATAGAAATAAATATTCTTTATATACCCATATAAAACCTCAGTAAATGGTGTTGTTGAAAAAATAAATAAGACCTCATAAGAAATTTCATGAACAATATTATTTGAATATAGCATACCTACCAATTTTTAGGTGAAACTATTAACACAAAATTTTATGTCATCAATAGAGTTTTAATGTGGACTATCATTAATAAAACAAACTATGAGCTATGGAATAATATAAAACCAAAGGTTAGATACTTTTATGTTTTTTGATGAAAAGTTTATATATTTAAAACCAAATATAATCTTGGTAAGTTGGATCCAAAGTATCATGATGGAATTTTCCTAGGTTATTCTAATACTTTTAAATCCTTTAATGTTTTCAAAAAAAAATTAAAAGATGTTTTATGAATATAATCATATGAAATTTGATGAATGGTCCTTTGGATCATAAAAAATAAAGTTTAATAAATTATTTATTCAATGGATAACTCGATACTTGATATTCTCTTTGAAAATAAAAAGGATAAATATTTGGTACATGATTATGAAAAATCCATCTGTAAAGGTGTTGAAATTGATGATCCTAAAAGTATTATTCTTAGAAAACCCAAAACCCTTAAAAACTATCCTCTAGAAACTGTTATATGAAACCTAGATATAAGACATATGAATATAATAAGTATAATAAATATTTATGATTTTTCTGTATTTTTTCCAAATGAGAACCTAAAATCGTAGAAGAATCCTTGTGTGGTGATAGTTGGGTGGGTGATATGAAAAAAGTATTGAACCAGTTTAAAAGGAACATGTTTTTGGAATTAGTTGATAGATCTTTAGATTATCCTATTATTATAAGTAAGTTGGTATATATAATTAATAAGGTTGGTAAAGGTGTCATCCCAAAGAATAAGGCTCGATTAGTTACCAAATGTTATAATCAATAAGAAGGAATAGATTACGAGGAAACATTTTCCCTTGTTTCTTGATAAGAAGAAATAATAATTCTTTTAGCATATACATCATATATGGATTTTAAATAATATTATATATATCTTAAATATTCATTTAAAATATTTTTTAATGGAGGGATTATATTCTGAACAACCAACTGGTATTGAAGACCTTTATTTTTAGAATTCAGTTTTCAAACTTTTTGAAATGTTGTATGATCTTAAACAAGAACATAAAGATTAGTATAAAATTATAATTTTATTTATTTTATCAAATGATTTTACTTTGGGTTTTTAAATCCCAATTTATTTAATAATAAGTTTTTAAAATATATTTTAATTATGGAAATATACATCAATAATGTTATATTTTTCCCAATTTCAAATAATTTTGTAATGAGTTTTTAAAACTCAAGAAAAATGATTTTCAAATGAGCATGATGGGTGAGTTAAACTATTTACCTAGAATTAAAATTTACCAAAATGATTTTGGGAATTTTTTCAATTAAATTTATATACATTAAATAATTATTAAACAAATGGACTCAAAAATAGTAAGACATATTCAACCCCTATGAGTTCTAATATTAAGCTTGAATTGGATAAAGCTGGAAAACTAATTGATAACAAGTTATATAGTGGAATAATTGGAGGCTTGATTTATCTAATAAAAAGTTGACATGAAATTTTATTTTTAATTATTTTTTGTGCAATATTTAAACCAAATCCAAAATAATCTCATTTAATTTCTATCAAAATAATTTTAAGACATTTAAAAGGAACAATTTCTTTGTCTATACTTTTCAAAAAAATAGTTGATTTTGATTTAGCAAAATTAGTTTGATACTAATTTGGGAGGTTATAGACAAGATATAAAAAATCATTTTTTGAACCTTTCACTTTTTAAGGAAATATATAGTTTCTTTTTCAAGTAAAAAAGTAAAATTCTATTTCATTATCAAATTCTAAGGAAAAATATATTTCAGAGGGTAGTTATTGAGCTCAATTTTTGTAATGAAATTCACCTTAATGGACTTTGTATTTTATCTAATTTATGTCCCAAAAATGTAATAAAA
The DNA here is from genome assembly GCA_963277665.1 of Viscum album. Taxonomy (NCBI): domain Eukaryota; kingdom Viridiplantae; phylum Streptophyta; class Magnoliopsida; order Santalales; family Viscaceae; genus Viscum; species Viscum album. The sequence continues at coordinate 27,539,278 of OY728135.1, read as the reverse complement.
ATATTGATATTATCATTTATGAAAAATTAGTGAATCATTAAAGGACTAATAATATTTATTTAAGACATAACATATTAATAGATGATTTTTAAAAGGGTGATATTTCTCTTGAATTTATTTGTAAAAAAATAAATTTGGAGACATATTTACTAAACCAATTCCTGTTGAACAGTTTTATTTTGTTAAAAGTGAATTGGGATTATTTAATTTAAAATAATATTGTTTAAAAATTAATCTCTATTCTATGTTTATTCTTTGTATTTATATAACATATTACAAGATGTGTTTAATTTATAAATTTATGTTTAAAGTAAATGATTTATCAGATTAGTAATGAAGTTAGATTTTCCATATCCTATTTATATTTTGTTTTTATTTATTTTATTTTATTTTATTACATATCCAGTGTAAGGTGACTCTACTTATTCCAAAATGGAAATAATTAATCATTAAAAACCATTGAACCATCGCATAAGCTTTGAGCTTCATCCTCTCAATATCAAACCCTCTATACACTATCAAACCATTCAAACCTCAAGCCACATTCATTCTTTTTTATAATGGGAATTACAAGTAGAGTTTTTTACAATTATTTAGAAATCTAAAAGTGTCCAAATGTTCTATTAAAACTTCTATATAAAAAAAGTTAGAGATTTAATATGGTAGGATCATACCAATTTTTTATTAAGAAATTATTTAATATACAAGGATAAAAGTTTTTTTATCAAAGAAGAACTAAGTTATTTGATGATAATGAAGCTAGATTGTTTTACAAAAATAATGAGTTTATATGATATCCCAGATCTAATTATACTATATTTAAAACCATAAAAAAATATTTCATTACAATACATTCAAAATTCCTTTAAGGTTTATAGTTTTATATAATTTAAACAAAACATTAACAAACAAAACTCATGCATTTTTTAAAAAATGGAAATTTTATCATTATATAAGAAACGTATTAATTCATAACAACTATTCAAAATCTCTCATAAATTGTTCTCATGATATACATTTCTAAGAAAATATTTTTTATTAATTTTCTTTATAACCTAGGAAAATGGAAGCATAAGGAACTGGTGAGATCAAATGCATAGTAAGGGATAACACGTGAAAGGTTTATAAAGGTTAAATCATAAACATGTTATATTAGATGAATAAGAATAATTAATTTATTAAAAAGAAATATGAATCATTAAGATCCATATATAAGAATATGATAGATATATAACATCAAATGATCAAAACATTACGATGACATTAGATAAAAAACATGAAGTATAAATCATGAGCCATGGATTAAAGAAAAGAAAGTTGAACAATTATAAGAATAATATTTATTTTCATTATAAACCTAGATACCTAACAACATTTTCACACCTAAAATATTTAGTAGAGATAAATTCCACCATACTCACCCTTTTTGAAACTATGTATATACTAACCAATTCACATGTAAAATTTTGAGTAGATATAAACATAATCAAAACAACCCTTTGTGAACCAAGCTACTCACTAACATGTTCACCTAAAATTTCTATATCAAGATATATAATAATTACCCAATGCATTGTATGGTGATATAGGTCACACCTATCCCATAATCCATACATATTTGTCCCACTTGAAAAACAATAATCACATCATAAAATAACCTTGGGAAGGAAAGTGGGTTTTATATACATTCTAAATGGAATCACATAAGGAAAAATTCATAATTACATAAATAATTGTAACATGATATACCCATTGACAATAAATGGGTACCAATGGAAATATAGTAACATTATAGATGAATATTATTCAATCAAGATAATAAAGCATATGGTATTTACACAATATAGATTAAGGGTATATAGTTAATATAACCATTTTCCCCAATCAATAAATATTTTACATCTAGGTGAAAACTCTTCAATCAATATAGTTAAGAATAATATATTCATATTAAAAAGTAATTATAATAAAAATTAATGTTATACTCTAAAAATGATTATGAAAGATAAAGGAAGTGGTGGATCATTTCTCTAAAATAAAAGGAAAATATATAATACATCTAGAGAAATCAGGTGGATGGTTACATTTTAAGAAGAACCTCAATCAATAATAAGATATGTTAGAGGTAAATGACTTTGATTAAAAAGAATTTAAGTTTATTTGCATGATATATTTGAATGTAATAAATATTCTTCTTCTATTGAAATGTTTATTAAAATAAAAAATTTAAATATTGGGTAAAATTAATTTTTCTCTTAGATACCATGAAATTATGGAGATAAATTTCCAAATTAAATGATAAAGGTGATAGAGATACATTTTCCCATGTAAAACATTAAATGAGAAAATTTTCAACATATTTTCAAAATAAAAAACATATGGGTAGCTTACAAAAGGTATTTTCAAAAAATATTGAAGTGAAAAATTTGGAAAAAAATTACCTTTGAAAATGAAACTTCAATAATTTAGACCTTGAAAAATCATATAGATTATCAGAATAAATTTAGGGTTGAAAATATTTTGAAATACCGTTTTTGGAAAACCCATATCATAAATATATTATTATATTATCCCTTTTTAAATAGGGTTAAATATATATATCAAAATCATATAAAAAAATTCATATTAGCTTTCCTAAAAAATAGAAAAGAATATTGGTGGGAAATAATATATTGTCTTGAAATAAAAAAATCTAATTAAGATATGGAGGTTTGTTCTTGATAATGTTATAATTTTTAGAGAGAGAATAAAAAATTAGGTGTCTTTTAATAAAGATAGAAACTCTTATGGAAATGATAAAAGATAAATTCATATAAAATGGTTAATTAGATAATAAATAGAATATTGAATGTAAAATTCCAAAATATATCACAAAACCTAAAGAAATATATTTGATTTACTAAAGTCCCTAATGGAAAACATATTTTATAAAGAAAGAAACTTTTTTAAAAGACTTTTATATGGTGAAAATATAAATCCCTAGAATATGAGATAAAATTTCACATAATAAAATCAAAAGTCAAAATTTATCCTCTTATATGATAGATGTTTAAGAAGAACAATTATAACTAAATGAACTAAAATTTAGATAACAAAACCCTTATAAATTGAGGACCATTAAAAATCAGAACCTTTAGAAATAATAAGATTTATATTAAAATTAAATTACTAATAATAATAATAATTTCACTGTATAGTAGCTTAATTTGGTATCATATTCACCGCATAATACAATACGTGTCTCAAATAGAGTAATTTCATACAAAAAACAATTACATTGTTTAATCACCTAGTTTAAGAAACTCTAAGATACTATATAAAAAACATAAATATATTCATTACTAATTTTATAAACATTTTCATATAAATAACTTTTTATAAAAATTATTTATAATTATACCCTATATTTATTTTTTTATTTGTAAACTATTTTTTATGTTGAGTGTGGGTAATCTAGGTCATTTTGAACTAGTTTCATACGAGTGGTGTCTGTATTAGTTATTCATCAAAATCTCATATTACCCAACCCTTTTGTTTTATTTTAATTTATTATTTATAATGATTTATTAATTTCAAATTTCATTTCATGAGTATTTTAGTCTTTATCTAATAAGTTGAAATCGATAATGATAATATTTAGTGATTTTTAACCAACAATGGGTTTTTTCTTCATTAATGATTTAAATATTAATGTACCCTTTATAGAAAAAAAATTATTTAAATATTTTAATCATATTATACCATTAATTTTGTTTTCATAATCATAAATGGAATAATTTCATATCATTGTTCAATTAGGTGGTCAAACTGACCCAAACACAAACATATCAGGACTAATGGATGACTCTGAGGTGACTAAGTTAAAATATCATTATAAGAGTAGAAAAATGATATAATTTAGTGTTTATTATCATGATATATCAAAATTAAGAATAATTAGGTGAATAATTTATGGATATGAAATAATTTGATAGTACGAATAAATTTTTTCCCTCTTAGTTTGTTTGTTAGATAGGGTTAATTTTATAATGATTGTTTATTGTTCATATCATTAAGATGATTATACAATTTTTTCCAGAAAAAAACTCATATCATAACCATCATGTTAATCCTTTTATACATAGACACATTACCAAACATTTATGGAATTTATTAAATGAATAAGTAAAATTGATTATCCCATGAAGACGGTAGTCCACACATACGCATGGATGATGATTTCATTTTCCATAGAAAGGAAAAAAGAAGTAATATAGTTTATTATTTCCGAATATAAAATTTTTCATAAATATGATAATTAAATATTAACTTCCTTATTAATACTGGACTTGTAAAGTGGTTAAGGAAAACAAAACATGTTGCGTCATCGAGGTAATAGTAAACACAACGCATGATTCATGTTTTAATTTTTCTTAATGGAAAGGGTGGTTAATTCTTGTAACATTAGTGAACTAAAAATCATTATAATAATGATTCATATTTTATCATTATAATAAGGTGAAAATTAATTTTATGAAGAATAATGGAACATAAATAAATTGAAAATGTAAAGAGAGGTTAGGAACTGAAACCTCACTTCTTGGATTATCTATTTTCTAAAGGGGGTTAAAAATTTGGCGGATTCTTTTTTGAGAAGACTAAAACCTTATTAAAGTGGATTTATGTATATAGTAGAGTATTGGTAAGATTTTATGTTAAAATAATGGGGTTATGGTGTAAAGGGAAGTGAGTCAAGGAGAACCCCTTTTATAAGTGAAAAGGGATGAATGTTTTGTAAATACCTGAATGTTTATGATAATGTGAAGCCACTCTAGTGGAAAGTGGATCCAAAATTGATAAATAATAGATATAAAAATAATATAAGGTCTATAAATTCCAAAACCACACTTTCCCACACATGTTTTAAATATTTTCTGGGTCTTTACTCTTAGATTTTTTACTTTTACAACTTTTTCTTTTACAGTGGTAACCAGTTTTTACATTGGTAATTTTTACTTTATGAAAAAAAATGAAAATCATTATATAATCTATACCAAATTATTATAAATTTAAAATTCATTTCATTTTATTCAATTTATAAAAGTGATAAAAAAAGAATTCTAAAATACTAATGTATAATATTTTTATGAGAAAATATTACTTATATTCTAAAATATAAATTATTTGTTTATAATTAAACTATAAAAGTTTAATTATAAAACATATATTTTATCAAGAAAAAGTTTTCATAATTTTTAGGTTATTCTTATATCCAATAGATGTCATAAAAGGCATGGTATTTTCAAAAATGGTATTTTCCACTATTTACCTAAAAATCAGTATCGTTAAGAAAATTTTTAAAAACCTTTTTCCGCTAATTTTAATTTTTTGGACCAAAAATGAATTTATTTTTTAAAATTTAAAATTTAAAATTCATAAATAATCTTTTAAATAAAAATAAAATATAACAATAAAACTACTTTTAAAAAATACATTTCTAAACATCAAATGTTATTAATCATATTTCCTATATATATAGGAAATTTGAATATTGATATATTAGTTTTTAAATATAAATATTATCTATTATGATAAAATTTTAACTATGATCAATTTAATTTATTAACGTAAAATACAATAACCTTTTTAAAATGGTTCATCAAAAGGTAACCTTTTTAAAATATTAATTGAAGTTAATAATTATATATAATTATTATAATTTATTATTATTATTTTATCGACCAATGATTATATTATTCATGTATATTTAATATTTCAGGGTTCATATTAGTCTAATGTGGCATCAGTTCAATGTTGTGTGCGACACAAGCTATTGAAGATAACATTAATTTAAAGGATATAAAATCTATATTTGTTGCATTCTACCCACATTAAATAAGTTTTTACCTCACAATTTTAATAATTAAAAACTCATTAAAGTAGGTGAGGGTATTATTAAATTATTTATTAATCTTTATATAACTTCTAATTCGACATTTATCTTACTATCATAAAACATCAACATACATATCATTCCTCAAATAACATTGATTATTTATAACCTAATCATATTTTCTCTAGACTATACCTTTCTAAAAACATTTTGAATCTCCAAGGAATTTAGACTTAGGTAAATCCTGAACTCCTCCAATATTGACTCTTATATTCAAAAAATTTCTCATAAAATCCCACACTAGTCAATATAGTCCTAAAAATATATAAAATTAACTAAAGATATCATGAATCAATTATCCATACAACGGTTTCCATTATTGCCTAACATAAATTTTCAAAATAAATTAATTATTTATTAATTAAACCTCAAGAATATATTAATCATAAGAGTTTTTTATATATTAATCACATGTTGTTCAATAGTCATCCCCAAACATATATCCTTTTTAGAAAATTTCATTTCAAGTTTATTGACACCCATTAATATATGTTTCCATACTTATAATTGAATAGTAATGAATAAAAATACTTATATAATACACATAACTCTCAAATGTTTTAAAATATACTAGAATATAATTAATAAATATTAATAAATAAAGAAAATATATATGATTAATTTCTATTATGGTATTAACCTAACCACCTTAGGTAAGTCATTGAAACTCACCTTTTATATTATAACTAGAATATAATAAGATTCACACCCATTTAAGTATGGTTACACATTATGCTATAAGGAATAATGGTTTTTGGATACATTCCTTTCTTATCTTTATCCTCATTATCTTCTTTCAATAAAATACTAAAACAAAAATAGTGATGATAATATCCCAAATAATCAAATCATATGAATATGAGATCTCAAATTCTAATAAGTCTTCTACAATGACACCATCATCTCAAACTATGATAATTTAATTTCAACAATTCCATAATTTGTTAATATTATAACTCTATTGGCTCTACCTTGGTTACTTTATGTTTTTTTCCCATGCTTGATAATATAATACATTAAGGTAATTAAGAAATAAATATTTTATAATGGTTTATAAATAGAATTACATTGACTAAAGGTTATCATGTGGGAGTGTCAGTTCATATATGTAGTTAGGACTCTTTTTTATGCCTTATGTGAAGATTGAGTAAATAAAAAATACAACCTTTTCAGGGTTATTTCCCCTCAGTACATATCTTCCAGAGACCACATCCAATTGAACTATCTAGAAATAATTTTATTACCTAGAAAAATACAAAATCTTTATTTTACCAATACTTTTGGATTTTATCCTATGCATAGACTTATCCCAAGGGGTTTCACATAGTTATCTAATAATAATACCCAAAATATTCAATATTTCCTCAACTAACCTAAAGAGATATATACACATTTTAATTTAGATTAAAACATAACTTATCAAACTATGATGAAATTTCAAACTCATAAATGTTCCTCAACTGATAACATCCTAGTCTCTAAAGTTATCTAAATCTTACTCTAATACCAAATAAATATACCCAGACATTATCATCAAGTAATTATATGACATAAACAAATTTCATCATATTACAATCCCAATACATTTTAGGTTTATATTTTTAGTGAATTAGGAAAAAACATTAATTAACAAAACTCATACATTTTTCAACAAATAGAAATTATCCTATTATACAAACAACTTCTTAATCCACAAATATTCTTCAACATCTCACACAAATTTATATAATGATAATCCCTTATATATAAATATTACGTATTAATATTCTTCATAAACTATATAAATATAAACATAATAAAGGGGTGGTCTCAAATGTTAGTATAGGATAACATGTAAAAGGTCCATAAAGGATATATCCTAAACATGTGAGATTACATGAAAAGGAATAATTATCTAATTAAAATGGAACATAAAAAATACTATTTTTTCCTAATCATAAAATATATACATATAAAATCAAATGATAAAACATTTACAATGACATAAGAAAACAAAATAGAAATCATAAATCATGGGATATAGAACATAAGAATGAAAGTGACATAATTATAAGCATAGTATTTCTTATCATTGTGAACCTGGATACCCACCAACATGTTTGTACATAAAATTGTGAGTAGTTTTAAACTCCATTATACTCACCCTTTTAAAACCTAGATACAATATATATCATTCACATGTAATATTGTGACTAGAGTTAAATTCCCTTACACTCACCCTTTTTAATCCTAGATGCTCACTAAATTGATTATGTAACATTTATGTCTCGTGATATATAATCCTTTATCCAATCCATTGAAGGTATATATAGTTCATACCCATCACATAATCCATACTTTTTTGTTCCACCTAAGATAAAACCATTACATCATAAACTAAACCACAGAAGTAAAATGGGTTTCATATACTTTTCAAAAGGAATCACATTAATAAAACATTTACAATTCCATAAATAATTGTTACATAATATACCCATACATACTAAATGGGTTCCCATTGATATTTCATTACTCTCAAGGTACATACCATTAAATCATAACAATATAGAATACGGTATTTACACAATAAAGATAAAGTTTATACAGTTGAGATTGTAATTGTTTCACAATCAATTCATTTATGAGATCTATGTGAAATCCCTTCCATAATAGGAGTTAATAATAGGTTATTCCAAAAGGAGAATCATTTAAAGAAAAATTATGTCTATACACCAAAAATAATTAGGTAAGAAAAGTACAGTAATGGATAATTTCTCCAAAATAGTAGGACATTACGTAATTATCCAAATAAATATTTTGGATAGTTACATTTTAAAAACATCCTCGATTAAGAATAAGATATGTCCAAGGATAATGGAAGATATGAAAAATAATTTTAAGGAGTTTTATAAAAATTTATTTATATATAAAAAATATTCTAGATCTTTTGAAAAAAAATTAGAAGATATATTTTTTAAATCATGAAGAAAAAATAAATTTTATTTTAGAAATCATGAAAATAGGGAGAGAAAGTTTCAAATAAAATGTTAGAGGTGACAGAAAGATGTTTCTCCATGTAACACATTAAAAAAATATTATTTTCAACTTATTAATAAAATTTTGAAGTTTCAGGTAACATTAAAAAAGTAATTTTTAGAAAAAAGGTAATGTGAATACTTTGGAAAAAAATACCTTTGAAAAAATAACTTCAATAAATTATTCCTTTAAAAATCCTAATGACTACTAAAATAAATTTGGGTGAAAAATATTTTTAAATATCTTTTATTAAAAACCCACATTATAAAAATTTTATTATATTTCCCATTTAAAGGGTATAATAGAATTTTTAGAATCTTAGAAAATAATACATGTTATAATTCCTAAAAAGATATGTCACAACCCACCTTCTTCAAGATGACGTAAGGGACATTAAAGTGATGAGCCCTTCCTTCATCAAGATGATGGAGAGATAATAACCCCCAAGTACTTCCTTCAATAGGCCCTAGAGTAGAGACTAGCACCAAGGGTATGGAATCTCATACAAAATGGAAGGCATTCCCCTTTTTATGGAAAACATAATCATGAGATAAGATGGTAAAAACCCCAAACAACACAAAACATTTATATAAGGGAAACCAAAATCCAACCAATTAAATATTTAAACATAAACCACCAAAAAGGTACAATAAAAACTCCAAATCAAGTTACCAAAAGAAAAGACTATGTATCAGCACAATAACTATCCTGACACCAAAGAAATTAAATTCCAACACAGACCTCAAAGTTGTCCTACAAACCTAAATATAGTTTTATATCATAGGGTGAGCATACAAGTATACTCATTAGGGATTCCAAATTCACTTATGCATAATTTGGAGAGGCATACTAATGCCTATATGAAAATATGATAAACCAGCAACACCAAATGAGGAAAGATAACTAGCCTAGCCTCCCCAAGGCACACTTCCCAAATAATTCAAGTCAAGATAATAATATAAGAACAACGATGATTTGGGTACCCCACACCACATTTATAGTGGTTATTTGTTCCTCTATAATGGCTAACATCTTGATGATTTCTATCTTTCCAAATGAAATCCAAATTTCACAACTTCCCGCACACACCTGGGCCACAAACCACAAATATCATGTGTGAAAACACCTGGGTCACGACAACCAATGCTCTCGCCTGGAAATAACTGGGCCTCATCCCAAAGACACCTTAGAAACAAACATAGGCAGCAAAGACCTAGGCCTCTCACCCACACCATAACCTGCCTGTAGTATCTTGGGCTATATTAAACCTCAATCCATTGCAGTCGGACCAGATACACTCGAGCGGTAAGAACCGGAAGAGGGTGTGAGAACGAAAGTCAGTTACTATCCATCCATCATCCAACCATGATATTGGGAAAGACACCCTCCCACATGAAATGAGGGTGTTCGGAATATAGTTCTCAACATGGGAGGGGTGTGTTTTTAAAATCACAAGGAACTAAAATTTTATACATATAGGTAGACAAACACTAAGCCCAACCAATGGGTTTCCAAACAAGCAACCAACCCACACAAACCACCTTTGTGGCTACCCCTACATGAATGTATCACCACCAATGGTGGTTACTTCCAAAAGTAGAAGTATACCCCCATCTAAACTATTTAAATAATTTTAGTTATTTATTTATCAATTATTAATTTATTTATTACATCCCTACCCGATCAACTAACTACTAAAACACCAGCAATCACTCTCAAAAGGTGAAGAGCTTGATTAACTAAGGCGGGTTCATGCTTATTCTACGATTGCAACCATTCAAGGCACAATAAGGCACTGATATCAAGATCATGGGTGAAAGTTTATACACTGTCAACATTAAATAGGGTAATTGGGACCAAGGTAAGGGATTTCCATTTTAACACCCATTCATAAAAACAAACAAGAAAAAACCTGCTTGTAGTCCCAATGCACACCAACACAACCTTGATGAAGTCCCACTACAAAACAATTAAATCCATTACACAATCAATCAATCTATCCAAGTGAGATTCCATCACTCATCTTATACCACCCTATACACAAATCCCACAGAAAAACACCACCAAAAATTAGCCTTTATGCACAAATAGGCCATCCCACAAACACAAGGTCATTCCCTCTATCCACCCCCATACCCATAATAAGGTTAGGAACATCAACTTCACATAACCCACATGAAGAAAAAAACCCAACCAAACACAGCACACAACCATACCATTGGTCCAATCATATTCATATTTAGCAATAGGGGTTCGTTAATTACACTTTAAATAATAGGGGTGATCTGAGAATAAGTTTGATCCTGGGAAATCCATTTATTTAACCATGTATACATGATTAAGAAAATTTAATGTTACATACATTTATCAAAGAATCACAAAAAAATACATAACACCAAAAGTCTGCAAGAAAATACCACCAATGGCCATGATTTTCATAAGGCCTTAAAGTCCATTCAATTCAAAACAAGGTTCATGGATAATAATCAAAACAGAATACAAAACATCATCACATTCTACCATTGTTTCATTGACCCCTGTTATATTTATTTCATCATATTCCCTTCCCCTCATTTATTACTTATTAAGGAAAAGGATTTAGATGTTATTCACGAAGAAACATTACTACACCCAACCCACATGATACACAAATAAAGAGAGGTAGAATAATCACTACATGAAATAATATGTGACCAAAACACCTCTTTACGCCAAAATAGGGGGTCATGTGAGTAGTAGGAAGGACTCTAATAGAACTCGATTGATGGTTATGACAAAAAATGTGACTCCGGTGGTAGGTAGAGATCTAGGCTCACCAAGATAAAAGAGAGAGGAACTCCACTATAGAAAAATGCATATCCTATATCAACAGAATTGGAATGGTTTCAAAAGTCATTAATATGGGATAGTGGTTAATATTGCGCAATTTAAATATCTCAATGTCCTCAAAGTGTTAGGATATTAAATATATACTTAATATCCTTTTAAACTCCCTTACAAATTACTAAACAAGGATTTATACTCGGTTTAAATCAAAAAACTCGTAAGAGGGGAAAACTGGAAAAACTGGAAATTTAAAATATGGTGACCACTATTTTAGTGTTCCACCATCACAGTGACACCATTACGGTGCCACCATTTTGGTGTTCCACCATTTTGGTGTGCCACCATTTTGGTGTGCCACCGTCATGGTGCCACCATCACAGTGCTATCGTTTCGGTGTGCCACCATTACAGTGCCACCGTTTCAGTGTGCCTCTGTTATGGTGCCACCGGTTAAATGTGCCTCCATTACGGTGTCACTATCTCAGTCTTCCACCATCACAGTGCCACAAATTTTTGAAACTAGATTTATATAAAACTCTTGAAACCAACCACTACGACCCCTAAGAACACCACAACCACTGTATTTTTACAAAGGAATGGTTCAGGGAAATCTGGGTCATTACATTAGATACCTCAAAATCTATTCTCATCCCTAGGAATTTAAAAACAAACTCAAAAAAGAGGGGTCTGAACAACCACCCCATTAGATACCTCTTCGGGACAAACCACCCTACATTATTTGAAAATTGTAGAGAAAACCTTGATATCCAAGAACACCTCCCCAACCACTACTGCCCCAAAAACCACACAAACACCAAAAGTCACATTGTCTATACACATGTATTAGGTAGATCTTTCTTCCATGATAAGATACTATCCACTTTTGGTGGTATTAACTCGCTCACATGGGTTCAATCACATCCACATTAATGCGTCTTGATTAAGGATAATTTCACCCCTCCCCACAGTTAGAAATTTTTACACACATTCAGAGAATAGGGAAACAACTCACCTCACAGAGAATGAGGTAAATCATTACAACATAAGAAAAGAAAAAAGAGAAAAACAAAATAAAAACATATAACAGCTTCGAGTAATAGGTACGCATTTGTGCCGCTCACTCCCAATTACTCTCTTTGAGGCCACCATGCCTCCATAACACACGAACCAAATGAATGGTCCATCCACGAAGCACCTTCTCCTCACAATACTCGATTCTTACTAGTCACTCCATGAACATTTCATCTTCCTTGATATCCAAATATCCATAATCAATGATGTGGGAGTCATCGTGTAGATACTGACAGATCTGAGAGACATGGAAGATGTTGTGGATCCTCTCCAACCGCGGTGGAAATACCAACTGATATGCCACCTTGTTAACTCGTCCCAAAACCTCAATAGGTCTGATGAACCTAGGATAAAGCTTTCTCCCTATACCAAACCTATGTTTCCCACATCGAGGGGAAACCTTCAAGAATACATGGTCCCTAACCTCTAACTCCAAAGTCCTCCTCCTATGGTCGACATACATCTTTTTTCAATCATGTTTTTCCTTCATCCTCTCATGGATAAGTTGCACCTTCTCTATCCTACTTTGTACCACATCCGTACCAAGAATAGCTACCTCCCAAGCTTCTATCCAGCACAAGGGTGAATGACACGACCTCCCACATAGATCTTAGAATGGATCCATACTAATGGAAGAGTGATAGCTATTATTATAAGCAAACACTACCAAGTGAAAATATTGCACCTAAGACCCACTAAAGTCCAGAATGCATACCCGTAACATGTCCTCTAAGGTATGGATGGTCATATCTATCAATCCATCTATCTAAGGGTTGAAAACAGTGCTGAAGTGTAACTGAGTGCCAAATCCATGCTAAAATCCCTTCCAGACTCATGATGTAAAATTTTTATCTCGATCTGAGATAATGGATCTTGGAACTACATGCATCTACACCACCTCATCCACATACCTTTGTGTTAATGAATTAATTTTTCTCGACTCCTTGATCGTTAATAAGTGATCCAATTTCATCAACTGATCCACTACTACCCAAATAATATCACATCCTCCCTCATTCGAAGTTAATCCTATGATGAAATCAATCAATATTTCATCCCACATACACATGGAAACATCTAAGGGATGCAACAGACCTCTGGGAACACAGTGCTCATCCTTCACCTACTGACACACTAGAAACCTTTCCACAAACTCCGCCATTGACCTCTTCCCCTTGATTCACCAAAACGTTTCCCTCAACCCTCAGTACATTTTAGAAACATCTAGATGATACACAAGGGGTGATCTATGGAACTCACATATAACTACCTCATTAATTACCACTAGGAAAAATTGCATCCCATGGAACAACATCTGATTCTGACTATCCTCTAACTATCCCCCTAGATCATCACCCTAGACAGTGAAATTACACATCATTTTAGTCTCTCAGTCTCCCCACTAGGACTCCTCCATCTACCTCACCAAGGAATATTGCACTACCATCTGAAATAGGTATCCTCTACCATCATCCACTCTCACATCCATATTCAAAGTGGCCAACTCCTCCATTTCCTTCCAAGAATCCAGGGATTCCCTAACTACCTCATTCTACTAATTCCTACTTAAGGAATTGGCACTCACATTCCCCTTTCCTATGGTATAAGAGATCTCTAAGTCATAGTACTAGAGAAAATCCATCCACCTTCACTTCCGAAAGTTAAGGTTTTTCTAGTAGAAGATATACCTCAAGCTCTTATGATCCTTGAAGTCCAAAAAGTGCTCCCTGATGAGTTAATGTCACCACTACTTCAGTGCGAATATGACCACTATAAGATCCATATCATGGCTGACATAGTTATGTTCCTGTGGAAGTAACTGTCAAGACCCATAAGAGTTCACTTCTTAATGCTACGTCAACACACATCCCAAGACTAGACCAGAAGCATCACAGAACACCTCAAAAATCACCCCTTCCTGTAGAAACCTAAGCATTGGACCATGAACCAACTTCTTATTTAGGTAGCTATAATCTCCCTAACACTACTCACTCCACACAAAGTCCTATTATTTTCTGGTCAAAGCTTCCAATTGATCCTCAACTCGAGAGAAGTCAAGTACGAACCACTGGTAATATTCTAATAGACCCAGGAAGTTATAAACCTCTACCACATTATTGGGTGATACACAAGAAACAACTTCCTTGACCTTTTATGTTTCCACTGATATACCTTACCGAGACACCACATTAACAAGGAAGTGGACATGTCTCATCCAAAACTTACACAACTTACCATAGAGCTTGTGTTACCATAGGACCTCCAAGACTATCTTGAGGTTCTCAATGTGCTCCTCCTCTAACATTGAGTAAATTAGAATATTGTTGATGAACACAATGATAAAACAGTCCAAGAACTTATGGAGGATATATTTCATGAGCCCCATGAACATGGCCAATGCATTCGCAATACCAAAGGGCATGACCATGAACTTGAATTTCCCATACCTTCACTTAAAATCAGTCTTTGGGATGTCACCCTCCTTCACCATCAGCTATTGATATCCAGACCACAGATCCATCTTAGAGAACCATCCTTCTCCCCTTAACCGGTCGAAAAGATCGTCTATTATCGAGAAAGGGTAATGGTTCTTGACCTTTACCTGATTTAGTTTTTATTAGTCTATGTACACCCTCAGTCCACTATCTTCCTTCTTCGTGAACAAGACTGGAGCACCCCACGATGACACACTCGGCCAGATAAAATCGTTTTCCATCAGGTTTTCAACCTAAATCTTCAACTACCATAGCTCAGAAGGCTCCATCTAATAGGGATCCATCAAAATTAGATGGGCATTGTGTTGCAAGTCTATTATGAACTCAACATCACATCGAGGGGGTAGAGTCATAACCTATTCTGATAAAACATCCAGTAACTCCCTGAAAACTCCTATCACCTCCACCATCTCAACACCCATCGACCCCTTTGACATCTTGGCTAACACATAAAGAAGAGGCTCCACATGTCGAATGCCCTCTTGACGACTATGCTCACCAATAAAAGCTACAAGTTGTCCATATATATTTGAAAACAAAACTCTCCTATGAAATCATTTGACAACATCATGCATAGAGAACAAACAATTGATGTGAAGGATGATATCGTACAGATGCATCTATATTAGAAGAAGATCCCCACTAAATTGATGCATCCCCAACATCATTATAAATCTCTGGAAAACATGAAATAGACAGGTTTGACCTCCAACTAGAATACTCAATACTAGGGGAATGGAAAGTATCTCTACATATATTCCTAAGGCATGTGCTAGACTGGATGAAAAAAACAAGTGTGAAGCTTCTCAATCAAACAAAGCACACACAAGATTACTAAAAAAACTGATCGTACCATGAACAAACTTTGGCCCCACTGGAATTGTTGCCTCAATGGCGTGCAAATAACTATGCCTAGCTCATATACCCCTCTTATATCAAATGCCTCCCCAACCATTCCCAAGTTGATGTCCCTGAGGAGAACCCTGAGGTCGGCCTCCTCCATCACTGTCTACCCTTAGTGGAGCGGGAGCCCACTGCCCCTACTGCTGGAAAGGTCTAACTAAAAACTAATGTTGCTAAGGTGGGAACTAAACCTTCCTAACCCCATTTTACTGATCTCAAACAAGGCACTGAACTAGAATATGACCTCGGACTCCACAGACAAATCACCTTAGTCCTGAGCCTATGGGGAAAGGGCAGGGACCAGGAGATCGAAACTGGAATTTTGGAGGCCTAGTTCCCTTTGGTCGAAACTTTGAATTCCCTGAAGCCGGAGACCTGCTACTGACTTCCTTCCCCTTCGACGAACTTGAATGGATCACATCTTATGGAACACCTCCCTGTAAGTTCATCCTCTCCACTACTTTGGCCTTCTTATGAACTTACAAGTATGTCTGTAGGGTAATGGGAGTGACGACATATTGAAGAGAAGGCCAGAGTTCCTCCTCCAAGCATCTCACCCGCAATCAATCATCTAGAACAAGATCCAGAGAAAATAATAGGAGAACCATGAACTTGATCCCCAATTCCCTCACTAAAATACTACCCCACTGGAGGGAGAGATGCTCCTACCTCTTCCCAACCTCCATCATCGAGGAAAGAAACTCTGCCTGAAATTATTTCTCAAAGTCATCCCATGATACATTTGTCTCCTTCCTCTACCCAAGGTAATGAATTCACCACTGATGTGTTGATCCTCACATATGGTTCACTTTTAGAGGAACCCAGTACTCCCTCATAGCACAGATCAAGGTATAGGTGATTGTCAGCTTCTCAAGCTAGCCCTCTGCCTCTATGTCGTAAATGCTACCTTTATACTTCTCCAAGGTCTTCCATTAGAATGTATGGAGGGAATTTTTTCACAAGTCATATTCCTCCTCTCGATCGGCCCTCTTCTGATCAACCAAGTGAGCCCGCAGGGCTTCAACTACTCATACCACATGTGGGCGATGTCTGGGTGCCTTAGTTGAAAAGGTAAACAAGGAACTCCTAATCCCGAGTAGTATGAAATTTTATTTTAGTATTTGTCTTAACTATTGATTTAAATTGAATTCCGGAAACCCCAAAGATACACAAGAACACAAATCATTATGATTCATGTAACTTTCCAAGGGTCTCTACTCAGCAATCAGCATAGCCTCACTTAGTTGTTCAAAAGACCTTGAGTCCTTGCATCAGATCATAAGGGCCCCTGAAATCCCATGTCCTAGACATTATTCTATGCCCTATTTCACACACTAGGATTTCCTAATACCATTTCCCTATCACCCAATGTAATCCTCACTATTCCTAACTCTGAAATCTATCCTATTTCTCAAATTGATACCATTTTTTCACAACCCACCTTCTTCAAGGTGAGAGAAGGGACAACAAAGTGTCATACCCTTCCTTATTCAAGATGAAGGAGATATAATGACCCCTAAGTCCCACCTTCAATAGGCCCTATAGTGGAAACTAGCACCACAGTTATGGAATCTCACACAAAATTGAAGGCATTACCCTTTTTTAGGAAAACGGGAGATAAGATAGTAAAAATCCCAAAAAACACCAGACTTTTATATAATGGAAACCAAAATCCAACTCATGTATGATTTAAACATAAACATACAAAAAGGTACAAAACACTCCAAATAACAGTACCAAAATAAAAGACTAACTAGTAGTACAACAACTATATTGACACCTGACGTAGTAAAGTATAACACGATCCTTAAATTCCTCCTGGAAACCTGAAAATAGTTTATCTATCATAGGGTGAGCATAAAAGTATATTTAGTAGAGAAACTAAAGCCACTCATGCACAAGTGGGATAATCATACTAATGACCCCATGAAAATAACATAAACTAACAACACCTAATGAGGAAATTTAACCAACCCAACCTCACCAAGGTACACTCCCCAAATAACACAACTCAGGTAAGATAATAATATAAGTACATCGATGATTTGGGTACCCCACACCACTTTCCCACTTGTTATCTACTCCAAACTAATGGATAATTTCTTGATGTTATCGCTCTTCCCAAATTAAATCCCACTACCACAAATTCCCACACACACCTAGGCCACAAACAACACATATCCCGCTTGCAAACACCTAGGTCACAACAACCACGCCTATCCCTAAAAACCTGAGCATCATCCCAAAGACACATGGGAAACAAACCTAGGCCACAAACACCAAGGCATATCTACCACACCACAACATGACCAAGAATCTTGTGTTATAGTAAACCTTAAGCCATTAAAGTGTGCTCGGATACGCTCAAGCGGTAAGAACCAGAAGAGGGAGCAAGGAATAAAATTAGTAACCATCTATCCATCCTATCACTGAGATGTTGGAAAAGACACCCTCCCCCATGAAATGGGAGTGTTCAACACGTAGTGCTCAAAATGGGTGGGGTGAATATTGAAAATCACAAGGAAATACAAGTTTATACATATTGGTAAACAAACACTCATCCCAACCTATGGGTTTCCAAATAAGAAACCATCCCACAAAAACTGCCTTTACTGCTACGCCTACATGCATGTGTCACCACGAATGATGGTCACTTCCATAGGTGAAAGTATACCCTCATCCAAACAATTTAACAAATTTTCATTCTGATTATATAAATTATTCATTTATTCATTCCATGCCTACCATGGAAACTAACACTTGAAACACCACCAACTGTTCTCATAGGGAGAAGAGCCTAATTAACTAAAGCGGGTTCATTCTTATTCCATTATTTCACCCATTGAAGTCACAAAAAGGAAAAAATATCAACAGCATAGGTGAAACATTAGAAACTTACATCATTAAACAAGGGAAGAGGGGCCAAGGTAAGGTATTTCCATTTTAACACCCATTCATCAAAACAAATAACAAACAACCCACATGTGGTCCCACTTCATACCAACACTAACTAGATGTCATCCCACTACAGAACAAGTTCATTTATTCTGCAATCAATCAATCCCTCAACCTAAGATTCAGTCACACCTCTTGTACCACCCCATACACAAATCCCACAACAAACCACCACCAAATAGTATCCCCACTGCAAAAACATTACATCCCCAAACCACAAGGCCATTCTCTCTATCCCCCCCCCCCCCTCATACCCATAACAAGGGTACAAATAAAACTTCACACAACCCCCATGAAGTAGAAATCCTGAACAAACATAACACACAACCACAACATTAATCTAAGTATATTTAGATTTAGCATGAGGTGTTATTTAATTCCAATTTAAATAACAGGGGTGATCACATAACAAGTTTGATCCTAGGTAATCCATTTATTTAACCATGTATACGTGATTAACCAAATTTCATGTAATAGGCATTTATGGAAGAATTAAAAAAATAGAACACCACCAGTGCATAAGAAAAGACCACCAACGTCCATGTTTTTCAAAAGTCATTACAAACCATACAATTTAAAACAAGGTTCATATATATCAATTAAAACAACATATGTAACATCATCACTTTCCTACTGTTACTTCATTGGCCCCTATTATCTTTTGATTATCATATTCTCTTGCCCTCATTTATTACTTGTTAAGGAAAATGACTTAGTTGTGTTCATGATGAAACAATACTACACCCCCCCCCCCACCCCCCCCCCCCCTCTCCCCCACATGATAAAAAAATTAAGAGACGTAGAAGAATACCTACCTGAAACAATTGGTGACCAAAACACCTATTTGTGCCAAAAAAAGGGGTTGTGCGAGAAGTAGGAAGGAATCTAAAGGATCTCAATTGATGGATAAGTAACACCATGTGACTCCACTTGGAGGTATATCTCTAGGCTCACCAAGAGAAAAAAGAGGAGAGGACATATACTTTAGAAAAGGTCATATCCTATATCAACAGAATGGAAGAGGTTTCAAAAGTCATTAATGTGGGATCATGGTCAAGATCGCACAGTTTGAATGTATCAAAGTCCCAGAAGTGTTAGGATACTAAAGATATAATTAATATCCTTTGAAAATCCCTTAAAACACCTGAACAAGCCTTTAAACTCAGTTAACGTCAAATTAAATGTAAGAGGGGTGAAACTAGAAAAATTGGGATAAAGTGGTAAAATTGGAAATTGGGAAAAGTGTGATCCACTATTTGGTGTGCCACTATTTCAGTGTGCCACAATTTTGGTGTGGCACTATCACAGTACCACCGTTTCAGTGTGCCACTATCACAGTGCCACTGTCATAGTGCCACCATTTCGGTGCACCACCGTTCTAGTGTTCCACAGTTATGGTTCCACCATCTCTGTGTTCCACCATTACAGGACAATTTTCTTGATGTGCCACCATCACGGTGCCACCATTTTGGTGAAACTCTTTTGTGAAATAGGATTTTTGGAAGGCTCCCAAAACAAACCACTACAACACCCAAGAATACCACAAACACATTATTTTCACAAAAAAATGGCCCAAGGAAATCTAGATCATTACAAGAGAATATAAGATTTTAGGGAATAATGATATGGACTTGTAACAAAGATCCAATTAAGATATGAAGGTTTATTCTTGATAAATTTATACTTTTAGGTGAGAGAACCATTGAGTTGGTAGATTTGAATCATTATAAACACTATTCTAGGAATGATAAAAGTTAAAATCATAAAAAAATGGTAAATTATATAACAAATAGAATATTTAATTTAAAAGGTGAAAAACTATATAACTCAAATAAAGATATTTTATTTATCAAAGTCCCTTATGGACAACATAGTTCATAAGGTAAGAATGTTTTAAAAAAGGTTTTTATGTGGTAGAAATTAAAATCCACATAAAAAAAGATTAAATGCCAAATAATACAATCATTGGGTATAATTTACCGACTTATATGAAATATGTTCAAAAAGAACAATTATAACTCAATGAATGAGAATTCAGTTTACAAAAATAATTAAAACTTGAAGAACATTTAAAATCAAAACCTCTTGAAAGAGAGAGATTTAAATTGAAATTAAAATTCCATAAATAAAATTAATCTAATGATATAATAACTCAATTAGGAATCTATATTCATCCCATAATACGAAAAATGTCTCAAAGATGGGAATTTGAGATGAAAATTCCTCAACTAGTTTCCCCTCTTAGTCAAACACACTCTAATCTCATGTATAACAACCATAAATAGCATAATCACCAATTTAATAACCTTTTTATATTTATAGCATTTAAAAACTTCATTTATTATTATTATTTACGTTTATATTAGTTTTTTTTAATTATGATTGATGTCATTTGTCGGTAATCTTGATTATTTAGAACTAGTTTCATAAGAGAAGTATCAGTATTCATTATTATTCCAATGTTCATCATTACTAAATCATTAATATTTTCATAATGGATTATTTATAATTATATATTGATTTTAAATTTAATTTCAATGGTACTTTAGTCTTTATCATAGAAAATTAAATTCATAATGAGCATTTTTCAGTAATTTTTTAACCTGCGGAGGGTGTTTTATTCATTAATGTGTTGAATATTGATTTATCATTTACTAACCAAAAAACAAAATCAACATTTAAATATTTATATCATATTATTCTTGCAATTAAGTTTTCATAAACATCCATGATTTAATTTCATAGCATTGTTCATGTAGGTGGTCATCCCGACCCAAACATGAACATACCATGATTAATGAATGATTATGAGGTGATTAAGATAAAATATCATTATACCAATAGTATAATTTTTTCATTTAGTTTTTATTAGTGTGATATATCAAAATTATAAGAAATTATGAGAATAAGTGCTGGATACAAAACAATTTCGTATTATAAATATATTGTTTTTTTATTAGTCAAGTTACTTAAGAAAATTAAATTATATTAATATAACCTTATTCATACCATGAAAATAATATTTATCTTTCTAAAACCATTCTCATTAATATCCATATAAGGAGATTATAAAATCAAAAATATAAATTGATCATCCTATGGTGGCGGTAGTTCGCGTATATGCGTGGATGAGGATTTAGTTTTCCATAGAATGAGTAAAAGTATTAATATGATTTATCATTTCAGAATATAAAATATGTCATAAATGTGTTATTAAAATATTTTAATCCCCATTAGGTCCATTATTTTAAGGTGGTTAAGGAAAATGAAACATGTTACATCGTAGAGGTGGAAGTCCACACAATTCATGATTCACATTTTCATTTTTCTTAATGGAAAAGGGGAAGGTGGTTAATGGTTCTACAATCATTATAATAAAAAATAGTAAAATAATAAAATTTATTTTATCATTATAATGTTGGGAAAATATATTTTATGAAGAATAAAGGCACATAAATAAATATAAAAAGTACAGAGATGTTTGGAACTTATACCTCACTTCTTGGATTATCACTTTCTTAAAGGGGGTTAATCCTTTCTGTGTTGGGATTTTGATAAGACCAGATTTTTATTAAGGTCTTTATGAGTTTGGATGAGAGTATGTAGTATATATTTGGTATAACTCATGGTTTCTGGTTTGAGGAGAAGTGATGAGGGGAGTTCAACTTTATAAGTGAAAAGGGATGGTATTTTTTGTAAATACCCAATCATTTTCAATAATGGGAAGTCACTCTCAAGGCAAGTAGCTAGAAAATTGATAACTAATGAAGGGAAGATGTGATAATGCAAATAAAGGCCCCATACGCACACTCTCACACATTTTTTAAATATTTTTAAGGCCTTTTACTGATAGATTCATTACTTATAACATTTTATATTTTGTTGTAGTAACTAGTTTTTACCTAGGTAATTTTATCCTTCATACCAAAAAAATAAAGTGGATATTATTAGATAATTTGGTCACACTTATTATGAATTTGAAATTAATTATATTTTATTCAATTTATAAAATTATAAAATTAATTTTATAATAATAATGTATTATGTATTATCTTTTTAAGAAAATATTACTTATATTCTAAAATATCAAATATAGGTTCTAAATTCAAATATAATATTTGAAAATATATTGAGTTATTTATGAAACAAATATTTTATCAGGAAAAAGTTTTCATATGTTTCATAATTTATAGATAAATATATTTTTTTCAATACAAACACACAAATATATATATATATATACAATATATATGCATTGAATATACATTAATTGTATAGGTATATAAATATTTATACATAATTATTTTAAATAAAATTAATATTTTTTCATTTAGATATGGTTTATATATTAAGAATAATTTTTTATATGAAAATATGTTTCTATATTTATTTGAAAAATAAAATTTTTATTTGTGAATATATTCAAAATATGTATATATTTTAATATATTTGATTATAAATAAATGTATAATATAAAAAATGATAAAAATTAAAAATAATAATATCAACATAATTGTAATACTTGGAAA
Source organism: Viscum album (assembly GCA_963277665.1). Classification (NCBI taxonomy): domain Eukaryota; kingdom Viridiplantae; phylum Streptophyta; class Magnoliopsida; order Santalales; family Viscaceae; genus Viscum; species Viscum album. The sequence continues at coordinate 27,515,553 of OY728135.1, read as the reverse complement.
AAAAGTTAGTCTCCAACAAAAAAAGACAATAAGACCCCCTTAAACATGGCTATAATTCAATCAAATATTAAAAAAATTGGATACCCTAACTAAAAACTCAGTTTTAGACGTCTTATGGGCCATTTTGGCCTTGAAAATTTTAACTATAGGTTTCCTAAGGTCACTAGGGTGTAGATCTTATTCATAGGATTCAATTCGATATGTGGTAGATCTAAAATGGACACCGAGATAAAAACTTATGGACATTTGAAGTTCAAGTCTTGTTTTCAATTTATTTTAGTGTTTATTATTTTTTTGATTTTTTCCATCTAAATTTTTTTATTAAATGAATATTACTGAATAATTATTATTAAATTAATATTTAATATTATTTTTAAATTATTTTATAATCCATTTTAAACTTAATATCTTATATATTTAGTGAAAATGCATATTTAACCTTATATAAATCATATTTAATAAAATAATATATATATATATATATATATTATATGTTAATATATTATTTTTAATGATTTAATTTTTTTTTTGAAATTTACCCTTTATCAGCATTAGAAAAAAAGCACTAATAAGGAAACCCCCTTATCATCACTTTTTTACTAGCACTAATAAACCCCCCCCCCCCCTTTATTAGTGCTTTTTTACTAGCGTTGATAAAGGGACCTCTTTTATCAATGAATTTTTACTAGAACTAATAAAGTGATTCCCTTTAACAGTTCTTTTAAACTCGAACTAATAAAGGTCCTAATTTATCAGTGCTTTTTTACTAGAGTTGATAAAGGGTCCCCTTTATCAGCACCTTTTTATTAGCACTGATAAAAGTCCCCATTTATCTTGGATTTTTTTAGTTCCAATAAAAACCCCCCTTTATCAGTACTTTTTTAGAACTAATAAAGGGAGCCTTTATCAATGCTTTTTATAGTCCTGCTAAAGGGTTCCTTTAACTGCACTTTTATCTAGCACTAATAAATCCAACTATTGGTAAAACCCTATTTTTTCATAGTGAAATCTCATTAATGTTCATTCTCAAAGAGGAATAGAATGAATATATAACAAAATTGATGAATTGGTTAGTTTTATTGAATATATTTTTACATATCTCACCGTAACTTTAGTGGAAACCCAAGATATGACTTGGAAGATTTGAAATTTCATTTCCTAGGGAACATTTTCCTTGAACAAGAATTTACCATCCATGAAAGATTAATTGTATAAAATTATAAAATAATTCCAAGATGTATCCTCATCAGATTCTAAATCAACACAATCTGATAAAGAAGACAACCCTAGTGAAATATTTTCTAGAACTAAAATTTAGGATACAATTTCTAAAAAGGAATGAATTATTTCTCACAATATATCATCTTTTATAATAAACATCAAATGATAAATAAAACAGTTGAGCTATTAAAATTTACTTACCAGGGAATTCAAGTTTGGAATGATAACTTTAATTACAATAATATAGTTTCCAAATTTGATATGCTTCATCGTCAAGAGTATTTTTTGAGTTAATATCATGAAAAGAAATTTTCTCTATTAGAATTATGTCCAGATGATTTTGTTTTTATATTAGTAATGGGTGGAAATGTGATGTTTTATATTAGAGGAATGATACATGTTGGTTATAATAAACCTATATGTTTTAGGGGTATTAGTAAAAGGATTTTGAATTTTTTCCCTCCTCCTATTGTAATTGGAATATGTAATGATGGAGTAGAATTAGAAATTTTGAGAGAAGAATCTACTGTTGGTATGTAAGTACAATTTTATAGATTCACTTTTCCCTTCTCTATTGAAGAGTCTTTTGATATTGAACGAGCCAGGAAGCATCAGGATTATATAATAGACATTATCATAAAAAATTATAGTGATACTTCTCGTCTTGGTTCACTTGTAATGGAACTTTTCTTTTCAATCCCTAACCTTGGAAATTTTTTTCTTTCCTCTACATATTCACAACATAACCTTAATCCAAAATAATAATATATTTTTATGATTGGTTAATGTTTTTGTTATACTACATCATTCTTATGTAAATCAATTATGTGACCAAATAAAATTTATGTCGTTTTATTTTTTTATTTCATTATTTATTTCTTATTATTTAATTTTATTTCCCCATGTCAAATTTAAAATTGTATATATTTTAGTATTTTATATTCTTCCGGTTCATAATTCACTATGTTATATTGAATGTCTTATCTCACTCCATCTGCTATAATTTTTGATGTCACATAACTGGGGAGAAGCAAGTTAATGGGATATTTTACACTTTATGATCCAAATTATAAAATATTTTGTTTAATTTATTATATGTTTCTTGATTATCAAAAAAATAGGAAATTTTTTGACTTATTAATGTTGTTCTAGAATATCTCAATATTTCATATACTTTTATGCTCAAAAATCCTATTTTTTACTGATAAATTATTCTTAAGGATTCTCATGCTATTACACAATTTCTTAAAGTAATATTTTTTGACCAGGTTCTTGTTGAACTTTCATTTTTCAAGTTTAAAGAAATTATATAAGGAAAATATCATATAAGGGGATAAATTATCATATTATTTTATAATTTATTATACTATATATTATTTATCATACGTTTTCTATGTTTTTTAAAAGGAAATTATTATACGAGTATACATACATATTCACATAGGATTTCAGTTTTTAGACTAGGCAAATTATCATAAAAAAGTCTTATGAATGAGATTTATCATAAGAAGATGAATAATTTCTTACAAATCATTGTTTTGGAAAAGAAAATTTTCATATGGATATAATTTTATTAAAAAAAGTGAAAAAATTTCCTACATGATAATTAATTTAGAATATTGATACTTGAAAAAGAAAATTATCATATAACATAAATATTTATCATATTATGATAAAAAATAATATAAGGAAAAAATCATCTTATAGAATATTGTTTCCAGTTCAATTATTATATGAAGATAATATTATCATATTAAAGTATGAAATATCAAAAAAAATAAAATTGTATTATGAACTTGAATATTTATATCAATATAAAAGTATTCTTTGAAGTTTCAATTTAGTCATTTCACTAAGTCTTTTGATGTTTTGAGGACTAAAATGACATATGTATAAGAAAATTCCTCTGAAGATAAAGTATTTTAAAGTGAGTATTTTAAGAGTATTTATTCAAACATTCAAGGTATTTATTCATGTTTAAGAAACAAAAGTCAATTCAACACCTAATTTCTATTATGGAAAAAAATTGGATTGATAAGGAAAAATGAATTATATAAAATGTATATTTCTGATAATACATATAGTTTCTATAGAGACCATTGTCACGGTCAAGAGAAATCTATGAAATTAATATTTTTAAAATCAAAGTTCATATGTAGGAACAGATCTTGTCTTATAATATTGTTTAATGTTCTCTTTAGTTTTAGAGTATATATAATGTTTTTAATTAAAAATTAAATAGTGAAAAAATGATAATAACATAGATAAAGAAAGAACAATATAGATAAAGTGAGATCACTCATGTAAAATAAAGTTCAATCCAAATAATTTATAAGATAATTTTATTTCTTGTACATAAAAGATATTTTTTATTCCATGGGATGAAGAAAAAATTAATACAGGTATTCTTTGAATAAAATATCATATACAGTCAAGATACCTTCCTGAAAAAATCTGTGAAGTTATTTTCTTTATATGAAATAACTTATCATATTTTATCAGTTATATCATAAAACTATGAGTATAATTAGAATATATTTTATACACCATTTATATTTTTTAAATTTCATGTATAAGTCTTGTAAAAAGTGTGATCTTAGTAAAATATACTCACACCTTTATATAACAGTTTTTTGTTACTTGCACTCAACTGTCGAGGTACCTAAGAAAACATACATGCATATTTAAAATCACCAATATCTTAGAGACATCACTGTAGAGTAGTCTAGGGGATTCATGTTCCTGTATAAATATAAATCCTCTATGTTCTATTATTCTATTTTCTATGTCTACTTTACACAGTCATTTGATAAAAGAGTTAATATCTGTTTTAATTTCAATTCATTTAGGGTCAAAATTTTAAGAACATAATTCACCTCCCCCCACCACCTCCGGAGTCATTGGGTAACTCCTGCTATTCAATACTACTAAATTCCTCTCACTCATATCAACCATACACAATAATAATTGACATGGTTATAAATATAACACATCCAATGGTGATATACAAAACAATGACTAATAAATATTATTATACATGATCATCAATAATTAATGATGATCCTTCCAATATCATTTTAAATCAATCATATAAGCCTGAAGATTATCCTTCAAACCCTAAATAATTTTCTATATCAACTCAGTTAACTAGGAATGGTACACCACATTCATTATAAGATTTATCCCTAAATCATTATAGAATTATCTCTAAAACCTTGACATAATATGAAGATCGCTATCCAAGATAATAAACATTGATACCTTATGAGGTTTAAAAAACTCTTTCATATAAATAATATTAAACTCCTTATCTAAAAATATTTCTCATTTATGAAATAAATGTACGTAGATTTTTAGTTGATCCTTAATAACACAAATAATATTTTTCATTTATAGTTACCTTGACAATAAAATCCTAATGTCTATAATTTTGTTACCATTTCCTTTTCATAACTGGTAATGGTTAAAAAACCCCTCTGATCATGGATTCTTATAAACTAAACAATGAGTGAGAAAATAAAAAATATTCCCGTTAATTATTGACAAAAAAACTAGTGTTTGATTTTATAATATATTTTTTTATCCCTTAGATGCACTATAAAATTAAAATGTTGATGAGTTTTTAAAATATTCTTCCTATGTTCTATAGGATGTTCAATCGTTCCTTTGAAATGAATAGTTGAAACCATTGTGTTAGACCATCTCTCAATGGCCTTCCTATATATAGGTCATCTTGCATCCCTTTACTTCTCTCATCTGATAACTACCATTTATTCCATTATTACAAAAACATAGACATTATATCCAGGTAATATTGTACTAAATAATAAGTCATCATTGTTATCTCCCTGTGAAATGTATCCATTAACTCTATCAACTAACACTTCTGACTAGCTTCATATGTGGAATGAGTAGTATTTTTCCTACTCAAATCATTCACTACTATGTTTTCTTTTTCTACTGTATATATGGGCATGAAATAAAATTATTTATGATATTCAACCCACCTATGGTATCTAAAATTGATATCACTATATAAGAAAATATACTTCAAACTCATATAATCCAAATAAACTATGATTTTCCTCCCAAAAAATTAATACCTCTAACACATCAGAGTATAAACAATTTTAAAAATCTCCAAGTCATGGTTAGGGTATATAATCTCATAATGAATCATCTACCTAGATATGTATGCCTTAAATTTACTACCATTTATCAAGAGACATATTAATCTCACCCTTGATGTATCATAATAAAACTCATAACCAATTCCTAATTATTAGAGAATTGGAGTTGACGTTAAAGTTATCCTCATCTAAAAACCCTTGAATTCATAATAAAAATTCTTATTCCACTCAAAATTTAGTTTTATTCATGTTAAAATCTATTATAGTATAATACAAAATCAAAGATTCTGTAATGGAACTCTAATAATATCCATACATCCCTAGAAAACATTAAATGTAATACATTTTCTTCTTTATTTCCCAATAATCAATGTTTTAATGACCACATGATTGATAAATATAACTTTATTTGAAAACACTTTACTAAGGAACCTTATATGCTGAATTTTCAAATGGAATTTAGAAAATTTAGTGTAAATTATATACTCATGAAATATCCTTAACAAAATCTCCATATGCCTCTCATAATCCTCTTCCATGCTTGAATATATAAGGATATCATCCAAAAAATAACGACAAATGAGTATAGTGGTCCATGAAAAATATTATTCATAAAATAGATAATGACTAAAGGTATCTTGTAAATTATAAATAGAATAACTAAAAATTAATATTGGCCTTATAATTATTAGAAAATTATTTTTCTGGAATATCATCTTCCATTATCCATAACTATTTACAAAAAACCCAAATATCTATCTTGAAAAACAATGTAAATCCCTTAATAAGGTCAAATAGATCATCAATCTAAGGTAAAATATAATTTTTTTCATTAAAAAATAGTTCAAAATTTTATAATGAATATATAACCTTAATATATTGATTGATTTCATGGAAAACATAATTAGTTTTCCATAAAAGAAACAATCTATCAAATGTAACCCTTCTACTCAAGATCATCCAACTACACCTTTAATGAAAAATACTCAGTAGGCGACTTAGAGTATTATGGAAGTGATCTTTGTTTCATCAAAGGAACAATTTCAATAGTAAAATCTGAATCGCTCATGTGTTCATATATAAAATTTGTAGAGGTCTGGAATTACTTCCAGTGGACTATAATTGATACCTACCAGGGTACTCTATGGGCGGCTACACCCCCAGGGCGGTACACACCACCATCCCCAGTGGAAGCCATTTCCTCATGAAGCCCTTGGGTGGAGAGCCATGCTTCGTCCAATTCTCACATGTGAGAGTTCCCAAAAAATCGGATTTATTCCTACCTCCTTTTCCTCTGATACCAACTGTAGAGACCCCAAACTTGACGTACATGGACATAAAATTACTTTTTCAAAATACTTAATACATAACAAAAACCAACACTCAAGGACCATAATAGTTTAGTGTCTTTGGAGACTCGGAACATAATCTTCGAATCTTGGTGAAGGATCTTCAACATCTCCCATAAAGATATTCCCCTTTTTTCTTACCTAAACCCTTTCTCTATATCCTGGGGAAAATAAAACATATAAAGGGTGAGATCAAATTCTCAGTAAGGGAAAGCATGGAGAAAATAAAACCAACCATATACATTTGAACTTAAAAACATGAACATAATGTTAAAACTTCAAAATCTTGAGCAATGAAATAAAACATGGCAGTACGTAAGGAATAGATCATAATTGAACATCAATCATGATAAAATATCATGGGAATAAAACATTTAATTGTGTAAAACCATTAAGAACATGATATGATTTCCATAGTAGCCAAGGCATTTCTTCCAAGACCATCTTAGTGGACAAAGTCCCTTTCTGAATCGAGTTCACTCCTCGTTTCAGTCCTATAACACTAAACCGGATTAACTTACCATTCTAGCCATGTGTATCTCATGAGATATAAATCTTTACCCAATGAATTTTAGGGAGATATAGGTCCCACCCATCTCATAATGAAATAATTATTACTTTTTCCACAACATAAACATAAATCATTCATCATAACCCAAAGAATAAAATGGGTTTCATAAACATCATTCAGTCATAACATAATCCATATAAAACAAATTGATATCATTTCATCATAATATAAGTGAAACCATGTAAATAATAGAGACATTATAGTTGAAACATACACATATGAAATAATTCCATCTTATATGGAAAGTGATTTTGATAAAACACTTGAAATGAATTCTTCAGGAAAATATCCTTTCTTCTTCAAAATCATTTTCTTTTCACAAAATTCCATGAAATTTTAAAACGAACATATTTTTTTGAAAATGGTCATTAAATATTGTAGAGTAATCTTCATTAAAATAAGGCATTATGAAACCGTAAAAACACGTTCATGCCGTTTAAGTTAAGAAAAACATTCTTCTCGTACTTTTAACAGAAAAGTGAAAAAGTACCACATATGGTAAAAAAAATAAAGATTCCTTACATATGTATTAAAAGTCAAAAATTGGTAAAAATTACTTTAAACATACATTAAACAATTTTTAGAAAACAGATACATGAATGATAAATATAACCCCAGTAAATACTTACGAATAAACAATCTCGGATAAAACGATATAGGAAAAGTTATCCCTTACCATAGGCCTGATATGATTTGTATGTATCCGAACCTCTTGTATAATGATTTAAATAATGTCATTGACTTATTAAAGAATCATATTCAATGTTATGATATCATATATGGTTTACTTATGACTTTATATTACCCGTTCTTTTGTAAATTCCATGTTAAAGCAACGTTTTGGATAAAATCGTTTTATTTATCGTACGTGTTTGGAATTGTTGTTATTGATATTATTATTACTTATATCATGATTTACATAATTACAGAATGTAAATAATTATTCATATATAATATATATTCATTATATATATATATAATATATAGAGAAATGAAATGAAATACACTGTTCATGGAGACAGTAGGTCGTACGTACGCATGAACGTTGTTTTCCTTTCCTTATTCACTTGAATGAAAGTAAGTAGATGAAATATATATATATAAAAATATAGTAGCTTTATCATGTCATATATTTCATTATTATTCATTATATATAATTTATAATCATTCCTTAATGGTTAACATGGAGAATAAATCTCATCGCGTCGTAGAGATGGTAGTACGTACGTACGCACGAGTGATGATATCGTTCCCATGATTATTGAATAGAATTAGAGTGGATGATATAATATCTCAGTATTATTATGATGTTATAATAACAATATATAGTTTTTCTTTAAACCATTATACCCATCCAAGTATGGTGGTGGTGGAAAAACATATTACACCACGGCGTGGAGACGGTATTCCTTACGTACGCACGCACGGTGATTTCATTTTCTATAGGATGGATAGAAGGTGAAATGGGGTTGTTTCATATTTATAATAACATATAAGTATATTATAGATACTTATGTTATTACCTTATAATGAAAAAACTAAATAATAAGATTTTGAAGAAAAATGAAAACATGAAAGAATCGGTAGAAGAGATTACCTCTTCTTCGACACACCTCTTTTAAGATTCTTCTTAGGGCACTAGAATTGGTATTTTCAGAAGACCAGAACATATATGATATAACTATATGGGTTTATAAGAGTAATTGTCAGGGGTTTTCTGAGCATCAGGGCTCAAAAGGGTGTGAAGAGAAGAGGGAAGGGGTGCCCTTTCTAAAAGGGAGGAGAGGGGCACCTTTGAATAAACTTAAACTATTATTTTATAATAAAGTCATATTCGGTTTATAATAGATCCAAATTAATTTATTTCTAAACTAAATAGGGTATGGATCTAAATCCTCTCAACCAATTAGTTTTAGTCAAGTTTAGGTTACTATTTTAACCTTATCATTTAGATTTAACTCTAAGTTAAATAATTTAACTTTTACCGTGTCTTCTTGTTTTCTTACACTATATGGTTAATTAACATACTATAACAAGATAAAAGAACCCCAAGTTGTTAATTATTAAAATATATAACCTTATCTAAGTCATTTTTCCGATCCTTAGATTTTTAGGAATATAATAACAATGTATAATATAATATTTGTTTTAAAAACTATTTTATGTCATTTTTGACACTATTTGGTAATTGGTTTTTGTGAATATCATAACAACATGATTAGTTCTAAAAAATTTAATTTAATCAATAATAACATGTCATATTAACCTATAAAATTAGTGGAATTCATAAAAAGTCTGAAATTACATTTATTTGGGTATTTATAACATCAATTATGTTAATATTTCATTAATAAGGTAATTACTGCATCATCATTGTGTCAGTGATAAATTAAATTATTCAATGTCTAAATTTTTTAAATAAAATACCATTATGTAGTAAATATTTTTATCTTTATAATGGATATTTATAGTGTAATGTATCTTATGTATTACCATATATTAAAAATGTTTTAGTTATTAAACATTGATTTTAACTATTTAACTCTTCTTTAAATAAAAAACTAATAAGTGTCCTAATCTAATCCAAGTGGACCTAAAGGGTAATATTTTATTCCTAAGGTTGTTTTTGGTCAAACTAAACTTATCCAATATAATTAAGATATGTTTTAGGGTAATAATAATATCATTTTTTACCCTTAATTACCCTATTTACTTTTAACTGTGGTAAATAAAACTAAAAAGTTACTATTCACCAAAAAATATTTTTATCTCATTGAATCACATTCTACTCCTTGATATTAACCATGTCTCTAGGATTTTCTAAATTCCACTCACAGAAGCGGTAAAATTATGTTTTATGTAAATTTTCAAATTCTCCTAGGAGGTTGGTAAAAGACGGTGATAAGTTCAATAAAATTATTATAAATCTAAAATTATTAAGAAATGACTCAAATGAATTACATTGAACTTATATAGGTATTATGTATCAATTTTGACCTAAAATAAATTTAAATAAAATAAATAATTTTTTAAATAAAATGTCGGTTTTTAAATAGTAACCTAGTGTTTTCACTATTCATCAAAAATTGAAAGTTTTCAGAAAAATACCAAAAATTCACCCTACGCTAATTTCGATATTCCGAATCCAAAAATGAAGTCCATTTTGAAAGATAAAATTTATAAAATTTAAAAAAGTGGGTATTACTATTCATAACGGCTAGTTCATAATAATATTATAATAATATCTTGTTTAGTGAAACTTGGTATTGCGTACGACACACGTTATCGAATAAGGACTTGATTGAATTTAATTCAAGCCAAGTTAGTGCTGCGTGTAGTGAATTCTCCGTTTGGTGTTTCATATAACATAATCAAAACTTATTTCATTTATACATTAAACAAAATATATACTTAATGTTGTGTAGAATAATTTACACAAAACGAACTTTAATTTGTGTGTAACACGAGCAAAGAATAGTGTTGTGTATATTTCAAGCTAATACGGTGTTGCGTATATTACAATCTAATCTTGGTGTAGTGTATAATATAAGAAATAAATGAATTAAAAAAATATATCTCCTAAAATCTCGGGGTGTTACATTCTACCCCCCTTAAAATGAATTTCGCCCTCGAAATTCGTCAGGGTTATAAATGGTTTACAACTTGAAAGTTTCTTTCATAGAAACCCACATCGTAAAAAGGAATACTAAAAATTCATTTTAAAAAGGGAAGTTAGAATCATAATAGTCACCCAAAGTAACTCAGCACTGGGTTTCCATATAGGAAAACATGGGTGAAAATATGGATATGGAAGAGAAATATAACCATCAACATCTGATGAAGAGTGGAAGAGGACATGGCTATGAAAAAGCCAACAATCACAAAGACATAAATTTTTGATGATCTATGGTAACATATAATTCATCGATATAAGGGAACTAGGGCAACATTTTTGGTTTTCATGATCATTTCCCTAAAGTTCAAGAAATTGGAATTAGAAGAAATACTTTCTTGATTTTGGTACAATCTCACCGTTGGTCATTCCTTGTACAATTTCCACTTTATCTCTTAAAAAAATGAAGTTTAATTTGTCATCTGTCAAGTGTTAGCAGATCATGTGATAGAATGATATGTCATTCCATCTGTCTCAAAAAAAGGTATGAAAAAGTTATCAAAAATACATAAGTCCATCTATAGTGAGATTAATCATATATGGTTCATAAAATGGACTTATACTTCATATATCATACTTATTAATATAATAAAACTTGTTTCTACTAACCAGGGACTTCCTGTAGGCCAGTGGTAGGCGATAAAGTCATGTCGCACTTCGTTTGTGGGTTCGATTCCCACAGCCTTGTCCGACTCGATGGGTTATCGCTCGTCCTGTAGGTTTTCCTTTTTCTAAAACTACATTATTATAACATTCCTTCAATAATATCGAAAAAAGTTCTATCCTTAAACAATACTATTTTATGTCCAACATAATCCATTCCAATCTTTAGACTTATCCAATCTTCATTGGATGGAGATATAGGTCTCACCCATCTCATAATGAAATCATTCTTACTTGTGCCACAACATAAACATAAATCATTCATCATAACCCAAATTATAAAATGGGTTTCAAAAACATCATTCCATCATAAAATAATCCATATAAAACAAATGGTTGTCATTTCATCATAATAAATGTGAAAACATTTAAATCATAGAGACATTATAGTTGAAACATACATATATGAAATAATTCCATCTTATATGGAAAATGGTTTTGATAAAACACTTAAAATGAATTCTTGAGGAAAATATCCTTTCTTCTTCAAAATAATTTTATTTTCACAAAATGACATGCAATTTTAAAAGGAAGGTATTTTTTTGAAAATAGACATTAAATCTTATAGAGTAAGCTTCAAGAAAATAAGGCGTTATGAAACCATAAAAATCTGTTCATTCCGTTTAAGTTAAGAAAAAAACATTATTCTCGTACTTTTAACTGAAAAGTCAAAAAGTACCACATATGGTAAACAAAAGAAATATTCCTTTCATATGTAGTAAAATTCAAAAATGGGTAAAAATGACTTTAATCATACATGATACCATTTTAGAAAACAAATACATGGATGATAAATATAACCCCAGTAAATACTTATGAATAAACAATCGTGGATAAAACGAGATTGAAAAAGTTATCCCTTACCTTAGGTCTGATATGCTTCATACGTATCTGAACCTCCTGTATAATGATTTAAATAATGTAATTGATATATTAAAGAATCATATTAATTGTTATGATATCATATATGGTTCACTTATGACTTTATATTACCCGTTCTTTTGCAAATTCCTTGTTAAAGCAACGTTTTGGGTAAAATCATTTTATTTGTAATACGTGTTTGGACTTGTTGTTATTGATATTATTATTACTTATATCATGATTTAATTACTTATATAATTTAAATAATTATTTATATATCATATATATTCAGTATATATGTATATATAATATATAGATAAATGAAAGGAAATAAACCGTTCATGGAGACGGTAGGTCGTACGTATGCATGAACGTTATTTTCCTTTCCTTATTGACTTGAATAAAAGTAAGTAGATGAAATATATATATATATATATACATAAATCCAGTATCTTTATCATGTCATATATTTCATTATTATTCATTATAAATACTTTATAATCATTCTTGAATGGTTAACATGGAGAATAAATCTCATCGCGTCGTGGAGACAGAAGTCCGTACATATGCACGAGCGATGATATCGTTCCCATAATTATTGAATAGAATTAAAGTGGATGATATAATATCTAAGAATCATTATGATGATATAATAACCATATATAGTTATTCTATACACCATTATACCCGTCCAAGTAAGGTGGTGGTGGAAAAACAGATTACACCACGACGTGGAGACGGTATTCTGTACGTACGCACGTGCAGTGATTTCGTTTTCCGTAGGATGGATAGAATCTGAAAGGGGGTTGTTTAATATTTATAATAACATATTAGTATATTATTGATACTGATGTTATTCCCTTATAATGAAAAAACTAAAGAAGAATATGTTGAAGAAGAATGAAAACGTGAAAGAATCGGTAGAAGAGATTACCTCTTCTTCGACGCACCTCTTTTAAGATTCTTCTTTGGGCACTAGAATTGGTCTTTTGAGAAGACCATAACCTTTATGATATAACTATAGAGGTTGAGAAGAGTAATTTTCATGGTTTGGACGAGCTTCAAGTCTTAAAAGGGTGTAATGATAAGGGGGAAGGGGTGCCCTTTTTATAAGGGAGGAGAGAGGCACCTTTGGAAAAACATAAAATATTATTTTATAATAAATTCATATTCGGTTTATAATATATCCAAATTGATTTATTTCTAAGATAAAGTGGGTATGGATCACAATACTCTCAACCAATAGGTTTTAGTCATGTTTAGGTTACTATTTTAACCTTATCATTTAGATTTAACTCTAAGTTTAATAATTTAACTTTTATTGTGTCTTCTAGTTTTCTTACACTATATGGTTAATTAACTTACTATAAAAAGCCAAAAGAACCCCAAGTGGTTCATTATTAATATATATAACCTTATATAAGTAATATTTCCAAACCATGGATTTTTAGGAATATAATAATAATTTATAATATAATATTTGTTTTAAACACTATTTTATGTCAATTTTGACACTATTTGGTAATTGAATTTTGTGAAAATCATAACAACATAATTAGTTAGAAATAATTTAATTGAATCAATAATAACATGTCATAATAACCTATAAAAGTAGTGGAATTCATAAACAGTCTCAAATTAAATTTATTTAGGTACTTATAACATCAATTATGTTAATATTTCATTAACAAGGTAATTACTGCATCATCATTATGTAATAGATAAATTAAATTATTAAATGTCTAAAAATTATAAATAAAATACCATTATGTAGGAAATATTGTTATCTTTCTAATGAATATTTATAGTTGAATTTATGTTATGTATAACCATATATTAAAAAAATTTAGTTATTAAACTTTGATTTTAACTATTTTAACTCTTCTTTAAATAAAAAACTAATAAGTGTCCTAATCTAATCCAAGTGGACCTAAAGGGTAATATTTTATTCCTAAGGTTATTTTTGGTCGCATTACACTTATCCAATAGAATTAGAACATGGTTTAGGGTAATAATAATATCATTTTTTACCTTTAATTACCCTATTTACTTTTAACCGTGGTAAATAAAAGTAAAAAGTTACTATTCACCAAAAAATATTTTTATCTTATTGAACCACATTTTACTCCTTGATATTAACCGTGTCTCTTAGATTTTTGAAATTCCACTTACAGAAGCGGTAAAATTATGTTTTATGTAAATTTTCAAATTCTCCTAGGAGGTGGGTAAAAGACGGTGAAAAGTTCAATAAAATTTTTATATCTCTAAAATTATTAAGAAATGACTCAAATGAATTACATTGAAATTATATAGGTATTATGTATCAATTTTGACCTAAAATAAATTTATATAAAATAAATAATAATTTAAATAAAATGTCGGTTTTTAAATAGTAACCTAGTGTTTTCACTATTCATCAAAAATTGAAAGTTTTCAGAAAAATACCAAAATTCACCCTAGGCTAATTTCGATATTCCGAATCCAAAAATGAAGTCTATTTTGAAAGATAAAATTTATAAAATTTCAAAAATTAGGTATTACTATTCATAACGGCTAGTTCATAATAATATCTCGTTTAGTGAAACTTGGTATTGCGTACTACACACGCCATCAAAGAAGGACTTGATTGCGTGTAATGCAAGCCAAGTCAGGGCTACGTGTAGTGATAGATCAGTTTGGTGTTGCATATAACATAATAAAAACTTATTTCATTCATACATTAAACAAAATCTTTACTTAATGTTGCGTAGAATAATTTCCAAAAAACAAACGTGAATTTGTGTGTAACACGAGCCAATAATAGTGTTGTGTATACTACAAGCTAATACAGTGTTATGTATAGTACAAGAGAATCTTGGTGTAGTTTATAATAGAAGACATCAAAGAAATTAAAAATAATATATCTCATAAAATCTCAGTGTGTTACAAAAATACTTTTTAAAATGATCTACATATTGATCCATTGTCTCCCAAAAGTAGATATAGCCTCCTCCCTTCCAATGAATCAAGAACCTTGCATACCAATTTACAATATAATGATATATTATTCTCTTTAATAAGGCATGTATCAATATTGGCATGTGACCACTCATCATTGTCAAAACAGAACTTCCAAAACACCTCAGGAGTGTTCCACCATATTCTATCGGCTTACGACATGTAGTTAGGGTTTAAGGTGACAACATGGGGAAACAATACCATTATATCATTCTAAAAAGCTACAGAAATAAATATAAAATAAAAAAAACATTCAGCATATATATAATCACTAGAACATAACCATTCTGTAAAAATGAATATGAAATCATATATTCATACATCTAAACTGATCGCCCACCAAGTTGATCACACATACAAAATAAAAACAAATGAGTAAAATAAAATGAGGATTTATTACAATCATCGAGACTCATATCCAAATCTCATCCAAGATATCCAATAAAACTAGGAAATGTTGGTCTTATACCCTATCAGTAACAGTGATCATGATATCTACTAGGGTACTAAAATTCAAAGGCCACCTGAGTAAAGTGTTATTAAAACTAAGTTGGAAAATACTAATGGTATCTATTATATAACTATTATATATTGTATATGGATATTTTTATATGATCAAAATAATAAATATAATTTAGAACCAAAATAAAATAATCAACATCAATCCTCAGGTTATGAGGTGACAACCAAGGTGGACAATACCTAATGTTTCCAACACCAGATGTCCCTGACCATTAAGTATACCCATCAAAAAGATGAAACAAAACCCTGGAATTAATAGTCACCATATTATTGGGGTATATTTCACCCCACCATAGAATTAGTAGCCACAATATCATTAGGTGGATAAAACCCTACCTTCGAATCTAAAATATTATTATCGGGTGATAAGTGCTCATCCTGATATCATATTTCATCAGGGAAAATAGTGGCCCATCCTTAAATAAATTTATAGTCACCCAGGGGATAATATTCCACCTCAATATCATATCACTTCAATTGTAAATAACACTCTTCCTTGGAATCATAGAACATATAATTAATATACACCTAGGGGTGTATCCCACACTATAATAGTTACCATGCAATCATTACCCCAGGGGTCGCATCATACCTTGATATCAGATAACCTATACACTCAAGGACATCATATATTCCTGAAACCTTCTATATAATCAATCATATCAAGTGGAATATTTTCACATTGTAATAACCATCACATGTTATCCTCATATAGTTTTCCAAATCACTCAAACCCATCAGACATTTCCGAGGTTGGCATTATAAGGACCCGACCTTATTACATACATAATCCTGAATTTAGTCAAGAAAACACTTCCTTTTAAATTGATGATCTTTTCAAGTTTAGAGCTTCAGATAATTGGGACATAATATATTCATAACATTTCACATTGTTATAGAATGGATACCATAAAAATAGTTTCCATTTTTTCAAAATATAAAACATTAAAACTTAAAACATGATTCCATGACAATTATTCAAAATTTAACATGGATTCCTTATTTTTTATTACACATCCATTAACTTGTGAAAATATATTAAAACTTGGTATGAGCACAAAAGCTCAGAAAGGGATATAAAAATAAGGAGAGAACACATTATTCCATCAATACTTGTATCATATGAAACCACTATCAAAAGACATAATTTTCACCTGTATATATATATATATACTTTTTGAAACATGAGATTTCCACAATACATAAGAACATTAGTATAACCATCAAGTTATCTGGTTTCATTACTTACATAATCTTATAACTCTCTCAACTACCTTATAATTTGTAACCCCCACAGCTACCTCGCTATTTGTATAACCATCATAGTTATACTTGGAGTAACCATACGTCCAACCCCCATCTTACACATACCTAATGCATTGGAGGGAGATATAGGTCCCATACTTCATCATAAACAATTCCCAAGAACTAGAACATAATCATACACCATGAATAATAACATAAAAACATTGCTTTTGAATTTTGTAAAACATAATTTTAAAAGAGGATTTTAAAAGAAAAACCCCTTACAAATATCATACAGTTGAAGAGAGAATTAATAGAGTGGATGGAATATGTATATACCCTATAATTAGACATAATTCAACAATAATATAAGAAAAACTCATCACACAATAAATTTTAATACCACATAAATAATGAAGTAGAATGTTTACCTAAAGAATGGAAATCGGGTTAAGAATTCCCTTACCTTAAGCTTGTATTACATAAAAATTGTTTAAAAATCCTCTATAATGGTTAAAATAGTGTTATTAGTAATTTAAGGATACATTTTAATTTTTATAACATCTTATATGATCATTTTATAACCTCATTTCACCCCTTAATTGTTAGTATTTTGTTCCTTGCACTATTTTTGGTGAGTTCCTTACATGATTTCTATGATTGGTTCATGACGGATGTTCTTTTCGATTGGAAGTGAAACTCTAGAATAGGAATGAAAAGGTATTTACTTATTTAAAATGCCATAATTTATACCATTTATCATTTTTATGTTTTATATTAGGATGATTCATAAGATAAAACATTAATTATGTTCGTTTATATCATTTTAGTGGTTCTTTGATAATAACAACCTCATTTTTTCTTATAAGTTAAAACCATGAGTAAAAACTAATTACTGAACCATTTATGAGAAATAATACATATATTATAACCTGTTTTAACCATGTAAATGTTTTTATGACCAGACTTGAAAAAATTAATGAAAATTGAAATCACATCGTCCACGATATCGGTAATTTGACACATCATAGACAATGTTTTTATTCGTTGAATAAGGGGGATATGAGAAGAATAATGATAATGAATTTTCCATGAACATGAGAAAATCTAGAATATACATGATTTCTGGAGATTTCATGCCTCTTGGGTAAGAATATATCAATAAAGAATAATAAAAGAAAGGAACTCAAAATGAAAGAATAATTGAGAAATCCCTTACAAAAATTCAGCAACCTAACAGCTATGCAACATGGTTTTAGAAAATATTAAAAAGAGAGGGGAAAAGGTCACACATCCAAAAATTTATCATAATACATAATATATCAAGAATAATACGTAAATAAGAACATGTTATGGAAACATGAATGTTATACCATATAAAATAGAACTTGAATAGAAAAAGAATGAAATTGAGAATTTTCTTACCTTGTAGAGTAACTCCTAGAACTTGATGTTGGGGACCTTGGGGGCATGAGAATACATTTGGAGGACTAATAGGGAGGTAAGGATTCCATAGATTCGTTTATGAGGAATTTGGAATGAATTTAAAGAAGGAATGGGTTGGTATTTATAGAAAAAGTGAGGAATTATTTTAATAATTTTCAAGGGACACCTCATTATTGGTATTTGAAAACCCATGGGCTTGCCCATTGTATTTTCTCATGGTATAAGACACTTGGAACTCCTCATAACCTATTTAACTATACACAATTGGAATAGATTTATCACATCACTATTACATCATTAGTGATGTCATTAATACACTAAAACTCAAAACTGTAATTTTTACTATTCATCAAAAAATCAATTATTTCAAAAAAATCCCCAAAATTCACCCTAATCATTTATCGATGTGTAGAATTAAAAAATTAAGTCCATTTTTTGAAAATAATTTTCTAAATATTTTTAATTTAATTATAAAATAAAATCATACTTAATTCAAATAATAATAATTTCAAAACTATAATTTTTTTTATACCGCCTTGAAAAATTAATCAAGATGACTTTATCTTAAATAATTAAGAAAATATAATAATAATACAATTCACTATTCATTAGGGTCATATTACTATTCATAAGGGTATGCTACTATTCACCAAAAAACAAGTTAGTTCCAATGGACTCCAAATAACATACTAAACACAATTGTAGATGACCATTTTTCAAAATTCAAAACACAGAAGTAGTAAAATTATGATTAAAGTAGACTTATAAATATCTACTTTAAACAAAATGTCAAGCATTTCAATTTATTTTTAGAAACCTTTGGGGTGTTACATTATCCCTACCCTCTGGAAATTGTGTCCTCACAATTTTATTTACTTATTAAACAAATGAGGGTACCTTTCCCTCATAACATTTTCAGACTCCCATGTTGCTTCTTTAACCATGTGGTTTCTCCAAAAAAACATTACCTGGTGGATAACATTATTCCACAATACTTGTTCCCTTCGATCAAGAATCTGAAATGGTTTCTCTTCATAAGAAATTTTATCTTCCAACTAACAGCTTTTGGGCTCAATAAATGTGATGAATCTGGCATATACTTTCTCAATATCAAAACATGAAAAACATTATGTACCTAAGACAAACTCAAAGGAAAAGCTACTCAGTATGCAACTCTTCCAACTTTCTCCAATATATCAAAAGGACCGATGAACCATTGACTTAGCTTCCCATTCTTATCTAAATGAATCACACTTTTCCAAAGATAGATTTTATGGAAAACATGGTCACCTACCTCAAAAGTAAATCTTTCTTTCTGTTATCTACATAACTTTTTTTCCTGATCTGAGTTTTCCTCTTGTGCTGCTGGATCATCTTCACATTCTCAGCTACTTCCTCTACTAATTCTGGCCCCATCAACTTTCATTCACGAACTTTATCCCAAAACTTTGTAGTCAGACACCACTTTCTATAAAAAGCCTCAAAAGGTTCCATTTGTATACTGGAATGAAGACTGTTATTATAAAAAAGATTCAACTAAAGAAATATGTTGATCCCAACTTCCCTGATATCCCATTGAACAAGCTCTAAGAATATCCTCCAAATTTGGAATCGTTCATTCTAACTTCCCATCTGATTGAGGATGAAAAGCAATACTGAAATTTAACTATGTTCCCAATGACTTCTAAAGTCTCTTACAAAAGTTAGAAGTGTACCTAGGATCCTGGTCAGATAAAATGGAATGAGGAACTCCATGTAACCTGATAATTTCCTTGAGGTACAATCAAGAAATCTGGTCCAAAGACATTGTATCTTGAATAGAAAGAAAATGTGTATATTTTTTCATCCAATCCACAATAACCCAAATTACATTGTTAACATGAGATGTATTAGGTAATCCCACCACAAAGTCTGTGAATACATTCTCCCATTTCCACTCTAGAACTGGAAAAGGTTGAAGCATCCCCTTTGGTAACTGCCACTCTACTTTAACCTATTGACATGTCAAAAATTTCATGGTAAAATCAGAATTATCTATTTTCATTCCATCCCACCAATAATACTTCTGAAGGTCTCCATATATATTAGTACTGCTTGGATGAACCGAAAATCGAGAACTATGAGCTTCACACAACAATTATTTCTTCAACTGGGAATCACAAGGCACACACAACCTTTTACAAAATCATAAAAGACAATCTTTATTAAGGTTAAATTCTAGAAACTTACCCACATTAACCAATTCTACATTTTTCTGTAGCTCCCAGTCTTCTAGGTGAGCTCATTTAATTATGTCTGACAATGAACACTACACTAAAACCATAAACAAAATATATGTATTCCCTGCACCAACAACATCTATGCCAAAATTCAGAAAATCATTAATCAAGGGATCATGTTCCAAACGTAGCATGGTTAATGATGCATGATGTTTTCAACTCAAGGCATCTGCCACTTTGTTTGCTTTTCTAGGATGGTAATTGATCATGCAATCATAATCCTTTATCAATTCAAGGAATCTTATTTGCCTCATGTTTAATTCCTTCTGAGTGAATATATACTTTATACTTTTATGGTCAGTATATATTTTACATTTGGATCCGTATAAATGATGCCTCTAAATTTTCAATGAAAAAACCACAGTTTCCAATTCCAAATCATGTGTGGGATAATTTAACTCCTGGGGTTTTTGTTGTCTTGAATTATAAGAAATTACATGATCATTCTGCATCAAAACACAACCAAGTCCCTTCAATGAAGCATCATTATAGATGATGAAATCACCATTTCGAGAAGGCAAGGCCAAAACTAAATAATTTAACAATTTCTACTTTAGTTCTTAAAAACAAACATCATATTCTTATAAGCAAACAAATTTAACCCCTTTCCATGTTAACTTAGTTATTGAGGTAGAAAACCAAGAAAATTTCTTAACAAAACATCGTTAATAACCCACTAATCTAAGAAAACTATAAATCTATGTAACATTTGTGGGTCTTGGACATTCATCAACCACTTTTGTTTTGGCAAGAACAACTATTATCCCATTATTATTTACAATGTTCCCAAGAAAAGAAATATGTTGAAACCAAAAATCAAACTTGCTAAATTTTCCATATAGTTTGTTTTCTTTTAAGGTATGTAAAACAACTATTATATGTTTTTCATGCCCCTCTTTATTTTTAGAAAATACCTCAATGTCATCAATAAATACAACCAAAAACATATCCAATAACTCATGAAATACTATATTTATAATATTCAAGAATATAGCAGGTGCATTAGTTAACCCAAATGGAATAACAAAAAATTCATAATGACCATATTTAGTACGAAAGGTTTTTTTCGGGATGGCATCCTCCTTCACCTTCAACTGATGGTATCCAGATCTCAAGTCAATCGTGGAAAAGTATTTATCTCCCTAGATCTGATCAAACAATTCATTGATATGAGGCAAAGGATACTTGTTTTTAACAGTGATGTTATTCAAATCTCTATAATCAATGCAAAGTCTCATAGAACCATATTTCTTTTTAACAAACAAAACAGGAGCTCCCCATGGTGAAGTGATAGGATGAATGAAGCCTCTATAAAGAAAATCCTGCATTTTATTTTTCAATTAAAGAAGTTCTATTTGAGCCATACGACATGGGGGTTTTGGAAATTAGATTAGCATCAAGAACTAAGTCAATTGTGAATTCTACTTCCCCATTAGGTATGAAACCGGGTAACTTATCCGAAAAAACATCAAGGTATTCATTTACCACTGGCACATCATGAATTTGAACAGTTCCCTTGTTTTCAACAATATGAGAAGGATAACATTCATTTCCATCTTTTATTAGTTTCTCAGCTTCCTGATATATTATCAATGGTATGGGTTCATTCTTGTATACAAACTAAAACTCTTTCTTAAAAAAAACTTCTTTAGCTCTACAGCCATTCTTAGCATGATAAACAGAAAGCCAATCCATTCCCTAAAAAACATCAAACTTGTGTAAGGGTAAAATAACAAGGTTTTCTGGTAATGTCTTTCCACAGACCACAATATAAAGATTCTTATAATCCCTCTTTGTTATAATATTTTTCCCTGGTGTTTTAATAATAAGTTCAGGTCTCATTTGTTGAGGTGATATTTATAATTTACCTAAAAATTTATTAGAGATGAAGGAATGTGTAGATCCCATATCAAAAAAACTTTAGAAAAAATCTATGTGAACAAAAAAATCACCTGATAAAACTTCATTGGATGGCCTGACATCTGCTGACGTAGTAACAGAGGATCTCACTACACCTTTCTACTGGTATTCTGGTTTATTTTCATCATTCATATCTCTCTTTAGGCAAGAATTTACATAATAACTCATCTCACCACATTTAAAACACTTTACATTTTTCTTATTAGGATTTTTCTTACTATCATTTTCATTGAAATCTTAGTCTATACATCCAAACTTACTAAATTTAAAACACTTCCCAGTTTTTATAAGACATTCCCCAGGGTGTTTCTTGCCACACTTTTCAAAAAATAGAAACTATATTTTCTTCCCATCAAATTTATTTGGTTGATTATTACCCATCGCTTGCCACCTAGACCTCTTCTTCTCCTTGTTGCTAAAATGCACATGATCATCAGCAAACTACATCTCTACCCTCTCAGCACATCAGACTAGTTTCTCATAAATTTTTAATTCATGGGAGGCGAACGCCCTTTGACACCTTGGATTCAGTCATGAGTAAAAGTGGTTGATATTTCTATCAAGATCCTGAATAAGATTTGGAGGATACCTCGATAGTCGGGTGAAGTTCTCTTCATACACAACCACCGAATCCTCCTCCTTTTTCTTCAATTCAATGAATTGCTTCTCCATCCTAAGTCACACCACCTTAGGAAAATATTTTTCTAGGAAAAGACATTTAAATTCATCACAATCTAAGGAATAAAAATCCTCTCTACCCCTGATATTCCTCACCATTTACCACCAATGATCATATTCAACTTCAAAATGATAAATGGAAAAACATACCTTTTGATATTTTAAACATCCCATATCATTGAATATCTTTTCAAGGGCTTTGATCCATCCTTCAGTTGCTACTGGGTCAGAAGATCCATTAAAAGCAGGAGCTTGTTGTCTCATAAAATGTTCCACTACTATCATGTACTGTTTAGGTACCTTTATTTGTTCTCTTGCATGGATGCCACCACCATTTATTATTTGTGTTAGCTGAGCCATTACTGTCACAAAACTGTTCGGTTCCAATCCCTGCCATTCTGGGTTGTAGATCTGGAAGTATGTCATTATGTCAGCGCCTTTACTCTTTAGCATCCCTGTTCCTTCTGTGGACAACCATTCTGAACAAACATATCTTAGATGAAGCAAAATGGTAATCTTTCAATGCAATAAAATTTCAAATTAATGATAGAGTAAAAATCATTTACGGTTTTCTTTTAACATCATCATAACCCCTAAAGTTGTCTAAACCATCCTCTGATACCAACTATAAGGACCCATCCTTATTACATACATAATCTTTAATTTAGTCAAGAAAAAACATCCTTTTAAACTGAGTGTCTTCTCAGGTTTAGAGCTTTATTGAATTGGGACATAATACATTCATAACATTACACATTATCATAGAGTGGATACCATAAAAACAGTTTTCATTTTTTTTAAAATATAAAACCTTAAAACATAAAACATGATTCCTTGAAAATTATTCAACATTTAACATGGCTTAATTCATTGTATTACACATCCATTAACCTATGAAAATCATTTAAAACTTGGGATGAGCACAAAAACTCAGTAAGGGATACAAAAAGAAGGAAAGAACACATTAGTCCATGAATACTTGTAACGTATGAAATCACTTTAAAAAGACATACTTATCACCTGTATATGTATATTTACTTTGTGAAACATGATATTTCTATAATACATAAGAACATAAGAAGAACCATGAAGGTATCTTGGGGAATTAATTATATAATCTTGTAACTCTCTTGGAAACCTTATAATTTTTAACCCACACAGCTACCTTACTATTTGTGTAAACATCGCAGTTACACGTAGAGTAACCATATGGTCGACCTCCAACTTACACATACCCAATGAATTGGAGGGAGATATAGGTCCCACACTTCATCATACACAATTCCCAAGAACCATAACATAATCGTATAACATTAATAATATCATGAAAACATTTCTTTTTAATTTTTTAAAACATAATTTTAAAAGAAGATTTTAAAAGAAAATCCCCTTTCAAATATCATACAATTGAAGAGAGACATAATAGAGTGGTTGGAATAGGTATACAAACTGTAATTAGACATAATTGAACATAATATAATCAAAACCCATTACACAATCAATTTTAATACCACATAAATAATGAAGTAGAAGTTTAACCGAAAAAATGGAAATCAGGTTAAGAATTCCCTTACCTCAGGCTCGTCTTACATAAAACATGTTTAAAATATTTGTATAATGGTTAAAAGAGTGTTATTAGTATTTTAAAAAAATATTTTCATGTTTAAAATATCTTATAAGATCATTTCATAACCTCATTTCACCCATTAATTATTAGTATTTTGTACCTTCCACTATTTTTTGTGAGTTCCATACATGATTTCCATGATTGGTTCTTGATGGATGTTCTTATCGATTGGAAGTGAAACTCTAGAATTGGAATGGAAAGGTATTTAAATATTTATAGTACCATAATTTATACAATTTATCATTTTGATTTTTTATATTAGTATAATTCATAAGTTAAAACATTAATGATGTTCGTTTATATCATTTTTGTGGTTCTTTGATAATAACAACCTCATTTTGTCTTATAAATTAAAAAAATGATTAAAAAAGAATTCCATAACCATGGATGAGAAATAATATATATATTATAACCTGGATAAACCATATAAATGGTTTCATGATCAGACTTGAAATAATTAATGGAAATTGAAATCACATCGTCCACGATGTCGGTATTTGACACATCATAGACAATGTTTTTATTCCTTGAATAAGTGGGAGAGGATAAGAATAATGATGAAGAATTTTCCATGAAAATGAGAACATCCAGAATATACATGATTTTGGGAGATTTCATGCCTCTTGGGTAAGAATAGATGAATAAAGAATAAGAAAATAAAGGAACTCAAAATAAAAGAATAATTGAGAAATCCCTTAGAAAAATTTGACAGCCTAACGGCTATGCAACATGGTTTTAGAAAATATTAAAAAGAGAGGGGACAAGGGTCACCCATCCATAAATGAATCATAATGAATAATATATCAATAATAATAAGTAAATAAAAACATGTTATGGAAACATTAAAGTTATACTACATAAAAGAGAACTTTAATGGAAAAAAGAAAGAAATTGATAATTTTCTTACCTTGTAGAGTAACTCCTAGAACATAAAGGTTGGGACCTTGGGGGATTGAGAAAAAAATGAGAGTACTAATAGGGAGGTTAGAAGGATAGATAATTTTTTTTAGGAATGTTTAATGAATTTAATGAAGGAATGGGTTGGTATTTATAGAAAAAGTGAGGGATTATTTTAATAATTTTCAATGGACACCTCATTAGTGGTATTTACCAAACCATGGGATTTCCCATGGTATTATCCCATGGTATAAGCCAAATAGGACACCTCATAACCTATTTTACTATAAATAAGTCTACCAGATTTATTACATAATTATTACATCCTTAATGATGTCATTAACACACCAAAACTCAAAACTGTATGTTTTACTATTCACTGAAACATCAACTGTTTCAGAAAAATCCCCAAAATCCACCCTAACCATTTATCAACATGTAGAATTCAAAAAAGAAGTCCATTTTTTGAAAATAATTATCTAAATATTTTTAATTTAATTTTTAAATAAAATTATACATAATTAAAAAGATAATAATTTAAAAACTATAACTATTTTTATACCACAATGATAAATTAATCAAGATTTCATTATCTTAATACCTTAAGAAAATAAAATAATAATACACTTTTCTATTCATTAGGGTCATATTACTATTCATATTACTATTCATAAGGGTTTGTTACTATTCACCCAAAAACAAGTTGGTTCCAATAGACTCCAAATAACATACTGACCACAATTGTAGATGACCATTTTTTGAAATTAAAAACATAGAAGTCGTAAGATTATGTTTAAAGGCTATATATAAATATCTACATTAAACAAAATTTCAATCATTTCGAATTATTTTTAGAAAACCTTGGGGGTTAAAGGATTCTAAAAATCCCAACTAATTCCCATCACCACATCTATACATGGATATCACGATACTAGTATCCCACACACAAGCCTGCTCTAGGATAAACATGAAATTGACATAATCATTGTCTTCCCCTAAGTCACATCTCTACCAAGAAACCCCACCTAGTTCCTCTATCTCATTACCCAACTCCAGGGACCAAGACTATAAATCATAGTGAATAGAATCCCTCAATGTGACCATGATCATAGCATGGAATAATCTTCTAAACCAATAAAAGAGTGAAAAAAATACACTAGACATATGGAATATAACCCATATCACTTCTAATGAAACCTAGTTCAGTTCAATATCACCCAACCTTTACATCATCCAACCTATGGCATACCCACCCGGGTACTCACATACCAGTGGGGGAGGAACACTCACCCCACTCTCTAGACAACTAGCCCCAACTGTATAATGTATCTCAAGGTTCCATATTTCTTATCCCTAAACCAACCATCCCCAGTCCAATACATTTCCATGCATGGAAGTAGCTAAGGGAAGCTATATCATTTTCTATTATGTTCATCCTTTACATCTATACCACTTAAGGGTTATTATTTATCTTAGAAAATATTTATGATCATGCACTCGACCATCATTAACTGAGGCATTAATCAAGTGTTAAAGAGTCAATCATTGTCTAGGACACTTTCATTTTTATGGAATCAGATTAAGGGAAATGGTTCATTTTAAATTTAATTTTGAACATAGGTATGTGGTGAGACTACACATCACATGAACATAATACAAGGGGTAATCTTTAAGAGTATATTTATGCACCGTGTTCTACATATGGATTAATCCATTTAAGAAATATTTTTCTCCCTCACTATAGTCATAAAATACTTATCTCAAATATTGATATCCTATCTCTATAAAAAATTCCAATATAATTAATTACAAAACCTTTATAATTATTTATTTGATTTAATTCAAAAAATCATGATGGTCAATAACAAAAAGATAAACATCTACTAACTTAAACCTTAAGTGGTGACATGCCAATGTTTTAGGGAATAATCTTAGTACCCCTATGACCAAAATCTCTACCACACAACACTTAGTAACTACAAAATATAATATTGATTAATTAAAACCCCTATAAACTTTCATTGGGTAGGGTAAGAACAAACAAAATGGTGAGAAAAATAGTTGGTCAGCCTCACACAATGGAGTGAAAAATAAACACCTAATGTATTTTTATTAAAATCCAAAAAGAATTATAAGCTCCCTGGAAATAATTATTTTATCCAAGGAGTGTTACATTGTTAAAAGGTATAATTTAAATAATTCATTGGTTAATGGTCAATAGAATAAATTAAAAATATTCTTTTGTGTAAAATTGTAACTAAGTCAAAACAATATTTTCATGAAAAATAATTGGTGTATCTATAAGACTAATTTTTGAAAAAGGTGATCTAATCAAAAAAGTGACTTTATTAAAAAGGTTGTTTTATGTAAAAATTGACCCTTTACTATAAAATATATCCTAATTAAAATGTAGGTTTCCTAGAAAATATAGTTTAAATCAAAAAATAATTATTCCTAGAAAATTTAGACTAATTTAAAATTGAGAATTTACTAGAAATGATAGTCAATGTTAAAAAAAAGATTTTCATAGAAAATTAGTACCCTAAATATCATATTTTTTCATTGGATTTACCATTAAATTTGACTTTTACTTTACAAATAGTTGTGTTTTTGACTTTAAAATTTCTTTTTAACTTTGACTATCTTTCCCCCAATCACGAGTTTGGATATCCTTCACAAGGGATGGGATCTAAAAATCATATAACCACTTATATTGGAATTGATACATCATATTTTGGCATGAATAAGTAATATTATGAGAGAATTTGGTCTATCCATGCAAGGTGAGATGCCCTATGAAATTGGTGTTGTGAGATACACACACACTATGTTATGAAGCCTTTATTATTCTATGAATCAATACATTAGACTCATGATGTTGTAGATGGATCTTTGAAATTATTTTATCTCTATTATATTGGTGTGATATTCAAATTTATTTAGCCCGTTTGATCAATGTGTGAGATATTTTTTATACCCATACCACTAATGGGTGGAAAACCTGGTAGAAACTCTTTTATAAGGAAACCATTATACTTATACAACAATTATTCAACAATATTTAAAAAATAAAATGTTAAGTGGTTAGTTATTACCATCACCTCTCTGTATGTAAGTGTTATGAGGGTTTTTTTGAAACTTAAAATCTTCTATAACCTAATACTTTTTTACTCATAACACTTATATCCTCAATCACATCATTTATTATTATTGAATTTTATTTAAGTATAATCCGTATTGTTTTATCCTTACCATATCACTTCTCATTCTCCCATTTTTTTATTTCACACAAATTTTATTTCTTGGTCATTCTTTTCTTTTCTAACAATATTTGATATTCCATGATGTTTTATGGATAATATGATAAGGATTATATATTTCCCACAAAGTAAAATTGATTGATGGTTTATAAAACCATAATGAGTGAAACATTGATTGTATATCAATGTGTTACATAGTAGTAAAGTACATGCCTTTATTAGTATGAATACATATTATACCACATTATTGTACTTACTAATGGAGAATAATAATTTAACCTATTTATTTACCTTTAACTCTCTACAATGACTCAACCCCTAGGGTCAATATGGATATTATAACTTTAATGTTAGAAGTTACAAATTCTCTAAAAAATTCATAATTTCAATATTAAAAAACTCCATCTATCAATAGTAATGATATATACATTTCCTGTAATCTACCATCATATATAGAAAATATTATCATTTTACTCCTTTTCTTTATCCATCATTTATGTATTAGAAACTCTTATTATAATAAAGAGATCTAATTATTCAATAAATCCACCAAAGTCAATATTTATGGAATATTATTCTTCCTTAATAATGTCCACACCATTAGGTTCCCATTCAATAAAATTTTTAATGGTTATGGTTTATCAGTTTGGATATTCTTTTATGATATAGCCTATTTTTTGGAATTTGAAACATTTAATTTCCCTATTTTTTAAAGGTTTATCCTCAAAATTAACATTATTATGTCAGATAGTAACATTTTCATTCTTATGATCAACCACCTCCTATGAATTTGATGTTCCTGTAATATCCTCCTCTATATTTCTCTTCAAAATTAAATGGACAATAGGTTTCATTAAATTTTCCTCCATTTTATTTTTTTCTCAACCATCTTGGATTGGTGAGATATATCATTTATTTAAACATGGAGGTGCTTCACCACATTATTTATTATCTCTCAATTAAGGATATTTAAAAAAATTACTTGTTTGTATATAGATACTCCTCTATATTTACTCAAATGTCTATAATATGCATCACCTTTTAATTATCTTTAATAATCTGTGAGGCATTCAAGTTTGTTTTATTGGACCTTGTGATAGTGTGAGGAAACAAACCAATTATTAATGTAAAACATTCTATCATCCCATGTGTTGATATGTAACCCACCATATCAAACACACAATTTTTGAAATTATTCTCACCTAATATGAGAATAATATAACAACTCTAGTGAAGAAAATTTGAACTTTTTCTCCTTTAAATAAACATGAAAGGAGAATTATTTTTTAATATTCATCTCCTACTAATAGTATTATTCAAAGTCACTTTTCCCTTTAAATTAAGGGACCATTACCTTGATTTTACTTACACTTCCATCCACAATCAACCTTATTTCCCGCCCTTTATGTTGTTTGAATAACCATTTTCATTATGGAACATCTTCAAAATTGATATCAAAATTTTACATGTATTCCTCCTTGATGTAGGGATGATGTGGTATCATATCATTCCTTGAGTTTCCATGGATCTTCCATAATATCAATTGATTAACTATGAAATCAATCCACCAAATAATCACCTCAAACTTCTTATTAATATTTTTTTAAAATATTTCACTAAATCATTCGTTTTGAGTTTTTTATCCTATTATGTGAGAGATATTAATTTTTCACCATCACTAGTTTGATAAATTCCATTCCCATAAACATATTCAATGAAAATTATACAAATATTCATAAAAACACACACAAAATGGTACTCGCCTTTAGATATAAAAACAAACACACTCACTCTCACAAAATGAAAATTTACAACCACTTATCCTCATCACTCTTCACTCACTGAACTCAAATAAATTCCCATGATTTGATGGATTATTTACCTTATTTATATAGATAATTCACCACCAATCATTACCAAAAATATATATTTTAATAAAATGGATTGACACATACATTTAAAGTTGATAAGTGTATAAAAATGTGTAAACTTTTGACAAGAGTGAGTGAGTATGACATAGAGGTCATTCCCAATAGTTATTCAAGATAAAAAAATTTAAAATATTCTCAAAATATTAAAGATATATTGAGGGATAAA
The DNA here is from genome assembly GCA_963277665.1 of Viscum album. Taxonomy (NCBI): domain Eukaryota; kingdom Viridiplantae; phylum Streptophyta; class Magnoliopsida; order Santalales; family Viscaceae; genus Viscum; species Viscum album. Next base: position 27,484,117 of record OY728135.1, on the reverse strand, counting down.
ATGAAAGAGAAAAATGATGAAAAATGAATAGAAGATTAATTGTTCTAATGATATAAAGCATAAATAAATGATGTACCTGATGTATCCACTTTTTTGAATTCCAAATAAATAAATAGATTTTCTTAATATTGTAAAGTACAACATGATGAGTCAAGATAAATATTTTTTTTGTTATTTATTTTTTAAGACATAGAAATCACAAATATAGAAGAAAACATAAAGTAAATGATTGAAAAAACGTGGAATTATATAGAATGTTTAAATATTGCGTAAAATGGATAACTTTGGAAGGTTTTAAATAAAATAGTTATTTTTTTATGGGTGGATGATTAGGATGAAGGTTAGTGAAAAAATAAATAAGGTAAATGGATATATTATCTACCATTTCAACTAGACCTTTTATAATAATTATCATGTGATGCATGAGGTATCCTAGTTCTAATGATGGTATCTTGATTAACCACGTGTTATCAAGTCAGTTCATGGAAACACCTCACTTGTACCATATAATCTCTACAGTCTATTATAAAAATTAGTGGTTGAATTATGTATTTATTGGAGATGGTTTTCCCCTTTAAATAAATTAAATTGGTTTAATAAGGAATTTACTTAAATTTTCATGACCAAACGGGTCATCAGAACAGTAGGGGAATAACCAACTAATACTTAAGCATGTAAAATAGTAAAGAACCACATGAGACGCATGTGTTGGAGTTTGTGCCCTAGAACCAAATTTATTTTTACTTTATTACGTTATTTGTTATTAATGAAGTTTTTTATTGCATCATGACTATTTCTATACAATATATTTGTATGTGATAATGTTCTGAGAATATGTGTTGTACTGGAATGTCATAGAATTTCCCCGCTATAATGAGAACCTTGAGGTTACACGACAATTTTCTTGAATATATGTTCTATTTAAAGATGATATTGTCTTATGGGACACATATGATATATTCTATCATGGTTAATATGATCATATTATATTGATACACCTTCTATTAGTGTTCTCCCTTGGTAATCTCTAATATAAAAGATTATGAGAATATACATGTTAATTGGAAACCTACATTTCCATGTGTTATTGTATGTTCCTATATGTGGATGTGTGAATTGATCCTTAGACATTAATATTATCATTAATGGATACAATTACTCTCATTATTTTATTTATTTATGAAAATAATGATGACATATACTCATTGTCAGGTAGGACATGTTGGGTGTCTCACAAGTGATATTACATTAATGGATAATGATAAAAAGGATTTATCCATTATGTCCCTTGATGGGAGTTCATATATTTGGCCATTTGATGGTAGTGTATCTTCCTACATTAATCCATGGATATTGTGTTTTTTGGTCAAGTTCATTTTATGAAAATCAAAGAAATAGAAAACAAGAAAATAGTTTGATGACACTAGCATGAATCTTTTTTGATTTAAGATATCATTATAGAGGGATTATATTACATGGTAAGCACTCGTAAAAGGGTGGAAGTCATTTTGACATTAATTTATTTATATATGGAGTCCTTGGTATGTTTCTATATTCTATCCTTGGACTTTAGGAGGTTATGTCTAATGCCACTCTAAAAGAGGCCTAGAGGGTGACATACCAAGTGTATTTGTAATTGTTGATGCTCCTTTTCGTCACATTGTCTAAAATAATGGAAAGGGAAATGACTTAGCACAAATTGATTCATCCTTTGAAGAAAACATCAAAAATCGACAAAGGCATGAACAAAGGATCAAAAGCATATGTACCGTGCAAGTTTCATCAATGTTGCGCAAGTGGACTTGCGCGACGCCTAATGGTCGCGCAAGTGACTTGCGTGCCATAAAGGATAACCTCCCGGGGTCTTCTCCAGCCTATAAATAGACCCTATGGGACCCCCATTTGGGGAGGATGTTTTCCAGAATTCAGATTTAGAGCTCTGAACGCCCAAGTCTCTTCTCCAGGTCTTCCGAAAACTTCTAAGGTAATTATTTACCTAGAATGAAAGGTCTAAACAAGAGGAGTAAGGTCTAAGTGTTATAATTCACTAACACTTGTGCGCCTAAGGTGTTTTACCCTTAAGGGGAATGAACATACTTGTGTGCCGCCCTACTTCCTCACCAAAACTTGTGCGCCTCTCTTCTGGAAGTACCTCAGGATAATTATAAAGGCATTGGTCAAGGACCTCTCAAGTATTACCATACTGGTTTACAAATGTGCAAGTACCCATAGGTCGCACAGGTATACCTGAGCGACCAGGACTTGTGCGCCCATGCAGTACCTGCGCACCTTCCAGGACTTGCATGCCCCTGCCTTTTTGGGTACCCTTCTTGCCCATTTCACCCCTCTTAAGATATTCCACCTATCCAATTCATGATTCAGTCTTCAAGACACTCTTCAAAGCAATTTATGGAATGATTTCTTGATTTGACTTCCTTATCTGAAAGGAATTCTATGGAATATCTCTCAAAACCTAGTGATTTACACATCTTTAGGTCACTAAAGATTGAGATTTCGTTCATTCAACCTCATCCTTTAAGATGAGAGAATCCTTAACCTGGGTCTCCTTTCCAGGAATAATCCCCATTCATAATTCTCATTAATTTGGGAATCCTCTTTAGGAGTAAGTCCAAAGTCCCCTAATCTAGGCATCCTCATTAAGAGTAATCCCCAGTCTTAATTTCTCTTAACCAGTCCTAATTTACCTTTGATCTGGGATTCCTTCTCAGGAGTAAAACCCAATCATAAGTCATCTCCTAATTTGGGCCTCCTTTTCAGGAGTAAGCCCGAAGTTAGAGTATTCAAATCTCCATGAAGCACATATACCTTTATGGACCCTGTTCCTGGATTTCTTCCCTGAAGTGAATCCCAGTCTTAATTTATCTGGGCAGTCATACATACATAAGTCCCACATTATTTCTTATGATTGCATCTTTCATGGCACAATTGTCTGATTTTTACCAATGCCTCTTGTTTCTCACACCGAGGATGAATCACGTGACCTTAGAGTGTAAAAGTAATTATGACATCCTTCTTTGAGCCATCAATCATAAACATCATACTCCCTTACTCGAACTACGTGGGTTCTGATTCCTTTTTTAAACAAAGGATACGTAGGTAGCCCATCTGCAGGTTCGATCCCAATTCTGAAATAATCCATGTCCTTTTGAATGTCAATAAACTTCAAGTGCCCCAACGAGTGGCTTTAAAACTAGCATGGTCATCATAATGACCGAGAGAATTCTATATAAATGTGTCAAAGGATACCATTGACCAAGAATATCTATAAATACAGATGATTCTCTATCGATGAACAACCTCGAATACATATAAAAAATTCTCTAAATTTCCTACATATTTAATCATTGATTGTCAGATCTGAAGGAAAGCTCATTTTATACATGGTAATGTAATAACAATTCATGAACATAACTTAAATCTATAAAGAGAGTCCCAGAGTAGAACATAATTCCCCTAAAAAGGTGTAATGAGTCCGACCTCCCATCCTCTCGACCAATGCAAATTCTTAAGCCTCATTAGTCCACAAACTAATCAGCACCTACCTTTGAAAAGTAGGTCCAAATGGATGTGGAATCATTGGATGTTTCTGGTTCTACGAAAAAACCCATTAGAAACCGATCGGAATGTTTGAACCTTCGATCAGGAGTCCATCCCCGAATTCTGAGGGAAACAAAAAATGGTAAACCCGAGGTGAATCCTTAACCAAGTTAAAATGATGTTTTACCTATTTGTTAGTCCCCTATTTAAAAATCAATGAGAGGGACAACAAAAACAATCATTGACATATGTGCTCATCCAAAAGATGTAGTGGCTGAATTTATCTTGATTACGTCTGTTATATCAAACAGGCACTCTTTTCCAAGATCTTCTGCATTTCCATAATGGCTGCTCTCAAGTTCACACCTGTGAATACTGCTGCTGCAAATGCCACTACTGCTACTCCTGTTGGATCGTCATCCGCTCTAAGGATGACATCACCTACTCAGCGTCTTCAATGATGGGTATCAAATGCGCTAGTTAAGGAGTACCGTCAACACAGTACCATCCCAGCACTGGAGGTTGCCCGACAAGCCCTCCAAGTGAACAACTCACACTGGTCGACCAAACAACGACGACCAGTGATCAAGAAGCAGGCGGTGCTAACCACCGTCTCCAACCGTTTCAGGTTGTTATCCCCGGAATGCAATCACCATTCACTCCCATATTCTGGGGAGGTGAATGAGCAGGTCCCTCAAGTCCTTAATTCAAATAAGTAGGAGTCCTTCCTGAGGGCTCCTATAAAAAATAGTCGCCAGACTCGTGCGGCAGTATTCCCTCAACATGATGAGGGTACCGACTCCAGGCGTTCTGCTTAGGTTCCTCGAACCTCAGCAGGCAAGATGAACTGCCAGAGGCGGAATCCGATCAATAGTGAGCAGGTTCTCATCTCTGCCATCTCTGGAGAAGTCCACCAACCTAACTTGGTGGAAAACAATGAGCGGGCACATACACCTGTCCGTTTTAATTCTACTGTCCAGAAGACTCGTCTGGAAGCATCACGCCAATCTTTCCAGGAAATTTCGGCGGAGTACTATAGGTAGGAACATAAACCTGTTTATACATCATCAGCTAGTCATCAGGCTCGTCTGACTACATATGATGAAGTTCGTCAGCCACGTTTGGCGAAGTGTAATCAATAGGCACATACACCTGCTAGTATTAATCAATCCTACCAACAGTCTCGCTTGGTAGCATTCGTAGAAGTTAGTCGGAAAGCCCCGACAACAACCAGGAGGTAGACTCAACTCTCTGCCCCCACACTTGAGTACTATCAGGATTCACTGACAGGAAAAGGAGGACAGGAGCAGGCACATAGACCTACTCCAATCACGGAATGGACTTATATCCTCATTTTGGTAGCTGAAGTCACCAACCATATTTTATCAATGGTGAAAGAGCATAAGCAAATCCCTTCTCATATTCTGGACACTTGCCAGGATATTATAACAGCTTCAGCAGCATCTCAGGGAAAGACACGTAAATCTATCCCTACCAGTGGAGTGACACATCAACAGCTCACTCCGGAACAGACACACACATATGTTCCAGTCCAAGAGGGTTGTGGGGCATACTCCCCCATATCAAACGGACAACCAAGTCAGACACATACACCTAATTTGAGTGGAGATCGTCAGCCTAACCTGGCCATCTTTCCTGATCAGGCACATACACCTACTCAGAGTATCCACTTTCGTCAACAAGTGGTTTCCAAAGAGAGTAAGAAGTCGTCTAAGAAAAAGACCCGCCCAGCACAGTCAATAGTTCAAGATCCAATTTGTAATAAGGCTTTGCTCGATGTTGGAGTTCTTGAATTCCTCATACAGTTATCTGTTAGAATTCAAGATTCTACTCCCTCATTTCCCAATAGTGGGAACATTAATTCTGAAGGTCTTCAACAGACACTTCCTCATGAAATCTTACTTCATGAAAATTCGGTCTATCTTGAAGTTTCATCTTCAAATGAGAGCCACAGGAACCCTATGTGTGGTCAGAAGACCAAGGAGCAAGAGATCTCATTTTTGCTATAACCCACAATGGTGGTCCTCCCCATGATGATGAATTTCATTGCGAAATTCTGCTCCGCAGTAGTGATTCACATTGCCCGAAAAATGCTCCAGTGGACAATGTAGTGTCGAGAAATCCCTCTTATCTTGAGGCACTTGCAAATGAAAAACCATTCATGTCTGATGCTTCATCTCTTGCAGGTGAAATACTTTCTCAATCAGATGATAGCCCATGGTGTAGGTCATTCTCCAAACCACCCCTAAGTCATGCATCTTCTAGTTTCATCAATGATTTCTCTACCAATCTTTTTGAATCCGATGAAGCAACAAGGAAGAACCAGCTTTGGTCAAATCAGGTAGAAGAATCTTCATTTAATGATAAAGAGGAAATGCTTAACATGAGAAAAAAACTGGGAAAAGGTGAAGTACCATTCATGTTTTGGCCTCTGGCTAACTCTCAGTATGACATTCCAAATATGTTGACAGAATATGGAATCCATGATATTCGTCTCAACATATAGAAAACTCTTTGTCATTTGAAGAAGAAAGTATTATCTTATGATGAATATGAAAATAATCTTAAGATAATAGAAGGGTTAAAACATTAGATTGATTTGGCATCTCTATCAGTCTCTCGATATCTGAAGGCTGAAAAGCAGCAGAGAGCCCTTCAGCGTTCATGCCTTGGCGCACTAAGAAGATTGTGTCAGTTAATTTCCAATGCCCCATCTGGTATTCATGTCAGAGGATGGGGTGTTCGTGGAGCACTACATTTCACTATGCTCTCCAGTCAGCAAAGCCTGCCGAAAATGGTCTCATGCAATGTTATTTCCCATGGCCGGCCACAGTCAATGGGTTTTGTTTGTAATCAAAAGCTTTCCCAAGAACAAGCTTCAACTAGTTCCTCTCAAAATCAAGAATACAGAGAACAAGTTATTGAATTACTCCTGCATCAAGAAAACGAGAATATTGAACAAGCCTCTCGTAAGGAGCAAGCACATCATCAAGTGATAGAAGTGTCAGAAATTATCCAACAGTCTTTTGAACTAGGTGATAAAAGTGGATACAGATTAATGCATCCAGCTAATTTCTGGACTAAGGTCCATAAGATCAGGAGAGCTGTTAAGAAAGTATTAGGAATAGCATGTCAAGAGACTCCCCAGCTTTCCAGACTAGGGACACTTTTAAACCAACCCTTCGAATCAACAAATTGGATTTGAGGAATTGAGCAGGAACAGCAGGAATAGACCCAGTCCACCAGACTGGGGACTTTTTCAAATCATCAATCCCCTCCTCAGAGAAAGTCGGTCTTTTCTCGATTGGGGAAGAAGCCTCAAGAGGAATGAAGAGCCAAATTATCAGGAGATTCCCTCCAAATTACGGTTCATCAAGAAGTTACCGAGGGATCAAAGCAACAAAAGGTAATGTCTTATCAAAGACATGGAAGAAGACAATATCACAAAAATGCTGATAGAAGAGATGTGATACATTATGCATCAATCAATGTCATCAATGTCATTGTTGCTGATCCACCAGATGAGGCTCACTCAGGGGACTCAGATGAAGAGGGTCTTGCTCAAGAAGATGTACGCACCGACACAAATGAAGAAGGTGTGTGTACACAAAATCAAAGGATTACTTAGAACCTAGGTAATCCTTTGAGTAACCCACTTCCCCCTCTCTGAAAAGGAACAAAGGGAGGGGGAAAGAATAAGGTTACATATCCTTCCTCTAGAGAAGGACAATCTATCTCACTAAAGAAATGGTTTTCACAACAGGAGGAAGAAATGAAGGAGTTAAGAAGGTTGAATGCAGAACTACTTCAGGGTAGTCTTCTTCGTGAGCGTGCTGGAGTCAGTCAGCCAAGGGAATTTGTTACAGCTACTGAGATGAATCAAGAATATCCTCCTCTATCAGTACACCCTCACAGGTCTAATCCTACGGGTCAAGTGTAACAACAGTTGGCAGTGCTACCATCAGTTACAGCACCAACCACCACATCTGTCCAAGCCCCAGTCAATGCACCTACCCAAGTCCAAGTTCAGCCGGATGTTTCTCAAAAGTTAATAACTACCATTGAGTCATTAACATCTCGGTTAGAAACTATGGAACGGAAACGTGCGCAGGTTCAACCAGAAAATAAAGTGTACCCTGAATGGGTAGATTCAATCTCTCCTCTATCCAGTTTTGGAAACCCTGTATTCCCTATTTTCAATGGATCAGGCGACCCTGAACAACATTTGGTGCATTACGTGTCTTGTTGTGATCCTATGATGGGAACTCTGGTGTAGAAAGAAGCAGTAAAACTCAGATGTTTCGTGTGAACCTTTCAAGGACCAGCCTTTGTCTAGTATACAATCTTGCAATCCTGGTCAATTACCGGATGGGAGGATCTCCATCAAAAATTCCTTCTTCAGTTCAGCTCAACTTTGCCAAAGACAACAGTTTTTTATCTTACAAACTATAAGCAAAGAGAGAATTAAAGGGTCTCAGATTTCATTGCTCATTGGAAGGGATTAACATATTCCCTAAGCTTAGCACTCCCTCAAGAGGAATTGTTGCCAATCTATGTGGAAAATCTGCGTGACGAATTACGCACGCCGTTGATCCCTGTGAAATATACAGGAGGGTTTTGAGACCTTACTTCAATCGCTCAGTAGATTGAAGATTCCCTTATACAGGCTAAGGATAAATCTCGTGTAATTCCATCAGCTCCAGGAAGGAGAATGGGTAAAGTATAAACTACTACAGTTATGCTTAAACAAGAACTCGTACCTATTTCTACTTCAAAACCTTCATCTTCTCGAAGGGCTCCACCTCCTGAGCGCCAACAACAAAGGTCATTTCGTCCAGATGATCGAAGAGATCAAATACAAAAAAAATTTGAGGATTTGAAGAGAAAAACATACTCTTTCTGAAATGAACAAGTTCCTAGTTACTTCATTTCGGCTCTGGAAAATAATCTGGTTCAACTGCCAAAGCCCAAGAGGCCAAACAAGGAAGGAGTTGAAGACCGTCCCAATTGTTTCCCCTTTCATCAAATGTTGGGGAATCCCATCCAGGAGTGTTTTGTCTTAAAAGACCTCCTAAAAAAGATGGTCGACACTGGAAAAGTCAAACTGAAAGGCTCTTCATCCCAGATAGCAAGTATCACTGCTACAGTTCCAGAGGAGGAAGGCGAATGGAAAGAAGTCAAAAGCAAAAATTCACAGAAGTATGATGATTGGATGGTCAGAAAGACAATCAACCGAACTCATGCTATTTTGCGAACACAATTAATGAAACCAATTGTTTCTTCTTCCATGAATGTTGCGGCAAAACCCTCTTCATCCGAGGGAAAGTCCTCGAAGAAATGGCATGATTCAAAGAAAGAAAAAGAATAAGAAGAATATGAGTATGTGTCAAAGCCTAAGTTGTCTTTGACTCTGGTAGACTTCATGCCATCTAATTCAAATCCACGGACACCGCCCCACCAAACGGAACAGCCTAAACCAGATAATTAGGTAGAGTCTTCATCAGATGAAGAGTTAATCTTCAATTCTGTTAATATGATTCAATTAACAGATCCATATGCCAGTTACAGTTTAGATTTTGATGAGCCTGAATTCCCTGTATCAAACAGAGGAATCAGAGGAAGTTCCAGAGGCTCAGGATATAGGGGAAGACGTGGATCTTTCAAAAGCCACTATTCCAATTCTACCCCTGCTAGAACTGTGTACGCATCAGAAACTCATGGTAGAGCCTTTCAGCGATCTCAGCAATAACAAGAAAGTTCTTGTACCAATAGAAAATTTAGTCCTGGAATAGTTATTTTGGAAGACCAGTTGAAGGTTCCATCTTCTTCCTCTCAGCAAGTAAATGGATCTAATCAGTCTAATCTTCCAAAACAAGGAATATTGCCAACTCCTATCCCATTACAAGGTGCATCAACTTCCAAAGCATCTTCTTCCAAGGTACCTGCTAAACCACATATTCCTGTTGTGAAACGCAGACCTCTGGATCAAAAGTATGATGTATTGAAACACTTGGCCCAAGTACCAGCCAAGTTATCAATTATTGATGCTTTGAATCTGTCAAAAGATCATCGGGAAGCACTCATCGAGGCTTTGTCAAGTCCTCTGGAGTTTAAAACTGAAATTATTGCAGCTGAAGTCTATCACATAGAGAATAATCCTGCAGAATTCCATGCATAAATATCTTTTACTGATATTGATGAAGATGATGTTGTGCATGGAAATATTAGACCTTTGTACTTATCTAGCAAGTTCAATGGCATAGATGTTCGAAAAGCTTTCATTGACAATGGTTCAGGAGTCAAACCATGACCATTCGTACACTTCGTCGATTGGGCCTCACAGAATCTGATTTATCTCCTTCTACCATGATGGTACAAGGATATGATAAAAATGAACAAGAACCACTGGGCGAAGTTACACTCAGAACTCATTTTGGAGATATTTTATCTAATTCATATTTCATGGTTGTTGATCAAGACTCAGCCTTCAACATCATTCTTGGAAGACCCTGCCTACATCAACATGTGGTTATCCCTTCATCATACCATCAATGTCTAAAATATTGTTTCGATGGTCAAGTTGGGACATTGTATGGTCATAAGGCCTTGTTCAAGACATGTGAGTCTCAATAAATTGAGGAAGAATTCAATCACATGAAGGGAAGGGAGATATATTTGTTTGGAACTATACAGAAATGCCCAGGCTTGATCCTGATGTTGCTACTCATTATTTGGGTTTACCAGAAGAACGTCGAGGATTTATGCAAGCCGCGAGAAGAGCACACCCAACTTATTCTTCTAAAATTGAATCTGAAGTGGATAAGATTATCAAATCTAACTTTGTCAGAGAAGTTCAGTATCCCAAATGGTTGGCTAATATTTTCCCTGTAAAGAATAAGAATGGAAAAATTAGAGTTTTCATTGATTTCAGAGATCTTAATCGGCATTGTCCTAAGGATGATTTCCCAGTTCCGATTACATAACTTTTAATTGATGCAACAACTGGCTATGAAGCACTTTCCTTTATGGATGGATATTCTGGATATAATTAGATCCAAATGTCCCCAGAAGACAAGGAATTCACAGACTTCAGATCCCCTCAGGGTGTGTTTTGCAACCAGGTAATGCCCTTTGGCTTAAAGAATGCAGGTGCAACATATCAGCGTGCCATGCATCGTATCTTCAAACCCTTCTTAGGGAAGTTTTTTGAATGATATGTAGATGATTTTGTGGTTAAATCCAAGCAACGTTCTAATCACTTGGCTGATTTGGAAGTCATATTCCGCAAGCTTCGACAACATAATTTGAAGATGAACCCCTTAAAATGTGCTTTTGGGGTAACCTCAAGAAACATTCTCGGCTTTTTTTTACACCATCATTGTATTGAAGTCAGTCCTCAGAAGACCAATTCAATCCTTGGTATGTCACCTCCTCGAAATTTGAAAGAATTAAGAGGACTTCAAGGACACTTAGCCTATATTCGGCATTTCATCGCCAATTTGGTAGGCAAAAGTTTACCCCGCACCAAATTGATGAAGAAGGGAGTCACTTACCAGTGGACTGAAGAATGTCAGGAAGCATTTGATATTATCAAGAAATACCTCTTGATTCCACCGGTTCTCATGCCACCTGTTGAAGAAAGACCACTTATCCTCTATGTGACAACTATAGAGCGATCATTGGGTGCCTTTCTTGCTCTAAAGAATGATGCTGGGAATGAAAACAGCCTCTACTATCTCAGTCGGACTATGATTGAAGCAGAAACCTGGTATTCAAGTATTTAGAAGTGCTGCCAGGCATTAATCTTTGCAGTTAAAAAGTTGACACACTACCTGCAACATCACGAGGTCCAATTGGTATCTCACAATAATCCGCTCAAATTCATACTTAGTCGTCCAATGCTTACAGGACGTCTGGCAAGGTGGGCAGTTATTTTGCAGCAATTCGACATTCAGTATGTGTCTCAAAAGGCGATAAAGGGCCAAGCTCTGGCTGATTTTCTGGCTGAACACCCTTCAGTGGAAGACACATCTTCAGATATTGAACTCCCTGATGAGGAAGTCTTCTCTATTCAATAAATTCCACAACAATGGGAAATGTATTTTGATGGTGCTACCAGAAGTCCAACAGGGAGGAAAATGGAAAATCCTAAATTCAACAAAGTTGGCTTAGGAATTGTGCTCATTTCTCCAGAAAAGGTAGTGTTGCCTTATTCCTTCTTATTGTGGTAAGGTGGTACCAATAATGAAGCATAATACCAAGATCTCATCGCAGGCTTGGAATTAGCACCTCAAGCACAAGTGAATCACTTAAAGGTGAAAGGTGATTCAGACCTGGTAATCAAACAAGTCAATGGGGATTATGCCATCAGAAAAGAAGAATGAATACCTTTGTATGATTACATCAGAGAATTAATGGCAGAATTCCCTTCAGAACCGACATTTTCTTACGTCCCAAGATCACAAAATGCTCAAGCTGATGCACTGGCTAATATAGTCACTGCTCTGGCAGATCCAAATCGGGATGAGACAACCATCTGTATTACCCACCGTTGTGCAATTTCACCTTATATTCGAATCAGAACAGAGGAAATTAATGAAATTAGTCCCATTCTTGAACCGTATGGTCATACTACAGGATGGATGTCACTTATCAGGGAATACCTTCAAAATGGAACACTTCCACCTAATAGAGCTGAGAAAGAACAAATCCGGAGACGTGTGGTCAATTTTACTCTTTATGATAGCCCAGATCACCTAGAGAAAATTCTTTACAAACGTGGTTTTGATGGAGTTCTCTTCAGATGCATTGATGGTTAAGAGACAATGGATGTCATGAAAGAAGTGCATGCGGGAGTCTGTGGTGCCCACCAGTCTGGACATAGACTGTCTGATCAGATTCAAAGGATTGGATACTTTTGGCCTTCAATGATACAAGATTGTATTGATTTCACAAATAAGTGTCATTCATTCCAAGTACATACCAACTTCATTCATCAACCTCCGTAGTTTCTTCATACAGCTAAATACTCATGGCCATTTTCCACATGGGGAATGGATGTGGTGGGACCTTACCCTCTGGCTACGGCCAAGCAGTTTAAGTACATTCTTACTGCTACTGACTTCTTTTCCAAATAGGCAGAGGCAATACCTCTCAAGGAAGTCAGTTCTAAATGCATTTTTAGATTCATCAAGTCTAACATCATTGCCATATTTGGTGTCCCTCATACCATATTGACGGACAATGGCACCAACTTCTGTTCATCCGAGGTGAAGAAGTTGTATCAAGAATACAACATCAAATTCAACCATTCATCTCGGTATCATGCAGCGGATAATGGACAGATAGAGGCCTTCAACAATACTCTTTCAAATATACTGCAAAATATGGTGGATAAAGATAATAATTCATGGCCTAATAAACTCTTTCATGCTTTATGGGCTTATTGGACTACCACCCGCACTACAACTCAGTCAACTCCATAATCACTGGTATATGGAACGGAAGTCATCTTGCCCATTGAAGTTCAATTGCCTTCGCTCAGAGTAGCCATTTGTGATCATTCATCTATAGATGAACAATATCAAAAGCGATTGAATGAATTGTAATGGTTAGATGAGAAAAGATTTTTCACTTTGAACCACTTGGAAGTCTATCAGAATCGAATAGCACAAGCTTTTAACAAAAAAGTTCGTCTTCGTTCATTCACTCAGGGAGAATTGGTATTAGTTCTCAGAACTCTAATGATACCAGAAAAGAAACCTCCCAAGATTGAGCCAAAATGGGAAGGAACTTACTCAATACATAGGGTCTACTCCAATGAAGCTTATTCATTAATCTCGATGGATGGAGAAATCATCACTACTCCAACCAATGCCATATTTTTTAAGAAGTATTTTGTATAAACACAAAATATATACCATCCATGGTCCAGCAAGACGTTAAACTGCACCATGGTCTGGTATGACCTTAAACTACACCAACGTCTAGCAAGATGTTAAACTTCATCATCCATGGTCCAGAAAGACGTTAAACTGCATCATGTTCCGGTATGACCTTAAACTGCACCATCGTCCAGCAAGACGTTAAACTTCATCATCCATTGTCCAGCAAGACGTTAAACTGAACCATGGTCTGGTATGACCTTAAACTGCACCACCATCCATCAAGACGTTAAACTTCATCATCCATGGTCCAGCAAGATGTTAAACTGCACCATGGTCCGGTATGACCATAGACTGCACCACTATCGAGCAAGACGTTATACTTTATCATCCATGGTCCAGAAAGACGTTAAACTGCACCATGGTTCGGTATGACCTTAAACTGCACCATCGTCTAGCAAGACGTTAAAATGCATCATCAACGGTCCATGCATATTACCCTAAACTATTTGCAAGTCCCTTACGTCCAAAAAGACGTTAAACTGTGAAAAAGTCTCTAATTTGTCCTCACTACATGACATTAAACTTCACAGTCCCCCTTTCATCTAGCATGATGTTAAACTGCACCATCCATGTTCCATGAATATGACCTTAAACTATTCGTGATTTCATCCAACATGACGTTAAATGGTGTACTCTTTTGTCCTCACTACATGACATTAAACTGCACATACCTCTTTTTGTCCAACATGACATTAAACTGTATTGTCCCCATCATCCTAATTACATGATGCTAAACTGTACAGAAAATCCATTAATACGTCCTACATTACATTAAATTGTACTTTGTCCCTGCTACACGACATTAAACTGTGCAGCACCAATTGTCCTAACTGCAAGACTTTAAACTGCATAGTCCCTTCATACGTCCTACATGACGTTAAACTGTGTATCGTTAAGGTTGTTGTTACCTCTTGTTTCTCACACCGAGTATGAATCACGTGATCTTAGAGAAAACTTCAACCATAACACCCACTCTGGGATACTAACTACGTGTAAGTCCCAACAACATCATTTTTTTAGGTCGTTGTCCCCAAGAACTACTTGATCATTAATTCATTCTTTAATTGAACTACGCGTACTTTGATCCTTGCCTTCTAGGCTAGGTACGTAGGCAACCTCCCAAGGTTCAATCCCAATACCAATCTCTTCACATCAGTTCACCTCCTACTCATACGATGTTGATTCGTGAAACCGCCCCTAGAATCAATATCTTTACATTGGTTCACTTTTGTCCTTGTTATACGACGTTAAACTATACAACACTTTTGTCCAGTATGACAATAAACTACAATATTCTTTGGTACCCTCATCTGAGAGGGAACCATTATTTACATTGATTTTTCAATCATGTTTTATTTCAAAGACAATGTGTATACATGGAAATGCACAAACCTTTTATCTTGGGTTAAACCATCATTGTACTAAAGTCCCCTTTCACCCTTCACATGTACGAACCAAATTTGTATAGAGGGTATTTCTATAACTACGTGGGCTTGATTCCCATCCTTATGGGATACGTAAAAATGTTCGAGTGTCCCTCGAATCTAGCCCCAAGTCTTTGGGCCTAACCTCGAATTCCACTTTCAGTCCCTTGGCTGAAAAGTCCCCATGAAAACACACATTGTGTATTTCTTATAACGGTCCAAGCTCTATGACCCTAAGCTAAGATCTCTAATCCTTTTTGTCATACACGACATTAAACTATAGTTCAAGAACTATGTATGGCTTGATTCCCATCCTTATGGGAGACGTAGTGAAGTCCAACATTTCCATTCAGGACCCAGCCACAACATGATTATGGTTAACATTGATCCGTGTATCTCTGTATACATTGAACAATACCCATACTTATGTGTCATAATTCTAACCTTAAATATTTTCAGATCTTCATACCCCTTTTCTTGACTTTTAGTCAAAAAAATGTCAAATTTCTGAGAGTTCTTTTACCTGACTATGCAGTACGTGCCCTTAGGTGGCCTTGCATAAACAGTCCACATAACAGACTTATCAACCAAAAGATGCTATTTATTTGACTATGCATCCAATTACCTTAGGTGGACCTGCATAATTCAACCCCCTAACGGGTTTGTTAAATAATAATAACTTCATTCCTGGGAATAAATCCTCTTTTGCCCTTATTGGTCTTAAATGACAGTATATAGGGATCCGCAAAAAATAGCCATCCTTAACATATTTGTCTCATATCCTTTTTCGTGATCTGAATGTATTCAAGTATATGGTTTATATTCTCCTTCCCTACGTTTGGGTCAGACCTTCATAGAAGTGATATTCATCCAGTTCTTTGGTAATCTTGTTCGAAAATATCTTCTCCATTTTCAAATACCACTTTCCATACAGCAAACTCTATACTTTGGAAAATTTGAATCTCCATAAACTTTCACTAGCTTTTATCAGTAGAAAGGTAAATTTCTGAGACTTCTCTTGCCTGACTATGCAGCACGTGCCCTTAGGCGGCCTTGCATAAACAGTCTACATAACAGACTTGTCAGCCAAAAGATGTTATTTATTTGACTATGCAGGCAATACCCTTAGGTGGCCCTACATAATTCAACCCCATAACGGGTTTGTTAAAAAATAGTAACTCCATTCATGGAAACTACTTCCTCTGAATCCTTTTAGCTCTTTTTCATATCCTTCCTCAGATTCAAATATTCTTAAGCCATAGATTACATTTTTTCCCTCATACTTGAGTATGGTTATATGTTTTCAGATAAATTGTCAAAGAATTGAGTCAATTCTAATTCATTCGGTCAAAGGTATTTAGACCTTAAACATTATCCTCCTTATGTCCGACGTGCATGACTTTAAATTGCCCACAAAAGACAAGGGAACTCTGAATAAAAGTCAAGTTCCAGCTCACTAAACATACATTTTGTATGATTTAGGTAATACTGAGCAATTAAGAGATTCAAAGTTTGTAGGGTTATTTATATTAATCCAAGTAAAAATCAATCTATGCTTACTAGGCCCATTGGATTAAGTAAATTTAAATTAGGTAGAGAAATAATGCAGGTACAAATGATTGAAGATGAAAGTATTCTCCATTGATGCACAAGAATTAGAGGGACATCCATAGATTGGAGCCTCTTATCTTTTTCAGGATATTACAAAAGACTGTCAACATAAGTCTTCATTTGATGTACAGCATCCCGAACTTCATCAACAACAAATTGAAGCTCGTGCACTCGATCAACTTCACTCTTCTCAGCTGGATGGAGTGCCTTCTTGGCATCTGAAATGGATTTCATACCATTTGTTTGAGCTCCCTCCAATGAATTATTGAGCTGATCAAGTTCCCCAGTAACAGTATCTAACTGTTGCTGGAGCTGCACCTACTGGATGATTTTTTCTTTGATTTTATGCTTCAGCTCCTTCATCTTGGCAGCATAATCAGCCTTAGCTCGGGATACCGCAGCCTCAAATTTTTTGATGTTAACTGACAGTTTCACCCTAGTTAGATCTTCGCAACACTTTTTCTTCTACTCCCTCCTAAAGATGACTTGTTTTACCGCGGCATGGATCTTTTCATATACAAACCCGCCAAGTCCTAGCATGACAAACTGGGATGACAATTGAAGGATATTCAATGATAGCTCTTCTAAAGGAACCTCAGATATGATTTTTCATATGTTGATCCACAACTTGCGTCATGAAAAGTTGAATGCTTTAAGCACCTCTGGGTCTGACTCAACATCATCATCATAGGGGACATGTAATCTACGATTAATGCACTTAAGGAAGTTCCTTGTTCTACTCTTTCCCCCCTAACCTGTTCTTCTTCGCTTTCAATTCCTGTTGGGGATGTGGCTAAGGCCTCACCTCCAGATCTAGCCACTACAGTTGATGGACCTGCGTGATTAATCAAACGCTTTGGTTAGCTTCAAAGGATAACAAAAGAATTGATTGTCTTGAAAATTAAGTACAATCAAAAATATTGTTATCCCTTACCCGACAGTGGATCAGCAACCTCAGAAGACTCCTCCCCATCTTTCCCAGTCTCAACAGGATCTTCAAGATGGGTCTCAGGAGGGTTTATTGGGTTTAGTTCTACTTGGGATAATGTTTCTGCAATGGTAGGGTTGACATCAATGTCCACACCCTCTTCAGGCATTGGCAGTTCATCAGCTTCTATTGATGGAACTGCATATTATTTTCAGTCATGATTAGAAGTGTAAATTATAAGAAAATTTATTGGGCGAAGGATAACACTCATGCCCAAGGTCTTCTAAATCACATGGAAACTTATCATGATCATAAAATTCTTCGAAAGACATTCCATGATTCATCATTTTATCCAATGATATTTCAGAATCCTGGTTAGTCTCACTAGTGGGAGCATTTGATGTGTCTTCTTGATGACTTACGTCCTGCAACCCCTGACCCTGGACAACATCTTCGGGTAAAATCACAGCATCAGTTGAAACAGTCTCCAAAAGCTCTAATGCAAGAGTTGAACCTGAAGTATCACAAAATAGAAGTCAGTCCGTGTTTCATTCAACATTTTTATGAATCATTGTTGACTTACCAGAAACAGGTTCTTCTCTTCTTGAAACAGCATTAGGAGGGATATTGGGAATAGATGCTAGATCTTCTCCAGGAGCAGCCAAGTCAGCTTGGATCTGTGATTGTTCCACAGCACCATCTGTGGTCTTTGAAGGAGGATCAGTCCTTTCCCTCAAGGGGGAAATTGACGAAGCCCATGCAATCCCTAGAAATATGTGTTAGGGCCAATAGGTGCCTATATACCCTGAGAGAGGGGGTAAATCAGGGTATGGATATTCTTTTGAAAGTTCTTCTTGCCCCCCTGGATCTTGACCAATTTATTACAATGGTAACTTTGTTTGCTCTTGTGTGATTATTATGATCAGTTCTTTTCTAGTTTGTCTGATGATGATTCTTTGAATGCAATGCAGGGAAGCGACTAGGCAGACATAGAGATTTTTACTTGGTTCACCCGCACTAGGCTACATCCAAGGAGCATACAACGGCGATGTGCCATTGTACCAAATCCACTAAGGCTCGCTGCCAATAATGTTCAAAAAGTTCGGGCTAGATCACTTCTATGCCCAGGCTCAATGCCTTTACAAGGTTTAGGGTTAGCTCACTACTTTCCCAAGGGTCACTCCCTATTTCTCTCTCTCTAGTTCACTACCGGTGGAGAGGATCACCTTCTTCCTCTTCCTAAGCTCACTGCTCTGTGAAAGGATTCACTCACAGTTTATAGACCTGTAGGTATCTTAATTTTCATGAAATAATGCATCTTCAACTATTGATAGATGCTCTATTGAAGTCCAACTTTCATCCACTGATGAATACCTCTTTTCCTCTAAACACTGGACAATTCCTTTTGGAAACACCTTCACAAAGCACCCTACTTTGCGAAGCTCCCAATTTCGTGAAGCTCAAACAAGCCTTTGCGAAGCTCCTGCCTTTTCGCGAAGCACTTTTGCGAAGCTCAAGCCGTCGCAAAAAAACGTCCCTCGCGAAGCTTACTAAGCCAATGCGGAGCTCGTAGGTTTCGCGGAGCTACAATAGCCGCCGCAAAACTCCTCTTTCGCGAAGCACACTGGCTCCGCGATCCACCTTCGCAATACGAGAGCAAAATATTTTCTCTGAAAATTCTCTCTTCTTCTCTCGAGGGGGTTAGCCTCTATTTATAGGCGATTCCACCGACCCTCGACCCTTCTACGCGAATTCAACGCCACATCATCTCAAATCACGAACCTCCAATGTTTCCGCCAGAATTCTGTCTAAATCACGAAGCACCGCGGAAATTTTCCATTCGCGGAGCTCGTCGTAATCGTGAAGCATCACCGTCAACATTCCTTCGCGCCTTCGCCGCGAAGCTCCCTTGCAAAGCCCTTCACCGCCACGATGCGCTTCAACTCTGCCGTTCGCGAAAATTTGACGTAATCGCGAAGCATCACCGCCTCCATTTTTCTGGCCTTCACGAAATCCAATCCATACATCCCATCTTCGTGAAACTCATGCCTTTTCCATATGAAAATATGATCTTCATGGAAATCCACTTTTCGCGATGCTCACCAAATTCCAAATTTTGGACCCCAAAAATTTGGCAAACACTGGGAAATGGCGCCACCTTGTACTGCTCTTTTGTACCGCCTCCAGATCGTCCTTTCATTTGTCATCGTTCTTTGTCAACAAGGATTGTCAACAACTTCTTGGGAACTCGACAAATATCCATGAAAACCTTCTTTGTCAACAAACACAATCAACCCAAAAATACTGCAATGTTACCTTGAGGGATTTTTTCCCACCAATCTCCCCCTTTGGGTTTGTTGACAACTCTTCACAACTCTGCTCAGAAAGATTTTCTGCACTTTGATACCTCACTGAGTCTTCTTCCAGCCGCTACCACCATTCGCCTCTTGCGATTATGATAGCGTTCAAAGAATCACTTAACACATACTCTAAGCCCACATGAGCAATGCTCGGCGTGAGAAACAAGAGTAGTATGAAAAGTTCATCAATGAATCACTTCATGTCAAAAACCAATTGTTGATTCCAACCTGATACCTATTCTTAAATTGATACCAATTATTGAACCACACTGATCCCAATTGGTGATAGCTGGATACCTTCGCTCACCATTCCAACACCACCATTCTGCTTTTATCATGATCCTCAACTGTCGTGATTTCTATGCTTTGATCGATCACTTCTAGCATCGTCAGATTTGAAAATCTCCCCCTTTCTCATTGCTCCCCCTTTCTGGCTGCTCCAGCTATCAGCTTCTCCCCATATCAATCATGATTTATCAAATTTCCACACTGTCTCCCCCTTGAACAATCACTATTTTTCCCCCTTTGTCAATGAACCCAAAGGTCACTCCTTTGCAGTCTGTAACAGAGTAGAGAACACATCATCACATAAAGGAACAACACATCATACCTCGGGGATAGGGGGGGTCCCACATCCACACTATTTCAAGTGCGGGGAATCGACTGAACTCCAAGAGCCAGTCGATGCCTTTCAAATGCTTCCTTGGGTAAGGCCTTTGTCAGAATTTCTGCAACCTGTAGCTCTGTAGGCACATAATCCAACTTCATGATTCCCTGTTCAACCTTCTCCTTGATAAAATGATACTTAATCTCAATGTGCTTTGTCCTTGAATGATGTATGGGATTTTTGATAAGATTTATAGTACTTGAGTTGTCGCACTAGATTCCGATCAGAGACTTCACTTCAAATCCCATATCTTCAAGCTGTTGCTTCATCCACAATAATTGTGTGCATGCTTGAGTGGCCGCAATATACTCAGCTTCTGCGGTGATAAATGAAATGCAATCTTTCTTCTTGCTTAGCCAATAAATACACAATCCACCAAGATAGAATGCTCCACCTGACGTTGATTTTCTATCATCTGCTGAACCGGCCCAGTCTGTATCAGTATATCCCAATCACTCTGTCTGAGATTTGTCATTTTATGTCAAGCCGAAATCCACAGTGCCCTGGGTATACCAAAGTATTCTTTTCAATACAAGCATGTGGCTTTCCTTGGGATTACTCTGATATCTCGCTGCTTGGCATATGGAGAAAACAATATCAGGCCTTGTTGCGGTTAAGTACAACAGAATTCCAATGATTTGCCTGTATCCTGTGATATTAACTGACTTTCCATCCACATGTTTTGATAATTTCATCCGGGTAGCAACCAGAGTCTTCATCTCCTCGGAATTTTCCATTCCAAACCTTCTCAGGACCTCCTTGGAATATTTAGATTGAGAAATGAATGTTCCATTCCTTCCTTGTGTCACCTTCTTCAGCCAACAAACTTTATTCACATCTTCATGAATGAGAAAACCATATAGCTGCTCGATATGAACTTCTTCCTTCAGAATTCCATTCAATAATGATGATTTTACATCCATCACAAAGTCTTTGAACTTTATTTGCACTGCAATGGCTAGGAATAATCTGATTGTCTTCTGCCTTGCAATCAGTGCAAATGTCTCATCACCATCTATTCCCTCTATCTGGGAGTCTCCTTTGCACATCAGTTGTGTTTTGTTCCGAATCACTGTTCCATATTCATTCATCTTGTCTTAATAGACCCATTTAGTCCTGATGACATTATTATCTGCTGGCCTCGAATCAATCTCCCACATATGCTTTTTCCCAGTCTGATCAAGCATTTTATTCATAGCATGAACCCAGTTTTCAACGTCAGCTGCATCAGCAAAGCATTTTAGCTCTACTTGAGATAGTAAAGATGTCTGCTGCAGTGACTTCATTATTATTGTTTGAATAGGAGCTGCTTGATCACCAATGATATTCTATATATCAATTTCAACTCAACTCTTTGGCTTCCCGGTAGGAACAAACTAGACACATTCATGTTCATCATCGGTGTCTTCTTCTGAATCAGCATAAGCCACTTTTGTTATCCCTGTGTTGCTTCCTTCCTCAACACTTTCATCAGGAAGTTGTTCACTGACTCATTTTTCAGTGGCTTCATTTCTTTCAGCTACTTTTATCTGTGTCACTGTTCACTGATGTCATTTCTTTGAACTTCTTCTCTCAGATTTTTGTTGACACGCCTTTGATTTTCCTTCGTAGCTTCTTGGTATCCTGATAGCAGTCAGCTGATACCACATTGTTAGATCAAAAAATCATAAGCATGAAATGCATGATTATTGATGCTTCTCCCTGTGTTTCATTCTTCCCTCAATAGGAAACACCTAAGATGAGTCATACAATTATTGCTTTCCTGGCTCTTGCATCTGATTTTGTTATTAAATACTCCCCCTATGTTATGAAACATTTCCTGGGGTTAGGCCCATAAAAATTATTTTTCCCTTGAACCATCTATTCTCATTTTCCACATACATCATTTATACATGTATGGCACTTGGCATTGAGCCATTAACAAAATCTCTAAGCCTACTGAGTTGGAACTCGGTGTAGGAAACAAGAGACAAAGTTAATAACACAATAATTTCTTATTGTGCTCTGTTTCTCCCTTTCTTCTTCGACTTTGGAACCTGATTTGAGTTATTTGAAACTGTAGAGCATATCACATCTCTATTTCGCATCCTTAGATGCCACTTCCCCTTGGATCGTATCTCCCTAAAACCAAAAACACATGAATCATCAGTTAATAGCATTTATATTAATAGGGAGAGGGGTTATTTCTAGAATCCTCAAGATGAGGATGGTGGTTGATCCAGATGGGTCAACCCTTTGATTCTTTATTGTAGAGAATCACACTCTTTATTTGCTTCTTCTAACTGCATTGACAACTTCAATTGCTCTAGTCATATGACTAAGCATTCATTACTCACATGCTGGGCCTTTTTCTGATATGAATATTCTACAGGCCTGGAATTTTTCACAATATGGGGTTTAAACCCACTTGTACACACTTTTTTCTTTGATGTACTACCAATATTCCATTTTCCTTGATTAGTTCTCTGAGTAGGAATCTCCTTTCTTGTCATCTTCCCTTGCTTCTTCCACCATTGCAAGGATCTTGAACCTTCCTCCACTTTTCGCTGTGGAACATGACATGCAAATTTTTCGATACATTCTTTGTTGATATTTCTTTTATCATATGTCTGAGTCACCACACTCTTTTTTACTGGTGCTAATTCCTCCATTGAACATTTATTCTTCTTTATCATAGCTGGAGTAGATCTCCCCTTAATCTTCCAGGTTTGTTCACATTCTCTCCTTGAGAGCTGTTTTGAGTATAAAAGATGAGGTAACTAATACAAATTTCGTTCAGCTCCATGTGATTCCCCTGAGGCTCTAAGCCTATTCTTCTTCTTGCTACTTTGTATCTCAGTGTAGAATTTCTCATTATGCATCATTGGAGTCGAGAATCTCCTTTCGAGTTCCCTTTACCTTCTTGTGTTCTTCTTACTGCAATTTCATGCCAAATGCCCATAATATGAACATATAAAACATTTTCCATCAAAGGAATACCTCATTTCGTCACTTCTATGTCAAGATGATGATACACCTTGAGTTCTTCTTCTGACACGGGGCTCTTGAGCTGCCTGACACATACTCATGGTCTGTCCCATTCTTCCATAGTAATAGCATCTAATGGATGCTTTCCTCTGAGAGACTCTTCTCTCTGTTTTCTTGTGATGCTTCTTCTTATTCTCATATTTATCAAAGTTTCTATTTTCACAGCCTAAAATGTATTCCAGAGCCTCTAAACAGAAGCTTGATGTATGGCCATGAATCCCGCAGAAATAGCACATGTCATCACTTCTTTTTGTAACTGTCCTCTTAGGCCTATCTCCAGCACCTATAGGGTTTTGTTCACATCTGGAACTATTCACAGTTATCTTTCTATTATTCATGGGAGGTGATTCATCAAATCCAATACCAGCTTTTCCGAAACTTGCTGGTCTTTGAGATGAGAAAATATTCTATTGTTTCTCTTTAGAAACAGCATATCTGTTCTTCATTTTATCATCACCTATCAAAGGATGATCAATTAGAATGTGTAAGGCATCCTTCATTTTTGGCATTCCATTAGAATTGGATTTATCCACTTCCTTCTTTACTGATTCTAGCTCTTCTTCCAACTTCTGAATCTTCATATCAGTTGATTTAAGTTGGCAATTGAATTCCCTTATGTGATTCTTTCCACGACTCATGTCATCTGCCAATTCTTGTGTGAGAGTTTCTACCATACCACTTTGCTCCTTTACTTTCAATTTTTCTTGAGAAACAGATTCAGAGATAGATTCATTCTCTTGTTGGAGCCTTTGATTCTTTTAAACTTATTCAGACAACTGTGTAGCTAGATCATCATTTCTAGCTTTGAGATTCTGAATTTCATCTGTGTTCAGATTCTTTCCCTTGACATCAGCTTTTGATTTTTCAACCTTTGTCGATCTATTTCGCAGTTCTTCATCTTGAGAATCAATTTTCTCCCTCAGATCAGTAGCTACATCAATAATCCTTTGTTTCAAACTTCTTAGCTTGTTGATCTCAGTTTCCAGTGCTTGGATCCGAATATCTTTAGTTTTAATTTCATCAGTGTTTATAATGTCACTTGAAATATTAGGTTCTTCGATACACTTGACTTGATCTTTCACTTTTCTATTCAAGCCATCGATCTCCCTTTTCTGTTCTTCAATCTTAAGATTATACTCACTAACTGATTCTGAGTTCTCTCGTGTTGATAACTTGAGTTTCTCAATTTCATCCATCAACTCAGACTTCTCTTCTTCCTGCTGCTTCATATAGAGTTTGGCATCATGAACAACTTTGTTAGATTTCTTTGTTTTAGATCTCCAAACATCTATCTCTTCAAGAGAAGCCTCTAACTCAGCTCGCATATCTATTCTTCCTTCAATTTCTTCTTCTGTTTCAGTATCACTCTGATGCTCATGTACTTCACTAATTCCAACATCATGATTGAGTGAATCAATCTTTTCCCTATCATATTCATCAAGACCTTCCTTTAGTAAGTTGTTTGATTATTTTAGTTGAATCACACTTTTTCCAAAAACACTTCCACACTGAGGGAAATTACTAGACTTCTGATTCTTCTTTGATGCTTTTCCTTTTCCCATGGCAGATTGTGATAAGAGAAAAAGGAATCTTCAACCACACAGATCGACTACACCAAGTTGAAGCAAACAAATCTGATAAAATAAACCTATCGCTATGATACCAATTGTTAGGGCCAATAGGGGCCTATATACCCTGAGAGGGGGGGTGAATCAGGGTATGGATATTCTTTTCAAAGTTCTTCCTGCCCCACGGGATCTTGACCAATTTATTACAATGGTCACTTTGTTTTCTCTTATGCGATTATTATGATTAGTTCTTTTCTGGTTTGTCTGATGATGATTCTTTGAATTCAATAAAGGGAAGCGACTAGGAAGACACATAGATTTTTACTTGGTTCACCCGCACTGGGATACGTCCAAGGAGCATACAACGGCAATGTGCCATTGTACCAAATACACTAAGGCTCACTACCAATAATGTTCACAAGGTTCGGTCTAGATCACTTCTATGCCCAGGCTCACTGCCCTTACAAGGTTTAGGGTCAGCTCACTGCTTTTCCAAGGGTCACTCCCTGTTTCTCTCTCTCTGGATCACTGCCGGTGGAGAGGATCACCTTCTTCCTCTTCCTAAGCTCACTGCTCTGTGAAGGGATTCACTCACAGTTTATAGACCTGTAGGTCTCTTCATTTGCATGAAATAATGCATCTTTAACTGTTGATAGATACTCTATTGAAGTCCAACTTTCATCCAATGATGAATACCTCTTTTCCTCTGAACACTGGGCAATTCCTTTTGGAAACACCTTCGCAAATCACCCTACTTCGCGAAGCTCCCAATTTCGCTAAGCTCAAACAAGCCTTCGTGAAGCTCCCTCCTTTTCGCGAAGCACTTTCGTGAAGCACTTTCATGAAGCTCAAGCCATCGCAAAGCAAAGTCCCTCGCAAATCTTACTAAGCCAACGTGGAGATCTCAGGTTTCGCAGAGCTACAATAGCCGCCACAAAGCTCCTCTTTCGCGAAGCACACTGGCTCCGCGATCCACCTTTGCAATATGAGAGAAAAATATTTTCTCTGAAAATTCTCTCTTCTTCTCTCGAGGGGGTCAGCCTCTATTTATAGGTGATTCCACCGACCCTTGACCCTTTCGCGCTAAGTCAATGCCACGTCATCTCAAATCGCAAAGATCCAATGTTTCCACCAAAAGTCTGTCCAAATTACGAAGCACCACGGCAATTTTCTGTTCGCGGAGCTCGTCGTAATCGTGAAGCATCACCATCAACATTCCTTCGCGCCTTCGCCGCGAAGCTCCCTCACAAAGCCCTTCACCGCCACAATGCACTTCAACTCTACCGTTCGCGAATCTTTAACGTAATCGCGAAGCATCACTGCCTCCATTTTTCTGGCCTTCGCGAAATCCAATCCATACATCCCATCTTCGCGAAACTCATGACTTTGCCATATAAAAATATGATCTTCATGGAAATCCACTTTTCGCGATGCTCACCAAATTCCTTGTTTTGGACCCCAAAAATTTGGAAAACACTGGGAAACAGCACCACCTTGTACTGATCTTTTTTACCGCATCTAGATCATCCTTTCCTTTGTCATTGTTCTTTGTCAACAAGGATTTTCAACAACTTCTTGGGAACTCGACAAATATCCATGAAAACCTACTTTGTCAACAAACACAATCAACCCAAAAATACTGCAATGTTACCTTGAGGGATTTTTTCCCAACAAGATGTGTAACCATGTGGTCATGGGTATAGACTCATGATTACCCAAAGGACTTACCGCTGCTAATGAAGCGTTTAGCTATGGACTTCCTCCTTCGTTGCCTTTGATTCTTTGGTTTTTTGGGAGTATCGGTGGTCTCCCTTATTGGCACTTGAATTGGAGAATGGAAGGCTATGTCCTACGCCTCATTCATGGCCTACTGGCCTGGAGATATCTCACCTAGTTTGCGAGGAGAATCAGCAACAGCCCCGATGGCAGTACCACTAGGTCTATACTATTGTGAAGGAACCTCAGTTCCTTTCTTTGCGAGCTGTAAGATGAAGAAAATAATTTCCTTAAGTAACAAAGCTTAGACTGGAATCAAGTTGCAATGCAAATAAGGAAAGAAAATTTACATCTTTAGGAGCCACATAATCATGCCACTCCTCATCTCCAGAACCACCATCCCCCTCAGTGGCGCCACGATCAATCATTTCCTTCACCTGCCTGGTGACCGGAACAGACTCATCAGTGGCATATATGAGCATCTCCAGCTCTCTTTTGTAAGCCCACACTTCATTGGGGTTATCCTCATATTAGATATTTGTAGAAGCCAGAAGATTTCCTATTCCAGGAAGTTGTGGTCCCTCATACAAATCCAGTCAGGTGGTCTCAGTACCACAATATAAACCCTTCCATAACTGGACAGCCTCTAGTCTTAGATATGAAGGCTGCGAGGAAGGTCCTACAATCTTTGACTTCAATTTCTTCCCAACTCCTGCAACTATAGATAGATAATAAAAAAATAAGACTTATTGCTTTATAAAGTAGCAGTGATTAAATTACTACAATGAAGTAACTCACCAGGAGTTGATGGAGTGGGTCTTTTAATTCTGGCCAGAGGATTATATCAGGAACGAAACCGCTTTTCCACTGGTTGTGCCTCATCATCCCCATCATGGGAATCCGGTGAATCGGTTCTAGAGGATGAATCTTCCGAATCAGCTTCAGGTGGGGAAGCATCACCTTCATGAGGAAGGGTTTCTTTCTCTACAGTCCTTTTCCTTTTCCCCACCTGATAAACTGGGTGATTCAGCACCCCTTTGGGGTATGAAGCTATCCAGTGTTCGGCATAATATGTAGTCAAATTATGTTCCTCTTTTTCAACTGGTAGATCAAGTACCTCCCCAGTCTTCTCCCTTGATGTCAGCATCCATAGTTGCCGAGAAACCATCGGATGTTGCTCTAACCTGACATGTACTGTAGGAGATACATCAATCTGTTGCAGACATTTGAGTTGACGTGAAAATCTATATGGAGCATAGTCCTCGCATATAATTTCACCGTCAATCCTGGCAACTAGCACACCATCCCTTCAAGCTAGCATGTATTCCCTCAAATCCAAGCGGGCTATTCCATCATCAACAAACCACCTGGTTGGCGGATTTCCATAGGGAAAGAAGTTGAATTCCATAAACATGCTCAGCCTCACTTTCATGTCATAGGCATTAACATCTAATGGAGCAACTCCAGAGAATGCTTATACTAACGGCCTAAAAGAACTTCTAGGGATTTGTAATCCATTCTGTACATTGTAAGTCCTGAAGTGAGTGGCGTTCCATCCCCATAAAACTTGGAATGGTCCCACTATTCGTAAAGGAGATTTACCCATGAAGAAAAGAAGTAAACTTCTGTGAATCTTTGCTAAAATGAGGGTAGCCAACCCAACCATTTTTCCCTCATCCAACTTTTCCTCAATGACGAAGGTCCCTAGCCTGACGCCTCCCTTCGAATCCCTGACTGGAAAGAGATACACGCTGAGCCACATTGCCAAGAAGCCCGCCAGACGAGTCTTCTTTGGAATCCTTTGATTCACCTCATATCCCCACATTTCGAACTCTACTTCTTCTATAGTTGGCTAGAATGTTCCAGGAGTACCCCTCTTCTTAGGTTTTGGGCAGGTGGTAGGATGTTTGGGCCTCTTATCCATGGATTTTTTTTCTTGGATCCTTTCTCCTTAGGTTCCTTCTCATTTGGCTCCTTCTACTTCTTATAAATAAGAAATATATTCATCCACTCCTCCGAATGAATATCCTTTCTAGAATGAGTTAACAAGGTCTCTGAACTCTTGAGCCTGTGGAAGATCTTAAATAATTCCCATGCTAAAGCAGGAGTATTCTCTGAATAATTCCAATTCACCTTGGGAGGAATGAATTCATCATACATATCGCCCAAAATTGGATCCCCTGAGATCTTATGGACATCCCACAGACTGATACCTACTTCTCTGTGAGTCATATGGAAAGAATTAGTTGCTGGTCTCCAGTGGTTGAGTATCTCCGGCATGAATTTATCATGTCTGTAAATATATGTTTGCCCTACCCAGACAGCTTTGTATATTGCAGCTCCCTTCATATCCTCGAAAAACTCTGTACAGGTTTGTCGCACCCAGTATACCCACATCCAAGTTGGCTTCACGCCTCCCCCAGGACGGATGTCCCAACTTTTCTTCCAGCCTTTGGATTGATCCATCTGAGCATTTCGGAATCTTGAAGGATGACAATGTGGTTGCAGCTCAGGCGTATGAGGTTTTAAATCTGGTGTACAAGGTCTATAATGCATCATATAGGCCTTCTCCACTATTCCGTCATTTATAAATCCTCCTCCACATGAGATATTTGTTGAATCAATGTTGGTGTAATTTTGAAACCACAAAAATGGAAGATAATTCTTTGCTTTTGGAATAGTGACTTCTCATAGATGACCATAGTCATACAAAGGCAGATAAGTGCTTTGAGGAAAGTCGTGATGATATTTCTTCAGATACATAGCCAAATCCGAAACAGTTATATATTTGACGATATAATAATCATGTCCAATGATATTCATCATATCATCAATCCGCTTGCTAGCCAGTTCGTCAACTATTCCGGTTCTAAGATCCATTGATTCTGAACTAAAAGTTGAATAAATTAACTTTTAAGTAAGTTGATTTTTCATAAAATTTGTAAAGGAATTTCATAAAAATGGCTAAGGCATTAAGGCACGCAAGTATGAATGTGTTGCGCAAGTATGTAAGTGTCGCGCAAGTGTTATTGTGTCGTGCAAGTTTTTGGCACGCAAGTATCACCACGCAAGTCCTATTACATTGACAACAGCGCGAAAATAAAGAAACAGCAGAAAATGAGCAACTTGCGCGGCGAATGAAACCTGAGTGGCGAGACCTCGAGAATCCATAATAAGATGTGATGCGCGACAAAGGACTGCGTATTTATAGGATAGGAGGCTCACCTACGCACCTCCACCCAGTGTGCTCCAGCCCTGCGCGGCAAGAACATGCGCGCCCAGTATTGCGCCCTGAAAACTTGTGTGATGCCTTTCCTTTGGTTTTCTTCTTTTCCTCAGAGTCGAATCCGAATTTCTTTTGGATCCAACTCTGAGGGGGGACTCTTTTTTATTCTCCTTTTCGTCACATTGTCTAGAAGAATGGAATGGGAAATGACTTAGCACAAATTGATTCATCATTTGAAGAAAACATCAAAAATCCACAAAGGCATGAACAAAGGATCAAAAGCACATGTACCGTGAAAGTTTCATCAATGTCACGGATGTGGACTTGCGCGACACCTAATGGTCACACAAGTGACTTGCGCGCCCTAAAGGATAACCGCCTGGGGTATTCTCCAGCCTATAAATAGACCCTGTGTGCCCCCCATTTGGGGAGGAATTTTTTCAGAATTCAGATTTAGAGCTCTGGACGCCCAAGTCTCTTATCTAGGTCTTCCTAACACTTATAAGGTAATTCTTTACCTAGAATGGAAGGTCTAAACAAGAGGAGTAAGGTCTAAGTGTTAGAATTCACTAACACTTGTGAGCCTATGGTGTTTTACCCTTAAGGGGAATGAACATACCTGCACGCCGCCCTACTTCCTCACCAAAACATGCATGCCTCTCTTCTGGAAGTACCTCAGGATAATTATAAAGGCATTGGTCAAGGACCGCTCAAGTATTACCATACTGGTTTACAAACGCGCATGTACCCATAGGTCACGCAGGTATACCTACACGACCAGGACTTGTGTGCCCACGCAGTACCTGCGCGCCTGCCAGGACTTGCGCGCCCATGCCTTTTTGGGTGCCCTTCTTGCCCATTTCACCCCTCTTAAGCCATTCCACCTCTCATATTCAAGATTCAGTCTTCAAGACACTCTTCAAATCCAATTTTGGCATGATTTATTGATTTGAATTCCTTATCTGAAAGGAATTCTATGGAATATCTCTCAAAACCTAGTGATTTACTCATCTTTATGTCACTAAAGATTGAGATTTCATTCATTCAACCTCATCCTTTAATATGAGAGAATCCTTAACATGGGTCTCCTTTTCAGGAATAATCCCCAGTCATAATTCTCATTAATTTTGGAATCCTCTTTTGGAGTAAGTCCAATGTCCTCTAATCTGGGCATCCTCCTTAGGAGTAAGCCCCAATCTTAATTTCTCTTAACTAGTCCTGATTTACCTTTGATCTGGGATTCCTTCTCAAGAGTAAAACCCAATCATAAGTCCTCTCCTAATTTGGGCCTCCTTTTAAGATTAATCCCCAAGTTAGAGTATTCAAATCTCCATGAAGCACATATACCTTTATGGACCCTGTTCCTGGATTTCTTCCCTGAAGTGAATCCCAGTCTTCATTTATCTTGGAAGTCATACATACATAAGTCCCACATTATTTCTTATGATTGCATCTTTCATGGCACAATTGTATAATTTTTACCAATACCTCTTGTTTCTCACACCGAGCATGACTCACGTGAGCTTAGAGTGTAAAAGTAATTATGACATCCTTCTGTGATCCATCAATCATAAACATCATACTCCCTTACTCGAACAACGTGGGTTCTGATTCCTTTTTTAAACAAAGGATATGTAGGTATCCCATCTGCGGGTTCGATCCCAATTATGAAATAATCCATGTCCTTCTAAATGATAATAAACTTCAAGTTCCCCATTGAGTGGCTTTAAAAGCAGCATGGTCATCATAATGACCGAGAGACTTCTATATAAATGTGTCGAAGGATACCATTGACCAAGAATCTCTATAAATACAAATGATTCTCTATCGATGAAGAACCTCGAATACATATAAAAAATTCTCTAAATTTCCTATATATTTAATCATTGATTGTCAGATCTGAAGGGAAGCTCATTTTATACTTGGTAATGTAATAAGGATTCATGAACATAACTTAAATCTATAAAGAGAGTCCCGGAGTAGACAATAATTCCCCTAAAAAAGGTGTGATGAATCCGACCTCCCATCCTCTCGACCAATGAAAATTCCTAAGCCTCATCAATCCAAAAACTAATGAGCAACTACCTTTGGAAAGTAAGTCCAAATGGATGTGGAATCATTAGATGTTTCTGGTTCTACAAATAAAACCGTTAGAAACCGATCGGAATGTTTGAACCTTCGATCAGGAGGTCATCCCCGAATTTCGAGGGAAACAGTAATCTTAGTTAAATTTAAGTATTTAATTTTAAAAGTTAGAATGTATAATGTTTATTCATGTTTGAATGACCTCTATGATTTAATATCAAGTTATTTTAAAGGATATTTGAGTTAAATAATAATAAATAATTTATTTTCAAGATTTTTTAATATAATATTTATTATATTTATTGATGAGTATTAAAGTGATATTTATTTATTAAATAAATAGCCATTATTCAAGGCTCGTTAAATGTTGATGAGGGAAAATAGAAGGAGTTTAATGGTACAATTAGAATTTTTATAAATGATATTTATTTATATTCTTAAATAATTGTACATGTCAAGCAATTAATAATTTTTTTTATTGGAAATGGGTCATAGTAATAATTAATTAGAGAAATGGTTTGTGTACAATTTTACAAACCAAAACCTACATAATAAATATCAAGTTATAAATATAGTGCCCTAACCCTTTTATCCACCTAAATAGTGATTTGGGTTGAGTTTCACTAGCCTTAAGCATGCCTCCTTGTATGCCAAAGGTAGCCAAATAGAAGCTAGGGTGTATAGGGGTGATGTTGGATATAATATACCCTCTTTTGATGATATAATAATGATATATATAAATATAAAGTAGCAAAAAGAAAGACCATAACAACTTGAACCAGTAATCCCCCCATGGAAGAAGCACAATAATAGCATACAACAGTAGAAGAATAACTAAAAAACAATATAAGAATAAAATAAATAAGTAAAACATATAATCTATATATAATCACGCATATCAATAAAGGTCATATAGGTAATAAGAATAAGGGTCTCCAAGGTACGACCAATGTATGTACATAAAATCATGATGATAAAAAAGTAAATAAAAGAGAAACTCTAGATGAGGAAAGAACCCATGGTCTCTTTCCATCCATCTCATTCTAAATATCTCGGTGCTAAGGTCCAGCTCCTGAGCCCAAACCTTTACTTGATCACAAAGACGTTAAGTCTACACACATCTTGAGTGCCCATGTAGAAAGTCATAAAGAATATCAGTAGGAAACCACCAACATGTTTATATCATATATTTATGATTAAGAAATGCATAATAAAAAGTTAAATAAAATAGTACATGTGTGTCACATAAATAACATGCCTCTCTTGGGCTCAACAGCCACAAGAAAAATTTCACATTCTTTTTCCAACACCTAAAACTGTAGAGGAGAGTGTCCTTATCCTAATCCCAATGAATACTCTGGAATAAAATAGTCCGGTTGAACCCTCAGGTTCCACCTCAAGTAGTTTCACCTGAAACCACGTTCCCACCAACACCTCATGTCAAGATCAAGTAATCGACGTACCGAAGGCATTCCTAAGTCATTTACCTAGTCCCAAGGACCTTATCTCAAAAGAGACCATTTCTTATCATAAAATGAATTTTGAGGTACAGTGATACATCTCCTATAAATTATATCACCATCAGCTCAAAAACCGACATCTTGAGGAATAGTGATGTTCGTCCTTCCATGAAATTCATGGACCAACGACCTCAAATATGGTGAGCCTCAGTCCCTAACTTACAGTATCCACACTATCAACCAATTGATCCTCACTATCCCCATGGATTTCTATGACAACCACCTTCATCCAATTCTCAAAGCCATGTATATTAGAGTCCTCTACCCATATGAACATTCACAACCACCTCATAATCTGAGTCATAATGTGTGTACATGATTCCAAACGGCACAATGGCTAACACATGTGAGAGTAAATCACAAAATAGAACCTAGTACACACCAATTTGGAACCTCATTCCCCTATGACCATGTTTCTCAATCATATGGTCATTTCCATCCAAATCACATAAGCATATCCCATATCCTGATGACCTTATCACCTCAGATGATGATTGTGTCACCCAATTAGTGATCAACAACACCCATAAAATTCTATATAAATCAGGTCATTCCTATCCTTAAAATCACATTGCTTCAAATTAAATATAAAATTTAATATCAGTCCTTACCTCGAGCACCTCATGTTTCATTAGATATCATCAATTCAATATTATCAAATTAAATCATTCATTTTAATATAAATATCACACCCAACATAACTTCCCGAGTGGTCTCAAGCCCCACACCAAGAATAGTAATGGAAGAAAAGGATTGAGGATTCTTAGAGGCATCCAATATGGTCCCATTGTTATTGTAAAGGCAAGTAATTGATTAATTTGGGTCTTTCTCAATCCACCCAATGGTATGCTCAAAACTGCACCACCATAAAAACCATGAAATCACACAGAAAGGTAAGATCCACCTACCATATGTTGGAAGACACTCGCATGTCAGGTATTATCCCCTAACTTAGAAGAATTGGAATGATATCAAAATATTAGAAAAACACCCACAAAATAGTGTAAAACCACTCGCATAGATTTAGAGCACCATATGTTGAGGAAAAAGAAGAAAAGTGGTAATGTGATTCAAATCCCAACCGCTATGGATCTAACGTTGTATAAGGATTGTGAAACAAAACCCAGATGAGGAAGTTAGATTACACCCTAGAGAAGGAGTAGAAGTGTAATCCCCCTCTTCTATGTGTGACCCATAGAGTAATAAGAAGGAGAAATGGATTTAATAAAAATATGGTAAAATTCAAAATTTCAAAATTTAAATGGTCTTTATGGTTAGATCCCATATTTTTCTAAAACTATGAAACACACATATGGATCCTTGTACATAAGATATAATCCTTTTATGGTTAGCTCACATGGTTTGTCTAAATCATGTGGAGCCCATGCATAGCCACAAGTTAAGTGGCACTAAGCGTGCAGCTTGTGAATGGTTTTCCAAAACAATGAAAAAACAATGTAGATCCCTCTAATGAAAAATACATAGGTTTACACATATCTATTCTACCCCTTTTTAATGGTTTACCAATCCATTCTTATTGCATATGGAGGGAACACAGCTTCTCCTTATAGGAAACATAGTTTGTCCGAACTATGCTCCTCAGTCTACACACTTATAAAACATGGGTTTACGGTGATCAATGAACCCCAAACTCAAACAAAACCCTGAGAAACTTTTAAAACCTCAAACCATGACTAAAAATAAGTCCTATAGTCAAATAATCTCTCATAATTGAGTTCTATTAATCAATAAAAGAGTTGTTCTACCCACCAAACGCTGGAAATTCAAAACATGTGAGGAATTCTACCTGCACAAAAAAACAAGGGATGTTATAATAAAATATTCCATAACCATTATTTTTGTGCACAATAGACATAGAGAAACTATATGAATACTTATAGATAGATCTAGAGATATATAACATGATCTCTCTTACTTTTCTATCAAGCCATATAGATAACATTAATAGTTCACCATTCATCAAGAAGTATTTTACTATGATCAACCATGAAGAACACAAGAAATCATTATTAGTTTTTCAATAACCCAAAAATTCTACGGTGACAGACATAGAATATGGTGCATGTTTGGATCACTATTATATGGATTATACACTTGAATACTTCAGTGAAACGATGGTATGATGATTTCTAGACAACTGAATCATCAATTAAAGTGGAATTACTAGTTGATGTAGTTCTATATTCATTCATAAATTGATTAAAAATTACATGTGGTGATCATACTCTTCTAGTTATAGAATTATTCTCTAATCAATAAATCTATGGATTTCATTGGGCATGATGATTTTTTTGTGAAGCAATGATTACATGTAAATTAAGTCTAAAAAGTCGAGTTGGTTAGGTCATCCAAGACAGTTCCACTATGCCTAGAACCTACAATTCATATAAGAGAAGTCACATGTTTAATTTTTAATTATTTATTATTCATTGATTTTTTGAATTCATTGGTGTTTTATTTTTATTATATATATTCATTTTAATAACCAAACTTCATTTTATATTCCTTTATTCATTCTCACTAACACAACCAGTTAATAGTTAAGGTTTAAAAATGTGATGCGTTCAAAGAACACGATCTGGAGGTTCTATTGGATCTTCCTAGAAAAAACCAGAGTACATGGCATGTAATAACTAAATACATATAGTGTATTTTTCTTTAAATGTCTTTATCTCAAGGTAAAGTCAAATATACCTAAATTAATAAAATCTATGGTCCAATAAAAGTGGATCAGTGTGTAGATTTAGATAGACTGGCACATGGATTAAAGAACTACACATTGTGTAACCACTTTATACAACATGTAGTACCCATTTTCTCTTGACTATGAAAATGAGGTTTCCATGTGTGTTGTACACCAGATACATGACATAGGGACTGAAATTTAATTAATCTTTGATGACACAAACCATGTATATTAAAGTATACATTATGTAACTCAAACTCATATGTGTCAAGAAACACATTTTGTCCTTAGGTGCATGATGTGTACAAGGGAAGAAGACAATACATGCCATGTAAACTAGTATATACCATGTAGTATACTACATGTAGTGTTCTCAATTTTTTGTCGATAGAAAAATAAAATATATAATTAAACATACTCAAATATATTTTTTGTTTCATTTATTTGAAAGTGCATGTTATTTCATATGATTGAAAATTACATATTGAATAAATTTCCACATTAAAATTTTCAAGAACACACACAATTTCCTCTAATTACAATTGTGAACTTAACTAATTTTAAAATGGAATTATGTTTTCTTAAAACTATCAATGATGGTGAATTGAGGATACTTGAATGGAATTAAAAATTAATTAATTAATTGTATTAATTCGTGGTTAATTATCTTAATTAAGGAATAAATCGAAGTAATTAATAACTATATGTAAAGTTTATACTCATTACTTGATGTGTTGATGGTCAATAAATAATACTATCCCTATGTATGTGATTGGTTTATTCTAATTTATTATAATTTAATACAATTGATGGTTTTTTTGTCATTATTTCCAATTTTTGAGGGGATTGTGTGCTTATAGTTTATTTTATTTAAACCCCTTTATCCAATCCACTATATCCCTTCACATATGTATGAGTAAAATATTATGTAAAGATGAAGATCCCGTTGGAGAGGAGGTGGTCTAAGTATAAGAGTCAAGGAAAAACTAATAAATGTGATATAAAGAAGACAATGTGGAATTATAAAACACAAACCAAGATCAAGTTATAGGATATTTATTCTAGGTTATAAGGTTTGTTTTTCGTATAATAAAAAAATACCCGTTATAGAGTATCATGATCATGAAACTTATATTTTATTTTTTTCAGTTTCATGGTTAATTATTTATGTTTTTGAATGCTATGTTGTCACTAAATAAATTAATTAACAACCATCAAATATATAATAAAATATAAATGGATTATTTGTAAATGTTTTATCATGCATGGTTAATAACTTAAGTAAAATCTACATAATATTAACAAGGAATGAAAAAATATAAAATTCTCTTCTATTCATAGAGAATGAATATCCCTCAATAAAAATATTAATTCGGTATAGCCTTCCACTACTGAAGTTGTAATCGACTTCATTGTTCAATGTTCTTGGAAAACCCTAGTTGGGGTGATCTTAATTATCTTGGAACTTTTACCTTGATATTTTGGGATGAATTAATTTTCATCACTTCAAGGGATGAATATCTGGGAAGGAATTGGTATAACTAAGTGGAAAGGGTTGAGGAAATCATTATTCTGAATTTGAGGATTGTGGATTCCACTCAACGGATCATGGAACTATGAGTTAATAATGTTTGAATGTTATGTGATGTTCTGAAAATGGTTGATAGGGATATTAGGTTTCAAAAAATATGCAAAATTAATGTAATTTATTTAAATTAATTAATCTATTTTTTTAATCAAAAAATTAATAATTATCCTCTCTTAATATTTTGAAATGGAAATTCAAAATGACTTCAAAAATATCATTATGATCCATAAAAGAGAATTATATCCTTATAAATGGAATGATTTTATTGTAATGTTATAGGAACTTATGCTTTATACTATTCCACGAATGGAAATTATGTTTACCAGAAACACCACTTCTGAAGTCACTTTACAAAGTGTCTAGTACGGAAGAAGTATCTATTTGTCTGAAGAATGTGGAAGACATAATTGATGTCAAATGATTCATGATTTTTTATATTTTCCAATGATATTAAAAATAAATATAAAGATATGGATGTTTATAGCATTGTTTCTAATATTTTAGACCTCTATAAAGAGAAGGTGATATCAAAGAGATATGAGATATGAGATATCCACTGCATTGGTCAAATGAAAGCTTGGAGAGTTTTCCCCAACGGGGACACATGTAGTCATGATGATTGGATACATTGAGTGCATAGACATATTGGGTTTTAATATCGCTAATTATATTTTCATAGATCTAATTCTATCATCCCTACCAATAAAGTACACTAGTTTTATTGTGAATTATAATATAGGTAATAGTGAGAAGACATCGTCAGACCTTCTTAATCTTATTCACCAAGTTGATAAAGACATGGGGAGTGAAAAACCCACAGTAGTTATGGGTAATAAGAAAAGGATGAACAAGGAAAATAGGATAAAGTATCATTCCATGTCTAAGGTTCCTAAGAACCATACTTACAAGAAGAATATGATCTAGATTTAATGAAAATAATATAACACAATACGTTTAAAATGTTGAAAGTAGGTCCATTGGAAGAGGAATAATACCTAGACAAAGAAGAAATGGGAATATTTAGGTGTGTTCATTATTGAGTATAATTTTTCCATGTCTAAGAAATCATATTAAATACTCCCTATGGTATCCAACTATAGGAACCAAGTATATTTTATAAGGTTTTTATAGATGAGGTGGATATATGAGTTACCAATGGAATAAGGTTGGATGTTGTAGCCATTGAAGACTACCATCACACATTACCAACATGATTGATTTTGGTTTCAATGTATTTTTATTGTGTACCTAGTGTTACCAAGAACAACATATCTACTTCTTGTTTAGACCTGGATAGATTTATTTTCAGTTTTGGAAATAAGATTTTTTGCTTTTATAAAGATAGAATATGTTAAGGTATGGAACAGTTGAATAACGGTATTTATGTATTAAATTATGATAACCAAATATTATCAATTGATAATTAATGAAATATATATGACTCATATAACACCCAATTATGGAATTATCACCTTGTGTATGTAAATGAGAAGCATGTGACAATGCTCTATCAAGATGGTTATTTAGACTCTTTTGATATTAAACCACTTGAAAGTTTTCATGCCTGTTTATAACAAAATATGAACAAACCACCATCTGATGGTAAAGCTAAAAGATCTATAAATCTTCTATAATTTGTGAACATTGATGTGTGAATAACTTTTCAAGTATAATTTATAGGTAGATTCTCATACTTTATTACTTTTACTAACGAATTGGGTAGGTATTGTTACATATTTTTAATAAGGTATAAGTATGAAACCTTTGAGAAGTTTAAAGAGTTCAAGAATGAAGTTGATAATCAACATGGTAAGTATATAAATGAATTTAAATCATATTGAGGTTGTGAATATCTTAAACTATACTTTATCGACATTCTATGGGAGTTATTTATTTTACTCAATTCACTCCACCTTATACACCATAGTGGAATGGTTTTAGTGAAAGGAGGAACCGTACACTATTGAACATGGTAATGATAATGATGATTCATGAATGAATTTAGTTATCCTTTTAGGGATATACATTACATAAGAAATAATACTTACTAAACTGAGAAACAAACACATTGGAAAACAGTATTCCCTTCTAGTTATGGAGTGGAAAGAAACCTATTTTTCAATATTTTTATGCATAGTGTTGTGAAGATTTTGTTAAGGATAGTTGAATAAATATACTGGAACCTTGAGGCATAAATTTTTCTTTATATGATGTCATATGGAAAAAATATGATATTATATATACAAAACTTCATATAAGAAATAAATTTTCACACACCAGGACTTCTTTCTTAAGAGGGAGAGAATCATCAAAGAGGGTAGTGGGAGAAATATTGAATTTGATTAATTTAATGATCAATATATATAATAGTTGGTACCAAAACATAATCCATGGGTCCATGTGGAAGAAGTTATTTCTAAAACACAAGTACTTTGTATGATTAGTAGAGAGGTAAGAGATCTAGAAAGATCTAGTTTTCTAGTTGTAGATGATGGTGACTCATTATTGGATGAAAATAACGATCTTATCTCCTAAAAAGATATAGTAGAAATGATATAATCTGAAATATGGAAATAATATCTAAATTTTGAGATGGATTCCATATATCAAAACCATATTTGGGTTGTGATTAATCCATTAGTAGATGTAAATCTTGTAGGGTGTTAATGGGTATTAAAGAGAAAACATGACATGGAAGGTAAATAAAATACCTATGAAATATGGCTATTGGGTAAAGGGTTTAGAAAATGTAAACATTGTGACTATGATGAAACTTTTTCTCTAGCTTCCATGTTTAAATCCATAGTACTATTTCATTCCATATTAGCTTTCCCTAAATATGAGAATAAAAAATAGATGTCCAAATTGTGTTCCTTAATGGGAACCTTGGAGAGGATGTTTATATTACACAAATGGAATTTTTTATGACTCCATAAAATTCCAAAAAGGTATAAAAGTTTTAGATATACATTTATGGATTAAATTTATCATCCGGGTTATATAAATTTTGGTTTGATGAATCTATAAACTAATTTATTCATTTAGAATTAATGTGAGCCATTTGTTTACAAATGGTTTTGTGGGATTATAG
The DNA here is from genome assembly GCA_963277665.1 of Viscum album. Taxonomy (NCBI): domain Eukaryota; kingdom Viridiplantae; phylum Streptophyta; class Magnoliopsida; order Santalales; family Viscaceae; genus Viscum; species Viscum album. The sequence goes on along the minus strand of OY728135.1, from coordinate 27,443,073 downwards.
TTCCTTTCATTTAAATAATTGTTGTTGATTTATTAATAATTTTAAAAAATATATTATCCTTGCAATAGGATTATTAATGGTAGAGAAATTTACTCTCCATGACTGAATTAGGTGAAAAAACCTACATTTTAGGGATCAAGATCATTCATGATAGATCCAAGTGTCTTCTTGGGATATTTCAAAGTAGAGAAATTAACCAAATACTAAATTTGTTCAGTATGGAAGAATATAAGAGTGGATTGGTTATAGTTTCACATGGTATACATATTTCTATCAAAATGTGTCCTCAAATAAGAGAGGAAATATAGATAACTAGTAAGATCATATAAACCTCTACGATAGGAACTATCATGTATGTCATGTTATGTACGAGGCTTGATGTTGCCTATTTTTTGAGAATGTAGGACGATATCAAGTAGATAATGGTGACGAAAAATGGAATATTGTTAAGGTTATACTTAAATATCTTTGGTTAACTAAGGATTTTTTTGTGTATGGAGAATATGAAGAGCTAGTTATTTGGGTTTATACTGATTCTAGCTTTCAAAAATATTATAATAAACCGGTTTCAAAGTCTAAAAATGTATTTTGTCTCCATAGAGAAGTATTGAGATGGAAGAGTTATAAGAATCCTTTTTTACAAATTCTATATTGGAGTTCAGTTATATTGTGGGTTCTGATATAGCTAAAGAATCATTTTGGAATTATAACTTATTCCAATAGCTTGATGTGGTTCCAAGTAGTCAAGACCCTATCAGGGTTTATTGTGACAACACTGCAGCAATGGCTCACTCCAAAGATACAAGGTCTCATGAAAGGAAAATTCACATAAGTTTCATCTCTTGATATATTTTTCTTAGTGTAGTGTTGTTTCAGGGAGAAGATTATCCAAATAGAAAAACATGTGGGACCCATAGACCAATGATTAATCTCAATAAATGTGTAAGTATCATGTGAGTTCTAGTGGATTGAAAGTTGTTGTCTGATAGATCTAGTGAAAATGGAAGTCCATTGGAGTTAGTTTTTCTAGAACTGACATTATGTACTTGATTACTTTTTTCATTATTATTGATGTTTCTTACCAAATAATTATTATTCCTTTGCTTAAAAATTTTATGTGATAATATCCTAAGAATATATGTCACACTGAAAGGTCATAGCATCTCCCCACTATGATAAAAACATATAGGTTCCACTAAAGTGTTCTTGAATATCTATTTTATAGAAATATTATACTACCTTATGGGACATAGATGATACATGCTATCGAGGGTTGGAGACACAAAAGACATTAATACATTTTCTCATATTGTCTTCCCTTGGTGATCTGCAAGATATGAGGTTATAAAAGATGAAATGGTAATAGGAAATAAAAATTTAAATGATTCATTATATGTTCCTATATACAAACGTGTGTAATGATCCTTATAAATTAAGATTATCATTAATTGATATCATGAATTGTGTGCGTTGATTTATTGATGAATGCATCACGTGAATGTTTTTATGAAATATTTTCTTTAAATAATTTTGATTCTTCAATATCTTGAATTTCATGAAATCATGAGTTTAAATGGGCCATTAGATTCCCTTGATATAAAATAACCATTATAACCTAGTCGTTAGTTTAGAGGGAATAAATATAAATAACTTATGAAAATGTATGGTGAATTCATTGGCTTCTAATTATTTATGAAAAATATAAAGAAATTTTATTTTTTTATTCTTTTATTAATAATTTAAATTAATTTAATATATATGTTATATATTTAATAAAATATTTTTATATTCATCCAATATATATTTTAGTAATAGGGTATGAATAAACCCTATTTTATGTATAAAAACCTATATTTTTCAAAAGGGATATTTTACCACCTTTTAATGGAAAACCATTTTTAAATTAATATTTTGACACATTGATAATTTTTATATGAAAACATAAACCTCTTATTTGGAAGAGGGATATAAAAATTTACTTTGGATGAATTTTTTATATTTTTCTGAAAGCATTCAAGTTTTGATGAACAGTAAAAATACACTAAATTTTAATTGAAAACAAATTTTTTCATCGAAATAAATTATATGGATAAATTATATTGTTGAATGGTTTTATAATATAAATATAACATATTTTATCAGTTAATATAATGTTGGTAATTTTCATTAATTTTACATTTATTTCAGATGTAAAAATATTTCAATCTTTTGCAATGTTTTAACTTTAAAAACTCTTTCTCTCTTTCCGACAAAGGGATTACTTTTAAATTAATTACTGAAAATTATGTGTTTTTAATATTTAAAAACAGATTCAATATCTTGAATTATTAGTTCCAAATTATGTAAATAGCGTCATTTTATTTCTGGGCATTATGAATAATAACATCATTAATTTTTATTAATATGTTAAAAGTGTAAATACAGTAATTAAGGGTAAGAATAATATCATAAAATTACCCTAACACTTGTATTAATATCATTAGATTGTTATATTTTTACCTAAATCATCCTTGGATCTAAATGGTAACCATTAGAATCCACTTAGACGAGATTGGTACATTTAATTTATTTGATTTAAAGTAAAGTTAAATATGTCTCACTCAAATTGTAATAACAAAATCATTTTTAATATTAGGTTATACAGTAGATAAATTCTATTATAAATATTCAAATTAAATATAAATAAATTTCCTTTATCAGGTTAATTTATTTTTAATTTTTAGAAAATATATATTTACCTTAAATACTTATACTTTGATGATGTAAAAATTAATTAATTGACGATAAATCAATAAAAAAAATTACTAAAATTATAATAACCATCAAAAGACTCAATAAAAAGACCAAATATTATTAGTAGTTTATATATAGATCATAATAATCCAATGGTAGAGTTAGTGAGCATTTGGATACTTATATAATATACTTTGATACTTATATTATTTTATTTAAAGTGATGTTAAAGTTGTCACCATCATAATTTAATAAGTATAACATTTTTGATGATGGATTTTCCAGAAGTTAGATTCAAATAAAAGTATTATTATAAAATATAGTATATTTATATTCATCATAGTATTTTATTTTTAATTTTTATTCAAAAAATTAGTATATAAAATAATTACACAAAATTGATGTAAGAATTATTTTATTAATGGAGATATCAAATAAATGTTATTAAAATATTAAAATAAATATAATTTGTGCTAATTAATATGTCCAATTAATTTTATATATGTCCTTTACCTCCTAGTAATATAATAAAATATTGTTTTTTAAGTTAACTTTTCATCTTAATATTTTTAAATATCAATGAATTGAATAGTGCAAAAATTGACACTATTTATTTTTTATCAAAACAATGATTTATTAAATTATTTGAAAACATAAAGAATTTATAAAAATATAAAATAATAATTATATGGTCTAAAATTTTATAATTTATTTATTTATGGTCTATTTGACATCGAATAAGTAAATATTTACCCCTTTTAATATTGAATTATTTGTTACCATAGTTAAAAATTAAAGAGAATAACTAAGTGTAAATTAAAATAATAAGGTTTAAATTGATAGAAAAAACTTTTCCAATATTTATTTTTTAGGATATTATAACCCTATACCATCTCATATTTTAATTTGTGAATTCTGGATGTTTTTTAGTATTGTTTAATTTTATTATAAATTAATAGTTTTGGAGACCACAAAAGTAGCCCTCACCTCAATTATAAAAGGGAACCTGCTGCCTCACCTCTTAACTTCAAATTGAGAATTAATTCTCAGAAATACATACCCATTTCTCTTATAAACTTACCTAGAAACATTCTAGAGGTTATTTTTTTATTAAAAACCAACTCTAGTTCTTTAAGAGAATATTTCAAGGGGTCACGTCGAAGAAGAGGTGATCTCCTTTACTGATCCTTTCAAACTTCTTTCTTCTTCTAATTAAATTTCATGAGATATTTCATTATAAATTAATAATTATAGTATCAATTATATTCCAATATGTTATTATAATTATGAAATAATAATATTTCACCTTCTATCCATCCTATGGAAAATGAAATCATCACATGTGTGTACGTACGTCTTACCGTCTCCATGCCGTAGTGTAATATTTTTTTCTCTACCTCCATACTTGTACAGGTATAATGATGAAAATAATAAATATATTTGATTATTATAACATTATATTTTTTAGTAAATATTATACACCATCCAATTAAATATCATTAAAAAATTATGGTAATGATATTGTCACTCGTGCGTACGTACGACCTACCATCTCCAGGATATGATGTGATTCGTTCTACATGATCTTTGTTAAATCATGATAATATAAATTTAAATAATGAATAAATATGATATAAATAATTCTAATATCATTATTTAAATGATATAATTATAACCTAATAATAATAACTATAACTTATTAGACAAAACATGCATAAGAACATAATGCAGTTAATACCCGAATAATGAGTAACAATGAAATGTTACTAATAAAGGGATGATAATATGATCATATATGATATAATAAAAATTTAGATGATTCTATAATAATTCAATAAAATTATTTAAAAATTTATACAGGAGTTTCGGATGCATATGAAGGATATCAGACCTAAGGTAAGGGAAAATTTTGAAATCTCATTATTATCTAAGATTGTTAATTCATAAATATTTACTGGGATATATTTATCATCCACATAAATTTTTACTAAATATGTATCAAAAATATTATTTATATCCTTATAAAATAGTTTAATGTAAATTTTACCAATTGGTGAATTTTTGTTAGATCGTATGAAAGAAATATTTTGTTGTTTTCTGTAGGAGGTACTTTGTGACTTTCCGACAAAAGTACGAGAAGAATATTCTCTTTTAACTTATACAGAATGGATGGATTTTTATGCTTTCATAACACATTATTTCCATGAATAATATTTTACAACATTTCAAGTTTATTTTGAAGGAAATTATTTTCTTTTAAAATTTCATGTAATTTTGAGAAAAGAAAAAAAAATTTGAAGAAGAATGATATTTTCCTCAACAATTAATTTCAAGTGTTTTATCAAAATTATTTTACATCAAAGATGACATTTTTTTAATTAGGTTTATGTTTATACCCCTATTATTACTATGATTTTATTGTTTTTAAGATGTAATTCTATGAAATCTATTTGTTTTATATATGGATTGATGTTTAAGAAACCCATTTTATTTATTTTTTTATGCTATTATGAATGATTTATGTTTTTGTAGAACACGTAAGAATGATTTTATTATGAGATGTGTGGGACCTATATATCCCTCCAATGCATTAGTTAAATATTTATAACTCATGAGATATATATATGTCTATAATGTGAAATGATCTCGGTTCAGTAGTACAGGGCTAGAATGAGGAGTGAACTTAGTTCAGTAATGGACTTTGTCTGCTATGATAGTCTTGGAAATGATCCTTGACTAATATGAAATTATTTTCCAATGCTTATGTGTATGGCAAAACAATCATGTCTTATGTTATAAATTTTGGGATTACATTGAGATTTTATGATTTATCTCAGGACAAGATATCATGATCTTTTATATGCAGGATAATATTTTCAGAAGTTTTGTTCTTATGTACTATGATTATGATATGATTGATATCTCAATTTTTTACCCTTACTGAGCATCTTAGCCCACCCTTTATTATGTTTCTATTCCCTAGTTCATGAAGAAGGTTATTAAGTAATATATTTCAAAAATGTGGTTCTAGTTATGAAGGAATAAGTGGCATACAATGTAGATGTTTTATAAACCAGTTGTTTACATTTCCATGTTTCTAAAGACACTAAAATTATACGGTATCCATGTGGTTTTGTTATGTTTTTTACTTAATATTATTCAATTTTAAATTAATATCTATGTATGTAACATATGGCCTATTCTATTTGGTATCAAAGAAAATGTATAGTTAGCCTTTGGGAACTAGGATGAGAAAACCTTAGTAAGAACCCTAAGGATATGTCTAAGTATAGGTCAAAATCCTATTATTTTAGAAATGATCCTGAATACCCTTGGATAAAATATAATGTTTCCAAAATTGAAATTTTAATCTTGATTATGTAGTTTTCCCATTATTATTAGTGTTTCCCACACTATTATTTTTGGTCTGGTCAATGTCTAGAGCCCATTGGAATAATGTTAATGCTGAATGTTATTCGAAATGAAATGATTTTCCTCCTATGAAACCAATAGTTATGGGATCTAGAATCAAAAAAAAATTATCTATGTTCGAATCATGCAGGACTTCCAAATGAGAAAATAAGGGAAGAAAATTTTGTTGAGTCCTTCATGAGGCAACTTTCACCTTCCTTCAGTGGGTCTTCTAATACATTTGTAACGCCCCGACCCCAGGTACCCAGAGTCGGTGCAATTACTTCGTAACATTGGCATGATCACAAAAGATCAAGTCTCGAAATACCGATTAGTTTAGTAGCCTTGGAAACACTAGATACATTCATAACCATTACATTACATCATAAAAATGAAAACTACAATAACATGGTCTCCCTAGTCCACACTCATATCCTCACTGACTATTCTTGCAAGACAGTCATAATACACTTATTCACATCCTGGGAAAAATAAAACATTGAAAGGGGTGAGCTCAAATGCTCCGTAAGGATAACAATATAGTGGAAACTTTCATAAGAAAACATAAGCATTTAAGGCAATGTATAACTAAAACAAAAGCCTTATTGAACTTGAACTTCAGCATAATATGGCAAAAGTAAAATAAAATAATTCCATTACTTACTCACATGGATATTCTACTAGACGAATAATCACGTGAAATATCAATAACCACTTTCATAATGAGGGAATGTATAATGCTAGACATTCTGAAACATTTTGTCAAGGCCTCAGCCAAGATGTCTAAAATGATTAAGGCCTCGGCCAAAACCATAAATCAAATTGGGAAAGGGCATCGGCCAATTCCACGTCTAGTTGTCTCATGAGACCTACCGATGCATCGAGGAGCTATAGCGGGCTCCACCCGTCACATATTAAGTCCAATACATTCCTCATATGAATAGGCTTAAACATAACATAAATATTTGTATTAAAACTAGCATACGAAATGTCAACAATTTCTCCATAAACTATGGATGGTACAAAAATAACACATCCACAGTCAAATATTTCACAAAATGTTCAATGGAAGTTTTGTATCATAAATCAATTTCAATTAAACTTAAAACCCATCAAAGGATGTTGACATGGATGAAATCAAAGCTATTTGAGAGAAATATCTCTCCTGTTTGAAATCATTTAAAAGTCCCATAATTATAAAATAATACATTTACTTTGAAGATATTCTTATAAGCTTGCTAGGGAAGCTTCGACGAAGTTATAATGGCGGAAAATAGCCGCACCCGCCGTATAAGTTTAAAAAAACATTCTTACCTTAAATTTTTCAAAGAGGTCAAAAAGTACATTGTTTGGAAAACGACGGTAAGATTCCTTTCAAAAACGTATAAGGGTATAAATGACTTTAACCCATTTTTCATTTAATAGTAAAAATGTTTTGAAAGACATTTTTAAGAAACATGGATGTGGATGATAACGAGGTCCCAGTAGATAATTATGTATAAACGACCTTGGATAATGAAGAGGTTGTGAAGTAAACCCTTACCTTGTACTTTTCCTTGGTTGGGGTAGGTTAACCTCCTGTATAATGGTGAAATAATTGTTATTAAATTATACAAGAATCATATACATTCATATGATATCATATATGATCTTTTAACATTGCTTTGTTAACAATATCTTAGATTTATTGTTGTTTCGGGTGTTAACTTACTCGTTTTCTTTTATATGTTTTGTTACGTAAGTCGTGTTTTTCATGGATATGTTGTATCCTATTCATATCCAGAATGATATCATGTCCTTAAACATTATTTTTAAATCATCAAATGATAATTATACTTGAATGGATACGACGGAGAATGAATCTCATCGCGTTCGTGGAGACGGTAGTCCGTACGTACGCACGAGCGACAATATCATTATTTTGATATTAAAATAATATATAATTGGATAGTATATCATATATACAGAATCATTATCATGTTATATTTATTATTCACATGAATTACATATCATTATTATACCCACCTAAATAATAATATATTGAATAACAATTACACCACGACGTGGAGACGGTAAGCCGTACGTACGCACGTATGGTGACATGTCATTCAAATGATGGGTAGAATACTGAATATGGTTGTTCCATATTTATAATAACATCACAGTATATAGAATATACTGGAGTTATAATTTTAGAATTGAAATAATAAACAAAGAGGGAGTGGAAGAAGAAAGAAACATGAAAGAGGGTGATGGAAATGTTACCTCTTTTCGGGTTCTTCCTTTTGATTTGATCAAAAGGACTCCATAGGATGGCTTTCTGACTAAAGTAAAGCTTCTAGGATGAAGGGAGAGAAGTTGGGAGAGTATTTGGGCAGAGTTTGTCCGAACCAAAAGGCTTGAAAGTTTGAATAAGGTGGTAGAGGTGGGGGCCTTTTATAAGAGGAGAGGAGGGGCTCTTTTGGAAAGATTGAAATGTTTCATTATTATACAATGCTTTTCGGATTATAAAGGTCCCACACTTATATAATTCGTGGATAAGGTGATAAGGGTTCGAAATCTCCTCATCCAATAGGCTTTGGACAAGTGTAAGCCTTGGATTTTGCATTATCTTCTCATTTTATTTAAATCGTTAAATAATGAGGTCATCGCTGCATCATAATGATGTCATAAATAATTTAATTTATTTAATGTATAAAAATTATAAAAAAAATACTATGATGTAGGAAATCTTTTTAGATTTCTAATGAATATTTATAGTCAAAAGTTGTACTTTTTTAACCCCACTTAAAAACTGTTTTTGTAAAACAACTCATGTCTGTGTCAATTTAATTTTAACATTAAATAAATATATATTAATGTCATTTTCCAACTAAAGTGGCTCCATGGGGTCCCCAAGTTGACCCATGGGTTGTCTTGGTCGGCCATGACTCATCCAATAGGATTAGGACAAGTGTCATGCTCATCTCATATTATTAAAACATTATTTGTACCTTAAACTACACTAATTACCTCTAATCGCGATTAAGAACTTAAAAGTTACTATTCACCAAAAATTTATTTTAATCTAATTGAACCACATTTTACTTCTTAATGACAACCATGTATGTCGGATTTTTGAAAATCAAATCACAGAAGTGGTAATATTTCATTTAAATGAAAAATCAGTTATTTAACTACCACTTAGTGGTTTCACTATTCATCAAAAATTGAAGTTTTTCAGAACAAAGCCAAAATTTTACCCTAAGCTATAATTGATATTCCGAATTCAAAAACGTTGTCTATTTTACAAAATTCCAAACATATAAGTTGCATTAATTAATTTTATAATTAATTCCCACTGTTACAAAAAATGGCGTGTTTCTAAGAAACAATTTATATCAAAAGATTGGCAATTGTTTATGTCTGATTTCAATGTTAAATTAATTATAATGACCACCATTGGATAAAATGGTAAAAATATATTCTAATTATACTTTAAAACCACTAAATAGTATAATTTTTCACTATAAACTATTTTGATTTAAAAAGTTGTTTTTAAGTATTTTTCACTATTCATAAAAAATTAGTAGTTCTCAGAAAAATACCAAAAATTCAACATAGGCTAATTTCGATATTCCGAATCCAAAAATGAAGTCCATTTTGATAAATAAAATTTATAAAATTTAAAAAATTAGGTATTACTATTCAAAATGGCTAGTTTAATTAGTTGTGGTGTGTGTTAGAGCTCGAGGTTGCGTACAACACACGCTATTGCATTATTCGAAGGGAAACGTACCGTAGAATATTGGGGTGTTACATTCTCCCCTCCTTCAAATAATTGTGTCCTCGCAATTTCCAGGGCATTACTACATAAAAAGACTCGGGTGGTTCTTCATCATAAGTTCCTCAGGTTCCCACGTTGCCTCTTCCATTTTATGATTTCTCCACAAAACCTTTACTAGACGAGTCGTCCGGTTTCTCAGCACCTGCTCCCTCACATCAAGAATTCTGATGGGCTCTTCGCAATAAGATAGATCGGGTTCCAGTTCTAATTCCTCATAGGTAAGTACATGTGTTGGGTCGGGCATGTATTTTCTCAATAGCGATATGTGGAAAACATCGTGAACTTTGGAGAGATTTGGCGGCATCGCCAAACGATAAGCTACAACCCCAATACGATCTAGAATTTCGAAAGGTCCGATGTACCTGGGACTCAACTTACCCTTCTTACCAAAACGTATAACTCCCTTCCATGGAGATACCTTTAGTAAAACATGATCTCCCACCTGAAATTCCAAAACCTTTCTTCTGTTATCGGCATAGCTCTTCTGCCTACTTTGAGCTGATTTGATGTGGTTTTGGATTACCTTCACATTTTCCATTGTTTCTTCCACCAGTTCTGGTCCCACAAGTTTTCTTTCACCAACGTCATCCCAACAGGTTGGTGTACGACATCTCTTTCCGTATAAAGCTTCATAAGGTGCCATCTGAATGCTTGAATGGAAGCTATTGTTATAGGAAAATTCTACCAGTGGTAAATATTGATCCCACATACCCTGAAAGTCAAGAGAGCATGATCTCAACATGTCTTCTAAGGTTTGAATAGTCCGTTCTGATTGTCCATCTGTTTGAGGGTGATAGGCAGTACTCAAACGAAGTTCAGTATCCAAGGCCTTTTGAAGACTTTTCCAAAATCTTGAAGTAAAACGAGGATCACGATCAGAAACAATCGATAGGGGTACTCCATGAAGTCTTACAACTTCATTAATATATAATCTTGCTAGACGTTCAAGTGGTAGATCCTCCCGTATAGCCAGAAAATGTGCTGACTTAGTAAGACGATCAACAATGACCCATATTGCATCATTCCTTCTAGGAGTCTTTCATAGTCCCATGAAAAAGTCCATCGTAATATTATCCCATTTCCACTCAGGTATGGGAAGAGGTTGCAATACTCCACCAGGATGTTGCCTTCCATCTTTCACTTGTTGACAAACCATACACCTCGACACAAAATCAGCAATCTCCCTCTTCATATTGTCCCACCAAAAATGTTTCTTCAAATCTCTATACATTTTGGTGCTCCCAGGGTGTATAGAGAAATTGGAACTATGAGCATCATCTAGCAATTCCCTTTTTAGATCAGGTATATCGGGAACACAAAGTCTCTTCCTGAATTTCAAAATTCCATCCTTATACACAAATTCCCTCAATCTTCCATCATTCACATCTTTAATCTTCTTCTGAAATTCTTCATCATTGGTCTGAGAACTCTTAATCCTTTCTAGTAATGATGGTTTGGCAACCATTTGAAAAAGCATTGATGTTTCACCTTCCCTAGTTATTCCCATGTCCATCTTCACAAGATCCATGAAAATTGGATCCCTTTCAATTCTCATAACATTCAAAACTCCATGGTCTTTTCTACTCAAAGCATCTGCCACCTTGTTTGCCTTCCCTGGGTGGTAATGTATCGTGCAATCATAATCCTTGAGTAGTTCAAGCCATCGCCTTTGCCTCATGTTGAGTTCTTTTTGTGAGAAAATATACTTCAAACTCTTGTGATCAGTATAAATCTCACATTTTTCACCATAGAGGTAATGTCTCCATATCTTTAAAGCAAAGATCACAGCTGCTAACTCAAGATCATGAGTAGGATAGTTTTGCTCATGAATTTTTAGCTGTCGTGATGCATAGGCAATAACCTTATCATTCTTCATAAAGACACAACCAAGTCCTTTCTTCAATGAATCACTATAAATAACAAACCCATCATTCCCCGATGGTAGAGTCAACACAGGGGCATTGACTAATCTTCTCTTCAGTTCATCAAAACATTCTTCAAACTCTTTTGTCCAGACAAATTTAATCCCTTTACGTGTGAGCTTTGTCAATGGGTTAGCCAATCTGGAAAAATTCTGGACGAAACGTCGATAATAACCTGCTAAACCAATAAAATTGCGTACCTCAGTTATACTTGTCGGTGCTGGCCATTCTTGGATTGCCTTGGTTTTAGAAGGATCAATGGAAATTCCATCCTTAGAGACAATATGGCCAAGAAAAGAAATCTCATGAAGCCAGAATTCACACTTGCTAAATTTCCCATATAATTCATGTCTTCTAAGAGTCTTCATGATAATGCGTAAGTGATTTTCATGATCTTCGTGGCTTTTGGAGTATACCAAGATATCATTAATAAATACCACTACAAAGTCGTCAAGATATTCTTGAAAACTCTATTCATTAAATCCATGAAAACAGAGGGTTCATTAGTCAATCCAAAAGGCATTACTGTAAACACGTAATGCCCGTACCTTGTTCGAAATGCTGTCTTTGGAACGTCTTCCTTCTTCACACACAACTGATGGTATCCAGACCGAAGGTAAATCTTTGAAAGGTATTGAGCTCCATGCAGTTGGTCAAACAAATCATCATTGCGAGGTAGGGGATACTTGTTCTTTATTGTTATAGCATTGATCTCCCTGTAGTCAATGCACAACCTCATAGATCCATCTTTATTCTTAACAAAAAGAACAGGGGCTCCCCAAGGAGAAACACTAGGGAGAATAAATCCCTTATTATTCAATTCCTCTAGTTGTTTCTTTTGTTCAACTAATTCCATAGTGGCCATTCTATAAGGGGTCTTCGATATGGGCCTTGATCCAGGAATTAAATCAATGGAAAACTCAACTTCTCATTCTGGAGGATGTCCAGGTAAATCTTCCGGAAACACATCAACATATTCTCTCACAATAGGTACATCCTCTATTTGAATATTCCTTTCCTCACCCTCAGTAATTTCCTTCTCTTCCTCCCCAATAATTGAATTTAGTTGAGCTACTAGGGGTGGATCTAGATAAGAATTATGTGGCGATGATTCTGCTCTAAAGATAAGGTGTTCCTTATCATCATCATCAAGAATCGTAAACTCTTTCCTCTTACAATAAATTTTTGCATCATGGTCCGAAAGCCAATCCATACCGAGGATTATATCAAATTCAATCATGGGTATGACGATGAGATCAGCAGGTAAAGAACATTCAGGTTCTCTAATGGGAACTAATAGACAAAACTTTGTTGCAATAATACTTCCCTTAGGGGTTTTGACCGACAACTCCCTTGTTAAATCAAATTGGAAATATCTAATTTTCTTAGTAAACTGGGAAGATATGAAATAATGCGATGATCCAGAATCAAATAATGCATTTGCTAAACTTGAGGAAACCATTAAATTACCTGCCACCACGTCTTTCGGAGCTTCCACCTCAGCAGTAGTGATAGCATAAGCCTGGCCCTGATCCCTTGGCCTCTTCTGAGGTAAGTTCCCATGACGCTTAGGACATTCATTTTCATAATGTCCCTTCTCTCTACAATTATAGCATTCCACGTTGACAGCCTCTTTATTTCCCTTTCATTCATGAGCTTGGTGGCCTTTTTCACCACACTTGTAACATACTCCTTTTCCTTTTAGACAGGCAACAGGGTGCTTCCTACCACAATTATCACAGGGTGGAAATTCATTTCTACCCTTCTTCCATGTTTCCTTATTTCCTTTCCCAGAGTTTTCAGCGGATCTCTTCTTATCTTGCTTTGATTTAAAGTCATTAGACTTAGAGAATTCCTTTTCTGTCTTGATAGCGCATGAGACAATACCTTCGTATGAAGAGAAGGTTTGTGATACTAAATCTCGACGGAGAAATGGTTTCAACCAATCAAAGAAATGATCAGTCTTACTTCTTGGGTTACATATGTAATCTGCAGCATACCTTGCTAACCTTGTAAAGTTAGCCTCATACTTTGCGGCATTCTCATCCTCCTTCTGCCTCAAACTCAGAAATTGCCTTTCCATATCCGCTCGATGGTCTCGAGGAAAGTATTTTTCTAAGAACATCTCTTTGAACTCCTGCAATTACATGTTTTTTAATTCATCATCTTCCTTTGTGTTTTGAATTAGTGACCACCATTGATCGGCATCTCTAGTGAGGCAGTAAACTGCCATGACAACATTCTCCCTTTCACTACTCCCCAAGGCATGGAATATTTTCTCTAAGGAATTTATCCATTGCTTAGCTACTATAGGATTTGTACTCCCATTGAAGGTTGGTGGTTGTTGCCTCATAAAACGGTCTAGCATTGATCCTCCACGTTGCGGATCAGGGTGCTCCATACGAGTAAGGTTGTTATTCATAACCTGCGTGAGTTGTCCCAGTACGGTGCGAAGATGATCAGCACCAGTTGTATCACTATCTCCACCATAATTATCTTGAGCAGGAGGGCAATCCCTATACGGATTGCGTGCATTGATACGGTTTCCATTCCTTCCACTAGGCGCCATTTCTAAACAATGGCATAAACTAGATCAGTTTATGAATCAAAATAAATAATCCCATACTTATAAAACACTTAACATAAATTGAACTATTTATGGATATAATCCATAATCATAAAAATGTTTTCTTTGAGGAAGTATATACTCATAAACCCTTCATAATGATTTGTAAAGAAAATGAGAGTTATCCTAAGAATATCCCCCGGGAGTGTCGTAACCAAGAGTGCAGCAAGGCCCGTTGTCGTGCACCAGTTCCCGTTCGAGTCTAGCTCAAAGCGGTGTTTTCAGGTTTTACCCCTAGGAACATCTGTGCCAGAGCCGCCTCTACCTGCTCGTATCCAGACATGGATGTATTGCTCGGAAAACTCACAAAATCTCTACAACACCAAAATTCTAGGAAGTTCTTCTATACTAATCCTCAAAGTTCATCTTAGGTCTACGTGCTCTAATCAGAGTTTATCTAAATATAGCTTCCAAGGTTTGTACTAAACTTCCTCTGATACCAACTGTAACGCCCCGACCCCAGCTACCCAGAGTCGGTGCAATTACTTCATAACATTGGCATGATCACAAAAGATCAAGTCTCAAAAGACCGATTAGTTTAGTAGCCTTGGAAACACTAGATACATTCATAAACATTACATTACATCATAAAAATGAAAACTACAATAACATGGTCTCCCTAGTCCACACCCATATCCTCACTGACTATTCTTGCAAGTCAGTCATAATACACTTCTTCATATCCTGGGAAAAATAAAACATTGAAAGGGGTGAGCTCAAATGCTCCGTAAGGATAACAATATAGCGGAAACTTTCATAAGAAAACATAAGCATTTAAGGCAATGTATAACTAAAACAAAAGCCTTATTGAACTTGAACATCTGCATAATATGGAAAAAGTAAAATAAAATAATGTCATTACTTACTCACATGGATATTCTACTAGACGAATAATCACGTGAAATATCAATAACCACTTTCATAATGAGGGAATGTATAATGCTAGACATTCTGAAACATTTTGTCAAGGCCTCGACCAAGACGACTAAAATGATTAAGGCCTCGGCCAAAACCATAAACCAAATTGGGAAAGGGCCTCGGCCAATTCCACGTCTAGTTGTCTCATGAGACCTACCGATGCATCGAGGAGCTATAGCGGGCTCCACCCGTCACATATTAAGTCCAATACATTCCTCATATGAATAGGCTTAAACATAACATAAATATTCGTATTAAAACTAGCATATGAAGTGTCAACAATTTCTCCATAAACTATGGATGGTATAAAAATAACACATCCACAGTCAAATATTTCACAAAATGTTCAATGGAAGTTTTGTATCATAAATCAATTTCAATTAAACTTAAAACCCATCAAAGGATGTTGACATGGATGAAATCAAAGCTATTTGAGAGAAATATCTCTCCTGTTTGAAATCATTTAAAAGTCCCATAATTATAAAATAATACATTTACCTTGAGGATATTCTTATAATCTTGCTAGGGAAGCTTCGACGAAGTTATAATGGCGGAAAATAGCCGCACCCGCCGTATAAGTTTAAAAAAAACATTCTTACCTTAAATTTGTCAAAGAGGTCAAAAAGTACATTGTTTGGAAAACGACGGTAAGATTCCTTTCAAAAACGTATAAGGGTATTAATGACTTTAACCCATTTTTCATTTAATAGTAAAAATGTTTTGAAAGACATTTTTAAGAAACATGGATGTGGATGATAATGAGGTCCCAGTAGATAATTATGTATAAACAACCTTGGATAATGAAGAGGTTGTGAAGTAAACCCTTACCTTGTATTTTTCCTTGGTTGGGGTAGGTTAACCTCATGTATAATGGTGAAATAATTGTTATTAAATTATACAAGAATCATATACATTCATATGATATCATATATGATCTTTTAACATTGTTTTGTTAACAATATCTTAGATTTATCGTTGTTTCGGGTGTTAACTTACTCGTTTTATTTTATATGTTTTGTTACGTAAGTCATGTTTTTCATGGATAGTTTGTATCCCATTAATATCCAGAATGATATCATGTCCTTACACATTATTTTTAAATCATCAAATGATAATTATACTTGAATGGATACGACGGAGAATGAATCGCGTCGCGTTCGTGGAGATGGTAGTCCGTACGTACGCACGAGCGACAATATCATTATTTTGATATTAAAATAATATATAATTGGATAGTATATCATATATAACGAATCATTATCATTTTATATTTATTATTCACATGAATTACATATCATTATTATACCCACCTAAATAATAATATATTGAATAACAATTACACCACGACGTGGAGACGGTAAGCCGTACGTACGCACGTATGGTGACACGTCATTCAAATGATGGGTAGAATACTGAATATGGTTGTTCCATATTTATAATAACATCACAGAATATATAATATACTGGAGTTATAATTTTAGAATTGAAATAATAAACAAAGAGGGAGTGGAAGAAGAAAGAAACATGAAAGAGGGTGATGGAAATGTTACCTCTTCTTCGGGTTCTTACTTTTGATTTGATCAAAAGGACTCCTTAGGATGGATTTATGACTAAATTAAAGCTTCTAGGATGAAGGGAGAGAAGTTGGGAGAGTATTTGGGCAGAGGTTGGCCGAACCAAAAGGCTTAAAAGTGTGAATAAGGTAGTAGAGGTGGAGGCCTTTTATAAGAGGAGAGGAGGGGCTCTTTTGGGAAGATTGAAATGTTACATTATTATACAATGCTTTTCGGATTATAAAGGTCCCACACTTATATAATTCGTGGCTAAGGTGATAAGGGTTCTAAATCTCCTCATCCAATAGGCTTTGGACATGTGTAAGCCTTGGATTTTTCATTATCTTCTCATTTTATTTAAATCGTTAAATAATGAGGTCATCGCTGCATCATAATGATGTCATAAATAATTTAATTTATTTAATGTCTAAAAATTATTAAAAAAAATACTATGATGTAGGAAATATTTTTATATTTCTAATGAATATTTATAATCGAAATTTGGACTTGTTTAACCCCATTTAAAAATTGTTTTAGTAAAACAACTCATGTTTGTGTCAATTTAATTTTAACATTAAATAAATATATATTAATGTCATTTTCCAACTAAAGTGGCTCCATGGGGTCCCCAAGTTGACCCATGGGTTGTCTTGGTCGGCCATGACTGATCCAATAGGAGTAGGACAAGTGTCATGCTCATCTCATATTATTAAAACATTATTTGTACCTTAAACTACACTAATTACCTCTAATCGCGATTAAGAACTTAAAATTTACTATTCACCAAAAATTTATTTTAATCTCATTGAACCACATTTTACTTCTTAATGACAACCATGTATGTCGGATTTTTGAAAATCAAATCACAGAAGTGGTAATATTTCATTTAAATGAAAAATCAGTTATTTAACTACCACTTAGTGGTTTCACTATTCATCAAAAATTGAAGTTTTTCAGAACAAAGCCAAAATTTCACCCTAAGCTATAATTGATATTCCGAATTCAAAAATGATGTCTATTTTACAAAATTCCAAACATATAAGTTTCATTAATTAATTTTATAATTAATTCCCGTTGTTACAAAAAATGGCGTGTTTCTAAGAAACAATTTATATCAAAAGATTGGCAATTGTTTATGTCCGATTTCAACGTTAAATTAATTCTAATGACCACCATTAGATAAAATGGTAAAAATATATTATAATTATACTTTAAAACCACTAAATAGTATAATTTTTCACTATAAATTATTTTGATTTAAAAAGTTGTTTTTAAGTATTTTTCACTATTCATAAAAAATTAGAAGTTCTCAGAAAAATACCAAAAATTCAACATAGGCTAATTTCGATATTCCAAATCCAAAAATGAAGTCCATTTTCATAAATAAAATTTATAAAATTTCAAAAAGTAGGTATTACTATTCACAACGGCTAGTTTAATTAGTTGTGGTGTGTGTTAGAGCTCGAGGTTGCGTACAACACACGCTATTGCATTATTCGAAGGGAAACGTACCGTGGAAGCTTGGGGTGTTACAACATTAGTGGATAAACAATGGATCAGTACCACTAGAAAGATATTTCCAATTATCCAATGTTTATAACATGATAAATTCATCTTGGCAGTATATCATTTGGAAGCTGAAGCTAATCAATGGTAGAATCTTATCAAGAATATGAGGCAAAGCGATGAAATTCAATCCATAAAATGGGATGAGTTCATGAACTTATTTTTCAATAATTACTTTCCTCATATTAATCAAAAAAATATAGAGAAGGAGTTCATTAATCATAAGAAAAAGGATGATGAATGTTTTTGTACCTATGAAGACAATTTTAAAAGACATACAAGGTATGATTCTGGAATTATTATCCAACATGTGAGTAAAATATATCAATTCATTAGTGGCTTAAGACAAAATCTTTGAAAGGCATTAGACATAAGGGACTTCCATAGCTATGAGGAAATTATTCAATGTTCTCGCAAGTTTGATATAGAGATTGGAGTAACCCATCAATCCTATGAGTTTCATAAGAAGAGAAAAATGGAATTAAAGGGAAAATCTAAAGACCAGACTGAAAAGAATATTATTTTCCCCTTATGTTCAAAGTTTGGAAAGAAACATGGAGTAAATTTTCATAAAGGGACTATAAAATGTTTTTAAGTTTGTAAAAGAAGGTCATTCGATTGTTGAATACTAAAGTGATGAGAAAAATATGACTAATGATTTGAATAAAGAAAATTTTACATAGAATTCACCTCCTACACTTCAATACTACAAGTTCAAGGAAAGGGTTCATTATGCCAATAAATGCCCCAATCCAAGGGTTATTGATGATAATCGATGTCAGAAAACTCTTAAGGCTAAAGACAAAGGTAAGTCACATGCGATTACTTTTGGCGATGTGGAGTATGATAATGAAGTGGTGAAAGGTACACTTACCATCCACTCTAAACTAGAAAATGTTTTATTTGATTCTAGATCCACCCACTATTTTATTTTGGAAGAATTTAATATGTGTATCACCATATTACCTCAACAATTATATATTGAGTTAGTTGTGAAAACTCCTAATGCAACAATGGTCATATAAAACATTTATAATTCTTCTTCGATTGATGTTTCTGGGGATTTATTTCCCATAAATCTTGTGATCCTTCATATAGTGCAATTCTGTGTTATTCTTGATATTTATTGGATTTATCTATATGGAGATCATATCAATTTCCAAGGAACGGAAGTCACATTTCATTTTTTTGATCAATCTATGATTATCTATCAATGCAAGGATGAATGTGACCTTTCAATAGAAATTTCTTCCATCTTATGAGTTTTGATTCTTATAAATGAAGGTTTTCTATTTAAAATGTATAGGAGAAACTCACCATTAAGAATAAACCTATTGTACAAAAGATTTGTGATATCTTTTTGTAAGAATTGTCGAGTCTTCCACCAAATCATGAGGTTATGTTTTCAATAGAACACATAACGGGTTCTATGCTTATTTCAAAGACAGCTTATAGAATGGACCCAATTGAGTTTCAAGAATTGATAAGGAAACTGGAAGAGAATATTGAAAAGGGATTCATACTCCCTAGTGTTTCACCACAGAGATAACATGTTCTATTTATTAAGAGTAAATATGGATCAATGAGACTCGATGTTGATTATCGAGAACATAACAAGATCACTATCAAGAAAAAATATCATCTTCCCTACATTGATGACTTATTTGACCAACTATTCAGAGATAAATACTTTTCCAAGATTGATCTTCATTCATTATATCATCAATTAATGGTCAAGAAGGAGGATATACCAAAGACATCATTTCGTACAAGGTATAGACACTATGAATTTATAGTGATTCATTTTGGTCTTAATAATTCCCATATTATCTTCATGGATCTAATGAATAGAGTATTTTGAGACTACCTTGATCAGTTTTTTGGTACTCTATATAGATGATATTCTTGTCTATTTGAATAGAAATGAATAACATGAAGATCACTTGGTAATTTTACTGAAGTCCTTGAGAAAGGATAATCTTTATGAAAAATTTACCAAGTGTAAATTTTGGATTCAAAAAGTTTCATTTTTTGGGTCACATAATAACCAGAGTGGGGATATCTGTGGATCTAGTAAAGAGATAAGTTATTGAAAGTTGGACAAGACCAACAATGGTAATTGAGATCTTAATTATTCTGGGTTTTTCTGTATATTATCTACATTTATTGAAATATTCATCATGATTATCTAATCCACTCACCATGTTGACTTGGAAAGGAGTTAATTTTGTGTGTACTGAGGAATGTGAAGAGAATTTCAAAGAGTTGAAACGAAGGATAGCCGGTGCACCTATGCTCCCACTAACTTTTAGTGTATAATGTTTTGTGATATATATTGATGCATCTATGAATGGGATGGGTTGTGTTCTAATTACAAATTATATGGTGATAGATTATGCCTCACGACAATTGAAAATCCATGATCAAAATTAACCAACTCATTATTTGGAGTTATCTGTGTAAATGTTTTCATTATAGATATGGAGGCATTATATTTATGGTGAAAGGGGTGATATTTATACTTATCATATAATATTAAAGTATATTTTCATAAAAAAATAGTTGAATATACACTAAATATGATGGTTTTAGTTGATTAAAGATTATGACTGCTCAATGCATTACCACCTTGGGAAAGTAAACAAGGTGTAAGATGCTTTGAGTCGAAAGGACGGTGCTAACCTATCCATGATTAGGATCATAAAAGAACCAATATTTATGGATTTCCAAATAATGGATCTTAAAATTTTAAAGGAAGTGGATAAATCTTATCTTTATCAAATGAATGCTCAACTACATATACAAGTGAAGATGAAGGAGGCATGGAAGGAAGATATAGAGCTACAAAATAAGGTAAGCAACGTTCCTAAATTAAAACATGGTTTTTATGGAATAATAATGTTTAGGAATAAGGTTTTCATTCCTCCCATACCATAATTAAAGAAGTATTTGTTAGATAAGGCTCATAGTTATTCATTCTCTATTCATATTTAAATCAGAAAGATGTACAGGGACCTAAAAGAGTATTTCTGGTGGGATGGCATGAAAATAGATGTTGTTGATTATGTATCTTGGTGCTTGGTTTGTCAGCAAGTTAAGGTTGAGAGATATAGGTCTAAGGGGATGTTACAACCATTACCCATACAAGAATGAAAATGGGAAAACCTCACTATGGACTTTGTCGTCGGACATCCCAAAACATCTAAAGTCCATAATTCTATAAGTATTATAGTTGATCACCTTATGATGTTAGCACACTTAATTTATATTAGAGATGATTTCTCTCTTGATCATATTTACAGGATATATGTAAATTGGTAATATTGGATGGAGTAACAGTTTCCATTATATCTGATCAGGATCTGAGGTTTACCTTGAATTTTTGGCGAAGTCTTCAGCAGGATTTGGATACAAAGTTATTTTTCATCACTTATTATCATCCTTGGACAAATGGTTTGTCTAATAGGACAACTAAAACTCGAAAAGACATGTTGAAAGCGTTATATATGGATTTTAAAGGTGGTTGGGATCAACACCTACCTTTGGTAGAATTTTCTTACAACAATATCTTTCACTCCAATATTAATATGTATCCTTATGAATCCCTTTATGGAAATAAGTGTAGAACTCTAACTTACTGGGATGAAGTTGGGGAAATAGATCTATTAGGACCTGATCTTGTTGATGAAATGGCAGAAAAATTTATATATATTTAACATCACAAAATAGCAGCTTAGAGTCAACAAAAAAGTTGTGCTGGAAACTAATAAAAAGACGTAGATTTTGAAGTGGGTGATAATTTGTTTCTTTGAATATCTCTCTAGAAGCGAGTAATTTGATTTGGAAATATGGGCAAGATTATCCCTAGGTATATCGGTCCTTTTGAAATTCTAGATTGTTTTGGGAAGGTAGATTACCAATTGCCACTTCCACAAAATCTCTCTCAAATTCATGATTTCTTCCATGTATCTCTGAAAAGAAATTATATACATGTTCCTTCACATGTACTAAACTCAGAAGTTGTACCGTTATAGGATGATCTTTCTTATGAAGAACAATCGATAGAGATTCTGGATCTTATTGAAAAAGTTCTATGAAACAAGACCACTCGCTTGGTTAATGTTTTATGGTGGAACCGCCCATTTGAGAAAGCTACAAGGGAACTTGAAGATGTAATGAGTCAGAGTTATCCTCATTTATTTGTATCCAAGTGACGAATTTAGAGGGTGGAATTCAATTTAGGGGGGTATAATGTAACACCCGGATGTTTTTATGAAATATTTTCTTTAAATAATCTTGATTCTTAAATATCTTGCATTTCATAAAATCGTGAGTTTAAAAAAACCATGATATTCTCTTGATATAAAATTACCATTATAACATGTCTATTAGTTTATCAGTAATAAATATAACTAATTTATGAAAATGTATGGTGAATTCATTGGCTACCAATTATTTATGAAAAATATAAATCAAGTTTATATTTATATATTTTAATTAATAAATAAAATTAATGGACTATATATGTTATAAATTTAATAAAATATTTTTTATATTCATCCAAAATATATTTTACTCATAGGGTGTGAATGAACGTTATTATATAAATACAAACCTATATTTTTTAAAAGGGAAATTTTGCTGCCTTTTAATAGTAAACCCTTTTTAAAATAATATTTTAACACATAAATAATTTTTATATGAAAACATAAACCTATTATTTGGAAAATTTATATAAAAAATTACTTTAGATGAATTTTTAAATTTTTTTTGATAACTTTCATATTTTGATGAATAGTAAAAATACACTAAATTTTAATTGAAAACAAATTATTCATCGAAATAATTTATATAGTCAAATTATAGTAATAAATGGTTTTAAAGTATAAATAGAATATATTTTAATCAGTTAATATAATTTAGGTCATCGGCATTAATTTTACATTGAATTCAAATGTAAAAATATTTCAATCTTTTGCAATGTTTTAACTTTTAAAACTCAATCTCTATTTCTGAAAATGGGATTAATTTTAAATTAATCACAGAAATTTTTTTTTTTAATTTTTAAAATGGATTCCATATTTTGAATCAATAGTTCCAAATTATGAAAATATATTTATTTTATTTTTTTACATTATTAATAGTAACTTCAGTAATTTTTATTATGATGATAAAAGGGTAAATAGGGTAATTAAGGGTAAGAATAATATTATAAAATTACCCTAACACATTTATTAATTTCATTGGATGAGTATTTTTTAACCTAAATCATCCTTGGGTCAAAATGGTATCCACTTGGATGAGATTAGGACATTTAATTTATTTGATTTAAAGAAATATTAAGTATGACTCACTCAAATTTTAATAAATAAATTCTTTTTTACATAAGGTTATATAGTAGATAAATTTTATTATAAATACTAATTTAAATATAAAATGTTTCTATTTATCATGGTAATTTATTTTTAATTTTTAGGAAATAGATAACTACCTTAGAGACGTATTCTTTAATGATGTAAAAATAAATTAACTAATGAGAAATCAATAAAATAATTTTTATCAAAATGTTAATAACTATAAAAAGACCCAAAAATTTTACCAATTATTATTGTTCAAGTAGATATAAACCCTAATAATAAAATTGTTCAGGTATTGACCATTTGGATCATTATTGAAGATATTGTGACACTTATATTCTTTTATTTAAAGTGATGTTAAAGTTGTCACATTCATAATTTAATAAGTAAAAAACTTTATTGTTGCATTTTAAAGAAGATAGATTAAAATAAAAGTATTATTATAAAATATAGAATATTTATATTCATAAAAGTATTTTGTTTTAATTTTTATTCCACCAATAAGTATATAAAATAATTACAGAAAATGGACGTGGTAATTATTTTATTAATGGAGATATCAAGTAAATGTTATTTAAAATATAAAAATAAATATAATTTGGTATAATTAATATTTCTAATTAATTTTATATATTACCTTTAACTATTTTTAATATAACAAAATAGTTATTTTAAGTTAAATTATTATATTAATATTTTTTAAAATCAATGAATTAAATAGTGTCAAAATTGACACTATTGATTGTTTATCAAAATAATGTTTTATTCAATTATATAAAAATCATTAAACATTTTTAAAAATATAAAATAATTTTTATATGGTATAAAAAGTTATAATTTATTTATTTATGGTCAATTTTACATCAAATAAGTAAATATTGCACCATTTTAGTATGGAAATATTTGTTACCCTGGTTAAAAATTAAATAGAATAACTAAGTATTTATGAAAATGATAAGGTTTAAATTGATATAATAACTTGAAAAAAATTTATTTTATGATGATATTACAACCCTATATCATCTAAATTTCTAAATTGGTAAATTTTGGAAGTTTTTTAGTACTCTTGGATTTTATTATAAATTTATATTTTTAGAGATCCCAAAAGTGTCCCTCACCTCAATTATAAAAGGTAACCTCCTCCTTCACATCTTCACTTTCCTTTGAGCCTTCATGATATCCCAACCCCTTAACATTTACCTTATCAACTACCCTAGTTACATTATATAGGTTTTATTCTTCTTCAAAGACCAACTCTAGTTCTTTAAGAAGATATTTAGAGGAAGCATGTTGAAGAAGAGGTAATCTCCTTTATTTATTCTTTCAAACTTCTTTCTTCTTCTACATCCAATTCATGAGTTGTTTAATTATAAATTTAAAACTATATTATAAACTATATAATTATATTTTATTAAAATTATGAAACAACCATATTCCACCTTCCATCTATCTTATGAAAAATGAAATCACCGTGCGTGTGTACGTATGACTTATCGTCTCCACATCGTGGTGTAATCTATTTTTCATCACCACCTTACTTGGATGGTTATAATGATATAAATAATAACTATATATGATTATTATGACATGATATTTATTCTAAAACATTATACACCATCCAATTAAATACCATTCATCAATTATAGTAATGATATCATCGCTCATGCATATGTACGGCCTACCATCTCCACAATACGAAGTGATTCATCCTACATTATCTTCATTAAAGCATGATTATAAAAATTTAAATAATTAATAAATGTGATATATATTATACTAATAGAATTCTATAAATGGTATAACTATAAACTAATAAGAATAACTGGGACTTATTCGACAAAACATGCATAAGAACATAAAGTAGTTAATATCTGAATAACGAGTAATAATGAAATGTTACGAATAAACAGATGATAATATGATCATATATGATATCCTAAAAATTAATATGATTCTATAATAAGTCTATTAAATTATTTATAACAGTATACACAAGTTTAGGATACATACAAATGAAATTAGACCTATGTTAAGTGATAATTTTGGAATCTCATTATTATCTGAGATTTTTTATTCATAAGTATTTACTTGGATATATTTATCATTCACATATAGGTTACCTAAATATGTATTCAAAAATATTCATTATATCCTTATAAAAAATTTTCAAATTAATTTTACCCATTGGTGAATTTATATTAAATGGTATTAAAGGAATGTTTTTTGAATGAGGTACTTTTTGACTTTCTGACAAAAGTACAAGAAGAATGATCTCTTTTAACTTATACATAATGAATGGATTTTTAAAATTTCATAAAACATTATTGTCATGAAGCTTTCTTTACAATATTTCATGTTCATTTTCATTGAAATTATTTTCTTTTAAAATATAGTGTCATTTTGAGAAAATAAAATGTTTTCGGAAGAAAAAAGGATATTTTTCTCAAGAATTAATTTCAAGTGTTTTATCAAAATTAGTTTCCATATAAGATAACATTTTTTAAATTTTAATATGTTTATATCCCTATTATTAATATTATTTTATTATTTTTATGATATAATTATTTGAAATCTATTTTTTTATATATGGATTGATGTTTAAGAAACCCATATTTTTCATTGGGTTATGCTATGATGAATGATTTATGTTTTTGTGGAACACGTAAGAATAATTTCATTATGAGATGAGTGGTACCTATATATGAATCCAATTAATTGGGTAAAGATTTATATCTTATGTGATAGAAATGGTTGTAAGGGGAAATGATCTTGGTTCAGTAGTACAGGGAAGGAAAGTGGAGTGAACTCAGTTCAGTAATAGACTTTGTCCGCTATGATAGTCTTGGAAATGAGACTTGACTAATATGAAATTACTTTTCTATGATTATGTATATTCCACAAAATTTTGTGTCTTATGTTATTAATTTTTGGTATTACGTTGAACTTTTATGATTTATCCCATGACATGATATCATGATCATTTACATGCAGGATAAGATTTTCAGATGTTATGTTCTTATGTACTATGATTATGATATGAATCATATATGCATTGTTTACCATTACCGAGTGTCTTATCTCACCCTTTCATATGTTTCTTTTCCCTAGGTCAAAAATAATGGTATTAATTAATATATGTCAAAAGGGGGATCTAGTTATTAAGGAATAAGCATGAGACATTGTAGATGTTTTATGAAGAAGTTGTTTATGTTTCCCAGTTTCTAAGGTCACTATACCTATAAATACTTGGAGTGATTTTATTATATTTTTTAATGAATATTATTTAATTTTCATTTAATATCTATGTATGTAATTTATGGTCCATTATAATGAATACCATGATGACATATTCTCACAGTGAGGATAGATGTGTTGGGTGCATTATGAGTAATATTTCATTAATGAATAATGTGAGAAAAGTTTTATCCTTGATAGGAGTTGATATATCATTCCATTTGATGGGAGTGTAACTACCTACATAAATCCATCTCCATGTTATCAGTTGGGTGAGTTATTTCCAAAAAATTCAAAAAAAAGACATCGAGCGTATAGGTCGATGACACCAGTACAGAACCTACTTGATTTGAGATATCTTGATAAAGGTATTATATTAAATGGTAACTGTTTGTAATATTCTGGTTATAATTGTGAAAACAACCTCATTATATATGGATGTCTTGGTCTCTTTTTGGATTCTAACCTTGAACATTAAGTGGTTATGCCTAATGCCACTGAGAAAGTGACTAGAGGTTCACACCGTGTATCTACATTCTCAGTTAAATTTAAATATTGAATTTAAAAATGTTAACATAAATAATATTTATCTGGGACTGGTTGGTCACCAATATTTAATCACAAATTACTCTAAAGGATAATTGATTTAAATTATAATAAATATTTTTTTTCAAGATTTATCAAATATAATATTTATTATATTTATTAATGAATAATGTAGTGATGTCTATTTATTAAATAAATAGTCAATATTAATGGATCTGTAAATAACAACATGGGAAAGAATATTGTGTTTAATGGTATGATTCGAATTGGTATAAGTTATATTTTTAATATTAATAAAAAAATTCAAGTCAAGTGATTAATAATAATATTATTATTATTATTATTGGACACGAGGTATATTAGTAATTGTTTTGTTGGAAAAGGGTTTGTGTACAAATTTTCAACCCTAAACTAGTCATAATAAATATATAAATACAACACCATACATAATCACTCCTTTTGTGAACAATGAATAAATAAAGTCTCTATCAATTCCTAGTGAGAGATCTAAATGTCTAGAATGTTCACTCTCTTCCTACTAACTCAAGATATCGAGGGAGAATCAAGAGTTATTCCATGTTAAAGAATATTTTTTGTGATCAACCATGAACAAAAAAATTGATTGGGATTAGTTGTGCTAGAAAATGGTTATTATAGGATGGTTTTCATAGATTTTTGTGCATTTTTTGATAACCAATGGAAGTATTCTACACTTGGACCCTATATTTCAAGGATAGTACAATGATTTACAATCAATTGAATCATCAAAAAAAGAGGAATTACTGGTTGAGGTAATTCTATATATGTTCTTAAATTAATTATAACTTACATTTTCTGGTTTTACCGTTCTTCCCTAAAGGTTTCAATCACAGTGGAAGCATGGTTGGGTCGGCACCTAACTTTGATTTTTACCATGATCAATGATTATTCCGGGATCAATACGAAATTCAATTCCAGTCTCCATGGAATATAATCAAAGATTTAGATAAATAAGGAAGAGGCCTGAAACCTTTAGAGAGGATCTTTGACATCATGTTTATAATTAATTTAATTAATTTCATAAAAAAATAAATACATGTATCTTCAGTATTTTCTTCGTGGATGATGTTGATCATCCAGAATGATCCTTCCAGATTATCTCGTTGTGCTTGTAAGGATCCAAACTAGAACCCCTCTAGCGGTGATCCACACGTGCTCTGATGGCCTCTAATCGACACCACTCATTCTCCGGGTTCTAGTACGGAAAAGCGAGTGTCTTGTGTTGGTTCTTCTTGATCGCTTGTTCTTAAAACATGAAGAAAATATCTCATTATTGAGGGGGTTGGTAAGAGGATTCAAGAGAGAAATTGTTCAGCTAAACAATTCTCAATTCACTGGGTGTGCGGTTCGGTACTTGGCACAATATATGTATGTGTCTATTTATTGACATGGGGCTTTAGATACAATATTTAATTACATAACAATAATGAAATACATTCATATCCATAGATAAAACCAATGCTATTAATAATAACCTCAACATTTATTTATTTTATTGATGGTGGAAAGCAGAGGAAAACATTTAAGGGGGATTAAAATGATGCAGACCAAGGGAGTTCCCAATTACATAATATGAGCATCCTGAGGGGAGGGAGCTAGTTTTGGTGTACAATGTTAGAGAAGATTCGGAGGGCACCTTTGAGGTGAGGAAGTCAGTTACACTATTCCCTTTACGCCAAGTGTGATTAATAATTGTCCTGCTGCTAATGAACTTCTTGCAATTACGGATCACATAAGAAATCTTCCACGGATTAGGAGAGAGACCCTTGAGAGAGTCGCAAGTAATTTTGGAATCCAATTCAACTGCTGTTAAGGTGATACCTTTAGAATGACATAGGGCAAGACCACTGGGGATGTAATTAACTTCCGCATCCAACGAATTGCCTTGGCCATAGTAAGAGATGAAAGCAAGATGCACAGAGCCATTGAGATCACGAACAACACCTCCACCCCGCATGATGCCACCACCACATGAGCCGTCTGTATTGAGTTTAAGGCCATAGTGTGGGGGAATCCAAAAGATCCAGTGTCCATGGGGACTGTCCAAGGGAATTGAATTCTTATTCAACACAATATTATTCATAGAAGGAGCCTCGTACCAGTGTTTCAATAAGACTGAGATCTCAGAGGCAATGCATCTGGCCTTGATGATCAAGGCCAAACCTGAGGAATGGTGTGCTAACTTGCACAAAATAGAATTATAAATAAAATTCTACATCACAGAATAATAGTAGTGTTATTTTAATTTGTTCCAACTAGTTAAATAATTATTTATCATCTTTCAAATAATTATTTTACTACTAGGCCAGTCTTGGTCCTCTCGAACTCCACTTCCATTTATTAAAAACCCAAACAAATAAATAAATAAATTATTCTCTTAAAATGGATATTTTATTTACAAACTATCAAATAAATATTTATTAAATTTTAAATAAAATAAATAAATATATTTTACCTACAATCGGGTGAATAAATATTTATTTAATTTATGAAATCATTTTAACTTGAATAAAAATTTTCCATTTACTTGAGAATAATATTTATTAATTAAATTAAAATATAATTTAACCACGAACACCATCAAAAATTATTGTGTGACCCTCTAGGATTATTTCTCATTGGCATTAGGCGGGTTTTCCTAAAGTCAGAGAGTACTATCTAGCAATGGGTCAAGGCACCCAAGAGAAAGAACTTAAAGTTGCAAAAATGATATCCACATACGAACTCTCACTATGTAATATAATCCCTTTGTCACAATTTCTCATCAAGTAGGTTTCATGATGGTTTCATCAACTTTTATGTTTGATACGTCGTTTTTTGACTACCTGAAATAAACTCATCATTTCACCATGGCCATGGAATTTCGTGTGATGGTTCTATTTCAATAAATGGGCTGAGATATCAACATCCATAAATGTATGGGACAAATCCATCCTTAACTTATCCATTAATAACATGCCACTCGTGATCACCCAACATACCCAACTTCCCGCCAACTCTCTGCATGACAATTTTCATCAGTAAATCAAAGTGACCGAGTAGTGACACGTATTAATGATAATATTAAAGTCTAAGGATCATTACACATGATCGTAGATTGAAATATTTGATGACACTAAAACATGTAGAATTATGACTGGCGAGTCTGTTCTCATAGTCTCTTATCTTGGAGATTACCAAGTGAAAACTTCATGAGAGGAAGTCTCATTTGCTTATGAGTAATCACACCTGACGGTCTGCATTTTATGTGTCCCATCATAGTATGTAATCTAACCATAGAAATATATTTAAAAATATTGTTATATAATTTTAAGGTTGTCATCATTGCAGGGAACTACCATGACCTTATCATCGCAACAAATACTCTAGGACATTATTACATAATAGTCATGAAGAAAAATGAAAAATATGTAATAAGATGTTTAATATTTAAATAGATTAAATGTAGATGTAATCAATGTACAACCAGTTTCTTCTAGGACACCAACTATTACAAACTCTCACTTGGACTAGAGACAACTGCCTACGACTTTTAGTCTGCTGGACCTCACATAGTGATCATGATTCTACTGAGTCAAGTCTTTAGTCAAGGGGTTTGTCATGTTGTCTTATGTGGAAATACTGATCACTGAAACTTTACCTCTCTGAGAAAAATCCCTCAACAGATGATACTTCTCAAGTATGTGCTTCGTCCACTGATTTGACCTTGGCTATTTTGCGAGAGCCACCGCTACAGTATTATTATAGTACAATGTGATAGGATAGTTACTTATAAGTATCACATCCAAATACTGGATGAATCTTCTATTCCAAAATAATTCTTTAGTTTCCTCGGAAGCTGTGATATACTCAGAATTGGATATAAATCTACAACCGTACTCTGGTTTAAGGTCTTCCATCTCACTGAACCTCTATTCAAAGTGAAGATGTATCTTGTTTACAACTTCATGTCATCTTGATTAGTCTGGAAACTAGAATATGTATATCCTCTGATGGCTTGTTCATCATCTCCTCCATAAACCAGGAAAATATCCTTAGTACATCTCAAATACTTTAGGATGGTCTTGACTTCCGTCCAATGGAGGTCATTAGGTTCATCATGATATCTTATTACCTCACTCAATGTGTAGGAGACATCCATCCTAGTAAATATCATGGAATACATGACTGATCTAATCACTGATGCATATGGATTCCTTACCATTATCTTCCTTTCCTCATGCGTCTGAGGACACATTTTATTAAAAAGATGAATGTCATGTGATGCTGGAAACAATCCCCTCTTGGATTGTTCCATACTGAATCTCTTCAGTATCTTATCAATGTATGTACTCTGACTTAGGCCCAGAAATATATTTGATATATCCTGATGTATCTTGATCCCAAGAATATATGATGCCTCACCCAAGTCCTTAATGGAGAAGCATTGATTCAACCATTCCTTAACAGAATGTAAGACTGGTATCTCATTTCTAATAAGTAATATGTCATCAACATATACTATTAGAAAATGACTGCACTCCCACTAAACCATTTGTAGACACAAGTATCACATTAATTCTTGATAAAACAAAATTTTGTTATAGATACGTCAAAAATAATGTTCCATGACCTGGATTCTTGCTTTAATCCATAAATGGATTTCGACAACTTACATACCTTTTTGGCATCCTTTGGAGTCCTAAACCCTTCAGGTTGTGTCATGTAGACATATTCCTGGAGTTTCCCATTAAGGAAGGTTGTTTTAACATCCATTTCCCAACTCTCATAGTCACGGTAAGCAACAATGGTTAATAAAATTCTGATGGATTTCTACATTGAAATTGGTGAAAGGGTTTCATCATAGTCAATTCCTTGACGTTGTTTGAACCCTTTTGCTACCAGTCGTGCCTTATAGGTACTAAATTTTCCTTCCGTGCACAGTTTCTTCTTGAATACACATTTGCAACCAATAGGCTTTACATCAACTAGATGATCTACTAAAATCCATACTTTTTTTGGTACATCAAATCCATTTCAAAATTGATGGATTCTTTCCCCTTGGAAACGTCTATACCACTTACTGATTCCTTATATGTTAGAGGGACATTATTATCATCTAATAATTAGTCACCATCCTCAGTAACTATAAAACCATATTGTTCTTGGTCTCTAACCTCTCTTTTACTCCTACATAGCTCTTGTATCTCTGTAATAGTTCTTTCTTCCATGGGGATTTTTGGAATATGTTCATGTACCAACTCTTGTGTACCTTGAGCCTCAACTTCATCGAAGTCTATCTCGCTCCCACTGTCTCTTTTGGAGATGTACTCCCTCTCAAGGAATGTAGAATGTCTTGCCACTATAACCTTTTTTTATGAGGGGTTGTATAGGTAATATCCTCTTGTTTCCTTGGGGTATCTTATAAAGGTACACATTGTGCCTCAGGGTGCAAGTTTGTTACCTGAAGAGGCCTTAACAAATGCATTGCTTCCATACACATGTAAATTTGATAATATGGATTTATTATCGCACTAGAAATAGTATGAAACAACAAATATCGATTCAGTTGGTACTTGGTTTAGTATGTGTGTCACTGTTTGTAACGCATATCCCCAAAAGGATAATGGAAGACTCACATGACTCATCATTGATCTCACCATGTCCAACAGGGTGTTGTTCCTCCTTTCACTTACACCATTCCACTGGGGCATGTATGGAGGAGTGAGTTGGGATAGGATCCCAAACTCCCCTAAGTAATTAATTAAGTCTTGATTAAGATATTCTACACCTTGGTCTGAGCATAGTTTCTTAATCTTCTTAACAATCCAGTTCTCAAATTCATTCTAGTATTCTTTGAACTTATGAAAAGAATCAAACTTATACCTCATTAAGTAGATATATTCATATCTACTAAAATCATCATTAAAAGTTATGATGTTTGAGTACCCTCCCCTTTCTTCAACTATAAATGGTCCACACACATCAGTATTAACCAATTCAAGAAGTTCTTTAGACCTTTCACATTTCCCACAAAATGGGTCTTTGGTCATTTTTCCATGTAAACATACATGACATACGCCAAGTGGTTTTACTTTGAAAGCATCTAAATATCCATTTTGATGTGACATTTTCAAGCATTTCTCATTTACATGACCTAGCTGGTGATGCCAAAGTTGGGTGTGGTATGAGTCATGTGAAGTATCTTTATTATCTATTTCCTTTACTTGGTTTGTGTAATCCAACACATAAAGACCTTTGTATAGATGTTCCCTACCAAAAAAATGTTATATTTGTAAAAGAAGCAAAATTCATTTCCAAAATTGAAAACAAATCCATATGTATCTAATCGGGATACAAAATAATTTTTTTAGTAACAGACAACACATAATAACAACCCTTTAACACCAAGATCATCCAAGTTTTCAATGTGAGGTGGTAGTCCCCGATAGCTACAGCACCAAGTCTGGCTCTGTTTTCTACTCGTAGATCTACCTCCCCTTAGTCAATCCTCCTGAATCTACTTGGTTCCTGTATTTGGATACATATGTGAGCACCACAAGCTGTATCTAATACCCAGTTTGTAGAAATAGATAGATTGCATTTGAAAACAAATGCACCTGAAGCTTCCCCTTGCTTCTTAGGTTGTGTGAAGTTCTTCTTCTAGTGTCCCTTCTTTCCCCATGAAAAAAAACAGCCTCATGTTCCCTTTCCTACCCTTTTATCTTACTTTTCTTGGAAGGCCGTTAAGAAGCTTTGATATTAAATCTCTTCACCTTCCTTTTCCTCTTATTCACCATAAGGACAGAAGGCTTTTCACGATTCTTATCTTTTTCCACTTGGCGAATGAGGATAAGAAGATTAGATAGAGTCTTCTCAATGTTGTTCATATTGAAATTGACAACAAAGTTAGAGAAGCTCTAAGGGAGTGATGCAATAATGAGATTGGTTCCCAGTTCATCAGGGAGTTTAAACCCTAGAACCTCTAGGAGCTCAATGTAGCCAATGATCTTGACTACATGAGGCCCGGCTGAGGCACCTTCTCCAAGCTTACTCTGAAAAAGTGCCTTAGAGATCTCAAACCTTTCATGTCTTTCTATCTCCTGGTAAAGACCATGGAGGTTCTTGAGCATGCTATAACCATCCATGTTTTCATGAGACTTCATGAGATCACTAGACATTTATGATAGCATCAAACATTTAATATTGACCGTGTCATTCATATGTTTCTCATAGACCAGAAAATCATCACCACTCGCCACTTTGGTAGGTGGATCAGGTAATACTGACTCCAACACGTAAGACTTTTGTTCATGTTGTTGGATAACACGAAGGTATATAAACCATTCCTGGATGTTACTATCAGTGAGGATGTTTCCTTTATCCAAAATTGATCATAGGGATAGTGTGGTTGATGAGCTTGTCATTTTTATTGTATAATTAAAAGAGAAGATCAATAGTACTTTCTTGATTTCATTTTATGAGAAATAATAAAATTTATTAAGTCTCCCACTATTTTATCAAGTCCCAATGGCCCTCACCATTGAACTCAGAATGTCCAGTTGCCATGACATTCTAGTGGAAAGGATCCATATTACCCTTCACATAACCCCAACAAGGTTTGGTCAAGCTATTGGATGGTATTTAGGTAGGAACTTTTTTGCCGACTTCGGGCTTCCAGCTCCGTGATTTGTTGAGTGGACTCCCAAATCATGAAATCAAGACTTTAGATTTCCTCAACTATTGCCTCCAATATTACACCAAGTCTAGAAAGAGCTACTCCTCTTGATGTAATATGGTTAATTCAACCCGAAACCTTTCATAATGGATACCTATATAAAATTAATTTTCCCAACAAGGGTTGGTCAAACACATAGTTTTATTGATTTTTTCCCTTAGTCATGTAACAGAGGGCTTGGTCTGAATTAATATTTTATTTGAGGGATTTTTATCTCTTATGAGTGAATTTATTATTATCATTATCAAATTCTTGTTAATATTAAGTGAACATACTTAAGTGATTAACCATATCTTGATAATACTTACGCATAATCTTGGTTTATTTTAATTTCATCTTGCATTCTTGCTTAATTCATTAATTATGTGATTTTGACAACCCATCCATAAGGATAAACCGTGCATATGATAGAAATAAAATAATAAAATGGGAATTATCATGAGCTTTTCTAATGGTTAGTTTATCTAGAGGTTGATAATATAACCCTGACTTAGGGGAGAAATGTCTGGCACCTTTTGTGTTCGCTTTTACAGTTTTCCACCTATCCACCGTTGTATCTCCTGGGATTGATTTTTCCCCAACTCTAGCTTGAACTGCCTCCTATAGCTTGGGAGTCTTATCCATTACATATTCTTTTAAACTCACACATAGGTGAGGTGTAAAAGGGGAGTTTACATAAAAGAAACCATGGGCATGCAGGCCCTAAATATTAATGAGGAGAGATGGCTCGCAGGCCACAAAAATTAATTTAAATTAATTAATTAAAAGAAACCATCTGCATACAAAGGTCTTGGTCTACCTCATGATCATCCATACATTCAACGATGTTTATGAATAAA
This sequence comes from Viscum album, assembly GCA_963277665.1. Lineage (NCBI taxonomy): Eukaryota > Viridiplantae > Streptophyta > Magnoliopsida > Santalales > Viscaceae > Viscum > Viscum album. The sequence continues at coordinate 27,406,786 of OY728135.1, read as the reverse complement.
TAAAACTAGAATTCAATTATTTAAAAATTATTGTTTAAGATAAATCATTCTCGAATCAATTAATTATTATATTTAATTAATCAATACTTTTATATTAAACCCTTTTTCTGAGTTTTTTTGATATTCCCATCCATCGTAATTATAAAAAAATAAATTCATTTAAAATTATCTTTGTACATAACTTGTACCTTGGAGGAAACCTGATGAATTCCTATTCATAACTACTCAATGAGTAGAAATGATCATTACACAGATGTTAAATTAAACACATATATATAAAATACCTATCACGTGTTGTGCCTTAGCTTTATTCCCACATGATGGTACACATATAATTGTTTTTTATAATATAATAATAAATTTTAATAAATATGCATAATTTGGATGAGTACACAGTGAGTAGTTCCAACTACACGACGTGTACTATTTTTCACTATCCATTCAAATTACATGCTCGGGGAAACGGTGTGTTAGTATATTTTGAAAATATTTGGAGTACACGGTGTGTTTAGTGGGCCACACACTGTGAAGTATCCACGTTACACGGTTTCCATCTGGGCAAGCCATGTACGGGGTACACGGTCTGACCCTAACCTGAAGGGACTACACGTCGTGTCCAGTGGAATACACGGCGTGTAATCCAGAAATCATGTGGCACCTGTTCCAAGTCAACACACGGAGTCATTTAATATTTATAATGACTCCAAATCATGTCTTGGTTTAGCGAACTGGTCCAATGCATTGAATCTTGACTATACAACATGTACTACCAAATACACGTCATTTGTTCTGGTTTTGTACGGCTAGGAAGCTTTGGCACCTTTGGATGAGATCCTCTATCTTATTTTAATCAAAATTAAAAGAAAAGATCATTTCTGTAAGGTGAACGAGAAACCAAAGAGGAGGAATAGATCTCGTGATTCATATTTGCATAATAATTAACTTAAATTGAAACAACTAAATTATTAAATGTGTAAGTCTTCAACAAAATATTTAACTAATTATAAGCTATGATGTAACCACTCTGATACCACTTAAAGGTTTCAGGCACAGCATAAGTGTGGTTGGGTTAGCACCCAACTTTTATTTTTACCTTGATCAATGATTATTCTAGGATCAATACAACGATCAATGTCAGTCTCCATGTAATATAATCAAAGATTTAGATAAAGAAGGAAGAGGACTGAAACCTTTAGAGAGGATCTTTCAAATCATATTTATAATTAATTTAATTAATTTGATAAAGAAAATAATACTTGGATCATTGGTATATTCTTCGTTGATGATGTTGATCCTTTAGAATGACCCTTCCAGATTATATCATTGCACTTGTAAGGATCCAAACTACAATCCATCTAGTGGTGATCCACACGTGCTCCAGTGGCCTCTGATCGACATCGCTTCTTCTTGATCGCTTGTTCTCCATCCTTGAAGGATTTATCTCATTCTTGAGAGGGGTGGGAAGAGGATTTGAGAGAGAAATTTTTTAGCTCAACAATTCTCAATTCACTAGGTGTGCGGTTAGGTACCCAGCATAATAGACGTATGTGTATTTTTATTGACATGGGGATTTAGATACAATATTTAATTGCGTAACAATAATTAAATACATTCATAACCTTAGAGAAAACCCATGATATTAATAATAATATCGTGTCATTATTTATGGTGCGCCAACTCGCACAAAATTGAATTATAAATAAAATTCTACATCACAAAATAATAACAGCATTATTTTAATTTGTGCCAACTAGTTAAATAATTATTTATCGTCTTGAAATTAATTATTTTACTATAGGACCGACCTTGGTCCTCTCAAACATGACTTCCATTTGTTGAACAACCAAATAATTAAATAAATAAATTATTCTCTTAAATAAATATTTTATTTACAAACTAGTAAATAAATATTTATTAAATGTTCAATAAAATAAATAAATGTATTTTACCCACAATCCAGTGCATAAATATTTATTTAATTTATGAAATCATTTTAACTTGGATAAAATTATTCCATTGACTTGGGAATAATATTTATTAATTAAATTTAAATTGAATTTTAGATGACGCCACCAGAAACACTTAGTGTGTGACCCTCTAGGATTCTTTCTCGTTGTCATTAGGTAGGCTTACCAAAAGTCCAAGATTACTGTCTAGCAATGGGTCAAGGAACCCAATAGAAATAACTTAAAGTCAAAACAACAACATCCACATAGGAACATTCACTGTGTAATATAATCCCTTTTTTGAAATATCTCATCAAGAAGTTTTCATGATAGAGTCATCAACTTTTATACTTGATAGGTCATTCTTTGACTACCTGAAATAAACTCATCATTGCACCATGGAAATGGACTTTCATGTGATGGTTCTATTTCAATAAAAGGTCTGAGATATCTATTTCCATAAATGGAATGGAAAAATCCTTCCTCAAATTATCCATTAATAACTTTCCACTCATGATGCACCCAATGTACCCTACTTCCCGCCAAAAGTCTGTGTTACGATTTTTGTCTGTAAATCAAAGTGTGAAAGTCATGACACATGTTAATGATAATATTAAAGTATAAGGATCATTACACATGACTGCAAATAGAAATATCTGATGAAACCAATACATGAGGAATTCCTACTAGTGGGTCTGTTCTCATAATCTCATGTCTTAGAGATTACCAAGTGCTAACTTCATGAGAGGAATTCCCATCTTCTTACGAGTACTCACACCTGATGGTCTTTATGCTATGTTTCCCATCATATTATTTCATCAAAACATAGAACTATATTTAAGAATATTGTTATAGCATTTAAAGGTTCTCATTATATAAGGGAACTTTCATGACCTTATAAATGCAACAAATACTCTATGACATTATTACATCATAGTCATGCAGAACAATAAACAATATGTAATAAGATGCTTAATATTTAAACACATTAAATGTCCATGTAATCAAGGTAAACCATTTGGTTCTACGACACCAACTCTTACATTCCCTAGTCAAGTAATCTATGTTTTTTCTTATACATGACATTTTTTCATGTGCAAAAATGATTATATGTAAATTAAGGAGTAAAATTTGAGTTTTTCATGCCATCCAAGGAACTTCTATTTCACTTAGAACCTATGGTCAGAAGTAACATATACATGGAATAAAATTAATCATAAAACCAATAAATATAGAAAAAATAATTAAAGTATCAATTAATATACAATAACTACATATTCACAAGTCAGGAAATTCAAAAAAGGCCTGACTAGAATATTGGTTGACTCTCTATGTGAAATCCTCTATGATGGAAACTGAATACAAACCATAAACATTCATCGAATATTCCCTCTAGAAATTGAAAAAAGGTATAATCTATGCTCTCGAATCTAAGTGCAGATGACACCCATGCTCAAACACATTTCCTTTACCTAGGATAATGACTAATGGGTATTCACATGTCCAAAGAGTGGCCCATGAAAGGTGTGAGTATTATATACCAAATAGGTGGTAACCACCCACCACTACCCACATATCAGAACTCAATTATAATACAAAAAATTGAACAAGGTCAGAGTAATAGATAAATAGTTAAAGTACCAAAAATATTTACATACTTTAAGACATAACATTTATATCCAATGTAATGAACTCTCTATACAAGGAGGGTCCTTACCAGTAAAACATATACGAGCAATAACTTAGACTCTAAGAAGTTCATAACTGAAGTAAGGATGAACCACCCATCCCATTTGAGGGGAAGGGAATCGTGTATAACATAATCAGTTCATTCTTGTTAATCATCCCATTCGAGGTAAGAAAATGGGGTAAAATAGATTCAGGTTGTCGTTAGCCAATCCCATTCCACAAATATATTTATTGCCCGTTTTGTGCATGATTACCTTTCTCACACATAAATAACATACCACATTCAAGCATATTTATCAATTACTTATACTAAATAATAAATGATTCTATTAAATGTAAAATTGTAATATAATGAAATTAGTATATAAAAAATTATATTTATCAAGCCTGATAAAAGTATTCAAAAAATTCTGAATTCATAGAAATTAAATCCTTTAATCAAAGTAACTATAAAACAATTACTTATCAAGCATATTTATCAATTAACATACCCCATTCAAGCATATTTATCAATTACTTATACTAAAGAATAAATTATTGTATTAAATGTAAAATAGTAATATAATGAAATTAGTAAATAAAAAAATATAATTATCAAGCAAAATAAAAGCATTCAAAACATTTGGAATTCTTATAAATAAAATCCTTTAATCAAAGTAACTATAAAACCCACATTATCAATTAATAATTAAATTTTAGAGTGTTGGTCCCATAAGGTACTTAGTTGAGAGATTACTAATCATTACTTGACCTTTACATTCATTATTATTTTATCAGTAAGTACTATGACCCGCTAACACTATAGAAACCCCTCCCTAACATGGTCGTCAAGTCCAATCTCACCTATCCCCAGTTTCCCCCAGGACATGTTTTCCCCTCCCTAGGTCCCACTCATGTGCCCGAACAGGTCATTAGACTAATGATTGTCCCCACAAGCCAACACATGTTCTTTCCAGTGTGCTTTTTCCTCACTCACACACATCCTGGGAATCTTCCCAAAAGGTAACATATCCGGATCACTACTCCAAACCTAGCACACTTAATTTTGGAGTTTTTACCAGATAGGCTCCCGAGAAGAAAGGTTCACCTTGTTGAAATGAGTCATAGCATTTATTCATTTTACCATCTATCATTATGAGGTGTTACATTCACCCCCCCTAGATCAGAAAGTCCTCATTGTGGACCCTACACATCAACACAGGCAGTGCACTACACTTAAGGATGGGTTCATGATCTAATACCAATGTAACAATTAGGCCCCACTAACAGCATAGACACCCCTCCCTAACATGTTCTTTGGGTTCTGGCTCACCAGGTACCACCAATTTCCCCGCAGACACATGGTCATCTCCATGGGGCCCACCCATGTTCATGAACGGCTCATCTAACTAGTGATTGTCCCCATATGCCACATGTTTTTTTAGTGTTCTTTAGCCTCACTCACACATCCTGGGAAACTTCGCAGAAGGTCACTCATTCTAGGAAACTTCCTAGAATGTCACCCATCATGATCCCTACTTTATACCAAGCATGCTTAACTATGGAGTTCTAATAAGATAGGCTCCCAAAAATAAAGGTACACCTTGTTGATATGAGTCATATCAATTAGTCATTTAAAACTTTATCATTATGGGGTCTTACATTATTTATATATTTATTCTATCCATTTCCTTGATTTTTAAGTTCAATCTCAAAAAAAGCTGAAGATTTCAATGTTTTCAGTGTAAGGAATAGGGTTTTTTCATTGTTAGTACTAACCATTAAGAAAAATATACACTAATAGAAATTCATTATCAGTGGAAACATACACTATTGGTTCATGGTGTTTCCACCCATGCATCTCTTCCAAGTGTGTCCAATGAGGGGACCATGATTGAATCATAGTTTGGTAAATTGTGCGGCCAAACCGTATGACTTACCTAGTTTTCATAAAAAATAAATTTCTTCAACTTCCCTTAAAATACTTAAACCCACAAAGGGGTCTTCTTCTCCCCATTTTACAAAGGCACGTGAATTGAGATTCCTTAACACATATCACCTTTAATTTTGATTTTTTATGGATTCTTCCATCGATTTTCAAGGAATTCTCTGAAGGTTAGGTATTCTTCTTCAATCCTTTTCTTGTTATTCTTTTTTCCTCCTTTCCTTTATTGTGAAACCCCTTATTCAAAATATAGGGTGTGTTTTTAACCTTATACTACATGTTTTATTGTTATTAGGGCATGCATATTTCTTTCTGGGTTATTTTTATTCTATATTTGTGGGTTTTCCTCTATTCTCAGTCTATTTAAGGTAGGTTATTCTATGAATTTTCCTTTTATTGATATAAAATGTATTCCTGGTTTCATTAAATTCATTTTCCTTGAAATTTTATTATTTTCTTATAAATAAATAAATATTTTATATATATTATATAAACTCATGTAATTATTTTTGAAAAAAATGTGTAAATATTAGGTGTTTGATGAAATGCAAAAATGGTTTTCTTGAGGATATTTCTCATTTAATTTAAGAATGCATCTATTTTTTTGTTCGTATGATACAATTTTATCACTTGAGTTTTTATTGAATTATATTCCCATTTCTTATTGATATTGATGGGTTTATCTTGAAAAATATTATTCTTCTCAAGTGTGAGTTATCGATTGATGAATTACTAATAGATATTTATTGATAAAAATTCATAAAATATGTTATATAAGTGTTTTTTAATTTAAATCTTTAATTAATTCAAATTAAAATTGGTTTCAAAAAGATCTTGGAATATCAAATTGATTTTCCAAATAATTTCTTTCTATGGATATTTACTAAATGAACAATTAATGATATTTTTTAAATAAAACATTAAAGCTCCAGGACGTTATCCTAAGCCTCGCATTATCAAATTTTATTAGAATTTTTGATTTGATATGGTTTATGTATTATAATGGTGTTTTATATATAGGGGATTGTTGTTAGAGGGTTTGGGGATCTAGGATGAGGAGGTTTTAGTTTTCTTGTGTATGGAATATAGTACATGTCACCTACCTCATGTCTCTATTTTCATGTAGATCCTAGGTGTATTATGAGAGATAGAGAGAAGGTTGATAACTGATCATGATGAGAACTACTAGATATGCCCTTTTTGGTTCACTTCATAACCCTAGGGGTGCCACTGGTGAGACTAGTTGAGATAATCCAGTTGGTTATAGACTATGGTTACATGAATATGCTAATAGATGGATCCCCCTAGTGCATCTAGAACTATCTCATTCAATGTCTAGAATTTACCAATGATGGCGTATCATTTCTTGCTTATTATTGTTCCACCATATTTTCATTTCTCTCACATGAAAAGTTTTACTAGTTTTACTTTGGCATATACTTATATATTTATATAGTACCAAAATTGTTTCATTTTAATTTTTATATCTTACTAATTATTCTTCTTTATTCAGTTAAGGTTCCTTTTAGAAAATTTTAAATATATTTCTATGTTTTTCCTTAAAGGGGATTTAAAAGGGTAGTCTAAAGATAAGTTTTAAAGATTATATTTAATTAATGGTTCAAAATTATACAAAAAAAATTCATGTTTAAAAAAAGGGTTTGGAAAAAGGATTTTGGTTTCTTAAAAGTGAAATAAATTTTATTTTTAAAAATTCTATTTCAAACAATAAAGTAAATACATGTGGTCATTGTATATAACCTTATTCCTTTTCTATTTGGTAAATCCCAAGGGAATTTTAATTTTGAGATTATGGGAATTTTATTTTGTGAAATAGGGTTTAGATCGATAATCAAAGAGTTCATGTGTCCTCAGGAAATATTTTTTGACAAGGTATGGGGATTTAGAGGCGCCTCAGGTAATCAGAAAAGTATTGGATGCTCTGCATTGAATTTTCTATGTTTTGAAAAAATAAATCCCTAGTGCTTAATTTGGGTCACATTATTTAGGGAAATCTATGTGGGTATCCTTATTTGAGTTTTCTCCCAATTAATTTTGTTATCATATGGTTTGGGTTGAATGGCTAGCACATGATTATGATCTAACCATATGAACTTCAAAGGAAATATTTTTGAATGGATTTAACCTATGGCTCTACGTAAGGTTAGACTATGGTTGCAAAAAAACATGTAAAGTTTTGGAGACTAGTTGCATAGCTAATTTCCATGGTTATCACATGGCTTGGTAAAACATGTAGGTAAACCATGTGAGAGAGCTACACTTAGATAGTGTTAATGGTACCATTTGGAAAACTGTGTGGCTAAACCGTGAAACTCATTAAAGATGGTAAAAGAACCTATTTACCCCCAATTACTGTTAGATATAATATTTCCAATATTTTTCATTTGAATTTCAATTATTCAATCCCTACCAATTTAGCAATTTGAGTTGAATTACACCATTTTCAGATTTTAGGGATGTTTTGAGCTTAAATGTCTAAATCGCTTAATTCTTTAATTTTAACTATTTCCTACCTCTTCTATATTTCAATAGTAAAATTTTCCATATTAATATAAATTGAGTAATTATTTTTTTAAGCTTCCACTTTTCATGGAATTAAATTTTTTTAACTAGACCAAATACTCATTTGAACTTTATAGGGCCCAAATAAATCAGTCAACATGGAAAACCTTTTTGGTCGATAAAATTGACCACTTCTCATTAAATGAGACATACATCTAGATACAAAAAAATAATTGAGGTGATTCTATTCTTACGTGAAATATCACTCGAAGGTTCATGTGAAAATTAAATTTAATAGATAAATTCACTCATTAAGGTGGCCTTTTCATTCCTTAAATAGAAGAAAATAAATATTATCTTTAGTCAGAAGAATATATATTTAGTAATTCGAATATATATTTTATAACCATTTCCAAATTATTTGAAATTTTGAGTGTCAATAGGTAACATTATTAAAAAACTAATAAGAAGACATATCGGTGATTATGGGCCCTGTGTTGTGGAAAATAGTGAAAACTTTCAATGGACATATTCTGAAGAATAAATTTTATACTCTTCCATTTCCATTTTTCATCTTCTAAGTTTTATCATAGCTTCTTCTTCTCCTTCTTCTTAGATACCCTTCACATGCAGTAGTAAAATTGTGAGTTATTGGGTAAGGTGAGATTTTCTTTTTATAATTCTTTATTTATTACATTTTATGGAATAAAATACTTTCATTCTTATGTTATATTGGTTTTAATATTCAAATCAAAGTTTTTATTATCAAGTATGATCATATTCAGTTTTAAGTTATGTTATTATTATTAATTTAGTAAAATATCATTATCTTCCTCCACTAGGTTCTACATTATAATTCATGTAATAGACCAAATCTTAGTGGTTAAGTAATCGTTGATTTACAATACGTTTGGGAGTGGAAGTGGACACTCTTGATAGTTTGGAATAAAAAATATCTGGTCGGGTATTTCTTAATTTATCTTAGGGTTTTCACTAAAAATCTATTTAACATTATAAGAAGGGTATTCCAAATGATATATGAAAAGTTTTATTTTCACCATCACCATTTTTTCAAGGGAGTGAGAGGAACCTATTTTTGGATTCTCACATTAATCGTCTTAGTAGAAAATGATAGGATAACTTAGAACTAGGATGTTATTAAAATTGGAAAACCGACCATCACTTAATCACCATCCTTATATCACTATTTTTAATCACTTTCTTTATCAATATATATTCAATTTTTTTTAATTTCATAATTTTTTTTAATTTTATTCTTTTGTTTTTAAAATAAAACAATTTAAAAAACACCCCATTTTCCCTCTAAATCAGAGTAACAATCTGGTTTTTGTGCACTCATATATTGAGATAAGCCATGTTAACCACTATAATGTATTTTAAAATAAGAAATAATTTTTTTCCACACTTCACAATAGGAATGTTTCAAAACTTTGTTCCATTTCTAAGGAGGAAGTTCCAACCATATAATTTTCAATTTTTTAAATAGTTATTTATTTCATTAAAAATATATGAAAGAAATTTTTTTAAATGATATTTCCATACTGTCCATATTGTATATAGACTAATTAGTCACATGTGAAACATCATCAACCATAAGATAACAAATATATAAATGACAAAATTCAAAGGATTGAAGAAAAGATGTTGTTGGTGAAATGAAAAATGTAACTAATAACTCGTGAGTATCTAGAGTGACCCAAACCTAAACTTTATCTTGTGGTATAATATTTTTTACCAATCATCATTTAAATTAAATAACTTATGGAGGTAAAGAGGGAGATTCTTGATGTTCCATTCTACCTCTCTAATCTAATTATAGAGGATAATGAAAAAAAATATTTTCATGTTGAAGTATGTACAAGAGATCAATAATATTTGGATGAATTTAAAAATGAATATGAGGTGAAATATAATCTCTCCATGCCTTATAATGTATAATCATCAAAACATTTTTATCTCTAAAGATCCTTGGAAGAAAAATAAAAAACCTAGGTTTTATAATTTGAAGAAAAGATAGAGGAGCCTGAATACATACCTCTATCCAATGAAATTCAAATCCAAGAGGCACTTTCCACTGAATAAGTAACTAAAGTATCACCAATTATAGCATGTGATATTTTCTTAAACAAATTCACAAATAATTTTATTAAAACATAATTTATTATCACCTCTCATTGTTTTAAATTTCAAAATTGGACAAAACTTTTTTCCCTTGGTATAAGATGAATAAAAAAGAAGATTCATCGGTAGAGGAACATATAGATCTCACCGAACATATTGAACAATTATTGGAAGGAGTACATAATGATATAAAAGTAGATTTTCCTAAGAAAACGAAGACACAAGAAGTTTACTTTGAAGGGGAATATTTTGATATTGAATATTTATGCTTTAATTTTATCCAAAAAGAATTACAATCTGAATTTCACTTTAAATATTCTAATGATAAAGAATACCTAAATAAATTAATAGATAATGAATATAAGGGTTTTTAAGTGGAAACCAAGAAAGAGGAGGACCCATTCATTGTCCTTCCCCCACCATGAATGTTGTATATCATTTCCTTGGGTGTGGACTTGATAGACACTACCCATGGAGTCCTCAACAAAAATGAAGGAAAGAAAGTTGTAAGGAATAGGTGTTGGCGGTTCCAATCAAATAAACTTAACCCATCATCAGATTAGTGATAACCCACTAGAACTTCCCATCTTTTTGAAGTTAAAACTTGGGGCCAACTTAGTGGTTAAACCAAGATATATCCCTCTTTCCATTCCCTTTCTCATTCTATTTTTATTTTATTTTAATTTAATAAATTTATTATGTTATCTTTTCTTATTTTTCTTATAGATTTTCAGTGTGCAACACATTGGAGATTAACTCAGTGTGTCAACACTAATAAGTCAGGTTGTGCCAATCCTTAACACTTACTTTCTTCCTATGCTTTAATTAAAAATATTCTTACATGTTAAATATACTTGAATACATTGATAAATATACCTAAATTAATTGTTGGGGAAGGTAACCTTTGTAATTTAACATTTCCAAATTTGTATTTATCTAAAATTTCTATTTGATTTTTTGATTTTTTGTGTTTGATTTTTAATTTTTTAGTGTTTTTGAAACATGGGAGCTAAAATGATTATCTTTTACATTTTTTGAACCCCATTTGCATGATTCACCAAATTTATCCAACAAAACTTAACATATATAAGTGTTGAAAATAACATTGTTTCTAGTTCAAAACATTGAGAATTATATGAAGATACCTCAAATTTTTTGAATCTCGTACCACATTTCACTATCTTTATATTTAAAATAACCTTCACGAGAGGATTTTGAACCCTTTTTGACTTATTAATTACATTTAACTCATTACATGAGAGAACTAATCCATTATTTATTTAACTATAATTTTATTTATATATTTTAAAAGTTGACGGTTTGATGTACTTTTGTTTAAAATGATAGTGGAATTTATTTTTTTAAGGCCCACTTTTCAAGAGAATCATTTTTAATTTGGAATTACCTATTTAATCCTTGTATCCTCTAGAATCCATTAACAAAATATTATGCTAGCCACATAAAAGACTAAATTTCCCTACAAAACATTCTTTGGAAGTGAAGATGTATGATCTCGTTGAAATTAAGTGTGGAGGGAAGCTATATTTTGGTGTGAAATATCATTTGGTTCTAAATTGGGTAGAAAATAAAATTCTGAAGATATTTATTTTCTATTGAAATTTTTTTTATGTATAAATGTAAACCATAATAGATAATTTCTATAGTAGAGTTTTAGAAAAAGTAATTTTGCAGATGGTGAAAAAAATTTAATACATTTTTTTCTACTGAAATGCTGAATTTTTTACACTTTACATAAATTTTTCATGATGATTGGAGATGTATTGCTAGTAAGGTTGGTGATGAGGAGATAATATATTATTGAAAATTAGAATGAAATGATTTTTCTTCAAAAAGAGTCAAACACTCCTAATTATACCTAAAACTATTTGACATCTAAAACCTACAAATTGAAATACAAAAAAATATAAATGAGAATTACTCATGATAAACACATGTTCTTATCTCAGATCAGGTGGAGATCTATGAATTTATCAAGACTAAGGTGACTCTTGTGTGGGTTTAGATGAGGAAAGCCTTGTTGAAAATTAAAATTTGTGTGATGAGAGTAAATTCATGTGTGGTAAGTGTATTGTGAAAAATTAAGGAGAAATGAAGTGGAAATGGGTTGAATACTTTAAGTAGACAACTTGAAATAAATGTTTATGAGGATGTAGGGTATCTTTTGTTTGTTGGTGAAAAAATGGAGGATCTCATGGGTGTGTGTTTTGAATTTTTATTTTATATGAATTTGATGCTTACTCATCAAAGAGTCCAAGTGATATGTTTGGGGGATTGATAGAGATAATATTTCCATTATTTATCTTGGGTATATTAATGATTTAAGTCCTAAAAAGTTTCAAATTCAACTAAATTGCATCATTTTTTGATTTTATGGATGTTTTCAGAATAATGTGAAAATATATAAATTATAGAATTTTATATATTTTATATCACATATATATTTAAAGAATAAATTTTTAAATATTTATCTACATTGAGGAATTATTTCTTCTAGTCTACCAATATTATTGGTCTTTAACTTCTTCAATTAGACAAAATGCTCATTCGAAATTCATAGGGCCTAAATAAATCAATCAAAGTTGAAAGTATTTTTGACAATATAATTGACCACTTCTCTTTAAATGTGTAATATCCTGATATATATGTAAAAAAATGTGATTCTAATTTTATAGGAAATAGTTCTCTCAACCTCATGTGAAAATCAAATTTCATTGAGAAATTTTCTCATTAATGGAGCCTTTTCATGCATAAAATTAGAGAAAGATGAAGAGATTATTCAAAAAAAATATAGATCAAGTAATTCAGGAATAGTTTAATGAAAAAATCTATAAATTATTTAAAAATTATTATTTAAATTGTACATAATTAAAATAACTCTTAATAATACCTCTTGGTGAGTATCATCCAACTAGTGGTAAAAAATAGTGAAAACGTTCAACAGACGACTTCTAAAGAAGAACTTTTCAACTCTTATTTTTCATCTTAGTTTTGTAATGTATTCTTATTATACCATATTCATGGAAACTATTTATATAAAGGTGTAAACTTATGAGTTATTTAAGAATAGTACGTTTTATTTTTGTAATTCTTGAGTTATTGAACTTCATGTAATAAAATATTTTATTTCTACTTTTAATTTTATTTCAATAATATAATAACAGTCTTTATTATCAAGTATGATCATATTTGGATTTAGATTATATTAATATTAATTATTTCAATGATCATTATATAACTCTAATAAGTTATGGTTTTAAGATGGTGGAATACACTAGGACTTATTGGTGAAGTACTCAGTGATTCTAAGTACGTATATAAGGACCAAGACTGAAAACATTACATAATATTGAATTAAATAAAAAATTCACATTGAGGATATTTTGATGTTTATATTTTTATAGAATTAGGCCATAACTATTACATTACATCTCAAAAAAATTTACAAAATAGACACTTCTTCTCAGTTTCAATTTTTTTTATAAAATAAAAACTCTTAAAAAAATAGTCATGTATAGTTCCATGTTTTAGACAGCTTGACTTTTCCTTGATCCCATCCTTGACCCTATTCATCTTTAAGTACTATGAAAAACATTTAAAAACATGGTATGATCATAAAAATCTCAATAATGGTTATATAATAATGAAAGGAAACATTAACCCATCAATAAATACAAATCAATGAAATTGTACTTTTCAACCATAACATACCTCATGAAATCAAAAGATTTATGAATAACACACATAAATTATAAATCATAAAGGTAACTTGTGGAATACATAACATAATTACATTTTAACTATCACAGATCCATAGAGATTAACATTTAAATACCCATCATAACGTATTCCCTAAATCTCTTAGGAGAAACATTAACGTTTACCTCTGTCACGTTACCCAATGCATTGAAGAGCTATCTCGGGCTCACCTGCCCTAGGTTTATCATGGAACCACCTGTGTATGTAAAAAATGACCAATAACCATAACATATTCATAACACATAAAACAATCATAAAGGAAAGATATACATTTCCACATTACAATAACAACATATCATTTCAAGATATTGACATAATCAATGCTTTATCAACCCATTTTCAAAACCATTTAATAAAGAGAGTTTTGAATCAAAGTGTCCCATAAAACTTTGAAACTTTTAAAGGAATTAATATTTTAAAACATTAATTTCCATATAAATAAATCCTTAAAACCATTTCTAAAACATGGAAATTAATGAGAATTATTTAGAAGAATAAATCTTCAAAACAATATTTTGGTTAATGAGTTCTTACCAAATGAGAGATGCTTGAATACAAATAATTGAGGAATAAAATTTAATCAAAAATTTATAATATCATGATAATAAATATATTCATGATATAATATTCCAAAGTACTGTATATACACCATATAAAAGTGAATTGGTTCATAAAAATGATGAAGTCTCAATGGAATTTAAATAGATATGAAATCCCTTATAAAGATGGTATCTTTAGATTGAGGATAAATCAATGACATAATTATGTGTGAAAAATATAAATACACCCAATATAAATGGATATTAAGTGTAAAACAATCATAGGTAATTCACACATATTCATAGCACAACATAATCAAGAACTAGAGGTTTAACCCAAAGAATTGAAATTGGGTAAAGAAGTTCCCTTACAAACATTCGACAGCCTAACAGCGTCACTTTAAAATTGATAAAATGAGTTGATGAGAGAAAAAAGGGTATATCGTAACTTGGACATAAAATTTACAGAAATAAGGATATATAATAACATATCCCAACATAATAAGACGTAAATTAAAAGACATAACAAAAATAAGTCCTTTAAAAAGAGGAGGGTGAAATGTTCCCTGATCGATTTGGTAACTTACGAAACATACACCACATGAAAGAAGGATCACACAACAAAGATTTACTTACCCATATATTAAATTATATTATAAAAATAATAAAATCATGGGCAGTACATATATCACACAAAAGGTGATAGTGGAAAATGTAGAATGAATCTTACAGGAATAAAAAGTGAGATGAAAACCCCTTACCACGTTGTAATCAATTGAGTTGTAAGACCAAAAGTTAATAACCACCAAATTAATCACATAATACCAAGAATACAAAGAGAATAATGATAATATATATCAAATTTTAGTGAACAATACACCACATTCAAGAAATAAGTGGCAAACAATGGAAATCTCACAGAATTAAAAGTGAGATAAGAAACCCCTTAGCTCATGTCTGACATGACCTGTTCATTTTTTAATCTACTAACTAATAAAATAAAGTTAATTTGTACTTTATTGATAACATTTTCAATTATATTATTCCTTTTATATCACTTATTACCTTACTATTACAATTATTTAATTATTTGAGTTCATATCGTTCATTTTGTCAATGTTCGGAACTTGAGTTAAAAATGAACTTCTTATAATTACAAGTTGTTCATGTGTTCAAAATTAAATTATCTACAGGATTATATTCATGATTTACATATCATATATGTCATATATATCCAGTATATATATGTATTTATAATTGTACATAACATTTGGATATAAGAAATGAAATGCACCGTTTATGGAGACGGTAAGTCGTACGTACGCAAGAATGCTACATTCATTTCTATTTCATATTTTAATGGAAAAAAAACATAATGATACATAAGAATATTATAATTATAGTATAATATCATATATAATTTAATTAAATTCATCCTTTATATGTCCCACATATGGTATGGATGAGTGATATCACTTTGAGGGGGCGGTAGTCCGCACTTCCTCAAATAAAATTATCGTATTTTCCCATTATGGAAACCATAAAGGTATGATATAAATGAAACATAAAGAAGAATAAATAAAAAATATACATAATATATATATATATATCATATATAAATACATTTCCATCATAATGGCCACTATAAGAGGTGGTATGAGAAGATTGAACAATCATCATTTCGTGAGGTAGTAGTTCACCGTCCATAGAAACAGTATGTTCTTAACCCATTAGACGGAGGTGTATGTAAGTGTAGTTAGAATACTCCTCATAAAAAGAAAATATTATATTTATTATACAGTTTTTTATATAAAATAATGTAATAAAAAGATATTAGGGGGTTGGAGAAGTAAAATAAAAGAAAAGAACTTAAAAGAAGACGTTACCTTTAAATCGGGTAACTCCCTTTGGATTGAAACAAAAGGATTTATTAAAGTTCCATCAGCCTAATATAAGGATTTTAGGGGGAATATAGGGATGTATGGAGATTAAGTGGGAAGATTTTGGATAATACATGTGTCTTTAGAGGTGTTAGTAATGTCTTAGAGGTGAGGGATGTTTATAAGGGGGAGGAGGGGATCTTTAGGAATGTTTGAAAATATTATTTTATTATATAATTATTTTCAGTTTCTAAAAGTACAAAACTCATTAAAGTTGAATATAAGATGACTCATGTTCGAAATAAAATCATCCAATAAAAATTTGATAGGTTTTGGATATTTTTTTAATCTTGATAATCTTATTTATTTAAATCATTCATTAATGAGGTAAACACGACATCATTATTTTGTCATAAATAATTTTAATTATTTGATGTCTAAAAATTATAAAAAAATACTATGATGTAGGAAATATTTTTATCTTTCTAATTAATATTTATAGTTAAAAGGATAACTTATATAACACCGAGTAAAAATTGATTTACTAAAATATATTTTTTTAAGTTGTTTTTTCTTTACTTTAAATTAATTAATATAAAGTGTCATTATCACTCTTAAATGGATCCATTGTAGGTTCTGGGTGCAGCGGAAGCACGTTGGTGGGTTTTTCCAACTTTAATTTTAATGTTAAACAACATTCAAACTGAGATCTGTCCTGATATAAAATGCCAGATCTTCAGAATAGAATGAAAAATGAAAAACAAAAGAGGGAATCCCGGAACCATAAAGATAGGATCGTCATATGTTGGTTATAATTAATTTAATTAATTCCCAAGAATTACCTTGGTGGAATTATTTCTTTGTTGATGTCTCCGGTCATGATCCTGTGATCCATCGTTGCATCGTAGAATCCAAGTGTAGGATTACTCTAGCAGTGATCAACAAGTGTGCCACGTATCTCCGGACGTCGCCGAAGGGATCTCCGGGTGCTAGCATGGAAGAACCTTCGCTTGCGAAGTCTGCCTTCGATCACCTCTGTCTCTCGGTCTTAAGAGTGTTCTTAGAGGAAGGAGTTCTTTCAGCCTTGAAATAATTCTCCAGAATTGTTGTGCACAATGATTTTGGAAAAGTTTTGGGGTTGTGAGGATATTTATAATCGGGTTTGAGGTTATAGAGTTTTGATAATAAATAAACGTGTTACGCGTTTTATTTATTTCATTAACTCTTATTGAAAACCCTCATGTTGAATTATTAATTCCTTGGAATGCGCCCATGCTGATTATAATAAATATCATTTAATAAAACAATATTATATCCTCAAAATCCCGACTGCAAAAACTACACGGCGTGTACTCGTTTTCCATAAAACTAGATGGCGTGTACTCGTTTTCCATAAAACTAGATGGAGTGTATATTTAATATACACAGCGTGTAATTTTATTTTCCACTTTCCTTTATTTCCTCCACCATATTTATTAGTCCTTGAGTAATGGATATTTATTTCTTAAATAAATGTAATTGCATTACTCGCTAATAAATGTATTATTTCAACCACAATATATTCTATCGAATATCTAGTATCAAAATAAATGCAACCAGGCATCCTTAAATAATTATTAAACCACAGTCGGGAATAATATTTATTTAACTTGTTAAATTAATATTTAACTGAAATACATGGACACACTTAGTGTGTGACCCTCTAGGCCTCTTTCTCAGTGGCATTAAGCGGAGCCTGCCTAAAGTCCAAGGTTGGCATCTAGAAACACGCCAAGTCACCCATAGAGAAAGAAGTTAACACCGCAATGAAGTGTCACCTCATATGAACGCTTACCGTGTAATATAATCTCTTTTCCTCGATATCTCTAATCAAGCGGGTTGCATGCTAGTGCCATCAACCCATGTGATTGATTATTCTTTCTTTGACTTTCAGGAATTGAACTCACCCATACTTTACTATGGACATGGATTTATTTAGGCTATATCAATTTCATCAAAGGGCTTGAGATATTTACTTATGTTATGGAACATAAGGGACAAATCCTTTCTCGCATTATCTATTAATGTAGTATTACTCATGATGCACCCAACGTATCCTACCTCACTGCGAAAAGTGTGTCGTCACAGTTTTTTCCAATACAAATAAGTGTGCAAGTTGCAACACCCATTAATAAAAATCTTAATGTTTAAGGATCTGTAACAGCCCAAGATTTTATGAAAAATATTCTTTTTAATTTTATTAATGTCTTGTGTTTTACGCTACACCAAAAGGAGCTTGCACAACACGCATCCTTGACTTGCCTTTCATTACATGCAATCACAACCTTCCTCGATAGCGTGTGTAGTACGCAATACCGAGTTTCACTAAACAAGGATATGCTATTAAAATATTATTATAACTAGACGTTATGAATAGTAATAACCACCTTTTAAAATTGTAGAAATTTTAGCTCTAAAAATGGACTTTATTTTTGGATTCGGAGTATCGAATTTAGCCTAAGGTGAAATTTTGGTGATTTTCGTATTACATTCATATTTTGATGAATAGTGAAAAATACTAAATTTTAGTTAAAAACAACTTTTTCAATCAAAATAATTAATATTGATAAATTATTAATTTGAGTGGTTTTAAAGTATATTTAGAATATATTTTTACAATTTAATACAATGTTGGTCACTGGATGTAATTTCACATTTAAACCAGACATAAACAAGTGTCAATCTTTTGATAAATATTGTTTCTTAAAAACACGCTCTTTGTTTTAACAGCGGGATTTAATTATAAAATTAATTAATGCAACTTCTATGATATGAATTTGGTAAAATAGACTTCATTTTTGAATTCGGAATATGAAATATATCTTAGGATGAAATTTTGGCATTGTTCTGAAAAAACATCAATTTTTGATGAATAGTGAAACTACTAAGTGGTAGTTAAAAAAATTAATTTCTTCATAAATCTTAATTTTACCGCTTCTATGAATGGAATTTAAAAAATCCGAGAGACATGGTTGATGTCAGTAAGTAAAATGTGGTTCAATGAGATGAAAATAATTTTTGGTAAATATTAACTTTTTACTTTTATTTACCACGGTTAAAAGTAAATAGGGTAATTAAGGGTAAGAATGATATTAATATTACCCTAACACATGTCCTAATACTATTGGACAAGTGTATATCGACCAAAAACAACCTTAAGTGTAAAATATTATCATTTAGGCCCACTTGGATTAGATTAGGACATTTATTATTATTTAATTCAAAGAAGAGTTAAAAGAGTTAAAATCAAAGTTTATTTACTAAAATATTTTTAATATAGGGTTATACATAAGATATATTCGATTGTAAATATTCATTAGAAAGCTAAAAAGATTTCCTACATAATGGTATTTTATTTGTAATTTTTAGACATCAAATAATTTAATTTATTTATGACACAAAGATGATGCAGTAATTATCTTTTTAATGAAATATTGACATAATTGATGTTATAAACACCAAACTAAATGTAATTTTAGACTTTTTATGAATTCCACTAATTTTATAGGTTACTATGATATATTATTATTGCTTTAATCAACTTGGTTAGAACATATAATTCTGTTAGGACTTTCACAAAAATCATATATCAAATAGTGTCAAAATTGACACAAAATAGTTTTTAAATCAAATATTATATTATTAATTGTTATTTTATTCCTAAAAATCTATGGTTCGGCCAAATGACTTAGATAAGGATATATGTATTACTAATAAACAATTTGGGATTCGTTTGGCATGTTATAGTAAGTGTATTAACCATATAGTTAAAGAAAACAAAAAGACACGGTAAAAGTTAAATTATTTAACTTAGAGTTAAATCTAATTGATAAGGTTAAAATAATACCCTAAACTAGTATAAATCTTATTGGTTGATAGGATTTCGACCCAAACCCACTTTATCTTCGAAATAAGACCCTTTGTAACTATTATAAACCGATTTTGACATTAATATAAAATAATATTTTGAGGTATTCCTAAGGTGCCCCTCTCCTCCCTTATAAAAGGACACCTCCTCCCCCTCCTCCTCACACCAATTTGAGCACTCAAGCTCGACCAACCTCTGACAAAATCCCTTCTGCACTTCCCTATAATAATCCTAGAGGTCATGGTCTTCTTCAAAGACCAATCTTAGTTCCCTAGGTGGAGGATTCAAAGAGGTGTTCCAAAGAAGAGGTAATATTCATTACCGATCTTTTCAATTTCTTTCTTATTCAACTTATTCTTCTTTAGTTGTTTCATGATAAAGTAATAACATCAGTATTACTTACATACTGATATGTTATGATAAATATGAAACAACCCTAATTCACCTTATATCCATCCTATGGGAAAATGAAATCACCGCGCGTGCGTACGTACGGAATACCGTCTCCACGCCGTGGTGTAATCAATTTTCCACCATCACCTTACAAGGATGGGTATAATGGTGTAATGAGTAACTATATATGATTATTATAAATTGATATTGATACTGAAATAATATTCATACACTTTAACACAATTCCACGACCATGGGAACGATATCATCGCTCGTGCGTACGTACGGACTACCGTCTCCACGACGCGATGAGATTCATTTTCCACATTAACCATTCATGAATGATTATAAAGCATATATAATAAGTACTAATTAAATATATGACATAATAATGATACTGGATTTATTTATATGTATGTCATCTACTTAATTCCATTCAATTCAATAAGGAAACAAAAACAGCGTTCATGCGTACATACGGACTACCGTCTCCATGAACGGTGTATTTCATTCCATTATCTATATATTATATATATATGTATATTCTGAATATATATATTATATATAAATCATGTTTTACATTCTGGATATAAGTAATCATGATCCAAGTAATCATATTAATAATTACAAGTTAAAAACACGAACGACAAATGAGACGATTTTACCCAAAATGCTACTTTAACATGAATTTACAAAAGACCGGGTAATATAAAGCCATAAGAGAACCATATATGATATCATAACAATGAATATGATTCTGTAATAAGTCAATAACATTATTTAAATCATTATACAGTAGGTTCAGACACGTACAAAGCAAGTCGGACCTAAGGTAAGGGAAATATCACAATCTCATTTTTATCCGAGATTGTTTATACTTTGGTATTTACAGGGGTTTATTTTATCATCCACATACATGTTCCCTCAATATGTAATATTGTTTCCATCCACTTAAAATTTTTTAAATCCAATTTTACCCTTCGGTTAAATTTATTAAAAGATAAGAAAGGAATCTTTTGTCGTTTTTCGTACGAGGTACTTTTTGACTTTTCCGACAAAAGTATGAAAGAATGTTTTTTTTAACTTATACGGCATGAATGGATTTTTAAATCCTTATTTCCAAGAAACATCCTTTACAAGTTTTCAAGTTTATTTTTAATCAACTTCTTTTATTTTAAAGTCGTATGACATGTTAAGAAAGGAAAAATGTTTTTAAAGTAGAAAGGATATTTTCCTCAAGAATGGAGTTCAAGTATTTTATCAAAATTATTTTCCATCTAAGATAATAAAAGGGGTCTGTTTTTATCCCTATTATTACATGGATTTGATTATGTTGTGATGGAAACATTTTTATGAATTCCTTTATCTTATAAGAATTGTTTTATGATGTCATGTTGTTTAAGAATCCCATTTTTAATACATGGGTTATGCAATGATGTATGATTTATGATTTTGTGGCACACATAAGAATGGTATCATTATGAGATGGGTGGGACCTATATCTCCCTCCAATGCATTGGGTAAAGATTTTATATCTCATGAGATAGACATGGCTGGAATGGTAGGTTATACCGGTTCAGTGAAACAGGACTGAAACGAGGGTTACTCGATTCAGAAAGGGACTTTGTCCACTAAGATAGTCTTGGAAATGAGTCTTGACTAACAAGAAATGATTCTCTATGATTATGTGTGAATGACACAAAGTTTAATGTTTTAAGTTATGATTATTGTGATTACATTTCACTGCCATGATTTATCCCATGTTATGAAATTATGCTCTCTTTTGCAGGTTAAGATTTCCAAAATGTTATGTTCTTATGAATATGATGTGATTGATATTTCTTTTTTTTACCCTTACTGAGCATTTGAGCTCACCCTTTTTGTGTTTTCTTTTCCCCAGGGTATAAAGAAAGGTTTTAGGTTAAAAAAAAGGAAGATCTTTATGGGAGATATTGAAGATCTTTCACCACGATTAGAAGATTACGTTCCGAGTTTCCAAAGACACTAAACTATTACGATCCTTGTGTGTGTGTTTTTGTTATGTACTATGTATTCTGCAAAAGTAATGTAATGTCCATGTACGTCAGGCTTCGGGTCTCTACATTTGGTATCAGAGGAAAGGTTTAGTCAACCTTTGGAAACTAGGATGCGAAAACATTAGTGAGATCCCTAGAGATATTTCTACGGTATGTCTAGGGATGTCCCTAAGGTTAAGTATACGTATAGGTTATAGTACTAGAACTACGCTAACGATCATAGAATTAAACCTAAGATGTTAGATATTGAAGGTACTCCCCCTTTATTATGTTGTTTTCCCTAGCATGATTTTTGCCTCTCACACTTTTTTGGGTTTTAGAAAATGGCTGGAAACAAGATGATTCACGATAATGGAGGATATGATGGACAATGTAATGATATTCTTCATAATGAAATGGGATTTGGAAGTCCAAACATCATTATTATGCCGAATCAGCAATCTCATAATATGATCAATAAAGTAAAATTTGGTAAGGTTCCTGACTCGGCTAATAAGAGAAAGATGGAGTTTCATGATGATCATAGAGGAAAGAAAGTTCAATTTCCCCTATGTAATTCATGTGGGAAGAGGCATCAAGGAGAATGTTTCAAAGGAACTGGAAGATGCTTTGGGTGTGGAAAAGAAGGACACAAAGCCAGTAAGTGCAAAGGAAAAGGTTCAGTTAACACCAGGGATGAGGATAATGGTATTGCTACGACATCAACACTGGTTAAATGTTTTAAATGTGGAATGTACGGGCATTATGCAAACCAATGCCCTAAGGGAAAGTCTCATGAAGAGAATCAGTATGGTCGTATGGGAAGTATTTATGTTGATGATGATGAAGAGACTACAAATGATATGTGAGATGAAAGAATTGTTGAATCTTGGACAATGGTTTAAGAATGTAGTGGAATGATTACATGTTTATCATGTGTAATGTTGTATAAGTAATCTCATGGTACTGTAGAATAAAGAGACATGTAAGGATTGTTACACTATTGTCTGATTAATGTTACCAGTATCCATGAAAGTTTATTCAGATATTTTTGGAATGTAGATTATATGCGCATAATGAAGGGATAAGGAGAAAATTAAATGTTTGATAGTATTCATGAGCTCATGATTGATATAAGGACAAAGTGATATCATGAGGATTTTGGTATGTGGAAAGAGTTAACTTTTAATAGAATTCGTGTTTTCAATAAGGGTCAATGGGTATTCAAGAGAGTACAAGATTAAGGCCTTTGAATGTTTGGAATGTGACCAACAAGATATATCTTATGATATATGGGGATCAACGATGGTATTAAATCTCTGGTAATCGTTTTCACTATGTTATGAGAATGGACTGCAGTATTATGGATAAGCCTAAAGATTGGAATGGATTATGTTGGACATAAGTTAGTATTGTTTAAGGATAGAAGTTTTTTCGATATTATTGATGGGATGTTATAGTAATATAGTTTTTTAAAAAGGACAACCTGCAGGACGGGCGACAGCCCATCGCTTCGGACAAGGCTGTGGGAATCGAACCCACAACCGAAGTGCGACTGGCCTTTATCGCCTACCACTGACCTACAGGAAGTCCGTGTTTAGTAGAAACTGGTTTTACTATATTAAGAAGTATGATATATGAAGTATAAGTCCATTTTAGGAACCATATATGATTAATCTCACTATAGATCGACTTATGTATATAATATTTGCTAACCTTTTGTTTGAGAAAGATGGAATGACCCGTCATTCTATCACATGATCTGCTAACACTTCACGAATAACAAATTAAACTTCATTTATATAAGATATGAAGTGGAAATTGTTCAAGGCACGAACAACAGTGAGATTGTACCAAAATCATGTAAGTATTTCTTTTAATTCATCAACTTTAGGGAAATGATCTTGAAAACCAAAAATGTTGTCCTAGTGATCTTATACCTGATGAATCGGATGGTACCTTAGATCGTCACAAATTTATGGATTTGTGATTGTTGGCTTTTCCATATCCATGTTCTCTACCACTCTCTATCAGAACATGATGGTTAGACTTTTCTTCCATATCTATATTTTCACCTATGTGGAAACCCAGTGATTAGTTTATTTGGGTAACCGTTAAGTTTCATACTTTTGTTTTAAAATATTGGTTTTGGTATTCTTTTTTTACGATGTGGGTTTCTATTAAAGAAACTTTCGAATATTAAACCATTTATAACCCCGACGAATTTCGAGGGAGAAATTCATTTTAAGGGGGGTAGAATGTAACAGCCCAAGATTTTATGAAAAATATTCTTTTTAATTTTATTAATGTCTTGTGTTTTACGCTACACCAAAAGGAGCTTACACAACACGCATCCTTGACTTGCCTTGCATTACATGCAATCACAACCTTCCTCGATAGCGTGTGTAGTACGCAATACCGAGTTTCACTAAACAACGATATGCTATTAAAATATTATTATAACTAGCTGTTATGAATAGTAATAACCACCTTTTAAAATTTTAGAAATTTTATCTCTCAAAATGGACTTTATTTTTGGATTCGGAGTATCGAATTTAGCCTAAGGTGAAATTTTGGTGACTTTCGGATAACTTTCATATTTTGATGAATAGTGAAAAATACTAAATTTTAGTTAAAAACAACGTTTTCAATCAAAATAATTAATATTGATAAATTATTAATTTGAGTGGTTTTAAAGTATATTTAGAATATATTTTTACAATTTAATACAATGTTGGTCACTGGATGTAATTTCACATTTAAACCAGACATAAACAAGTGTCAATCTTTTGATAAATATTGTTTCTTAAAAACACGCTCTTTGTTTTAACAGCGGGATTTAATTATAAAATTAATTAATGAAACTTCTATGATATGAATTTGGTAAAATAGACTTCATTTTTGAATTCGGAATATGAAATATAGCTTAGGATGAAATTTTGGCATTGTTCTGAAAAAACATCAATTTTTGATGAATAGTGAAACTACTAAGTGGTAGTTAAAAAAATTAATTTCTTCATAAATCTTAATTTTACCGCTTCTATGAATGGAATTTCAAAAATCCGAGAGACACGGTTGATGTCAGTAAGTAAAATTTGGTTCAATGAGATGAAAATAATTTTTGGTGAATAGTAACTTTTTACTTTTATTTACCACGGTTAAAAGTAAATAGGGTAATTAAGGGTAAGAATGATATTAATATTACCCTAACACATGTCCTAATACTATTGGACAAGTGTATCTCGACCAAAAACAACCTTAAGTGTAAAATATTATCATTTAGGCCCACTTGGATTAGATTAGGACATTTATTATTATTTAATTCAAAGAAGAGTTAAAAGAGGTAAAATCAAAGTTTATTTACTAACATATTTTTAATATAGGGTTATACATAAGATAAATTAGATTGTAAATATTAATTATAAATCTAAAAAGATTTCCTACATAATGGTATTTTATTTGTAATTTTTAGACATCAAATAATTTAATTTATTTATGACACAAAGATGATGCAGTAATTATCTTATTAATGAAATATTGACATAATTGATGTTATAAACACCAAAATAAATGTAATTTTATACTTTTTATGAATTCCACTAATTTTATAGGTTACTATGATATATTATTATTGCTTTAATCAACTTGGTTCGATCATATAATGCTGTTAGGACTTTCACAAAAATCATATATCAAATAGTGTCAAAATTGACACAAAATAGTTTTTAAATCAAATATTATATTATTAATTGTTATTTTATTCCTAAAAATATATGGTTCGGCCAAATGACTTAGATAAGGATATATTTATTACTAATAAACAATTTGGGATTCGTTTGGCATGTTATAGTAAGTGTATTAACCATATAGTGAAAGAAAACAAAAAGACATGGTAAAAGTTAAATTATTTAACTTAGAGTTAAATCTAATTGATAAGGTTAAAATAATACCCTAAACTTGTCTAAATCTTATTGGTTGATAGTATTTCGACCCAAACCCACTTTAGCTTCGAAATAAGACCCTTTGGAACCATTATAAACCGATTTTTACATTAATATAAAATAATATTTTGAGGTATTCCTAAGGTGCCCCTCTCCTCCCTTATAAAAGGACACCTCCTCCCCCTCCTCCTCACACCAATTTGAGCACTCAAGATCGACCAACCTCTGCCAAAATCCATTCTCCACTTCCCTAGAATAATCCTAGAGGTCCTGGTCTTCTTCAAAGACCAATCTTAGTTCCCTAAGTGGAGGATTCAAAGAGGCGTTCCAAAGAAGAGGTAATATCCATTACCGATCTTTTCAATTTCTTTCTTATTCAACTTCTTCTTCTTTAGTTGTTTCATGATAAATTAATAACATCAGTATTACTTACATACTGATATGTTATGATAAATATGAAACAACCCTAATTCACCTTATATCCATCCTATGGGAAAATGAAATCACCGCGCGTGCGTACGTACGGAATACCGTCTCCACGCCGTGGTGTAATCTATTTTCCACCATCACCTTACAAGGATGAGTATAATGGTGTAATGAGTAACTATATATGATTATTATAAAGTGATATTTATACTGAAATAATATTCATACACTTTAACACAATTCCACGACCATGGGAACGATATCATCGCTAGTGCGTACGTACGGACTACCGTCTCCACGACACGATGAGATCATTTTCCACATTAACCATTCATGAATGATTATAAAGCATATATAATAAGTACTAATTAAATATATGACATAATAATGATACTGGATTTATTTATATGTATGTCATCTACTTAATTCCATTCAATTCAATAAGGAAACAAAAACAGCGTTCATGCGTACGTACGGACTACCGTCTCCATGAACGGTGTATTTCATTCCATTATCTATATATTATATATATATGTATATTCTGAATATATATATTATATATAAATCATGTTTTACATTCTGGATATAAGTAATCATGATCCAAGTAATCATATTAATAATTACAAGTTAAAAACACGAACGACAAATGAGACGATTTTACCCAAAATGCTACTTTAACATGAATTTACAAAATACCGGGTAATATAAAGCCATAAGAGAACCATATATGATATCATAACAATGAATATGATTCTGTAATAAGTCAATAACATTATTTAAATCATTATACAAGAGGTTCAGACACGTACAAAGCAAGTCGGACCTAAGGTAAGGGAAATATCACAATCTCATTTTTATCCGAGATTGTTTATACTTTGGTATTTACAGGGGTTTATTTTATCATCCACATCCATGTTCCCTCAATATGTAATATTGTTTCCATCCACTTAAAATTTTTTAAATCCAATTTTACCCTTCGGTGAATTTTAGTAAATGATAAGAAAGAAATCTTTTGTCGTTTTTCGTACGAGGTACTTTTTGACTTTTCCGACAAAAGTACGAAAGAATGTTTTTTTTAACTTATACGGCATGAATGGATTTTTAAATCCTTATTTCCAAGAAACATCCTTTACAAGTTTTCAAGTTTATTTTTAATCAACTTCTATTATTTTAAAGTCCTATGACATGTTAAGAAAGGAAAAAAAAATTTAAAGTAGAAAGGATATTTTCCTCAAGAATGGAGTTCAAGTATTTTATCAAAATTATTTTCCATCTAAGAAAATAAAAGGGTTCTGTTTTTATCCCTATTATTACATGGATTTGATTATGTTGTGATGGAAACATTTTTATGAATTCCTTTATCTTATATGAATTGTTTTATGATGTCATGTTGTTTAAGAATCCCATTTTTAATACATGGGTTATGCAATGATGTATGATTTATGATTTTGTGGCACACATAAGAATGGTATCATTATGAGATGGGTGGGACCTATATCTCCCTCCAATGCATTAGGTAAAGATTTTATATCTCATGAGATAGACATGGCTGGAATGGTAGGTTATACCGGTTCAGTGAAACAGGACTGAAACGAGGGTTACTCGATTCAGAAAGGGACTTTGTCCACTAAGATATTCTTGGCAATGAGTTTTGACTAACAAGAAATGATTCTCTATGATTATGTGTGAATGCCACAAAGTTTCATGTTTTAAGTTATTATTATTGTGATTACATTTCACTGCCATGATTTATCCCATGTTATGAAATTATGCTCTCTTTTGCAGGTTAAGATTTCCAAAATGTTATGTTCTTATGAATACGATGTGATTGATATTTCTTTTGTTTACCCTTACTGAGCATTTGAGCTCACCCTTTTTGTGTTTTCATTTCCCCAGGATATAAAGAAAGGTTTTAGGTTAAAAAAAAGGAAGATCTTTATGGGAGATATTGAAGATCTTTCACCACGATTAGAAGATTACGTTCCGAGTTTCCAAAGACACTAAACTATTACGATCCTTGTGTGTGTGTTTTTGTTATGTACTAAGTATTCTGCAAAAGTAATGTAATGTCCATGTACGTCAGGCTTCGGGTCTCTACAGTTGGTATCAGAGGAAAGGTTTAGTCAACCTTTGGAAACTAGGATGCGAAAACGTTAGTGAGATCCCTAGAAATATTTCTACGGTATGTCTAGGGATGCCCCTAAGGTTAAGTATACGTATAGGTTATAGTACTAGAACTACGCTAACGATCATAGAATTAAACCTAAGATGTTAGATATTGAAGGTACTCCCCCTTTATTATGTTGTTTTCCCTAGCATGATTTTTGCCTCTCACACTTTTTTTGGGTTTTAGAAAATGGCTGGAAACAAGATGATTCACGATAATGGAGGATATGATGGACAATGGAATGATATTCTTCATAATGAAATGGGATTTGGAAGTCCAAACATCATTATTATGCCGAATCAACAATCTCATAATATGATCAATAAAGTAAAATTTGGTAAGGTTCATGACTCGGCTAATAAGAGAAAGATGGAGTTTCATGATGATCATAGAGGAAAGAAAGTTCAATTTCCCCTATGTAATTCATGTGGGAAGAGGCATCAAGGAGAATGTTTCAAAGGAACTGGAAGATGCTTTGGGTGTGGAAAAGAAGGACACAAAGCCAGTAAGTGCAAAGGAAAAGGTTCAGTTAACACTAGGGATGAGGATAATGGTATTGCTACGACATCAACACTGGTTAAATGTTTTAAATGTGGAATGTACGGGCATTATGCAAACCAATGCCCTAAGGGAAAGTCTCATGAAGAGAATCAGTATGGTCGTATGGGATGTATTTATGTTGATGATGATGAAGAGACTACAAATGATATGTGAGATGAAAGAATTGTTGAATCTTGGACAATGGTTTAAGAATGTAGTGGAATGATTACGTGTTTATCATGTGTAATGTTGTATAAGTAATCTCATGGTACTGTAGAATAAAGAGACATGTAAGGATTGTTACACTGTTGTCTGATTAATGTTACCAGTATCCATGAAAGGTTATTCAGATATTTTTGGAATGTAGATGATATGCGCATAATGAAGGGATAAGGAGAAAATTAAATGTTTGATAGTATTCATGAGCTCATGATTGATATAAGGACTAAGTGATATCATGAGGATTTTGGTATGTGGAAAGAGTTAAATTTTAATAGAATTCGTGTTTTCAATAAGGTTCAATGGGTATTCAAGAGAGTAAAAGATTAAGGCCTTTGAATGTTTGGAATGTGACCAACAAGATATATCTTATGATATATGGGGATCAACGATGGTATTGAATCTCTGGTAATCGTTTTCACTATGTTATGAGAATGGACTGCAGTATTATGGATAAGCCTAAAGATTGGAATGGATTATGTTGGACATAAGTTAGTATTGTTTAAGGATAGAAGTTTTTTCGATATTATTGATGGGATGTTATAGTAATATAGTTTTATAAAAAGGACAACCTGCAGGACGGGCGACAGCCCATCGCTTCGGACAAGGCTGTGGGAATCGAACCCACAACCGAAGTGCGACTGGCCTTTATCGCCTACCACTGACCTACAGGAAGTCCCTGTTTAGTAGAAACTAGTTTTACTATATTAAGAAGTATGATATATGAAGTATAAGTCCATTTTAGGAACCATATATGATTAATCTCACTATAGATCGACTTATGTATATAATTTTTGCTAACCTTTTGTTTGAGACAGATGGAATGACCCGTCATTCTATCACATGATCTGCTAACACTTCACGAATAACAAATTCAACTTCATTTATTTAAGATATGAAGTGGAAATTGTTCAAGGCACGAACAACAGTGAGATTGTACCAAAATCATGTAAGTATTTCTTTTAATTCATCAACTTTAGGGAAATGATCTTGAAAACCAAAAATGTTGTCCTAGTGATCTTATACCTGATGAATCGGATGGTACCTTAGATCGTCACAAATTTATGGATTTGTGATTGTTGGCTTTTCCATAGCCATGTTCTCTACCACTCTCTATCAGAACATGATGGTTAGACTTTTCTTCCATATCCATATTTTCACCTATGTGGAAACCCAGTGCTTAGTTTATTTGGGTAACCGTTATGTTTCATACTTTTGTTTTAAAATATTGGTTTTGGTATTATTTTTTTACGATGTGGGTTTCTATTAAAGAAACTTTCGAATAGTAAACCATTTATAACCCCGACGAATTTCGAGGGCGAAATTCATTTTAAGGGGGGTAGAATGTAACAGCCCAAGATTTTATGAAAGATATTATTTTTAATTTTATTAATGTCTTGTGTTTTACGCTACACCAAAAGGAGCTTGCACAACACGCATCCTTGACTTTCCTTGCATTACATGCAATCACAACCTTCCTCGATAGCGTGTGTAGTACGCAATACCGAGTTTCACTAAACAACGATATGCTATTAAAATATTATTATAACTAGCCGTTATGAATAGTAATAACCACCTTTTAAAATTTTAGAAATTTTAGCTCTCAAAATGGACTTTATTTTTGGATTCGGAGTATCGAATTTAGCCTAAGGTGAAATTTTGGTGATTTTCAGATAACTTTCATATTTTGATGAATAGTGAAAAATACTAAATTTTAGTTAAAAACAACTTTTTCAATCAAAATAATTAATATTGATAAATTATTAATTTGAGTGGTTTTAAAGTATATTTAGAATATATTTTTACAATTTAATACAATGTTGGTCACTGGATGTAATTTCACATTTAAACCAGACATAAACAAGTGTCAATCTTTTGATAAATATTGTTTCTTAAAAACACGCTCTTTGTTTTAACAGCGGGATTTAATTATAAAATTAATTAATTCAACTTCTATGATATGAATTTGGTAAAATAGACTTCATTTTTGAATTCGGAATATGAAATATAGCTTAGGATGAAATTTCGGCATTGTTCTGAAAAAACATCAATTTTTGATGAATAGTGAAACTACTAAGTGGTAGTTAAAAAAATTAATTTCTTCATAAATCTTAATTTTACCGCTTCTATGAATGGAATTTCAAAAATCTGAGAGACACGGTTGATGTCAGTAAGTAAAATGTGGTTCAATGAGATGAAAATAATTTTTGGTGAATAGTAACTTTTTACTTTTATTTACCACGGTTAAAAGTAAATAGGGTAATTAAGGGTAAGAATGATATTAATATTACCCTAACACATGTCCTAATACTATTGGACAAGTGTATCTCGACCAAAAACAACCTTAAGTGTAAAATATTATCATTTAGGCCCACTTGGAATAGATTAGGACATTTATTATTATTTAATTCAAAGAAGAGTTAAAAGAGTTAAAATCAAAGTTTATTTGCTAACATATTTTTAATATAGGGTTATACATAAGATAAATTCGATTGTAAATATTAATTAGAAAGCTAAAAAGATTTCCTACATAATGGTATTTTATTTGTAATTTTTAGACATCAAATAATTTAATTTATTTATGACACAAAGATGATGCAGTAATTATCTTATTAATGAAATATTGACATAATTGATGTTATAAACACCAAACTAAATGTAATTTTAGACTTTTTATGAATTCCACTAATTTTATAGGTTACTATGATATATTATTATTGCTTTAATCAACTTGGTTCGAACATATAATTCTGTTAGGACTTTCACAAAAATCATATATCAAATAGTGTCAAAATTGACACAAAATAGTTTTTAAATCAAATATTATATTATTAATTGTTATTTTATTCCTAAAAATCTATGGATCGGCCAAATGACTTAGATAAGGATATATGTATTACTAATAAACAATTTGGGATTCGTTTGGCATGTTATAGTAAGTGTATTAACCATATAGTGAAAGAAAACAAAAAGACACGGTAAAAGTTAAATTATTTAACTTAGAGTTAAATCTAATTGATAAGGTTGAAATAATATCCTAAACTTCTCTAAATCATATTGGTTGATAGTATTTCGACCCAAACCCACTTAACTTCGAAATAAGACCCTTTGGAACCATTATAAACCGATTTTTACATTAATATAAAATAATATTTTGAGGTATTCCTAAGGTGCCCCTCTCCTCCCTTATAAAAGGACACCTCCTCCCCCTCCTCCTCACACCAATTTGAGCACCCAAGCTCGACCAACCTCTGCCAAAATCCCTTCTCCACTTCCCTAGAATAATCCTAGAGGTCCTGGTCTTCTTCAAAGACCAATCTTAGTTCCCTAAGTGGAGGATTCAAAGAGGCGTTCCAAAGAAGAGGTAATATCCATTACCGATCTTTTCAATTTCTTTCTTATTCAACTTCTTCTTCTTTAGTTGTTTCATGATAAAGTAATAAAATCAGTATTACTTACATACTGATATGTTATGATAAATATGAAACAACCCTAATTCACCTTATATCCATCCTATGGGAAAATGAAATCACCGCGCGTGCGTACGTACGGAATACCGTCTCCACGCCGTGGTGTAATCTATTTTCCACCATCACCTTACAAGGATGGGTATAATGGTGTAATGAGTAACTATATATGATTATTAAAAAGTGATATTGATACTGAAATAATATTCATACACTTTAACACAATTCCACGACCATGGGAACGATATCATCGCTCGTGCGTACGTACGGACTACCGTCTCCACGACGCGATGAGATTCATTTTCCACATTAACCATTCATGAATGATTATAAAGCATATATAATAAGTACTAATTAAATATATGACATAATAATGATACTGGATTTATTTATATGTATGTCATCTACTTAATTCCATTCAATTCAATAAGGAAACGAAAACAACGTTCATGCGTACGTACGGACTACCGTCTCCATGAACGGTGTATTTCATTCCATTATCTATATATTATATATATATGTATATTCTGAATATATATATTATATATAAATCATGTTTTACATTCTGGATATAAGTAATCATGATCCAAGTAATCATATTAATAATTACAAGTTAAAAACACGAACGACAAATGAGACGATTTTACCCAAAATGCTACTTTAACATGAATTTACAAAAGACCGGGTAATATAAAGCCATAAGAGAACCATATATGATATCATAACAATGAATATGATTCTGTAATAAGTCAATAACATTATTTAAATCATTATACAGGAGTTTCAGACACGTACAAAGCAAGTCGGACCTAAGGTAAGGGAAATATCACAATCTCATTTTTATCCGAGATTGTTTATACTTTGGTATTTACAGGGGTTTATTTTATCATCCACATCCATGTTCCCTCAATATGTAATATTGTTTCCCTCCACTTAAAATTGTTTAAATCCAATTTTACCCTTCGGTTAATTTTAGTAAAAGATAAGAAAGGAATCTTTTGTCATTTTTCTTACGAGGTACTTTTTGACTTTTCCGACAAAAGTACGAAAGAATGTTTTTTTTAACTTATACGGCATGAATGGATTTTTAAATCCTTATTTCCAAGAAACATCCTTTACAAGTTTTCAAGTTTATTTTTAATCAACTTCTTTTATTTTAAAGTCCTATGACATGTTAAGAAAGGAAAAATGTTTTTAAAGTAGAAAGGATATTTTCCTCAAGAATGGAGTTCAAGTATTTTATCAAAATTATTTTCCATCTAAGATAATAAAAGGGTTCTGTTTTTATCCCTATTATTACATGGATTTGATTATGTTGTGATGGAAACATTTTTATGAATTCCTTTATCTTATATGAATTGTTTTATGATGTCATGTTGTTTAAGAATCCCATTTTTAATACATGGGTTATGCAATGATGTATGATTTATGATTTTGTGGCACACATAAGAATGGTATCATTATGAGATGGGTGGGACCTATATATCCCTCCAATGCATTGGGTAAAGATTTTATATCTCATGAGATAGACATGGCTGGAATGGTAGGTTATACCGGTTCAGTGAAACAGGACTGCAACGAGGGTTACTCGATTCAGAAAGGGACTTTGTCCACTAAGATAGTCTTGGCAATGAGTCTTGACTAACAAGAAATGATTCTCTATGATTATGTGTGAATGCCACAAAGTTTCATGTTTTATGTTATGATTATTGTGATTACATTTCACTGCCATGATTTATCCCATGTTATGAAATTATGCTCTCTTTTGCAGATTAAGATTTCCAAAATGTTATGTTCTTATGAATACGATGTGATTGATATTTCATTTGTTTACCCTTACTGAGAATTTGAGCTCACCCTTTTTGTGTTTTCTTTTCCCCAGGATATAAAGAAAGGTTTTAGGTTAAAAAAAAGGAAGATCTTTATGGGAGATATTGAAGATCTTTCACCACGATTAGAAGATTACGTTCCGAGTTTCCAAAGACACTAAACTATTACGATCCTTGTGTGTGTGTTTTTGTTATGTACTAAGTATTCCGCAAAAGTAATGTAATGTACATGTACGTCAGGCTTCAGGTCTCTACAGGATCAATACACAAGTCCATAGATAGGAACATCCAATGACACTATGAAATTTGTATTTCCTAATGGCAGGTCTCATTCCCATAATATCCTCTTCGATATTACCAAGGGCGCACACCATGAGAAGGTGCCTCAAATTTTTATGAGTCCTCACCCTTAATGGCCTATATTATTTTTTCCCTCAAATAACATCTTCCGGATATAGAACATATATTCAAGAACAATGTTATGGAACTTCCGGGTTCTCATCATAGAAGGGATCCTCTATGACCCATTAATGCAACAGCTATCCTTAGAACATTATCACATGCATTGTCACGCAGAATAACAATCGAGATGTGATAAGAAATTTATTAATGAATAAAGTACAAAGTAGTTAGTTCTAAGCCACCAAATCCAATAGACTCCCACTTGGAATAAAGCCAACTGCTAACAAATTTTTTCCCTCTAGCACTCACATGATATTCATGCTTCTGCTGAGATAGACCTTTAGTCATGGGGTCCGCCATGTTCTCTTCTGTGGACACTCTGTTCACTACAACTTCACCCCTTTCATATAAATCCATCAATAAGTGATACTTCCATATTATGTGCTTTGTCCGTTGATGTGACCTTGGTTATTTTTAAAGATCCACCGCTGCAGTATTATCACAATACAATGTAATGGGATCTTTACTGCTAGGAACCACATCAAGCTCCTAGAAAAAGTTCTGAATCCAGACGGCTTCCTTGGCTGCATCAGAAGCCTCTATATATTCATACTCTGCTTTAGAATCGATGACAACTGGCTGCATTGAACTCTTCCAGCTCACAGATCCTCCATTGAGATAGAAAACATATCCAGATTGTGACTTCAAATTATTCTGATCTGTCTGAAAACCAACATCAGCATACCCTCTGATGACATGCTCCTCGTCTCCTCCATACACCAGGAACATATCCTTAGTTCTTCTTAGATACATAAGGATAGTATTAACAACAGTCAAATGTTGTTCTCCTAGATCTTCTTGATATCTACCTACCATGATCAGTGCATAGGAAACATCAAGCCTGGTACATAACATGGCATACATGATAGATCCTATTATCTAAGTGTATGGGATCTTACTCATTCTTCATTTCTCATGTTGTGTCTGGGGACACATTTTCTTAGAAAGATTTAGGTCATGTGACACTGGAACCAATCCCCTATTGGATTGTTCCATACTGAATCCCTTTAGTATCTAGTCAATGTTTGTACCAT
This sequence comes from Viscum album, assembly GCA_963277665.1. Taxonomy (NCBI): domain Eukaryota; kingdom Viridiplantae; phylum Streptophyta; class Magnoliopsida; order Santalales; family Viscaceae; genus Viscum; species Viscum album. The sequence goes on along the minus strand of OY728135.1, from coordinate 27,369,966 downwards.
GACTTAGTCCAAGCAACCTTTTGGATCTATCACGAATGATCTTGATCCCTAGAATATAGTCTGCTTCACCCAAGTCCTTCATGGAGAAACACTTGTTCAACTAGTCCTTAACTGACTATAAGGCTGGTATGTCATTTCCAATAAGAAATATGTCGTCATCATATACTACTAGGATAATGACTGCATTCCCATTAAACCGCTTATAAGCACATGGCTCACATTCGTTTTAAATTAACCCAAATTTCTTTATGGCTTCATCAAATCGAATTTTACATGACCTGGATGCTTTCTTTAATCCATAAATGGATTTCTGCAACTTTCAAACTCGTTTGGCTTCACCTGGTGTCACAAACCCTTCTGGTTGTGTCATATAAACATCTTCCTGAAGGTTCCCATTAAGGAATGTTGTTTTGACATCCATTTTCCAAATCTCATAGTCATGGTAAGCTGTTATGGAAAGTATGATTCTTATGGATTTAAACATGGAAACTGGCGAGAAACTGTCATCATAGTGAATTCCTTGATACTGTCTGAATCCTTTAGCCACTAGCCCTGCTTTATAGGTTCTAACTTGACCTTCCATGTATAGCTTTTTCTTGAATACCCATTTGCATCCAACATGCTATACATCAATTGGCTCATCGACCAGAACCCAAACTTGGTTTTGATATATGGAATCCATCTCAAAATTCATAGCTTCTAGCTATCTTGCAGCTTCTGAGCTTTCTACTGCTTCCTTTTAGGAGAGAGTTTCATCATTTTCCAACAATAATGATTCACCATCCTCGATGACTAGGAAACCAAATCTCTTAGGTTCCCTTACCTCTCTTGATCTCCTACACAGTACTTGTGTTTCTGGAAACTCTTCCATAGGGACCTGTGGAACTTGTTCTTATACCAATTCCTGTGTATCTTTAGCATCAACTTCATTGAATTCAATCTTGATCCCACTATCCTTTTATAGGATGTTCTCCCTCTAAAGAAATATAGCTTGTCTGGCGACAGTCACTTTCTTTTCTTGAGGGTTATATAGGTAATATCCTTTAGTTTCCTTAGGATATCCTAAAAATATACACTTTGTGCCCTGGGGTGCTAGTTTGTTGCCCGAGAAGGCCTTAACAAATGTCTCGCATCCCCATACACATGTGTACGACAAAATGGGTTTCTTTCCATTCCATAACTCGGAGGGGATTCCATTTTCCACCTTAGTTGGTACTCAGTTTAATGTGTATTCCGCAATTTTTAATGCATATCCCCAAAAAGATAATGGAAGATCTGCATGACTCATCATCGACCTCACCATGTCCAGCAAGGTGTGTTTCCTCCTTTCACTAACACCATTCCACTGTGGTGTATAAGGAGGAGTGAGCTAAGATATAATACCAGACTCCCTAGAAGATCAATAAACTCTTGGTTCAGATATTTTCCACCTTGATCCAATCAAAGTTTCTTTATCTTCTTACCAACCTAATTCTCTACTTCATTCTTGAATTCCATAAATTTCTCTAAGGAATCTGACTTATACCTCATTAATAATACATATCCATATCTACTCAAATCATCTGTAAAATTAATGATGTAGGAATATCCACCTCTAGCTTCTACTGGAAGTGGTCCACAAACATCCATGTGCACCAATCCTAGAAGCTCTGTGGCCCTTTAACCATGTCCACCGAAAGGCGGCTTATTCATTTTACCTTGTAAACAAGCGTAACATCTATCAAGTGGTTTTAACTTAGTAGATTCTATATAGCCATCTTGGCAGAGCTTTGTCAAGTGCTTCTCGTTTACATGAATGAGACGGTTATGCCACAACTGGGTGATGTATGAGTCATGTGAGTTTGTTTCGTTATCGATTTCTGACACTTGGTTTTCATAATTTAATACATACAAACCATTATTTAAATGTGCCATACCATAACATATGTTGTTCTTATAAAAGAGACAACCCTTATTTTCAAATTTGAAAATAAATCCATCCATATCCAAACAAGAAACATAAATTATGTTCTTGGTAATAGTAGGCACATAATAACAGTTACGTAAAACTAAAATACTCCCAGTCGGCAATGAGAGGTGGTAATCGCCAATAGCTAACACAGCCATCCTTGTGCTATTGGCAGCTCGAAGATCCACCTCTCCTCTGGTGATCTTTCTAAATCTACTTGGTTCCTTCATTTGAATATAGATGTGAGCCCCACAAGCTGTATCTAATACCCACTGTGTAAAAATAGAAAGATTTCACTCAATAACGAATGCACCTTTAGCATCCCCATGCTTCTGGGTGCAGTTCCTCTTCCATTGGCCTTTCTTTCCACATGAAAAACGCACCACCTCTCGTTCCCTTCCCTGCCTCTGGATCTTCCCCTTCTTGGAAGGACAACGCTTGGGCGCTTCAGACCTTTTATAAGCCTTTGGCCCCTTTTCCTTTCCCTTCCTTTTCTTATTCACCATAAGTAATGCGGGTTTGTCACACCCCATGTCCTTGTCTACCTGGAGAATCAAGGTCAGAAGCTCTGATAGACTCTTCTCATTGCCTCTCATGTTATAATTGACAATGAAGCTCGAGAAGGTCTTTGGCAATGATAATTGGATGAGATCTATATGCAACTCATCTGGGAATTTAATCCCTAATATGTCTAGGCGTTCAATGTAGTTAATAATCTTGACAACATGAGGCCCAGATGGTGAAAACTCTCCAAATTAAGTTGTAAACAAATCATTGGAGATCTCATACCACTCATGTCTCACCTTCCCTTGGTAGAGATCCTTAAGGTGCGACATCATGTTATACGCATCCATGTTTTCATGTTTATTCAAGATCTCATTAGACATGGTCGAGAGTATGAAACACTGGATATCTGTGGAATTATTTGTTTGTTTCATGTAGAGAGATAGTTCTTCATCACTGGCCTCTTTCCCAGGTGCAACTATAATAGGCTCTTCCAGCACGTACAATTTCCTTTCGTGGAGAAGGATGACGCGTAAACGCCTCTTCCACTCTTGGAAATTGGTTCCAGTGAGAAGGTTTTCCTTCTCGAGTATGGTGTGAAATGACATGTTTGAAGTCATTTTCTTTCCATTTCTACAAATTAAGATGAGCAAAGGTTTAGTACTTTATTACAAAATGAGAAAAATAAATAAATTAATACTTATTAGTCTCCCACTATTTTATCGAAATCCAATAGCCCTCACCATTGACTTCAGAATATTTTGTTACCTGAATATTCTAGTGGCAAGGATCCATATTTCCCTTCGCATTACCCCAACTAGGGTTGGTCAATAAACTTGAAGGGTTTTAGGTAGGCATTCCAAATTCAAACCGCATTAACTCGCAGTTCCTTGATCTGCTGAGTGGACTCCATAGTCCTGAAATCCTTTTATTTTGGATTTCCTCAACCTTTTCCTCTTGGTCACACCAAGTCCTGCTGTTGAAGTCAACCCTTGATTCAAACCAAGTCAAGTTAACCCAAGACCTTGAATTAGAATTCCTAGATAATTGAAAGCACCCCAACTAGGGTTGGTCAAGCACTTTGAACTATGGTTCGATTCTAACCAAGATTGTGGAAGGCTATACCGAGTTAATATTTTATTTGAGGGAGTTTATCCTTATACGTAAATTTCCATTTTATTATCTTTGATTACATGCTTATTAATTTTAAGTGGGATTTACTTAAGTGATTAACCATGTCTAAGATAATATTTACACATAATATGGTTTTCATTTTAGTTCCATCTTGCATGCTTGTTTAATTCATTAATTGTGTGATCGTGACAACACACCCCCAATAAGTAAACCATGCAACTGATAGAAATAAAATAAATGGTATGATCATGATATTTTCTATTGGTTAGTTTATCTAGCTATTGATAAACTAACCCAAGACCTAGGGGAGAAACACCTTGAACCTTTCAGGTTTGTGTTTACAACTTTCCACCTATCCACCATTGTATCTCCTTGGATTGGTTTCACCTTGGCTCCTGACTTGAGCCGCCTCCACTAGCTTTGGAGGTCCATCCATTACATATTCATTTATCTCACACGCAGGTGAGGGGTAAAAAGGGTTTTTTTACATAAAAGAATCCTTGGGCGCGCAGGCCCTACATATTAATGAGGAGATGCCTCGCAGGCCAACAAATTTAATTTAAATAAAGAAATTAAAAGAAACCACTCACATACAAAGGTCTCGGTCTAGCTAATGATCATCCATACATGAAACAATATTTATGTATAAATAAAACTAGCATTCAATTCTTTAATCATTCTTGTTTAAGATAAATCGTGCTCGAATCAATTAATTATCTTTAATTAATCAATCCTTTTATCTTAAACCCTTTTATAAACTTCCTTGAGATTCTCATCCATCATAATTTTAAACAAATAAATTCATTAAAAATTATCCTTGTATGTAAATGGTACCTTGGAGGAAACCCGGTAAATTCCCATTTATTATGCAGATGTTAAATTAAACACATATATATAAAACACCTATCACGTGTTGTGCCTTAGATTTATTCCTACACTATGGTACACGTCTCAAGGGTTTGTATAATATAATAAAAAAAATTAATAAATCTGCATAATTTGGGTGAGTACACGGCATGTAGTTCCGACTACACGGTGTGTACTTTTCTTCACCGTCCATCTGAAGTACATTCCCGGGGACAGGGTGTGTAAATGTACTTCAGAAATTTTTGGAGTACAGGGCATGTACAGTGGGACACACGCCATGTAGTTTCCGCGTTACACAGTTTCCAGCTGGGCAAGCCGTGTACGGGGTACACGGTCCAACCCGAACCTGAAGGGACTATACGCCGTGTTCAGTTGGACCACACGGAGTGTAATCCAGAAACTGTGTGCCACTTGTTCCTGGTCAACACATGGTGTCATAAATTATATAGGTATACTCCAATACACGGCCCGATTTGGAGGATCAGTCAATGCATTGAACCTAGACTACACGGGGTGTACTTCCGAATACACGTTGTGTATTCTGGTGTTGTACGGGTAGAAATGTTTGGCTCCTCCGGATGAGTTCCTCTATTTTATTTTAATCAAAATTAAAAGAAAAAATCTATTTTTATGAGGTGAATGGGAAACGAGGGAGGAAGAACATATCTCGAGATTCATATTTCCAGAACGATTAAACTTGAATTGAAACAACTAAATTATTTAATGCGTAGATGACCAATGAAAAACTAAATAATTATAATCAACGATATGACCCCTCTGATACCACTTGTAGGTTCTGGGCGTAGTGGAAGCATGTTGGTGGGTTTTCCCAACATTAATTTTAGCGTTAAACAATGTTCAAACCGAGATCCATCACGATATAAAATTCCGGATCTTCAGAATATAATGAAGAACGAAAAACAAAAGAGGGAATCTCGGAACCATAGAGATAGGATCATCATATGTTTGTTATAATTAATTTAATTAATTCACAAGAATTACCTTGGTGGAATTATTTCTTCATTGATGTCTCTGGTCATGATCATGTGATCTGTCATTGCATCGTAGAATCCAACTGTAGGATTACTCTAGTGGTGATCCACACGTGTTCCACGTATCTCCGGATGTCGCCGAAGGGATCTTCGGGTGCTAGCGTGGAAGAACCTTCGCTTGCAATGTCCACCTTCGATCGCCTTGGTCTCTTGGTCTTAAGAGTTTTCTTAGAGGAAGGATTTCTTTTGGCCTTGAAAGAATTCTCCATAATTGTTATGCACAACTATTTTGGAAAAGTGTTAGGGTTGTGAGGATATTTATAATCGGTTTTGATGTTATAGAGTTATAAAAATAAATAAACGCGTTACGCGTTTCAATTATTTCATTAACTCTTATGGAAAACCCCCATGTCGAATTATTAATTCCATAACATGCACCCACACTGATTATAATAAATATCATTTAATAAAACAATATTATATCCTCAAAATCCTGAATGGAAAAACTACACGGCGTGTAATCATTAATACATGGCGTGTACTTGTTTTCCATAAAACTACACGGCATGTATATTTAATAGACACGGTGTGTGCTTTTATTTTCCACTTTCCTTTATTTCCGCCACCACATTTATTAGTCCTTGAGTAATGGATATTGATTTCTTAAATAAATGTAATTGCATTACTTGCTAATAAATGTATTATTTCACCCACAATATATTTTGTCGAATAACTTGTGTCGAAATAAATGTAATCAGGCATCCTTAAATAATTATTAAACCACAGTCGGGAATAATATTTATTTAACCTGTTAAATTAATATATAACTGAGATACATGGACACACTTAGTGTGTGACCATCTAGGCCTCTTTCTCAGTGGCATTAGGCGGAGCCTGCCTAAAGTCCAAGGTTAGCATCTATCAACACACCAAGGCACCCATAGAGAAAGAAGTTAACGCCGCAATGAAGTGTCACCTCATATGAATGCTTACCGTGTAATATAGTCCCTTTGCCTCGATATCTCTAATCAAGAGGGTTTCATGCTAGTGCCATCAACCCGTGTGCTTGATTATTCTTTCTTTGACTTTCCAGCATTGAACTCGCCCATACTTTCCATAGCCATGGATTTATTTAGGCTATATCAATTTCATAAAAGGGCCTGATATATCTACTTCCATTATGGAACCGAGGGGACAAATCTTTTCTCGTATTATCTATTAATGTATTATTACTCGTGACACACCCAACGTATCCTACCTCACTGCGAACAGTGTGTCATCATAGTTTTCATCAATACATCTAAGTGCACGAGTTGTAATACCCATTAATTATAATCATAAAGTCTAAGGATCAATACACACATCTATAAATAGAAACATCCAATGACACTATGAAATGTGGGTTTCCTACTAGTGGGTCTCATTCTAATAATATCCTCATAGATATTACCAAGTGCACATAGCATGATAAGGTGCCTCAAAGTTTTATGAGTCCTCACCCCTAATAGCCTATATTATTTGTGTCCCTCAAATAACATCATCCAGCCATAGAACATATATTCAAGAACAATGTTATGGCACTTCCAGGTTCTCATCATAGTAGGGATCCGCTATGACCCATTAATGCAACAACTGACCATAGGACATTATCACATGCATTGTCATGCAGAAGAACAATCAAGATGTGATAAGGCTTTTATTAATGAATAAAGTACAAAGTAGTTGGTTCTAAGCCACCAACTCCAACATCCATGGGGTCCCAAAATCGACCCAAAGATTCCAATGGTCATAAATTTATAAACCAACAGGATTAGGACACATGTTACGGTAATTTAATATTATTATAATATTAATTTTACAATGAATTACCCTATTTACCTTTAACCGCGGTAAATAAGTCAAAAGTTACTATTCGCAAAAAATTATTTTCATCTCATTGAACCAAATTTTACTTATTTATGAAAACCATTTATGTTTTATTTTTTAAATTCAATTCACAGAAGCGGTAAAATTTCATTAAAATGAAAAAGTCAGCTTTTTAACTACTGCTTAGTGTTTTCACTATTCATCAAAAATTTATGTTTTTCCGAAAATTCATCCTAAGAAATATTTGATATTTTGAATTCAAAAATGAGTTCTATTTTACCAAATTCAAAAAATATATTTTGGATTAATTAATTTAAAATTAATTCTCGTTGTCAAAACAAAAAACGTGTTTTTTAAGAAATAATAACTATCAAAATATTGACACTTGTTTAAGTCCAATTTCAAAGTGAAATTACTTCCAATGAACAACATTGTATTAAATGGTAAAAATATAATCAAATGACACTTTAAACCCAAATAAAAAGATAATCTAACCATAAAAATAAATTATATTAAAAGGTAGTTTTGAATTAAAATACAGCATTTTTCACTATTCATTAAAAATGAATATTATTAGAAAAAAACCAGAAAATTACCCAAAGTAAATTTTTATGTCTCGATACTAAAGAAGAATTTTATTTTGTCAAATATAACTTATAAAAGTGACCAAAACTATATTTAAAGAGGGTTCGCCATCAAAATGCAATAAATTAACCTTTTAATGAATATTAGAGTATTTATGCTTAAAATCAGATTCTTTCTTATTTTAATCCTCTAAAATTTATTGGATAAAAGTAAAAACATTTAAAAAAAATGTATAATCATATTCTAGTTACTTATATATATTCCCACCAATACAACATCTAGGAATTAACTACCATTTAAAATAATATTATAATTATTATTTTTCAGTATGGCTCAGCATTGTGTGTAACATTAGATTTCAAGAAACTCGTTGTTGCGTATCGGGTACACCATCGAACATAGAATCCCCTTTAAAGTAAAATTAATATTTAATTCACAAATATTAATAAATATGAAAATGTATTATTCTTTATTTACCTGGGATGTTACATCCTTCCCCCCTTTTGGGAATTGCGTCCTCACAATTTTAAAATTGGGCTTGGAAACTTCATTAAAAGTCTGACCTCTAAAAAAGAGTCAACAATAATATCACTTTAAAAGAAATAAATATAAATACAAAGGTAACCCAAGATAGCCCATACTAGGATTCCATATAAGAAAACATGGATATGGAAGAGAAACAAACGATCAAGGTTTTATGGAGAGTGGTAGAAAATATGATTAGGAGAAAATTAACCACTATAAAATCACAAAATTATGATGGGTTAAATGGTCTTTGATTACACAGTAGGAAAACGTAACATACAATGTTTTTTTAAGTTACTTTTCATAAAGTTGAGGAATTTATTAATGAGCTTAACAAAAAACATAAGTAAGCATACTTACTTCTCATGTAGAATTTTATCCTTTACTAATTTTCTACCAAAAACTCATGTGTTCTCCAAATGAAGAGTATTGAAACTGACATGGTCACATTAAAAGTGAAAGAATCAACATCTAGATTATCAGATAATCCACAAAATATGAACTATATATTTCCCTTGTCTTTAGAGATCAACCAAAACCAAAACGTTTAGTGAAACATTAGATAATCCCCAAAAAGGATAATGATTTATAAAAATAAATTCTACTCTTAATCCCCAAAATTCGAAAAACAATACCCAAATTTCAGAAAAAAACCATCCAATAAACAAATGTCCTTAAAAATCGTCAAAGTAACCCCAAACTAAGATTGTAACCCAAAACACAGAAGGATTTAATCACATGGTCTTCCACAGTATATCTTAACATTTATCTCCAAATAAAATCGACTACTCTTAAAGTCTCATATTGAAGTGTAATTAACCAAATCACATATTCTCTATGATAGGTTAATCATTTCCATAAATAACCCAAATCACCATATGTCCATAATAAAAAAGCATTGATTCTTCAAAAATAAAATTCCACCATTATTCATCAAAAGAAAAGATAATTATTCCTTAAATAAAATTTTCATATATCAAACTTTAGGATTACACCTACTATAAAAAGTCTTCCAATATAGTCCCATCATCAAAAGATCCTTAAAACTTTTAAGAATTCCATCATCTTAAAATCTACCATAACCCTTGAATTGCTTATATATTGACTTCTTACTCATTAAATATTCTTTATGATCCATTAACCATTCTTTACCAACTTATTATGAAATACTGATTTCGTAAAAAAATCATGAATGATTTCCTAAGATTAAATAATATCAAAACATGTGTTAAGAAATAATCCATACATTTCATTGGTCATTTTCAGTTTCTTCATTCTCGATCGGAGTGGCATTAGGTATTAGTAAACATATATTTTTATGATTCTATTGATCTCATTCCCGAAACATCTTTGTAGGACATATGATTTTATAATGACCATGCACACCACATTTAAAACATTCAATTGATCCCTCAGAAATAACTTCTTTCCCTTTCATTGAGTCAACTAGATTCATCCTTTTTCCATGGAAGGTTCTTGCTTTATGACCTTCATTCCCACACCTATAGCATCTTCTCATCCCTTTGAAGCATTTTCCTAGGTGTTTCTTTCCACATCCTTGACACGTAGGTTTTTTAACATACTTTGTAATGTCCTGGCCTTAATCTGGTATAGACCATTTTTACTTTATTACAGTCTAATTAATTAAGAGACATGGGGAGTGTGCCTGCGCACCTCACTGTGTGTCTCAGACAGTTTTTTGTTTAATTTAAATAATTTTAGACATTTCATGAAAAATTTCACATTGCGCTTTGGTATGGTGTTCGGTTTTTAAATAATTAATTAAGGATTGGAAAAGAGTAATAAGATATTTGAATAATATTTAAAATAAGGCAAGAAAATATAAAAATAAATTCTAAAATAAAATAAAGAGGGGTTATGGGAAAAATGAAAATAATTAAAATGGGGGATTCCCATTTTTAATTATTTTTATTATTTTCCTTTCCATTTTTTGTTTTATTTTATCTTTTTATTTTATTTCCTTTTTTCATTATATTTTATTTTTCTCCTGTTTTTCTTTTCTTTTCTTTTTCTTTATTTTATCTCTTTTCTTTTTTCCTCTCCTCTCTCCCTCTCCCACTCATCACATCGTGCACCTCAATCCAGTCACACAAACCAGTATACCCTTAGGAAGGTCACTGATCCTCTGTCCAACATTCTATTCCTTCACCGTCAAGTGTGCAGTAAACCTTAGGGAAAGGCTAACGTTGTGCAAGTGGAATCGTTCGATTCTGTTGAGTATCTATGTGCAGTTTGTCGCGGAATATTATTAACCTATTTTGGGGTTTTCAAAAATCCTTTGTTTTCATCGATTTTAGGTCAAATCAAAGTCTACTGCATATCTTAGAGTCATCTATGACTACAAGGTAGGGTTCCTACTCACTTTCCCTCCGTTTTGTTGCGATTTATAAAAAACGCACGTTGTGCTGTTAGTTGGTGCCTACCATCTTTGTGGAATTTTACCCATTATAATTACTTTAATGGATATATTTAATTATTAATGCCTTAATCATCTTAAATTAATTTGTTTTAATGGTTGTAACAATATTGGACACCCCTTTGGGTGTGCCGACATAGTCGGCGTATTTTTCTGTTAGCTGGGTTATTAATTTAATTAACTGCAGGTATTGTGCATCCCCTTTTTATTGTTTTTAAATTAAATGAACAGTTGTTTGAATTATTGCAAAAAAATTTGACTCCGCTTTGGGAATGATGACATGATTGGTGTATTCTTCCATTAGCTGAGTTTATTGTTTGATTAATTTCATGTGTTGTGAAGCAAACTTTTTATTGTAATTAAATTAAATAAATAGTTGCTTGAAAATGAACTTCAATTATTGAATCATTGGCACTTGTTTTTCGGAACTGTTTATTATTTAAATATGCATTATCCGTTTAGGATGATATGATATGTATATTTCTTTTCAAGTTGTTGTGTTGTACTATTAAATTTATGTCTTGTCATGCACGGGTGTATCTGGTTAGTTTTTAAGCTACGACTTTATATGTTGATTATGTCATATCTGCTGTTGTGAAAACTTTAATTAAATTCTGTGAGGGGAAAGGAGGCAAGTTCCATATTAAGGGACAATATTAGATCCTCTGTTCTTGATGGGTTAACTCTATGTGTCTGGGGGTGGTGTCATTGGCTTTGCGGGACTGAGACTTCCCCAGACTTTCTAATACTTTTGAGTGATACCAGTTCCAAAAGGACTCATCGGGACGAATCCGTTGGTAATGTGGCTAAGCCAGCCTCGGATGAAACTCAACCCCTTTTTGCAAGATCGGGATGGACTCAGGGTAAATCCATGCCTCGGGCAATACTTTGTCTTTTGAAATATTTCCTTGGAAAGGCTCAGTGGAATTGGATAAATTGACGAATGTTCTGTAGCGATACCTTTGGGACGGGCTCATACTCCAACTCTCAACTTGAACCTTAAATAATGATGCACATAAGTTTTATGTTATTGATAATTGAGTCTATTGAGAATTGAGATATTTCCCCTGATATATGGAAGTGTACCTAGTTGACACTGGACTTGAACCCCAAGTTAAATCACAAGCTTGTGGTATACATTTTCATAGTTTTACCTTGCTTTCTGGGTTATATGTATGCATGTTCATGCATTACTGCTAACTGGTACCCCTTCAGACTACCAGCTTAGGCTCAAGCAGGTGACCAGGAACGGGTACCGTTTGGGACCCGGGCCGACTTATTTATTTCATTGCACTACAATTAATTTATTTGAAATGGTTATGTAATGGCACACTGTATTTTTATTTTTTCATGAAATGGAAAGGTTCGTACATTGTGGGTGCTGGCCTACTTGGATTTTATCTCACACCCTGCTCAGGCATCGGCAACACTTGAGTAGATTACATTCTCGTAGGTATTGACAAGGGGAAGTGTACTACTTCTGATTCTTGACTGTTCATTACTACTTGGGATGGAGGTTGGGGAAAAGGATCGGGCCTTGCTCGTGATGTAGTTGCTGCTTGTGTCTTTTCTTTTAGTTGGCGGTGTGTTTGAGTTTTTTTTCCATACTTTCAGTTTAGACTCATATCATGGAATGACACTCTTGTGTGAGTTTCCACACTTGGTTTTTATTATTCAGTTGGATTATTTATATTTCTTATTCTATAGTTTATTTATTCACATGCGTTTGCTACTTATTATTTGATGTCGTTTATTTCTGATGTGATATTATCTGTTACCTATGAGGGTATAGTCTCCCCCACGGACACAAAAAGGGCCCTCGATGCTAGTAGGCAGCCTCTGACGTTTAGGGATATGTGCTTGAGGTTATGTGATGCACCGGTCTGGCCACCGTCTTAGAGGTGAGCTGGGTCAGGACGTTACAAAGTGGTATCAGAGGTGGTTTTTCCTTTTGTCTTATATTCAGGTTAGACATGAGACTACGATATAGGGATTGGGGATGTAATCTGTGCTTGGACGTAGCTAACCCATGTATAGGGGAAAACTTAAATTCCTGGGTTGGGATTGTAGTAATTGATTATGCCAGTTACTGTTGATACGATTTCACCTTGGGTGACGCACTTGTGTTACGTTGTTATTTTGCTGGTATCATTGAAATAATGGGTTTACTATTGTAGCCTGATGATACAAGGTAAAAACATCCCATACATCCTGATATACACTAAAGGATTTAAATGCCCTGCATATTTCCATGCCATATCTACTTTTAGTGTGCATTTTCCTATTCCATGTGAGTGCTATTATGCCTAGTCATAAAATTTTGAATTGATGGTCTATTAAATATAAGGTTGTGTTAGTCTGTAATATGTTATCCTGACTCAGCCTAGGAGTAGGCTGTAGACATATTTAGTAATCCTTTTTAGATTTCTCTTCTATATCGAAACCCAACTCTTGAGGCGGGTTGTCTATTGGTTAGTGCTCAGAGGCAGGCTATGTACCTAACCTCTTTTGCACCCTACTTTTTTTCTCACCTTCTTTACTCCTTGTCTAAGGGTGTGTATGGATGTTGTAGACAAAAAATTCCACGAAGGCTTCGTGATGTACCTTAGGAGAATGGTAATGAGAACATTCCAGAGATGGTGGGTCAGGAACCACCAGTGGTTCCTCTCGTAGAGACTCCTGTGGAACTACCTCCTGTCGATCTTCCAAGGGACCCTGACACATAGTTTAGGGATAACCTCTTCAGGTTTATGCAGTTAGTTTAGAATATTCCGAGACTGGACCGTCTATAGAAGACCTTACATGCGACTTTCTGTAGCAGCACCCTCCCATCTTCTCAGGGAGTGGCGGCCCTCATGCTGCAGAATCATGGATATAATTTTTACGATCTATATTCGACCACCTTGAGACACCTCCAAAGCGAAGGGTCAAGCTTGCAGTCTACATGCATCGTGACACCGCTAAATGCTGGTGGTACATTGTTTCTCATGCTGATCAGGCCAGTGACATGGCTTGGGCCGATTTCCAAGAAGCCTTCTACAATAACTTTTTTTCGCATACTTTGGGAGATGATCATGCACATGAGTTCCTACAGCTTCATCAGGGCTCTATGACTGTGTTAGAGTATTCTAATCGTTTCATGAAACTTCAGCATTTTTCCCCATCTCTGACTAGCGACGCACAAACTACTGCAAGGAGTTTTGAGGACAAACTTGAGTATACTATCTGCTCGCATGTGAATTTCTTCCATTTGACCACTGTTACAGAGATCAAAAATCAGGCTCTAATCTCAAAGAAAAATGTCAAGGAATCTAAACAAGTGAGCCAAGGTGGTTCAGTTTTGAGACAGGGTGATATCACTTCTTGCAGCAGGAAAAACTGTTTTGAAATTGCACATGGGGGGAATCCTAGCCAAATAACACATCTTGATAGCTCTGTCACATGTTATCAGAGCGGCAGGGATGGTCACAAGAAGCTGTAGTGCATGAGAGATCCGAAGGAGTGTCGAGCTTATGGTAGGATGGGTCACCTTTAGCATTTCTACTATTACATCTCTTCAGCATCTAGTGGTAGAGAATCCGCACCTATACCTCCATCAGGTATGGGATCTATGACTCCACAGAAGGCTGGAAGTTCTTTTTCCACTGATCGATCAGGATGAAGAAATGGTGGAGGTCATGATCGAGTAAATCATGTTATAGACTATCATTGTCAGTAGAGTGCACCTACTCAGACCAACCAGGTAGCGTATCAGGGTCATGGCTCAGGTCCCATGTACGCAGTGCAATCAGTGCCAGAGGAGGAGAGTACAGGACCATCTACAGTGAGAGGTACTATTCTAGCAGCCTCTACCTTAGTTTCTGCTCTTTTGGATACCAGCGCATCGCACTCCTTTATATCTATTGCTGATATTGAAAGTCTTGGTTTTCCAATTGAGTATCCCTGTAGCGTTATGTCTCTCGACACTCCACTTGGGGTCAGGACAGAGGGAATATGTCAGTGCCAAGAGTGCCCTCTCGAGATAGGCTGGTACCATTTTGTTTGGAATTTCTATATACTTGATATCTCTGGCATCGAAGTCATTCTTGGTATGAACTGGCTTTCTCCTTACCGTTCCAAAATCAATTTCTATCGTTGTCGGGTTTCCTTCACATCCCCTGAGGGCGACACATATCTTCACAAAGGAGAATGGGACCTGTAGGCAGGCTGAGCTAACCCTAAATATGCCGGGTTGGGCAGAGTGACAACTCAGTGGGAAAGTCTCTTCATGAGTGATCAGGGAACGCAACTAGTTGAATTCCATCTAGTGGTGGATATTTTCATAGACCTCTTCCCTAGTTATTTCTCTAGATTACCTTCTATGAGAGACGTGGAGTTCACTGCTGAGCTCATGTCAGGTGCGGCACCAGTGACTATTCCTCCTTATAAGATGGCACCAACAGAGCTATAGGAACATAAAAATAAGCTTGAAGATCGTGAGGCTAAGGGTTTCATCAGACATAGCACATCATTGTGGGGTTCACCTATCCTTTTTTCCAAGAAGGAAGGTGGTACCCTAAGGTAGTGTATGGATTATCGTCGACTCAACCATCTCACTGTAAATAATCGATATCCATTGCCTCGTATAGATGATCTCTTTGACCAGCTTCAGGGAGAAACCATTTTCTCCAAGATTGATATGAGGTTAGGATATCACCAAGTGTGTGTGCGACCATCTGATATACCACGTACAGCATTCCAAAGCAGGTATGGCTTGTACGAATATCTGGTTATGCCTTTCGGCCTCACGAATGCACCGGCAATCTTCATGGCCCTGATGAACTGGGTTTTTCATCTGTATCTTGATTCCTTTGTGGTAGTATTCATGGAATACATCTTAGTGTATTCATGTTCTATACACGACCATGAAACCCATCTTGAGATCATGGTGATTACACTATGAGAGCACCAGCTATACGTTAATCTCGGTAAATTCCACTTTTGGGTTGATAAGGTACACTTCTTGGGACATATTATATCTGAAGTAGGGGTATTAGTTGAACCAGAAAAGGTGAGAATCATGGTTTCATGGGAGCATCCCAAGAGTGTCTTTGACATCTATAGTTTCTTGGGTCTTGTTGGATGTTACAGGCTATTCATCCAGGATTTCTCCCACTTAGAAGCTCCTCTCACATCCTTGAAAAAGAAAGGTGTACATTTCATTTTCTCAAAATCTTATGAAAAGTCTTTTCAGGAGTTGAAAGGGAGACTGACCTCAGCCCCAATGTTGATTCTACCTAAACCTAGTAAGAGCTATACAGTTTATTGTGATGCTTCAGGAATTGGACTGGGTGAAATTTTGATGCAGTGTGATCAAGTCGTGGCTTATGGATCCTACCATCTGAGACCTCACGAGCAGAACTATCCTATACTTGACATTGAGTTGGTAGTTTTGGTTCATGATTTATGTTATTGGAGACATTATTTTTTGGGTGAGGGATTCATTGTTTAAACGGATCATAAAAGATTGAAATATTTCACCACTCAACGAGACTTGAACTTAAGGCAATGAAGGTGGGTTGAATAGTTGCATCCATTCAATTTTGAGCTTTCTTATACCCCTGGGAAGGGAAATGTTGTGGAGGATGCTTTAAACTACAAGACACAAACACAGTCCGTACAGATAGCCATCAGTGAGTGGCAGATGATGGCCTTGTTTTCAGAGATGCATCTGGAGGTTCATGAGCAGAGTGGACAACTGGTTCTAGCATCTCTTATAGTGACATCCTTTCTTATAGAGAAATTCCACATGAAATAGTTGATTGACCCTAAGGGACTCATTTTGAGGGAATGTTTTATAGGAGAGAACCCACATCTTATTTGGGTTATTGATGGCAGTGAAACTTACCTTTATTGTGGTCATTTATGGGTTCCTTTAGGTATATAGGAAGAGCTGATGAAGTAATCTCACACCTCTATTTGGGTAGTTCATCCTGGGCTGACCAAGATGTATAGATACATGTGTTGAAAATATTGGTGGCCTGGTATGAAAAAGCATATAGTAGGTTTCATCACTCGGTGCTCCACCTGCCAACAGGGGAAGGCAGAGCACTAGCATCCTAATGGACTCCTACAGCCTCTATCCATTCCTGAATGGAAATGGAATGACATCACCATGAATTTTTTTATAGTATTTCCAATATCTCCTCGAGGTTGTGATGTAGTATGGGTGGTTCTTGATAGGTTGACCAAAGTTGCACACTTCTTGCCTATCCAAGAGAACTTTCTGATTGATGAGTTGGGAAGGTTATATATCCGGGAAATTGTGTGACTTCATGGTGTACCTCATTCTATTGTCTCAGATAGGGATTCCTATTTTACTTCATGGTTCTGGAAAGGGTTGCAAAATTAATTGGGATCACAGGTACTTTTGACTACTGCATATCATTCCCAGACCGATGGGCAATCAAAGAGAGCTATACTAGTGTTAGTGGATATGTTACAGGCTTGTATCCTTGATTTTGGAGGTTCCTGGGAGAATAATTTACCTCTTTTCAATTTTACCTATTATAACAGCTTCCATGTGACAATCCAAATGGCTCTGTACGAGGCTCTCTATGGTAGACCGTGTCGTTCGCCTTTATGCTGGCTCGAAGTAGGTGAGGAAGCTTTGTTGGGTCCTCATATTGTTCAGGAGACTTCTAAACAAGTTTAGCTGATTCAGAAGCATATGAATACAGCTCATTCCAGAAAAAAAAATCTTATACCAATCATTGCCTCAAACCTCTAGAGTTTGAGGTGGGAAATCGGGTATTTCTGCATGTTTCTCTGAGGTTGGGTCACAGGCGGATCAGGAGATAGGGGAATTTATCACCAAGATACGTCGGGCCATTCGAGATAGTGGAGAGAGTTGGGCTGATATCCTATTGGTTACTGCTACCTTAGAGGTATCATTCCATGCATTATGTTTTCCATGTATCTCATCTTCGACAATATCATCCAAACATGTCTCATTCTTTTGACCCTGGCGACATCGAGCTTAACGCTGATGCATCCTTTACGGAGCATCTGATCTGTATCGTCGACCGTAGCATGAAAGTCCTTTGAGGCAAGTAAGTACCACTGGTCTGGGTGTTGTGGAAACATGGACGCATTCAGGATGAGACCTAGGAGCGAGAGACAGATGTACATGTGCAGTCGCTAGAACTCTTCTCTGGTGACGTTCCACTACCCTTGGAAGGGAAACTTCGGGATGAGTTTTATTAAGGAGGGGAGGTTACAACATCTCAACCTTAATCAGGTACAGACCGTTTTTACTTTATTATAGTCTAATTAAGTAAGAGACCCAGGAAGCGTGCCTGGCCACCTTGTTGTGGGTCCCGGGCAGCTTTTTATTTAATTTAAATAATTACAAATGTTTCATGAAAAATGTCACATCGCGCTTTGGCACAGTGTTCAGGTTTTAAATAATTAATTAAGGATTGGAAAAGAGTAATAATATATTTAAAGAAGATAAAAAAGAAAGTAATAAAGGATAAAAAGAAATTATGAAATAAAATAAAGAGGGCATTATGGGAAAAATGAAAATAATTAAAATGGGGGATTCCCGTTTTTAATTATTTTAATTATTTTCCTTTCCATTCTTTTGTTTTATTTTATCTTTTTATTTTATTTTCTTTTTTTCCTTATATTTTATTTTTATCTTATTTTTCTTTTCTTTTCTTTTTCTTTCTTTTGTCTCTTTCCTTTTTTCCTCTTCTCTTTCCCTCTCCCACTCATCACGTCGCACCCCTTAATCCTGTCACACCTACCAGCAGCCACTTCAAAAGGCCACTGCTCCTCCGTCCAATGTCCAATTTCTTCACTGTCAGTTGTGCAATGAACCTTAGTGAAAGGTTAACGTTTCCTAAGTGGAATCATTCTATTCTGTTGAGTATTCTTCATGCAGTTCGTCATGGAATATTCTTACCCTATTTTAGGGTTTTTCTAAAATCCATCGTTTTCATCCATTTTAGGTCAAATCAAAGTCTACCGCGGATCTTAGAATCATCTAATACTAAAATTTAGGGTGCCTACTCACATTACCTCCATTTCATTCTAATTTATAAAAAATGCACTGTTGTGCCATTAGTTGGTGCCTACCAGATTTGTGCAATTTTACCCATTTTAATTACAATAATGTTTTTGTTTAATTTTTGCAGCTTTAATCATCTTAAATTAATTTTTTTGAATTGTTTCAACAATATTGGACACCCCTTTGGGTGTGCCGACATAGTCAGCATATTTTTTTGTTAGTCGGGTTATTAATTTAATTATTTGCAGGTATTGTGCAGGCCATTTTTATTATTTTTAAATTAAATGAATAGTTGTTTGAATTATTGCAACAAATTTGGACACCCCTTTGATCATGCCGACATGATCGGTGTATTGTTTCATTATCCAAGTTTATTGTTTGATTAATTTCATGTGTTGCTAAGCAACTTATTATTGTAATTAAATTAAATAAATAGTTTCTTGAACATGAACTTCAATTATTAGATCATTGGAACTTGTTTTGATGAACTGTTTACTATTTAAATAATAATTATCCATAGAGGTTGATATGATATGTATATTTACTTGTAATTTTTTGTGTTGTACTATTAAATTTATGCCTTTTGATGGACGTGAGTATCTAGATAGTTTTTAAGCTGCGAATTTATATGTTGATTATGTCATATCTGTTACTATGAAAACTTTAATTAAATTCAGGGAGGGGAAAGGAGGTGGGTCTCATATTAAGGTCCACCCTTAGATCCTTTCTTCCTGATGGGTTACCTCTATGTGTTGGTGGGCGATTTCATTGGCTTTTTCGGACTGAGACGTCCCCAGACTTTCTAATACTTTTGAGTGATACCGGTTCCAAAAGGACTCATCGGGACGGATCCATTGTCAAAGTGGATAATCCATCCTCAGATGACAATCGACCCATTTTTTCAAGATTGGGACAGACTCAGGGTAAATCCATGCCTCGAGTGATACTTGGTCTTTCAAAAGATTGCCTTGGATGGGCTCAGTGGCATTGGATAAATTGACGGATGTTCCGTAGCGATACCTTCGGGATGGGCTCAGACTCCAACTCTTAACTTGAACCTTAAATAATGATGCCCTTAAGGTTTATGTTATTTCTAATTGAGTCTATTGAGAATTTAGATATTTCCCCTGATATGTGGAAGTGTTCCTGGTTGACACTGGACTTGAACCCCATGTTAAATCATAAGATTGGGGTATATTTTTTCCTAGTTTTACCTTGATTTCTGGGTTTTATATTATGTGTGTGTGTGTGTGTGTGTTCATGCATTTCTACTGAAATGTACCCCTTCAGACTACAAGCTTAGGCTGAAGTAGGTGACCAGGAACCAGTGCTGTTTGGGACCAGGGACAACTTATTTATTTAATTACACTGTAATTAATTTATTTGAAATGGTTATGTAATGGAACACTTCATTTTTATTTTTTCACGAAATGGAAAGGTTTAGACACTATGGGTGTCAGGATACTAGGATTTTATCTCACACCATGCTCGGTTGTCATCAACACCCGAGTATATTACATGCTCGCAGGTATTGACATGGGGAAGCATGCAACTTCTGATGCTTGACTATTCATTACTGCTTACTATGGAGACTCTGGCAGAGGATCGGGCCTTGCTCGTGATGCTGTTACTGCCTGTGTCTTTTCTTTTAGTTGACTATGTGTTTGAGTTATGTTTTCTATACTTTAATTTTAGGCTCATATCATGGAATGACACTCTTTTGTGAGTTTTCGCACTTTTTTTGTTATTCAGTTGGATTATTTACATTGCTTCTACTACAGTTTATTTATTGGCATGCTTCTGCTACTTATTATTTGCTGTTTTTTAATTCTTCTGTGATATTATTGATTACCTATGAGGGCATAGTCTCCCCCATGGACACAAAAAGGTCCCTCGTAGCTAGTCAGCAGCCTCTAGCATTTGGAAAGATGTTCTTGAGGTTATGTGATGCACCGGTCCAGCCATCATCTAAGAGGTGATCCGGGTTGGGATATTACATAATTACCTTTAAGATTATTACCTAAACTTTCGTAGGGATTTTTTCTCACATATATGATACCTTATAAGAATCACCAAGTTTCAGGTGGTCAATCATGACTCCAAATAGTTGGTTGAGAATAACCAAAGGAGTTCTTATTGCATATCCCACTTCATTCAGTTGCTTATTCAGAAAATCGTCACAGTTTTCTTCACATCCATGGTTACTTTGGCACCTACTAGATCCAACCATTTACTGAAACAAAAAAAAGGTCAGTGTGAGTATATCAGTAAAGTAATCATATAATATCTTATGAGGTGGGTAAATACTAAGATAGACTTATTCATGTTATATTAAACTCATTCAATTTATCTAAAATAAAGATGGATCTTTCTAATATTCTAACCATTATGGTTATGTCACTTATGCTCAAATAACACCCTAACCTCTAAAGTTATCTAAACTGGCCTTTGATACCAACTATAGGGTCCTAGCCTTAAAACAATACATAATCTTGAATTAAAAAAATAATTCACATTGAGGATCTTTCCAGGTTTAGAGTTTTAGATAATTAGGCCATAACTATTACATTACATCTCAGAAAAATTACAAGGTAGACAATTCTACTTAGTTTCCAGTTTTTTATAAAATAAAATCTCTTAAAAAATAGTCATGTCTAGTTCCATGTTTTAGACAACATAATTTTCCTTGATCTCATCCTTGACCCTATTCAACTTTAAGTCTTGTGAAAAACATTTCAAAACATGGGATTAGCATAAAAATATCAGTAATGGTTATAAAATAAGGAAAGGAAACATGAACCCATCAATAAATACAAATAAATGAAACCATACTTTTCAATCATAACATACCTCATGAAATTATAAGATTTATGAATAACACACATAAATCATAAACCATAAGGGTGACTTGTGGTGTACATAGCATAATTACATTGTAGCTATAACATCTATATAGAGAGTTACGTTGGAATACCCATCATAGTATATTCCATAAATCTATTAGGATAAACATTAACATTTACCTCCATCACATTACCAAATGCATTGAAGAGCTATCTCGGACTCCCCCACCCTAGGTTTATCATGGAACCACCTATATAGGTAAACAATGACCAATAACCATAACATATTCATAACACATAAAACAAGCATAAAGGAAAGATATACATTTCCACATTGCAATAACAACATATCATTTCAAGATATTGACATAATCAATGCTCTATCAACCCATTTTCAAAACCATTTAATAAAGAGAGTTTTGAATCAAAGTGTCCCATATAACATTGAAAATTTTAAAGGAGTTAACATTTTAAAACATTAATTTCCATATAAATAAATCATTAAAACCATTTCTAAAACATGGAAATTAATGAGAATGATTTAGAAGAATAAATCTTTAAAACAATATTTTAGTTAATGAGTTCTTAACCAAATGTGAGATGCTTGAATACAAATAATTGAGGAATAGAATTTAATAAAAACTTTATAATATCATGATAATAAATATATTCATGATATAATATTCAAAAGGACTGTATATACACCATATAAAAGTGAATTGGTTCATAACAACGATGAAGTCTCAATGGAATTTAAATAGATATGAAATCCCTTATAAAGATGGTATCTTTAGATTGAGGATAAATCAATGACATAATTATGTGTGAAAAATATAAATACACCCAATATAAGTGGATATTAAGTGTAAAACAATCATAGGTAATTCACACATATGCGTATAACAACATAATCAAGAACTAGAAGTTTAACCCAAAGAATTTAAATTGGGTAAAGAAGTACCCTTACAAACATTCGACAGCCTAACGACGTCACTTTAAAATTCAGAAAATGAGTTGATGAGATAAAAAAGGTAATCTCATCACTTGGACATAAAATTTAAAACAACAAGGATATATAATATCATATCCCAACAAAATAATATGTAAATTAAAATACATAACAAAAATAAGTCTTTTAAAAAGAGGAGGGTGAAATGTTCCCTGACCGATTTGATAACTTAAGAAACATACACCACATGAAAGAAGGATCATACAATGAAGTTTTAATTACCAATAAATTAAATTATTTTACAAAACGAATACAATCATGGGCAGTACATACACCACACAAAAAGAGATAGTGGAAAATATAGCATGAATCTCATAGGAATAAAAAGTGAGATAAAAACCCCTTACCATGTTGTAATCAATCGAGTTGTCAGAAAAAAAAGTTAATAACCACCAAATGAATCACATAATACTATGAATATAAATAGAATCATGATAATATATATCAAATGGAAGTGAAAAATACACCAAATTCAAGAAATAAGTGTAAAATAATGGAAATCTCACGGAATTAAAAGTGAGATAAGAAACCCCTTACCTCATGTCTGACTTGACCCATTCATTCTTTAATCTACTAAATAATAAAATAAAGTTAATTTATACTTTATTAATAAGACTTTTAAATTATATTATTCCTTTTATATCACTTATTACCTTTCTATAACAATTAGTTAAATATTTGAGTTCATATCGGACATTTTGTTGATGTTCAGAACTTGAGTTAAAAATGAACTTATCTTAATTACAAGTTCTTCATGTGGTCAGAAGTTCATTATCTCTAGAATTATATTAATGATTTAGATATCATATATATCATATATATTCAATATATATATGTATTTATAATTTTACATAACATTTTTATATAAGAAATGAAATGCACCGTTCATAGAGACATTAAGTCGTACATACACATGAACGCTACATTCATTTCTATTTAGTATTTTAATGGACTGAAAACATAATGATAGAAATGTATATTATAATTATTGTATAATATAATATATAATTTAATTAACTCAATCCTTTATATGTCCCACGTATGGAATGAATGAGTCATATCACTTTGAGGGGGCGATAGTCTGCACTTCCTCAAATGAAATTATCATACTTTTCCATTATAGAAACCATAAAGGTATGCAATAAATGAAAAATTAAGAAGCATAAAGAAAACATAAAAATAATATATATATCATATATAAATATAGTACCATCATAATGTCTACTATAAAAGGTGTTATGAGAAGATTGAACAATCATCGTTTCATGAGGCAGTAGTTCACCCTCCATAGAAACAGTATGTTCTTTACCCATTAGATGTAGGTGTGTGTAAGTGTAGTTAGAATAATTATCATAATAAAAACCTAGTATATTTTGGATACTGGTGTTTTTATAATATAATGTAATAAAAAGACTTTAGGGGGTTGTAGAAGTAAAATAAAAGAAAAGAACTTAAAAGAAGACATTACCTTTAAATCAGGTAACTCCCTTTGGATTGAACCAAAAGGATTTCTTGAAGTGCCTTCTGCATAAAGTAAGGATTATAGGGGGAATATACTGATGTAGGGAGATTAATTGGGTAGCGTTTGTACAAGCCAAGGGGCTTGAGAGGTGTGAGTAATGTGTTAGAGGTGGGGGGTTTTATAAAGGGGGAGGGGCTCTTTAGGAAATTTTGAAAATATTATTTTATTATATAATGATTTTCGGTTTCTAAAAGTCTAAAACTCATTAAAGTCTAAGATAAGATGACTCATGTTTGAAATAAAATCACCCAATAAAAATTTTATAGGTTTTGGATATTGTTTTAATATTTATAATCTAATTTATTTAAATCATTCATTAATGAGGTAAACACTGCATCATTATTGTGTCATAAATAATGGTATTTATTTGATGTATAAAAAATATAAAAAAACTACCATGATATAGGAAATCATATTATATTTATAATGAATATTTATAGTCGAAGAGATAACTTATATAATCCCATGTAAAAATTGATTTACTAAAAGATATATGTTTAAGTCGTTTTTTCTTTACTTTAAATTAATTAATATAAAGTGTCATTATCACTCTTAAGTGGATGGGGTCCCAATATCGACCCAAAGGTTCCAATGGTCATAAATGTATCAACCAATAGGATTAGAACACATGTTAGGGTAACTTTATATTATTATAATATTAATTTTACCTCGAATTAACCTATTTACTTTTAACCAAGGTAAATAAAAGTCCAAAGTTACTATTCACCAAAAATTATTTTCATCTCATTGAACCACATTTTACTTTCTGATGACAACCATGTATGTCGGATTTTTGAAATTTAATTCACAGAAGAAGTAAAATTTCATTTAAATGAAAAAGTCGATTTTTTAACTACTACTCGGTGTTTTCACTATTCATCAAAAATTGATATTTTTGAGAAAAATACAAAAAATTCAGCCTAAGATATTTTTTATATTCCAAATTAAAAAATGAGGTCTATTTTACCAAATTAAAAACATATAATTTGGAGCAGTTAATTTAAAATTAATTTCCGCTTTCAAAACAAAAAGCGTGTTTTTAAAGAAATAATAACTATCAAGAGATTGACACTTGTTTACGTCTAATTTTAAAGTGAAATTACTTCCAATGACCAACATTTTATTAAATGGTAAAAATAAAATCTAATTACACTTTAAAACAAATTAAAATGATAATCTAACCATATAAATAAATTATATTAAAAGTTAGTTTTGAATTAAATTACAGTATTTTTCACTATTCATTAAAAATGAATTTTATCAGAAAAATACCAAAAGTTTACCCAAAGTAAATTTTGATGTCCAGATACTAAAGAAGAATATTATTTTGTCTAATAGAACATATAAAAATGACCAAAACTATATTTAAAGAGGGTTCTCCATCAAAAGGTAGTAAATCAACCTTTTAATAAATATTAGAGTATTTATGCTTAAAATCGGCTTCTTTCTTATTTTAAGCCTCTATAATTTATTGGATAAAATTAAAAACATTTAAGAAAACATGTATAATAATATTTTAGTCACTTATATTTATTCCCTCTAATACAATAGCTAGGCGTTAACTACCATTTAAAATAATATTATATTATTATTATTCAGTATGACTCAACATTGTGTGTAACATTAGACTTCGAAGAAACCTCTTGTTTCGTATCACGTACGCCATAGAACATAGAATCCGCTTTAAATTGAAATTAATATTTAATTCACAAATATTAATAAATAAGAAAATGTATTATTCTTTATTTACATGGGATGTTACTACATGTGGCATGGGTAGTGGACACTCTTTTTAACACACCAAATTTCTAAAGTAAGAACATGGTATTCGATAGAGTGTATGACACGAAACACCAATAATGTAAGGGAATTTAATATCTTGATAATTTAAAATATAATTACTATACAAAAAATTCAATCCATGATATATATTTCAATGCATGAAATACTTAGTTAGCTTTCGTCCCACGCAACAACAAGTTTCTTCGATAGCATGTGTTAGACGGAAGAATAAGTTCTACCAAATAATGATATATTATTAAAATATTATTATTTAATATAATAAGACAAAACATATCCATTAAATTAGTGGTTTTTAATTTTATTAACTAACTTATAAAAATATACGGTTTACACAAATATAAAATTAATTCATTAGTTACAAATTAATTAGAAATTAATAAAAGAACCAATTTAATATAAATGGAATGTTATTATAGAAATCTATATTTATGCTCGCAAAGCTGTTTTATCCAAATAAAAGAAATTAAAATTATTTAGTGATATTAATGTAATATATATATATATATATTATTTAATAAAATATTTTAAACATTCATTCAAAAGATTGGATAATCATAATATAAGATTAAACCCAATATTTCGCATAAAAATCAATATTTTTATAAAGGCTATTTTACTACATTTTATGGTTGAACCTATTTTAAATACAATTTTTGAAACTTTTAAACAAAATTATGTCAAAATAAAATTTGTTTTTGAAATCTAAACATAAAAAATTTGGTTAGGGTGAATTTTTTGTATTTTTCTATGAAGTTTCATTTTTTGATGAATAATGAAAAATATTAAATTTTAATTCAAAACTTCTTTTTCATAAAATTTAGTTATAAAGTTAAATAATATTTTTTATTAGTTTTAAAGTATATTTATATAAATTATAAATAAATTAATCTAATTTAGGTTATTTGAATCAATTTAACTTTAAAATTGAATATGAAAACATTGCAATCTTTTGAACATTTTTACTTCAAAACCCCTACATTGTCATCCTGTCTATGGGATTAATTTTAAATTAATTTCTACCACTTATGTGATTCAAATTTTGAAAAATTGATTACATATATGGAATATTAATTATATATAATTTATTATAATATAAATTTATTTTTTTTTACCAAAATTATCAGTGAATGTAATTAATATTAATTATAGTGATTAAGAGAAAATTTAGATTAATAAAGGACTAAACCATAAACTTAAGGGACAAAATAACCTAAAAACTTGTAGAAAATCCAATTTATGGAAATATTTCGATAATATACTCCCTTTTATTTAATTTTTATCATTATTCAATGCACATAATGTAAGGGAGACCTCTCAATAGTGTTTACCTTTTTATATTTACAAAAATGCCACTCCTCCTCCACTATAAAAAGAAACTCACACCTCCCACTTCCTCACACCTATAAATCCACTTTATCTCAACCAAAATATTCTCAAATAAGATCCCAAAATCCCTACCCTCTTCTGATAATTTTTAAATTGCATATAAATCAATCCAATGAATTCTTTTGGTTTAAACCATAATGAGTTACCCGAATAAGAGGTAACATTATTCAATGATCATCTTTTGTTTCATTTAATTATCCACCTCTTCAACTCTTTTATTTTACATTATTATATAATAACCCTCATATAATAAATATACTAAGACATTATTAATCTAAGGTTTCTACCTACGCTTACACAAACTTCTATCTAATGGGTAACAAACTTACCGTTCTTACACAAACTTCTATAGTCGGCATATTTTCTCATTATCTGGGTTATTAATTTAATTATCTGCGGGTATTTCATAGCCTCTTTTTATTTTTTTTAATTAAATGAATAGTTGTTTGAATTATTGCAACAACTTTAGACACCCCTTTGATCATTCCAAAATGATCGGTCTATTCTGTCATTAGCCGACTTTATTGTTTGATTAATTGCATGTGTTGCGAAGTAAATTTTTATTGTAATTAAATTAAATAAATATTTTCTTGCACATGAACTTCAATTTTTGTATAATTGAAACTTGTTTGGATGAACTGTTTATTATTTAAATATGCATTATCCCCTGAGGTTGATATGATATGTATATTTCCTTGCATGTTGTTGTATTGTACTATTAAATTTATTCCTTGTGATGCACGGGAGTATCTAGATAGTTTTTAAGCTGTGACTTTATATGGTGATTGTATCATATCTATTGCTGTGAAAACTTTAATTCAATTCAGGGTGGGTAAAGGAGGCGGGCCCCATATTAAGGGTCATGCTGAGATCCTTTCTTTCATGATGGGTTACCTCTATGTGTCGTGGGGGCGGTGTCATTGGTTTTGTCAAACCGAGACATCCCCAGACTTTCTAATACTTTTGAGCGATACCGGTTCCCAAATGGATCATCTAGAAGGATCCGTTGGCAATGTGGCTAAGCCAGCCTCAGATGACATTTGACCCATTTTTTCAAGATTGGGACAGTCTCAGGGTAAATCCATGCCTCAGGCAATACTTGGTCTTTCAAAAGATTGCCTTGAACGGGCTCGGTGGCATTGGATAAATTGACGGATGTTCCGTAGTGATACCTTCGGGATGGTATTGGACTCAAACTCTTAACATGAACCTTAAATAATGATGCTCTTAAGGTTTATGTTATTTCTAATTGAGTCTATTGAGAATTGAGATATTTCCCCTGATATGTGGAAGTGTGTCTGGTTGACACTGGACTTGAACCCCGAGTTAAAGCACAAGCTTGGGATATACTTTTTCCTGGTTTTACCTTTCTTTCTGGGTTTTATATATATATATATATATATATATATATATATATATATGTGTGTGTGTGTGTGTGTGTGTGTTTTCTCATGCATTTTTGATGAAATGTACCCCTTCAGACTACCATCTTAGGCTGAAGCAGGTGACCAGGCACGAGTGCCGTTTGGGACACGGGCTGACTTATTTATTTTATTGCACTACAATTAATTTATTTGAAATGGTTATGTAATGGAACACTGCATTTTTATTTTTTCACGAAATTGAAAGGTTTAGAGACTGTGGGTTCTAGAATATTGGGATTTTATCTCCCACCATGCTCGGGTGTCGTGGACACCAGAGTATATTACATGCTCGAAGGTATTGACAAGGGGAATTGTGCTGCTTTCGATGCTTGATTGTTCATTACTGCTTAGGATGGAGACTGGGGTAGAGGACCGAGCCTTCCTCATGATGCAGTTACTGCTTATGTCTGTTCTTTTAGTTGACTGTGTGTTTGAGTCCTGTTTTCTATACTTTCAGTTTAGACTCATATCATGGATTGATACTCTTTTGTGAGTTTCCACACTTTGTTTTTATTATTTAGTTGGATTATTTACATTGCTTCTTCGGGAGTTTATTTATTCTCATGCTTCCGCTACTTATTATTTGTTGTTTACGTCCGCTATGATATTATCTATTACCTATGAGGGCATAGTCTCCCTGACGGACACAAAAAGGTCCCTCAAAGCTAGTCAGTAGCCTCTGGCATTCGGGAAGATTATCATGGGGTTATATGACGCACCGGTACAACATCATCTTAGCGGTGAGCCGCGTTGGGATGTTACATACTTACCTTCAAGATTATTACCTAAACTTCTATAGGGATTTTTTTCTCACATATATGATGCCTTATAAGAATCACCAAGGTTCATGTGGTCAATCATGACTCAAAATAGTTGGTTGAGAATAACCACAAGAGTTCTCATTGCAGCTCCCATTTCATTTAGTTACTCATTCAGAAAAGCATCACAGTTTTCTTCACCTCCATGGTTACTTTTGTGCCTACTATATCAAACCATTTACGGAAACAAAAAAAGGTCAGTGTGATTATATCAGTAAATGCATCATATAATATCTTATAAGGTGGGTAAATACTAAGATAGACTTATTCATGTTATCTTAAACTCATTCAATTTATCTAAAATAAAGATGGTTCTTTCTAATATTCTAACCATTATGGTTATTTAACTTATTCTTAAATAACCCCCTAACCTCTAAAGTTATCTAAACTGACCTTTGATACCAACTATAGGGTCCCAGCCATAAAACAATACATAATATTGAATTAAATTAATAATTCACATTGAGGGTCTTTTCAGGTTTAGAGTTTTATAGAATTAGGCCATAACTATTACATTACATCTCAAATAAATTTCAAGTTAGACCCTTTTACTTAGTTTCCATTTTTTCATAAAATAAAAACTCTTAAAAAAGAGTCATGTCTAGTTCCATGTTTTAGACAGCATAACATTTCCTTGATCCCATCCATGACCCTATTCATATTTAAGTCTTATGAAAAACATTTGAAAACATGGGATGAACATAAAAAGCTCACTAAGGGTTATAAAATAAGGAAAGGAAACATGAACCCATCAATAAATACAAATAAATGAAACCATACTTTTCAATCAAAACATACCTCATGAAATAATAAGATTTATGAATAACACACATAAATCATAAAGCATAAAGTTAACTTGTGCTGTATATAACATACTTACATTGTAGCTATCACAGCTATATAGAGAGTTACTTTGGAATACCCATCACAGTATATTCCCTAAATCTCTTAGGAGAAACATTATCGTTTACCTCTGTCAAGTTACCCAATGCACTGAAGAGCTATCTCGGGCTCCCCCACCATAGGTTTATCACGGAACCACCTGTATAGGTAATCAATGACCAATAACCATAACATATTCATAACACATAAAAAATCATAAAGGAAAGATAACATTTCCACATTGCAATAACAATATATCATTTCAAGATATTGACATAATCAATGCTTTATCAAACCATTTTCAAAACCATTTAATAAAGAGAGTTTTAAATCAAAGTGTCCCATACCACTTTGAAACTTTTAAAGGAATTAAAATTTTAAAAAATTAATTTCCATATAAATAAATCCTTAAAACCATTTTCAAAACATTGAAATTAATGATAATGATTTGGAAGAATAAATATTTAAAACAATATTTTAGTTAATGAGTTCTTAACCAAATGAGAGATTCTTGAATACAAATAATTGATGAATAAAATTTAATCAAAATTTTATAATATCATGATAATAAATATATTCATGATATAATATTCCAAAGGATTCTATATACATCAAATAAAATTTAATTGGTTCATAACAACAATGAAGTCTCAATATAATTTAAATAGATACGAAATCCATTATAAAGACGGTATCTTTAGATTAAGGATAAATCAATGACATAATTATGTGTTAAAAATATAAATACACCCAATATAAGTGGATATTAAGTGTAAAAAAATCAGAGGTAATTCACACATATTCATAGAATGACATAATCAAGAACTAAAAGTTTAACCCAAATAATTTAAATTGGGTAAATAATTTCCCTTACAAAAATTCGATAGCCTCACAACGTCACATTAAAATTCATAAAATGAGTTGATGAGAAAAAAATGGAATATAATCACTTGAACATAAAATTTAAAACAACAAGGATATATAATAACATATCCAAACATAATAAGATGTAAATTAAAAGACATAACAAAAATAAGTCTTTTAAAAAGAGGAGGGTGAAATGTTCCCTGACCGATTTGGTAACTTACGAAACATACACCACATGAAAGAAGGATCATAAAATGAAGATGTAATTACCCATAAATTAAATTATATTACAAAAAAATACAATCATGGGCAGTACATACACAACAGAAAAGTAGATAGTGGCAAATTTAGTATGAATCTCATAAGAATAAAATGTGAGATGAAAACCTCTTACCATGTTGTAATCAATCGAGTCGTAAGACCAAAATTTAATAACCACCAAATGAATCACATAATACCATTAATATAAAGATAATCGTGATAATATATATCAAATGGTAGTGAACAATACACCACATTCAATAAATAAGTGTCAAATAATGTAAATCTCACGGAATTAAAAGTGAGATAAGAAACCCCTAACCTCATGTCTGACTTGACCCGTTCGTTCTTTAATCTCATAAATAATAAACTAAAGTTAATTTATACATTATTTAGAAAACATAACTATTATATTATTCCTTTTATATCACTTATTACCTTGCTATAACAATTAGTTAATTATTTGAGTTCATATCAGACATTTTATCGATGTTCAGAACTTGAGTTAAAAATGAACTTCTTATAATTACAAGTTGTTCATGTGGTCAAAATTTCATTATCTCCAGAATGATATTAAAGATTTAGATATCATATATATCATATATATCCAATATATATATATATATTTATTTATTTATAATGTTACATAACATTTGGATATAAGAAATGAAATGCACCGTTCATAGAGACGATAAGTCGTACATACACATGAACGCTACATTCATTTCTATTTAGTATTTTAATGAACTGAAAACATAATTATAGATAAGTATATTATAATTCCAGTATAATATCAAATATAATTTAATTAAATCTATCTTTTATACATACCACATATGGAATGAACGACTCATATCACTTGGAGGGGGCGGTAGTCCGCACTTCCTCAAATGAAATTATCGTATTTTCCCATTATAAAACCATAAAGGTATGATATAAATGAAAAATTCATAAGAATAAATAAAAATAAACATTATAGATATATATATATATTCATTACCATCATAATGTCCACTATAAGAGGTGGTATGTGAAGATAGAACAATCATCGTTTCGTGAGGCAGTAGTTTACCCTCCATAGAAACAGTATGTTCTTTACCCATTAAATGTAGGTATGTGTAAGTGTAGTTAGAAAAATTCACATAAGAACAACATAGTATATTTAGGATACTGTTTTTTTTTATAAAATAAAGTAATAAAAAGAGTTTTGGGGTTGTAGAAGTAAAATAAAAGAAAATAACTTAAAAGAAGACGTTACCTTTAAATCAGGTAACTCCCTTTGGATTGAACCAAAAGGATTTCTTGAAGTGCCTTCTGCCTAAAGTAAGGATTCTAAGGGGAAGATAGGGATATAGGTAGATTATTTTGGTAGAGTTTGTATTAGACAAAAGGCTTTAGAGTTGTGAGTAATGTGTTAGAGTTGAGGGATTTTTATAAGGGGGAGGAGGGGCTCTTTAGAAAAGTTTGAAAATATTATTTTATTATATAATGATTTTGGGTTTATAAAAGTATAAAACTCATTAAAGTAGAAGATAAGATGACTCATTTTCTAAATAAAATAATCCAATAATAATTGGTTATTTTTTGGATATTGTTTTAATCTTTATAATCTAATTTATTTAAATAATTCATTAATGAGGTAAACATTGCAACATTATTGTGTCATAAATAAATTTATTTATTTGATGTTGAAAAATTATAGAAAACTTCCATGATGTAGGAAATAATTTTATCTTTATAATTAATATTTATAGTCGATTGGATAACTTATATAACCCAATGTAAAAATTGATTTACTAAAAGATATATGTTTAAGTCGTTTTTTCTATACATTAAATTAATTAATGTAAAGTGTCATTATCACTCTTAAGTGGCTCCATGGGGTCCCAAAATCTCCCCAATGATACCAATGGTCAGAAATGTATCACCCAATAGGATTATAACACATTTTAGGGTAATTTAATATTATTATAATATTAATTTTAACTCGAATTATCCTATTTACCTTTAACCGCGGTAAATAAAATCAAAAGTTACTATTCACCAAAAATTATTTGCATCTTATTTAACCACATTTTACATAATTATGACAACCATGTATGTCGGATTTTTGAAATTTAATTCACAGAAGCGGTAAAATCTCATTTAAATGAAAAAAATCAGTTTTTTAACTACTGCTTAATGTTTTCACTATTCATCAAAAATTGATATTTTTTAGAAAAATACCAAAAATTAAGCTTAAGAAATATTTGATAATACAAATTAGAAAATTAGGTCTATTTTACCAAATTCAAAACATAGAAGTTGAATTAGTTAATTTAAAATTAATTCCCGCTGTCAAAACAAAAAGCATGTTTTTAAAGAAATAATAATTATCAAAAGATTGACACCTGTTTACGTCCAATTTCAAAGTGAAATTACTTCTAATGACCAATATTTGATTAAATGGTAAAAATAAAATCTAATTACACTTTAAAACAAATTAAAAAGGTAATATAACCATATAAATAAATTATATTAAAAGGTAGTTTTGAATTAAAATACCATATTTTCACTATTCATTAAAAAATGAATTTTATCAGAAAAATACCAAAAATTTACCCAAAGTAAATTTTGATGTCCAGATACTAAATAAAAATTATATTTTGTCAAATATAACATATAAAAGTGACAAAAGCTATATTAAAAGAGGGTTCTCCATCAAAAGGTAGTAAATCCACCTTTTAATGAATATTAGAGTATTTATGCTTAAAATTGGATTCTTTATTATTTTATGCCTCTAAAATTTATTGGATAAAAGTAAAAACATTCAAAAAAAATCTATAATAATATTTTATTCACTTATATTTATTCTCACTAATACAACAGTTAGGCATTAACTACCATTTAAAATAATATTATATTATTATTATTCAGTATGACTCAACATTGTGTGTAACATTAGACTTCGAAGAAAGATGTTGTTGCGTATCAGGTACACCATCTAACATAGCATCCCCTTAAAAGTAAAATTAATATTTAATTCACAAATATTAATAAATATGAAAATGTGTTATTCTTTATTAACCTGGGATGTTACAATGTGTGGCATGGGTAGTGGACACTCTTTTCAACACACCAAAATTTTAATGTAAGAACATGGTATTCGATAGTGTGTAAGACACACAACACCAATCAAGTAAAGGAATTTAATATCTTGAGAATTTAAAATATAATTACTATACAAAAAAATTCAATCCATGATATATATTTCAATGCATGAAATACTTAGTTTTCATTACAATCAACAACAAGTTTCTTCGTTAGCATGTGTTACACGAAAGAATAAG
This sequence comes from Viscum album, assembly GCA_963277665.1. NCBI lineage: Eukaryota > Viridiplantae > Streptophyta > Magnoliopsida > Santalales > Viscaceae > Viscum > Viscum album. The sequence continues at coordinate 27,334,911 of OY728135.1, read as the reverse complement.
TTTTACCAAACAATAATATATTATTAAAATATTATTATTTAATATTATAAGATATAACATATCCATTAAATTAGTGGCTTTTAATAGTACTAACTAACTTATAAAAATCTATGGTTTACAAAAATATAAAATTAATTCATTAGTTACAAATTAGTTATAAATTAATATAAGAACCAATGGAATATAAATGGAATTTATTATAGAAATCTATTTTTATGCTCACGAAGCTGTTTTGTCCAAATAAAAGTAATTAAAATTATTGAGTGATATAAATTTAATATATATATATATATATATATATTATTTAATAAAATATCTTAAACATTCATTCAATAGATTTGATAATCATAATATAAGAATAAACCCAATATTTCGCATAAAAATCAATATTTTTATAAAGTCACTTTTACTACATTTTATTATCGAACTTATTTTATGTACAATTTCTAAAACTTTAAAACAAAAATAGGTCAAAATAAAATTTATTTTTGAAATCTAAACACAAAAAGTTTTTTAGGGTGAATGTTTTGTATTTTTCTATGAAGTTTCATTTTTCGATGAATAATGAAAAATATTAAATTTTAATTCAAAACTTCTTTTTCATCAAATTTATTTATAAAGTTAAATAATATTTTTTATTAGTTTTAAAGTATAGTTATATAAATTATAAATCAATTAATCCAATTTAGGTTTTTGGAATCAATTTAACTTTTAAATTGAATATGAAAACATTGCAATCTTTTGAACATTTTTACTTCAAAACCCCTACATTGTCATCTCGTTTATGGGATTAATTTTAAATTAATTCCTGCCACTTATGTGATTGGAATTTTGAAAAATGTATTACATATATGGAATAATAATTTATTATAATTTATTATAATATAAAATTAGTTTTTCACCAAAAATATTAGTAAATGTAATTAAAATTAATTATAGTGATTAAGAGAAAATTTAGATTAATAAAGGACTAAACCGTAAACTTAAGGGACAAAATAACCTAGAAACTTGTAGAAAATCAAATTTATGGAAATATTTCGATAATATACTCCCTTTTATTTAATTTTTATCATTATTAAATGCACATAATGTAAGGGAGACCTCTCAATAGTGTTTACCTTTTTATATTTACAAAAATGCCACTCCTCCTCCACTATAAAAAGAAACTCACACCTCCCACTTCCTCAAACCTCTAAATCCACTTTATCTCAACCAAAATATTCTCAAATAAGCTCCCAAAATCCCACCCCTCATCCGATAATTTTCAAATTGTGTATAAATCAGTCCAATGAATTCTTTTGGTTTAAACCCTAAAGAGTTACCTGAATAAGAGGTAACATTCTTCAATGATCATCTTTTGTTTCATTTAATTCTCCACCTCCTCAACTCTTTTATTTTCCATTATTATATAATAACCCTCATATCCTAAATATAATAATACATTATTAATCTAATCTTTCTACCTAGACATACACAAACTTCTATCTAATGGGTAATAAACTTACCGTTCTAGCGTACGGTGAACTACCGCCTCACCAAACGATGTTGTTTTTTCCTTTACCACCTCTCTTGGTTGGACATTATGATGGAAACACTGTTTATATATTATATGTATATATATATATTATTTATAATATATTTATGATTCTTTATTTTCTATATAACACATACCTTTATTCTTTCCATTTTTTGAAAATACGATAACATCATTTGTAGAAGTATGGACCACTGCCTCCTCAATGCGATGTGATTCTTTCAAGATTTACATGGAATGTATAAAGGAATGTTTTAATAAAATATGTTACATATATGAAATAAAAATGATAATTTATGTAATATATATATATATATAATTTACTTTTCATTATTTTAAAATATGATAATGAAATGGAAATATCGTTCATGCATTCGTATAGTCTACCGTCTCCATGAACAGTGTATTTCATTACCTATATCTAAATATTATGGATAACTCTAAAGAAATATTTATTTAATATATAAAACATTTAAATCATGGTTTAAATTTTTGAGATCATGAAATCGTGATCTAAGTAATAGGAAAAAAAAGTTAAAACATACTCAATAAACAAGGCAATTAACACCTGTAATAGTGAAAATAATGAAAGGTTATTAATAAACGGGTAATAAGATATTATAAAAAGATCATATATGATAATATAGATATGATTATTTCTCTGTTATAAGTTAGTTACATGATTAAAACCATTATATATGAAATTAAATTACTTTCACTCGAAAGGAAATGCAAGGTAAGGGATTTTCATCTCCCATTTTACATCTATGAGATAAATGTCATATTCACCACTTAAATTTTTTGTGTAGTGTATCTACTAACCATTTTGATATATTATATCATGAATTATTTTATCTTCTTGTTATTTTCTGTTTCAATTTGAATTATTTCTTCTAAGGGTATTTGAATTAAAAGATACCAAGTGGAAAGGAAATTTCATAACCTAATTCCTTTTCTTTGAGTTATACTACTTCCTCATTGTCATTAATATAATTATATTATCTGTGTAATACTTTTTACTATATATTGTTGTATTTCAACTTTTTTAAGTGGATTTACATTTTAGACACATAATATATTCATTGATTAATTCTCATAAAAATTTTATGGTACATTCAAGGGTATACATCATAATATTATTTTGTTTGGGATTATTTAAACTTGAATTTACATCAGAGGTAATTATTAAATAATTGGTAAATAAACCCTTTAATTTTATTATCTTATGATTATTCATGACCTTTTTCATTAAATAGTATTATTTTCCACTCTTTGGTACTCAAAACATTTTAGAAAATGCTTCTATGAAAGCCTGACTTCATTTCTCTCTTTATTCAGATAATATGTTTTCTTCTAAAAACCATGTTTTCTAAAAAGGTTTTCTAAAATGTTTTAACCTTATAAAAATGATTTATTAAAGAAATTTTTACCATTTTTTCTTTTATAGTGTGTTCAAATAAATCTTATTTTTTCTTTCTGAATAAGGCACTTTTATAACATGTTACCTTACAAAAGGAATGTTCTTTTTACCTCATATGACATGTATGGATTTACCCAACATATTTTATTTGAAGCCTCATTTGTAATTTTAATGTATTTATTTTTAAATAATTTTTTTTAAAAGTGATTATCATTGAAAATTATTTGAAAAAAAATCAAAATCAAAAATGATATTTTCCTCAAGAATATTTTTAAAAGATTTTTTTATAGTATTTCTATTTTTCAATGAAAAAAACTATTAATTTTTCTCCACTTGGGATATGTCATATTGATACCATCCTTATTATTCCTATGGATGGGTTTTAATTTATTTTTCCTAGGATAAAATTAAAATTCACTTTCTTGATTCATTTTTATAGTTCTTTTGAAATATTCACTTTCTTGTGATCATTGGACATTGAATTTCCCCAAATTATCCATATCTTTTACCATGGATATGATTATTTCCTAAACCGTATACCATTTTTACATATGGTGTTTAATTTGATAGTTATTTGATTATTTGGGTAAATATTGATAAATCTATAACCTTTATTCAATACATATATTTGATAAGGCACGTTGTTTATGAATTAAATTGATCATCTCACTATATGAGGAATGCTTTGGACATGCACTATACAGGTTGGGGACTGGTTAATGCAATCCCTATGGGTTGGGGACCAATTAAAGCAAGCCCTATGAGTTGGGTACCATTTAAAGTAAGCCCCAAAATTTATCGGTAGTCTCATGGGACGAAATTAGTTGGCTAGCCTATGCTAATGGTTTTTTACCCAGTATGTTTTAAACCATATTTATGGTAATGGTATCATGTTCCTAGGAAACATAGTGTCCAATAATTAATAATTTTATTAATTTTGATTCATTTATTATTATCCATCATATTTTCATAATAAAAATATTATGGATTCATTTTGTTCTCATTTCATTGATTTAATGGAATGTTTTTCAGTTATTTACCCTGCCATATTGCTTTTTCACTACCTTCTTAGTTTATTGATTATATAACAAGTGTGTTTTGTTATTACCATTCCATATTTATTATTCTCATTGATTCATTATTTTATTCCTCTATACTTTACCCTTACTGAGAATTTTTTATCACCATTATTTTGTTTCCTTTTCCCAGGAATCCAGGATGTATTCTAAGAAAGATATGAAAGGATATGCTAAGTGTAAATAAAGTTATCCTCAAAAAAAATATGTTGTGATTAGTTTATTAATTTTTAATACAAGACTCATGTATGTATATAGTTTACAAATACTATTAAATAGATTGGTACTTCAAGCTTCATTTCCTTGTAATCATTCCAATGTAATGGTAGTAGACACCAGCTCTGAGCTTATAGGGGTATGGTTTCTATAGTTGGTATCAAATGAAGTTTATTAGAAACCTTGGAATCAAGATTTAGGACAACCTAAATTAGGCAACATAGCCTTAAGGTACTCTTTAATGATAAGTATAGAATAACATCCTTGAAATTTTTTAAGGTATAGACTATGTGGATATTTCTAAAAATACATCCCAATATAGATACTACAAGTGGAAATGGTTTTGAAACAAATATACCTAGGGGTAAATTATCTGATAAGGTGCATTGGGCCTGACTCAAGCATAATCTGGTATAGGATAATGTGACTTAATGCTCACCTAGTTTGACACTCTTGGGGAATATGCTTAGGATAATTCACATTTTATTTTCAAACCATTATGATGGATTTTAATAGATAATTAAAATGAATAAACTAGGTTAAACCTAAGGTATTTTATATTGAGAATAATGAGTCATGATTCAGATATCTAATAAATGATTATACATTTATCTCACTATGACTACTATTACTCACACAATGCTTTCTGGTTTTATTCAATGGTTGGAACCCAAATTAGTCACATTAATATTGAACATGATGTAAAAGGTGGTGAAGATGATAAACCAAATGGGATGTTAATAGGAGTGAAAGATATCATCTTTATGCCTAATCAGTTTTCATAAAATATGATTAATAATATATACCATAACCATCTCCCAAACTCACCAAGGGAGATAAGGATGGAGGTTTTTAGGAGATCAAGTGTTGGAGACCATCGATAAAAAGGGGTTCAATTTCTATCACGAAAAAATGTTGAAAGTGACACCCAGTAAAGTGTCTCAATGGAACAGAGAAATTCTTTCTATGTGGGATATAATGACATAAATAAAACAATTTTCTAGGAAAAATGAATAATACAGGGGAATATAATAAAACTAATCCTAAGGAACCATTTTTGGTTCATTTCCTTAAATGTGGGGATCCTAGGAATTATGAAAGTCAATTCCATATTCTAAAGGATAAAATCTAGACCAAGGAGGGACCAATGTTGGAATAATTAGATAAAGTTTTTATGTATTGAGGTTTTATTGAAAATATTTATTAGATAGCTATTTTGTGATTAACCTTATTTCAAGGATGTCCATCATATTTATTATAGTTATAGAAAAGGAAAACCTATATTTTGGTTGGAAACCCATCAAGTACGGCAAGGTCATTAGTCTTTGACCCATGAATAAAGGACGATAAGGGTTTCACTCCTACCACTAGCCTATGTGATATCTTCATTAATGTATCATTTATTTTAGCTAAACAATTTGAAATATAAATATTAATGGTGAACTATTAGTATCACTTTTTAGGATTAATAGTTTACTTATTAACCATATAATATTTGTATAATATTTAGAGACAAATCCAAAAACCTTTCACTCTTTTGTGGTCCTTACGATCTATTATTAGTGTATTTTACTCCTTCAGACATCAAAGTTAATTTTGGATATCTATTTCTTGAAGTAGTGTTTTAATTGGAAGATTGATCAAAACAAAAACAAAGTATGAAAATTTTGAAATACAAATATGTCAAATATATATATTTTCTTATATTTTTAGGTAGAAAAAAATTACCAAACAATTCAAAAATGATTTATAAATAAAATGTTGTCCTAATACATTAATTTTTGTTGAACTGATAGTCTTCTAAATAATAACATATTTATGGATTTTTGTCTCTAAAATTTTCATTGATAATTAACTTTTTTGTAATTTATGACCTCAATCACTCGCTATAAATATTTATTCTTTTCTTCCAATTCCATATTTTCACTTTCCACTAATTTTATCTTATGTAGAATCCTAGTTATATGTTATTCCATGTGACCTTTGTACTTCTCATTCTCTATTATTAAGAGGATATTTTATTAAATCTTCTCTTGATGTGTGATTTAGATAAAAGAATTTTTAAATCTCAAACCCTATATTTCTAATATTGAGTTTTAATTTTAAGGAAATGGTTTAATTAATGTGGAGAGAATGTAACGCCTCAAAATTATAAAGTAAGAACATGGTATTTTATATCATGTATGACACACAACACCAAGTGTTTCTAGGAATATAATATCCCGATACCTTAAAAAAATTGTTATATTAAATAAATTAAATCTATTTTATATATATTTGAACACACTCAATAATGATTTATATTACATCACACACAACAACAAGTTTCTTCGATAGCTTGAATTACACACAAGATCGAGTTTTACTGAATAACAATATATTATTAAAATATTATTATTTAATATAATAAGACATAACTTATCTGTAAAATTAGTGATTATGAATATTATTAACTAACCTATTAAAATCTATGTTTTACACAAATATAAAATTAATTCTTTGGTTAAAAATTAATTAGAAATAAATATAAGAACCAATTGAATATAAAGGGACTGTATTTCTATAAAAGAAATATTATGCTCACAAATATATTTTATCCTAATAAATTAAAGTAATTAAAATTATTGAGTGATATTAATTTAATATAAATATATATATATTATATTCAATCAAATAATTTTTATATACATCCAATATATTTGATAAGCATAAGATAATAACAAACCTAATATTTCACATAAAAATCAATATTTTTATAAAGACAATTTTATCACTTTTTAATGAAGAACCTATTTAAAATAAAAGTTTTAGAACTTTTTTAAATTTTATATGTCAAAAGATACTTTATTTTTGAAATTTAAACATCAATATTAGGGTGAATGTTTGGTATTTTTCTGTGAAGTTTCATTTTTTTTATGAATAGTAAAGAATACTGAATTTTATTTTAAAACTTCTTTTTCATCTAATTTATTTATAAAGAAAAATTATATTTTTTATTGGTTTTAAAGTTTATTTATATCAATTATAAATAATTTAATCTAATTTACTTCATTTTATTCAATTTCACTTTGATATTGAATATAAAAACATAGCAATCTTTTGAACACTTTTACTTTAAAAACTCACATTGATGTCTCATCTGTGAGATTAATTTTAAATTAATTTCTTCCAATTATGGGATTTTACTTTAGAAAAATGGATTAAATATTTTGAGTTATAATAATTTATAATGTATAATTATTTAAACTTAGTTTTTTAACAAAAATATTAATTAAATTAATTAAAATTAATTACAGCAATTTAGAGAAAAATTAGTTTAACAAAGGACTGAACCTTAAAATTAAGGGCCAAAATGACATATAAACTTGTTCAAAATCCATTTCATAGACATATTTAGACCATATACTCCATTTTATATAATTTGGGTCATTATTTTAGGCCCATGATGTAAGGGATACTTCTCAAAAATGTTTACCATTTATATTAACAGAATGTCACTCCTCCTCCACTATAAAAAGGCACTCAACACTCCCATTTATTCACTCCTCTCTAGCCACTTTATCTCAACCAAAAATTGCTTAAATGTGCTTAAAAAAATCAATACCCTCATACAAGAATACTCACCTTGGGCAGAAATAAAACCAAGGAAGTCTTTTAGTTTAAACCAAAAAGAAATACCTGAATGAGAGGTAACTTTCTTCAACGATCATCTTTTGTTTAATTTAATTCTCCACCCCCGAAAATATTATATTTCCATTATTATATAATAACCTATATATCCTAAGTATAGTGATATTTTTTTATTATATGGTTTTTACCTACAATTACACACACTTCCATCTAATGTGTAACGAACTTACCATTCTTGTGTATGGTGAACTGCCGTCTCACAAAATGATGTTGTTTTTTTCTCTTTACCACCTCTCATGGTTGATAATTATGATGGAAAGTATGTTTTTATATGATATATATGATAATTATAATGTATTTATTCTTATTTAATTTCTATATAAAACATACCTTAATGATTTCCATTTTGTGTAAATGCGATAACATCATTTTTGGAAGTGTGGACTACAACATCCTCAAAGAAATATGTTTCATTCGTGCTATAAAAGGAATGTATAATGAATTATTTTAATAAAAAAAAGTGAAATATATGAAATAAAAATAATATTGTAATTATAATATATATATATATATATATATCATTTTCATTTTCATTTTTTAAAAATACAACAAAGAAATGGAAGTATCTTTCGTGCATACGTACGATCTACCATCTCCCTGAATGATGCATTTCATTCCAATTATCAAAATATTATGGATTACATTAAATATATATATATATTGATTATATTTAATATTTAAATCATGGTTTACATTATGGGTATTATGAAATCATTATATAAGTAATAGGAACAAAAATGAAAAGTTAAAACATACTCGACAAACTAGACAATTAACACCTGTAATAATAAAAATAATGAAAGTTTATTAACAAAAGGGTTATATGTTTTGATTCAATAAGGTTTTCTTTATGACTTTTCCATTCCTTATTATTTTGAAAATCACAAACACCTTATCTTTAAGGAAAATTTCTTTTATAATGAAAATTTATTTTATAAGGAAAATCACTTTTATAAGGAAAATTTCTTTTATAAGGAAAATTGCTTTTATAAGGAAAATCAATTTTATAAGGAAAATTATCCTTATCATATTTTAATTATCTATATCCATATATTTCTTAAGTATAAGAATTAGATTCATTTCTATATTCTCGGAATCGTTTAAAACATTGATATGAAGCATTCTGTTTTAGGCTCTGAATTCTGGATGAGAACTGTAATGAAGTTCCACTCCAAATTCTGGATGAGAACTGTAATGAAGTTCCACTTCGAATTATGGATACGAACTCTAATAAAGTTCCACTCTGAATTTTGGATACGAACTCTCATGAAGTTCGACAGCGAATTCTAATGAAGAATTCTGATTACGAATTCCAATTACCAATTCTGATGACGAATTATCATTCCGAATTCTCATTCCAAATTCTCATTCCGAATTCTCCTATTAAACAGAATCTGATCATCTTTACTTTATACACTCCGAATTTATTTAGACTCCGAATATTATTTTTGGTTAGACTCCGAACTTTCATTTTGCTTACACTATGAATCTTCACTCCGAATTTTTTAACTAATCTTGAAACGATGTCGTACTTTCTATTATACTTATTTTGTTATAAAACGATGTCGTCTACTCCGTTATAAACTAACCGTTGGTTAAGTTACACATGTACAGGTCCCTACGATTTTTAAGGAAAATATGACCGTTGGAAAGGAGGCCGACCAAGCCTATAAATAGGAGCTCATTTGAAAGAGCTAGAGACACAATGAAGTTGATCGATCTAGAGACCACACGCTGCTAAGGTGATTTCTAGAGAGATATAGATTTTCATGCTTTGTGCGTACTGAACCGCTCATTCAGTTTTTTCTTCGCGCGACTCCGAATGTTGGTGATTACATTCGATGACTTCTAGGGATAGGAAGATAGAGGTGCCGACTACCTTAAAGTTCGAGGGCTTCCTTGCTGAGGAAGTCAGAGGTTCCAACTACCTTGAAGTTGAGGGCTTGCGGGGATAGCAAGACAGAGATTCCGATCTTCATATCGAGGGCTTACCCTGGTGTGGGTAAGACAGAATTTCTTGAAAGTATAAATCAAGGGACCTTTATCCAAGGTTGTTGGATACCCTTCTCTTTGGGTTAAAAGACTTATATCTTGTTACTTGTAGTTTTACTACTTGTTTGTTTCCGATGCATATTGTATTGTAAGGAAAGTATAACCTTCTTATATTTCCTTACACTTGTACTTTGATAAGTTTAGATTCTATACGCTTTAAGGTAGAATCTCATTTTTTGTAAACCTTGTTCTTACTCTCAAGTTGGTGTTAGAGGTGTTGTGAATTTTCTTAGTTTAACTTTGTTAAACTTATTTCCTTGTCTAAGGAAAACATAGTTATCCATATCAAACTTTAAAGGTTCCAAAGGAATTTTTAAAGTATAAAATTCACCCCCCCCCCCTCTTGTATATTGAGCATCTACATCATTATTTTGATCCTATAATTTGTATCAGAGAAGGTCTCTGAATACTTATACTCACGTATAAGTTTTTCTTGCTCATTTTCCTTTATTCTTCATACTTGATTAGAAAGTTCTTTGTCATTCCAAACTTTGTCATTATGAATTGTCATTCCGAACATTGTGATTATGAACTTTTTCTACTAACAAGTTTGTGTGTCGAAGGTTATTTTAAGTATGACAGGAATCAATGTTGGCTCCATTGATAATCTAAATCCAACAAGACCACCAATCTTTGATGGTAATGACTATGAGTACTAGAGAGATTGAATGAATACTTTTGTTATCAATGCTGGAGTGGATAATTTTGTTATTCTTACTGGTGATTATAAAATTTCTGATAAGGAAGTTAGAACTTTCACTAACTAGGAAAAGCAGGAGTATCAACTCAATTTTAAGGTACGTAATACTATACTGTGTTCAATGACTAGAAATATATATAAACAAATTTCTTCTTGGGAAGCAGCTAATTGTATCTGGAAGAAGTTAGAATTTACACACTTTGGAACTTCTAAAGTGATTGAGACTAGGAGAGCTATGCTTAGAGCTGAATACCATGGATTCAATTTTCTTCATGGAGAACCAATCTGCAAAGTTCAACAGAGGTTTATGACTATAGTCAATAGCTTACAGTCTATGGGAGAAAAAGGGTTAGATGATGAAGCACTTGTAGATAAGATAATTGATATTATTCCCAATGAGTTGGAATCAAAGAGAACAGCTATAGATGAGAACAGGAAGGTCACTCAAATTTCTCTTGATGAGCTATTCGGAACTCTTCTACAACATGAAACCAGAATGAAGAGAGATGCTAAAAAAATCAAAAAGAAGAATGGGAATGGTACTGTTGCTTTTAAAACAACAACAAATCATATGAATTCTAAGACTCCTGAGAGAGTAACCAGATCCAAGTCTAAGAAGGTGGTTGTTCAATCAGATTCTAGTGAAAGTGAAATCTCAAAAAATGAGTTAGCAAATCTTGCTCGAATAATGAACAAGATAGACGGCCAGAGAAATTTCCAATCCAAGTATAATAAAAAGGAAAGTAAAGAAAGGAAAGATGGAGAAGTTACTTGTTACGAATGCAAGAGAGCTAGACATATTAGACCATATTTCCCTCTACTCAAAAATAAAGAAAGGAAAGAAAGGCATTCTAAAAGGAGCAGGAAGAAGTATTACAAAACCAAAGCTAAGAAAGTTCTGAATGCAAATAACACCTGGAGTGCCAGTGGTGGTGACTCTTCAGATGAATCTTCTGATTATGAATCTTCAGGAAAGAAGAATCTTGGTCTTATGGCCAGATTACCTATTGACAATCATTGCTTTATGGCTAAGGTACGAATTGATGAATCATTGACCAATGTATATTTAAATCCTAATGATAGTAAGTATTATAAATCCTCAGATGAAGAATCCTCTTCTGATGAAGAAAATACTTCACCTACTTATGAAGAAGTTTCTAGGTTTGCTGAACTTCTTGAGATTGAGAACTCTAAACTCAATAAGAAACTTGATAAGGCAAACTCTAGGAGTTATATTCTTAAAAAAAGATATCAGATCTTTCTAAAGATCTTGATAGGAAAAATTCTGATTTTATAAGTATTTCGAAAAATCTTGAGGAAGAAAGTTCTGAGAGGAACAAACTTTCTAAAGAGTTAGAAAAAATAATTTCCAAGAAAAGTGTTTTCGAGCCTAGCTCTAGTTCTAAATCTAATTATTTTGAAGATAAAAACTTGGTTATCAAACTCAAGTCCGAAATTTTTTCCTTAAAGAAGTTTTTGTCGAACTTTACCCATGGTAAAGAAAATTTTGATAAAATGTATTCTCAAATACGACCTTTAAAAAACAAATCTGGATTTGGTTATACCCATGCAAAACCAATTTTTAGTAACAACTACTTTGTTCCACAAAGTGCCTCTTTTTGTACTAAGTGTCAATGTGGTGGTCACTGAGAAAAGAATTGTTCTTTAAATAAAACCCAATCTCTAGGTTTTCATAAATCCTATTTTTCTAAGAAAGTATGGGTTCTTAAAATTTTGTTGTCTAGAAATCCTGGATCCATGAAAATTTGGATTCTGAAAATCTAATTCTTTTCTTGTTTTCAGGAAGATAGAGGAAGTACCAACAACAATACATTGTACATGGATAGTGGATGATCCTGGAACATGACTGGTAACAAAATCTATTTTTGAAAAGATTATCAAAACGAAAGGAGATATTATTCTTCAGTTTATCGGAATGCAATATCAACATGCTGATATTTTCACAAAATCTTTTCCTTCGGATAGATTTGAATACATTAAACAGAAGTTAGGAATGATAACCGTAAGGTAATCCTTCTTAATTAACATTCTATTGAAAAAGTTTCCTTACAGTAATAAACTCCTCTTCATAGGGGGAGTACATTTTTGTGTGTGTTTTTTTTACAAAAAAAAATTTCTTCGTACTGAAATCTTCGTACTAAAGCTTTCGTACTGAGACTTTCGTACAGAGACTTTTGTACTGAGACTTTCGTACTGAGACTTTCATACTGATACTTTCGTACCGAGATTCTCGTAGTATGACTTTTGTATTGAGACATTCGTAATGAAATTATCATACTGAAATTCTTGTAATGAAATTTTCATTTTGAAATTTTTATAATGGATTTTTTTTATTCTTTTCGTACCGGGTTTTCCGTTCTGAGTTTTTCATAGTGTGTTTTGTGATCTATGTTTTTTTTGTAGTAAAGAAGGATGTTACCCATTACAAATAATCCTCCTAATTCAATTCGAAAGGTATGATTTCCTTACTCATGTTTTTGTAATCATACTTTACTAGCTGGTATTTTCTTATATTTTGTTTTCGGATTATAGTTTTCTTAAATCTTTGTTTTAATAAAAACCTCAAAAGATTGGATTAAAGTTTTTTTGAGAATTGGTTTTCAACCATCAGATATGATCTCATTTTTTACAACCGTTCGATCAACCGAGGAAGATGAACTGTCATATCATTGCCTATTTAAAGGGGACCCCAAATGGTCATCCCACATCAGTTTTTCAAGCTCCAGTTTCCTGAAGCTCTACCTCTCCATTTTAATGTTGTTCTGATCTTCAGTAATCTCCGTTCTGAACCTCTCAGAAGTCTTCAGATCAGAATGTCTGTGCGAGTAGCTTCTCAAGACATGTCAACCTCTAAGCCGATTTCCAAGTGGTTAGTATTTAGAGAAAGGTTGGTTCATCCTAAGTTCTTCAACAATTATGATTATCTTATATCCAAGAACATAAATCTTAACGGATGGGAAGATGTTGTTGTGTCTAAGCCCGGGAATCAAGATGAAGTATATTCGGAGTTTCTTTTTGAGTTCTATGAGATGGTTTCCTTCTTTAAGGAAAATAATAGGGAGAAATTGTCATTTAAGTCTTATAGCAAGACTTATAAGCTTTCTTATGCCAAAGCAGCCAGCTTGGTAGGGCTTACCTGTGAAGGAGAAGCCAAGTTCATCACTCATGTTTTTTCAGATTCAAAGGGAAACTTCAAAAAGGAAAATGCATTGAAGACTCTCGGAATGTTAGATGACAAGGCTCCAAAGATTGCTAGTTTGTCTACAAATTTTCGGATTCTAGAATTATGGGTACAAGGCTTTATCGTACCGAGAAAGGGTGACAAAGACAGTTTGAAGAAGAGCGAGATATTTATTCTAGATTTTTAGATAAATCTAAGGATGTTTAATCTGATGAGACACATTCTTATTACCATTGAGAATGTTAAGAAAGGGAATCTGAGAGCTCAGATCGTAATGTATCCAGCAATAATCTCGAATTTAAAAGTTCAGTGCCTTGAGTCTTTCAAGGAGGCTTGCAACTCTAAGACAAGAGTTTTCAAAATTATATTGGTGAGTGATGATACCCTTAAAAGGATGAATGTTGCTTTTGACAAGAAGACTGGTGAGTTCTTTGATATTCCAATTTAAGAAGAAGTGGTTCTGAATTTTGCTGAACCTGAATCTTCTAAGCCAGTGAAGAATAGAAAGTTGAAAGAAGTTGAAGTCGAAGCAGAGAATCTTAAATCTAAGGAAGTTCATTCCGCACCTCCAAAACTGAAGAAGAAGAAAGCTTACCCTGATGAGGTAGTTGCTAAGTGGAGGGAATTCAAAGAGAAGAGAGTGCAAGGGGAGCCTCAGTTTGGCTTGGACCCTGCGGAGGCTAAGGCCTTGAAGGAAAAGATAGCGGATGAACTAGAAAAACAAGTGAAACAAAAGAATCTTAAGAAGAAGATTTCTAAAGCTGAGGTGGTTCAGACTTTATTGAAGTTTAATGAGATGGCCTCCGGAAACATTCCAGTTCTGAGATATTTCTCTTTGGAATCTCTACCTGAGACTCCAGGAAGAAACTATGTTACTCTGGAGAAGGTAAATGCTAAGCATGTTAAGGAAGTTGAGCAGTTTCAGCAAGAGGAAGAGGAAGAAGCAGTTGCTAAAGGTAGTGGTGAGACTATAGATCTATTGAAGCAAGTATAAGGTTATAAGGATACACCTTCGGAAGATTTTTCTCTCCGAACTTCAGAAGCTGAGTCCTCTAAGATAGTCACTCCAGAGAAGGATGAGGAGAAAGGAGAACAAGAAGTAGCTTATCATGCAGAGGAAGAACATCTTCTACATGATATTTCTCAAATGGAGAATGTAGAAGATGGTGCTCAAAAAGATACTGATGATGAAGACAATGTTGTTCAAGTGTCTGATAGTGAACAGAAAACCCCGGAACAGGAATCCATTCTGAAAGAGGACAAGGGAAAGCAACTTGTTGTCGATACCCCGAGCTCAGTGGCTGTAAAGAGAAGGGAATTTGGTAGTTCTTCTAAGAAGAAGGATGAGAAAATTGAAGAAGAATATTCTCCAAGAAAAGTCTCGGATTCAGAGTCATCTTCGTTGGGGCATGACTTTGTTGTTCAGTCTTTAAAAAAGTTGGTGGGTTCTATTCCAACCTTCTCAAGTATTGATTCAAGATGTCAAATGCTCCAACATACTTTGAATCAGAAAATAGACTTTGTATCCATGGTTATGGATAAATGTGTAGATATGGAGGCTCAGTTCAAATATTTTATTATTGGATATGAATCCCACAAAAGGTCTTGTAAGAAAATGACTAGTTGGTTGAAGAAAACTGTAGATGAGATGAGGCTCTTGGATGAATTCCAAGATAATGTTAAAGATGCATTTGAGATAGAAGACAGGAAGATAAATGATCTTACTTCTTCCTTTGAAGAAAAGTTGACAGTTGAGAAGAATTTCTGGATTTAAGAAGACATAGATCTAAATGGAAAGCAGAATTCTGTTGCTCAAAGCTGGAGGAATGAAAGGGATCATCGGATTGAGATTGAAGAGAAGTTGTTAAAGAAAGAACAAATTATGAAAGCTCGGGAAGAAAAGCTTGAAGCTCAAAGTGAAAGAATATTTGTGTAAGAGAAGCAATCCGAAGAAGACCATAAAGACTTGAAGAAGATAAAGACTATTCTTAAGGGTCTCATGTCGAAGAAAAAAGATCCAAAATAGACAAATCTGATTTTTTGTGGTATCTTAGCTTCTTTGTTTTTGATCTTTCAAACATAATGAAAATCTTGCTTTCTAGTCTCTTTTGTTGTTGTTACTAATTTTTCAGGTACCTTTTTATATTTTCCATTTCCTCAAATTCTTTTTTAAAATCACAAAGGGGGAGAAGGAAAAAGAACCCTAACAAAGGGGGAAAAGGAAAAAGAACCTTAACAAAGGGTGAGAAAGAAAAATAACTCTAATAGATTTTATCTAAGGGGAGTTTTTCATTAAAGAAGACATTCTTATTATTAATGAAATACCATTCCGGAAATCTAGAATGTGATCCTTAGAGTTTCAAAGCCTAAGGGGGAGTTAATCGTATTCATCAACATCCATAATATGATAACCCTGCTTTTTATTACAACTTAAACATGATTTATTACATAAAACATCACTTGATACAACAAAGAATATCGAGAGGTTTAGTGTCTTTGGGGCTTAGGATCATTACTTAAAAACTTGAAACATGAAATACAACATGCTTATTGAAAACTTCCTTTACATGACCAATACATTTCCTTGTACTTAGCATTGCAAGGGATAACCTGAGGACGTGCATAAGAAAAGGGTGAGCTATAAAGCCCAGTAAGGGAGTACACATGGAATAACATGAGGAGTAAAATACATGTTAGACAACAGGCATATCAATAGAGAATAAAAGAAACATGAACATAAAGGCATGATAAAGCATGATAATCACAACATGGAAATGTGGCAACAACACTTAACATGGAATTAGCATGAGACAAGGCTCATTGCACATAAAGCATGAGTAAACCCTCATTGCACATGAAGCACGAGTAAACCCTCATTGCACTTGAATTAGCATTATTAAACACTCATTGCACATAACGTATCATGATACTATACTTTACCCAATGCATTGGAGCGCTATAAGGGCACACCCTTCTTAAACATTTCATTTCATGCATAAGTGTGCCACATGGATCATAAAACATGGATTCATAAAACATAATCATTTATTCCACGATAAAGGAATGTTGAATTCATACATGAAACTTTATAATCAATAAGTAAATGTGAATAAAGGTGAATATCCTTGATGAAGAAATGGGCACGGTATTCACTACACAATGACATTGGCTTAGAAAAACGGTGCGATTTCAGCAGCGTAACGGCGTGACATAAGAATTCATAAAAAAGGTTGATGAGAGAGAAAGGGGTTCCTCATCATATTTACATGTAATGTACAGTCAGGAGGTCATATAGAAACAATTGTAATGGAATTTAGATTCATGATACAAAATTATTTTCTTGAATGTAAAAGAAGAGAGAGAAGTTCCTTTCGGAATTTTAGCATGGTAACGGGTGTACATGGGAGGCATTTAATGAGAGAGAAATGGGTCTCCTATCATTAAAACAATAAAAGGGCAGTATGGGGGAGGTGCGAAACCATACCCCAACATTCATAATTGAAATTAAAAGGGCAAAACAACTTAAAGAAAATTGACAAAAATGAGAAAGGAAGAAAAAACCCTTACTTGGAAGTGTGCTTCCAAAGGCTAGAGAGAGGCTTGTGAAAGGATTCGTGGGATCTTGGGGAACCTTGGAAGGATTATATAAAGAGTAGGGCATAGGTTGGATGAACACCAAGGGATTTTAGTGAGTAGGAAGTGGGATCTTGGGTGGGTTTATATAGTAAAGGTGAGAGAATTCTTTATTATTTAGGTTTGGGAACCCTTATGTTAAACTAATCCAAACCACAAACCATACCATGGTTTTTGCCCATGGTTTCTAGAAAAAGGAAAGATTAAAACAATATTTTACAAGGCCAAGGTCTGAACTTATTAAAATATTAGGGTTGCTTATGTGGAGGTGAGTCACACTCCCATGGAAATTAATTTAAAAATGAAAAGTGTTGAATATGTCTTGAGGGGTTCATTAATGCTTTGAAAAGTAAGTCAAACAAACCCAGAATCACATTATTTTAATGATAAAACATATATTGTCTGAACATAAGGATTATGGTATTTTATTACATCACCACGATGTCATAAAACACATTATATATTTAAACGGTATTTAATTTTTACCGAAAAATTTGACTGTCTCAGAAAATTAAGAAAAATTCACCATTGGTTAATTTTGACGTCCTGATTCTAGAAATAACATTTATTTTATCTAAATAATTTTCTAAATATGTGAATTTTCACTTTTAAAATAAAAATTTATATTTATCAAAAATTCACGGGTTTTGACAGAAATGTCTTTCAAACATTAATATAACATTTTAATTGCATTTATAAAATTATAAGATCATTGATATTTAATAAAAATTAATTTAATAATATTATTATTATTTTATTAAATATTATTTAATTCAAAAATACCTTAATTTAATAAAATATATTTCTTAATTAAGTAATAACTAAAAACACCATTTGTACATTAAAAACTATTTACAATGTATTAAAAATGACTAGAAATTATATTCATTATTATATACAAAAATAATGTACATGAACATAGTACTACTTATTTGTTACATAACCCCTTAAAACAGCCGCATAAGACCTAAGGGTAAGGTGTGAGATGGTGACAGACTCTTTGGGTGGCTCGGATAACATTGCTCGAGTGGTAATCTCTATCAACTTCCACTTTTCTTGTAGACGGTCCCGTTCGAGCTTGACATGGTGAAGCTCATCTTGGGTTTGGTCAAGGGAAAATCCCAAGGATTCCACCTCTTTTCCGAGCTCTAAAAAATGGGCTTCGTATGGGGCAATTCTACTGGATGAGGTCATCACTTATTTTTTCTGAGTAAATTGGATTTGTTAAGGTCATATATTTATACTAATCATGAGATCACTGTTCAACGACTATATTAACAATATTCAAAATTCTTAACATAAAACCAAAGAAGTTGACATCTTATAAAAACATTTTTCATAAAAATACATTTAACTAGATCAAGAGGGATTTTCTATTAATGAAAATTTGGGTCGTTATAATATTCCCCCCTTAAGAAATTTCTCCCTCGAAATTTTCCTTTTACCACACTAAAACAAATGTGGGTAACTCAGCTTCATCATATCCTCTGATTCCCAAGTCACTTCATCAAACTTGTGGTTTCTCCAAAACACCTTGACGAGGGGCATTGTCTTATTTCGTAGAACTTTTTCTCTACGATCTAAGATCTTAACTGGTTACTCCTCATAAGAAAGATTATCTTCCAATTGTACCACTTCAGAAGAGAGTACATTTGAAGGGTCTGGTATGTACTTTCTTAAGAGGGATACATGAAAGATATCATGTACTTTGGTCATAGTAGGTGGAAGTGCTAGTTGATATGCCACAGCCCCGACACGATCAAGAATCTCGAAGGGGCCGATGTACCTTGGACTTAACTTCCCTTTCTTTTCAAACCTCATGACCTTCTTCCATAGAGATATGCGTAGAAAACCCATGTCTGAAACTTTAAACTCAAGGTCTCATCGACGATTATCTACATAAATCTTCTGTCAATTATAATCTACATCGATATGTTGTTGAATGGTATTTACCTTCTCCACCATTTCCTTGACCATTTCTGGTCCAAGCAGCTTACGTTCACCGACCTCATCCCAACATGCTGGTGTTCTGCACCTTTTCCCATACAAGGCTTCATATGGTGCCATTTGGATGTTTGATTGGAAACTGTTATTATAAGAGAAATCAACCAGAGGAAGATGTTGATCCCATCCTCCTTTAAAGTCCATTGAGCATGCTCTCGACATGTACTCAAGTTTTTGGATAGTCTACTCAGATTGGCCATCAGTTTGAGGATGATAGGCCATACTAAAGTTCAGTTCAGTATTCAGAGAATGTTGAAGACTCTTCCAAAACTTGGAGGTGAATCTTGGATCTCGGTCAGACATAATAGATAGTGGTATTCCATGCAACCTTACCACTTCCCTGATATATATCCGTGCCAGTTGATCCAATGAGAAATCCTCTCGAATAGCAATGAAGTGTGCAGTCTTTGTAAGACGATCCACAACAACCCAGATTGCATTGTTGCCTTTGGGTGTCCTTGGAAGTCCGGTGACAAAGTCCATGGTGATGTTCTCCCATTTCCATTATGGTATGGGCAATGGTTGTATCATCCCCTTAGACTTCTGCCTCTCTACCTTCACTTGCTGACACACCAGGCATTTTTATGTATATTCGGAAATCTCCTTCTTCATATTATCCCACAAAAAGTTTTCTCAGAGATCTCGATATATCTTTGTGCTCCCTGGGTGAATAGAGAAATTTGAACTGTGTGCATCATCCAAAATTTCCTTCTTCAGCTCCGGACGTGATGGAACATATAGCCTTTTCCCAAAACGCACAATTCCTTCTTCATTAACATTAAACTCTGAGGATTTTCCCTTTTTGATAGCTTCCACTTTTTCTTGAATTCCCACATCATCCTTTTGAGCATCCTTTAACCTTTCCAAAATAGATGGTTGAGAAATAAATTTTGAAAGGATTGATGATGTTCCCTTCTTTATGATTCCCACATCCATCTTCATCAACTCTAAGAATATTGGATCCTTCTCAATTCTCATCATTGATAGAATTGATGGATCCTTTCTACTTAGGGCATCTGCCAACTTGTTCGCTTTCCCAGGGTGGTAATGTATTGAACAGTCATAATCCTTGATGAGCTCTATCCATCTTCTCTAGTGCATATTAAGCTCCTTCTGTGTGAATATATATTTAAGACTCTTGTGGTCAGTATATATCTCACATTTCTCTCCATAGAGATAATGCCGCCAGATTTTCAAGGCAAAGACCACAGCCGCCAACTCCAGATCATGCGTTGGATAGTTTCGCTCATGGATTTTCAACTGTCTTAAGGCATAGGATATCACTTTATCATTCTTCATTAGCACACAACCAAAGCCCTTCCTTGAATCATCACTGAATACCACAAAAAGTTCCCCACTTGTGGGTAAAGCGAGCACGAGTGCAGTGATAATCCTCCTTTTTCAACTCCTTGAATATTTCTTCACATTCATCACTACAAGAAAACGTTACTCCCTTTCGAATTAGGTTGGTAAGAGGGTTGGACAGTCGTGAGAAATTCCTCACAAATCATCGATAATATCCAGTTAACCCCAAGAAGCTACGGATATCCGTTACCGATGTTTTCCTCAGCCATCCCTCAATTTCATCTGCTTTGGAGGGGTCCACAGATATCCCATTGCTTGTGATGATATGGCCCAAGAATGAGAGCTCCTTCAACCAGAACTCACACTTGATGTACTTTTCATAGATCTTCTCCTTGCGCAAAGTCTCTAGTACACTTCTTAAATGCTCCTCATGATCCTCCTTGGTTTTAGAGTATATTAGAATATCATCTATAAAGACTACCACAAATTTGTCAAGTTAATCTCTAAATACTCTATTCATCAAGTCCATGAATATTGTTGGAGCATTAGTGAGTCCGAAAGGCATTACTATGAATTCATAGTGCCCGTATCTTGTACGAAAAGCAGTCTTGGGGACATCTTCCTTCTTCACCCTTACTTGATAATATCCCGACCGCAAGTACACCTTGGAGAATTATTGTGCTCCACGCAGATGATCAAACAAGTCGTCGATTCTTGGGATAGGATACTTGTTCTTTATTGTGATTTTGTTAAGTTCACGATAATCGATGCAGAGCCGCATTGACCCATCCTTCTTCTTGACGAAGAGGACTGGTGCACCTCATGGTGAAGCACTTGGGCATATAAACCCTTTATCCAGATTCTCCTATAGTTGTTTCTTCAGCTCTTCAAGCTCAACAAAAGCCATTCTATATGGAGTCTTGGATATTGGTAATTCCCCAGGTATAAGTTCAATTGATAACTCAACATCTCTTCTAGGAGGAAGACCAGGCAGTTCCTCGGGAAACACTTCAGCGAATTCCCTCACAATAGGAATTTCTTCAAGGATGGTTTCATCTTTGGACTCAATCATCTGAGCCAGATACGCGTGCTCATAGGTTAGTAATATCAATGCTTGAGATAATGTAGCTAAAGGAGATTCATCTTCCTCCTGACACTTGTAAAGAATCGGGGGTCGATTCTCCATATGGAGTGTGATTTCCCTCTCTCGACAATTTATATTGGCTCTATATAAAGAAATAAAATCCATGCCAAGAATTGCATCAAATTCCACCATAGGCAGTATGACGAGGTTCTCCAGGAAATTCCATCCACACATTATAACAGGGGAGGACTTATACTCTTGGGATGCAATGATTTCCCCATTTGCTGTACTCACTGAAATCTTTACTTCCATGATTTGTGGTGGTGCTGGGATTGTTCTACTAAACATTCGAGATATAAAAGAATGTGTAGAACCAGAATAAAAAAGTATGTTCACTAATCTTGAATGAATAACTAGCGTACCTGTCACCACTTCGTTTTCGGGGTTCACTTCAGCAGAAGTGATGGAAAAAAGCTCTTCCTTGCTGTCTTGGAGGTTGTTGGTTGCCTTAGAAAACCCTTGTATTATGGCACTGATTTGCAAAATGACCCGATTCTTTGCATTTGTAGCATTGAACAACGCGTTGAGGTTCGAACGGAGCGTTCCTCTCCTCTGTCGCAGCTGTGGGTCCTTCTTGCCGACAGTTAACAGCTAGGTGCCCTTCTCTTCCAAAAATGAAGCATTTTCTCGTCCCCTTGAGGCAATTTCTAGGGTGCTTCTTTCTGCACTTTTTCCAAGTGGGGTGCTGGTACTTCTTAGCACCGTTGGATTTATCCATTGGACCACCAACATTGAATTCCACCTTATGCTTCTTGTCCCTATGATACCCCTATGATTATATGATCTCCATTTCGACCTTGAGGGCACATCGGACAATTTCCTCATAGCTGTCGAAGTCACGGATCGTTAATGCTTTCCGCAAGCTAGGCTTTAGCCCACCAAAGAAGTGGTCAACCTTGCATTCGGGGGTAACGACAAAGCCGGAAGCATATCGTGCAAGCCTTGTGAAGTTTTCATCGTACTCTCCAATGGATTCCTCATCTTTTTTCTTGAGGGAAAGTAATTCCCTTTCCATCTTAAGTCGGAGGGTGAGCGGAAAATATTTATCGAAAAACATCTTCTGGAATTCCTTCCATTCAAAAGCCTCGATATCCTCCTCAGGCTTCGTATTTTTTATCAACGTCCACCATTGATCAGCTTCACCCTCCATATGATAAGCAGCTAGGAGAACCTTCTCTTGTTCAGAACATTGGAGGATAGAGAAGATATTTTCAATGGAGTTGATCCATTGTTCAGTGATCGTGGGATCAGATGATCCACTAAAAGTAGGAGGCCTTTGTCTCATGAAGCTCTCAATAGCGACTTGTTCTTTCTTAGGGGGGGTTGAATGTTCCTCTTAACCCGTGTTTCTATTCAAAACTTGATTTAGCTAAGAGATAAGTGTGACAAAGTTCACGATTCCCGCTCCCATTTGATTGGGCATCTCATTAATACAATCATCACACTGATCTTCACAACGGTTGTTAGCCCGAGTCCTCCTATTACCGGCCATTGGATGGAATAAAAGGAAAGTTAGGGGTAACACATAAAGGGTAATCCAAAGACAAAATTTGATGACTTATAAATAAACTTTAATTTCTTTAACTCATGATTCTATAGGCTTCAATCTAGGATTTTCATGATCTACTTTCTAACATATATTCTTAGGGGCATTTTTCCCTTAATAAGGGTTCATACTAAGATTGTGAATTTATCAAAACATATCCCCCAGGAGTGTCGTAACCAAGAGTGCAGCAAGGCCCATTTTCGTGCACCAGTTCCCGTTCGAGTCCACCTGAAAGCGGTGTTTTCGAGTTTTACCCCTAGGATACATCTGTGCCAGAGCCGCATCTACCTGCTCGTATCCAGACAGGGATGTATTTGTTTGATAAACCACTTACTCAGTACTAACCAAAACATAGGGATGTTTTTATTATACTTAGTCTTGTATCTAAGGATTTACTAGGGTTTCCTAATCCCAAAAATAACTAAACCTATCCTCTGATACCAACTATAACAACCCTGCTTTTTATTACAACTTAAACATGATTTATTACATAAAAATTCACTTGATACAACAAAGAAGATTGAGAGGTTTAGTGTCTTTGGGGCTTAGGATAATTAAATAAAAACATGAAACATGAAATACAAAATCCTTATTGAAAACTTCCTTTACATGACCACTACATTTCCTCGTACTTAGCATTGCATGAGATAACCTGAGGACATGTATAAGAAAATGGTGAGCTATAAAGCCCAGTAAGGGAGTACACGTAGAAAAACATGAGGATTACAATACATGTTAGACAATAGGCATATCAATAGAGCATAAAAGAAACATGAACATAAAGGCATGATAAAGCATGATAATCATAACATGGAAATGTGGAAACAACACTTAACATGGAATTAGCATAAGCCAAGGCTCATTGCACATAAAGCATGAGTAAACCCTCATTGCACATGAAGCAAGAATAAACCCTCGTTGAACTTGAATTATCATGAGTTAGCACTCATTGCACATAACGTATCATGATACTATACTTTACCCAATTCATTGGAGCGCTATAAGGGCGCACCCTTCTTAAACATTTCATTTCATGCATAAGTGTGCCACATGGATCATAAAACATGGATTCATAAAACATAATCATTTATTCCACGATAAAGGAATGTGGAATTCATACATGAAACTTTACAATCAATAAGTAAATGTGCATAAAGGTGAATACCCTTGATGGAGAAATGGGCATGGTATTCACTACACAATGACATTGGCTTAGAAAAACGGTGCGATTTCGGCAGCGTAACGGCGTGACATAAGAATTCATAAAAAAGGTTGATGAGAGATAAAGGGGTTCCTCATCATATTTACATGTAATGTACAGTAATGAGGTCA
Source organism: Viscum album (assembly GCA_963277665.1). Classification (NCBI taxonomy): domain Eukaryota; kingdom Viridiplantae; phylum Streptophyta; class Magnoliopsida; order Santalales; family Viscaceae; genus Viscum; species Viscum album. The sequence goes on along the minus strand of OY728135.1, from coordinate 27,310,057 downwards.
TATAGATACATGTCCCAACAATTTTAATGGAATTTATATTCATAATACAAAATTATTTTCTTGAATGTAAAATAAGAGAGAGAAGTTCTTTCGGAATTTCAGCATAGTAACGGGTGTACATGGGAGGCATTTAATGAGAGAGAAAGGGGTCTCCCATCATTCAAAAAATAAGAGGGAAGTATGGGGGAGGTTTGAAACCATACCCCAACATTCATAATTGAAATTAAAAGGGCAAAACAACTTAAAGAAAATTGACAAAAATGACAAAGGAAGAAAAAACCCTTACTTGGAAGGGTGCTTCCAAAGGCTAGAGAGGGGCTTGTGAGAGGCTTCTTGGGAGATTGGGGCACCTTGGGAGGATTCTAGAGAGAGTAGGGAAGAGTTTTGACGAACTCAAAGGTATTTTAGTGAGGAGTAAGTGGGTTCTTGGGTGGGTTTATATAGGAAAGGTGAGAGAATTCTTTATTATTTAGGTTTGGGACCCCTTATATTAAACTAATCCAAACCACAAACCATCCCATGGTTTTTGCCCATGTTTTATGGAAAAGTAAATAGTAAAACAATATTTTACAAGGCCAAGGTCCGAACTTATTAAAATATTAGGGTTTCTTATGTGGAGGTGAGTCACACTCCCATGGAAATTAATTTAAAAAGGCAAAGTGTTGAATATGTCTTGAGGGGTTCATTAATGCTTTGAAAAGTAAGTCAAACAAACCCAAAATCACATTATTTTAATGATAAAATATATATTGGCCGAACATAAAGATTATGGTATTTTATTACATCACTATGATGTCATAAAACACATTATATATTTAAACGGTATTTAATTTTTACCCAAAAATTTAACTGTCTCAGAAAATTATGAAAAATTCACCATTGGATAATTTCGACATCCTGATTCCAAAAATAACATTTATTTTATCTAAATAATTTTCTAAATATGTGAATTTTCACTTTTAAAATAAAAATCGATATTTATCGAAAATTCACGGGTTTTGACAGAAATGGCTTTCAAACCTTAATATAACATTTTAATTGCATTCATAAAATTATAAGATAATTTATATTTAATAAAAATTAATTTAATAATAAGATTATTATTTTATTAAAATATTATTTAATTAAAAAATACCATAATTTAACAAAATATATTTCTTAATTAAGTAATAACTAAAAACACCATTTGTACTTTAAAAACTATTTACAATGTATCAAAAATGACTAGAAATTATATTCATTATTATATACAAAAATAATGTACATGAACATAGTACTACTTATTTGTTACATAACCCCTTAAAATAGTCACATAAGACCTAAGGGTAAGGTGTGCGATGGTGACAGACTCTTGGGGTGGCTCGGATAACATCGCTCGAGTGGTAATCTCTATCAACTTCCACTTTTCCTGTAGATGGTCCCATTCGAGCTTGACATGGTGAAGCTCAGCTTGGGCTTGGTCAAGGGCGAAGCCCAAGGATGCCACCTCTTTTCTGAGCTCCAACAAATGGGCTTCATATGGGGAAATTATACCGGATGAGGCCATCACTTCTTTAGTCTGAGTAAATTGGATTTGTTAAGGTCCTATATTTATACTAATCATGTGATCACTATTCAACGGCTATATTAACAACGGTCAAAATTCTTAACAAAAAACCAAAGAAGTTGACATCTTATAAAAACATTTTTCATAATGATACATTTAACTAGATCAAGAGGGATTTTCTATTAATGAAACTTTTGGTCGTTAAACATAAGAAAAGGGAGATAAGCCTTAATGTTTTCGTTTTTTTTTCTTAGTCGTTCCTTTTCGTAAGGATGTTTGTGATTTCCAAAAAGGGGGAGATTGTTGAGTCAATAAGGTTTTCCTTATGACTTTTCCATTCCTTCTTGTTTTGAAAATCACAAACACCTTATCTTTAAGGAAATTTGCTTTTATAAGGAAAATTGCTTTTATAAGGAAAATAGCTTTTATAAGGAAAATTTTTTTTATAAGGAAAATTGCTTTTATAAGGAAAATCGCTTTTATAAGGAAAATTATACTTATCATATTTTCATTATCTATATCCATATATTTCTTAAGTATAAGAATTAGATTCATTTCTATATTCTTGGAATCTTTTAAAACTTTGATATGAAGCATTCTATTTTAGGCTCTGAATTCTGGATGAGAACCGTAATGAAGTTCCACTTTGAATTCTGGATGAGAACTATAATGAAGTTCCACTTCAAATTCTAGATACGAACTCTAATAAAGTTACACTCTGAATTTTGGATACGAACTCTCATGAAGTTCGACACCAAATTCTAAGGACGAATTCTGATTACGAATTCCCATTACGAATTCTGATGACGATTTCTCATTCCGAATTCTCATTCTGAACTCTCCTATTAAACAGAATCTGATCATCTTTACATTATACACTCTGAATTTATTTAAACTCTGAATATTATTTTTGGTTAGACTCTGAACTTTCATTTTTCTTACACTCTGAATCTTCACTCTGAATTTTTTAACTAATATTGAAACGATGTCGTACTTTCTATTATAGTTATTTTGTTATAAAACGATGTCATCTATTCCTTTATAAACTAACCGTTGGATAAGTTACACGTGTACAGGTCCCTCCGATTTTTAAGGAAAATATGACGGTTGGAAAGGAGGCCGACCGAGTCTATAAATAGGAGATCATTTGAAAGAGCTAGAGACACAATAAAGTTGATCAATATAGAGACCACACGCTGCTATGGTGATTTCAAGAGAGAGAAATATTTTCATGCTTTGTGCGTACTGAACCGCTCGTTCAGTTTTTTCTTAATACGACTCCGAATGATGGTGATTACATTCAAGGACTTCTAGGGATAGGAAGACTGAGGTGTTGAATACCTTAAAGTTAGAGGGCTTCCTTGCTGAGGAAGTCAGAGGTTCCAACTACCTTGAAGTTGAGGGCTTGCGGGGATAGCAAGACAGAGATTCTGATCATCGTATCGAGGGCTTACCCTGGTGTGGGTAAGACAAACTTTCTTGAAAGTATAAATCAAGGGACCTTTATCCAAGGTTGTTGGATACCCTTCTCTTTGGGTTAAAAGACTTATATCTTGTTACTTGTAGTTTTACTACATGTTTGTTTCCGCTGCATATTGTATTGTAAGGAAAGTATAACCTTCTTATATTTCCTTACACTTGTTCTTTGATAAGTTTAGATTCTATACGCTTTAAGGTAGAATCTCATTTTTTGTAAATTTTGTTCTTATTCTCAAGTTGGTGTTAGAGGTGTTGTGAATTTTCTTAGTTTAACTTTGTTAAACTTCTTTCCTTGTCTAAGGAAAACATAGCTATCCGTATAAAACTTTAAAGGTTCCAAAGGAATTTTTAAAGTATACAATTCACCCCCCCCCCCCCCCTCTTGTATATTGAGCATCTACATCATTATTTTGATCCTACAATATGACATTATTAGAAGATCATATGTGATATTATATATATTATTATGGTTATTTTATAAGTTATTTAAATTATTAAACCCATTATAAATGATGTTAAATTATGTTCACTTGAAAATAAATGGAAAGTAAGGGATGTTCATCTCACTTTTCACATTTGTGAGATAAATGTCATATTCACCACTTAATTCTTTTGTGTGGTGTATATAATACACATTTTGATATATTATATCATGAATTATTTTACTTTCATGGTATTTTTAGTTTCACTTTGAATTATTTCTTTTAAGGGTATTTGAATTAAAATATACTAGGGGGAAAATAAATTTCATAACTGAGTTCCATTTATTAGGTTATACAACTTCCACATTGTCTTTAATTTTATAAGATTATGTGTGTAATAAATTTTTATTATATATTTTTTTATTTCCACTTTTTTATTTATATTTACATTTAAAACACATAATCTATTCACTAATTGATTCTCATATCAATGTTAATATCTTTAAAAGGTTTACTTCACAATTTCATTTTGTTCCGGTTTGTTTACACATGAATTTCCATCATAGGAAATTATTGGATCATTGTTTAATAAATGATTTAATTTTCTTATCCTCAGTTTATTAATTACATATTTCATGAAATATTACCATTTTTCTACTCTTTGGTACTCAAAACGTTTTCGAAAATATTTTTAAGAAACTAGATTTTATTTCTCTCTTTAGTATGAGAACATATTTTCTTCTAAAAACTGTGTTTTATAAAAAGGTTTTCAAAAATGTTTTAACCATCCCAAAAACATTCATTAAATAAATTTTTAACCTTTTGGTCTTTTATAATGTTGTCAAAGTAATATTCTTTTCTCTTTACAAAAAAAGTCACTTTTCTACCCTTTACCTTAAAAAGGAATGTTCTTTTTACCACATATGGCATATAAAAATTTACCCATTGTCTTTTCTTTGAATACTCCTTTGTATGTTTAAAAGGATTATTTTTAAATAAAATGTTCTTAAAAGTAAATTTCAATGAAAAAAATTCATCTTTTTTCAAAATGAAAAATGATATTTTCTTCATGAATTGTTTTAAAAATATTTTTATTGTATTATATTCATCAAAGACAACAACCCTTAATTTTTCTCCTCTTGGGATATGTTGTATGGATACCATCATTATTATTACTCTAGATTATTTTTGATTTATTTGGACAATAATAGTATTGAAATTCACTTCTTTGATTCATTTTTTATTCCCCTTGAAATATTTACTTTCTTACGATCATTGGACATTGAATTTCCCCTAATTATCCACATCATTTATCATGGATATGATTATTTCCTAAATCGTATAACCTTTTCAGATATGGTGTTTAATTTTATTTTCATTTTATTATTTGGGAAAATACTGATAAATTTTTATCCTTTATTCAATATGTATATTTTATAAAGAACATTGTTTATGAATGAAATTGATTATTTCACTATATAATGAATGCTTTGGACGTGCACTATATAGGTTGGGGACCTGTTAATAAAATCGCTTTAGTTTGGGGACCGGTTAATGAAAAACCTATGGTTTGGGGACCATTTAAATTATGCCCCTTGATTCATCAGTAGTCTCAAGGGATGAAATTAGTTGGATAACCTAAGATAATGGATTTTTACCCAGTTTATTTTAAGTCGTCTTTAAGTTAAATCTATAATGTTCCAGAGAAACACAGAGTCCAATAATTAATCATTTCCTTAATTTTGATTCATTTATTATTTTCTATAATATTTTCACTATGAAAAAAATATAAGGATTCATCTCATTCTTAGCTTATTTATTTAATAGTGTGGTTTTTAATTATTTACCCTTCTATATTTTTATGCACTTTTTTCTCAGTTTATTGATTATATGTCTTGTGTGTTCAGTTATTAACTTTCCATATTAATTATTCTCATTTATTCATTATTTTATTACACTATACTTTACCTTACTATTCATTTAAGCTCACCATTATTTTGTTTCCTTTCCCCAAGAATCCATAAAGTATACTAAGAAATATATACATGGATATTCTAAGTTGAAATAAATTTATCCTCAAAAAATTATGTTTTAATTAGTGTATTCATTTATAATAAAAGACTCATGTATGTATCTAGTTTAACAAGACTACTAAAATGATTATTCCTTTAGGATTCATTTCCTCATAATCATGCAAATGTAATGGTAGTAGACACAGGATCTAGGCTTACGGGGTTTGGGTCACTGCACTCTTGATTGTTTGTGATCAACAACACCTGATTGAGTATTTCTTAAGTTAATTGACAGTTTTCATTATAACTACCTTACACATTTGAAGGATTGTAGACCAAGTTAGTATTTTGGAAATGTTATTATCACCATCACCATTTGAATAGGGTATTGAGAGAAAGTGATTTTTTCAATCTCAATTTAATCAGTTTAATATAAAATAATTTGATAACTTGGAACTAGGGTAATATTGAAATTGGAAAACCAATAGTCACCTTATCACCCCTATCATATCAATAATTTTAATCACTTTCTTCATCAAAATATATTCAATGTAATTATTATTTTCTTTCTTTTATTTTAAAATTTTAATAATTTCAAAAACACCCACATTCCTGTAATTTAAAATGACAACTTGATTTTTATTCCATACTCTCTAGAGTCAACCTAAGTTAACAACTATACTACATTTTAACATTGGAATTAATGGTTTTCACAACTCATGAAAGGAATTTCTCACTGACATTTTAAGGCCATTCTTCTCTTTTCCATCTCCCTTATGTGTGCATGAACGAACTAAGATCCCATCTTCTTCCTCCATTGATTCCCCTCTGATTTAGGCTATTATAAGTGAAATTTATTTCCATTAATGGTAATTATTCACTTCCATTGGTCTCTTTTATGTATTATTTTGGTTTTTCTATAATTTTGGGCGACAATGTTTAGGATTTTTTATTTTGATTCTTCTAGAGTATGGTGGAATCATCCATTTTTATGGGTATTTATTGTACTATGGTAAGATGATGTCTCAAGAAATGTATGTATACTATCACACACTATTTTAGTTTAGGTAAATTGATGTTTTTATTTTTCTATGATTTTAGATTAAAATTTATTTAATTTTAGGATTGGTTTGGTTTTAACAGATATTTTTCTCTGGTTGGCATCAGAAGTAAATTGTAGATATCCAACATAGGATTGGTAATGGTTCCATTGTGACGAGAGTTCTTAGATTGTAGTTATTCACTTATGTATAATTGAATTAATTTATTAATTAATTATTAATTTTCAAATTTTATTCGAATATTTAATTAGAATTTTTTATAACCAATTATTCGACTTCAATATTGGATTTAGGTCCTTGGGTGTTTGGAAGATGATCATTTGACTTGGATGAGAACTAGAGAGAGTTAACGAGCTACGCTTTAAATGAAATAACTTAGTGACTGAGTTAGGTGACTCCATATACATTCCCTTATAGTAATATTAAATTTATTTATTTAACTATATTTGTGTCCTCACTACATAGTGTGAAAACCCCTTTTTTAATTAAATGGATTTTTCATTTTTAAATGATTTAAAAAACTATGATCTAAGTGGAACAATAGAACCTTGGGCACTGGCTGGATTCCCTCATCTAACATTGGTTGACGTCTCAGTATAATTGAATATCATGCGACACTTTAAACCTGATGGGTGTTAATTAAATTAAATGAATGTAATGTAGTGGCCCCAAAATATGATGTTTTAGAGACCTACAGGTAAAGGTGAGTGGTAGTTTTAGATAGAAGGCCTTAAGATTTTCCATGTGGGTACCTATATAGGATTTATATCCTTTTCTATAATTAATATGGACATGTGTAAATTTTCACTCCCCCAATGATATGTGATTAAATAGGTGTTTAGACCCTGAGGATACTAATGGATCAATTAAGTAATTGTACAAACCTAGACTGGCATAAAAAGGGAATGGGCTTAACATAATATCCCTCGTGAGATATGACTAGGAGGACAGTGATGCCTTGATGATGTTTTTATGATGTTGATGGATGTTATCCCCTCCTACTAATGAGTATTGAACAAAGATATTTTTTTGAGTTATAGAAACATAGTTGGAGTGTCCTTTCAAAATTAGTCCTAGGGGACACTAATGGGAGACCTAGAAAGAAGTTACTATATAGAGGGTGGATATCGTAAATGGGTAATGATGATTTTGGGTGTCATATTAGAACTTGAATCGAATATATAACCTTTTTATAGATGTGGCAGTGATAGGTCGTGCACTTGAGATTCTGACTCTATTTTTGAGATGATTTTTATTAGGAGGTCAACCTCATCAGGATACGTTGAATGATATATTATGGGTGGGATATAATTAACACTGAGATATATTTAGATACATAGGATTCCTAGAACATGCTCCAATAATTCATCTTTTGAGATCGATATTGATATATGGTTTGGGTTTCCTTTGGCATGCTTTGTGTATCTATATGGTGGGATGCACAGTCCACCAACTCATGGGTTTTCTGGTTTTTAATTCCTAGGAAATTATCCTTGGATTCAGAACATAGGATATTGGGGTTGAAATACCATGTAAATTCTCTATTGATTTAGATCATGGGTATTTGAGTTGGAATTCCTTGGACATACTTATTTTCTTCATCTCACTATTATTGGATTTAGTAGGTATTCCCCTAAGGAATTTTCAATGGGCCTAATATTGGTAGGGATGGTTGTGTGACATACTCAAATTCACTCTTACATTGGCCTAAAAAATTTCAGGTTGATCCCAATTTCTATTGAAAAATTCAAGAATATATAGTGGTTATTTATTTACACCTCTACATTGTATTTAATTAACATATTTTGAATTTCATGGGAACATAGACAATTTATTACTGGTTATATATAGTACCACATTGGTGATTCCCTGTTGAGTTGTACTTAAACCTCACTCAGAATTCCATGACACTTGGGTGCTCGAGTTGACTTTATTAATCACAAGTTGAAGTTCTTTAGAGGCCTAGAGTTTCATGATTAAGAGTAAAATATCAAAAGGATTTTGATTTATAAATTAGTTGAGGCCCAAGGAAGTAATTTAGACTCCTATATTTTATTATTTCTTTGTGTATTGTATATGTGGTCGGGCAAGTTGGCATCCAATGATTCAATATAACCTTTTTTATACTTAAATTATTTTATTATTGGTGGAAATTTCAATTGATTTTCTTTACTCATATTATTTAATATTTTGGTTAATGTTTGGTTTATTTTTTTCTATTATTTCACACTTTGATCTGGGGGTATACTCTCTTTATGAAAATATCATAGACCTATACTACTAGTCTGCATCCAGTGGTATATGTGTAGGCACACCTAATGTCCCAGTGATAACTCCTCTAGTTTGGGAATAACATAGTGGTTTTTTCCTAGGGGAGGATGTTACAAAGTGGTATAAAATCTTATATATGGATGATATCATAGAGTGTATCAGATTTTTTATTTTAGCGCTGATACAGGAAGGATTTATCGGCGTTAAAATTTTAGTGCTGAAAAAGGTAGCCTTTATCAGCGCTTTTTTAGCCCTGATAAAACTGTAGTCCCATATTTTATAAAATTGGTTGCACAGTGTCCTCGGTTTATCACAACCTAAAGCTCTCATGGTATTTTAACCCTACGACTCCCCTCCGCCGCCCCCCGATCTTCGTGTGGTCAGACCTCTGCCACCCCCGATCTTCGCGTTGCTGGACATCCGCCGCTAGCCCTTCTCCTAGTCCTCCACCTCGAACCCCTTCAGTGGATCCTCCTCCCTACAAACCCTACTTCTCCTCCTCTTCGCTCGACCCTACTCCCCACGAACCCTACTCCTTCATTTCTCTTCAGTTGGTGGCTCCTTCCGTGCACCTCCACCTCTGGTTATCGCGCCTTCCCCTCCCGACGGAGCACAGAAGGTTCCCTACTTCTCCTCCTCTAAGGTTAATTTCTTTTCTATTGTTATTGATTCTCTTCTTTAACTTTATTATTTGGAAGGATGTGCAACAATGCTGATTCGATTTTTGTGTTTTTCTGTTATGGTTTTAATAGTTAATGGTCATACATAGGAAATTTAGTGTGAATTTCTTATATGTTTTCCTTTTCATTCTACTATGTATGGGGTATTTTTAACTATGATTATAAGGGTCATGGTTGATTGATGTGGTTGTATATGACATGGTAGCTAATAGATATGATTTTCAGGACTTAACTAGTAGGTTATGAGAGAGTGTGTGAATAGTCATTATTGTATTGATCCTTAAGTTACCATGGGTGGTTGAAAAAGGTGTCTTTGAGGAATTAATTAATCTAATTCTAGAATTTTCCCAAATACTAATATGAGGTTTGTGTTCCCCGGTTGAGTACTAATTGATATAGTTGATGTTCTTGTCTCTATTGACTAATGTTTCCTTGTTTTCTGTTAATATTGTATAGTACCATGCCCCTAATAAGGCTTATAATCAAGCTTTATGAGGGATCTACTAATGAACAAAAAAAAGAGAATCCTCCTATCAACTAGAACCTCGTAGAGGAAGTAGTGCACATAGTCAGAGCTATGTTCTAGGGAGCCTCACCTACCCCCATTTAGGCTAAAGTGGTGGAACCTCAAAGAGAAAATATTGGAGATCAGGCCTAGGATTTTATTCATCTGAAATAAACATCCTTCTAAGGAACAAATGGTCCTTAGGAGGAAGCGTATTGGTTGTGAAATATTTAAAGGCTATTTTCAGTTTTTGGAGATTTCATATTCCACTAATGTAAAGTGTGCCATATTCAAACTTGGGGGGTCTAGAATGATATTATGGGATTATATAGTTATAGTTAAGCTAAATGGGGTCTTGTATTAAAAATACTTCAAGAAATTTTTAACGGAGAAATTATATCTAGATTCGATGGTATCAGGTAAGTATATGGAGTTTCTCAACCCCATCTACTGTTATTAGACATTGACTCAATATACTAATAATTTTGATAAACTTGCTCAGTTTTCACTTGAAGTGGTGTCAAACAAGAATCTTAAGTCCCATAGGTTTTATATGGGTCTTCGATCAGATATCCAATAACAAGTATTTATGCTAAAGTTTACCTAGAATTTTGATGTTCTAGATATGGATGTGATAGAAGAAATTGGCATGACTATTATCTCATGGTTAACTAGATTTACTTATATTCCCAGTGGTATTTTTAGTGGTTCCTCGAAGTGGAATAGAAAGTAGAATGAGCCTCATAGTGAAAATATTGTTGGTGGAATTTTATAGAAAACTTCCTCCAGATCATCTGTAGTGTCTATAAAGTCCAAATGATTTTTTCCAATGTGAAAAGATTGATCACTCAAAGCATTATTGCATGTAAGCATTGAATATTTACATCTTGTACAGACATTAAACCCACTTGAATAGGGTTTTACATGTTTTTACTACTCTATGTAGTGGAATGGAAACATAAATATTGAGAGGTACCAAATCATAGTAATATTATTCAATAATAATGGGATCCTAGAAACACGTATTAGGAACGAAACAACTTCATGCAGTGGATTAATATTTAGTAGGAACTGATGTGGGTCATGCGATAGTGAGAGGAACCATTTCCATTTCTTTTTCTTTAGTGTATGTTTTATTTGATATTGGTTCCCATAATTATTTCATATCAAACCTCAATATAGAACTATTGAAACTTATAATAGAGCTCATGGCTTATGTGATAGAGATTGTAACATCTCTCTAGATAAAGAGGGAGTGAGGTCTCTGATTCCCCTCTCATGTTTTCTCTTTTCAGAGATTTAGATCATATGATATTTTTTGGTTATTAAAATGATTCCCCTATATATTATTCTCAAAATGGACTGGCTAGTTTCTAATAAATCTTGGATTTACTATTATCATCGGTGGGGGTCCTTCACTGCTCCCGATGGGGAATTCCATGTTTTCCATAGAGAATCAGACCTGAGGTCTAGTTGAGCTAGATCTCTTCTTCTAGAGTTGAGTGGGGTGATATCCTTTTATGCTATTGAACTGGAGTAGGAAGCCAATTATAGTGAACTTCCCCTAGTAGCTATTGAATTTCCAAAAGTGTTTCCTTTAGTCTTTTTTGGTCTAACACTAGAGAGGGAGGTGGAGTTCTCTATCAACCCGGTGATGGGTACAAAACCAATATCTATTCTATCTTACCATATAGAACTTTTTAAATTGAAGTAACTTAATAATAAGTGGGATGAATTGGTTTCCAAATTCTTTATTTAACCTAGTGTATTGCCTTGGGAAGAAGTGGTACTTTTCACCAAGAAGGTCATTGGAACCCTTTTCTTGTGTGTTGATTACCAGAATCTCAATCGGGTTATGATAAATAAAAAGTATTTGTTGACCTATATTTATGATTTATTATATCTTCTAAAGGGGTGAGTGGTTCTCTAAGATCGGTCTTTAGTTTGGTTAACACCATCTCAGGATCAAGGAGTTTCATATTCCAAACACCTCATTTTGGAGTAGGTATAGACATTATGAGTATTTTTTATGCCATTCATCTGAACCAACACTCCATATATATTTATGAATATGATGAATATGATTTTTCACTAGTATCTCTACTATTTCATTATGGTATTTATGGATTACATCATGGTTTATTCTAAAACTATGGATGATCATATACCTAATTTGATAATAGTTTTGGACATCTTGAGGTATAAAAGGATGGACTAGTTGACCATATAAGTGGTTCTCTTTTACTGTATTTGGAAGTCTTATTTTTTGTACGTGAACCATAAATACTAATATTTGAGATTCAAATAGGACGGAGATGAATAAATATTGGATGGATGCTAATCATTTGACAATATAGTATGAGAACGGAGTGAAAGAGTTCATCAAGTTTTCAAAGGATCGCGCAAAGGATCCTTCTCTAATTCTTTGTCTGTTTTTATGTTGTTGTTATTCTAGACTACTTACTCCAGAGGAGTTGGAAGAACATTTGATATGTCATGTAATAGATCGGAGTTATAAATGTTGGAATAAACACGGAGAAAAGGCGAATGTAGCTACTAGTTGGGATAAAACTGCATTTTATGGATCATCAGATATGAATACAAATATGGATAATGAAGAAGATTGTATGGAGGATGTGATTACAGATGTCAATGATGATGAAGATCGTATTAAGGAAATGACAAAGACAATTGAATATGAACTTCATGATTGCCCAAAATTGTTTGAGAAGTTAAAGAGTTATGCAAAGATGCCATTGTATGCTGGTTTCACTAAATATACAGCATTGTCAGTTGTAATGAAATTGTATAAATTGAAATCAGGAAACGGATGGAGTGATGTCAGTTTTATGGAACTACTTTCTCTCTTGAATGACATGCTCCCAGAAGATAATGAGCTCCCAAGCTGGAAATATCAAGCTAAACGAATGCTATGCTCGATGGTTATGATTTCTAAAAGAATACATGCCTTCCTAAAAGACTGTATATTGTTTTGTAAGGAGAACAGATCACTTACAGAATTCCCAAAGTTTGGTGCTTCTTGATACAAGAAATATTAATCCAATCCTACAAAAGTTGTATGGTACTTTCCAATCATTCCAAGGTTTAGGCGTCTATATGGAAGTGAAGAAACTGCAAGACAATTGTCGTGGCATGGTGATAAAAGAAATAAATATGGAAAATTATGTCATCCAGTTAACTCTCCTCAATGGAACAAAATTGATCATGAGTATCCTTAGTTTGGAAAAGAGCTGAGAAACCTTCGTCTTGTGTTATCTATAGATGGAGTGAATCCTTTTTGTTTTCAAACCATCACACATAGTACATGGCCTCTTATGTTGGTAAATTATAACTTTCCACACTGGTTATGCATGAAGTGAAAATTCATCATGTAATCTTTGATTATATCAGGACCAAAACAACCAGGTAACAATATTGATGTTTATCTGGCTCCTTTAATCGAGGATTTAAAGTTATTGTGGGATTCAGGTGTTTTGTTGTATGATGATTATAAAAGTGAATACTTCACGTTGAGAGTGATTTTCTATGGGACAATAAATGATTTCCCAACTTATGGAAATTTTTTAGGCTATAGCATTAATGGAACTCAAGGGTGTCCCATGTGTGAATAAGATACAGAATCAATTAGGTTGAAACATTCATCGAAATCTGTGTTTCTAGGACATCGTAGATTTCTACCTCGTCGGCATAATTACCGATCTTGGACAACATCATTCAATGGATGTTCAGAAGAATGCACAGCACCATCACCACTAACAGGTGATCAGTTGTTTGAGAAAGTAAAAGATTTGAACACTATTTTTGGTACACCATTTTCAAAAAACCTTACGAAAATCGGTTGGAAAAAGTGATCATTTTTTTTTTTGAATTGTCGTACTATAATTGTTTGTACATAAGACATTTTCTTGATGTGATGCATGTGGAAAAAAATGTATGTGACAGTGTTATCAAAATGTTGCTAAATTCCCCTGTAAAAACAAAGGATGGAATTAAGGCAAGGTTGGACATGGTTGACATGGGAATAAAAGAAGAGTTGTCTCCTATGAAGGGTGAAAATTGAATGTTTCTTCCTCCAGATGCTTATAATCTTTATAAGTTGGAGAGATATCAGTTTTTCAACTTATTCAATGATGTAAAGGTTCCAGAGGGGTATTCATCAAATAGCAAGAACATTGTTTCAATGAATGATTTGAAGTTAAAAGTCTTGAAATCACATAATTTCCATGTTTTGATGCAAGATATAATTCCTATAGATTTACGTAGAATTTTTCCCAAGAATGTTCATCATAGGTTAATCAAACTTTGTTTCTTTTTCAAAGCTATATGTAGAAAAGTTTTAGACTCGCCAAAATTTCCAGCTACGAAAAAAGAAATTGTCATCATATTATGTGAATTATAAATGTTCTTCTCACCAATATTCTTTGATATGATGGTTCATTTGATGATTCACTTGGTGAGAGAGATTCGACTTTTTAGTCTTGTGCACTACAGATGGATGTACCCCATTGAATAGTATATGATGATTTTGAAAGGGTATGTCAAAAATCAAAGTCAGCCAGAGGGTTGTATAGTGGAGTGATATATTTTTTAGGAAGCCATTGAATTTTTTACCGAATACCTATCTGATGTGGAAAGAATAGGTCTCCTGAAATCTCATCACACTGGATGTATTAACGGTGAGGGAATTTCTGGAAGATATGTTTTGATAATTAGTATTACAGATCGGGAGTAGGCCCACCTTTATGTTTTTCATAACAACTGGGAGGTTTCTCCATATATTGAAACTCACAAAGAAATTATTAGGTTGTTTAATCCATCAAGGGATGAAAATGGTTATCAAATAAACATAATCACCAGTTTATAGGATGGTTTCAGAACCATATTTTTAAGGAGTTGGATGAAAGTCCAAATTCAATTTCAGAACGACTTCGATGACTAGCCATCGGACCAAGTTTGTATGTATTATCTTACAATGGTTATGTAATTAATGGTTATAAATTCTACACATATGAACATGATGAATATAGTACCATGAAAAATAGTGGAGTTACACTAGTGGATGAAGCGATGCATGTTTCTGGTAGTAAGGACAGAAATCCAATTTATGAAAATATGTCATACTTTGGCATTATCAAACAAATATGGGAGTTGGATCATACAACATTCTAATTGCTAATTTTTCAATGAAAATGGTTTGATAACAACAATGGTGTTAAAATAGATGAATGGGGATTTGTGAAAGTTTATTTTAGTAATGAAGGGTACAAATACAAACAATTTATAATGGCATCACAAGCGGTACAAGTTTTTTATATTCTAGAACCCGTAAAATAAAATTGTTCTATTGTTCTATTATCGTCCAAAACAATTGAAGGGTTAGATGAAAATTCAGTTGAGGATGATCTTTTTAGTGGTACGTTGCAATCATTTCACAGTGGTCCCAATGTAGATGATGTTTTGTGTGTTAGAGGAGACCACACTGAATGGATTTGGATAATCGATAGAGGTGTCCAGCCGCTTCATCCTTTGAAAAAAAGAAAGAGAGTTGAACAAACATGTTATATTTTTTTTGTAATATAGATCTTGTTATCTCATGTTATTATCTTATCATTACTGAATTTATGTAATCTAAATTAACAATTAGACAACTTTTGTAGATAATGACTTCTACACGTTCTGTTACTCCTAACCTTGAGGCTGAAAAAGTCTCTCAAGCTGCTGTTGCTGCTGTTGCGGCTGCTTCTTCTCCTACTGCGGCTGCTCACAGTGCAAAGCAACAACATGTTTCTGAACCTGTTGTTTCTCCTAGTGTTGAGGTCCAACAACCATCAGCACATTCTGTTTCTACCATTTCAGATGAACATATAGATGATTTTGATATCAATGAAATTGTCAGGAATGAAGGATCGACGTTGCAGAAAACACAGGTGCGTCGTAGTTTAACGGTGTTAGCCAAAGTTCTTAAGGCAAAAAGAAAAGTCATAAAATTTGATGTCGGATGGAATGAACGAGGAAAACATGTGAATCCCAACAAGGCTATGTTTATTAGTAACATTGGAGTTGTCACTCAGTAATGGGTGCCGATTGACATAGATTCATGACACCATGTTGTGTCCAGGCTGAAGCCTGTGATCTGGGAAGAAATTACGGTTACATTATGATATTATTTATTTAATTTACTAGGAAATAAAATAATGAAACAATTCCTTACTCTTATCAATCACTTGTAGAGTATATTTATAGTAGATTATTTACACAAGGATTATGTACTAAGTCTTGCATGAAGGATTCATTGAGGTTTTCGCACTATTTTAACAAGATGTCACCTTAAATATTCCAAAGGTAAAATAAACCTATACCCACCCATTTCTACACTCACCTGATATCCCAAGAAGCATGGGATGCATTTATTGTCCACCATGGGGATGGGATGTTTCTGGTACATTGTGGGTGATAATACGTTGTTTGATGATATGTGTATTATTCACTTTTATTTTCAATATTTCATTTATGAAACAGCAACTCTGCACTAAAAATAAGGAACGTGCATCAAAACCAACATACCCCTATCGTAAAGTAAGGATGGGGTACGCTTCACTAGAAAAGAAAATGGTACGTATTATAAATTTTCAGTGATATTTTTAGGTTCCAATAAACAACATCATAATTATCTTTCTATATTTATATGTAGATTGATGAGTCTAAAACCCAGGACACTTCCATCCCACGTAACGTGCTATGGAAGGAGGCACGTGTGAATAAGGAAGGGAATAGAATAGATGAGAACACACAAAAAGTTTGGGAAATATGTGTAAGTATGACACGACGATAAAAATATTTGTTTTAAATTGCTATTACATAAAAATAATTAGTCATTTTCCTATATCCGACAGTCACAGGAATCAGCTACTCCTGTAGCGGATGCAGACCTATTATTGACGAATTTGAAGTAGCCAGAACAATACGATCGTGTCAGAGGTGCAGGGTTTGGGGTGACACCCCAAGTATATTTTGAGAAGAAAAAAATGTATAATAGAGATGAAAAATGGAAACAAATGAGCGAAAGACTAGAAACTCTTGTAGAATGATTGCAATGGCAGGGAGAGTTTCTAGAAATTGTTATGGGTGGGATGCAAGGAGAAGATATAACTCAGGAACAACCAGTGTGTGAAGATCCCACCCCACCCCCCACCAGCATTGTGGTGATCCATTCCCCTCAAAGAGTTGTCTTAGTTATGGTAATCAATATTATAATAATTGTTTCCATGAAATGTGAATCAGACAAACACTGATAATTTTCCTATACTGATCTTCTACAGGGTGATAATGATTGTGATTTATATCTATCAACACCCACCTATACCCTTGTAGCGAGGGCTACAGTGTTCAACATCCCAGATGGCATGCTGCATAATAGACCACTTCAGAAAGATCATCTGAAAGTGACGATTACTATATCTCATGAGCCAAATGCAAAGCTACCTATTCCACTTCATGATGATGATATTCATATGGTTGAAAAGGCTATTGGGACTTTCATTTCATGTCCATCACAACTTGTAAGAGTACATACAGACAAGGAGGTATTTATATCCTTTTTTTTAAGAAAAACCTTTAACAATTAACGAAAAATGGGTCTGAACCAATGAAAGTTATTATAGATAGAGAAAGGGAAGTGGGTGACAAATGTCGGATCGAAACAATATAAAGGATCGACCAACCGATCCCAAGGAGCAACTGAAAGCACAATAACACCACTTGTTCTTTATCCACATTTACTAGCACTGAAGACTCATGTGGATACGAAGCTAAGAGGTGGTAGTAGTCATATAGTTGTTTTCAAAAAAAAAATACGAAGAGGAAAGTCAAGATTTCATTACTGTTAAAAATGTAAATGAGATCCTTGAAAATGGTTGGCTAGGCGTCATAGTTGTAAATATATATATGAGTTATGTTTTCATGAATTGATTTTATAAAAGCTGATCTAATGTGAAAATTATGAATAAATGCATTTTATATTATTGACAGATGTATATATGAAAAATAGTTGAAGGAATTTTACCATGAGCCAAAATTCGGACTTGTAAGTCCTTATACCACATCAACACATCTAACGAAATTAGAGCCATCAAAAAAGAATGAAATAGTGAACAGCTTGCTGAAAACATTTGAAAGCAAGATTACAGATGACAAACTCTTCCTAATACCAACCATGAAGGGGTAAAACTCTATGATTAAAGAAGATCAATTATATTTTCACTTCTTTTATTACTTATTCATTTTTGCGTTTTTAGACAACATTGGATGCTAATTTTGGTGAACTTGGATACTCCAAAGATTTATTTTCTGGATTCAAAGGAAGGATATCCATCAAACCGACCACACATGATGGAGTTTGTGAATTTGTAAGACACTACATCCTATGTTTTAGGTCTAAACATCAAGTAATATAATTCATATTATCTTTTACTGAGGATTCTGTTATGATAGGGTGGTGTATCATTATTGTCTAAAAAATTAATGAGGATAGGGGCTAAGCATAATGAGAAGAGAAAGTACTGTGTTTGGACAAATATCAGGGTATATATAATAAAATTTCACTATCCAAACACATCTCAACACAAGTTACTTATTCTCATAATGATCTTTTTTTTTTTTTTTGAAGTGTCCAAAACAAACAAACAATAATGATTGCGGTTATTATGTTTGAAAATTTATGAAAGAGATTGTTTTTCATCAACAAACTAGCATCCCTAAAAAGGTATTTTAAAAAAAACTACTATTTTATTTAATTTATTTATTAATTCTTTATTTTTATATTTTGTAGTACTACTCTGACTCCCGAAAAGCCTCATACTCACAAGACGATATATATTTGTTCATAAAGTAGTGGGTCGTATACCTAATGGCAGATTGTACACAAATAGTATGAAGATCTGACTTGGGGATGTGTACAATTGGTAGTCATTTTTGAGAGGTGTTAAGAGGATCAAAAGATGAAACATTATTGTATCTAAATGTTTGTAGGAAAATTTGAATTGTTATTAAATAAAAAATCCTTTCTCCAATGAGTCATTTTCCCATTTTAATAGATGATATACACCAAAAACATGCAATAATGATGAACCAGTCAAAGTGTTTCTCTTTTGTTTAAAATGAAAATATTTTTAAGTGAAAAACAAATACTGACGTATGGAAATCTGACCAAACTCATTCGGATTGTGTTGATCCTTTAGTATTACAATCCATGGGTGTGTTGGTAACATTTACGAGTCAACCTCACCTCAATATGAGGCACGGTGTGGCCAGTATGACACAAAGTGTATGTCTTTTGTTTAAAATGGACACAATTTTAAGTGAAAACAACAACTAACCTACGAAAATATGACCAACCACATTCAGAGTGTGTTGATACTTCTATAGAACGATCCATGGGTACTTTGTGATGTGTATGAGTCAACTCTGTCTCAATCTGAGGCATAATGTGGTTGGTATCACTCAAAGGGTCTTTTTTTTAAATGGACAGAATTTTAAGTGAAAACAACAATTGACGTACGAATATCTAACAAAACTCATTAGTATTGTGTTGATCCATTAGGAGAATTATCCATAGGTACTTTGAGACGTTTAAGAGTCAACACTGCCTCAATCTGAGGCACAGTGTCTCCGGTATCACTCAAAGTGTCTCTCTTTTGTTTAAAATGGACAGAATTTTAAGTGAAAACAACAACTGATGTACGTAAATCAGACCAAATGCATTCAAATTTTTTTGATCCTCTATGATAAATATCCATGGGTGAATTAGGAATGTGTGTGAGTCAACCCTGCCTCAATCTGAGGCACGGTGTGTCCATTATCACTCAAAGTGTTTCTCTTTTGTTTAAAATGGACAGATATTTAAGTGAAAACTACAACTTACATTTGGAAATACGACTAAACGCATTTGTAATGTGTTTATACTTTATGATAAAGATACATGGGTGTGTTTGGGGACATTTAAGAGTCAACCCCACCTCCATCTGAGGCACGGTGTGGCCGGTATCACTCAAAATGTATGTCTTTTGTTTAAAATGGACACAATTTTAAGTGAAAACAACAATTGATGTACACAAATCTGACCAAATGCATGTGTATTGTTTTGATACTTTATAATAAATATACATGGGTCCTTTGAGACATGTACAAGTAAACCCTGCCTCAATCCGAGGCACGGTGTGGCTGGTATCACTCAAAGTGTCTCTCTTTTGTTCAAACTGGACATATTTTTAAGTGAAAACAACAAATGATGTACAAAAATACAACCAAAATCATTTGTATTATGTTTATACTTTATTATAATGATCCATGGGTGCATTGGGGATGTGTACGAGTCAACCCTACCTCAATCTGAGGCTTGGTGTGGCCGGTATCTCTCAAAGTGTCTGTCTTTTGTTTAAAATGGACATAATTTTAAGTGAAACAAAAAATAACCTTCTAAAATACAACCAAACGAATTTTTAGGGATTTTATCATTTAAGATAATGATCCATGGGTCCTTTTTGATGTGTATGAGTCAACCCCTCTTCAATATGAGGCACGGTGTGGTCGGTATCACTCAAACGGTCTCTCTTTTGTTTTAAATGGACAGAATTTTATGTGAAAACAACAACTGACATATAAAAATCCAACCAAATGAATTCGGATTATGTTGATCCTTTATGATAATGATCCATAGGTCCTTTTTGACATTTATGAGTAAATTACACCTCAATTTGAGGCACGGTGTGGCCAGTATCACTCAAAGTGTCTCTCTTTTGTTTAAAATGGATAGAATTTTAAGTGAAAACAACAACTGGCGTACGTAAATCCTACCAAACACATTTGTATTGTGTTTATCCTTTAATATGAAGATCCATGGGTGTGTTGGGGATGTTTACGAGTCAGCCTTACCTCAATCTGAGGAACGGTGTGGTCGATATCACTCAAAATGTCTGTCTTTTGTTTAAAATGGACAAAAATTTAAGTGAAAACAACAACTGGCCTACGAAAATCTGACCAAATGCATTCGTATTGTGTTGATCCTTTATTAGAATGATATATGGGTCCTTTTAGACATGTATGAGTCAACCCCGCCTCAATATGAGGCACGGTGTGTCCAGTATCACTCAAAGTGTCTCTCTTTTGTTTAAAATAGACAGAATTTTAAGTGAAAACAACAAATGACATATAAAAATCCAATAAAACACATTCTTATTGTGTTTATCCTTTATGATAACGATCCATGGGTGTGTTAGGGATGTGCATGAATCAACCCCACCTCAATCCGAGGCATGGTGTGGCTGGTATCACTCAATGTTTTTCTCTTTTGTTTAAAATGGACATATTCTTAAGTGAAAACAACAACTAACGTATAGAAATCTGACAAAACACATTCATATTGTGTTTATACTCTAGGATAATTATCCATGGGTGCGTTGGGGACATGTATGAGTCAACCCCGTCTCAATACGAGGCACGGTGTGGCCGGTATCAATCAAAAGGTCTCTCTTTTGTTTAAAATGGTCAAAATTTTAAGTGAAGACAACAATTGACGTACGTAAATCTGACCAAACACATTCAGATTGTGTTTATCCTTTAGGATAACAATCCATGGGTCCTTTGAGACATGTAAGAGTCAATCCTGCCTCAATCCGAGGCACAGTGTGGCCGGTATCACTCAAAGTGTCTCTCTTTTGTTTAAAATGGACAGAATTTTAAGTGAAAACGACAATTGGCATACAGAAATCCGACCAAATGCTTTTCTATTGTGTTGATCCTTTAGTAGAATGATCCATGTGTGTGTTGGGGACATGTAAAAGTCAACCCTGCCTCAATCCGAGGCATAGTCTGGCTGGTATCACTCAAAGTGTCTGTCTTTTTTTTAATAGACACAATTTTAAGTGAAAACAACAACTGACCTATGAAAATATGACCAAATGAATTCGAAGTGTGTTGATACATTAGAAGAACGATCCATGGGTCCTTTTCTAAGTGTACGAGTCAACCCCTCCTCAATTCGAGGCACGGTGTGGCCGGTTTCACTCAAAGTGTCTCTCTTTTGATTAAAACGGATAGAATTTTAAGTGAAAACAACAACTGACGTACGTAAATCTGAACAAATGCATTCTTATTATGTTTATCCTTTATGATAACGATCCATGGGTGTGTTGGGGACTTGAACGAGTCAACCCCACCTCAATTTGGGGTATAGTGTGGCCAGTATCACTCAAAGTGTTTCTCTTTTGTTTAAAATGGACAGATTTTTAAGTGAAAACAACAACTGACGTATGGAAATATGACGAAACAAATTCATATTATGATGATCCTTTAGGATAAAAATCCATGGGTGCGTTGGGGATGTGTACGAGTCAACCCTGCCACAATCTGAGGCACGGTGTGGCCGGTATCAATCCAAAGGTCTCTCTTTTGTTTAAAATGGACAGAATTTTAAGTGAAAACAACAACTAACATACTCAAATCCAACAAACGCATTCATATTGTTTTGATCCTTTAATATAATGATCCATGGGTCCTTTTTGACGTGTACGAGTCAACATCGCCTCAATCCAAGGCACGGTGTGGCCGGTATCATTCAAAGTGTCTCTCTTTTGTTTAAAATGGACCGAATTTTAAGTGAAAACAACAACTAACATACGGAAATCTGACCAAACGCATTCATATTGTGTTGATAAATTACGATAACGATAAATGGGTGTGTTGGGGATGTGTACAAGTCAACCCTGCCTCAATACAAGGCATGTTGTGGCCGGAATCACTCAAAGTGTCTGTCTTTTGTTTAAAATGGACATAATTTTAAGTGAAAACAACAGCTGACCTATGAAATTGTGACCAAGCGCATTTTTAGTGTGTTGATCCTTTATTATAACGATACATGGGTCATTTTAAACATGTAAGAGTCAACTCCTCCTCAATCTGAGGGACGGTGTGGCCGGTATCACTCGAAGGGTCTCTCTTTTGTTTAAAATGGACAGAATTTTAAATTAAAACAACAAATGACGTATGAAAATCTGACCAAACTCATTCATATTATATTGATACTTTAGGAGAAAAATACATGGGTGTGTTGGGGATGTGCACGAGTCAACCCCTCCCCAATCTGAGGCATGGTGTGGTTGGTATCACTCAAAGTGTTTCTCTTTTGTTTAAAATGGACAGATTTTTAAGTGAAAACAAAAATTGATGTACAAAAATCTTACAAAAACATTAGTATTGTGTTGATCCTTTATGATAACGATCCATGGGTGCATTGGTGACGTGTACGAGTCAACCCTGCAACAATCCGAGGCATGGTGTGGCCGGTATCAATCAAAAGGTCTCTCTTTTGTTTAAAATGGACAGAATTTTAAGCGAAAACAACTAATGACATATGCCAATCTGACCAAATGCATTTGGATTGTGTTTATCCTTTATTAGAAATTTCCATGGGTCCTTTGCGATGTGTACGAGTCAACCCGGCCTCAATCTGAAGCACGGTGTGTCCGGTATCACTCAAAGTGTTACTCTTTTGTTTAAAATGGATAGAATTTAAGTTAAAACAACAACTGACGTATGGAAATCTGACCAAAAGGATTTATATTGTGTGTATCCTTTAGGAGAACGATCCATGGGTGTGTAGGAGACATGTACAAGTCAACCCCGCCTCAATACGAGGCACGGTGTTGCTGGTAACACTCAAAGTTTCTGTCTTTTGTTTAAAATTGACACAATTTTAAGTGAAAACAACAATAGACCTACGAAAATCCAACCAAATGCATTCAGATTGTGTTGATCCCTTTTTATAATAATAAATGGGTATTTTTTGACATGTATGAGTCAGCCTCTTCTCAATATGAGGTATGGTGTGGCCAGTATCACTCAAAGGGTCTCTCTTTTGTTTAAAATGGACATAATTTTAAGTGAAAACAACAACTGACGTACCCAAATCTGTCCAAACGCATTTGTATTTTGTTAATCCTTTAGGATAATGATCCATGGGTACTTTTTGATGTGTATGATTCAACCCCATCTAAATCTGAGGCATATTGTGGCCGGTATCACTCAAAGTGGATGTCTTTTGTTTAAAACGGACATAATTTTAAGTGAAAACAACAAATGACCTACAAAAATCCAACCAAACACATTCGGATTGTGTTGATCCAATAAGAGAAGGATACATGTATCCTTTTTGACTTTTACAAGTCAACCCCACCTCAATCTGAGGCACAGTGTGGCCGGTATCACTCAAAGGGTCTCTCTTTTGTTTAAAATGGACAAAAGTTTAAGTGAAAATAACTACTGACATACGCAAATCCAACCAAATGCATTTGGATTGTGTTGATTTTTTAGGAGAATGATCCATGGTTCCTTTGAGACATGTATGATTCAGTCCCATCTCAATTTGAGGCACGGTGTCCCCCCCCCCCCCCAACCCATGGACGCCCCCACCCCCCTAGACATCACCCCATCACCTGGACACCTCCCCCACCCCCCTGGACACCCCCACCCCCATGAACAGCCACCCCCAACCCCACCCCCTTGGACACCACCGCACCCCCTTGGATACCCCCACCAACCCATTGGACCCCCCCCCACCCCCACTAGACACCCCCCAACCCTCTGGACACCCCCACCCCCCGGACACCCCCCACCCATTTGGACACCCCCACCCCCTAGAAAGCCCCCTCAACCACGTGGACATGCCCATGGACCGCCCCACACCCCCCCCCCCCCCACCCAGACACCCCTTGGACAACAACCACCCACCTGGATGGCACCCCCACCCCTCCTAGACACAACCCCACCACCTGGACACCCCCACCCCCTGGACACCCCCCCCCCACCCATGGACGGCCACCCCCACCCTCCCAGACACCACCCCACCCCCCTTGGATATCCCCACCAAGCCCCTCGACCACCCCCACCCCCACCCCCCTAGAAATCCCCCCCCCCTGACACCCTAGACACTAGCCCACCCCATGGACACCCCATAGACACCCCCAACCTCCTGGAATTCCCCCCCCCCCTGGACACCCCTATCCCCCCAGACACCCCCATCCCACCCTCCTGGACACCACCCCACACCCTTGGACAGCCCCACCAACCCCTTGGACCGCCCCCCACCCCGTGGACACCCCCCACCCCTGTAATGCCCCCCCGACACCCTAGACAGCATCCCACCCCCTGGACACCCCATAGATAGCCCCCCCCCCCCCCCCCCCCACCACCTAGACCACCCCCCCTCCTTGGACACTACCCCACCCCCCATGGAAACCCCTATCCCCCCAGACACCACCCCACCACCTAGACACCCCCACCCCCTGGACACCCACACCCTCCTTGGATATCCCCCAACCTCTTGGACCCCCCCCCCCAACCTGCCCCCCTAGACACCCTTATCCCCCCGGACACCCCCATCCCCCCGGAAACCCCTACCCCCCCTTGGAAAGCCACCCCAAACCCCTGAAATCCCCCTCAACCCCCTGAAATATGAATTGAATTATTTGTGTATTTAATTAACTTATGAATTATGTGTTAATGGTGTATGGGTATACTTGTTGTATGGTTATACTTGGTGTAATTATCTAATGATTTATGTTTTAATTTTGTATGGATATACTTACTTGTTGAGATGCTAAATTTTTTGCAGGTGTGGTTCGGGTGTGCTGCTGCTATAGAATTTTTTGTTACAGCAGACAGGGAATTTATCAGCACTTTTTTAGCACTTATAAAGGAGGCCTTTTTCAGTGCTAAAAAAGTGCTGATAAAATCCACCTTTATCAGCACTAAAATAGTACTGATAAAGGATAAGTTTATCATCATTAAAAGAGTGCTGATAAAAACACATTTATCAGCAATTTTTAGCACTGATAAAGGGGTCCTTTATCAGTGCCTTTTTAACACTGATAAAGTCTACATCTATTAACGCATTTTAGTTCTGATAAAGGTTTCCTTTATCATCTCTTTTTTAGTTCTGATAATGTACACCTTTATCAGTGCTCAATAAGCGCTGATAAAGGGGACCCCCCCCCCACCCCCCACCCCCTTATCATCTTTGGGCTTTATAGCACTTTTTTAGCATGGATAAAGCCCGTTTTGAGAGCTGATAAAGCCCATTTCTGTAGTAGTGATTCAATAAAATTAATGGATGTATAGTAACACTGGTAGGTTGTTACCGACATTAGATTCCTTATAGGTTTAACCCTTATGGGTGATTTGAAAATAGGTTCAATTATTTAATGTATCAACAATAACCTATACGGTGTCTTCCCATATAGTTTCTTGGTGGAATTTTACTTAACTGAACCAGATGAATATAGGATAATCAACAAGAATTTTGGTTAAGAAATTCTATCATATATATAGATATAATGATACATAAGAATATGATCCTCAAGGGGGAAACTCCCTTGTGTAAAGTTCTAATGAGGATCCACCTAATATTTAAGAATCTCAGGGGGTAATGTCGTATACGGATACCCAGTGAGAATTAGTTCCCTAGAGGGATGATGATTTTAGAATGATATTCCTGGCATGTATGTATATATGAGACGCTAGAGTGGGTAGCTTGGAACCTAGGTTTCTAGGTGATGTTTTAGATATGAAGAAATATGAGTTACCCATGAGTTATGCTTTATGTGATAAATGGTTCAAGGCTTAATAGATAACCTAATGGGTTTGAGATAAAGCTCAAGATATTGGTGTGCTAGGTTATATGGATGATATGAGATGAGATATGAGTAGGTGACCTGAGTGAGGGATTAGCCTGAACTTGTGAATGCTTTATAGATATGAATCATGGGTAGATGATTCTATATTGAGACTGATGCATGGGATCTATTTCCAAATATGGGAAATGGTAATGGAGATTCCATAGATTTTGTGAAAGTGAAAGGAATAGTAAGGTTTATTTCTTTAATATCAATGTATAGAAAGTTATACTAGGGATACAGTATAGTTGTAGAAATTCCTTATATTTTTTATGCAGAAATCTCCTTGAATTCTAGTTCCTTAGTATCAAGGTTTGATTTCTATGGGTATGATCGGTTTAGTTTCTAACCACATTGAGTTAGGAAGTTTTTTTGTAGTGTGATGAGAGAACTGGTAGATTTAGTTAACTTAGATACAATGATAGTTGGAGAGTGATCGTGTGATACAAAAAGACATAGTAAAATGACCCAGTTTTGAATAGTATCATCAAAGGTGATTCAAAAAGGATGATATTGACCTACATGAGGAGAATAGTTGGTAATTAGGTGTGTGATACTAGGTTTGATGATGTAAAACTCATGGGATTATGAGTTAAGGTATATGACCTTGAGGTATGAGGGCATGCACTCGTTGATTTCAAATGAAAACAAGGATTATCTACTCTATAGTGGTGATGAAACTAGGGATGGTGTGGGGTCAGTAATTGACCGTATGATATGTGTGTGGCTTGGGGGTAGCAACACCCATATGGTTACAGAACCGATTAAGGTTGTTCTAAATGATAATTATAATGAAATCCATTTGGTAGTTATTCCACCATAGGTTGTTGGAGGGCCTAATCCTAATTATCAATGAACTTTTAATATATTTTCTTGGGTTATGTTTTCATAATCCAAGAATCGGTAATATTTTATCTTCCATGTTGGAGCTCAGTAGTGTTTCAAAAGTGGTTATGAAAGGTGTACCAAGTTTTAATGAATTTTGTGAATTATTCTTGGAGTTGTGTAGTGGATACATGTTTGGCATTTTGAGATGTAACATGATTAGTTGGTGGTGAGATATTAACATAGGTAGGTCATGTTATTTGATTAGAAGACCATTGAGACTTCTTGTGGATGATAAGTACAAATGTGGGGAGTTTGTAAAACAACATTCCTTTTTTAGTTGGGAAATCTTTAAAGAATTTTAATTTTGATTTGGTGGGTGTTAGTTTTTACAATAGATATTTGGATCAATAATACATGCATTGGAGTGTCTTGAGGACATGTTTATATATATGGTTTGAGGCATGAGAGGTACTTTGGGTTCTTGAGGAAGTATCTGGATATTTGAGTTGATCTTTTCATGTTTTGGTGATCTTTTTCATTGATGCATGGCTTCAGTCACATGGTTTAGGGAAAACTATGTGGGTGCCTTTAGGTTTAGTGTTTTTCAGTTCATTTTATTCTCACATAGCTTGGGTTTCAAAATTAGTACTTTTTTAATGGTTAACCATTTGAACATTATAGAAAATAATATAGGGTTTCCTGGATCTAGGGATTATTTTGTGGTTAGTGCACAATTTCATAAAAAACTTGTGAAGTGTTTTTTACTGATTGCAAAGATGATTAGCACAATTGTAACACGGTTTGTTAAGTTGTTTGGACCAACCATACAAGAGGGGTGTACTTTGATAGATCCAACCATATAGTTTTTAAACCCATGTGGACAAACCATGCTACTCATTAAAGAGTAGAAAATTGGTATTTCTCTTTATGACCATTAAATCCATTTATTCTCTTTTTCTTCTTCCTCATAAACAGATAGACCTACACAGATCCATCTCTCTTCCTCTTTTGAATCCATTTGGTTTTGAATAATTTTATGTACAATTTATTCGCATTCTTGGTAACTCTTTCCTTCATTTTGCATTCATTATTGATTTCTTTCAATTTCTATCTTATTTTGAGTTACATAATTTAGAGTTTTAATATTTATTACACCATATAATGGTTTAAATATCCATTATTTTTAATTATTTCATGAAGCCTTGTGAGAGGAAATCCTGAAATGAAATTTTCATGTTATCAAACATCATTTTAGGTTAGTAAAATTGAAATTTTTATTTTTATAATGTGTTTTCTAAAAATTAATTTAATTTATAAATGATTGTTTTCCATATGGTTATGGTTTTTCTCAGATCCATGTTAATATTATTTTTTGGACATCCCATGTGTGGTTTCCCATGGTTCTTGTGTGATGGGAGCACTCGGTGTGTTGTTACGAATCTATGTCTAAGTGAATTAACTGGTTAATTAATTATAAATGGTTAAAATTATTTTTTATAATTAATCATAATTGTTTGTAATTAATTATTGTATGTTATGATTGGAGTTTTTTTCCTTAGGAGTTTGTAAGATAGTTCGTGGACTATCATGAGCTCGTGTAATATTTTCCATGCCCTGCTTTAAAGGAAATAAATATGTGGTTTAGGTTAGTGGTTCTTTATACATACTCAAATAGTATTACGCATTTTATTTATGGTATGTGATTTATTTCCTTTCCACTTAGGAAGATCAAAAAAAATAAAATTAAAATAATTGTCGTATTTAAATGAAATGCATATGGACTAAAAAATGACAAAGGCCATGATGGACCCTTGGGAATTAGCCTGATTGCCTTGTCCACTGATGTCTGATACCTATTATATAATTTAAGTTCTTGTTACACTTGGAAATTGAGGGGTTCTAACAAAATCAAATGGATGAAATATAGTGTCCTTAGTGTGTGATCCCTTAGAGACCTCTAGGTAGAATTTTTTGATGAGTTGAGATAGAAATCCTAAGAATTTTATTTGTTGGGATCGAGATAGACATTAAATACTATGGGATAATAGATATGACCATGGGGAAGGTGTTTCTCCCCTAATAAGACATGATTTTATGGGTGGGTAAAGCTAAATGATACTAATGGATAGGTTGGGTGTTTAATCCAACCTCAAATGACTTGAAAATTGAATGGGCATGGGGTCATCTCCCTTGAGAGACTTTCCTAGGAGGCCAATGATTCCTTAATGAGACATTAATAATACCAAGGGAAATTATTCCATATAATTGATGGTTGTTGGACCAATATATGTGTTCAAGTTAAAGGAACCCAAGTGTGGTGTCCAATAGAGATGAGACATAGGGGACCCTGGTTGGTTCCCCAGTGAGATGTTAAACATAGAGAAGGGTCATATGGGAAATTGGTAATAATGATTAAGGGTTTCACCATGGAACCCAAATCAAATGTATGGACTTTTTATTACCATTTTAGTAATAGGTTGGGTACTTGAGAGGCCAACCATGGGTTTTGGGTGGAGGCTAAACTCATCGAGATAAATTTCATGAGATTTTTTGGGTAGGATGTAATTCCCATTGAGATGTACTGAGATACATGTGATGCTTAGGACATTCTCCTAGGATCTGGCTATTGATTTGGATATTGATGCATGATTTTATATTCCTTGGAAACGCTCCATGGATCTATATGGTGGAATGCACAGTCCACCAAGACATAGGTTATCTAGGTTATAATTCCTTATACACTCTTCTTAGATTCATATCATGAGTTATATTGGTTATAATTCCTTGGACACCCTCATAGGATTCAAATTGTAGGTTATTAGGATTGGAATTCCTTAGACATGCCCCTCATATTTGACTCCTAATTAATTACTTTGTTTTACTTGCACACACTCCATGGATTTGTCTCATGGTTACATGGATTTTAAAGTACATTCTATTAGGATTCGGCAATGGTCTTGATAATGGTATAGTTTTGGGATGTGCTTAGAGACACTTAGATGTAGGAAAAATATGGTTTGCGTCTATCATAGGTTTAATGGAATGATTCTAGGGTCGATAGTGGTTATTTATTTATGAATACACACTATATTTATTTATTTATCTGATTATGCGACATGAATATATACAATAAATTACTAGTTATGTATCGGATCATCTTGGTGGTGCCTGTAATGCTTCATGTTTATAGGGGATTTGAAATTCAAGATGAATTTGATCTTTTACAAATAGTTGTTGGGTTTTTAGATAATTGTGATTATAAATTGATTATTATGAGTTTTAATGCTTTTATATAGGTGTTTTAGACTTTTATGGAGGCTTAGGGCACTTCATAAGTACTTGTAGGAGCCTTCGGAGAGGATGGGTGGATATTATAGGAAACACTACAGCAGGGCCATCATCTAGTTGGTGGGAACCATCAAATCTATGGTGATATTTTTAATGAGTGTAAAATTACTAAATTTCTCCCTTGTGTTTTTATAAAGGTGTATCCTATTCTCCTCTTATTTTCTCTCATGTGGTCATCCCTCCACCCGCCCATTTGGATCCCTCTATTTCCTTAATCAAGAGGCCTTTTGGCTATTATTTGGAAAATTTATTTTCATATTTGAATCATGTAATCTCCTTGAATATCCTCCTCCCTTGTTTTCTAATTTTTTTTTCTCCTAACATAGGTTTTGGTTCTGATTCCAACCGAGCATGGCGGAATTGGGAAAATGATATGGGTATTTTATTTTCCCTATGAAGAGGACATCCTCGGATGTCGTTTTCACATCATCACGCACTATTTCATTGAAGTATTTCATCATTATGAATTTTATTAGTTTTTTTCTCAATGTAATGAAAATTACAATTTGATTTGGTGTTTATTTTGGGGTAATTTTCATAACATTAGTCTTGGGATATGAGACATTCCCTCTTGGTGTTGTTGGGCATGGTTCTAGTGTAGTGAAACAACCTAATGAGTTGACTGGATTTATGAAATTTTTTAATTAGATTAATTAATTAATTAATTATAAAGGTTATAATTAATTAATTTTCTATGTTTGGATTAAGTTAGGATATTGGTTCATTAAGATGATATTGGTTGATCATGGGAATGGTTTGATGGTCCTTTCAAGCTATTGTCATACCTTGGAAATAAATTGGAAATTCTTAATTTTATGTAGGTGGTCATAGAACTCATTCTGTGGTTAAATTCTTGTTTAATTTTGAAACATTGTGACATATAGCCTCACCACTTAGGGAGATGACCCAGTTAAATAATTTAATGGAAAAATAGAATGGTCCTCCAATAATGGTAAATAATTAAGTTGTTTAAATAATTAGATGGGATCCCTTGAACCATATAGAGATCCAAGGGCCACATCTGTCCCTTTATCTTTAGGTAGATTCCTTGTCCACCGAAGGTTATGTTTGTGAC